>JALJVW010000149.1:23561355-24853960 GCA_024865655.1 Emberiza elegans | reverse complement strand
GATACTCATGGTTGTTTGAACTCTCATTAACCTACAAGGGCAGTCATGTGTGGTCTCCTTTCCAGAGCTCAGCTAGCATCTGGCATAATTATTGGCTGCATCTTCTTCAGTAATGAGCTGATTGGGGTGGCAGAGATGCTTAATAAGCATCTGTATGGTTTCATCTGCAGGATGCAGATATCCAAGTCCACAGAGAGCTGATCTGAGAGCCCAGATGTCCAAACACCCTGCTGTCCTTGGGGAGGGCAGGCTCCTGCTTGTTGAGGGCAAGCCAGAAGTTAAAATGTTGAGTTTCTGGCTAGAGATTTCAGAAGCTCTTCAGGGGCTGCTGAGGGACCCTCACTCTTTTCTGTGTTTGACACTGCAGGAGGAGGCATTGCTTGAGGTGGGAGAAGCTGTTTCCCTCTTCAGAATGTGGCAAAATGCAGCTGGGAAGTGGAGCTGCTGAGAGCACCTCTGGGAAACTGGACAGGAGCACTGAGCACTGGCACTGCTGTGCCAAAATGAAACCTAAGCTTCATTTCAGCACATTGCACAAAAGATAAAACATATACTTGTTTCATATATAGCTCGTGGGACCAGACAACCTGCAGAGTTTCTCTGTTAGCTTTCACATGAATGTCTCGTGGGTTTACTTGAAGTCACATTTTTAAAAAGGGAAAACAGTGGGTTTGGATTGTGACCTTGATGTGGTGATCGTGGGCATCCGTGGCGTTTGCAGTTCCCAAAACTACAACTGGACTTCACCCATGTGCTGAACTGGGTAAATTCCATCTTGGCTGGAATGAAGATTAACTGTGGAACAACGTCTCTCACTCACAAGTGTGATTTTCCAGGTGTCAGAAATCTGAAAATGGAATGAGTAGACTACAGCTTTAACGTGAACAAAAAAAAGATGTTTTCCCCTAATTTTTTTTTAACATGGAAATCCAGCTGTCCTTGAAGCTGTTGTGCTTCAGCAAGTGGGGGAAAACCAGCTGCTTTTTCAACTCTGCCACAGAGGCAATGGCTCAGCAGCAGCTGCCTGCCCTGGGCAGCACCTCTGGGCACGAGCTGGATGCTGTGGAGCAGACGGCAAGGTGGCTGTGGGGATGGGATTCTTCATGGGAAATCTCATTGTCGTGCCTCTGGGACATTCTTTGCCCCATAGGAAGCTGGCCACTGCGTGTACCTCCAGAAATGGGGCTTGAAAACCTGGCTAATGGAAGACTTGCAGAAGCACCAAGCTGGGGTGAGGAGAAGATAAATAGCAGGATGTGTTTGTTTCAAAACACCTGCACCATGAGCAAGCTTTGAGACTTGTCATGAGGTCTGCAAGTGTGCCCTGCCTCCCCACAACTCTGCCTTTCATGCTTTACATGAGTGAGCACTGTGACCTTCTGTCCAGGCAGCGTGGGCAAGGACAGTGGGCATGGTGAGGAAAGGCTGCCAGGGGCTGGCTGAGGGGGTTTTTGGAGTGCAGTGTGTCAGGTGGTGTAAATGAGACCATGTGGATGTCATCCTGGTGCCCTTTACAGATGTACAGCAGGTCTGACTCAGGTACTGAGCTCATTCTTGGCAGGATGAGTCCTCACCTTGGAGCAATGGGTGCTGGAGAAAGCAGTGCTGTTCCTAAGACCTCTTGGTGAGGCAGAAATGACAGTGATTTAAAAAATAATGAATTAAAAATCCACAGGTCCAGCACGAATTTGGCTCTGGTGAGCCCTCTGTCATGCCATATGCTGCAGTGAGTACTGCCAGTGTTTAGGTTTTTATTTGATATATGTATTTTAAAATGAAATAAATGAAAGCAAAACCTTTGACAGGGCCAAAGGCAATAAATTGTGCCCCTCCAGGAACACAGAATCACCTTGCAGGGCCTGCAGCACAGCAGCTGCTTGGCTGCTGCCCACCTGCTTCACCTTTTTCCTCCCATGTTTGCTGGAGAGCCGCCTGTGCCGGAGGGATCATATCTCACTTTCAGTCATTCTGACTTCCTCACATGAAAGGCACTCTAGAAATACAGCTATTCTTAGTCTGTTCAGGTGTGCTTCAGTGCTAACACTTGCTGTAGTCTCTGTGTTGGCCTGATGTTCAACAGATAGAAGATTGCTTGCGTGAGTCTGACGTATCCACGTGGAAGGGCTGAGCTTGGTTTCTCCAGAGTTTTCAGCTAACACTGAGGTTTCAGAGCTGTGAAAGCTCATAGCATAATGCCATTTTGTGGCAATCGGTTCCTAGGAGTGATTTTCCAATGCAAACAGCTTTCCTGCAGACAGAAAATCATTTAATTATGTGTTCAGAAGCAGCACCTAATGTTCTCCATAGTCTGATGTTATATAACTTTAAAGAAATAGGTGGGTTTTGGTTTTGGTTTCTTCTGTTTCCCACACAACTTTACACGAGAAATAGTTTTAGCTGCTTACAAAAGGAGTTCACAAAAGCAGCTGAAGAAAGCCACAATGTGACATGCAATGTGGCAAAAGGCACAATTTTTAAGAGTGCTGGGCAGGCACAGCCAGAGAGCAGCTCAAGGACACCTTTGGGGAGGTGCCCAAAATCTTGCCTTGAGCAAGAAGAGGGGTCAAAGAGGGGTTTTCTGTGCCTTGTGTGGCTTTTATGCCGGCAGCAGGTTTGTGTCTTTGGACTGCAGCACCTTGGAATGCCCAGGCAGATGCTTTCCCTGGCAGCAGGCTCAGCTCACCCTCTGTGCTCTGCTGTGGCATCCTCTGCTCCTCTTCCTCTGCCTTCCTCCCCCCTGCCCACACAGCAGCTGAACAGCAAGAGAAGTTGCTGCACCTTTTGGTAACTGAGCCTTTGGCTCTCTCTGCAGGCTCTGACCTTTGGCAGTGCCAGGAGAGCAGCCAGAGCAGTGTGTGGAGTTTGTGCTTCTCTACATGTCTAGCAAGCACACTAATTTGAAAGCCAGCCAAGCCCACTTTCCCATTTGCACTGTTGTGTCAATAACAGGCAGGTTGCTTTTCAGTTTGCTCAGGGCAAGCACATTTGCTCAGGGCTCACATTTCTGCCCTTTCCCTGTGGGAAGTCCTTGGGAACCTTTGGGTGTGTGGCAGCCAAGGTGTCTCTGTCCCCCTGGCTCCATAGAGGGGCTGTTCAGGCTGCTGTCATTGGCCACTGTGGTGCTGAGCAGGTCCCTGCAGGCTCCCAGGGCAGGTGACAGTCCCCTCAGCAGCTGGGTGGGCTCTGTGTTCCCCTGCTGGACGTGCCAGCTCCTCAGAGGACGCTGCCTCTGGTCAGCCCCTTGGGTTTGGGTGGAAGGATGGAGAGCGTGCCCAAGACTCACAGAAAGCAACTAGTCTGAAGTGGAAAATGTGAGGGGGGGAAAACCTCAGCAAAACCACTTTGGTGAGACAGTCACAAGTCTGTAGCTTTGAGTAGCCTGGGTTTGTCTCTCGTTTGCGTGTGTTTGAGGCAGGTTAAGTTGTGGTGTTGCAGAATAACCCCTGAGTTACATATCCTGGGAGGTTCGGGTCTCTCTGAAGATCAGTTTCAATCTCTCAGCCCATTTCAGCCTCTTGCTGTGATCTGGAGGCTGCCTCAGGCAGTGAGATGGCTGCTCTTCTCACTTGGAAGCTTCCTGAAAACTTGAAATTACTTGATATGACAAACTACTAGAGTGACATTTATTAGGCTTTCTTTGTGGTTGTTCATCCTCACATGGAAAAGTGTCTGTTTATATTTTTAACTAATGTATTTAATCATAGTGAAGAGATGTTGGGCTGACTCTCCAGGGCCCATGCCCCTCTGTGGCCCCTTGTGAGAAGGCAGGACACCAACAGTGCTTGGATCTAGGCTTGGACCCTCCTTCAGGTGCCTTCAAGCTCATAAATCATGCATCATAAAAGCAGTGTATGAAGGCTAGAAGTAGTTCATATATTAGACCTACTTCCTATTAAACCAGTTGAATTTCATTTTTTTGATGGCATTGTTGTTGAAAATCTTTCAGAAGGGACTTCTTGGGCAATAGAATTTTTCAAAAATTCTGGCATTGTTTTGATGCCACTTTTATAACATTAGAAATTAGTGGAGTGTCACTGGGTTCTGTGCTGAAGTAGGGAAATGAAGATGATATAACCCAGACAGGAAAAGAATTTGGGGAACAAATCCTGTGTGGTTTTGTGTGCTGGGGGTTTTTGTTTGTTTCTTTAAATTTGGGGTTGTGTTTTTTGTCCAAACTACTTTAATGCTCTTCTGTCTTTAAGCTGAGTGAGTCTATAAAATACAGCTTGGGGAATCACACTGATGGTTGAACAAATGCTAATTGTAGAATGTTCGAGTAATCTGCCATTGACAAAAATCGGCTGCCTTCTATGTTGTGGAGACCTGTGGGGTTTGGATCAGCTGGAGAAGTTTAATGGGAAGAAAACAAAATTTTGTGTTGTGAATATTCTCACATGTGGCCTGAAATGGCGTGTCCAGCAAATGGAATGTTCAATACAGCTCCTCTGTAAGGTCTGTGGTTATTTGTGCAATCCTGGTTTTGTCCAATTCACAGAAGAGGGCAGAACTGAAAATGCAATTTTTAAAGGCATTGTTTTTGGTGTTTCTGGTCAGCACTTGATTTTTATTTTTTTCCACTAAGAGAGTGCTTCTTTGATTTTATAGTACAGCTGAGGCAGTGAGGAGACCTGAGTATGTGAGGGGTTCACATTCAGGTTTCCATCACTTTTCTGTGTATTAAAAATAGCACCAAGAGAGAAGAAACCACTTCTGTTCCACTGAACCTGTGTATCAGCTCAGGAAGATTTGAGTTTTTAAACTGTCAAATGCTTTTCAGTTTTTTTCATCATCAAAATTGCTTTGTATCTTCCCAAGCTTCAGAAGGATTTTTATTGCTTTGTCCTGGTATAAAAATAGAACCAACTGGAGATGCTCCAGAGTTAACAGTGGATTCCCCACAGGAGCCTGTGTGTAAAATCCTGATTTAGAAAGAACTGTATTTCTAGCTGCAGGGCAAAGGCAGGACTTGAGTGTATTATTTGAATGTAAGTTTATCTTGAAAAGCAGTGAATTGAAAGTGACACCTTCTTGCTCAAAAGACCTGTGCTCTTTTGTGCTAAAAAACAGGACTACTGTAACAGCCTGTAAAATCAACACAGCTGGGCTCTCTTCCCTTCTTTCTCTTAATTTCATTTTCATTTCATTTCGCAAATTTCAAGCAGGCTTAGCGAGGCTGCTCTCATTTACTTATACAACAGACAAAATTCAGACCAATGAAATTATATACAAAAACACTTTAGGCCAACAAAGAAGTGGCTCTGGTGGCAATAAATGGGAAGAAAATAGTCCAGTTTAACTTCCAGATTTTGTAGTCTGGGTTTGCAGCCAGGAGCACACTGAGACTCGAGAGCAGTGGCTCACAGTGGCTCCCACCACTGCCCATTATTGCAGCTTAATTAGCCCTGACTTTTTTTTTTTTTTAATAGTCCCAGCCTTGTGTGAGGGGTCACAGGTGCTGCTGCTGAGTAATTTTTTAGGCTTCTAGTGCAGGTAGAGGAGAATTACATACTGCTGTCAAATTGGGAAATTAAAATGTGTTTTCAAATCATACATTTCACATGTACAGTTTATTTAGTAAAACTACCTCTTTCTCACACACACATTTTGTATGTAGTAAAGTAATGAGTAAAGTAATGAGAAAAGTGCAAAGAAAGGTTGACCCATATTGAAAATCTGTAAGTTTCTGAGTGATGGAGGCACTCAATAATGTTTAAAAAATCTAGTCTTTTGGAAAGCTCTTCCTCTTGCTCCTTTACAGAAAGCAGTGAAGATGATGCTAAAAATATTTTTTCGCCTCAGCTCTGGTCATAGTTTTAGTACTAACAAGTTTTAAAATGTTCATATATTAGGTCCACTATAAGATACATGCAGCTGCCTACTTGCACAGTCAATAGTTTCTACGGAAATTGATGGACAACAAATTGTATTTTCAGAACTGGACCTCTTTCTTTTTAATTTGCTACTGAGAGAAGGTAATTTCTTTTCACATTTTGAATAAATGGAATGCCTGCCCCAGAATACCTTGACTACCAGCAGTCAGACTATTTTCACAGCTCTTTTTAGAAAGGCAAAGAAAATTATTTCTTTTTGTGAAAGTGTTTCTGCCTACCAGCACCAAACACGCCCAGATAAGGGTTCAAGAAATTCTTGGCTTAAATTGCAACAAAGAAACCTCTAGATCAGAGTCAGAGCCAAACTTGCAAATGGCATTGGGGTGGTCACAACGCAGAAGTGCTGACCTGAAGAGTTCAGGCAAGCCCAGAGACCTTTGGAGAAGTGCACAGTACAAGCTGGAAGGACTTCCCTAAGGAATGAGCTGGGTAGAGCTGGTCCAGGCTTCTAGCTGGGAGAGCGGAGATTGTCAATCACTCCCTCATCTTCTGTCATGCAGGACTTGCTTCCTTAATTCCCCTGCCCAAGAAAGAATGAGAAGACAGGCAGAAGAATTTCATACATGTGTTATATCTTTGATAGAAAGGCACTGATGTAGAAACACAGTTCAACACATTCAGTCTTTCTCTAAATCTCATATTTGAAGGGGTTGTTTGGATTTACATGGGCAAAACCTGATTTAAAATTGCAGGAAAAAGCCACGATGACTCCTCAGTGCAGGTGGTCAGGAAAGTTTGTTGCTCAGGAATGGCTGGTACCTGAGGTAGGCCCTTGGGTTTCTATTCTGGGCAGCATGTCCTCCATGAAAGTGCAAAATCTGCTGTCCCTCCTAGCACCCCTGAGCAGTCCATGATGCTTCCAGGAGGGAGGATTCCCTGCTGTCCCAGGCTGATGATGCTTCCAGGAGGGAGGATTCCCTGCTATTCCAGGCTGGCCAAGCAGCCCAAAGCAGAGGAGCTCCAGCAGTGACTTCAGGCTGGATACTGCTTTCTAACTACCAAGATAGATTCTAAATTAGAAAGGTTATGAACAGTTATTTCTGGTTTTGCTCTTAACAACACCTTTCTGATCACATTTGTAAAGGGAAAACTGGTGCAGCTATGAGCAAAAGCTGATGTTAAAATGCATTCCCATCTGGTTAGTTTTCCTCTGGCAAGCTTTCCACATCTGGTAGATACTGTCAAGGCTAATGCTTCTTATGGGGTCAGTCTGTCACTTTGCTAATGCTGGTTCCTTAATCTAACTTGTTTTCTCCTTTATATTTAAAGGGAAGAAAAATATGGAACAGGTTTGCATTCACTGGGAAATTCACTGTCCTTCTCCCTATGGCACAGTCCCTGCCACATCAGGCACAGCACTGTCAGTGTCCTGGCAAGGGGCATTGTCCCACTGCTGGCAGTGCCATCGCATGGCACAAGGGTTAAAGACAGGACACAGCTCAATCACCCTCTTCAGGTGGGTTTTCTTACAGAATTCCTTTGCAGCAAAATAGTAGAAGATGGCATCGAGGCAGCAGTTCAGGTTGGCAAATGTCATGGACACCTGAAGGAAGAGGCTGATGGTCTGCTTCACCCTGCAGCCCACGATCACGTGCTGCCTCACCAGGCACTGCAGCAGGATCCCAAGGTGGACGGGTGTGAAGCACACCAGGAACACCACCAGGTTGATGACAATTACTCTCAATGAGCCACTCTCTTCTACCTTCTTCTTTTTGTCATGAGTTTTGTGATTCAGAAGAATCCAGATGGTTTGAGCAGAGCAGAAAACCATCACAGCAAGCGGGATCAGAAACCCAAATATTTCCACAGAAACAATGAAGGGGACACTCCACGTCTGGCTTGACATGTTGTGAAAGCATCTAATAGATTCCTTCTTCTGAAACACAAAAATTGGGATGCTGCAGATCCAAGCTGCTGCCCAGATGAAGCAGCAAATCACCACAGCCCACCTGGGGGATTGCTTAGCTCGGCCTTCAAAGGGGTGCCTTATGCAGATGTACCTGTCCACGGTGATGCAGACGATGATGAAGATGCTGATGTAGGTGTTGACGAAGTAAGGAGCCTGTATGAAGGAGCACAGCAGGCCAGGCACCCTGGTGACAGAGTAGTACAGCTTTGGTGGCAGTGAGAGGAGCAGCAGGACGTCTGCCAGCACCAGGCTGACCATGTACACCGAGGTCTTGCTCTGCTTCCTCCAAAAGCAGCAGAACACAGCCAGGGCCAGGCTGTTGAGCACCAGCCCCAGGATGAAGGTGGGGATGGAGAGCCCCAGCTGCACGCTCCATGCCAAGCTGTCAATGGCTGTAAAACTGCAATTCTCACTGCTGTTGGTCATTTCTGCCCTGAAATGACAAAGAGAATGGGTTGGAAATGTGTGAGACTCACAGCTAATGCCATGATAAAGCCAAACCAAGATCCTTCCAAACACAGTTCTAGAATTTTTTGGTTTTGAGCTGGACACTTGGTCAGCCTTTGTCTATTACAGAAAGTGAAACCTTTCAAGCACAGAGCTTTCTATTTCCAATTTGACTGGCTTGGTATGTACAAGGGAGTCTGATTCTCAGGGGAAAGTAGTCAGCATCCACTGATTACCTTCCCATGTAAGAGAATCCCATTCAGATATCAGAGACGGACTCCTTCAAACACGTATTTTCAAAAACTCCAAAGACTACTGGCTATCTTTAACAATTTGTACATCTGTTGAAGTTTCACTAACACATGCTTAGTTTTGTTGCTACACAGAAATTAATGAAATTACTATTCCATATTAAGGTATGTTGATCTGATAGCTGGGATTTTACTCTTACATCTAAATCGCCATGCATCAGTCGCTTTTGCTGATGTGCTTTTAATGCACCCACATTTATATGATATTTTAGTTTCATACAGTGCTTATATCCAATGCAGTATTTTAAAAGGTCAACTTAAGAAGATTGATCTTTTATCTAGGTACAAAATGAGTAAGCGTGTTTTTTTTTCACTTGTGCTTAACTTTCAGCATTGTTTAAATTTGGGGTATGCAATTTAAATTTTAACTGATTATCTTAGACAATCCAGCAAAGATTAGTAAGTGGAAATCATGACATCTTCATAATGCAATTCTTAAAAAAATTAATTTGTCTTGAATGTTATCACTTTTTAAAAATAGACATATGCTTTAACAAACTATGCCTTAAAAGTGCTTTTATAAGTACTCTTTAAATCAAAACCACAAAAAGTCCTAATACAGCAGAGGAAATTGGTAATTGAAGTTCCCAGTCCAGTTCAGCCAACCAAGTAGCTCAAAAGAAATTTTAGGAATAAGTGAAGGTGTTTTAAGAAGAGTTTTATTAAGAAGAGAACCTTTGCTTTGGAGGATGAACAGTGACAGCTCTTAAGCACTGCCAAATAGAGCTAAACTGTGCTAAAGAAACCAAAACCAACTAGTGAAAGATTCTGTGTGTGTGTCTGTGACTAAAATAAAATATTTTTAAAAATATAGAGAAACAGAGTACAGCTGAGGAGACAGCCTTGCATTTTGCCAGCTCTTATACCACTAATTTCTTATTAGTTCTTAATATTATTTCTTATACCACAGGAATGCTGACATTGTGCTGGAGGTCAGATGTGGGATGGCTGGTGGGAATCAGTGAGTGATAATGGAAATAATTCTGTGTTCTGTATCTGAACACAGAATGCACTCAGAACCTTAACATGCTCCTATTAGTGAAACATAAATTTCCAGCTCAGACTACAGAAAGGACAGGCACATGAGGCTGAAGGTCCAGCCCAGTAGTTGTTATGAAGTCTGGATGTTATTAGTGTGGCTAGAAAAGGTTCACTCTAGTCTGTGTGTTATAGGAGAAAGAGCGTCAAGTGTAATTAAAGCAGTTCTTTAACTGATGAGCCTAAGCTTCACATGGGTTTATAAAGAAAAATGCTAAATAAGTCTTTGAGAGCTCTTACCAGAGCCTTATCTTTGATGAAGTATCTGCTTTTTCATACAGGAGAAAGGCTAAGGATTTTAGGCACTTGCATTTCAGCAAAGTGTACTAGAAATGAGTGGATAGCAGAAAAAGCAGGGTTTAGAGCAAGGGCTGTTCAGTAATGAAATGGTTTCCTGAAGCTGGTGAGGATTACAAACAGACTGGATGGGGTTACTAAGGGGGTGCACAACACTGAGACTGTCCTTGGCTGTGTGAGCCCCTGTGGGAGTGAGGGTGAGCTCTGGGGAGGGGCTGGGTGCCACTGCCACCTGCAGAGGCTGGACAGAGCCACCTGTGCTAGGCTGGCACAGCACTGGCAGCTTGGGGAACTGCAAAAGGAAATCTGGATGTTATCACTGGATTTATCTGCCAGAAACGAGATCAAAAGGGAAAACCTTGGTTTGGTCATCAGGGTGAGGTTAAATCAGCCCATTTGAGCCAGCAATGTGTGGCAGCTACTTGGAAAATCACGTGTTTGTGGTGTGTGAGAAGTGAGAAAATCACACAGAACACGGAGCAGAGTCAGTGCTGTGTGTGCAAGGGCTCACTCTGGGGAGATGCTGCTCTCACTGAGGGGCAGGGCAGGGGACATGGGAGCATGAGCTTTAGTGTGAGCAGGGTGTCCTGTGGCCAAGGGCACCCATCTGCCTGGGGAGAAAACCAGGCAACTGGAACATCTTGGGGCAGTGACAACACCTGTCAACCCAGCACTTGGTGTGCTTTTAAATGTATCAGAAGACCATGCATGATGACTCTTCAAAGTCTGAGGTTTGTTGTAGGTGTAGAAGGAGGGATTACAAGTGACCTCACCCCTGATAAATCACAGTTGTACTAATTACCAAAGAAGAAGACCAGCCTTTCCCTTAATGGGTCACAGCTGTGACTGATAAAGATAGGTGTGATAGAAGGGGTGGGCTGGCCTGTCAGGGGGAGCCTGGAGGAACAGGATCTGGAGGGGCTCTGAGGAAGAAGGATGGAGCTGGAGAGACACAAAGAACAAGACAAAGAGAGCTGCTGCTGCTGCTGCAGGTGTGCCGTGAGCTCAGTCCGGCTCTGCTGGAGCTGGAGCCTGCAGTGATATCTGAGCTGGGTGTGCCTTGCAGTCATGTTCCAGCAGGAACAGGCAGCAGTCAGGGTCTGTCAGAGAAGCCAGCAGCAGGAGCTTGCTGCAGTCAGTCAGGACGGCTAAGCTGTACAGAAGAATAAACCAGGAGCCTTTTCATGTTGTTACATCAGAGCCTGTGTCTTGGCTCATGTCTACTCCTAACAAGACATCTGCTGCAACAGTTTGGTGCCACTTTTATTGCATCACTAGCTCACTGAATGCCTCTTCTTTAGAATTCATTAGTACCAAATTAAGTGTAGTATTACTCCAGAAAATTATTAATTTCAAGAAAAAAAAGCCTTTAAATTGATAGAAAACATGGTGGTTTTTTATCATTTTAGTGTCTCAAATTTAAAATTCACATCTTGAGTAACCCATGGGAATTGTTTGCAACTGTTCCAGATTGAGTAATGTTTGCTTAGGGTTCACTTGAAGAATCATTTTCATTGACAAATAACCTTGTAGTCATTTCATAAGCATCATCTTTATTGCATTGTCCAAATTTTAGTAAAAATACTGCTCATACTCATCCTGAAAGAAACTGAACTGTACCAGAGACATCTTTCCTATAGACTAGACAGTGATTAGAATCTCAGTGGGTACCACGAATCATACAGAGGTTTCACAATGCCCATGCTATGAGAAGTTATTTAGAGGTAGTGTGTGAGCCTGTTCCCCCTCCTACAGCCCCATCTCCTTTTGCTGACAGGTTCACAGAGGAAGTCAAATAACTTCTATTTCAGTCATTCTCAGATTAATCTCTGCAGATTTTTACTTACCACTGACTCGAGTTGTGCATGCTTACAAACAGATTCTTTGGTGGATGATTCCAGTATTTCTTTTAAATATTAAAGCCAGGATTACAGATCTAGTTTTTCCAACTCCTTCCTATCCACCTTCTCAAGAGAGATACCACGTTTGCTCTTTTCCAGTCTTCTGAGGAAAATTTCTGTCCTCAACAGGTTTTTTGAAGGAATCTCCTGTGGCTTTAGGATTGTTTCAGACAACTCCTAGAAACCAAAAGATAACACAAGAACCTGTAATTAACAGTACTGAAGAGAGTGTGCCTTAGCTGGCCCAGCCTCTGTGTCATCACTGCTCCATTTGTTCTGTTTCTCCTGCTGAGGGTTTTCCACTTCCTTTGAACTCATTAAACATTAATTGGGTTCTGCCATATCAGGAGCTTGTGGTTTAGTGAGCAGCAAAGGTATTCTGACCTAGGAAATGAACAGCTAGGTTTTACAGTAATCCCTTCACTAGGTTTTTTTTGCAGTAGAGCAGAATTCATGAATGGTTTCCTCTTTGCAGCTCGGGCCTGAGTTCATCTTCATCATCGGGATTCACACAAATCTGTGTGAGAGCACAGGTTAGAGCTGTTCCACTAAGGGTATTCTTGTCCATGAAAGCTTCATTAGCAGAAACTTGCTTTGTTCATATCTATTTCCAAGAACATTATTGATGTTAGATGTAAGTTATTCTCTTGTGGATGTACTGGAGAAGAGTAAGATGGCTCAGTGCAATGAGCAGTGGGTCCCACTCCTGCCATGCATTTCATCTGTAGCTGGATAATTTCTTACAAATTTTTCCTAAGTATTTTGATTATAACAGAATAGATTTATATTTATCACTAAAGCAGAAAATCTTTCTTTCTGCTCTAAGCTAAACAACACTACGTTTGGTCTTATTATTTGAACTTTATAAATAACAATCATTGTACCAGCTTAAAAAGTGTCTACAATCAATGCTGCTACGAAATTGTTGGAAAAATAAAAGCCAATAACTAAAACAGAAATTACTTTACCTGAACCCTGGCAAGCAGATCAGCAGCATTGCTTCAGTCCAGGCTGTTCTAGAGAGCATGAGAGCGTTTTCTTACAGCCCGTGCCTTACAGTTTTCTAAGCGGCAAACACAACCACATCCTTCTTTTCTTCTCTTTTTTTTTTTTTTTTTTCCTCCGTCTCAAAATATGCTCTGTGCCTACTTACACGGGCAAGTGAAGGTGGAAAAAGTGTAAAGATTTGAATCCTCAGCTGTTTCCAGCCAGCAGTCAAACTAGGGTGGGGAGCAACTCCTCTCTAAGCCAGGGGGGTGCAGCCTGGCCTTTACCTGGAGCTTTTGTGAGCTTGTGGTGGCCATCTCTAAATTTCCAATTTTTCCTTGAGCTGGGGAGGAGCTGGAAAGTGGAAAGTTGTAGGAGAGGTTGTAATAAAAATAGGGTTTCTTCCCCAGTTTCTGCTCCATTTGCATACTGGGGATCAGTAGTGAAGCACTTCTGAGAGGTACAGCTCTCACACATGCAGCTGTTAAACTATTTCAGGGGTGTGTGCCACTTTTAGCCAGCTCAGGTGTGTGATTCATAACTGCAGGCTGGCAAACAAATGTTTATCTGTGAGAGAGCTGAGGTGCACAGAGCAGCAAACGAGTGCCTTGCATGTGTGAGTCACACATGATCCAAAACACACTTGGCTTGAGAGGAGCTTCCAGAGCTTTCTGGAACCTCTCTGCTGAAGTGTGAAACTCACTGGCTAGTGCTCACAGCCCCTCTCCTGACTTGTGGACATGCTGCAACCCTTTGCAGAAAAATACAGGAAGAAATGCAGCTCTAAGTGACAGCTTTCAAATTGCAACCTGGCTTTGGAGGTAATTTCATCTTTCTGGAGAAAAAGTAGCATCAGCATTTGTATCACAGGAATAGGAGAAGAAAAAAACCTGTAATTTTCTTCCTGTCTCATTTAAAAATGGGATTTGGAAAAAAAAAAAAAAGCAGAACCCCAAACAAAGTTTATGTAAATCTCCTCAGAAAATGGTGTGGCAGAGGAAATGAAGGCAATATGATTCATAACATTTGGGAAACATATTCTGGAATTGGGAGGTTTCAAGGGCTTTGCAACTTCTGTCTTTTCAGAACTGTGGTCTGCCTCCAACTCAGCAACAGACTGAAATGAATCTGGAGTCACAGGAAGAAACTTAAGAGCGCAACTAAATATTAGCAAAAAGCAAACATCCTACAATTCCAAGTGACTTTTGAACAAGTTATTCTGTGCCATGTTGCAGCTGAAATGGGGTTGCTTCTTTAATCTTCTTGCCATAGGAATCCTCCAGACTTGGCTTAGGACTGAATTTTAATACTTTGTGCTGCCTTCACTCCCAGCACTAGTTTCATTCCTAGTGGCTCTGTGAACTTCCCACTTAGCATCACTTGATGCATCAGACCTAGACACAAAAATCAACATTTCTGCACGCAACAAACATTTCTGCGTGTTTGCTGAGCTGGCAATTTTTCTGTGATACGTGTGGGCTCACCACTCCTAGGTGAGCACATAAATCATCTTTTTGCAGGTTGGCCTTTTTGGCTTAAATGAGGACAACGTCTAGAGCATTTTTAATGAGGGCAAGTTGTGAATGACTCAGTCCCAGGCTGGCAGACACATATTAGGGCTTGTTCCCCCCATCCCTGGTGAATGCTTTTGGAGTTTCTCAGGTGCTGTACCTGAATATGCTCAGCAGGATTTGTTTCAGTGAGTCCTTTGTGCTCCAGTGCCTTTTCAGCCAGCACTGCTGCTTGATAAATGCTGTATTTTGGAGATCCAGGTGGCTGCATGGATCTGAGGTTTTCAGTGGGAAGGAGAAGGGCTTCAGGTTTATTTTAATTAAACAATAAAATGCACTGGGTGTGTATTTTTTGTGCTACCTAGAGATATGAATCTTAACAACTATATCTATTTCCCAGTATTGTGTTCCAGTTAGTAAATGAATAGTGGCTGGAGGAACCATAATCAAACTGAAAGGAAGGGTATGACCAAAAAATTCATAATGTTTGTGGCAAAGGTGAGTAGGATTTTTTGGTTGGTTGGTTTGTTGTTTTTTAAAGTTTGTTGAACTTTCTCTACTTTTTATCCTCTTGGTGCTGTAAGCGCTGCTCCGCTAAGGCACCAGCATTTGCTGTTTTCAAGGAATCAAAATCTCTTTCAGAGTAAACATGTTCATACAGTGCTAAACCACATTCATTTGCATTTCACCAACATGAATTCTTCTGCTCTTCTTAAGTGGAAAATATATGGTAGCAGCTTTGAGGTCCAGCTTTCACAAGTGTCTGAATTGTGTTTGCTTGTGCTTAATGGCCAGAATGGAATGAGTTGGGTCTGAGGTCTAGAATTAGAATTAGATGCTCAAATGCAAATTAATCAAAATTCAAAGGAAGGGTCCATGTGTTTCTGGGCCATTCTGAATAAATGTGTGATTTGTTCTCCCAGACAGATATAAAATATCATCTCAACTAACAAGACTTAAATACCCAGAGTAAAACAAGTCAGGAAAAGTCATTGCTCAGCAGAGAGCCAGGAGGTGAGTTACAAACTGTCCTTGGGAAGAGTGCTGCAGGCAGTGGGGAACTGGGAAGCTGCTGAACTTGGACACCTGACTCCAAAGTGTCTTTTCTGCTGAGCTGTGAATGGTTTCTGGTATTTTGGTGTGTTTTTAAAGGCTTCAAAGACTGGATAGCCATAGTGAGGTAAGCCAACAAGTCTTGCTCTGGGCAGGCTACCACAGCTTGCTAACCCAAAAGGGATTTGCTGCCTTCTTTTAAGAGGGGAGATCCTGGAGACTTCATCTAACTCCAGCTGAGCAGCAGCAAAACCTGGAAAGGAAAATGCCAAGAGCTCCTGGTGCTCTCACCTACCTTAAGACGTGATGCTCTTTCTGTCTAAGGAACGAGTAAATAAAAGAACAAGCTTAATTTTCATTCGTGGCTTAAAAATTGTTGTTTGCACTTGGCTTGGAGTACAGAGTTTTGTTTATCTGGAAACCTTCCACTCCACACCAGTGCTCAGTGCCCTCTTCATCCTCACCTTCCTAAGCAGCCAAAGCCTAACTAACAGTGAGCTGTCTTAACTGGGAGCTCTGAATAGCTCAGGGATTGTGTTTTTTCTCATGGAGCCAGGGTTTTTTTGAGTTCAGGAGATTGCAAAACTTGAAACCAGAAAAGCTGGGAGCTGCTGTATTTTATAGGGAACAACCACACTCAGCCTCTTCAACGTGAGGCAAGGACTTATAGGCAGCCCAGATGGAGCAAAAAGTATAGTTTTAGTATTTTGGAGCTGTCCAGCTATGAGGGTAGGTTTATTTCTGCATTTGAGAAACCTTACAAAGGCTTGTCAGGGTTGTGTGATGACAGGAAAGGACCTGGGCAGTCTGGTGAGCAGCCAGACTCACACTAATATGGTTGAGTGAGCAAAAATGGTTGAGTGAGCAAAATCATGGTCCAGAATATCTTCAGCTGTGTCTGACTCAAAAGTTCACCATCAGAAAACCAAGCCTGCATGGTGCAATCTCCTCAGTAACTTCAGATACCCACAGTCCACAGCTGATGATCCCACTTTGCACTTCAGTTTTTGTCTTCCACTGGCCAGCTGGACATGGCCAGTGCCAGTGAGCACACATGCTTCATGGCCAGTCCCTTCCTCCTCTAGGCAGGGACAGGGTAGCTTGACATGGCCAAAGCAATTCTGGCTGGGGGGTTTAGCACCAGGCTAGAAGTTTTTCTTGGCTGTTTGTAGGAAGAAGCAGCCTGTAAGGTTCAGCTTTAGTGAAACTGTGTAAGAATAGACCCAGAGCTTCCTGCAGCCCTGAGCTCTGCAGTGTGCCCCTGGGGCTCCCCAGCACAGCCACCTGTGCCAGCTGCAGGGCTCTGTGCCTGCTCAGCAGAGCTGGGCTGCTGCAGGTGAAGGTGCCATGCTCTCTGAGCCTAGAACTGCCAGGGAAATGGGAGCTGTGCACCAACCCAAGGCTTTGGGTGAAACTGCCAGGGAATCTCACAATCAGCCTGCAGGAGGAACTGATGGAGAGGATGGTGTGGATACAGCCCTAGCACCTGTGCAGAAGCCCACACAGCTCCCAGCAGGCCTCCTGAGCACTCAGGCTTCTGAGGGAGCAACTAAATAGGATATTTATCTGCTCTGCCTCACCACTCCAGTGCCAGTGTGTGGTTATTGCACACTATAATTTTTCCTGACACAGGCAGTGATCAGATCAGAGTTGTGTAATGCTCACCCATCTTCACCATATAAACTCTGATAAGCGATGTTATCTAGATTTTTCCCCATAGAAAACATTTTCTTCTCAGCCTTTGCAGTGTGCTAGGGAAACACAAAATGAAAATGCTTTCCTGTGCATTTTCCTTCCACCAACCATTCATCACCAGAGCCCTGCCCAGCAGCGCAAGGGAGCAGCAGCTGGCACAGAGGGGTGCAGTGCAGGAGGGGAGCAGCAGCTCAGGGCACCCTTGCCTGCACAGTCATTCCTGTACCTCCCACAGCCAGCCTGGCTCCAGGGCTGGGAGCTGCTCCTCTGCAGGGCCTGTGCGCTCTTGATGCTAGAACTTTCTGAAAGACTCACTTCTGTTGAATGGCTTGCTTTGAAAGGGAGCTGACTTGTCACAGACATGTTTTATGAAAAATCTTTTCCTCAGGATTTTTTCTCCTGAGAAGCTGAGAGGCCTCAGGAACAAAATGTAAACAATGATTATCTGCTGCTGTGGAATGCAACAGGTTCATCTGTGATTGGTCTCATGTGGTTGTTTCTAATTAATGGCCAATCACAGTCAGCTGGCTCAGACTCTCAGAGTCAGGAGCTTTTGTTATTAATTCCATTTTTTTCCTTTGCTTGTGTTGAAGATTGCAATGCAAGATGTTTTCCATTACCATTTCCATTTCCATTACCATCTGATGGCAGATTACCTTTGTCAAGTGGGCACTTTGCCTTATCTGTGTCTTTGAGTGACTGCATTCACAACCCCCCTCGGGAGGGGACATTGCTGGTAACAGCTATTGAATGTCACTGCATGACTGATAAGAACTGCAGCATCCCACTGGGAGATGTGAGCCCAGAGGGAGGAGCCAAGCATTCCTACCTGGATATAATCCAGAGGTTTTTGAGACACCAGCACGGCTTTCTCCACGGGATTCCCCAGAGGAACAGCAGCTGCCTCTTCTTCCTCTGGATATTGGGAGGAAGAATCCATCCTTCTCTTCAGGACCCCCTTGCTCCAGCAGAACCACCCCTGACACTGCAGGAGGGCTGCAGCCACATTTCCAATGGGACTGCTGCCAACACCCTGACCCACAGGGTGTCAGGTTGGGTTCTGACTCTGGCAGTGTTGTTCTAGTGTACTGCATTGTTTATTTTATCCTTTCATTTTTTTCCTTTCCCTATTAAAGAACTGTTATTCCTGCTCCCATATTTTTACCTGAGAGCCCCTTAATTTAAAATTTATAGCAATTTGGAGAAGTGGGGAGGGTTTACATGCTCCATCTCAGGGGAGGCTCCTGCCTTCCTTAGACACCTGTCTTTCCAAACCAAGACAGCTTGCAAGCCTTCCGATGAAATCCTTTCTTTTATTCTTTTAGTATAGTTTTAATATAATACATATCATAAAATAATAAATCAAGCCTTCTGAAACATGGAGTCAGATCCTCATCTCTTCCCTCTTCCTGGGACTCCTGTGAACACCACCACACTGACTTGTGTGGAAAGCCCATTTTTTCTATTTCCTTCAGCTTTTCCTCATCCATCCCTCTTCAGTGGAGGGACTGGCTTTTCTTTCCACAAAAGCCCTACCCACTCAAGCCTATAACTGCAATGGATAAGTGTCAAATGAAGATCCTGGATTGGCTTAAAAGGAACATTTTCCAGAGCTGAGCTGTGCCCTGTTTCATTAATGCATGTCCTCTTTGCACTCAGGTGTTGGTTTAGTAGAGCTCTTTTGGCAAAACTGTAGGTTTTGTTATGTTTTAGATCCCCTCCCTTGGATTTTCAACAAAAAAACCCTTTTATTAAAGGTCAAAAAGCAGTTTTAAAATTGATATATATGGGAAGATCTTTTGCCAAAAGTTAGCTCATGAAAAGGATGGAGTGAAATAGAATGTTATGCTGGTGTTGGTTGGTTTTAATTGTTTCTTGTAGTGCAGGTTTGCCTGTGGAACAACCAAAACCAAATGTTTGGGTGACCTTAGCCAAGGCAGCAGGCTCAGATACCACATGTTTGTCTGATTCAGAACCAGAAAAGCCTTTCTCAACCTCTCTGGTCGGTGTGCCAGTAAAGGGTTTGTCTTTGATCAAAAAGCAATTCAATAGTAAGCCTGATGAAATTGACAGTGGGAGCAATCCTGCATTGAATTGGAACGTTTGGGCCAAAGAACTTCCCAAAGCAGTGTCTGAACCCCAAGAATTAGAAATCCTTGGTTCTTTAACAATGCCTTTCCCATTTTAGCTCATGTACTGCCAAGCACATTCAGTTGTTTTAAGAGCAGTGCCCCAGTCAGGAACCTCTCAAAGAGGTCTCAAAGGGCTGCAGAGAAGTGGGGCCAGTTCTGGTCCCTCACAGCATGGCCAGGGTGGTTCCTGTGCCAGGGCTGAGGCTGCTGGAGCTGCCAGCTGGGGGCTGTGTCTCACCTGGCCATGGCAGCCACACACCCTCAGCTCTCCTGTTTGCCTGGCTTGGTTTCCACTGCAGGGAGTGGCATTCCTCCATCACAGCCCAGTGTGCTGCCAGGGTGTGCCAGTCCATGTCCCCAGCCTGTCCCCTCCCCTGGCACTGGGATCTGGGGTGTCAGAACTGCTGCCAGCAGTGCTGCTGTCCCCAGTGTCCAGACAGGTCCTGTGAGAATCCATCAAAATCAGAGGGTTTTGGGAAAGCTGCAAAAGGCAGGCTTCAGAGCCAGCAGAACTGGGATTAGAGCTAAGCAGTAGCCATGAGAGCAGTCAGCAGAAAAATTATGTAAGAAGTAGAAAGTAAGGACAAATAGAACAATGGTCTGTGTATTAATGCTTGTCTAGAATGACTCCTTAAGCTGCAGAAAAGTTTATCTAGTAAGATATTAGGAAGTTCTGAACTTAATAATGGAGCTCTGAGCATTGTGTTTTAAGGCTCACATGCAGGCATTGTATTTGAAATAAGCAAGCATTGTTTAACCAAAGGTCCCTGTGCTTATAGTGATTGGATAGAACTACTGTCAATGTGCTTTTGCTTTGTGTGATTGGTCAAAAAACTTTTAAAGTGAGTTGTAACATTGAGTTCTTTGTCTGCTGCCTGGGATGTGAGCTGCTGGCATCTTCCCATTGTCATAACCATGGAATGAGGCTGATGCTGGAAAATAAAACAGCTCAAGGCATGTTCCCAGCAGTCCTGTCCTGTTTGTGATTTGTACACAGACCCTGGGCAGTGATAAAGTCCCACCAAAGCCCCAGTTTGAACCACACAGTGACCTATCATGGAGATGCAGTGAGTGTGGCTGAGAAAGAGGGGAAAACAGCTGAAGGAAACACTGTGAGGGATGCCCAGCTCTGATCCCCAGCTGTATTCAGTGTCTCGGTTCGGGGCGGTGCCGGTGCTGCGGGGAACCGCTGCTCGACAGTGCCATCTTCGGGTACTTCATCCCAAAGAGATGCCAGCAGGAGTTTGTGCCTTTTCTTCTATATTATACCTTCTGTGCATTCTCAGTGCTCTATAGCATGCATACTTGTGATTCCTTAAGTCTGATAATTTAGCATAATCCTGGTATTCTGTTAGGCCAGGAAACCAAACATCCTAAAGGCACCTGGAGGCTGGAAAACCCCATGCTGCCTTGAGAAACATGGTCCCCCTAAAATCCATCCTGTAAACCAGGATAAGCCCATCCAGGGAAGAATACCTCGGCATGGAGGAATATCATGCTATTCAGCAAGCCTCTCATTAAGGTATCTTTGCTAGATATGCTGATTTGTAGAGTTTATAAAATTGTATACACAATCTATCAAGTGTGTGCATTTCTGTGTGCTCCACCTTGCAAACTGGTGCACCATAAGGATCCTCATTAAATACCAAGATAAAAACCCTTTATCCCTTAACCGTGCCTTGCTCTTAATTTTACGACCAAAGAAAAGGCATCCCATGAGTTGGACAAGAGGCATCAGAGTGGAACTTGACTTCTCCTTGGTGTGGTGCCCTCTCTCCCCATCCATAAATATGAAAAAAATACATGTGTAAAATGTGTATTTGTAAAAAATACATGTGTAGAATGTGGATTTGTAAGCATTGATATCATAAGGACTTAGTAGCAGTTGTCACATGGCTCATGTGGGTTACTTTATGAGCTTCATTTCATTCTCATCTCTCCTAACCTGTCCTGGCTTTATAAATAAATAAAGAATAAACCCTCTTTATTTCAGTAAGATAGCCAGACTTTGAGACCTGTAAGAACATTGTTTTATGCTGCTGAAGGAAATGTCCCTTTGTGAAGACATGGCTTTGTCTGTCCTCCAGGAAAAGCAACTGAGCAAACTTCCTTATTTTTTCCACTGCAGAAGTGGTGTTTGCCCCAAAGAGAATTTATTTGCCATCCTTGAATCTGGCATCAGGTGAGAAGAGTAATGGGGCTAAGTTCAATCAGTTGCAGCTTGTTTCCCCTTTGCCTGTGGGTTAACCTGTGGGTTTTCAGCCCTTGCTGTCAGCTCATGATTAATATTTAAAATATAACCAATTTATCCTGGTCTCAGGGCCCTGGATGCTGCAATGTGCTGCCAGCCCAGCTCACTCCCTAGGGGGAAAAGCACTCTGGCTTGTTCCTCTGAGAGTGGAACTCATCCTCCTGTGTGTGCAGAGAGGCTGTGGTGTTGGAGCCCAGTGGGGTGAGATATTTAACTCCTTTTGCTGTGTAGTGTTAGTCTACCTGAGTGGATGTGGCTGGCTGTGTCCTGGCTGCCTGGCACAGCCCATTGCCTCCACACACAAGTTGGACAAGAGAGGCTTTGGAAATAAAAACTGCTTCATTTGCATATAATCATATCACTTACATTGATTATCTTCCACCTTTGCACTTCAAACCGAGTGCCAGACATTTATTTGAAATGCTGGAAAGTTCTCTTCCCTTTAGCACAGGTGTATTCCTATAAATAGCCTGCAGAGAAAAGCCACATAACATAAAAGGGCTCAAAAAACCAATTTGCAGGAAAGTGAAAAAAACTCAAACAGATAAAAACCTCTTCAATGAACTACAGCTAGAGTGGCAGAAACTATCACATAATCAGAGCAAACTTTTTTTTAACAAAAGAAAGCTAAGATTTAAAAAAAATCCTAAAGGACAGAAGTTTTGCATGTCTTGGTTTGAAAAGACAGCTGTCTGCTAAGGAAAGCAGGAGCCTTCCTGGAAATGGAAAATGTAAACCCCCTCCCTCTGAATTATTATAATTTTGAAATTAAGAGGCTCTCAGGCAAAGATATGGGAGTAGGAAAAACAGTTCTTTACTAGGAAAATTAAAAATACAAATACAATAGTACAAAAAACCCCAACCCTGCCAGAGTCAGAGCATGCCCTGCCCCCTGTGTGTCAGGGCGGTGGCACAGCCCCATCCCATGGGGGCCCAGCCCTCCTGCAGTGCCAGCTGTGGCTCTGCTGCAGCAGGGCTCCTGCACAAGGGGGGAGTTTTCCTCTGCAGCTCCAGGGCTGCTGCAGATGGGCCTGGGCTCCCTCTGGGAATGCAGGGCAGCAGAAAGCTGCTCCTCTGGCAATGCAGGGGGCAAAGGCTGCTGTGCTGTGCCAGGCTCAGATTGGATCCAGGTAGGAATGCTTGGCTCCTCCCCTGGGCGGAGCATCTCCCCATGGGATGCTGGAATTGGATCAGCCCTGCAGGGACACTCAGTGGCCATGGACAGCAGAGATAAAGCAAAAACTGTCCCATGGACAGCAGAGAACTGCCCCAGCTCTGACAGATGGGGATAGAACACACACCAGCCACACCTTGTAACCTAAGGCACTGAAATATCAGCCTGAGATGACAGCTTTTGAATTTCAGTGGACACAGCCTCCAGAGAGAGGCCCTGAGTGTGTGCTGGCCAGCCAGCTCTGCCCAGGATGGATTGCTTTCATTTCTTGTGCCACAAATCTGGGCTGTCCCAGGAGGCTGCCTCACCTGTTTGGGGTAGGACAAAGATGTGTGAGCAGCCTCTAAACCCCACTGTGCTGGTCTATCAGGCTGCCCTGAATAACCCCATTTCTGCCTGTGCTGGGAAGGGTGATTGCTGAGACCAGGGTGGTTGTACAGGGATTGTGGGATCTGTGGAGGTAGGTTGTGCAATAGGAATCAAATGGTAACATTGCCTTGAAGTCTTGTGCTTCTGGAGTCCTGCCTGACTCCAGGAAACACCTCACACCATGACGTTTTGTTCCTTGCCAACAGGCTTTGGCTGTGCTGCTGGCCTTAAATTTCCTGGGCCGGAGGAAAATCATTTCACTGAGCCTAAATCTCCCCTTGGGGTAGTTCTGGAGCAGCCAGGTGAGCAATGGCAACTGGCCAGATGTGTGGATATTTCTCCAATTCCACCCTAAATGTGCAGTATCCCTCAATCAGCCTTTGCCACCCCAGATCACCGAGGGAGAGGCATCTCCCAGCCTGACAGAGCAAAGGTTCCCCACAGGTGTGTAATGGGATGACCCTGGATGGATTCTTGGAACCCACCAGAGCCTCTCTCTCTGACTCCTCTCTGCAGGGGAGAGAAAAACCAACAAAGGGTTCATGGGTTGAGATAAGGACTGGGAGAGAGATCCCTCACCAGATACCATCACAGGCAAAACAGGCTCTGATTAGAGATATTAATTGACTTTATCACTAACAAAACAGAGCAGGATAATGAGAACCAAAATAAGTTTGAAAACACCTTCTCCCCACCCCTCCCTCCTTCCCAGCTCTACCTCCTGCCCCAATGGCACAAGGAGACGGATGGGGGCTATGGTCAGTTCCTCACCCATGGCTTCTCCTGCTGCTCAGGGAGGGGAGTCCTTCCCCTGCTGCACGTGGGGTCCATCCCACAGGAGACAGTTCTCCAGGAACTTCTCCAGTGTGAGTCCATGCCACAGGAGACAGTTCTCCAGGAACTTCTCCAGTGTGAGTCCATCCCACAGGAGACAGTTCTCCAGGAACTTCTCCAGTGTGAGTCCATCCCACAGGAGACAGTTCTCCAGGAACTTCTCCAACTGAGTCCATGCCACAGGAGACAGCTCTCCAGGAACTTCTCAAATTGAGTCCATCCCCCAGGAGACAGTTCTCCAGGAACTTCTCCAGTGTGAGTCCATGCCACAGGAGACAGTTCTCCAGGAACTTCTCCAACTGAGTCCATCCCACAGGAGACAGTTCTCCAGGAACTTCTCCAGTGTGAGTCCATGCCACAGGAGACAGTTCTCCAGGAACTTCTCCAGTGTGAGTCCATCCCACAGGAGACAGTTCTCCAGGAACTTCTCCAATTGAGTCCATCCCCCAGGAGACAGTTCTCCAGGAACTTCTCCAGTGTGAGTCCATCCCCCAGGAGACAGCTCTCCAGGAACTTCTCCAGTGTGAGTCCATGCCACAGGAGACAGTTCTCCAGGAACTTCTCCAGTGTGAGTCCATCCCCCAGGAGACAGTTCTCCAAGAACTTCTCCAGTGTGAGTCCATGCCACAGGAGACAGTTCTCCAGGAACTTCAACTTCTCCAGTGTGAGTCCATCCCACAGGAGACAGTTCTCCAGGAACTTCTCCAACTGAGTCCATCCCACAGGAGACAGTTCTCCAGGAACTTCTCCAATGTGAGTCCATCCCACAGGAGACAGCTCTGGAACTTCTCCAGTGTGAGTCCATCCCACAGGAGACAGTTCTCCAGGAACTTCTCCAGGTGAGTCCATCCCACAGGCTCACAGAACTGCTGCAGTGTGGGTCTCTTCCATCTCTTCTCCAAGGACAGGCTGCTCCAGCCTGGGAGCAGGGCCCCTGGACCCACAGGCCTCCCATGGGCCTCCCTGGCTCCTCCAGGATCCCCCTGCTGCAGCCTGGGATCCACAGGCTGCAGGTGGATCTCTGCATCTCTGTGGATCTTCTTCCATGAGCTGCAGGTGGATCTCCATGGATCCCCCACACCCCACGGGCTGTGGGTGGATCTCCATGAGCTGCAGGTGGATCTCCAGGGCTGTGGGTGTATCTCTGGATCCTCCATGTCCTCCACGAGCTGCAGGTGGATCTCCAGGGGCTGCCCCCACGGGCTGCAGGTGGATCTCCAGGGGATGCAGGTGGATCCCCACCCATGTCCTCCATGGCTGCAGGTGGATCTCCATGAGCTGCAGGTGGATCTCCATGAGCTGCAGGTGGATCCCACGGGCTGTGGGTGGATCTCTGGCTAGAGCAGCTCATATGGCACAAGGTCCTAGATTTCAGGACAAGGTGAGGGTTTTCTCAGGCCACAGGCCCTAGATCTGGGGAGATGAAGCAGGAAATGCAGGAAATTTTATTTGCTCTGATTAGATTTTTTAGTATTTAGATTTTTGGTGTGTTGTAAACTCAGATGCAAATTTTATTATAAAAGGTGATGGACTTGGATTCTGTTGTACCTCTGTGTCAAATGCCTAGCCAGTTTATGCCAGGAACCCAGAACACACTGGGATGGTGCCCCAGGAAACCATCAGCCTCATGAAATGTGGGAGTCGTCTCCAAAATGCTCTGGAAGATCACCAGAGTCCAACCTAAAAATGCCACCACTAAACCACATCTTCAGTGCAGCATCCACACAGACAAAAGCACTTAGTGCTGGTGCGTCCATACTCAGGGCAGCCGTGAACTGTGGAGTTTTTTTTTGGCACAAATGTCCTTTGCAGAAGTTAGAAACTTCACTGAGGTCCAGCGGGATAGAACACACACCAGCCACACCTTGTAACCTAAGGCACTGAAATATCAGCCTGAGATGACAGCTTTTGAATTTCAGTGGACACAGCCTCCAGAGAGAGGCCCTGAGTGTGTGCTGGCCAGCCAGCTCTGCCCAGGATGGATTGCTTTCATTTCTTGTGCCACAAATCTGGGCTGTCCCAGGAGGCTGCCTCACCTGTTTGGGGTAGGACAAAGATGTGTGAGCAGCCTCTAAACCCCACTGTGCTGGTCTATCAGGCTGCCCTGAATAACCCCATTTCTGCCTGTGCTGGGAAGGGTGATTGCTGAGACCAGGGTGGTTGTACAGGGATTGTGGGATCTGTGGAGGTAGGTTGCGCAATAGGAATCAAATGGTAACATTGCCTTGAAGTCTTGTGCTTCTGGAGTCCTGCCTGACCCCAGGAAACACCTCACACCATGACGTTTTGTTCCTTGCCAACAGGCTTTGGCTGTGCTGCTGGCCTTAAATTTCCTGGGCCGGAGGAAAATCATTTCACTGAGCCTAAATCTCCCCTTGGGGTAGTTCTGGAGCAGCCAGGTGAGCAATGGCAACTGGCCAGATGTGTGGATATTTCTCCAATTCCACCCTAAATGTGCAGTGTCCCTCAATCAGCCTTTGCCACCCCAGATCACGGAGGGAGAGGCATCTCCCAGCCTGACAGAGCAAAGGTTCCCCACAGGTGTGTGGTGGGATGACCCTGAATGGATTCTTGGAACCCACCAGAGCCTCTCTCTCTGACTCCTCTCTGCAGGGGAGAGAAAAACCAACAAAGGGTTCATGGGTTGAGATAAGGACTGGGAGAGAGATCCCTCACCAGATACCATCACAGGCAAAACAGGCTCTGATTAGAGATATTAATTGACTTTATCACTAACAAAACAGAGCAGGATAATGAGAACCAAAATAAGTTTGAAAACACCTTCTCCCCACCCCTCCCTCCTTCCCAGCTCTACCTCCCGCCCCAATGGCACAAGGAGACGGATGGGGGGCATGGTCAGTTCCTCACCCATGGCTTCTCCTGCTGCTCAGGGAGGGGAGTCCTTCCCCTGCTGCACGGGGGTCCATCCCACAGGAGACAGTTCTCCAGGAACTTCTCCAGTGTGAGTCCATGCCACAGGAGACAGTTCTCCAGGAACTTCAACTTCCAGTGTGAGTCCATCCCACAGGAGACAGTTCTCCAGGAACTTCTCCAGTGTGTGAGTCCATCCCACAGGAGACAGTTCTCCAGGAACTTCAACTGAGTCCATGCCACAGGAGACATCCCAAATTGAGTCCATCCCCAGGAGACAGTTCTCCAGGAACTTCTCCAGTGTGAGTCCATGCCACAGGAGACAGTTCTCCAGGAACTTCTCCAACTGAGTCCATCCCACAGGAGACAGTTCTCCAGGAACTTCTCCAGTGTGAGTCCATGCCACAGGAGACAGTTCTCCAGAACTGCTGCCATCCCACAGGAGACAGTTCTCCAGGAACTTCTCCACTGAGTCCATCCCCAGGAGACAGTTCTCCAGGAACAGGTGAGTCCATCCCCCAGGGACAGCAGGAACTTCTCCAGTGTGAGTCCATGCCACAGGAGACAGTTCTCCAGGAACTGTGGAGTCCATCCCCAGGAGACAGTTCTCCAAGAACTTCTCCAGTGTGAGTCCATGCCACAGGAGACAGTTCTCCAGGAACTTCAACTTCTCCAGTGTGAGTCCATCCCACAGGAGACAGTTCTCCAGGAACTTCTCCAACTGAGTCCATCCCACAGGAGACAGTTCTCCAGGAACTTCTCCAATGTGAGTCCATCCCACAGGAGACAGCTCTCCAGGAACTTCTCCAGTGTGAGTCCATCCCACAGGAGACAGTTCTCCAGGAACTTCTCAGTGTGAGTCCATCCCACAGGCTCACAGAACTGCTGCAGTGTGGGTCACTCTTCCACGGGTCATTTCTCCAAGGACAGGCTGCTCCAGCCTGGGAGCAGGGCCCCTCTCACCACAGGCCTCCCATGGGGCCTCCCTCCTCCTCCAGGATTCCCCTGCTGCAGCCTGGGCTCCTACACAGGCTGCAGGTGGATCTCTGCATCTCTGTGGATCTTCTTCCATGAGCTGCAGGTGGATCTCCATGGATCCCCACACCCCACGGGCTGTGGGTGGATCTCCATGAGCTGCAGGTGGATCTCCAGGGGCTGTGGGTGTATCTCTGGCTCCTCCATGTCCTCCACGAGCTGCAGGTGGATCTCCAGGGGCTGCAGGTGGATCCCCACGGGCTGCAGGTGGATCTCCATAAGCTGCAGGTGGATCTCCAGGGGCTGTGGGTGGATCTCTGGCTCCTCCATGTCCTCCATGAGCTGCAGGTGGATCTCCATGAGCTGCAGGTGGATCTCCATGAGCTGCAGGTGGATCCCCACGGGCTGTGGGTGGATCTCTGGCTCCTCCATGGGCTGCAGGGCACAGCTGCCTCACCTCGGGCTGCAGAGGGATCCCAGCTCTGGTGCCTGGGGCACTCCTGCCCCCCTTCCTCCCTGCCCTCGCTGAGCTGTTCCTCTCCCACGTTCTCACCCCACTCTTCTCTGGCCACAGCTGTGCAGTTCCCTTTTCCTCCCTTCTCAGATCTGTTCTCCCAGAGGTGTTCCCACCATTTCTAAGGGACCAGCCCTGGCCAGCAGCACGTCCTTCTCTGGAGCTGCCAGGACTGGCCCTGCTGGACACAGAGGAACCTTCCAGCAGCTGCTCACAGAAGCCACCCCTGGAGCTCCACCCTGCCAAAGCTTTTTTTTTTTGCCATGCAAACCCAACACTTCAGCTGGTGAGAGACTCAGCCTGCCTGAGTCTCTTTATCCAGGCACCAACTGACAGGAGAGGGAAATTTGGGTTAGAAAAAGGGTTTTTACTGAAAAAGTGATAAAGTTCTGGAACGGCTGCCCAGGGAGGTGGTGGAGTCCCATCCCTGGGTGTGTTTAACAAAGCCTGGATGTGGCACTGGGTGCCGGGGTTTAATTGAGGTGTTGGGACTGGGTTGGATTTGATGATCTGAAAGTCTCTTCCAACCCGGTCATTCTGTGTGATTCAGAGTCCAGCCCCAGCTCAGGGCTTTGCCCCTGCTGCAGAATGGGAGTGGGAGCGGGAGTGCTCCCGGGGCGGCCCCAGGGCTGCCAGGGACGGAGCTCGGGGCTCCTCCGGGGCTGAGCAGCAGAGGGCAGCCGCAGCCTGGGCAATGTCTCAGTCAGGCCCTGGGGAAACTGAGGCACGGCGGGCTCCCCTCAGCCCTGACAGAGCCAGCCTGCCCTGCACGAGTGTCCCTCCCATCTCACACAGGGGTGGTGGCAGCGCCAGCTCTGCCTTCGTGCATCTCTGACAACCTACAGTCAAGAAATTGGTGAAAAAGAGACTTTTTTGGCATAGAAAACGGTAATGTTTCCAGATATTTGTGTAGGCTGTCTACAAACAGGGACTAGAGTAATTCATAAGGGTATAAAGAAAATGGCTGTAGTTTATGCTACTTGATGTATGGACAGACTCTTTTAGAATTATATTTCCCTCTATTATTATAAATGTAATGAAAAGTGCCTCTCTGGTTGTGGTCACCCAACTTAAGATTTACCTCTATATACAATGGGATTAGTTATTTAATGAGTGAGAGAGGCTACAAGACAGTGGAAGCAAAATTAGTATTTCAAATGGTGTTGACAAGATGGGCAAATGATTTAGAAAAAGAGGAATTCAACAAGGCAAAAAGACACATGCAGAGTTTTACACACATCTGGGAATAGTTGTGAGCACAAATGTGAGCTATGGGATATGCTGCAGATGTGAAAAAGGGGATCTGCAGCTTAGATTGTAAATGGAGCATGACTAGAAATGAAATAGATTACACTGTTGTGGGAAAAATGTCAGTGTGATTATGGGATATTGATTTTTTTGAGGTTGTAGGAAGAACTATAGTCAGTCTTGGGTTCCAAGAGAGAAAGAAGACAAAAAGAAAGAAAGGGGAAAAGAGAGGGAGAAAGAAAAGAAAAGAAAAAGAGAAAAACAAAGAGTCAGCTCAATCCAAGAGAGAGCCTAGAAAACACAGGCAAACAACATCTGAAGCACAACAGTAGCTGACAGTATTTAGAGCACAGACATTGGGGTGGGGAGGGCACAAACAGGTCTTCAAATACATAAATGGTGGCTGTGAAGGGGAAGGAAATAAACAGTCTGCTCTATCCACTGCAAATGGGAAAAGAAATCATGGAGTTACACTGCAGTTGGAAATGCTCTGCCTGGAAATTCAAACAAACCTCTGCAATGCTGAGGGCAGATGAAAGCAGCAATACCCCTCCCTGGGAGGTGTTATCCAGGGCAGGTGAGACAAAATTCTGCAGCTAAGGGAGTGCCCGGGCTGCCCTTTGTTGGATGGGCTTCTCAGGCCTTTCTACAGGTCTGTGCTCTCCCAAGCAGAGACTGAGGGAATGATAAATGACATTATTTCCTTGGATAAGGTGTTACTGCTGGGGCAGAGCAGTGTGCTGCCGCACCTGGGGTACAAACCAGTGCAATCCCACACACTCTTACCTTGGCATGAGTCCTCCTTGTTTTTTGCACAAGGCAGGAGCCCCTCAGCAGTGCTGGAACCCCGAGTTTGTCACTCCCTGCCCACTTTGGCACAGTTGGTTCCCTGATCTCACCAGTGGCTGTGGCCTGACTGAAGTCAGGAGTTTCCCCACACATCACTGCACTCCATATAGAGAAATCCAGCAAGAGAGAGCAACAAAAAAATGGGGAAAATAAAAAAGAGATGTGAAAAGAACTAATGCAGCTTTCTTCATCTGCTTCTTTGTCACCTGGAGGCCAGAGCAGGCTGTGCTGAAGCAGCCCTTCCTGGGTTATTGATTTATCACCAGGGCTGGAGCAATGTCTATGAGAATTGTTCTTTTTGTAGATTATCCCTCTGAAGCAGGGAGGAAGTTTGACATTTCTTGGTTAAGGTCAGACCCTGTATCCCATCCCTTCTGCCATGGAAGGGAGCAGAGTGAGGGCAGGAGCAGAAAGGCATTTCAGAGGAGCTGAATGCATTTCAAATGTATCAAAGCTGACATTAATGCATAGTTTGCTTCACACTTGTGCTTCCTTTCCACCTCCCTCTCATTTAATCCCAACTTTGGTTCCCCCCTTCCCCCAAATCCCTTTTGCTTGGCTTTGAGCTGAGCTGAGGTCTCCCAGGCTACTGCACAAATGACTTTGGGAGGAAAGGAACAAGCTAAAGGAGGATGAGGAAAAAACATTTAGGAAATCAGTTTTTAGGTTATTTTTCCTTCCAAATGTGTTAACATACTGCAAATGAGTCGTTTTAAATGTCTTTGTAGCCATCCAAGCAGAGGTGTAAGTTCCCAGGCTCTCTCCTTTGGGCAGCCAGCACAAATCTGCGCTGAAGATCCCCTCCTGCTTTCTAAGGCCCCTTCTTCCCTGCCCCTCCCAGGCCTGCTGGAGTTACTTTCAGACAGAGGTGAGGTTCCCCTTTAGTGGTTTGACACCTTGTCCAACCCCGCAGTGCAGCAGCACAGTGGGGCCTTTTGGAGAGCAATCCTGGGCTTTGGCAGCTCTGGGGTGTGCAGGCGTTTCCACCCAGGGCTGGATCCAGCTCAGGACTGCCCTGGTGGGCTCTGCCTGCAGGTTGGGCCTGCTCTGAGGCTGCACCAAGCCCTGGCAGGTGCAGGGACGAGCTGAGGAGCCCTGTGTGGACAGAGGGGTTAATTTGACGTGTTTCTGTGTGCTCATGGAAAGCAGAAATGTCCCTGCTGGGCCATTTGACATCAAGGAGCAGCCTCTGGTTTGGGAGGTTCCTCAGCTCCAGGCTTGTGGTGGTGTGAGGTCCCCAGGATGAGGTGGGAGATGAGAATTTGACTCCAAGTTCTCAGAATGCATCTATTCTATTCTATTCTATTCTATTCTATTCTATTCTATTCTATTCTATTCTATTCTATTCTATTCTATTTACATTATATCCTAAAACTATACTAAAGAAAGAGAAAGAAGACATCAGAAGGCTTCACAAGAATGATCATTAAATGACTCCTCAGAGTCTGACACAGCTGATGGTGATTGGTCATTAAGTAAAAACAATTCACATAGAACCAATCAAACATTCACCTGTTGGTAAATGATCTCCAGACCACCTTCCAAGCAATCAGATTATTATTGTTTTCATTCTTTTCTGAGGCCTCTCAGCTTCCCAGGAGAAAAAATCCTGGCGAAGGGATTTTTCAGAAAATGTCTTGGTGACACAGGCTGCAGTAGCCTGGGCAAGCATGGGCTGGTTTTGCAGCCTGCCATGGCAAGGATGATGTTCCAGCCTTGCAGGGCAGGTTCCCTGCAGACCCAGTGTTTCCTTGGCTCAGGTGCTGTGGACAGCCACTGTGAAAGATGCATATTTTATGATTGACTTTTCACAAATATTAAAATGAATATTTTATGTGTTGTGTTAGAAAGTTATGCTGTGTTAATTTTTTTAAGTAGTGTGTTAAATATCGTTTTAGGTTATAACATAAGGTTAAAATAGAAACTATGCTATGTAAGATATTTTTTTAAAGAAAGGACTCACACCAGATAGCAGCCACAGGACACCTGAATCTTTCAGAGAAAGAGAATTTATTGCTCCATTATCAGAAGAAACGAACTTCTTCCTGCCTCGCTCAGCCCTGAGATGCCGTCAGGATTCAGAGGAAGAAGCTGACACTGCCCAGACGGAATCCTGTGTTTGAATGGCATTTATGCATCATGTATGAGGTGTATCAATATTCAACAGGCTGTTGCTTTTAAGGGTTAATCCTCTGTGTCCTTTTTCAGGCTTATTTTGCCCCGAAAAAGGTACTGGGGCATCTGTAACTCTTTGTTTTTATTGTCTCGTATTGTCCTAATCCAAATTGTCCAAATTATTATTACTCTAATTATATTACTATTTTTATAACCGTTTTATTAGTATTAAATTTTAAAATTTTAAAAACAAGTGATTGGTGTTTTTCACAGCCAGCACTGCAGCCCAAGGACTGGGGCAGCAGGGGCTTGGCTGGATTTCTGCTTCCTGTCAGCCTGAACTGGGAAAAACCCTGCTGGGGAGGGGAGCTGCAGGGTGAGAGGCTGATTTCTGTGCAAGGCTCTTTATTCCTCAGGAGAAGGCAGTGGGGTCAGGCACTTGCACTTTTTCTCTGGCTGCCCAAACACAGGAGCTCTGTGCTGAGAGGGGCGTCCAGGGGCTCACAGAAGTAGCTCAGACAGGGTGGCAGAGCCACATCTGAGCTCTGGCTAGCAGTGAGGGAAGATGGCTGAGCTCAAAAGAGCCAGAGTGAAGTTTCTTCAGTCACTTGAAAAGGCAGCTTAGCACAGAGGGTCACCAACCCTGGGTGCCTTTAACAAAGCCTGGATGTGGCACTGGGTGCCAGGGTTGAGGTGTTGGGGCTGGGTTGGACTCGAGGATCTGGAAGGTCTCCTCCAGCCTGGTGGTTCTGTGATTCTGTAATCACTGTATTGAAAATAAAAAAAAGAAAAATGCCTACTTTTAGTCTGGAAGTTCCATGTGGAGAACATTAGAACATTACTAAACCTTTGAGTTCATGCAGAACATCTTAGAATTGGGAGTTCAAGAAAAAGCAGTTTATTAAAAAAACGTATCTATAGTCATGCTATCTGCTGAGAAATATTAGACATGGGGAATTCCTCATTTCTCTGGATTTAGAAGCTTAATCCATCAGGAGATAATTGTATTTTATCCTCCCTAACTGCATGCTGCAGCCACTGCCGTGTCTCTTTCTGTTCCTCTCATGTCACACCACTACTTTTTGTCACCAGCACAGGATAACAGCCAGTAAAAGGAGTTATTTTCTCTTTATTCTGACTGATGCATTATTTACTTCTCCACTGAAGACTGAGGTTTGTGTCCACAATATTTCTCCTCAAACCAGGATTTTAGAAATTACAGATGATCACTCATGGAGGTTGTTCTTTAACCGTTGTCTTAAAATCAAACCTCAAATATTTTTTTCTTTTTCTTGTGACAACTTTCTGGTTGATTGAACTTCCTGAATTTACTGACATCTAGGCTTATTTGCTCTTACATGTGTATTTATTGAGCCAGATGTGCTGGAAACAATCCATTTGGTGGCTTAGGCTTTGTTGATCAGAGGCAGGCTACTCTGGCACAAGGGAGAGAAGCAAAAGATGAAGAAGGTTGAGAGGTGGCTCCTCCTGCATTTTGCAGGTTGGTGGTTGGTAATTTGTCTGTGAAGGTTGGTAATAAAAGAGGTTAGTGGGGGATGCTGGTGCAGAAGGAGGGACCTGGGACTTTGCCGAGCTGAGTGTTTCACTCCCACAGGGATGGGCTGGAGGGACAGACTTTGGATAATTCACTGCTCCATGTGAGGAGCAGGATTGCTGGCTGGGGTTTACTCACCTTCCTCTCTCCCTGCCTTTCTTCTCTTCAGCTGAGGGCTGTTCTGCCAAGCTGTGACAGTGAAGGGACTTCAGTGAGCACCAGGACACTCTGAATTCCCAGTTCTTGAGCAGAGGGGCATTAATGGTGTTGTGAGACCCCGCTGGCCCTGCACTGGGACAGCTCAGGCTGCTCTTTGCTGTCCCTGGAAGGTGGGTGAGGCTGCACCACAATTAGCTGTGAATGCTTTAGAGAAAACAGCGGATTTTCATGAAACCAAGGCCCCAGCCCCCTGCATCAGCATTGCTTAGGAACATCTTTAATGACAAGAGGGAGAACAGAGGCCTGAGGAAGAGCTCTGGCACCTCCTGCCCTTACTTTCACCCTGTTGGGAAGAGAGAGCCTGTTTTTACCTTGCAGGCCAAAATGCTGCTGTTTGCCAGGTGTTCATGCTGCTCATCCTTCACCACGTCCCTGCCCCACAGCAGTGCCACAAGCTGCAGCACCAGGGCAGCATCTGCTGCAGGGCAGCACAACCTGCAGGAGCAGAGGGGCTTGCACAGCTCCAGCTCACCAGGGAAAAGAAATGTCCTCCTGTTGTGGTTTCCGCTTCTGCCATGGCAGAGTCAGGCTGTCAGCATGCTCACACCTCCAGCGTGACAGCTGGGGCTGTAGGGACACAGGGCAGCCTGGAAAGATCCCTGAATTTTTTGGTCCTGTTTGTAATAAACACATTCTGACCATTCTGAGCACCTCATCTTAGCCTTAGGTCAGGAATGACCGTTTTTTTCTCTTAATAAAGGAAAGGGAAAGGAGTGTGAGTCAGTGCCACAGGGACAGATATAAGTTGTGTGTTCTTGCAGGAAAGTTTTTTTTTGAGCTTTTGTTTGTTTGCTTGCTTCCTTTTAGTGTTTTTTTGGCTTTCCATCAGATCAGTTTTGTTGCAGTTGATAACACACCAAAAATGCCCTGGGCTGGGTGACTGATCCATGCTGGGGCAGGATGCTCAGCACTACTCAGGATAACTCAGTGGCAACAACCACTTCTGACCCCAAAATCTGCCTCTGAGTGCTGCAAAGGCTGAGCTGCTTCTGGGATCATTTAAAGAGGATGATGATGATGATGATGATGATGATGATGATGATGATGATGATGATGATGATGATGATGATAATAAAAGGAAAAAAAAATCCCCCAGACTTTGCAATGCCAAGTCCAAATGGCTGATGGAAATAGCAGTAGTTTTCCAATGAACCTCTCATTTCCTTGTCTAGTGATCATATCTCTGCACACCCAAGAATTTGTCATGAGTCACCTTTTCTAGAACCAGTAGATAGATCAATTTTCTTGTTGCTGAGATTGTTTTGGTTTTGTGTGCTGTTTTGGCTCTTGTTTTTTAGGTGAGGTTTTTTTGGGTTCTTTTTTGTTTTCTTTCTCTTTCTTTGGCCTGCATTGATGGAAATTCTCATGGTGCCTCACTGGGAGCTGCACTGGGAACCTTGGGGCTGGGTTGGGAATATCCCAGGGTGTTGGAATGCTGGGGACACAAGACTGTTATAGATGGATAATGATTGGCTCTCACAATTAAAAGATAACTATTGTGTGAATATTAAGAACAGCTTTAGTGATGTATGGTTATGTTACTGTAGTTTAAATGTCCTCTGCTCTCCCCACAGTTCCCTTTCCCCCCTGTACTGTTGCCATCAGACAGCCTGGGCTGTCCAGGACAGGTACAAAGGAGCTGCCCAGGTGTCCCTTGCATGGGGCAGGTGGGAATGGAAAAGCTTGGGGGTGCTCAGGGGGTGGGCATGGCAACACCTGAGCTCCAATGCAGTTCCAGGAAAGCAGTTTGCACTGATAAATGGCACAGAAGAGCTGCCTGACAGACTCTGGGAGGGGCCAGGGCTGGCTGATGCCACCCCAGGGATATAAAACACTGAGCACCCATCTTGCAGATGAACTGGCCCTGTGGTGTGCATGAGGGGCAGCTCCCAGTGCTGCAGCTTCTTCCTTATGCAGTCCTTTGTTGTATTTTTGTTGAGGTTTAATAAACCTTTTAAAATTTTCAAACTGAGCAGTTGTCTCTCACAAGACAGATGATGGACTTTGGACCTGGTTAACATAAGAGATTTGATAACAGGACGCCTTGGCAAAAGCAAAGGAACTTTGAAAATTAGACCTGGATTGCAAGAAGATTCAATTAGATGGATTTACTGAAAAAAAGAAAATCCCATTAAACTCTGCAAACAAGAGATGTTGTTATTTGCATAAGTTTGTGTATATGATTTTAACCTAATCATGGTAGTACACATTACTAGTGTCCCTGAAACAGTATATAAGTGCTTGTATCCCATGATAAAATCAGATTCTGATCACAGAGTCAGTGTCCCCATCCCTCTCCATTGCCAGGGCTACTGAACTGAACTGGCCCTGCAGGGATGGGAACCTCCCTCCCTCCCTCCCTCCCTCCTCTCTCAGTGCTCATGCCCAGCTCATGCCCAGCTGCTCCCAGGGCAGGGGAGAATGGGGGGCTCTCCTGAGCAGCTGGACCCTGGGGGACAATTTGCTGCCAGTGCTCTGGTGACTGGGGCACTGGCTTCTGGTGAAACAGAACACCCTGAGGAAGGAAAGGCTCTGAAAAATAAAACTGCTGCACAGTTTGCTCTCTAGAAAGTGTCATCACTGAAACAGCAATTTCTAAAGCTTGCTTTTTCTCTGGACCTTGCACCCCCATTTCTCTCCTCTGTCACAGCACAAAAAGAGTTTCCAGTTGCAGCAGGACCCTGGCACTGGCTGGGCATGAGAAGTGGCCCTGGTTGGGTGGTTCCCATGGCACAGTCTGGAGGAGGAAGGGCAGGTAAATGCACATCTGGAGCCAAGGGGGCATTTATTGCATCAGGGATGAGCCTGATGCCTGATACCAGAGCTTCCCCATGCATCCTTCCACGGAGGAGAGGTTTGTGGGGTGGCTCCAGTGCAGATCCAGGGATGAGCCCTGCAGGGGGAGAGGCCAGGCCAGTGCCTGTGCTGGGGACAGCCCCTGCAGAGCAGCACCATCAGAGCCAAAGGCAAGGGACAAGGGGAGCGTGCTGCACTGGGAGCTGTGCGTTCCCTGCGTCCCTCCTCTGACACCAGCTGAGAGCTCTGCACTGGGGGGGAAGTTTGAATTGCACAAAAATCAGCTTTTGTGATTTCTTTCCTCTGTCTGTGCCATCTGGCATGCTGTGCCTCTGTGCAGCTGGAAACTTTGGCCCAGAGGTGACTCACACTCCTCAACCTCTGCCTAACACAGGCCCAGGTGAAAGCAGAAGGTCAAACCTTCCCTGCATCACTTCTACCAGGAAAATAAAGATGTTAAAATGCTAAACAGGGAAATGTTTCAAGGGAAGGTAAAGGGAGAAGTGAGGATGTGTGTTTATGAGGATGTGTGTTTATGAGGAAGAGCAAAGTGTTGAAATACACCAGTGAAAATAAGTCAGCCTGGCATTTATTGGTGAACAAAAGCCCATGTGAATTGATTAAAAAAAAAAACCCCAAAGCAACCAGAAATGGGTTGGATGTCAGAACTGGTTTCAGTGTTTTCACTTGAAATCTGCTTCACAATGATCATGTAGATAAATTGCCACCAGCAGCACAGTCCAAACCTGGGGTGAGTATTTAAATGTAAATTCTGGGAAACCTTTACCTTTTTGAAACAGAGTGCTTTTGCTGCTGTGCCCACATCTTTGTGGGAGGGCTTTTCTCTATTTTTAATTTTTTTTTAATCTTTATTTTATTTTTTTTAAACCAGTGGGGAATGCTGTCAGGTTAGGATCCCTGTCCCAGGCAGGCAGGTGGTGGGACCCCCTTCCCTTTCCCTGGGAAGGCAGTGGGTGTCCAGGGACCTTTCCTTGGGCAGCCCAGCAGGAACTGAGCATCTGAAACCAGGGGAGGGAGCTCACTGCAGGGCTTCCATTTCCTACACTGGGCTCTGCCTGGCAAGGGAGGTGGTAAAGGCTCTGCCTCTACTGAAAACTCCCTGCTGTGACTGAAACAGATCTGGGGTCCCTGATGTGAGAGGTGACAACAGAAAAATCTTAAAAAAACAAAAGAAAATGCCCACCAGACCCCAAATGTGTGTATCTGGAGCAGTTTTGTTGTATTTGTTGTTTTATTTGAGCTGGGAGTGCTGCAGACCATCCCTCCCCCCAGGAGTCAGGAGGTGAAATCATCCCTTGCTGCTCTCTGCCTACCAAAAATATCACCTGCTCTTCCCAAAGGGGCAAAACTCACCATTTGAGTCCAGCCAAGTGGCAAACGAAAGAATTCCAGTCCTGCTATTAAAGGCCCTTATCTTTGATTATTACACAGTTTATTTCATTTATTTATTTATTTTATGTTTCCAAGTTCTCTTTCTTTCAAAACAAAATGGAAGCCAAAGCCCCTCCCTCTCTAAAATCACGAAAGCTCTGTGAATGTAGCCATGAACTGAGATGGAGCCTGTAGCTGCAGGGGCAGAGAGCAGAGATGCCCTCGTGGGTGTGCTGCTCCTGGGCACAGAGCCTGCTCTGCCCTGGGCTGGCCGAGGGGACAGGGAGCAGCCCCAGGGCACTCCAGCCTGGCATGGTCAGTGTCAGGAACGTGGCACCAAGCAGCCTCAGAGTGTAAAATAAAGGATTTGATTCTCCCTGATTGCTCAGTTGTCAGTGGGGAGCAGAAAGGTGTTGGGGCATCGGCTGCATTCTTCCATTCAGCAGAATAATGAGCAAGGGAAGGAAGTGAGCAGCAATAAAAGATGTTACTGTTAAATGACAGCTTAAACAAGAATCTCTTCCTGCCCCAAGATCACTCATGGCTTTCTGCCCACACTGGCTGCTGAGAAATGCCAGATCAGCTCAGGCAGCTCCTTTACTTCTGCCACTAAGGGCTCTCCTCAGGAAAAACAGGTGATCAACAACCTTTGTGGTAGGCAGAAGTGTAAATGCAGGGAAGTGATGAAGCAGGTGCAGCAGTGCAGAGGAGCTGTGTGGGGTGTGCAGGGTGGTGTGCTGGGGACATGGCACAGAGCCTCTGCTGTGGCACCGAGAACAGCTGCTCCTTTGGTCCCCAGGCACTGCAAGGTGACTTCTGGGGGAAATGTGGTGCTTCTGGAGCCTGGTTTTATACAGCAACACAGAGCGAGGGTTGAACTGTGGGCTGTGGTACTCACCAAGGGCTAAAGACTTACAGAATTGCTCTTGCAATTTTGAGGCTGATGGAAGTCAGGCCTGAAATATCTGTGCCAGATTTTTACTGAACCAAAGCAGGGAGCCTGGCTGGAAAGCCAAGGACCAGAAAGATAGAATTAGAGAGTGCTTGCCTTGGTAGGAAAATGTTGGCAGGCAGAAGTGGGATTTAGAAGTTAGCAAAGCTGCTGGCAGACTGTGCCAGGGTTTCTGATGGACAGGGCTGCAGATGCTGCAGCCTTTCAGCACATGGAAGAATGAGGATCATTCATGTCTGCCTGCTGTCAGACTGCTCCTGGCTGGGGCACAAGGGACAGCTCATCCCCTTGCAGTGACACGGTGATGGCTCTGAGCTTCATTCAGAAACTGAGAGATTGCTTCTGCTTCAAGCTAACGATAATGAGCCACCCCAATTTTCACTTCCCCAGCAGTGCCCTCTTTTTCTATCTTAGATAAAAATGTTTTTGAAGTATGTCACAGCTTTTTGGTTGCAGCTTTCACACTTTCCCCCCACACCTGACATTCAGCTGAACTCTCATTTTTCAGTCAGCCGCCCCGGCTGACACAGGGTTCGTTGCTGAAATGTGACAACAAAAGCGAATGGAAAGCCCCAAGCAAGAAATCTGCTGTGAGATGTTAGCAGACCTTTGTGAGCACCAACATGAAAGTCAGAGGGAGGTTTGGATGTGTACCTGCACCCTGTGTGTGTCCTCCCTGTGCAGCCACCTCCAGTGCTGCAGCTGCTCTGGTTCCACCTGGCTGTGTAACAAACCCATTCAGGCTTTTTGACAGGTGTGAAATTGGCTGCACCCAGCTTTGTCATCAATTCACAGAATCACAGAATTATTACAATGTAGGAGCTGCCAGTGCCAGATGTTTGTGCTGCCTGTGTCCTGCTGCTGCTGGGGGGTGGCGTGGCCTGACCAGGGCAGGGTGAAGTCATGCAGGTTGGGAGTCTGAGATGTGGAGGTTCCAGCCCTGCTCACACCTGTGCCCTCCTCACCTGGCAAGTTGGTGCTGTCCACCCTTGGTTCCAGAGGAATGAAAGGCAGAGTGTATTCTGTGCTATGAAGGTTAAATTGCACATACTCGAAAGCTGACGGATGTGGTGAGAGGTTTCTACAGCAAGATAAAAGCAAGCCAGGCAAGGCCTGCACTGCCTGGACAGTCATGGTCTGCCTTCCAGGCAGTGGTGGAAGAATCACTACCTTGCTGGCAAGTGCTCAGATCTCCTTTGTCTCCCAGAGGTTGCTGAGCCCACCAGAAATACCTGTATACACTGAAACACCTGTATACACTGAAAAACACCTGTATATGAATCACTGAAATAACTGTACACACTGAAATACCTGTATACACTGAAACACCTGTATATGAATCACTGAAATACCTGTATATCACTAAAATACCTGTATATCACTGAAATACCTGTGTATCAGTCACTGAAATACCTGTATATCATCACTGAGATACCTATCACCAAAATACCTGTGTATCATTGAAATATCTGTATATCACTGAAATACCTGTACATCAATCACTGAAATACCCTGTGTATAACTGAAATACCTGTATACACTGAAGTACCTGTATATCACTGAAATACCTGTGTATCATTGAAATACCTGTATATCCCTGAAATACTTGTATACACTGAAATACTTGTATATCACTGAAATACCTGTGTATCACTGAAATACCTGTATATCAATCACTGAAATACCTGTGTATCACTGAAATACCTGTAACTCAGTGAAATACCTGTGTATCACTGCTGCCTCCTCACTGCTAAATTCTTCTCTTACCTCTTCTCTGCATGGGTAGGAGAGCTTGGCCAGCTGGGTCATGAATTTGGAGGACACTCTTTCTACTAAATCAGCCTGAAAGCTGCAGATGGGAAAAGCAAACGAGTGAATAAATAGAACAGTAAAAACCAGTTTTCTAGCTGGGGAACTTGAGGGGTTTTCTTGGTCCTTGTGCCACATATTTCAGCCCCAGCACTCCTGAATCCCTGGCTGCCCTGCAGCCTGAATGGTGAAGAGCAGATGTTTTGGAGGCTCTGCAGGGAGGAAGCTTGGCTGCCCCAGGCCAGGCACTCACGGTGTCTCTGGGCTGCCAGAGGAAGGGGTGGCACTGGAAGTTGGGTGGCTGAGCAGAGCGTGCTCGGAAGTGCTTTGTTTACAGGCTGCTTTGCATCTCCCCCACCCTTTTTGTCAGCGGTTGGTGGAGTAGAAGTGGTTTTTTCTCGCCTATCTTAAACAGCAGTTTGGTTTGTGCAGGGCTTTTGCCTCTGAGGAGCTCTCACCCATGCTCGTGAGACCAGAGGTACAAAATAAACACACTGGCAATCAGGTGATCTCTCAAATCACCCCACAGATCCCGTACTGGGGGGAGGATGTTAAAGCTCTGATAGCTTTCCTGGGGAACAACCCATCAGATCACAGAGGAGCAGATGTCATTCAGCAGTGCAGGAGAGCCAGCAGCAGGGCTGGGGAAGCAGGGTGTGACCCTTGGGCTGAGCCAGCAGCACAAAATCCATCTCTGCATGCACTGCACCCCTCGTCGCTGCTTTGATCTGCTGAAAGAAAATGCAAGTGTAGGAAAGGGGAGATGAACCAACCTCCTTAGGAGGCCTTTGCAGCCAGAGCCTCTCCTCCTTTCCCTTTCTCCTCCTTTCCCTCCCCATTGTGTAGTAAGCAAAGGAAAGATTTCAGATTTTGGGGCTTACAGAGCAGATATCCCCATTTCTGTCTGACTGTCTGGAAGCATGATGAGAGGCCTGCATCCCCTGGGAAGCTGGCAGGGTTTTGCTGCTGTCCTGTGCACTGAGCAGCCACTGCCCAGGTGGATGGAGGGCTCTGCTCAACCATTGTCTGCAGCAGGGGGTTCCTCCTTTTGCCATTGCCTTGAACAGGAGGAGACACAAAGGCAGGGCTGGGTGCAGGAGCTGTAAGGATGTTTTTGTGGCAGCAGGGTTGGGCCCATCTGCAGGTGGACAGCAGCTGTCCTAGGGTGACTTTATGATTCTTGTATCCCCAGTCATCTGTCCTGTTTAGGCTGGATATCAAGTTCTGCGCCTTTAAGACTGGTTCTGAAAGTGAAGGGGAATAAAAAAGTGCACAGTTTGTTTGCAGAAACTGCACTTGCTGCTCTGCACTCCTTCTCACGAACTGTGTTGTCTGCAGCACAAACAGAAAGAAAGAACTCTGCTTTTTAGTTAGTTTTTTTTAGCTAACTGAAGCAGAGAAATTCCCCAGACTGTGACTTTTCTTTTTCTTGAAACTGATCAGCCTGCTCTGCACTGCAAACCCAGAAAACACCAGGAGCTCACACCTGTGGCCCACCAGGGCTGGGGCGCTGCATTTTCAGCACAGAAGGGACTGATAAGAGACTGAGTGAGCCGAGTTACACCCCAGCAAAAAAACTTTCTGAATTTGCCATCTCTTCAGAACAACAAGAAATTTTATTGTGTATTATTATTATTCTTTTTTTATATTTGTGAATGCTTTCCTTGTTTAATAAACAGGTTTTTTCTGCTTTTCTCCAAAAAATCTTTTCCTGAACCAATTTGGAAAAGGGTCACTTAAATCTGCTTTCTAGAAAAACCCTGTTGGAAGTTTCATTCCAAATTTGTCCTAAACCAAACCAAATCCAGCAGCCCAGCCTGGGGTTAGGAGGTGTGAGTGGAGGTGTGTGCATGGTGCTGCCCAGCTCAGCATGTGTGGTCTGAAGCTGCTGAGTGGTTTCATCTACTTTTTAGGTGTTTGTGGTAAAATTACCACAGGGTGGGACACTCTGCTCTCCCTTAAAAAATCCCAGTCCCAGGTAGAGCTCGTACCCACTGCCCCTGGCTTGGACAACAGGGAGCTGTCCCTCCTGGACAGGCAGCACAGCAGGTCCTCTACCACCCCATCTCCCCCCTTTTCCATTCAGCTCATTAAGAAACTGAATTCCATGCTAGAGATACAACTTTATTTAGGTTCATTTCTTTGGAACAGCTTTGCTACCACTTTAGACAGACCTCTACATTATAAGATTGAATAGAGTCCTAATACAGAGTCCTTGTTCCCACTGCCCTGCACCAGCTCTTTAATTTTAATGCCATTTGACTCAAACATTTTGACTCACACAAGTTTTTCTCCAGTACAAGCAATTGCAATTTCTTCTGACCTTGTGCTGTAATGATGATCATTTTGTAGCTGTTACATTGCTGTAAAGTTCTTTAAAGCAAGCTAAATATGCCTGTTATGGGATTGTGCATTATTGGCAACTAAAAACCAGTAAGACTGTGACTTGCAGAAACACCATCCTTTCTTTCTCTGCATGCTTTCACTCTGATTTTTTGAAAGTTTGTTGACATTTGGAATAGCCTATTTCTTTGTCACAGCTGCACAAACACTGATCCAAGATGGGGATGAGAGACAAAACCCAATCCTTTACCAGTGCCTGTGCTTCTTTTGGGTTTCATGGGAAAATGAAAGATAGGGGTTTTTGGCAGGAAAAATCTACCCTACCCTTTTACGCAAATTTGCATTAAGGCAGAGAATTGTCAACGGCAATCTAGATCATTAGATCAGAACCTGGACTGCTGTGGTTGTCTGATTCAGAGCTGAATCATGTATCTGAATGTTTCCCATTAGTAGAATGTCCCTCCACCCCACTCTTGGTAAAAAGCAAGTGTGAAATCCTGCTAGTGAGTCGCAGTTGAACACGGCAAATATAAAATGCGTGCTGTATGTGTTCTGTGTTAATGTGTTACATGTGAGAGCTGAATTTCAGCTTCTTCACCAGCCTCAGATTTGGACTTTGCTAGCTTGGGAGATGCTTCCTTAAATTCCTTGTTGACAAAGTAGTAACAAATGGCATCCAGGCAGCAGTTTGTGTTGGCGAGGATGGAGGCGAAGTGCACGAAGTTGTTGATGCTCTGTATTGCCGAGCAGTCGGAGCTGACAGAGTCCAGGACGAAGCGGAGGAGATGCCCGAGATAAAGAGGGAAAAAGCAGATGATGAACACAGCCATGTTTGCAGACACAATGTAGACAGCTTTCCTGGTCAGCATTTCATCACAACAGTTGTCAGTCTTCTTTCTCCTGAGCTCTGCAATGATTTGTATGGAGCAGTAACTCAAGATGAGCAGCGGTATGAAAAACCCAACAATAATGGTACACAGTGTGATCACCGAGGGTGTCACAGAAGATTTTTCAAAGCAAAAATCATCTTCTCTTCGGTCCTCAAAGCTTTTAATGAGAGAAGTCTCACAAATGATGACTATCCAGAGGACTCCAGAGGCAAAAGCTGCCTTCAGAGGTGACCTGAGTGCCTTGGATCTCAAAGGGTACTTGATTGCAAGGTACCTGTCAGCAGCAATGAGGGTGATGATACCAATGCTCATGAAGCGGTTTGTGAAATAGCCACCTTCCAGAACCAGGCACCAGCTATGCACCTTCAGGTGCTGGAACTGGGACAGAGTTTTGAATGGCAAGGTGAAGAGCAGCAAGCAGTCAGCCACAGCCAAGTTGACCATGTACACTGTGGTTTCTGTCCATTTGCCAAGTTTGCAACAGAACACCCACAGTGCCAACACATTCAGCACGATGCCCAAAACAAAAACTGGGATGTAAACACACAGCTGGAAAACTGAAAATATTTCATAGGCTGTGATATTGCAGCTGCTGTGGTTCATTTTGGGAGTATCAAAACGTACAGTTCCTGCAAAAGCAAATTAAGCCTTTTACAAGGGAGGTTCTGGACTGAATCAGTGATTAATTCTAATTTTGAGAGTTTGGGGCTTTGCCACCTTTTGCCTGATGTAGGGTACCTAGTGGGAAGAAGAGGGACAGGGACACAAACCTGATCAGTTGTGAAGGAGAGAAAACTTTAAGATTCTCCCTGGGCCCTGTGTGGGGAAGACTGCTCCTGGAGGATGGGAGGGAAAAGGACTTGGGCCCCCGTTTTGGCTCAGACTTGGATCAGACAGCAGCAGATATCCTGCAGCAAGGAGTTATGTGAGCCATTGCAAACATTTGATAGTGGAAAGGGGATCCTTAAACTCAGTTCTCATCCCTTCCCTTACAGCAGGGCACAGTGGAAGCCAGCCAGTGACCTCACAGCTTAAAATGTCCCAGATGTGCAGCAGAAGGACAGCTGTCCTTTCCCTCAGTCCTGAGATGTCTCTGCATCACTCCTCATTAGTGACACAAGCAATTATTAGTGTGTCTCTTATTAGTGTATCTCTCACTGGTTTCAGCTGCCTTCAAATTCTGTACTCAGAGGGCTGCACTGAGAATCAGAGTGCTGGGTCTGCTCGCTGCCTTTCAAGGATTGTCAAAGCTGCTCTTTATCTCAAAAGCATTACAGCCACTCTTCCAAGACAAAACAAACTCATCTATGCCATGGCAGGAATGTGATGTGGAAGAGGTGAGCTATGTTTGGTCTAGCAGGTGGTTTTATCACCTTGGACCTAAGGGTAATATTGCTGTCTGCCCTCCAGCTTTAGAGGAGTTAATGCAGAAGCACGTTCCAGGTGCAATTGTTCATGGACAGAAAAACTGAAGGTGTCTGACATGTCTTTGGGTTTTCCCTGCAGGGGGAATGTAGCTCCGTGAGGGAAGGTTCAGGGGTCTCAAAAGCATCTCCAGCGATCAAATCGTAAGGCAGTGCTGCCGCATTTATGTGCATCTGTGGGTCCTGGTTAGCTTTGAAAATCATGCAGCAGGGAATCACGCCAGGACACCTCTGAAGAGGCGAGGGAATGTGGTACAGCAGATACCTGCAGCAGCTCTGTCCTCTGGACATGAGAAATGCATTATGAACCCATAAGATAAAAGGGAAGATCGTAACACGGAGACCTAGAAAAGATCTAGCAAAGGCTGAGACAGCCCTCAAGCACCCCAAAACATGTCAGATGTGGTCATTATCAAAATGAACATTTGAAAATATATTGGCTCCATCCCTCTCTTTCTCCATCTCTATTCTGGTGTCCCAACCACTGCTGGGGAAAGGTGAAGCCTTGCAGAATGCAAATAACCATGTCAGTAAATAGCCACGAGAAATTACCTGTTCTCTTGCTGTCCTTGGAGAGAGTGAGTTCCTCCAGCCCGGCTGTGGAGTGCTGTGCAGGCAGGACAAGCAGTGCTCCTTGCACATGACCAGTGAGGTGTCCTCTGATCTCAATTTCTGGTGGCTGTGAGAGCAGCAATGCTGGCCAAGAAAGCACCCGCACTGCTCCTGAACAAAGGGCAGAGCTTCCTCTGTCATCACCATTGGTGTGGCTTGTACCACCTCCTGCTGACTGAGGAGCCTGCAATAGCCCTGCAGGGAGGTGAAAGGCTTGTCTGCCCTCATCCCTGCAGCAGTTCCTCTGGAGGTGGAATAGCTTTGGCTTTTTCCTTTGCTTTACCTTCCATTGCCTGATGTCTCACTGGGCAATGCCTGTTGACCCTCCTTGCCCAACAGACTGCTTGGAGGGGACCCATTGCCCTGGAATGTTCTGAGGTCTTCTCTCTGCCTTCCAGAGTGCCACCCCTGCTGGGATTGGAGCAGGAGTGGCTTCTGTTGTCACACTGCCTGAGCCTTGGGACAGAACAGCCTCAACAGCCCTGCAGCTGTTGGAGAGGTGAGGGCAGTGGTTTGCAGGCAGTTTTGTGATTATTATAAAGTGTTTCACTCTGAATCATAGTAGTTCTCTTGTCTTCCATAGCTCTTCTCAGCCAGCAATTCTGAGAAAATGAAGCACCATGACCCTGTGACCTGCTGGCTCTGTGACTGCTCAGTGGTTGCAGGTGTCTATATCCCAGGGTTACTCTTGGGCTCCCCACGAGAGCCTATTTACCAGAAAAGCTCAGACAAGTTGATCAATGAGCTTGAAGATGCTGATATTAGCACCTTGAATTGCTGTCTTGGGCAAACGTATTTCCCCTTTCCACTTTGCTCTAAGGTCACATTAGAGCAGATTCTGGAGTATTTCTGCATTGTCTGTCTGCACATCACAAGCCAGCCCTTCAAAATAATTCCATGCCAGTGTACAGTCACATTACAAACTTCTAAATTTCCAGGGACTGCTTTTGCCTTTCTTGGGGCTGCTCTTTGGTGGATGCTTACAAGTAGTTCCTGACATATTAGTGTGCCCAGCTCATTGATTCCCAACCAACAACATTTTTATGTCATGGTCCTTGTTGGTACTTCAGCCTTCAAAGTCATCCAGCTTCTGGACTGTGATAGTTTCATCACTGTATAGAAAACTTGGCATCCTCCTCAAGCGTTGTTCACAGCCTCCTCTTGTCTGTTCCCAGGAAATCACTAGTCATATAAACCATGAGCAAAGTCATGCCTGGAGGGGCTCAGCTCATAGAACCTCTCCAGTGTGATGCTTGGTGCTGTGGTTGCCACATGAGGGTCTCATGAACCCAGTGAGGTCTCAAGACAGGGAGAAGCCATGTCACTAGGCACAAAGCACCTGGCTGTGAGCAGCAGGTTCACCAGCATGTGTCAAAGCAAGCTCAACACCAGCTACCAGGAGGCAAAGCTAGGATAAAGTGCTGTCTGCAGAGAACTTACATGGCTCCTGCTGAGGCTCTTGGGTCTGTGTCTGATTCCTGGCCACAGCAGCATCAGGATCCCCATCCTTCTCTGCACCCTGTTTCTCTGTCAGCCACCATCCTTTGCAGCTGCTCATGGTCCCCTCCGTCCACACAGTCACAGGTTTTATCACCCCTGCCATGGGCCACTGACGCTCACTTGGTATTTCCCCTGCCTCTGCAGCTCCCGGCCCATCTCAGTCCTGTGAGTGCTGTCCCCGTGTGGCGCCAAGGAGGTGACACTTGTGCTGTGTCCCTGCTGGCAGCTCTCTGGCAGGGTATTCCAGGCCCCAGCAGCACTGGGCTCTGCACTGCAGAGCACTGGTGCCTGTCCCCAAACATCCCTGCACTGACACCAGCATCCACCACATTGTGCCTGGAAAAGCAGTTTTCTTAATGAAAGTAGCCAGTGGGACAAAATATTCCTGTAAGGTGAAGAACCACTGGTATTGCCTGCTGTCAGACACATTGATGGGCTCCTGCCTCCTTTCCCTGCCAGGGACAATCTCCATCTCCCCTGCATCCCTGTGTCCTGCTGGCTGCAGCTGCAGGGGAAGAGCCCCTGGCAGGATGGGAGGGGTGCTGGTACCATCTCCACAGACAGGGAGGGACACAGGGCTCTGGCTGCCCTGCAGTGCCTCTGCGCCGCGGGATTGCTTTCCTGCCTTTCTCACGGCCAGAAGGGATGGTGCAACAGCAGATCTTGACCAAAAGAGAACTGTAGGGTTGAGAACAAAACATGTCAGTCTTATTTTTAGCACGTCAAATGGCGGTTTGAGGCTAAGTGCAGCAATCCCACACAATGACCAGCCCTGGCTGTTGGGGCTGTTTCCCCTTTCCCCTTCCCCAGCACTGCACGGAATTGCCTGTGGCAGAAAACGCTGTCGGGGCTCCTGTGCTGCAACCCTCCCCATGCTCCTGCAGTGATGCTTTTTGGGGCTACCCAAAACAGAGGCCAGACAAAATTAACACAATAAAAAGCAGTTCTGTTTATTGAAGGGTCTTCAGGTACATTTAGGACAGACGAAGACCCACAAGGGCTACACCCAGAACTGGATGATGGCTCACAGGTTTGCACACTTTTATAAGTTTGGCCCATTTGCATACTGGGAGTCAATCTCCCAATTCCAGCTTCAGGTAATGAAGCCATGTACCCCAAGTTTGCTGTCCCCAACTCACTTTTGTTTCCGTCTCTCAGGGCCTGAGGCAGTGAGGTGTCCTTGATTGCCAGGCCTGGAGAGGAATTGTTGTGTCTGCCCCAAATGGGAAAGCAGCAGCTCATAATGAATACGGAGTTTAGAGTTATACACTAAAGAATTGCAGGATTACAAATATATGAAAAACACAAAAGCTGAAGTTCTAAGGCATCAGCAGCACCAGGGACCAACTGAGTATATGTGCCCACACACTGGGCAGGGCATGGAAAAGCCTGTGCTTCCTAAGAGCCTGATGCTGCTCCAGGGCTTGTGGAGTTCCCTGGAGGCTGCCGGGCAGCACTCACGCCTGGAACAGCTGTGCTGTGCCAAGGAAACAAAATCAGAGATGCTTCCAGCACCTGGAAGCAGCACCCAGCCCACAGCTCCCCAATATGTGTCCTTCAGTCCCCTGGAGCTCAAACTTCTGGTAAGAACTCAGGTGTCAGGCCTGCCCAAATGCCACCAAACAGCAAAATAGTGTCTTATGCCAGCCCCTGCCTTCCATGCATAGGAGGGCCAAAAATGCTATGTTGATGGCTACCTACACATTTACTCACTCACTCACTCACTCACTCACTCACTCACTCACTCACTCACTCACTCACTCACTCACTCATATAAAAGCAGATTATTTTTGCAGATTCATAAAAGCAAGATTCTGAATTTTTTTGTAGGCTTTCCCTTCTGTTGTTTGTTGTTGCTGTTGTTGTTTTTCTCACAAACCATTATTAGCATTTTTTTATTTTAAGGGACGGTAAAGTTACATCTTGCAGAAATGTTGGTAAAATGCAGTGTTCAACCTTGCATTGGGGCAGCTGATGGACTCTGGCAGCTGTGGCTGGTCCCCACTACCATTTCCCAGACTCTTGTGCTAGGAAATGGAAAAGATTTGGGGTTAAGGATGTCGCCATCCTCCTGGATTGCTATTGCAGTGCTGGATGGTGGCCAGCAGTTTATTGTGGCCCAGGGTCTGATAACTCATCTGTTCTATTTACTGGGAGCACTCAGGGAGCTGAGGCTTTGTTCAGATTGAAGCAGGATGCCAGAAATCCATGCTAAACTTGACATATAAACCAGATAATAATTTTTGTCCAAGGTAGAACATATATCTTCAGATAATCAGAAAGTTCCTTGCTCATCTTTGGGTTTCACTGTTAAATACCCTGCTGGAAGGCAGATCCTATATCTCGGTAGAAAAGGCTTTTCTCCCAATCTCCAATATAGGTTTAGCATTAAGAGTAGAGGACTCTGATGTATAATGGTAATAAATGAATATTTATTTATAGATATGTTACTAGGACACATCTTTATTTTCACTTCCAAAAGTATGGATTTTTTGTTTTGTTTTCATAGCATTCAGTGGAAACAGCAAAAAAATCTTAATGATGGCAGAGATTGTGAAGTCAACTAATTTCCCCTTTACAATGAGAAAAAAGAACACTTATGAGACCTGTATGTGAGGCCACATGTATAAAAAGCATTGCTGTTCTGTATTTCAGAGTGGATGACCTATTTGGAGCCCCCTGGAAATTGAACAAGTTCTCCATGTTAACTGGGAGAAAACATGAGCATGACTGAATCTGCAAAAATAAGCAAGTTGTTTGCTTTCTGGATTAACAGCAGGTTAACAGGTTGATATGAATCTTCATATCTTTTTTCAAAATAATAAAAAAAATAATAACAATCTTTTTGGAACAGGCATTCATTATAAGCAATGAGATGCAAGGTCTCAAAAGGGAATCCTAGGTCCAAAAATGTTTTTGAAGGCCCTCTGTGCTGTTCCTGAAGTAGCAGTGTTTTTCCTTGCTGAACACCACTTGTCTGTATTGTAAGAGACGTCTGGCAAGAAGCCTCTTGCTTTCTGGGGGTAGTTAATTACAGCATATTTGTTGGTGGGTGACAACACTCACATATCTCCTTAAGCAATAGATGGTTGATAAGATCAGGCACTGTTTGTTTCCCATATCTTTTCCTGTCTTTGAAAAGATCATTTAGAAGGCAGAACGAGGACTAAACAGTGTGCAATGGTTAAACTGGTCACATACACACACAGGCTATTTGCTCTGCTTGCAGTGAAATACCAGTAATGCCAGAGCATTAGAAAATACACCAGTGAAGAAAACTGGGACTGGAGTTATCAGCTGAATGACCTGAGTAGTTTCATCTAACAGTTCTTATGGAACTGTTGCTCACTGCAGCTTCTGCTGTGTTGTGTGCCCAAGAATTGACACAAAGCAGGTGGATCTAATGTCTGGATATGGGACACTTTCCGTGCTGGGAACAGTCCTTTGTGTGTTTATTTCAGCAAGGTCTAGTCAGTGGTTTCAGACTGTGGTCTGAACCAGTGTCACTACTGCATGGTGACAGACTCGTAGGGGAACTATATGTCAGTTGTCACTAAGGAAGTTAACTGCCTCCAAGTTTACATCAGCAGAATATGAGCTTGCAGTCCCAGGAGGAAATGTTTTAGAGGTTTACAAGTCAGAAGACACTGAAAGTAAAAGACCATGAAGCCAACCAAGACAAGCTGTCACCAGGAGGCGCCTGGAGCTGCAATGCAACGATACAAGACAGTAGTCAGAGCTGGAGTCAAGTCCCTGAGGACAGCAGGACAAAATTCAAGTTAACATCAGACCCTTTGGAGGGATTTGCCCCTTTTTGTCCATATGCCTATGCCTACAATGATTGCAAACACTGTACGTGGCTCCATTGCCTGTGCCTCAAAACTTGAGCAGCTTTGTGGCACTCAACACCTGCCATGCACTACACCTTGTTCATACCAACACTTGATCCGTGGGTGGCTGTGACTCCTCGCTTTGGTTCATCTTGGACCTGATAAATATACACTTGGGGAACATAGAAGAAAACTCTGGAAATTCTTTGGCTGCAAAATAATAGCAAAATGCATCCAGACAGCAGTTACAATTTGCTAAGCATGCAGAGACCTTAATATAGGTTATAACTCCTGGCATCAGAGAACAAGCTCCAGCAGCTTCCACTGCAAACCGCAAGATCAGTGAGATGTGGAAAGGTGAGAAACAGATAGCAAACACACACAAATTCACAGAAACTATCTGCACGGCCTTCTGGAATAATTTTGTCTCATGAGGGCCTGTGGCCATCTTCTTTTTTAGACATCTGATGACTTGTACTGAGCAAAACATCACAATCCCTAAGGGAATAAAATATCCACAGATGCTGAAGAATAAAGAGGAATATTTAGGTAGAAGAGATTGTTTCTGAAAGCAAAAACCTTCCTGGTTACTGCGATGTGTGCGATGTGAAATGGAATAAGTTATCATTGCTATCCAAAAAAAGCCACAGACAGAAGCTGACTTCAGTGGGGATCGAAGGATCTTTGCTTTTAGAGGGAACTTGATTGCAATGTATCGATCAATCGCAATCAGGGTGATGATAAAGATGCTCATAGGCATGTTTGTAAAATAGATGTTTTGTATGGTTAAACACAGCCGGTCTATGGGATGTGTGTAGTTGGTAAAATACAGCAGGAATGGCAGGGTGAAGAGCAGGGAAGTGTCTGCCACGATGAGGTTGATCATGTACACTTTGGTCTCGGTCCACCTCTTGATTTTGCAGCAGAAGACCCAGAAGGCAATTGCGTTCAGTGGGATCCCCAGAGCGAGCACTGGGATGTACACAACCAGCTGAAGCACCACAGTGTCGCCATGACCACCTCTCTCAGTGCAGTTCTCCATGTTGGGCTGTCTCTGCAAGGAAAGAGTGCAGGCATGAGACTGAGCTCACTGGCAGTGTCCTGCAGCTGTGCCCTCCTCTCATGGCCCTGCAGCTCCTCGAGTCCCTGCACTGCTTATGTGGGCAGCCTCAAAAACATGAACTGGTTTTTGTTCAGTCCACAAAATTACCCAGACTGCCCTCTCTGGCTGCTGGTGCAGGGTTAAGTCTGCCTCACCATCCCTCCAGTCCTGGTATGAACAGTTGGGTCACAGCAAAGCAGAATACTATTTTTCGTTGTTACCTTTGCTCTGCTGTGGTTGTCAGAGCCACTGGCTTCAGGACAGCCCACACCAGAGCTGAGCAGCATCCCCATTTGCCCTGGGCAGCATTCTCCATTTTTTCTGGGCAGCATTTCCCATTTGTCCTGGGCAGCATTCCCCATTCACCCTCCACAGCCCTTGGTTTGCTGCTGAAGCCACCCCATGGGTTTACTCTGGGTCTTGCCAGACCTGAGAACATCCTCAGGGCCTGAGCCCTTCCAGCCCAGTGGCTTTGCTCCCAGGGGCAGTGGGAATGCTGCTGCAGGCTGCTGGATGGATGGGTGCCTGCTGTGGGCAGGATTTGTGCCCCCAAACACAAATCCATTCCTGTGGTGGGGAGAAACAGCTCAGCAGGGGTACCGGCAGCCCTAGCAGATAACAGGTCTCCAGAGAAAGAAGGGAAAGTGAGCAAATGAGCACATGTGTCTGATCTCAGACTTCAAAGATAGGAAGCAAAAATTTTGCTAGGGCAGAAAACATGATTCTGAGAACTTATCTCCTGCTCTTCCTTTAATATCTCAGGGCATTTGCCACCAGCAAAGAGGATGAATCAGACTTTGTCTGCAGCTCATTTAGGAAGTGTTTGCAATGAGCCAGGCACAGAAAGTGCCCAGATTCCTACAATCTCTTCCAATACATTGCCTTGGAAGTCAGCAGCTTCTAAATTGTAGTGAAAATAGATGATTGCATTAAGTAAGTGAACTGTTTCTAGTGTCCAAGACTGGGAGACAGATCTGGCAGAGGAAAGCACAACACCTGCCCTAGCACCAGAACTGGTACGGCAGTACTGAACTCCAGGCGTACAGTCATTTTTAGGGTGGAATTCATGGAGGAACTAACATACAGCCGGTGTCCTGGTGCTCTTCGGCTTTCAGCCTCATAGGTTTTGGCCCCTCTGTGGTTTCAGCCTATGCTGCATCTGTTCTCTGGCAGCCTGTTGTGGTCACCTTGCAGTGAAAAAGCTACTCTGCCTGCATATCAGTGGCCTGAGGAGCAGCTGAGCCCTCCGGGCTGGACATGCCAGCCCCAGGGAGCCCCACACAAGGACGGAGCTGGTGGCAGCTCCAAGGCCGTGTGCCAGCTGTGCCCACTGCTGAGGGAGCACTAATGGGACCCGCAGCGAGGGCAAGGGACCCCCTGAGCGGGATGTGGCTGCCATCAGAGGCAGAGCAGCTGTGGGAGCAGCAGGGAAGCCGGGCAGCGGCACTGAGTGCAGGGGAGCAGGGGTGCGAGGCGCTCCCTGAGGGGCCGGGCCGGGCACGGCTCGCTGCTGTGGGACAGGGAAGGGAGGGCTGGCTTTACCTGCTCCGCGGGCGGGCTGCTCCTCACACAGGCCGCGGCTGTCTCGGCAGGGAAGGGATCCGTGCTGGCCGTGCTGTCATTCCTGTCCCGGGACTGTTACAGCCCGGCAGGGCTGAGCCCAGCACTGAACTCGTGCGAACACCAGCCCTTCATTTATGCCCTGACTTCCTCGGGCTGGAGCCTTTGGTGCCCTCTGTTGTCCCGCTGCCGGCAGCTCAGAGCTCTGCTGCCCGTCCCCCCGCCCATCCCCGCCTCGCCTCACGCAGCCCGGCAATTAAAATGCCATCTTTGCAGTCGGGGGAAAACAATTTCTGAGATAAAACCCGTAATGGTTGCAAATTGCCTGTCTGGCAGCAGAAGGTTCCCCCGGGAGGCTGGGCAGCGGTGCTGCGGTGGCAGAGGGGGGGGCGGGACAGGGACATTTCCGAGGGGACAGTGGTGCCTGTGTCCTGGGGACAGCGAGCCTGGGGACACACAGGGCTGCTGTCACTGCACCTGACAGATCTATGGGCTGGCTCTCCCTCTGCACAGCAGCCAGGAGTGTAACTCTGCCCATCAGCACCGCTGGGAAGCCAGGTCACGGCAGTCACAGCCACCAGTGTGGCGCTGAGGGGCTGGGACCTTTGGGAGCGTGGTTAGGAGCTGCCCAGTGGTGTGTCACAGACATTTGGATGGGTTTTGCTGCCCACTGCCTAGAGCAGTTGCAATCCCATCTCTGTGAGCCAGCTGACAGGAGCCAGACTGACTCCCTCAGGATTTGTCCCGTTAATTCTTGTCTTTGGAGCTGTCATGGTTTGACACTGGCCAAATGCCAGGCACCCACGAGAGCTGCTCACTCGCCCTCCCCTGCCATGGCTGGGCAGAGGAGAGGAACATTTAACAAAGGGCTCCTAAGCTGAAATAAGGACTGGGAGAAAACACTCCAAGGGCAAAACAAGCTCATCTTAGAGATACAAAGTGAGTTTATTACTAACAAAATCAGAGGAGAATAATAAGAAGTAAAGCAAGCCCTTAAAATGCCTTTTCTTCTCCCAACCCCTCCCTCCTTCCCACTGACAGCACAGGGAGACAGGGCATAGGGGTTTGGGTCAGTTCATCCCCGAGATTTCCTTCTGCTGCTCTGGGAGAGCAGTCCCTGTCACACCATGGGAGAGACAGTTCTCTGTGAGCTTCTCCAGAGTTGGGTCCACCCTCACAAGCAGCGCTTCTCCCAAAATTCCTTCAATGTGAGTCCCTCCCACGGGAGACAGTCCTTCCAAAAGCGCTGCAGTGTGGGTCACTTATCTGTGGGGTGCAGCCCCCCAAGGACAGGCTGCTCCAGCCTGGGAGCAGGGCCCCTCTCCCCTGGGGCTCCCACTGGATCACAGCCCCCTGCAGGCATCCACCTGCTCCAGCCTGGGCACCTTGCCCACGGGCTGGGGGGGAATCTCTGCATCCCCTGTGGATCTCTGCATCCCCCCTGGATCCCCAGGGGCTGTGGGTGGATCTCTGCATGCCCCCTGGATCCCCAGGGGCTGTGAGTGGATCTCTGCATCCCCCCATGGATCCCCAGGGGCTGCAGGGGCGCAGCTGTCTCACCATGCTCTCACCATGGCTGCAGAGGAATCTTGGCTCTGGCCCCATAAGCACCTACTGTCTCTCCTTTTCCACTGATCTTGGTGTCTCCACATTGTTTCCCTCACATGTTCTCACCTTCTCCTCTTCTCTGGCTAGAAAAAGCTGTGTCCCCCTATATTTTGATTTTCTTCTTAAATCTGTTACCACAGCGGTGTTACCAGCCTCTCTCCTTGTCCCAGCCTTGGACAGCAGCACATCCATCCTCAGAGCCATCAGGGACTGGCTCTGCCAGGCACGGTGGAAGCTTCCAGCAGCTTCTCACAGGAGCCACCTCTGTGGACCCCCTGCTACCAAAAACCAGGCCCTGCAAGCCCAACACAGGAGCTCATGCTCTCTCTCAAAGGTGACAGCAGCAGATGGTGCATCAGCTGTGGCCTGACTGAGGGCAGGTGTAGGTCACAGGGGAAGATGTGTTTGTGGGCAGGAAAGACTCCCCCACACTGTCTGGTGGAACACTCTGAGTATTGCTGGGCAGAGCTGAGTGCTGTTTTGGGGTTTTTTTAGCATTCAGAAAGAAAAAAGACCAGTTCTAGGAAGCATTTATCCACTTCCTCTCTGCCCTGACTTTTCTAGGCTGCTGACTCGTGGAAAAACACAAATCCGTGATGGAAATGTTAAAGGCGTCAGTGTGGGCAGGCTGTGGAAACCCAGCAGGGTGGGGCTGCTCTGAGCCCGAGCTGTGGTGGCCCTGGGGGTCAGCCTGGTGGCACAAGCCAGGGCAGGGCAGTGCCAGGGTGGCAAATGGTGGGGCAGCAGTGAAAGCCCTTCAGTGTGTGGGAGGAACAGCCCTGCAGGGGTGGCTGCTCTGCGGAGCTGTGTGCGGGCCAGGGCTCAGCAGGGCAGCTGGAGGCACCTGGCAGGAGGACTCAGCTCTGAAATCTGGACTTTGTGCTTTTATGGTATTGGACAAATGTTGCTTTCATCCCAGAAGTGTCCCTTCACACCTGTCTGAGCTGTTGAGTTGAAGGGGAAGGAGGTCAGGACAGCCTAGGTTGTTTTGTAGGGACATGTGCAATAATGTGCCAGAACCACCTGAACAGCCACCCAGCCCAGGCTGCCAAAGGAATGGGATAAATATAAACTGCTGTCTTGGTTTGGAAAGACAGGTGCCTGCTAAGGAAGGCAGGAGCCTCCCCTGAAATGGAAAATGTAAACCTCCCCCCGCAGTTGCTATAAGTTTTAAATTAAGGGGCTCTCAGGCAAAAAATATGGGAACAGGAATAACAGTTCTTTAATGGGGAAGGATAAAATGAAAGGATAAAATAAACAATGCAGTAAACTAAAACAGCACTGACAGAGTCAGAACCCAACCTGACACCCTGTGGGTCAGGGTGTTGGCAGCAGTCCCATTGGAATTGTGGCTGCAGCCCTCCTGCAGTGTCAGGGGTGGTTCTGCTGGAGCAGGGATCCTGTAGAAGGGTGCAGTCTGCCTCTGAAGATCCAGAGGAAGAAGAGGCAGCTGCTGTTCCTCTGGGAAATCCAGTGGAGAAGCCGTGCTGGTGCTCCAGAATCTCCAGATTATATCCAGGTAGGAATGCTTGGCTCCTCCCTCTGGGCTCACATCTCACAGTGGGATGCTGTAGTTCTTATCAGCCATGCAGTGACATTCAACAGCCTCTTATCAGCAGATGTCCCCCCCGAGGGGGGAGTGGGTGTGGAAGAGATAAGGAAAACTGCCCACTTAACAGAAGACAACTGCCATACAGATGGCAAATAAAATACATCTTGCCTTGCAATCTGGGACAACTGGATTCATTTAATAATGGAAACAACCTGAAATTCACAATGAGGTATAATATGATAGATACATTTGTACATGTTGGCAAGAAGGATCAGTGGATTTTAGCTGCAGAAGGAACAAAAAGAGGTACATGGGCTCACCTGTCTTGCTGTAATAGTAACAAGTAGGTGCTGGAGGGTGGAATGGAGGCACGTTAACAACAACTGATTACATACACACTTTTACATATCTCTGTGACCTATTTGTTTAATGGAAACATAGAGTATAACTTTCTAAACCTAACAAAGAACTTGCTAGAAAAAAAGAGCAATACTTATCCCAATAGCCCTGAAGCTGTATTTCTTCTTTATGTTGCAGATGTTGGGGTTTGTTTCCCTTTTTCCTTTAGCAGTCTATATCTGCAAGGGGTGGGTTGCCTCTGGTTGTGGACTGCTGGCTTTGGGCTGTAGAAAGGCTTCCTGGAACTCCCTGGTGACAAAGTAGTAGCAGACACTATCGAGGCAGCAGTTGGACGTGGCAATGCACCTCAACACGGAGGAGAAGTTCTTCATGACACAGAGCAGGAAACAGGTAACTCCAACGCTCTCCATGATGAACCTGGCAAGCAGCCCGAGGAAGGCTGGCAGGAAACATATCAGAAATACAATCAGATTTGCATAAATTATGTGTACAGCTTTATGGATTGATTTCTCCTCTGGTGAATTCGTGTTCAGGTGTTTCTTGAGGTTCCTGATGACTTCTGTGGAGCAGAAGATCAAGATGGCTAATGGGAGAGTGAAAACAAAGAAAATGGCCAGCAGGCTGAGAGCAGCAGGCAGGGTGTAGGTCTGGAAGCAGAGATCTGCATGTCTGTGGTGCATCAGCTGGATGGTGGCACTGACTATCACCAGGACCCACAGGAGCCCGCAGAGGAGGGCAGCCTTTGATGGGGACCTGAAGGCCCTGGCTTTCAAAGGGTGCTTTATGGCAATGTATCGATCAATGGAGATGAATGAAACGATGTAGATGCTCACTAACATGTTGATAAAATACATTGTCTCTGTAAACTGGCAGAGCTCCCCTCGGGCTGACTTATTCCAGAGCAAATAAACCATGGAAGGCAAGGTGCAGATTACAGAGAAATCTGCAAAGACTAAATTCATTACATACACCCTGGTTTCTGTCCACTTCTTCATCTTGCAGGAGAACACCCAGAAGGCAAGGACATTAAATAGTGCTCCAAAAAAGAAAATGAGGCTATACAGAGCAAACTCAATGAGGCGAACATGGGGGTGAGGTTCTAGATTTGTGGTGCTGCAGTTGTTGGACACATTCATTGTCCTGAGGTACAGATGTTGTATGATGTTCTGAGACCTGAAATAGGAAAAGACATGGTAAGACCTCTTAATAGCTGTAAAAAAAGCACACGTAAGTACATATGTCCTTTGTCAAAAATGTGAATTTGAGCTTTACAGAGCTGTCTTTCACAGTCAGCCTGTGTCATCCTTTGGCATCCTTTGTCAAGCTTTGTTTACATTCACTCAGTTTATCAGTGTCTCAGGGTACATTTCCAAGAGGACATGGCAGACAGCCTTTATTAAATAGGGAGATCTTGGAGTGTGTGTGGGCAGGAGGCAACATGGCACTCAGAAGAGCACCCATAGGTAGTGGGCACATCCTGTGACAATGTGAACACAAATTCCCTAAACCAGGCTGTGCAGATGATGTAAAATTACCTTAGCTTGGTGTTGAGCTAGGGCTGGTTTGCAGCAACCAAAACTAAAGCCCAGCACAACCCATGAGTGAAAGCTTTTCTGTCAGATCTACTGGGTTTGGATTCACATTGAGGGTAAAGAGGTGGGAGTGCATTGCAAATGTCACTTGATATAAATCCTCATGCTCTGTCTCTAGCTGGGAAGGTCTCTGAGCCATTGCACCTCCTTGGGAACCTGGAGCTCCTCGTCCAAGCTGAGGAAAACGGCTGAATCTGCATTCCTGCTGTCCCAAGGGAGAGAGTGAGGAACGCTGCTCTCCACCTCGCCAGGAGGGGAATGGGGGATGGAAGGATTAACCTGATTTTAAGTCTATTTGTTCCAGGAGAGAGTAGGAGTCTGCAGATGCAAAGCAGAAGGCCACATCTGGAAGAGGGAACACCACTGCAGAACAAGGAGCTTGCTGTTAAGGGCTGAATTAGATGGCTCCTGCTCCAGGCAGGCAGCCAGCCACCCTTAGAAATCCATGTTGTGAGTAGTAGCTGTTGAGCCTCTGTCACACTAGCTGCAAGATGCTTTGCAGGAATATTAATGTGAAGAGTGTGAGTTCATGGGCTGATAAAAATCTTCTTTCAGCAGAGCCCTCTCTGTGCAAAGTGGTTTCATGTGACAAGCACATGAAAAAATTCTCTGAACCGGTGATTCTCAGTATTTGTCACTTCTGCTTGCATCTAAATTCACTTCAGAAAAAACAAACAAACAAAAAAACCCCTTTAATGTAAAATAAGTTTTTTACAGAGTGAAGTGGGGAGGGATCTGGTGAAATCTCACAGCTTTCAGAGACCTGGGAAGGGACATCCCCTCTGCCTAGTTAAGCAGTTATGTGCCTCCACCAGCAATACCGGCCTTGTGGCCAGTGGGTGAGGGCACTGCCTGCAAATCAGAATTCAGTCCTGAAGTGACTGAAAAATACACAAATAACTCAGTTTTTGGAGAGATGTGTGAGTGTCTTGCAATAGCAGACACTAATGTGACCGCTGCACAGTTCTCGTATGCTCAGGCCTGGCTTTCCAACAGAGGCTTGCTGCTCACTGCCTGTAGCCTGCAGGGAAGGGGACACTTGTCCCCTGAGGAAAACCTCTCTGCACTATGGACAGCAGCAGCAGGGAACTGTCACTGCTTATGGTCACTGGTTATGGCACAAGGCAGAAGTCTGACAGCTGCACTGGTGGGGCACTGTCTTTTCACTGCTGTGGGGTGCAGTGCCTGCAGCAGTGCAGGTCTGCAGTGCCTGCAGCAGCCTCTGCAGAGGTGCAGTGCAGGCAAACCACACTGCTGGGCTCTGCAGCATCAAAGGGCTCTGGCCAGCGCTGCCTTTGAGCTGGAGACCTGGCCCAGTGCAGTTCCCAGCAACAGGGCTCACAAGTGCTCCAGCCCACAGGGCAGTCCAGAGGCTGGGAGGAGGATGGAGGAAATGAGTAGAGGGTTTAAAGCAGTCCAAAAAGCACTGAGAGGGTATGAATGAGCAAAAAACCCCAAAAACCTTTAAAGAAGTTCAGCATGACTAGCTAGCATATCCTGTGGCTGCTGGAAATCCTGTGGCTGCTTCGTGTAAGGTAGATGAAATGCCTGCAGCATCAGTGGGGCTAGGCAGCAACTTAGAGCTGTGACAAAAGGATGGAGACAGCTGTGAAACAGCATCTTGCTGCTGCTGGAAGACCAGCAATAGGCTGGGGCTCAACAGACAAGTCAGTCTCATCTATCACTGCATCCCTTGAAAACTGTAATGTGGTCACCCTATCCATGATCTGCTTTGATAGATGCTGGAAGGAGTTCACTTAGACAAAAAAAAAATCTCATAGAATCACTCATTTCCCATATTGGGATGAATTAACTTCCAGTTCTCAGCTGCTGTGATATTCCAGGTAAAGTTCCCAGAGAATACCTTGGAGTAAGAACAGAACCTGGAAGGCTCAGAGATCACAGCCCACCCCAGGGATTGCTGCCTCGCAGGGCCCTCGCTGCCCAGCGGAACCCACGCTCAAAGCCTCCTCTGCCTGCCCCAGGCACAGCAGGACCCTGCTCAGCAGTGTGCAGCCAGCAAGAGAGGAGGAAACAAAGTGATGTTACCTGCAGATTTAAGGTGCCAGAGTCAGCAGCAGGTGCCACCCGAGGCAGGGCACGCGGGCTCTGTGAAGCCGGGCAGAGCAGGCTGGGCACAGGCTGCCGGTGCAGGGCAGGGGCCAGCACCACCAGCTCCCTGGTACTTGAGGGTTTCCATAGCACCTCCTCCTCCTGCGTGAGAGCAGATTTCACATCAGTTAACTTTCAAATGCCAGCCTTCTGGCCAAATCAATCCTGGCACTACTTTACAGTGAGCTCTGGTGCCTCACCACTGTGGAGACCCTGGGGGGGCATTCCCTGGTCTAGGGAGACACAAGAAGCTTCCCTCAAAAAGCTGTTAGACCCCATTGGCTCCTTCTGTTCCTGTGTCTGTTCCTATGTCCCTGAGTCACTCCTTCCCTATTCCCTGATTGTCCCTCGTCTTTGTACTGCCCTGAGACCAGGGTCAGCCCCCAGGTCCCAGTAGAGAAAAAGCTTTGACCCTTTGTGTGTGGCTGCTGGGACCTGAACATCTCACCATGCAGCTGAATAAACATCTGTGGATATTATGCATAGGTCCTCTTTGCTTCCTTATCCTGGACTGTGCTAGCAGCAATTCAGACTGCTACACACTACTCTGCAGTTTCTGAAAGGGGGTGTTCTATGGCTAGCAGAGGTGTTCAGCAAGTGGGGATTTGAAATGCTCACTAGTGGTGAAGTCTAAGCTAAGTAAAGCCAGGAAGGTGCCCTATCCGGTCTGGATGGCCCCATGCAGCTCATGGTACACCTGAGTGTTGAGTTGCACAGCTCTGGGCATGGAGGTGGGCACGGGGAGCAGCTTGGCCCTCCTCAAATGCTGCACTCAAATGGTGCCTGGGGCTGGATTTGGTGCCTGGGGCATGGATGGAGCAGGGGAGGGTCATGTGGGGCAGCATTAGGGCTCTGGCCTGCAGCCCTGTTTGAGCACAGGTACAGCCAAACCATGGGGAACTTCAGCTGGCACCTAAACCAAGGCCTCAGCATCTCACATGGGTGGCAAAGAGCCTCACTTGTTAAACTCTGCATTAACAGAAGTGGAGGGGGCAGGCAGAGCTGTAAGCCCCAAAGGGGGCTCAGTAATGGGCCATTAATTGGTGTCAGTAATCAGCTGCTGGTGGGGACTGCCTCACTGCACACTCAGCCTTGGCACTGGCCAGCTGCTGCAGTGCTGTGTTGCAGGGATGCACTGGTGGTTGGTGCCCTTCAATCAGCACGATGGGTGCTGTCCTGGCTGGGAGAGCTGTGAGAGAAAGGAAGAAGAAGCTGGCTGGAGCCTGGGTGAGTGACCTGTGGCAGGATGCCCGCGGGTGCCTGGCTCAGGAGCACTGGGTGGCACCAGGCAAAGGAAGCTCTGCAGCACAACTGTCAAACGGGGCTGTGCAGGGCAGAGCCCCAGGCACAGGATCCCGAAGATAAGGCCCACTCGCTGTGCCCCACCACAAGGCTTCTGCAGCTCACAGCCATCCCATAACCACAGAGATGTGCGTGCTGATCACAGCCCTCAGGGAGCAAACAGGCATCCAAAGTCCTGGGTGTGTCTGTCACAGGAGGAACAGCCCGTGTTTGAGGCAGGAGCCACGTCAGATATCTCAGAACCACAGGCTGATAAGACACTTGGATAGCATCTGGCATTTGTAAGGTGCTGTGCAGGAGGGGGCAGGGAAGCAGGGTGACACGAAATGCTGCAGTGGCTCTTTGGGTCACAGTGTGAAAGAGGGACAGGATGGTCACTATAGATGTTCAGGGACAGGAAGGACCTGTGTGAAGAGAGCCACAAAGCAAAGGTGGTGGGAGCTGTTTGCCTGTGGTAGCTGCAGCTGCCTTCCCCAGAGAGGCTGATGCTGTGAGTTATTTTTGAATTAGAGCCCACGGTGATGGCCTTGCTCACAACCACTGGGGCTGTAAGGAACCTCCTTCCACCAAAAGGAGGTTTCCACCAACCCTTTGCTCAGAGCCATTGTCTGAGGCCACATCCAGTTTGATTTTGAATAGTTTGAAGGATAACTCCACACATTCTCTGGGCAACCTGTTCTAGTGCTTGATCATTTTGAGACTAAACTATTTTATGTTTTAACAGACTTTCCTATATTTCAGTCTGTGCCTTTTGCCTCTTGCCCTCTCAGCAGTGTCAGGGAGAGGGCAGGAGGCAAAAGGCACAAACTGAAATATAGGAAAGTCTGTTTAAACATAAAAAAAGTTTACTCCCTGCCACTGGGTGTTTATACACATGGATCAGATCCTTGAGAGACTTCTCCAGGGTGAATAATCCCAGCTCTTTCAAGAGATATTCCAGTCCCTTAATGATCTGTGTGGCCTTTCCCTAGACCTGCTCTGGTAAGTCCAGGTTTTTCTTGTACTGGGTACAGTCTCAGCAGTGCTGGGCAGAGGGGCAGGGTTCACCTCCCCTGAGCTGCTGGCACTGCTCATTCCCCAGCAGCCCCAGCTGTGTTCCCTCTCCCTGCTGCCATGGCACACTGCTGGCTCTCCATCTGCTGCATTTCCTCCTGGAGCCAGGCTGCTTTCCAGGGGTCAGCCCCAGCCCACCCAGGGGTATGGAGTCATTCCTCCTCAGCTGAAGGAGTCACAGGGACTGACTGTCCTGCAGCTCTCTGGATGCTCTTTCCTGCCTTTCTTGGAGGGTGACATTTGAGGGACACAGCAGTGTTGAAGGGAAGAGCATACCATGAGTGTCAGCTCACTGCAGGCCTGGCTGTAACAGGTGAGGAGATGAGCAGCACTGGAAAATTACTTTGTGCCACCACGATCTGCAGGGGCTGCAGTTGATGGTGGGGACTAAAAACTGCCAGTGTCAGAAGGAGGTGGAACTCAGCCTGTGGAGCTCCAGCTGATTTGGAGGTAGCGCTCTAGGAAAGAGCCCCAAATAGGGGTGTAAAGCAGGAGGGTGAGGTGGCTGGGGAGAGAAGACCATGGATGTGGGACAGGGAGGGATACAGGCTGGCCAAACTGTCTGGATTGATGAGCTCCACCATTGGAAGGGGCCAGGGAACACAAAGACATGGAGCAGAGGACCTCTGGGATGGTGGCAGCCAAGCAGCACTGGGGAAGGTCAGGCTGTGACCCTGGCACCTGCCTGCAGCAGTGTCTAGCCTGGGCAGAAGGATTCAGTCCCCCATGGAAGACAGGAGAAGGCTGCTCATGCTGGGCCTGCCTGAGCACCTGGCATTTTTTACCTCTCTTCAACCAAATCTCAGTGCTGGAAGATGCTGACTGGTACAGATTACATCTGTTTGTTTTTGCTAAAATACAGAATACTAAGCAGGACTAAGGGTTTGGTTGTGGTGTGAAACAGGGGCAACACTTACATGGGATGCTGCAAACCTTCACAAGCCAGCCTGGGCAACCTTTGAAGGTACCACCTCTGCCATAACAGCAAAGCAAAAACACTCTTAAACTTGGTTTGTGTTTTTTTCCCCTTCCCCTCCCTCAGTCATGAACATCTCTTTCCTGTTTATCAGCTTGAAAGGTCACTTTGTTATACAAGCCTTTGGGTTTGGAAGGTCTTTACCTCCACTCATATTCCAAATTCAAAGCCTAATTTATTTACAGTTTACGTTCATATGCCCAAGAAGGAGGAAAACAAAGATGGGCTAACAATGGCAGTGTTTGCACAGCCAGCCATGCTTTGTTCAGAGTGGGCTGCAGCAATACCCACCTGTACAATGCTGTACAAATACATCTCACAGGTTTGGAATTATTTTATATATGACCAGGCCATAATGGACCAAATCCTCAGTGCTCTTCAGGCTGCACTCCAGCCTATCCAGACTTGTTATGTTGATGCTAAAGACTCACATCATTGATTTCCTGAGATGAAAAACTCCCTTTTGCTCTCTCTCTCCTCTCTAAGAATCATTTTGTTTCTGAGTGCCCTGTGTTTGAGTGGAGACCTCTAATGCTTCAAGAGCTCCACCAGAATTTTTTCATCACTTTCCTTCAACCACAAAACACTCAAAAAAAAAAAAAAAAAAAAAAAACAGGGTTTGCTAATGGGAAGCAACAGAGAGTGGAAGTAGGTCTGGTAATTGTAAGCCACGGTCTGACCTTCTCTAGTCCCAGGAGAGCAAATCAATTTATCCTTGGCTTTCACCAGAAGCCTGTAATTTGCCTGTAGTTATCCTCCCCATTTCTGCATTTGGACAGATGCACTTTCAGCCTGGAGGAGCACCTCTCCTGCAATGTAGTACTTATGAGTGTTAGAGGCTTTTGTTATGCTTTTGGACTTTGCCTAGGGAAGTGCTTTGCTCTCAGTCTTCTAGGCATTAGTAGCACAGGCTAGGCTGAAATGTGTGTATGCTGGTTTCCTGAAATAAAAGTGTTCCTAAAACTCACTGGATTCATCACCCTTCTTCGTCCTCCTGCTTATTTTTCTACTTGCCTTCTAAACCCCATTCCATTTGGTTTTTCATAAATGTGGATGAGAATGAGCAGTTTAGCTCAGAGATTTTTAAACTGGGAAACTCTTGCTGCAGGAGGCAGGACAGCCATCAGAGGGTACAGGGAGGGAGAGTGCTCCATAAACATCCACTTTTCAGAAGGAAAATTACCCCAGCAGTTAAGAACTAGAAATAACCTGGCAAGGGAGAGGTGATAAATTAGATTCAAGTTGGTCTCACCTCATTTGAAAAGGTGATGATGAGTCTGTACCAAAACTTCCCTGTTACATTAGACTGCTTCCATTTCCTGAAACTGAATGCAAATTTAGAAATACAGTTTAATAATAACTTTAGTAAATGGAAATTTAGGAATAGTGATTTTTACAAGATCTGCCAATGGCACCAAAGCACTGGGGACAGAGGGAAACCAGCTAATGATGACAAATGGGCTTTGCCTTCCTGTGCAAGCTACAGAGCATCAGCATAATAAGATTGTGCCATTGGAGTGACAGTTTGGTATTTTTGGGGTCCCCCATGGCAGGAAGGAAATGATGACTCTGACTTCATGTACTCAGAAGGCTAATTTATTATTTTATGTTATTATATTCTATTAAAGAATGCTATACTAAAACTACACTAAAGAGTAGAGAAAGGATACTTACAGAAGGCTACAAAGAAAGATAATGAATCTTGTGACTCTCTCCAGAGTCTGACACAGCTGGCTGTGATTGGTCATTGTTGCGACCCGTCCCAGTTGAACGGATTACGTGGTGATTTTAAGGCACAGAGGATTTGCAGTATTCAAAATCAACCACTTTTGTTTTATTGAATCACAACAGAAAGGGTGTTGGTGTTGGAGGGATCTGGGGGAAAGAAAAGAGAAGATAAGGTAAAAGGGAGGAAAAGGGGGTATGGGTTTGGGGTTATAGCTACCAAGACATGGTGCTGCTTTATTGAGGGTCCAGCCGTCATCGAAAGCTCATCAGGTCACGTCCGGGGAGATCTCAAAGGCACGGCTGAAACTGGTCTCCAATTATACTCTTTTTCATTGGGGGACGGGGATAATAAATTTCACAACCAAAACAAAGGTTTTTAGAGAGAAAGAATGGTAGGGGAGGATATACAAACTCAAACCAGGCAACAGGTACCATTGTTTTCACGGCTGAATAGTCGCGCCTGTGCCCGCGCTGGGCAACCTCCTCCCCCCCGCTCTCACTGCACACTCCCCCCGAGTTGGGAGGGGGTTTCAGTCCCAGTCCCTAGGAAAGGGGGTGTGAGGGGGGTCCTTTAAACAGGATCGTGTTGTCCCAATCCCTTGATGAGGAGGCCTGCACTTCTGGTTGTCTGTCACGATGGTGAGAAGAAGGCGAGAGGGGTCTTCTTCTAGAGGAGGGACCCTCCCAGAGCTCAAGCCAGCCAGGCCAAGAGGGGGAGAGAAAATCCAAGTCCATTGTTCAGAAAAGGGCAGGACGCCCCCTCCAAGTTCAGCATGGCATGTTATGCAAACAGCACCTGTGGCAAACAGTGGACTGAGAAGCACATGATTTTTTCCTCTTCACTAGTCCAGCAGTCTCGGTGGTCTCCCAAAAGCAATCGGGAGGCAAAAATGAGGGTATTTTCAGACAGACTCTCACAGTCATTGAGTCAAAACAATTCACATGAAACCAATCAAACCACCACCTGTTGGATAAACAATCTCTAACCACATTCCAAAGCAGCAAAACACAGGAGAAGCAATCAGATAATTATTGTTTTCCTTTTTCTCTGAGGCTTCTCAGCTTCCCAGGAGAAGAATCCTGGGCAAGGGGATTTTTGAGAAAATACAATGGTGAGATGACAGGGCTGAAAGCAATGACACCACCCTGATCCTGCTGGGTGCTGTGAGCCAGAGATCTGCCTGTGAAGTTGCAGAAAATGTAAAGTGCCAATGATGGGATGGAGGGGTAACTTTTGCAGGGCTGCCTTGTGGAGTAAAACAGTAAGTTGGTTATGTTTGCTTGCTTTTCAGGCCAGGGAGGCATATAAGCATATCTATAAATATCTATAAAAGATATATCTATCCTAATCTTTCCCCTTTGCAGGGCTGTGCTGACACACTGTGCTCACAGAATAAAACAGAAGAGCAAGGAACATGAACTTGGCTGAAGAGTATGTTTGTGAGATGTGCATATTTCTTACTTGCATGGACAGGAAGCAGAGAAAATGTGGTTTGGTAAGGTCAGTTCCAGCCTCTGACACTGGAATTTAATTTTGAGTTTGGAAATCTTGGCTTTCAGCATCTCACAGTTAAAATACATGTGAAATTGTGCACCCGTGGAGAGCCACTGATTTACACCAAGACGTTTCCACTCTTACTTAATCACTCTGTTATCCAACCACTCATCAAGGGTAAGAAATCGACATAGCACGACACTTCCACCCCCTGGCCTTGTGCCAGACACACCCTTTTGCCCAGAACCTGACAACACTGACAGCTCTACCAGCAAACACAGGCTTCCCACGGGCCTCCGACTTCCAGACCTCCCTGCTGTCTAGGAAAGTAAAAACCCAAAAACTGAGTGGCAAAATTGGCCAAAAAGGCCCCATGTGGTGGCAGTGGCTGCTCCCCAGCAGTGAGTGAGCAGGGGCTGTGCAGAACACTGAGCTCATCAGGGAGCACATGAGGAAGGGAAAACAAGAGCCCCATAAAGCTGTGCTGGATCCCATTTCACTGCCAGGTTCACTTGGTGGCTGGCTCTGTGTCTGCTCTGCTCCAGTACTTTTCTCCTGTGTGATAGCTTTTATCACCACAGCCTGTGACTCAACAGGCAGCAGATTTCCCCATGTGAGATGCAAAGTTGTGTTTCATGTCAGGTACAAACAGGTGACGTGTGTCTTTGTGAATGCAAAATGTGTGGACACCAGCAATGGGAGAGCTGTGAATTCTAATAATAACTGAGAAAAATAAAGCATGGAAAAGGCCTTTGAACCTATCTTTTGTTTGCACTTAACCCTGGTTGATTTAGGAGCATTGGAATTAAAGCTTTAAGGATGTTGCTTTTTGCTTGCAGTTAATCCATAAAAGGCTAAGCAATAATAACCTTTGAAGTACAATTTTAGAATATTACTTATATCCTTGAAACTATAGCTTTGGAACATAGTTAAAGGAAACATGCTTGTCTCACACCTTATTGAAGCAGAGAAAAACACCTTGAGAAAGAAAGATGCCCTCTTTCTTTCAAAAATAAATCCTCAAGAATTTATGGTTTTGACCAAAGGGAAGCTGGACATCACTGTTACTAGATTTATAGTCTCTGCAATTAAAAGGTGGGCCCACATCTGGGGAGCTGGACTCCACCAGAGGGGATTTGTCTTTCTTCTTTCGGAAATTAAGTCATTGCCATCTGGGATGCTCCTTTTAAGATGTATCCTGAAGAAAATAAAAATCACAATAGTGTATAGAATTGTGAGGTAATAATTTGGAATAAAAATTGCTGATGAGTTAAAAATTGGAAATAGAAATTGCTGAAAAAAAATTGATGAGTATCCCTATAAATACCTGTAACCCTCAACTATTGGTGTACAGTTGGAGGGAAAACCTCCCCCACTATACCCAGCTCTGTATTGCTCATACTTTACCATATTAAATAATAAATTGATTGCTGCTTGAATACTGGCATAGTCAAGCTTCTTATTTGTAACACCCACAGCTCCTTTGTGAAAATACCTTGTTATCTTATATATCAAGAGTTCTATTATCATTATGGCGCAAGGATTCCACATTGCCAGAGTTTCATACCTCCTCGATGTTTTCTGCATGCAGCTCCTCTGAGCACTGACTGTTCCTTACCATAGTCATCTGACACCTATTCCCACCAATCCACTCTTTTATAGCACTGCTCTTATTGGCTACAGGTGTGGCCTGTTGACATTAGGCCTGCTCATAATTTTTAGTAATTGGTTCAGCTGCAACTCTTTGGGGGATAAGATTACATTCTATACCACCTTCATACTGTATCCCCCTACAATATCTGACCACAGTGCAGATTCCAGGTGTCACTGATATGGTCCCTGATCCTGCCCATAAACAATCCTGCACCTTCTTGTGCCTGTTTAGGGCAGGGCTTCCTCTGGTGCTGGTCAGGGACACCTAAACCTGCCCCAGCTTTGTAGCTGCAATAGTAGCATCAGCCCCTTTACCCTTATCTGGGTCCCTGCCCTTTACCTCTCCCTAGCTTCAATGGTTTAAATAATTTCAGTGCTTTAAAGTACTCATTTTTCAAAGTATTGGTTGTTTTGGAGAAGAAAAGGCCTCCTGTGGGAGGTTGTCCTTAAGAAGCAGCACAGATATCTCCTGACCTGCTTGTCCAGCAGAACAGTGGAGCACAGTGATAGGGACAGCTTGTGCAGCGGCTTCCAGAGCCCTGAGATGGGTTAGAGCACTGAGCCCCTGTCATTGTGGCTGCTTTTTAATGAAGGGGTGGGACCATTGTTGGGTTAAGAACAATTTATTGCTCAGCTAAACATCAGTCTCAGAGGCTGTGAGATTTCAGAGGAGCAAGCAGTCAGCCATAGCTCAAAGCAGTCACAAGTTCTTCATTGCAAGGCAATATAGAACTTTCTGATCCAATGGACAGTTGCCACAGGGTTTATTTTGCTTTTCTAACCTATCACCTTTACTCACTTCTACTGCACTGCAGATACTGCTATCCAACAGGCTATTATCACACATACACACAAATGCTACTATTATAACATCTAAACTCTTAACTTGCTCAATACAACTACATCACTACACTATAAACCCTTCACCATCCTATCAATGCAGTTTCTCACTTACTTAAGGCATATTCTTACAACTATAGAAACATAAATTTATGATTTTTCTGCTTAATGTCTGTGTACTTTATTTTTACATCAATCCAGGCTTCTCCCAAGGCTGCAGATCAAACCCTCCTCTGTCTGTGGAAGTTTCTACCTTTCTATTTGCCACAAGCCCCTCTCCCAGCACACCAGTGCTCCCCACCTGAGAGAAAACATTTTGGCGTTACTTGCTGGGAGTCTCCATCTGCTGTGCATGGCACCACTGCTGCACACAGAGCAGGGCCTGAGAAAGCCCCACCTGCCCCCTGAGGCTCCTGAGCCAATCTGCTGCTGGTGCTGCCTGAAATGCACTGCCCAAAGTCACCTCCAGTGCAGTGAGAGCAGGCTGTGACCCCTTGGGCCATGCTGGGCAGGAGCCTCTGGGGACACGTAGGCTGCTCTAAGTTGTTTATGTGACTTCAGGCTATTGCTTCATCCCAGCAGCCCCTAAAATGTGCATTTTTTCTCTCACTGCATCAGTATCTTTTTGGCATTTCAGCTGACACGTCAGTGACTACTCACCATGGCCTTGAGCACAGTGCAGTGTGTCCCACGCACAGAGGAAACCTCTCACCTGGTGGTTCTACTTTCCTCCCTGAAGTAAAAGGTCAGGGGAAAATCAGCCTCTACTGCTGGTATTACCAGAAGGCAAAGGACGCAAATAAGATGTGATGTTGATTTTTTGCCTCCTAGACCCCTATACAGCCTGCAGGGAAATGCCCCAATGAGGGAAGGAATGATGAGGAGGACTCCATTGATATCAGAAGGCTAATTAATTACTTTATTATACTATATTATTCTATACTATATTACATTATATTACATTACATCTAAACTGAATCTGCCAAGCACTTAACCCTGCACACCACCTGCTCTGAATCTTGTGACTGTCAGCGGACAGACACACACACACACCCCTGGCCCTGACAGGCCAAGGAAACAAAACACCATCACTGTGGGTAAACAATCTCCATATTGCATTCTACTTTGGCACAAACACAGGCACAGCAAATGATAAGAATTGTGTTTCCTTTCTCTGAGGTTCAGAGAATGTGAAACCCAGAAATATTCTTGCGAAGAATTGTGCCTTGCTTTTCTCTGTGAAGAGAAATGTGGTGACACCCCTAGGTTTAATAAACTTGCAGGCACAGGAAGTAACCTTCCATGACTTTCTTCCATTACATGAGAAAGCAATTTCCCAGTTTGCTACAAGGTGACAGAGTTCTCTGTTGCTTTGTTGAAGTCCAGGGGTGCCTAAACACCGTTCCCATTAACCCTTCAGTGCCACAGGAAGGAGAATGCTGATCCTGCGTGCTGTGGGCACACAGCTGCCCACCTCAGCCCCGTGTGTGTGCAGGGAGATCCCCAGCAGCACACAGGGGGAATTTCCTTCCTGACCCCTGTGCTGAGGGGCTGGAGCAGTGAATAAACCAGGGTGAAGATAGAGAGGGGCTGTGGTATTTTCTGAAGTCCCCCATGGCAGGAAGGAATGAATCTGACTCCATGTCCTCAGAAGGCTAATTTATTATTTTATGATCTATATTATATTAAAGAATACTAAACTAAACTATACTAAAGAATAGAGAAAGGATACAGACAGAAGACTTAACAAGATACTAATGAAAAACTTGTGACTCTCTCCAGAGCCCTGACACAGCTGGGCTGTAATTGGCCAATAAGTAAAAACAATCCACATGTTGGATAAACAATCTCCAGACCACATTCCAAAGCAGCAAAACACAGGAGAAGCAAATGAGATAATACTGTTTTCCTTTTTCTCTGAGGCTTCTCAGCTTCCCAGGAGAGAAATCCTGGGCAAGGGATTTTTCCAGAAAATATGACAGTGACAGAGGGCTCTGGAACAGCAGGATGGGGAGCTGGGCCAGGCACCTCCAGCACCCACCCTGCCCCAGCCTTCCTGCCCTCACACCACCAGCTCTGTGAGCAGCTGCCCCATGGCTGTGTTCTGGTTCCTCTCTCACCAACACAAACCTTCAGTGACAATTTATCAGCCACACAGATGTGGATCCTTAAATAGAAATACCCAGGACTGGTAAATCCAAGCAAAACCACATCCTCTCAGGGAAAGAAACAGGCAGCAAGGAAGGAATGATTTGCTCACCTTGCTTACGTGTTTAATGAAACCAGTCATGGTTCCTCCTTTCTCTTCATTCAGTCATATCAATTTCACTGCAAACCTTTTATCTCAGGAAATCTCTGCTTGATTTGCTTTCCTGATTGCAGATCACTGTGTTGCTTTTCCTCTAAACAGAGATCAATCTCCATTTTGCTTACAGCCAATTTGCAGTGGCTCTGCCAGGACTTAATACTATTTTTCTTATCACCCTGCTGGATGCTATAACACCCAAGGTGACCAGAAGGTTATAGTCAGGGGGAAATGGTGTCATGGTGTCTGAACTAGGTGTCTAAAGGTCATTTTTTAACTTTGTAGCATCATGTCCACATAAGACAGTTCAGAAGTGCAAGAGTTTGCACTCCAGAATTCAGATTAGCCCCACATTGTGTGGGCAGATCTTTGTGAGAGTGATATTTCTTTCCTCTTGACATTTGAGCACTTGCAGCTCTCACAGCCTCAAGCCTCCATCCAGGGAAAGATCCCACCCTGGGAGGGAGGCAAGCCCCTGTTCCAGTGAAGGAGCACCTCAAGTCCTAAACATGGTCCAGGCTGCTTTTAGGCGCTCCATCCACATAGTAAAAGTAATTCCTGCCTGAAACAACTTCTGAAGACACTGGCATCACCAAGGTAAGTCAAAACACAGCACAAGGAGCCCCTGTGAGCAGAGCTGTGTCTGCTGGGCTGGGTCCCTGCTGAACCTCAGCTCTGGTGCCTTCAGTTAAAGTACTTTGCTGACACCACCGTTAAATTTGGCTGGGAAAACTGATGATCAATTTTTTTTTTTAAATGCAGCCAAAGAGAGGAAATTGGTTCATTTGTGGTGTTAAGCAGATGGCCCCACAATACCACAAGAATCAGGTGTGAATAACACCAAGCTGTGGCATAATTCAGGCTTCTATTCTATTGGAGCTGGTTATTTAGAGAGCAGCGAGGGTGATGTCTCAAATTCAGGCTGCTCTGGTGACAGCGACCCAGGACTGGGACATCACTTACCCAGAGCTACTGAGGACATTTTAAGTACTTGCAGCTGGACAAAACAAAGTTGAATAATTCAGAAGGTACAGAATTATCCTGGGGGTCTGACTGTGTGCAGGTGAGTGCCCCAGGACACCCTGGTTGTTCATGCCCTCCCTCATGGCCTTTGCTGTGGCACTTGTGCACCCTTCAAGGGGACAGGGGCAGCTGACAACAGGCTCAGCTTGTTCACCTGGGTTTTGCAGCCAGGAGTGCAGAGAGGTGAGTGGGGGGTCTGGTAACCTACTAAACCTTGTGCAGCTGGCAGCTGGGAGGGTTTTAGGGAGTCACTCCGCAGGCAGTGGCCAGGAGCCAGCTGTGCTCTCTCAGGGCACCTACAGCTGTGGCAGCAGGGCAGCTTCTGATGGCTGAGAGACTCCCCCTGTATTTTCCCTTGCCCAGTTCTGAAAAAAAAACCAAATTCTGGGAAGGTCTGTTAATGTGCAGAGCACAGGGGCCTCTCTGGCTTTTAGCACATCCCAGGAGCCTTAATAGGCCTTGAAAAGAGAGATGAGAAAAGGTCATTAAGCTTTTTCCCTGTTTCCACAGTTTATTATCTACCTTCTTCTTTGACAGCCTCTTTTGTGATTCAGCATAGGACAAGTAGTGCTTGTGTGCTTATGCCTCACAGCTCCTGCTGTGAGAAATGTATCCTAGGAAATTGGTCACTGACACATCTGTTCAGAATTGTGGCTGTTTCAAAGGTTAAAAGAGTTAAATCTTGTTTTCTCCTGGGTTTGTTTGTTTTTCTTCTCTGCTGTGAGCAGAGGCTCTTCTTCATAGCACCTCTGTAGCCTTTGAGCTCTGCTCCAGAAGCTTTACCTGCCATGCACCCTGTGATAGATGAGTAATGTGATGATTGACTCTCACAATTAACAGACAAATATCATGTGAATAAGTTAATGTTGTGTTGTGTCTGTATAAGTTGGACTGTTCTGTTCCCCCCTATCATGTAATGGTTCTGCCCTGGTTCCCCCGCCTTCCCTTGTGCCAGTTATCCCAACTCCTCCCCTGTTGCCTTGCAGATTAATGGACCCTTTCTCAAATCCCCCGCGGTGCCCTGTCCGTCACTCGGGGCCCCCACCCTTCTCTCTGGAACTCTCTAGAAACTTCCAGCTGGAGCATCGAGTGATTGGTTCAGGAGCCGAGGCCCCACCCTCAAGTTATCCCCATTGTTGTTCTCCCTAAGTCAATCTTTTATATTCCACACCCCTCTGAAACCCTATTCGTCCAAGGACTGACTCCTCCCTTGTTTCCCTCCCTCCTTATAAGCTGTTGCAACTTCCCTCTTTCTCTTCGGCTGTTGGTTCCCCCTGGGACCCCATAATTGTGCATTCACCGCAGCTGGAGAGCACTGTCTCTTTTTCTGCTGACTGTAGCCCTAAGCCCAGCCACGTCCTACCACAAGACAGCGCTGCTGTCATAGCACAGGGCGTTTGCCTTAGGTGCTGTCCCAAACCATGGAGATAGGGATCGTGCCCTGTACTGCTAGCGGTGCTGGAAAGCTAGCTGGGACGTCTGAGAAGGACAATCAATCTCTCTCCAGCTGGACTGCTTCAGGTTAAGAAAAGTTTTATAAATTTATAGTTATGTTTTACTGCCTCACGTGGTTATCAAGGGACAGCCCTGGTTGGGACATCTGTGTGGGCTGACTTACCACTATGGAATACCTGACCTCCAGTCAGGATTTGAGGGAGAGCTCTCCACCACTGGGCAGTGAAGAAGGGGTTGATGGACTGTCCTGGTTTAGGGCAAATTTGGGGGAAAATCTCCCAAGGGGGCCCCTCCAGAAAGCAAACCCACACAGCCCTTCCCTCCAGCCACGTTGGGAAGGATTCCTTGGAGAGAAGTGGAAAGAACCTGTTTGTTTAACAGGCACAGCACCCCCAGCACACAGAACCTGTTCATTTAACAGGCACAGCACCCCCAGCACACAGAACCTGTTCATTTAACAGGCACAGCACCCCCAGCACACAGAACCTGTTCATTTAACAGGCACAGCACCCCCAGCACACAGAACCTGTTTATTTAACAGGCACAGCAACCCCAGCACACAGAACCCGTTCATTTAACAGGCACAGCACCCCCAGCACACAGAACCCGTTCATTTAACAGGCACAGCACCCCCAGCACACAGAACCTGTTCATTTAACAGGCACAGCACCCCCAGCACACAGAACCTGTTCATTTAACAGGCACAGCACCCCCACACACAGAACCTGTTCATTTAACAGGCACAGCACCCCCAGCACACAGAACCTGTTCATTTAACAGGCACAGCACCCCCAGCACACAGAACCTGTTTGTTTAACAGGCACAGCACCCCCAGCACACAGAACCCGTTCATTTAACAGGCACAGCACCCCCAGCACACAGAACCCGTTCATTTAACAGGCACAGCACCCCCAGCACACAGAACCCGTTCATTTAACAGGCACAGCACCCCCAGCACACAGAACCTGTTGATTTAACAGGCACAGCACCCCCAGCACACAAAATGATCAATACCAGATGACACCACTCTGTCACCGCTCTGACAAAGATGACAAATTCAGAAAGTCTCTCTCAGGAGTGGCCGCTCTGTTCTCAGTCCCTCCTGTGCTGGGGCAGCTGCTGCAGCCACAAGGTGCAAACTCTCGGTGTTTCCAGGTCCCAGTCCGGAGCAGGTTCCAGTAGGTCCAAAAAAGGGAAAGGAGAAACAGTCCAGGGAAAATTTGGACTGCTTAGCTAAACTAACTAATGAGCAGGAGCAAAAAGCAAGAGCAAAGCAGGAGCAAAGCAGGAGCAAGAGCAAAGCAAAAAGCAAAAGCAGCACCACGTACTGCCTTGTCTGTCCTGCCAGCTGTGGGGGAGCAGCTGAGAGCAAAACCAAACATTTACTCTCCAGAGCCAGTCCTGAAGGCACAGAACATGATATCCAGCATAAACAGAACAATGACTGGGGATACAAGTATCATAATGTCACTCTAGGACATGGACAGAACTTTGGGAGGGGTTAAAGGGTTAAAAAGGGTAAAACCTCCATTGTGAGAGGGCTGAGCATGTGGCGGGGAAAATCTTTTGCTCCCAGCACCTTAACCTTTTTTCTTTATTCTGTCTTCTGCTGTATTGTTGATAAGGTTTAATAAACCTTCCTAAACTATGAAAAGTGAGTAGCTATTTCTCACATACCCACTTGCCTGGGCCACAGGGAGAGGGAAGAGGCTAGAGACAGCTCCAATGAGCCAAAGCCCTTCCCTTACTGCTCTGGAGATTTTTCACACAGGGAATGCCCTGTTTCTGTACCAGGCTGTCTTTCACACAGACATTACTGACTTCAGCATCCCAAGCAATACATTTGTTTTGCTTTTTCTTTGCCTTTTTGATGTCTATTTGCCCCCAGTGCTAAATTAATTTTTTTTTTACAGTTTGATGCCTGTTATATTTAATTTTCAGGTTCTCTGAGACACACAGACCTCTCCCCTAGCATGGAGGACAATGTTACCTTCTCCACAAGGATCACAGTGCTGCGTTCACCTGCTCCATCACACCCCATCCTTTGGGAAAACTGAAAGGCTGGAGAGGAGCACAGACCACAGGTCTGCACTAATAAACACAAGAACAGCAGAGAGATCTGAATCCCTGTGTCAGCAGCGTGATCCAGGCTGGGACACTCAAGCCTGCAGCTCAGGGCCAGTGCATCTCTGAGACACTCTGGGGTAACAGCCCTACAAGGATGTGATGGTTTATAAAGATCTCTAAATTTTTTTAAAGAATTTTTAAGAATAACACAACCCCAAAACTTGAAACAAGAATTACACTGATTTCTGAGAGCAGCAAGAGGAGCTGGCAGTGGGAAGCAGAGTGTCACATCCTTTGGGACAGATAACCCAAGCTTATTTTGACTCAAAACAAACCAGAGTTTTGCTTTTCCTGAATTTTCCAGTCTTTGTCCTTTGAGGATTAAATGTGCAACATTTCATCCTCTGTGATTAATTACACCCTAATTTACTGAAATCAGAATAGGTGGGGCCACAGAGAGCCATGTACAAAATAATAATCATTGTTTACATAAGCCTCTTAGTTCATGTAAATTGTAACTTTTCGAATGCTGGCAAAGGGACTTCTTTTCATTACCACAAATTTCTGTGGCTGTAATTTTTCCTGTAGAAGGATTATTGCTTCTCTTATCATTAGTAAGAGAGAAAAGACAATTTGCAACAACAGTGTTGACTTCAGTGCCATTGTTGGCTGTGGCTGGTGGGATTTCCACATGGTGACAAGGGATTTACAGGACAGCACAACCCACAGAGTGCTGTGAGCCAGAGGGAATTATCCGTGTCTCCTTCCTGCCCTTTTCCAGCCATTATGGAAATATTGGTGTGGGAAATGGGTTCGGATGCTGGCTGGACTCTGACACTCGATAGCCAGCAGGGAGGCACAGCAGTGTGAAAAACACCAATCACTTGTTTTTAAAATTTTAAAAGTTTTAATAGTAATAAAATGGTTATAAAAATAGTAATATAGTTAGAATAATAATTTGGACAATTTGAATTAAGACAATATGAGACAATAAAGACAAAGAACTACAGACATCCGGGTACCTTTTTCTGGGCAACATAAGCCCAAAAAAGGACCCACGTTAACAGAGGATTAACCCTTAAAAGCAACAGCCTGTTGCATATTCATACACCTCATACATGATGCATAAATTCCATTCAAACACAGGATTCTGTCTGGTCATCATCAATGTCAACTTCTTCCTCTGAATCCTAACCGTGCCTTTGAGGCAGGAAGAAGTTCGTTTCTTCTGATAATGGAGCAATAAATTCTTTTTCTCTGAAAGATTTAGATGTCTTGTGGCTGCTACCTCGCTGCAAGTCCTTTCTTAAAAAGAAGTATCCTACATAGTATAGTTTCTATTTTAACATTTTTTATAACCTAAAACTATATTTAACACACTACGTAAGAGAATTAATACACCATTACTTTCTCACACAACACATATAATATTCATTTTAATATTTGCGAAAAGCCAATCATAAAATACGCATTTTTCACAGCAGCAAAGCTGCAGACACTGCGTTTAGTGCTGCCACCACTGGGAACACCACCTCCTGTGGGGCTGGCATCCTGCCCTATTGATATCACCCATATTGCTGGATGGGACCTGCCTGGGCCTGTCTGGCCCTGCTGCTGAACCAAACAGCAGCACTGTGGTGTTTCACCCCACAGACACTTTTGGCCGGCTGGGTGTGTGGTGTTTCACCCCACAGACACTTTTGGCCGGCTGGGTGTGTGGTGTTTCACCCCACAGACACTTTGGGCTGGCTGGGTGCTGCAGTTGGGTGCATGGAGACAAGTCCAGGCCTGCAGGAGCTCTGGTGGGGCTGGGGTGGAGCTTCCCCCCATAACAGGGGCTGCTCCTCAGGTTTCCCTCTGTGGAGAAGCTTTAAGGCGCTGGTGAAGGAAAGGAGTCGGTTCTGATGGAGGGTTTGGATCCAGAGCTTTATTCTGGCCCACAGGCCTCTGAATGCAGCACCAGCTCCAACAGAACTCCCTGAGCCCGTGGCTGCTGCTCCTTTAACCCCGGGGAGAGGGGCTGGGAAGGGGCAGGGAGCCACCAACCAGGGACAGGAGGGGAGGGACAAGGGACAAAGGACACCTGGATGGCCCAATGCCCCCCAGGGGTAGAGGGCATCCTGTGAATCTGCCAATCACTCCTCGCCCTTCTGGAATTCCAGGATTGACAGTGCTGGGAAGGGAAAGGAGAGGTGATTGATACACCTGGCAGGGAATTTTCAGGGGAGGGACCCGGGGCTCTGAGGTAAACCATGAAATCGCAACACAACACTGCTCTGGGCTCCGCCACAAACCCCGGGCATCGCCCGTGCTGCTGCCAGCCCTGCCCTGGTCCCTGCGCTGAGGTCACCCCAGGAGAGCCCCAGCCAGCACGGGCAGCTCCCATCCCGGTGGGGAATTCACCCATCCCGGCAGGGAATTCACCGAGCCCGGCAGGGAATTGACCCAGGCCGGCAGGGAGTTCACCCAGGCCGGCAGGGAATTCACCGAGCCGGCAGGGAATTCACCGTGCCCGGCAGGGAATTGACCCAGGCCGGCAGGGAATTGACCCAGCCCAGCAGGGAATTGACCCATCCCGGCAGGGTTTGGGCCGCCAAAGCAGAGCCCTTGGACAAGGCGTTCGTGTGTCTGCAAATCAGCTCCTGTCCCCGAGCTGCTCCGGCAGTGCCAAGGCCGCCCGGGTGCGGGTCACCCTGGCTCCGGCTGCCGCACACGCGGCTCACGGCATCGTGTGCCCGCGGCTCATTTCCAGCCATGGCTCCAGGCACCTTGGAAATCCCTTTTCCCCGGGGATCCAAGTCCCATCCTACTCGGGCGCGGCCCTGTGCCATCTTGTGGCCGTTGCTGAAATCGAGGGAAACGTCGCTAAATCCCTTCGGTTTCCACATTTGGGTTTAGGAAATTCCTTTTTTTTTTTTTTTTTTTTTTCCAGAGCAGAAACCACAGATCCACCTGTTGCATTCCACAGCAGCTGTGCATTCCAGCCAAGTTCCCAGATGATCAAAGAGACAGACGGGCTGCACCATAGCACCTTTCCCCCAAATGAGTTGGCAAGTCCTTTTGCCACAACAAATAGGAAATGATCCACAACAAATGGGAAATGACACAATTTTCCAGGTGACCAAACCAATTTTGCATTATCAAACGACTTCTTGACACATTTTCAGGGTCTGAGACATCCCACAGCATTCTCCTGGGAAAACTGGCAGCCCACAGCTTGGACAGGCGCGTTCTTGGCTGCATTAAAAACTACCTGGATGGATGCACCTCAAATCCTGTGTCCAGTTCTGGGTCCCTCACTCAAGATATTGAAGGGCATGCCCAGAGGATGGCAGAAAGTTGGTGAGGGGTCTGTTTCTCCATCCTTATTTTTTATCTAAAGTGCAGAATTTCAGGTGACTGACCTCTTGAGCTACCCTGCCCAGTTACATTCTTAGCCTTCAGAAATGCTGATAAATGATAGATAGCATCATGCTGGACCCTGTCCATCCCCTTAGCAGCCCAGAGGGAAGGCAAGAAGCAGCCAGCTTTCCCAAAGTGCAGGGCTTTTGTTTAAAAAAACCCCTCGAAGGTCATTACAAGCAGAAATGCTCTGAACTGCTTCCTTCTCATAATGAACAACTAAAAAAAAAAAAAAAAAGAAAAAGGAAAAAAAAAAGAGGGGGGATACCAGGTGTCACAGACACATTTTATGAAAAATTCTTTCCTTAGGATTTTTCCTCCTGAGAAGCTGAGAGGCCTCGGGAAAAAATGTAAACAATGGTTATCTGCTGCTGTGGAATGCAACAGGTGCATCTGGGATTGGCCCATCTTGAATGTTTGTAATTAATGGCCAATCACAGTCAGCTGGCTCAGACAGGGAGTCTGAGCCACAAGCCTTTGTTATCATTCTTTCTTTTTCTATTCTTAGCTAGCCTTCTCCTTTCTTCTATTCTTTTAGTATAGTTTTAATATATCACAAAATAATAAATCAAGCCTTCTGAAACATGGAGTCAGATCCTTGTCTCTTCCCTCATCCTCAGACCCCTGTGAGCACCGTCACAACCAGGCTTCACACTCTCCTTTTCAGTATCAATTGCTCATAGCAACCAGGCTGAAGGAAATTGGACAAATTCACTTTTTATTTGCAAACACAAAGAAAAATTCCCTTGTGAGTAGAACAATGGGGGTGGATTTTTCCCTCTTGGGGAAAAAACTCAGCACATCAATACATTAAAATGTCTGAGAGTGCTCTCCTTACTGGAGAGTGGGATATGACCAGAATTTAGATTTTAAGGAACTTTAACTGATCGAGACTTTGCTCTGTAGCTGGTTGGCAGCTCAAGCGTCACCTTTCCAGTGCTCTCGGACAGCCTGGGTCAGCCCGTGCTGTTCTCAGCTTTACTCGGAAAGCGCTGCGTGCCGAGCTGAGACTCGCCCATCGCTCCGGCGGTGCCTGCGCACAGCCCGCTCGGTTCTGGCCCGGATTTAGCGCTGCCCTGGCTGCACAGCGAGCTCCCGCGGCCCGTGGGTGTCCGGGGCGCTCCGGGGGCAGCGGGCTCGGCGCTGCCGCTGCCAGCCCGGGGGGGCGCGGAGCAGCGCAGGGATGCGGGCGGCCGGAGCCGGAGCTGCCTGCGGGGACGGCCGGGCCGGGGCCGAGCGGTGCCTGAGCCCCGGGGCGCGGCTGGCGGCCGCCGTGTGCCTGGGCGCCGTGGGCAGCCTGGGCTTCTGCAGCAACCTGCTGGTGCTGCTGCTCTTCTGGCGCTTCCCGGCGCTGCGCTCCCCCATCAACCTCCTCCTGCTCAACATCGCGCTCAGCGACCTGCTGGGCTGCGCGCTGGGCACCCCGCTCGGGCTGGCCGCGGGCAACAGCGACGGCAACAACAGCAACAGCACCGCGGCCGGGGCCGCCTGCGCCTGGCACGGCTTCGCCACCGCCCTCTGCGGTGAGTGGGACCGGGCTGCGGGGCACGGAGCGCCGCTCTGCCGCCGGGAGGGACGGGACAGCCCCGGGACGGGACGGGACAGCGCCGGCAGCTCCGGGAGGGAATGGGATAGCCCCGGCGGGTCCGGGGATGGGATGGGACGGGACGGGACAGCACCGGCAGCTCCGGGAGGGAATGGGATGGGACGGGACGGGACGGGACAGCCTCGGCAGCTCCGGGGTGGGGACGGGACAGCGCCGGCAGTTCCAGAGAGAGAATGATACAGCCTGGGCAGCTTCGGGAGGGCATGGGACAGCCTCTGCAGTTCCGGGCAGGGGATGGGACAACCCCGGCAGCTCCGGGGGAGAATGGGATAGCCTTGGCAGCTCCGGGGAGGGGATGGGACAGCCTGGGCAGCTGCGGGGGCCGGGCAGGGCAGAGCCAGCCCGCAGCGGGTGCAGCCGCAGGTGCGGTGGGTTCGTGTCTGGGGGCGCGATGGAGCTCGCGCTGTGCTGGGGAGGGGACACCGGGCACGCCAGGAGCACAGGGCTGGGGAAACCTTCCCAGCTTTGGTGGTTGTTTCGCTGGGAAAAGCCCAGGCAGCGTTAGGTGTGAGTCCTCGTTCAGGCTCCACAGTGTGTTTCCAGTGGCTGAGGAAGAGCTCTACAAACTTTAAAGGATAAACGGGGATAGAATCAGCCTCGTTTAGGTTAGAAAAGACCTTTGAGCTCTGCCGACACTGGCGCACATCGGTGCGGTTCTCCCCCAGCCAGCATTCCCATGGAGCAGAGGCTTTACCAGCAGAGCATCCCTCTGCTGCCGGAACAGACCCGAACCACTCCGGGAACACAGCTCAGCCTGGCATCCAGGTCCCACAGCCACTTAGGAGACACTGACGCTGCTTATGCACACTCTAAAGAGATACTTGCAGCAGCTGTTTGCTGCCATCTCTTTCCCTCATGAAGTTACACAGGATAAAAACCCAAATTTGTGCATGTAAAACCTTTACTTGGCAAGCAAAGTGTCAGCATCCAGCAACATCCCCTTGTACCTGCCAGCACCAATGCACAGTGCAGCCCGGGAGATGTGCATGGAGGGAAACTGCAAACTCTTACCTCAGCTTTAGAAATTACCTCCCCTCCAGCATTTCTGCATGCTAAAGAAGCCTTTGGTTTGCTGCTGGTGGTTTTATTGCCCCCTTGGTGTCTGCTGGCAGTACCCCAACTGCAGGAGACTCCATCACTGTCTCTGCAAAGGCTCCCGAGCTGCCTGCCCCCCTGACAGGGGCGCTTGCTGGCACAGGGGGCTTCAGGACATGGCTTTAACCTACAGCTCTTCACTGTGCGCAGCATGAAATCCTTATGAAACCCTGTGGGGCTGCACTTCCCCAAGAAGGGCTCAGAAAGCTGCACTTCGGAGCTGGCAGAGGAGCACCAGATCGGCTCCACACTTTGGGCAAATCTGGATATTCATCTCAAATTTTACAGGTGCAGCAAGAACCAGATCTGATGGAGAAGGCAGGGTCTTGCTGCAGGTCACTCACACACACACTCACTCACTCACAGACAGACAGACACACACATGTATCCATTCAGACAGGTGTGGTTAATTACTGATGAGCATTTCTAAGTGACTGCTTTGGCTGGATGTGTTTGAACACCCCCAGCTCCCGGTGAGTGGGGTCAGGCTCTAAGCACCCCTCACCCTTAGGGGACACCTCAGTCCCTGTCCTTGCCTGCCTTGTTTCCAAAGCCAGTGCCATCAGTCTCATCCAAAGCTTGAAATATTTTTTTTGGGAGGCAGAGCAAAGCCTTCAGTCATTGATTTTTTGCTGATACAAGGCTCTGGTTTGGTTTGACACAGGCATCATCTCCCTCATCTCCTTGGCCGTGCTCTCGTACGAGCGTTGCTGCACCATGACCAGGACAGCAGAGCCTGACACCACCAACTACAGGAAAGCTTGGGCAGCCATCATCCTGTCCTGGACATACTCCCTGCTCTGGACTGTCCCCCCACTGCTTGGCTGGAGCAGCTATGCGCCAGAGGGAGCAGGGATAACGTGCTCTGTGAACTGGCATTCCAGGGATGCCAACAACGCCTCCTACATCATCTGTCTTTTCATCTTCTGCCTCGTGATCCCTTTTGCCGTCATTGTCTATTCCTATGGGAAGCTGCTCTGTGCTGTCAGACAGGTAAGTTGATCCCTCAGCTGCCTTTTGAGTGTTACCCCAAACCAGGCAGAAGCCCATGATCCCCATTTTCCACCTCTGGAACTCCTCTGCTGCCAGATGTGCTGCCAGCCCTGGCAGTGCCTCTCCTGTGGCTGTCCTGGGGACAGGCTCCAGCCTACCAGGGCTTTGAAAGTCTCACTCAGGTGTGCACAGCTGGAGGGATGCCCTGGAGGGGCTGCCTAGAACAGAGGCTGGACAAGATCCAGAGAATAAAGTGGGCATTTATTAAAGGCCTCAACAGCCACACCTTGGGCAGTCACAGCCTCCCAGAGGCTGCACCCCAGCTGGACAATGGGCACCAGTTTCTCAGACAATTGTAAGTTTGGTCCATTCACATATCAGGGGTTAATCCTTCAGTTACAGCTTCAGCTAATGAAGTCATTTACCCCCAGTTTGCTCCCCCCCAATTCACTTTTGTTTGTACTTTCAGGGCCTGAGGCTGTGGGGTGTCCTTGGTTCCCAGGCCCAGAGGAATTGTTCTGTCTGACCAAACTGTGAGGACAGTAACTCACACTTTGGAGTTTGGAGTGATGCACTGATGCAGTACAGGGTCTGAAAATACAAAAGCTGAAATCCTGAGGCATCAGAGACCCTATGACAGCATCACAGATGAGGGGAGTTTGCCAGAGCACTCTAGATACTTCCAATTACCCCTAATTAAAACCAGGAGAGATTGACCTACCTTGATGAGCTTGGTCCTAGGATTGAAATCTGCAGGAATGCTGTGGAGAGAGGTGAGCATTATCAGCAGGTCCAGCAGCTGCACGGTCAGTGCAGAGTGTGGGAGCAGGGATTTCTGGAGATCAGCGCTTCTCTTCTGAGAGCAGGAAAGTGAACCCAGCAAAAAAAGCTGCTAAGAAAAGAGTCCCATATGACCAAGCTGGGATCAGGCAAAGCAGGAAGATGGAACTTAACAAATCTGAACTGTAAGACAGACCCATGGCAGGAGGCAGATAAGCCTGGGCACAAAGCAAAGCCAGCCCAGAAATGACCATTGTTGAGTCTTAACTTCTTTCTGCCAGGGTCGGGAGATGTGTGAGATGGAATTTCTTGTCTGGACTCAGATTTTTATTAGTTCTTATCTGTGTTACAGTCTCACAAACCCTGAGTTCTACAGCACTTCACTCTAATAAACTAAAATGGAGTCCTATCTCTCTCTCTACAAGGCCTTTTTAAGGATAAACTGTCCGAGTAAGAAATTACACCTAAATTATTTTCACTTTTAACCCTATAACCAACCACCCTTGACCGGCAATGTGAACTTTTTAATCTAATTTAAAAAAACACCCAAACCCATGGAGAAGAAGGTGAAGAAGAAATGGAGAAGGAGCAGCCTCTGCCTAAAACCTCCATCTTGCTTTATATATATTATTATATTCTAAAACCTTAAGCTCCAAGTTTCCCACCCTGTGATATTACACATTTCTATTCACACTCCACACGCACAATCCCAGTTCTATCATTCCAATTTGGAACCTTCTCCACAGCCTCAGGTCATTGCAGTGTTCTCCTGGGGGTCAGTGCCTGGCAGCACAGAAAGTCTGGAATTCTCAGTAACCAGGGTTCCAACAGACCATGAGCTTTTTGTGCCAAGGTAAGGAAGAGTAGCTCTGAATGTTGCTACCCCAGTGGAACATTTGGTACCAAACACCGTCAGGGCAGCCCTGTCAGGCAGCTGGAAGTGCCAGTGCAGAGGTTTTCCCTCCTGTGTGAGGAATCTGCCTTTGGCCAGGAGTGATGGAGCAGCCCTGGGATGCTGGGAGAGACTGGGGAGCAGGGCAGCTCCTTGGGGAGCCAGGACAGGCAAGGACTGTCCCAGCACAAAGGATCATTCACCCCTAAACACCTTCACACTGGGTTCCTGCACCCTGGAAGCCACCCCAGGCTGGCTCCAGCTCCATCAGTGTTCCCACAGCTGGCTTGGCCTCACCTCGTGCAGTGAGCAAAGAGGGAATTAGATAAAGATCACTCTGTGAGCCACACTTGCAGATGTAAACTTTAATTTAAGCTTATTATTGCTCAGGGACTTTGGGCAGAAGCAAATTAAATCAGTGGAGATGTTTAAATGAATCCTCAATTAACCCCCAGCCCATTGTCTTACAAATCCTTCATTCCCCACAAAAGCCAGCTCAGCCCCTGTGCCCACCCTGTGCTGGGAGCAGCTGCTGCTCCTGCACCACCATGGACCAATCTCCTGAGCACAGGCAAGGGCTGGATTTCACAGGATTTCAGTGTTTTTCCATCATTTAAAGCTAAAAATCCCGTTTTAGAGGTGCTGCCTGTTACAAGGTGCTCACAGCAGCTGGGGCTGGAGCAGGTCCTGCCTGCAAGAGACTCTTCCTCTTCAGAATTCCTCCAAGGGCAAGGAACTGCAAGCAAACCTGCTTTGCTGTGAAGGTTGTGCTGTCTGGTGTGTCGGAGGGACCCCAGGGCTGGGACTGCCCTCTCCAGGGCCAACAGAACAATGATTCCTGCTGGAGCTGCAGCAGCCCTGCCAGGGGAAGGATTTACACCAAATCCTCTTCCCACTGCTGCAGCCATCGCATGAAATGATGCATTTGGGCTCAGGGGGGTGGACAGCTGTGGCCATGGGGCAGGGGGAGATGCAGCAGCAGAGCTCAGCAGAGCCCTGGTGCCTGCAGGGAGCAGTGGGAGCTCTGCAGTGAAGGGACCAGAGTGCCTTGGAAAAGGGACAGGGTGGTGGCAGGGGCTGTCACCCTCCCTGTCAGATGGGTGACAACTCTAAAGGTCAGGAGCTGACTTTCCTGTGCTCCCTGGTCCTGCAGAAACCCCAAAAACAAGGGAAAACAATCTAAAATTGTTCCGTCTGGATTGAATTGATCCTTTCAGGAAGGGAAGGTTTTCCACACAGAGGGAAAGCCAGAACTGGATGGTCCTGTGGGTGCACCTGGGCTCTGTTGGGAAGGCAGGAGGGAGGGCAGGGGCAGGGGCAGGGGCCCCAGAGCCTCCCTGCTGCCCCCCATGCCCTGTGGCATCCCTGTTCTGACCCAGGCTGCTCCCAGCTGCTGCCCAGCATCCCCAGGGCAGCAAGGTGCAGAAGCAGCAAAATCCCTGATGTGTGTGAGAGAGAGAGAGAGAGAAAAAAAAAAAACAACAAAAATAATATTCACATGCCAGCTTAATGTTTAAGGAACTGAACAACAGACATTTGTGCTTTTAGTGGATCTAAATTACAGGCAGCCCTGTGTAAGCCTTTAATGGTGCCTTCAGCTCCTGCCATGGGTATCTGCCTGTAAGTGAGATTATCTGCACCACTTACAGGAGTAAAACTGTGCTGGGAGATCAGGGTGTTTGGTTTCAGCCAGCCATGAAAAATTGTATCCTTTCGCTTGACATTTGTATTTTCATGCTGTGATTTCTGACCTGATTGTCACCACGGGAGATTTGCAGGGATGCCTAAACTCTGGGAGATCACTCCAGGCTCCCATTCCCACTGTATTGCTTCAAGGTCACAGATTCCTTAAATTTGAAGAGAATTTTCACCTCTTTCACCTAAGAGCAGCTCTGCTTTTGCTCCCATGCCCTGTTTGAGGCTGGCAGAGAATGGCCAGAGGGAAGGGTTTGCTCTGAGCAGTTTAAAATGAACAGCACAGGAGCTGGGATGATCACAGCACACTGCCAACAATACATCTGAATTCTGAAAACAACCACTAGAAAATGAGGGCTATCTAGGTTTCCTGTCCCATTGAGCTTTAGGTTTAATGATCTCATTTCTGAGAAGTCTTTCTGCTTTGATGCAGGTTTCACAGCTCTGCTGAGCAGGGCCCAGGCAGAAGCCAGAGAAGGCTGCAGCTTTCCTGGGGGAGCAGGGGCACCCTGCAGGTGTGCCCTGGCACTCAGCGGGGTCAGGGGGTGCAGCTCTGCTTCCCTGGCTTCAGCACAGTGCCCAGGGATGCCAGGGGCTGCCTGTGCCCCCATGCCCAGCCCCATTCCTGCAAGGCAGAGATCTGCCAGCTGGGTTTGCTGCAGGAGCAATCTGCAGAGAGCAGGGCTGCTCTAGGATGGCCTTGGCTCTGTCAGCAGGGCCTGGAGAGTGTTGGTGCTCCAGAGCTGAGTGTGCAGCCCCAGAGCAGCTCCCAGCACCCATGGCCCAGCAGAGGAGCTGTGATCCCTCAGCTCAGGTCACTGCAGGAGAATCACAGAGTCCATCAAGGTTTGGAAATTACACAAGAGAGGCAGAGCCTGGGAGGCTGAGCCAGCCATGCACATGGACCCCCAAAGACAGCTCTGGCAGTGCCAACAATCAATGGGCTGCCAAAACCAGCAGCTTGGAATTTCTGCTGGCAGCAGGACTTGGTACCAGCACTGGGCTCACCATGAGCTCAGGGATGTCCTAAAGGGTGAAGGGCTCTCCCTGGTGTGGGGTCCCAGCTCTGGGTTTCTCTGGGTCTGCACTGAAGGCACTCAGGACAGCAGTTCCATGTTGGCACTCAGATGTTTATTATTTCTTATCAGTAAAACAGTCTCACTGCTGTGAGTTCAGCAGCTTTTCATTAGAAGGCACAAAATGCCCAACAATCTCTTGGTACAAGGTCTGTTAAGACTAAACTATCCAATTAAGAGCTGACACCCGGATTATTTTCCCTTTTAACCCAATAACTGATCCCACAGAGCCCACAGTGCAGACTTTTCTGCCCAATTACAAAATGCCACCCAAACCCATGGAGAAGGAGGAAGAAGAAGCATGAAGGAGAAACCCAGGACAGCACCCTGTGCCCTCCATCTTGCTTCCATCCACAACACACCAAAAACCCCAAACCCTCAATTTCTCACCCAGTGATGCACCTGCACTGCTCTCTCTAATCTATTGCACACTTTTGTGGGTTCCAGTCTATCCTGAAGTCTGGGAAACTTTCTCCATGGATGAGGGTCAGAGTCAGCGCTGCCCTGGGGGTCAGGAATATTCCCTGTGTGCCCTGGGGTTTGCACACCCTGGCCCTTCCTGTGTTTCAGCACTTTGCACAGCCCCAGGAGTGGTGTGCAAAGATGCTCAGTAAGGACCTGTCTGTTGGCACTGAAAAGAGAGAGAGACAGGGACTTGCTGTGATGGTCAAAAAATCTGAATTTATTGTGAAGTACAACTGCTCATATACTATTCTAGGGAGGCTAGTAATGTTTTGCTACAATGATTGGGTTAAAAATCACATTAACAAACTCATGCATTTTAAACATCTCTTGCTTGCAGAAGTCTGGTGTAATTTTCTTTTTCCAGTAAACCTGTCTGATTGAATCTTCTTGCAATCTTGATTTAATCCTCAAAGTTCTCTTTGCTCTTGCCAAGGCATCCTGTTATCAAATCTCTTATGCTGACCAGGTCCAAAGTCCATCACTTGTCTTGTGTATCCCAGTACCTGTCTGTGGAAACCTCCTGGTCAGGATCAGCATCCCAGACTGCAGCTGGAACAGAGCAGCCAGCTCACTGCAAGCAGCACACAGGCACCATCCATGAACCCTGCAGCAGGCAACCATCCTGCTCCCAGCTCTTGGAACAGCATGTGCAACCTTACAAATGCTTGCTGGAAACAGATAAATCATTTTGTGAGCTCAGGGGTTAGACAGTCACTAGTCAGAGTCATTGACAAGTCCTCTCACATGACTTGTCACAATGCAAATCCAATCGATCCCAGCCTTTGTGTCACTGTGCTTGGGGACTTTCCCTATAACAGACAGCCTACTCTTCTATTATCTCCTTGACAAATGAATCTGAGGGCCTGCCTTCAGATTATCCATTCAAGCAGACCAGTGCAAGGCTCAATATTCTGCATTTCTGCACAGACTCCTGCTCTGGGTTGAGTCACATTGGGATAAATCTGCCTGGAGCAGCAGTCACAGGCAGGGCAGGAAAGGCCAACACCTTGGCATGGCTCCCACCAGCCCTCTGCCCCCTTGGTGCCTCATGTGTTATGGAAAAGACAAAAAAGTGCAGCAAGGAGGCCTTTGATGTGTTCCATGTTCATTTCCCTATGTCAATTAGCAAGTGCAGAGTTTCCAATGCAGGAAACAGCTTGGTCCAGCATGGGCAGGGGAAGCTGAGGGAGAACAGCTCTGTGTTCAGCAATTCCCTTCCTGGCAGGAAGGGGAAAAGGTGATCACACTGCTCCTCCAGCATCCCTCTGGACAGCCTGAATAGCCACCAGGAACTGGGGCTGGACTGGACACACACATTCCCAAAGGCAGGAATCCTGACAGCAGCAACACCAGGGAAGGGAAGATCAGTCTTGAGGCAGCTGAGCCCAGGGAGCTGCAGAGGCCATGCAGGTCAGTGATCCAAGAGGGAAATCACCTTTGGTCAATCCACCCACGCTCAGGAAAAGCAAGGAATTGCCTTTCCTGGCTGCAGCTGAGTTCAGTCCCAGGGAAAACGAGGTGGGGATGTTTCTGTATTTCCCCTCTCGGACAGCAGCAGGAGCTCTGCCCATGCAGGATGCTTGTGGTTATCTCTGCTCAGAGCTGCAGGAAGGGCTCTTGGAAGTGCAATGGAAGATCTGATCCCTACCTGTGATGCCTTGTGGGGCTACCTAAAACAGAGGCCAGACAGAATCAAGGGAATAAAAGCAGTTCTGTTTATTGAAGGGCCTTCAGGTACATTTCAGGCAGACAAAGCCCCCCAGGGGCTACACCCAAAAATGGATGATGGGTCACAGGTTTGCACACTTTTATAAGTTTGGGCCATTTGCATATTGGGGGTTAGTTAATCTGCCAATTCCAGCTTCAGGTAATGAAGCCATGTACCCCAAGTTTGCTGCCCCCAACTCACTTTTGTTTCCGTCTCTCAGGGCCTGAGGCAGTGATGTGTCCTTGATTGCCAGGCCTGGAGAGGAATTGTTGTGTCTGCCCCAAATGGGAAAGCAGCGGCTCACACTGTGTGTGGAGTTTAGAGTTACACACTAAAGAACTGCAGGATTACAAATACATTAAAAACACACAATCTAAAATCCTAAGGCATCACGTGGATACAAAGCACAGGTGCAAGGAGGGCCAGAGCCCAGGTGCTGCTTCTGGAACAACAGGAGACCCTTCCTCCCTTTGGGATTCTGGGATTCCCTGGAGGATTTGCTCAGAGGGGCTCTGCCTGTCCAGAGAGCTGCAGGGGAGATAACCTCTGCTGGGTGTGCCACAGCACGACCTGTCCAACAGCACTCACCCACCTGTGAGCACACTGAGGATTTTTCTGGTTTAAAACAAGGCAGCTGTGATATTTTTTCTCCTGTAGTGCCAGTATTTTCCCTCAGGTGCTTCCAAACCTCGGCAGTGCCTGAGCACAGGGCTGTGAGGGAGGCAGAGCCTGCAGGGACAGCAGGAGCAGCCCTGCCCTGCAGGCTGAGCTCCACTGCCCCCTGCCCTGGCTCTCCCTGGTGCTCTGCTGTGTGTCCCAGACAACAAAACTGAGATGAGCTCCATCCTCAGTGAGAGGAACACACTCCATCAGTCCTTACTGATTAAAGAATCAGTGCAAGGTGCACAAGGAGGGGAACCAAACCAGTGAGAGCATCAGTGGTGCTGAGATGTTGTAACAGCCATTGTCACTGACAGATGGGCTGTGCAGATCCAGAACCCCAGAGGACATCCCTGCACAGGGAGCCCCCAGCCTGGAGCACCCTGGCTGTGTCACAAGGAGCTCAGGGTGCCTTGGGAACAGCCAGGTGTGTGCAGGGAAAGCAGGAGCCTCCCCTGAAATGGAAAATGTAAAGCCCCTCCCTCTGAATTATTATAATTTTGATAAGGGGTTCTCAGGCAAAGTTATGGGGATAGGAATAACAGTTCTTCATTAGGAAGAAAACTAAAATAAAATATAAAAATAAAAATGCAGTAATACAAAACAGCCCTGCCAGAGTCAGAGCATGCCCTGTCCCCTGTGTGTCAGGGCGGTGGCACAGCCCCATCCCATGGGGGCCCAGCCCTCCTGCAGTGCCAGCTGTGGCTCTGCTGCAGCAGGGATCCTGCACAAGGGGGGAGTTTTCCTCTGCAGCTCCAGGGCTGCTGGAGATGGGCCTGGGCTCCCTCTGGGAATGCAGGGCAGCAGAAAGCTGCTCCTCTGGCAATGCAGGGGGCAAAGGCTGCTGTGCTGTGCCAGGCTCAGATTGGATCCAGGTAGGAATGCTTGGCTCCTCCCCTGGGCGGAGCATCTCCCCATGGGATGCTGGAATTGGATCAGCCCTGCAGGGACACTCAGTGGCCATGGACAGCAGAGATCTCCTGGAGGGAGGGTTGGCTGTGGGAGAGATAAAGCAAAAACTGCCCCGTGAACAGCAGAGAACTGCCCCAGCTCTGACAGATGGGGATAGAACACACCCCCAGCCACATCTTGCATTTTCCAGCCTCAGACACAGGGACTGAGGAGAATGAGGCCACACCTGGCACCCAGCAGTGCTGCATGGTGCCCACACTTGGGGCTCCAGCCTTTGCAAACAACAGCCAGGATGAATTATTTTAATATTCTGGCTTTTGAAATTAGACATTAACTCCCTTTAGTGATTACAAAACCTCTCCTTACAGCCCTCTATGTCTATAGCAGCAACTGAGGGACTGAATTGAGATTTAAATTTTGATCTTAAATCATGTCCTTGAGAGGACAGAGGTGGGTGTGAGAGGGAGCTGTGAGCACTTCAAAGGGTACCTGAGCCAGAGAGCTCCTCCCTTGCAGCCCGCAAGGCCCTCACTGACTCCTCCAGCACTTTCCAAAACCTCTCAGAAATGAGAAAAATTACTGCAGCAGAGGTGAAAGGCATCAGCCCAGCAGACGGAAATGGATTTCTTCTCTGTCTCCTCACGTCCCCACCAGCTCTGGCAGAGCTCTGTGTTAATGCTGGAGCAGCAGCTGCCGGAGCCATCAGGAGTGGCTGGACCCTGCATGGGCTCTGTGATCCCCTGCCAGCCTGAGACCACCTGCCTTGCTCAGAGCCAGCTTTAAGTGCTTTTGGCCAAATTTCCACAGCGCCAATCTCATTAATTCACTTACCACAGGAGATTTTCCACAGCCTTCATTTAAAGGAGAAGAAAAGATGTTTTGCAGAGGCAAATCCTCCCCCAGCTCTTAGAGCTGGGCAGCACCAGGAGCACAGCCCAGGCTCAGAGGTTTTGTTTGGAGTCACCAGACTGAGGGGTGCCCTCTTTGTGTGAGCAGACAAATTGGGGGGTTTTGGTGCATTCAGGCACATGAACACAGCCTGTATTTAGGTTTGAAGCTGAGGCAGAAGCGTCAGTGGGATTTGGAGCACATTTTGTACACCAGGAATGGCCACATTTGTCATCTGGGTCCCTTTCACAGCACAGCCAAGTGAGGTGGAGCTCTCCACAGCCTTCCAAAAGCAAGGAGATGCTCAGGGCAACCCAAAGTGTGCCTCAGTAACTGAGGGAGACAAAGGTAAAACAGCACAGGAAAAGGCAGGGGGAAAGGAAATGTGTGACTAGAAAAAGCAGCAATTTATGTGGACTTGTCAAGTCTGATGACACCAATGTCCTGATGTGGCTGAGGATTCCTCTGCCTTTCCACAGCCCTCAGAAGAGAGGGGGGCACCTCTCAGCTGTGCAGGGCACAGACATTGCTGGAATCTCTGCTGGGCACAGGGCAGGGGAGCCCAGAAACCTCCAGCAGGGAGAGCAGAGCAAGAGGGAGAGCAGAGCAGCTCCTGAGTGCAGCCAAACCCCAGGCTCAGCTCCCCCAGCCCAACGCCTCTTCTGCAAAAGAAGGATGGAATTCGGGTTGAAAATATTCAGCAGCTGGAGGCAAAAGGAATTTCTTGCAGATGTTTTATTCCTTCCTGTGCATAAGGTGTTCCATTATCCATAAAGATACCCTTAGTGCCAGGCAAGGAAGCAAGAGTCAGGACTGCTGTGGTTGTGGTTGGAAGGAGGGCTCTGCGCAGCCCACAGACAGCCTTGCAGAATTCTGCTTCTGCTCCTGAGCAAGGATTTCCAGCCCTGACAGTACTTGCGGGGGTTGCCCTGACACTGCCAGCCACTGGTTCCAATCAGTTTCCATCTCCCCTGTCCCTGCCAGCTCAGTTTTGCTGGGGGAGCACTGGGCTGCCAGAGTCCCCAGCTCCAGCCAGGGCAGGGCAGGGCAGGAAGCTCCTCTGCCCCTGCAGGAAACGCTGCTGCATCTTCTGTGCCTTTCAGAGCAATGACAAACCCTTTCCATTCCACATCTTTCACCTCACATTCCCCCATTTCCCCCAAAGAATGCAGAAATATTTATATATAAAGATAAATGAGAGGGGCTTCTAATTGTCCTCTTTCATACAGGAAAGGCCTGGGCCCCAACCGGGAGGGACAGGGCTTGGCTGGTGTTGCACAAAGGGCACCACAAAAGGTTTGTCCTTCACTCAGACAAAGGAATGTGGGTTTTGCCACCAGTGATGAGGCTTGGCCTGATGATATTTCAGTTTACCAGACCCAGGGCAGGTGTGCAGTGCTCTGGGATCTGGGAGCAGAAGCTCCCAGTGACAAACCAGCAGTGCAGTTGCTTTTGCCTCGTGTCCCTTTGGGTCCCCAGCTCTGCCCAGCCCCTCTGTGCTGTCCTGCAGGCTGCTCTGCTGGCTCGGGGCTGTTCCATCCCTGGTTTTGGGCTGTCAGGAGCAGAGCTCTCCTCTCACACACAGCATTACACAGACAGGGAACAGAGCTGGCACTTGCTCTCCCCACTCATCCTCATGGCAAGCACTGAGGGCATGGGGCTGTGGGAAAGGCAGCGCTCCACTGTGAGTGCAGCTGAGGAGTTTCTAGCTTTTATCACTGTACTTAGAGACTTTTAACATAATTCAAAGGTCTGAATGTTAGCAGGGATAGAAAAAACTTCCTTAAAAATAAAATCTAACTTGTTCTTGCAACATTTCTGCACGAGAGTGTCAGCCATTTATTTATTCTCTAAGAAAAAAAATTAAAATTAGTATTAGGACAGATCGTGAAATATTGTTAAATCAGCACTGAATGGCCACCCACTGCTTCAGAACTTCAAGGAAATTCTCAATAATCATTGAATGGGTTTGAAGGGACCTTAAAGATCCTCTAATCCCAGCCCCAAAGGGCTGAGGGTTTCCCCTGAAGCATCCAATCAGGCTCCCTACATTTATCCATTATTAGAAGCAGGGCATGTGCTGATGGGCAGGGGTGTCAGGAGCTCTCACATCCTCCTCAGGAGGAGCCAGGCTGACCTGCAATGCCCAGGCTGTGCAGTTTAATGCCGTCTCCACTGAGCCTGGTTCCTCAGTCCATGCTCAAACAGCCCCAGCCAGGAATGCTCTGTGTCCGGTTTCAGAGCTCCTGGGCTCCCTTTGAGCAGGCAGTGGTGCCTGGGGCTGCTCAGCTGCTGCCACAGCCCAGGGCTGCCTGCGCTGCCCCTTCTGCCTCTGCTTTGCCCACAGGGCTCAGTTGGCACCTGTAGGAATGTGCCCCCTGTTGAGGGAGTGACACAACTCTCCTTGTCCCCTTAAAAAGGAAAAAAGCCCAGAAGTTTCTCTCCTCAATTGGGTAAAAAGACACCTCATAGGACCTGAGGGACTTCACCTCAAACTTAAGGATGGCCAATTGGAGCCAAAAAGTCCTGCCTGAGCAATTTACTAGAAAAAGAAGAGAAAAAAAGGAAATAGTTGCTTTTGTGGGGTGTTTTACCAGGAGCAAGAACTTCTTACACCTGGCTTGGTTTTTCTCTGTAAAGAGCTTTGTTATTTTGCCTTTTATTAAAACTTTTCTGTTTCCAACACTGCCACAGAAGCCATCCTGCTGATTTTATGCCTTCTGAGGTGGCTGAGCTGTCTTGGGTGTGATATAAATCTCCAAGAGCTTATGAGACCTGGCTTGAAGAGACCAAATATCAGCACATGCACACTTTGGTTGAGGTTTTTCCCCCTTTATCTCCCTTACTCTGACATTCCTCATCCTCTCAGTCCCATGAGTGTTGCTGTCGATTCTCCAAGCTCTAGAGAGTGTGGTGGTTTCACAGAAAGGCAGAGAGCACAGTCAGGCCCTCAGCTGAGGCTCTCAGACAGCCCTGGGGATCCAGGAGTTCCTCACAGGGGATTTTGTGGCTGAGCCCCCCAGGTGGCTCAGCTGTGTCCTCCAGGCCTGGATGTGCCGGGTTTTGCTTTCCTGGTGAAGTGCTGACTCTGTTCTTCCTGCACAGAGTCAGCAGCACCAGCCAGGGCTGTGCTGTGTCCACAGTGACCTCTGTTTAAACCTGTCCTCTTTGTTTGCCCTGTTAGTCCCTCACCCACAGCTCCTGTCTGTGCCACCCACACAAACACCATTGGTGAGCATTTCTGCTTCTGCACTGGCAGGATGGCTCGGTACAATCCCAGTTATGGTCAGTGAGATTTAAAAAAAAAGGCAAATTAATCATTTCTGCAGGCTGAATCACCACCTTGAGGTGCTTCTCTGCAGGAGAAAACACAAAGAAACTCAGCCAGTGAAAAATCAACAGCCATGGGAAGCAAGAGGCAAAAACCATTGTGAGAGCAAGGTGGGGCCAGGGCTTGCAGCTCCCCAGTGCTGCTAACTCAGTACACTGGGCCACACATTCAACACTGAAGGTTGATGCAGAGGCAAAATGAATTTTAGGAAACTGAAAAGATCATTTTAGAAGGAACAGAGACTCAATTTCCACTGAAGAAAATATGAAGGCTATAAAAGCACATTTTTCATGGCTATTTTCTATACCAAAACCTAGAGAAACAGTGAGATTTCAAAAACAAATTTCTTGCACAGCAGATTGAAGTTTGGATTTTTGCCCAAGCCAGCAGCAGCAGGTCAGTGCACAGCCAGGGTTCCCCTTGCTGAACTCCTGCTGTTGCTGCTGAGCCGGAGCAGCCTGGGCTGGATCCCCACCCTCCATGGACCAGAACCAAGGCAGGCACAGGCCAGACCTGTGCTCTTGGCTCTACTGGAGGTTATCCATGTGGGAAATGGAAAGGCAGAAACTTCCACAGACACAGGAGGGTTTGATCTGCAGCCTTGGGAGAAGCCTGGATTGATGTAAAAATACAATACACAGACATTAAGCAGGAAAACCATAAACTTGTGTTTCTATAGTTGTAAGTAAGAGTGTGACTTAACTAAGTAAAAATTGGATTGATAAGATGTGAAGGGTTTATAATGTAAGGGTGGGGTTGTATGGAATAAACTGAGAGTTTAGAGGTTATGATAGAAGCATTTGTGTGCATGTGAGATAGGGCCCCATGGGGTAAAAGTATCCACAGTGCAGTAGAGGTGAGTAAAGGTGATAGGTTAGAAAAGCAAAATAAACCCTGTGGCAACTGTCCATTGGATCAGAAAGTTCTATATTGCCTTGTAATGAAGAACTTGTGACTGCTTTGAGCTATGGCTGACTGCTTGCTCCTCTGAAATCTCACAGCCTCTGAGACTGATGTTTAGCTGAGCAATAAATCACTCTCAGCCCCAAAGTAGTCCCATCCCTTTAATTAATACAGTGATAATAATAAAAAGGACAAAATTAAACTAAAAGCCCACAGCACCATTGAGCAGCATCACTTTTGCAGAGCTCTTTGCCCACCTCCAGAGGGTGATCTGGTGCCAGGCACAGCCCTCAGCTACAGGGTACAGCCAAGGCTCCATCTGCTGATGGGGTGCAGCAACATTTCAAGGTTGATGGGTTTGATTTAGTTTTGCAGAAGTTTTCTGCATGTGTGCCAAATGTGAATATCTCAGGTTTCCCTGGCTGACCAGCAGAGCCCTGTAGTCAAAAGCAAAAAATGCTTCAAGGAGAGTTACAGAAATGGGAGGATATTCAAAATTTCTTGTGGAAACCCAGGGCACTGGGAATATTCCTGTGCCTGCTCTGGGGTGCCCTGACCCCCAGGGCAGCGCTGACTCTGACCCTCATCCATGGAGAAAGTTTCCCAGACTTCAGGATAGACTGGAACCCACAAAAGTGTGCAATAGATTATAGAGAGCAGTGCAGGTGCATCACTGGGTGAGAAATTGAGGGTTTGGGGTTTTTAGTGTGTTGTGGATGGAAGCAAGATGGAGGGCACAGGGTGCTGTCCTGGGTTTCTCCTTCATGCTTCTTCTTCCTCCTTCTCCATGGGTTTGGGTGGCATTTTGTAATTGGGCAGAAAATCTGCATTGTGGGCTCTGTGGGATCAGCTATTGGGTTAAAAGGGAAAATAATCCAGGTGTCAGTTCTTAATTGGATGGTTTAGTCTTAAAAGGCCTTGTACCAAGAGATTGTTGGGCATTTTGTGCCTTCTAATGAAAAGCTGCTGAACTCACAGCAGTGAGACTGTTTTACTGATAAGAAATAATAAACACCTGAATCCGAACATGAAACTGCTGTCCTGAGTGTCTTCAGTGTAGACCCAGAGAGATCCACAACTGGTACCCTGGCAGCTGGGGTATTTTGGCCAATTTCTGACCTCATAGGATGAAAATAATAATATTCTGCTGCTGGCAAGGAAATGGAAACCTTCCCTTGCTTACCCATGAAGCCATTCCCTGGCATCAGCAGTCTGGAACCTGCAAGCTTTTCTTTTTTATTTAGGAAAGGATAAAACACTTCAGAAGTGAAGAGGGTGATGCCTGGTGAGTTACTGAGCAGGGAGCAGTGCCCAGCTGGCACAGGCAGCAGCAGCAGCAGAGGTGCCCCACGGGCTCTGAGCTGGAGCAGTGCCCCAAAGCAGCTGTTCCTGCCTCTGCAGCAGAGTTTGCAGATGTGCAAACATTGCTCAGCTCCCTGGGACCCCCGCCCTGCTCAGGGTAATTACAGGGAATTCCCTGCAGAGCTCTCCTGCCATCCCTGCTCCCAGCAGCCTAACTTCCAGCAGCTAGAGCACACCAGTGAAACATTGTCCTCTCTGGCCTTACCTGAAGGAAGAGGTGATTGGGTTTCCTTTTCTGGAATTGATGGAAATCAATAGAACCAAAGGGCACTTTTGGTTTTCCTTGAGGTGCTCCACAGGCAAGCCCTCACCCACCCATCATCCCAGGTGTTCCTGGCATGGGGGGGACAGGAGGGCCTCAGGAAGGCACGGAGGAGCTGGGATTGGTGTGGGGATGCAGAGCTGGGGGGATGCAGAGCTGGGATTGGTGTGGGGATGCAGAGCTGGGGGGATGCAGGGCTGGGATTGGTGTGGGGATGCAGAGCCCTGGCAGCTGGTGCTGATGCCTTGCAGTGCCTCTCCTCAGGAGCCTCACAAACCAAACCAAGCACACATGATGCAAATTCAGCCCCTCTCTGGTCTCCAGCCCTGCTCCCACCCCAGCCCAGCTGTGTGGACTTCATCACACAGCCCAGGTGAAGTTTTATACCAAGGTCTGGCAGACTGTCAAGAAATCCACACCCAGGGAATGTGCAGTGCAAAATTCTTATCAGCTCCACAAGATACAATGGAAGAAGATAAATGTGAGCTTTGTCTGAGATGGCTGTGAATTAATCTGAGCTACTGATGCCTGTGGGTGGCTCTGAGTGAAATATTCACTTCTTGCTAATGGAAATATTTTGATTAACAACTTTATTTGCCTAGCAGCAAATACCACTTTTTTCCTTTTAAATCACAGACAAGTGTCACAAAAGATTTCATTTGCACATTAACAAGATATTTATAAAGTACTTGATATTTGAGTTCCCTCAGCAGGCAATTACAGATATGTTCTATTTTTTTTAACAGTTTTGGTTAGGTTTTTTAATTAGTCTCAAGGTGACTTCCAACACTCAAATACATCCTGAGGGATTCCCCATAAAACTGCTTGTAATAATTAGTTCCTTGTGCTTACTGCAGCATTTCTGAGTGCAGGCATGACACAGCAGCCACTGAAAGGTCTGGTTTTCAAAGCAGGCTGAGGCCCAGGCCAGCAGAGTTTCATGCAGTGGGATTTACTCTCAGGTTTTGAGAGCCCCGAGCACAGAGGAGGAGCCTGCTGTAAATCACTTTAATTCAGGTGCTGCCTTTTGCATGGGTCCAGGGAAGGGAGTTCCCTCAGCCCCAGTGCCATGGGTGCAGGCACCCCCCATCCTGCCTGGGGATCTCCTGGCAGGGCTGGGCAGAGGCTCTGGGGCCCTGGGAGCTGCTGCCCCCTGCTCACACCAGGGCTCATCCCCCTCCTTGCCTCCTGCCCAGGATACTCCTGTGAAAAGCTGGGGTTGGCACTGAGCTGGAGGAGGCTGTTGTAGATGCTGAGCACTCTTGCTGGTCCTGCTGATGCCTTTAGCTTGTGCGTTTTCCATGTATTTGTAATCCTGCAGTTCTTTAGTGTGTAACTCTTTATGCTCTTCCCAGGGAGGTGGTAGAATCACCATCTCTGGATGTGTTTAAAAAAGACTGGACATGGCACTTGGTTCTATAGTCTGGTTGAGGTGTTGGGGCTGGGTTGGACTTGGATCTTAGAGGTCTCTTCCAGCCTCATTATTCTGTGATTCTGTGATTCTAAACTCCACACACAGTGTGAGCTGCTGCTTTCCCATTTTGGGCAGACACAACAATTCCTCTCCAGACCTGGCAATCAAGGACACCTCACTGCCTCAGGCCCTGAGAGATGGAAACAAAAGTGAGTTGGGGAGCAAACTTGGGGTACATGGCTTCATTACCTGAAGCTGGAATTGGGAGATGAACCCCCAATATGCAAATGGGCCAAACTTATAAAAGTGTGCAAACCTGTGACCCATCATCCATTTTTGGGTGTAGCCCTGGGGGGCTTCAACTGCCCTGAAGGCCCTTCAATAAACAGAACTGCTTTTATTGCCCTAATTCAGTCTGGCCTCTGTTTTAGGTAGCCCCAAAAGGCATCACTGCCCAGCTGTCAGGGACACCCTCAGCACTCACCACCCCCGCCCTCCCCAGCTCCTCTGCAGCCAGAGCTGTTCAGATGGCACTGCCAGCCCTGCCCTTAGTGCAGCCACCCCAGGAGCTCCCAGGTGTGGGAAATAGTAAAAGTACGAAGATTTGCAGAAAGCTGGGAAAGAAACCTTAGAAACAGCAGAGAGACTTAGAATCAGCTGCAGCTGCAAAGTCTGGAGGTAGAAAAAGTTACAATAAGCAAGGACATGAAAAAATAGCTTGAGTCCTAGGCTTAGCTAATAGACCTCAAGACTGCAAGAAAATGTGCTAGGCAAGATGGTAGAAGGTTTTAAGCTTAATAATGTTGTATTGTATATTGTTAATAGAAAGAAGCCAAGCAAATATTGTGTGAAGGTGTTACATGTGCTTTTAGTAACTGGCTAGAACAGCTGTTTGTAAGCTTTAGCAATGTGCCATTGGCTAGAAGGATTTAAGATGCTCTGTAACAAAGCAATCTTTGGCTGCTGCTGGCTGTACCTGAGCTTTGCTATCCTCCCACTGTCTCAGCCACGTCCCGAGGCCGATGCTGCAGTAAAGCTTGAGGAAGGTACCCCAGCAGTGCTGTCCTGTTTGTGCAATACCCAATGGACAGCCAGGGTCTGTGCTCTGTCCCCAGGTGAGCAGCTTGCCCCGGGGGCCGGGCCGGGGCCGGGAGCAGCGCGTCCTGCTCATGGTGATGGTGATGGTGCTGTGCTTCCTCCTCTGCTGGCTGCCCTATGCAGCTGTGGCACTGCTGGCCACCTTTGGGCAGCCTGGCCTCATCACCCCTGCAGCCAGCATCATCCCAGCCATCCTTGCCAAGAGCAGCACTGTCTACAACCCCATCATCTACGTGTTTCTGAACAAACAGGTCAGTGAAATGCTCTCCTTCCTTCCTTCCTTCCTTCCGCCACTTCCATCTACCACTTCCATCCACCACTTCCTCCCTCCCTCCCCTGGATTTCATCTGTGCAAGGAGGGACAAAATAGCGAGGGGAGATTGGCACTGTCATGTTTTCTGAAAAATCCCTTCGCCGGGACTTTTCTCCTGAGAAGCCGAGAAGCCTCAGAAAAGAAATGTAAACAATGATTATCTGATTGCTTAGAATGTGGTTTGGAGGTTGTTTACCAACAGGTGCATCTTTGATTGGTTCCATGTGAATTGTTTTTAATTAATGACCAATCCCAATGACAGTCCAGCTGTGTTGTACTCTGGTCAGTCAGGGGTTTTTTATTATCATTCTTTTCTAACCTTCTGATGTCTCCTTTCTCTTTCTTTAGTATAGTTTTAGTATATCATATTTATAATATATAATATAATATAATATAATATAATATAATATAATATAATATAATATAATATAATATAATATAATATAATATAATATAATATAATATAATATAATATAATATAATATAATATAATATAATATAATATAATCAGCCTTCTAAGAACTTGGAGTCAATTCTCATCTCTCACCTCGTCCTGGGACCCACAACACTACAACAATTAATAACCACAGGAGATTAAGAGAGCATCAGTGACATCACCCACATCCATGAGAGGGAAGCTCTGAAAAAGGGCTCCAAGGAGCAAATCTATTTGACAAGTCTGTGGTTTTGACAGTTGAACAATCAGCTCCCCACATGTGCAAATAGCAAATGATAGGTCCTTCCTTTCCATTGCCCAATTCAGCAAAGAGAAGAAATCCATGTTCTGGCAAGAGTGGAAGCACCAGAAATTCTCTGAGGTGACTTAGATATGTGAAGTGTTGTGAGGATGTGAGCCCTTGCTGCCCCACACCCAGCCCAGCACAGCACATTGCCCACAGCAACTCCTCCTCCTCCTCACAACACCAGCACTCTGATTTACTCCCTGATTTCCTCTTTAACCCCCTGAAGTCCTTCAGCCACTCTTTGTCCTGCTCTCCCCTCCCAGGAGCTGGTGAGGATCTGCCAGAAGGCAGCGCCAGAGGAGCTGCAGCAGGGGAAGCACACAGGCAGGAGCTGGGCTGGCCCCTGGCACAGAGACTGACAATAAAAGTGAAGATGAGCAGGGATCTACAGAGAAAACCAGAGAGCATCAGAGCTCCTCCAGTCCCTCAGCCAGTCCAGCTCCACCAGCCCATGTGCTCAGGCACATTACACTGATCTTTGCATTGCTCGGATTACAGCAGGTGGATCATTTGTTTCTCTGGGTCCAGCAATTTGTCCACTTGAAATGATTTTTGGAAGCTGTTAGGAAGCACAGATAGTAAATTACTCACTCTCTCTTGGAAACAAATTATGATGGTACAAGATTGATTCAAGTCTGGCTTAAATTAGCTGTGGGTGTTTTTCCTGGGACATGAGAAATTGCCAGGGAGTGAAAGTTTCCATGACACCATCCATCATCTCCTCAGCATCCATCAGCTCCACTCAGTGCCACAAACAGCCCAGGGCATGCAGCCCCTTCTCTGCAGAATTCCCTGACACCTTCCCTGGGATAGGAGCCCTTCTTTCCCTTCTCCTCCATAATTTAGCTTTTGAATAAACTCTCTGATGGAACCTCCTGCAGTGCTGGGGAGCTGCTGCCATCCCCTGCCAGGGAGAGCCCAGCACACAGAGGGTAACTCTGCCTCACTCCAAACACCCCAGCCCTGGTCACCCCCAGAGAGGCAGCTCAGAGCCCCAGGCTGACCTGAACGTGTGCATGGCTGCAAAGGGCACTCCAAAACAACACAGACTCTGCACAGCAGTTTTCTACAGACAATTGTAAATTAATCTTTTTACTAAATAGCTTGCTGACACAAACAGCAGCTAGACACAAATTAAACTGGGATTGTCCATGTCAGACTCCTGAAGTTCACTATAAACTTTTATTCCAGGTGCTTTGCACACACTTCATTTTGTTTGCGGAAGGTTTTTGTGATGTTTTTGGCTTGGGATTTTTCTTCAGTTCTACTTGGTATTTAGCAGCAATCAGTGCTCAGGGTTCTACTCAGTGCAGAATGAGAAGTCAATAGTTTGGGTTTCTCTGCACTCAGGAGAGAACCTCAGGCCAGAAGATGCTGCAGCCACCCAGGAGTGCCAGGCATGGGAAAGCAGGAGCTGTTGGTCATCCAGAAAACCACATCCAACACCAACAGCATTCCTGAGGCTGTGGGAATCTCTAGGAAATGCCTTGAGAGCTCACACAGCTGACACTGCCCTCTGATTCTGGGCTATTCCTAAAACAATTCTGTGTCCAGGCTTCCCCCCTGCTCTGGTCAATGCTCAGAAATCTCTAATCAGGCTGGATAAAATCTGAGAACAGGCCAGATGAAATCACATTCCCGTGCAGGAAATGCATCCAGGCAAGGACCAGGTGAAGGTTACGCAGATTGAGGAGACTCTCCAGTGTAACAGGAATTCACTGGGGACTGAACAGCTGCAGAAAGGTACCTGGGAAAAGCCATGTGAGCTTGACCATGAGGGGAAGGGGCAAAGCAAAACCTAGAAAATAGACAGTACTGCCCATAAGTTTTGAAGCTGCTTAATATTTCAATGCTCAGTGGTGAGAGGCTTATGAAAAAATTGTGATTATTATAAATTAAGTTTTTAATCCTGAGAAAATGCAGTTTCTCATTGAAAAAAAGGAACCTCAGCTGATGCAAAAATTGTGTAAAACTTTAAAAAGCCACTTTTCCCAGCAAGCAAGGCTGCTGATGAAAAACCAGAATTATTTTTCTCTTGTCTGTTGATAATAAGAGTTGTCAGAGCTCATTGCTAGCAGTTGTGTTGTACAAAGAATTACCAGTAATGTTGTTTTGGACTTTTGAGTGTAGAGATCAGTTACCAGCCTCTGACCCTGCAGCCTTAGGGAGGCCACGCACACAATCCACACCCCCTGAAATACCAATTTTTTCAGCTACAGGCAGTTTCCTTGTCTTCATGCTTTGCACATTCCCTCTGCTCTCAGATCCACAGAATGTTCTGCCGTGCAACGGAAAAAATCCCTCCAGTTCTGGATATTGAAGCAACCCCTCCTGAGGGCTTAAACATCTCATCTTTTCCCTGGTCAAACCCAAACCAGCATCTGTTCCATTGGTAAATCAGTGAGTTCAATCCATTCCCCACTCTGAGCAAGGGGATGTATTCACACCCTGATGGCGGCAGCAGGAGTGACTCTCAGCTCCCCAAAATCCCTGTGCGCAGCAGGGTTTGCAGCAGGTGACAGATCCCACAGGCTGGAGAAGCTTTAGTCCCTTCTATTCTCTGCATTGCCACCAAGTCAGGAATGTCTGTGATCAGTAAAACACAGGACAGCTGCTGGAGGCCTGCAGCCTGTCCCAGAATTTCGCTCAAGGCTCTCCCCTCTGCACTGCTCTGCTGAGCTCAAGCGCTCTTGGCACAAGGACATGTGTGACATTCACATTCTCTGGACAGAGAGAGACACAATTCTCTCTCCCAGGATTTTTCTGGAGAAGCTCAGAGAGAAGAAGAGAAAATAATTCTTATCTCTATTCTCTGCTCCTGTGGTTTTGGTACATGTGGAATGTGTTAAGGAGATTGTTCACCTGAAGTGATTTGTCAGTTGGATTCTGCTGAGGATTGTTTCGTTTCCTTGGACAATTGGCTCAAAGCTGTGTCCTGGCTGTCTCAGACAGTCAGGGGTATTTCTTTAGTCCCTTGCATAGTATGGTATCTCTTTAGTATAGTTATAATATAGCGTTAATGTAATATAGTACAGCTTAATGAAGCAATTGTTCAGCATTCTGAATCATGGAGTCAGATGCCAATCATTGCCTGCATCAGGGCTCCCTGCATTCAACAGACATGTTTTATTCTACAAAACATTTCAACCTCCAATACCAAATATTATCACACCCATGCTGTTCCAGACGTATCCCAGGAACTTAATTAATACCAAATCATGAGATAAAGCCTGGCTTATAAAACCTGAGCTGAATTAAACTCCTGCTGACTTGCTGTTCTCTTTGTGTGCCAGTTTTACAGGTGCTTTGTGGAGCTCCTGAGGTGCAACAAATCCCCCCAGAGCTCCTTGCCCAGGCTGAAAAAGCAACAACAAACCCCAGGTTCTGAGGAGCTTCTGCCAAAGCCCAGCCAAGCCCAAAGGAGAGATCCAGAGTGTGGTGCTGTAGGAGGGCTCCAAGAAACAAGCTGCATGTGAGGAGAGGGGCACAAGGCTCTCCAGGAGGCAATGGTCAGCCTGCAGATGGTCCCTCTCTCCCTGCTTTGGATTATCTCCTCCAAAAAGTCTCACATTGCTTTTCAGTACACACCTGAACAGATCATGATGAACTATGCAGTTACAGGGTAAAGCTCTACTAAAATTTAAAGTGCATGTATTGGTTATGCTTCAAACTTTAGAAACTGCAGCTGAAGCTTAGGAAAATATGTATTTTAGGGACTTTTAAACTGTCAGCTTACAAAGTTAGTGCACCAAAAGATAACTTCCCCCAGCACTCAGTGAAGGAGCAGCTCTGAACGCACAGCACTCAGCTGGGCAAAGCCCCTGTCTCTGGAATCTCTGGAAGTGCCAACTGGTGAGCGTTAGGAACAAAGCAGAGTGATCCCTTGGGCAGGGGGACTCTGGGGGCACCTCTGGGGCCAAGGGCCAGGGCAGCCAGCGAGGCTGAGAGTGCAGGGCAGCCATGGGAACAGAGATGGGAAAAAATTCTGCTGAAACAATTCTGCTGAAACATTTCTGCTTCCACCCAGAGCTGTCCCTGTGATCCCCCAGGGGAGCTGGGGATCCCTCTGCAGGATCCTCCTCCTGGGCATCTCTGGGGAGGGAGGGACAGTGGTGCCTCCTACAAACAGAAAAGCATGGGAAGCCCCAGAAGGGCAGCTGGAGGAAGAATGATAAACAAACAAAACACAGGGAACAACCTTCTCCCTCATCAACTCTGAGCACAATCTCAATATTTTGACATGTTTGAAAATATTTGACAATATTTTCATCCCAGATTGGAAGGAAAACATGAAATGGCACCATTCTGTGGAGAATTACTTTTCAAGTCCCAAACTACATGGGAATGCCTTCTTTCAGAGGAGTTTCACACAGAAGCAAATCCACAGCCCTGCCAACACAGCTGTCAAAAATTTGTAGCACAGTGCTGTAATTACCATAATTAGCCAGCTCAGGGGTCTGGGGGAGTGAACACTGTGCATATCATTACCAGGGTACCTGTTCCAAAAGGATATTTTTGATTTTTCAGATGACCAAAGCTGTCTTTTTTTTTCCAGGGATGTGGATTTATTTTTTCTTTGCAATATTAACAAAAGCTTCCTTGTAGTCGCAACATTATTTCCCAACCTATTTCTTTTTTTACCCCTAAACCACAACTGTTCTAATAACCTAAATAACAACAAATGTTTTAAAATACAAAAGCAGAAGCCACGAATTGAGGTTTTTACTGAGGTGATATTAGTGGATGAAATCCAAGCAATAGATGCACTTACTGCTAAGCAATGCTAATCAATTATTTATTCCCAAGCACATATTTTTAAAGAGTAGTTTGTTATTTTCAGATTAGAAAGCATGCCAGGAAATTTTCAGTTCATCTTTTCCCTTTATATTGTCTCTAGGTGGATTGTTAAATTCCAGTATGGATTTCTACATTAGTAATAGTATTGCAGCTCTGTGACTGGTGGGTTTTGTACATGCAAGGATTTTTTCTTAGAGCATACACATCTGGTGTTAGTAGGTGTCTTGGCCACTTTAAATAATTCATGGTTTGTGAGAAAAATGTGTGTTTCAACACAAATTGTTGGTTTCTGTTCCATTCCCTGTAACCTGCTGCAAACCCCACCTGAGAGCAGCTGGTAACTGCCCTGCTTGGAAACATGCAGGATGTTGTAGCTGTAAATAAAAATATTCTCCTGTGGTACCTCCCCAGCCTCCTCTCCCGAAGAGCTCAGCACCACAGGCCTCACACCATTCCCACACTTGGGACCAGGGACAGCAGCTGCACCTGACCTGTGCTGCCCAGCAGCTCCTCTGGCCAATTTGCTGGATAATACCATCCAGGTGACACCAATTTTATGACAAACACACAGAAAAGGCCATAGACACACACCAGCACAAGCAAAACAACAACAGAATCCCCAGATTTCAGTTTACACTTTTATTTGAGAAGGAGGTACAGGCTCCCATTTGTTTCAATGAGTGTCCAGCTCTCTACTTTCTGAGGTTTATGAGCAGCTTGTGATTTCATTTCAGCAGGCAGGTTTGCTGCCATTAAAAGAGATTATCATTTCATAACCACTTATCTGGATTTTTTCTAAACAAAGCACTGAGGCTGTGTAACCAGCAGTATCACAGGGTTTCAGCAAGCAGTCAAACCTTCCCTTACCTGTTTTTCAGCACCTTCAATATATGAAAAATGAGCTAAGTGACTGAAATTCACCCCTTGCACTACTTTGAATCCTTTTTTTTTTTTTTTTTTTTGTGATAAGGAAAAGCTATTTGGCTTTGAATGAATGCATCTCACTGCATGCAGACCCAATCCCCAGAGGATACCCCAAGGGACATTTTGCTGAGTTTTCAGATGCAAACACAAGAACTGGGTTTAGAGTCAAGCAGAACTGATGGCAGCCAGAAAATGAACATTAAACAGTTCAAACAGCCCCATGTCCTTCAGAGCTCTCCCTTCTCAGCATCACAAAAGGAACAGAGGATGATGAGGGCACAGGCACCAGCTCACAGGGAGGAGGGAGCCTTGCACATCCCTTGGGACTCATCAGAGGTGAGATGTCATCAGATGTCACCTCCCAGAGGCACAGACCCCCTTGTACCCATCAGAGGAAAAGCTCCCAAGAACTCTTTCACTCTTTGCTTTTCTGTCTGGATTGTGGTGGTCCCATTCCAAGAAAGAATAAGGAAAAGTCCCTTCAGGCAATGGGAATTTTCTCACCACTGTAAGAGAGCTTCAGGCCCACAGTCTGAAACTTAATTTAAAGCAAATCAGTTCTCAGTGTCCCTGTGCCTCACCTTGAATTGAACAGAAATAGCAGCTCAGCTGTAAAAGGCCAAGGTCCCAGACTAGAACAGAACAGGAGAAGGAGGAGCACCCTCTGGAGCTGCAGGGAGCTCAATCCCAAGGAATTTGGGGTTCATGCCACATGGGGACAGCTAGCACTCATTCTGGAGTTACCCTGCAGAGTTCCTGTCAGCTCTGGGGCCAGGACAGCTCCCAGCCAGGTAGGAAGCTGACACACATGTTATTTTTACATAGCACAGGAGAACTAAACTTACTATGATGAACACTCACAGCAGTTGCTATAGTGACTGATTTTATTTGCCTTCCACATGGGCTAGATGGCTTTTTTCTCCCCTAAGCCCTAGAGAATATTGCCCAAAAAAGTGGGCAACACCAGTCACACCACTGACAACTGAAATAACATCCAGCCCCCAGAAAGTGGTTTTGTGTTTATTGGGTTTCCCATCAAACTACCAGCAGCTTCAATAACAGATAAACTAATTACACCAGAATGACACCAGTGCTTTCAGCAGCCCATAACAGAGGATTGTGCAACACTTTCATGATGTTTTGGCAACCCAAGTAGAGAGATGATAGCAGGCAGGCCCTTTCCTTTTTCTGATTCCTTGGTTTTCTTGCTTTCACTGAGCACCAGCAGGTCCTGCTGGCAGGGCCAGTTGAACTTGCAGTCTGTGAACAACTTTTGCAGAGCACCTTTCATTTCCCCCCCAGGTTTTCTTGCAGAAGGCCTTTGAGCACCTTTGCTCAGCAGGAGATAGGAGGCAGCATCCAATTCTCCAGCTCTAGATCATCCCACACGTGCTTGCAAGCAGTTTTACTTTTCAATGTGTCACTGGTTTGACTTTGCCAGAAGGCTGGAAGGGAGCACTCAGCCAAGTGGGAACTCCTTCCCTTGCAAGAAGTGTAAGTTATCAGTTGTGATTTAAAGATAAAAACACTGTTTTAGCAGCAGTGTTGGGACTGCCAGGGAAATCTGTCACTGATTTTCCAGTCAGAAGTGGAGCTTGGAGGCAGTTCTTCATTACAAAGGTGGCATTAATTGCAATGTTACATTGTTTGCTCCTCAGCAGAGAGAGAGGCTGTTTCCAAGGAGGGAAAAGGGAAGGATGAGGCAATTTTAGGCCATCAAATTTGTTTACTTAAAAGCTGCTTCTGCTTGGGGAGAAGAACCACTCTGGAGAGCACTGGGGCCCTGGACCAGCCTGCACAGGGACACAGGAAATCAGCTGGAGTTATCTTAGGGGTGTGGATTTAAAGTTCATTGGTTGATCTGCATTAAGTAGCTTTGATTTTGAGTCAGTGGCTCTTACTCTATTTGCAGATACAATTAATCTGAAGTACCTGATAGTAAAGCAACACTATTTGAAATCCAAGCCCACAGGAGAGTTTAACCAATTAAAATGGTCTGGTTATTTTAAATGTTCATTCAGGTCAACTTTCCACATCCTCACACAGTCAAAGGTCCTCCAAATGGCAAACCCTGGGGTGTCAGCAGAGTCAGTCCCTGCTAATGCCACCAGCTGGCCCTGGCCACGCACTCTTTAACCTGCAAGATGCACCTCAGCTCTGGATACACCACAGGCTGGCCAAAGGCACAGAAAGTTCCTGCCACCCTTTTCCTCTAGGAATCTCTGCTTGGTCAGGATGACCCCAAGATGTGTTAGAAAGTCTCTTTTTCCCAGCCCAGCAACTGAAGAAGGAGTCAGGATTCTTCTGTTCTGGTTTTCAAGGTTGTTTATTTTCTGTTATCTATAACATTCTTTCCCTGGCCTGCTGAGATCTGTCCAGCAGCTTGGGTTGAGGCACACTGCCTGCCCCTGGGGCAGTGTCAACATTTTATACTAAAAACTACGTGTACTTTATTTACAATTATTTCCTAATACCTATCACCTATGTTAGACAGTCTGTTCCTTCCTTAAACCAATCCAAAAGTGCCAGCATCACACAGAAGATTGAAGCTAGGAAGAAGGAGAAAGAAGGACAAAACACACCCAAATTCCTCCATCTTGGGACCCCGAGCCCCCATTCTAAAACCTCCAAAATTCTGTTTTTCACCCTGTGATAAACTAACTATCATTCTACTTAAACTTTTGTGGCTTGTAAATCCTCATATAAGATTGGTAAATTTTTCCATGGGCTAAAATCAAAGGCACAGGAGTCTTGGGCTCTGTGTCAAGGTCTCTGAGCCCTTGGCAGGGGCTCGAGCCATCCAGGGCAGCCAGAGGGATGTCCTGGGTTCCGACACTTTCCATGCTCCCCACGAGGTGAACAGCCCTGCAGTGATGGGGTTTGGTCCCTCAGCAGAGGCAGCAGCAGTCTGGGGCAGGATTGCTGTGAGCAGAGCCCTCCTTCCCCCAGCTCTGCCCAGGGCTCAGCACAGCCCCTGCACCACCCCAGGGTGGGAGAAGCCCCCTGCACAGGGCTGCCCTGCACACTGCACATGCCCCAGCCCACAAGGGGTTTTATGAGGCACTGATGCCTTAGGATTTTAGGTTTTGTATTTTTCAGACCCTGTGCTGCATCAGTGCATCACTCCAAACTCCAGACAGAGTGTGAGTTACTGTCCTCACATTTTGGTCAGACAGAACAATTCCTCTGGGCCTGAGACCCAAGGATACCCCACAGCCTCAGGCCCTGAAAGCACAAACAAAAGTGAATTGGGGGGGAGCAAACTGGGGGTAAATGACTTCATTAGCTGAAGCTGTAATTGGAGAATTAACCCTGATAGGTAAATGGACCAAACTTACAATTGTCTGAAAAACTGGTGCCCATTGTCCAGCTGGGGTGTAGCCTCTGGGAGGCTGTGACTGCCAAGGTGGCCTTTAATAAACACCCACTTTATTCTCTTGTCCAGCCTCTGCTCTAGGCAGCCACCCCCAGGCATCAGCACCACTGAATTGCTGATGGCCACAGGACACAGTGATCCAGCTGCATGCCTGCAGCACCCTGAGCCACAGCTAAAATCAGAGATGGAAATGAATCCAAAGACTTTAACAAGCTCAGGAGGCTCCTGTTTCCCCCATCCAAAAGTGCCAGCATCACACAGAAGATTGAAAGGACAAACACACCCAAATTCCTCCATCTTGGGACCCACACCTCCAAAATTCTGTTTTCACCCTGTGATAAACTAAGCCTATCATTCTACTTAAACTTTTTGGCTTGTAAATCCTCATATAAGATTGGTAAATTTTTCCATGGGCTAAAATCAAAGGCACAGGAGTCTTGGGCTCTGTGTCAAGGTCTCTGAGCCCTCTGGCAGGGGCTCGAGCCATCCAGGGCAGCCAGTAAAATGTCCTGGGTTCCGACACTTTCCATGCTCCCCACGAGGTGAACAGCCCTGCAGTGATGGGGTTTGGTCCCTCAGCAGAGGCAGCAGCAGTCTGGGGCAGGATTGCAGTGAGCAGAGCCTCCTTCCCCAGCTCTGCCCAGGGCTCAGCACAGCCCCTGCACCACCCCAGGGTGGGAGAAGCCCCCTGCACAGGGCTGCCCTGCACACTGCACATGCCCCAGCCCACAGGGGGTTTTATGAGGCACTGATGCCTTAGGATTTTAGGTTTTGTATTTTTCAGACCCTGTGCTGCATCAGTGCATCACTCCAAACTCCAGACAGGGTGTGAGTTACTGCCCTCACAGTTTGGTCAGACAGAACAATCCCTCTGGGCCTGGGAACCAAGGACACCCCACAGCCTCAGGCCCTGAAAGCACAAACAAAAGTGAATTGGGGGAGCAAACTGGGGGTAAATGACTTCATTAGCTGAAGCTGTAATTGGAGAATTAACCCTGATAGGTAAATGGACCAAACTTACAATTGTCTGAAAAACTGGTGCCCATTGTCCAGCTGGGGTGTAGCCTCTGGGAGGCTGTGACTGCCAAGGTGGCCTTTAATAAACACCCACTTTATTCTCTTGTCCAGCCTCTGCTCTAGGCAGCCACCCCCAGGCATCAGCACCACTGAATTGCTGATGGCCACAGGACACAGTGATCCAGCTGCATGCCTGCAGCACCCTGAGCCACAGCTAAAATCAGAGATGGAAATGAATCCAAAGACTTTAACAAGCTCACAGGAGGCTCCTGTTCCACCCCAGTGGCAGCACATTTGCCATGCCACACTTGGTGCTGCTAACAGAACACATTTTCAGGACTTGTAGTCCCACAGCAGCCAGCCTCACACACCACAGACATGTTTTCATCAAATAATTCTAAGCCTGCTGCTCACACCCAATGAACCCTTGCACAGCACCTCCCAGGGATGAGATTTAAAAGCCTGGAGTGATTTTTCAAGGCAAAGATGCTGGAAGAAGCTCCAGTGATGAAGGTTCATGTATGTGTCACCCTTATGATCTAAATGTAGTAAAATGCACTAAGTGGCAGCCACAAATACTTGAGCAGAAGTTGCTGTGATGCAAGAATAAAAACATCCTTAGACAGGAGACCTGGGAGGAATGAACACAGAGGCTCCTGCTCCCCTGGCTCTCAATCAGCAGCTGACACAGTTACACAGCCCAAAGTGATGAACAATGGAGAAGGAATTTCAGCATCTATTTAAAGGAAGATGGAAAATAAAAGAAGATTATTAAAGTCAAAGTGCACACAACCCTGTTCCATGACAAGAACTGGAAATATTTATACAAGCATTAGATGACCAATTACCTGCCTTTGCTTTGTTGAACTGCCTGAGTTTAACAATTCATTCCCATCAAATTGGAATTTGAGGAAACACAGGGAAAAGATCCTATCTTGTCCATCTCCATAACCCAAATACAGACAATAATTTGAGGTATTATTGCACAGTGCCTTCTATAATGACCTCAAAAAGGACAGTTTGTTTCTTTATTCCTGCACATGGATGCTTAATCCTCATTGCAGAGGGGTTTGCTTTCAGGGAGAAACCTCTCCATGTGCACTACTGAGCAGAAGAGGGATTTAACTCTCCCCTTAAGCCCCAAAGCAATGAATCCAGTCAGGCTGCAAGTTTTCCAGCCGAGCAGAATCCAGGTAGGAAACCACTGCGCAGTGAGTCAGTCAGGTGTGAAACTGCCTTCCCCCAACAGGCTGTCCTTGGTGAGATGTCTGTGCTCTTCTCCATCTTTTTAGGAGCATAGCAGCTGGAGGTCTGCAGCAGCCTGGTTTTCAAAAGGGGCAGATTTTGGAGTCTCTTTGACCACAGCCCCACACACCTCCATACAGATACAAACCTTTATTTGGGGTCTTTTGAGCAGTTCCCTCAGCATCAGTGTGGTCAGTCCAAGCTGAGAAGCTGCACTAACTCTGCAGGATTCACCCTCTTCAGTGAGCTGTGCCTCTGAGGATAAAAAATTAAAGACTTGGGTTCCTGGCTGGTCTCCCTGAGTGAAGTTCTCAGGCTTGCTCTACAGAAAAAGTCCCTCTGGGCCTTGGAAGAGCCAACCAGTCTATAAACAGCTCATGAGAAACATCTTACAAGTTTAAAATTAGCATGAAAAACACTGAGATCTCAGTATCTCGGCAGAAATAACAAAAACTCTTTGTGTGGGAGCAAGAGGGTGACCTCTGTACTCCATGGAGAGCCCTTTTCCCCAGCAGGGCCAGCATCCCCAGCAGGGCTCTGCTCTGTCCCAGCAGGGCTCAGCTCTGTCCCAGCAGGGCTCAGCTCTGTCCCAGCAGGGCTCTGCTCTCTCCCAGCAGGGCTCAGCTCTGTCCCAGCAGGGCTCAGCTCTGTCCCAGCAGGGCTCTGCTCTCTCCCAGCAGGGCTCTGCTCTCCCCCAGCAGGGCTCAGCTCTCCCCCAGCAGGGCTCTGCTCTGTCCCAGCAGGGCTCAGCTCTCCCCCAGCAGGGCTCAGCTCTGTCCCAGCAGGGCTCAGCTCTGTCCCAGCAGGGCTCAGCTCTGTCCCAGCAGGGCTCTGCTCTCTCCCAGCAGGGCTCAGCTCTGTCCCAGCAGGGCTCTGCTCTCTCCCAGCAGGGCTCAGCTCTCCCCCAGCAGGGCTCAGCTCTGTCCCAGCAGGGCTCAGCTCTGTCCCAGCAGGGCTCAGCTCTGTCCCAGCAGGGCTCAGCTCTGTCCCAGCAGGGCTCTGCTCTCTCCCAGCAGGGCTCAGCTCTGTCCCAGCAGGGCTCAGCTCTCCCCCAGCAGGGCTCAGCTCTCCCAGCAGGGCTCTGCTCTCTCCCAGCAGGGCTCAGCTCTGTCCCAGCAGGGCTCTGCTCTCTCCCAGCAGGGCTCAGCTCTCCCCCAGCAGGGCTCAGCTCTGTCCCAGCAGGGCTCAGCTCTGTCCCAGCAGGGCTCTGCTCTGCCCCAGCAGGGCTCTGCTCTCTCCCAGCAGGGCTCAGCTCTCCCCCAGCAGGGCTCAGCTCTCCCCCAGCAGGGCTCTGCTCTCTCCCAGCAGGGCTCTGCTCTCTCCCAGCAGGGCTCAGCTCTGTCCCAGCAGGGCTCTGCTCTCTCCCAGCAGGGCTCTGATCCTCCAGCCGGGCTCTGCTCTCCCCCAGGAGGGCTCTGCTCTCCCAGCAGGGCCCTGCCATGGCACCTCCATCACCAGCACTCCGTGCCAGCTCAGCTGGGGAGAGGACATGCCAAGGACCAGGGGACCCCTGGGAGCCAGTGGGCACCGTCCAGTCACAGCAGGGTTTTCCACATCTAAACCCCAACATCAGTCATGGTTTTCATCCTGAAAGATGAAACCAGATCTTACAACTGAGATACAAATAAGGGAGAGGAAAACAAAAAGTCAAGATGACTCCACAAGTAAAGAAAAAGGAGCAGCCTCTGCCCTAAAACCTCCATCTTACTTTATATATATAACTATACTGTTATACCTTAAACTCTAAGTTTCCCACTCTGTGATATCACACACTTCTATCCAAACTCCATACCCACAATCCCAGTTCTATTATTCCATTTTGGAATATTCTCCACAGCCTCAGGTCAATGCAGTGTTCTCCTGGAGGTCAGTGCCTGGCAGCACAGAAAGTGTGAAATTCTCATTTAGCAGGGTTCCAACAACTTATAAATATGGTAAATAACAAAAATGTTCCCTTCAAACCAAAATGATGATGATTGGATAAAAATATATTCATGGCATAAAGGAAGATGGGTTAGCAACAGAAAGAGCTTCATTTAATCTTAATTCTGCATGTTGAGGTTTTTAATATAATTTGCCTAAAAACCCCCACCACTTTGCAGTACAAACCAGACAATGACACAGTGGTAAATCAATGAGAATAAGATTAATCAGACAGGCTTTCCAGTGCTAAAACATCTTCAGCTGAGTCTGAAACTGCTGATGGAACCAGGAGCCCTGGCTCCTGATTTGGTCTGATCTGATTTGTCAGGATCCAGCTCAGTGACATCAACAATTCCCTGCTCCTGGAGAGGGGCACGTGTTTCACACAGCTGTCCCATGCTCATCATGCACATTTCCAAGGCCCCTCAGCAGGAAATTCCTCCCCGTTCTGAGCTTTCCATCTGACCCCAAACCAGAGGAGAGCTTCACCCCACGCTGCATTGGGAAGTTGCTCAATTAACCTGGGAGCTGACAGGCATGTGTAACAAACATGTCAGACATCTCTGTGTTTCTGAGAAAAGAGAAGGAATGTTTGTTTTAGGTGCACTTCTCTGAATTTGTTTTGAGATAAGAATAAAATAATTAAGGCAAGGGGACAGAGGAAATCCATCTAGAGCTGCTGGAAGTGAGCAGGCAGGTGAGGGGGTTACAGAAAGGGATGTGCTTGGCCAGGCTCTGCTGCTCCTGAGTGGGTGCACCCCAAGGCAGGAACCCAAAACCCCCAGCTTGGGTTCTGACCTGCCCCATCTGTCAGGGCAGAGGTTTGTTCACAGAATCACTGTCACAGCCAGGCAGGTGACACTGCAGCCTCCCAAAGAGCTGGTTTCAATGAGCAGCTCCCCAGGTCAGGGGTGGGCTCTGCCTTCATGCAAGGGGATGCCCTCCATGCAGTTCAGGTGACCCCAAAGGATTTTAGCTTTTGCCTTTTCACTGATAACCACATGCACAGCAGGTTCCCATGCTGATGCCCTCCAGATACCAACTTACCAACCAGGACAGTTCTCTGTCTTGGCAGATATCCCAAAGCAAATGCCATTTCCCACATTCCAGGCAGAAATTTCCCTGCAGGCTCCCTTAGGATGACTGGCTGTGACTCCCCTCTATTCCAACAGGGATTCTCACCAGTCAGTTCAAAGTTTGGGCTACAGCCACTGCTGATTTCACTGTGGTTGGAACAGCTAAAAGCTTTTCAGTCACTTTCCACCATCTATGTTTTAGGAATTCTTGAAACAGCTTTTTCTATTTTGAAGGACAAACAGCCAAGTATCTGCATTTTTTTCCAAAATCAGGACAGAGTGATCTTAAGCTACCCAGTTCAACAAACCCTTCTTTGGCAAGTTGCTGTTGGTCTGAAAATTGGAGCACTGAGATGCCTTCAGCAATCCCCATGCTGTCCTGAGCAGTGCAGCAGGGAGAAAGGCAAGGCTGATTTGAAATCTGGAGCCAGGGAGGGCAGGTAAGGGGGAGAAGCCCTGGGGAGCTCCCCTGCACTGGGGGAAGCTGTTCCCACCTGCACACTGTAAAACTCCTTGGGGTAAATCAGCCAGCAGAGTCCCCTGTTGCCTTCCCAAACATTCAGCCTGTCTCCATGTGCCCCTCAGGAAGCTGAGCCCCGGACACACCTCAGACATGGCACTGCTTCCCTTCAGCAAATGTCACTCCAAGGCTGGTGCACTGCTCATTGCTGCTCCTCCCAGCAAAGAGCAATAGTGGATAAATTCATTTGTAATTGGAAGGATGACTCAGAGCTGAGCAGAGGCATTCAGTCCTGGGAGGATAAATATTAATAACTCTGGCTTCCAGGAACTATGTCAGAAAATTAGAATTAGAAAAAAAGGTGCAAGAGGGGAAAAGCCACATGCACATAATTAAATGGTTGAGATAGAAGGGTAGAATTTTTCTCCCAATTTATTGAAAACAAAGACATGAAAGTCCTGACCCTGTACAGTAGAGAATCTCTGATGGAGGAGGGAGCTCTCCTGCCCTGAGAGCCTGCTGGCAGCTGGAGCCACATCCCTGCTGTCCCAGCAGGTCCCTGCCAGGTGCAGCACATTCCCAGCTGCTCTCCCTTCTCCTCTGCAAGTCCCCAGGAGGAGATGGCAGAATCCATCACCTGTGGCTTCTCCCCCCCATCCACGGCCCAGCTCACCCAGCAGGGCTGTCAGTCCCACCCCTGGGCTGGCTCCACTCACCCCAGGGAATTCAGGGATGGGAGCACTTCAGAGATTGAACAGAACCTAATGAGCTGGGGATAGGAAACCCCCCAAACATGGACAAGTGCTGTTCTGAGGTGACAATAAATTGTTTCCTGTGGGAAAACTATGAGGCTCCTGGTATTTTTCCTCAAACAATTCAATTTCAAATACTCAGTTCCTCAGCTTTGTCATGAGACAGTTGCAATTGTGCAAGTTTTTATATCTTGTACCAAAGGCTGTTTTAATTTAAGTGTGTACTTTACTGTGGGAAGTATCTACTGCAGCTGGAGGGAGGAGGTTGTGATTTTATCCCACTTGATATATTCAAGCCTCTTTTTTTCCTGAGTTCTTTTTTTCCAGCCAGATATCGAAAAGAATCAGATTACCAGCCTTGAGAGAGAAACTGAGGAATAGCTGTGGCAGACTTTACAAAGCTGGGTTTAGACTACACTAGTGGCTTTAACAACCTCAAACACTACAAAACTGAGCAGCCAAAGAGTGGCAGTCAAGGCACTGACCAACCCATGACAGCCTGAATGGACTGGAAGCACCGACCCTGGGAACTCAATTAAGGCAGGCAAAGTTCATTAAACAGCAGCTGAATGGAAGAAACTCATTTTCATTTATACACAGCCTCCAGCTGAAGTGTGAGGATCCCTGCTGGTTACACCTGCTCACATTTTGAAGCACATGCAAATGTCTCCAGTTCCCAAATTCCAACCTGTGCCACATCCTCAAAACTGTTAGGTTAAAAAAAATCTTTAAAAAGGGGAAAAAAACACCTTTAGCAAAACTTTTCTTATATAACCATAAATAAAACCATTTTTCCTGTAACACAAAAACTACATTTAAAAAATTGTTTTTATTGTTTTTTAACTTAAAACAAAAAACAATATAGTAATGTTATATAAAGTGTGTAAACAAAAACAAATTTTAAAAAAGTATCCTCTGTCTTCAGTAAAAAAATCTGTTCTCAAAACCCCTCAGCCCCAAAAAATAAATTAAAAAAAATTCTAGTGTCCCAAAAATAAAAAAATTTACTTTTTAAAAACTAAACAAAACATCCTTAAAAGACCCCCTAAAAACATCTCTAATCCATGCACAATAATAAAAACAGTATACATAAAAAAATCTCAATAACAAATGTTCTCCAAACAGTACCACATATAAGACCACAAAAAATGACCATTGCATTTCCTAAAAAAACCTATAATACAAAAAAAACCCTCCTCTCTTCTTAATAAACTAAAAGTCAATTATCTAAAAAGTAATAACTACATTAAAAATCTAAAATTCTATTTTGTGTAACAGTAAAAATTTAAAAAAAATTTAAAATTTAATTCTAAGTTCTGTATATTCCTTTTTTCATAAGTTAGTAAAGTTCTTTCCTTTATTCCTAAACTAAAACCTACTTTACTCTATTTCTAGTCACATCTCACAACAAACATTTAAAAAAATATATTTTCATAAAAACACTAACATTACACCAACATGAAACCATAACATTTTTGGTTATTAATTTTCTGGTATTTTTTCCAATACTGGAAAAGCCAGGAATGCCCCTTGCTGCCATTCTTGCTCACACACCCCTGTTTCACTCTGCAGTTTTGTGCTTCTTCCCCTGATGTGTACACACACATCTCATGGAAAGGCAGCAGGGTCCCAGGACTGCATAAAGAGCTCAAATCCTGCTGAGTTTTGCAGAGCTCTGGCAAAGGGGAAGGATTCCAGCACTGCAGCACCAAGCCCTGCAGGCTCCTCACCCCAAAACCCCAGGGAGATGCTCCAGTTCTGCACCAGGCAAGGACCTGGTCACATCTGCAGGTGCAAAGTTGCTGGGGCATTGCAGGATTTCTTATGTGTGCCTGTCAGTTGGTTCAGTAAAAGAGCTTAAAATGTTTATAATGCAGCAAAATCCCATTGACTCAGGCCACTCGTGACTGCCAAGTGGGAAGGTGCCTGTCAAGTGCTTTGCCATATTCACCATATGTTGCTGGTAAGGTCGGTCTGGGGCTTTTGTTTTGTTTATTAAATAGAATTTCCTGAAACTGATTGCACAACTTTTCCCATTCTCACCCAACATTCCATTTCCTGGTCACTTTCCCTAATGATTAGTAAGATTTGTTATTGTTTGGCCATGAACAAGTGTCAAGTGCTGCTCTTGGTTTGAATAATCACCTTCTGACTTGAAAGGAAGAGCTGTTTTTAAGAGCTGTGTTCCTGGAAATACTGCACTCAGTTGTGCCAGATCACTATCTTTATGAATCAAAGCAAAAGGTTCATTAGCAAACAAACAAAGAGGAAATTTTTAACTTGACCAGGTCAGACAGATGTCACCAACTCGGCGTGTTTTCATAAGCACTGCAATTCTCAGGCTTGCACTGAACAGTCCCTGGAGGCTCATTCCTGCTTGAAAGGAAAATGTAAAGTGTTCCTGGCATTTGCTGATCCATGGAAGAGCTTTGAAGTGCAACTTCATCATAACTGAAAACCTCAAGCAAGATACCAGGTGTTCCCAAGGGCTTTGGGGAGTTGGGAGGGATTAAGCTAAGCTTTGCAGTCCAGGGATTTTGTAACAAAACACTTGGCACTAAACCAGCTGTATCCACCTCCATTTGTACCAGGGCTGCAGAAACTCTGCCCTTGGGGTGTCCTTGTGCTGAAAGCAGCGTGGCGCTCAGCTCCCACACACACTTGGTACAATGCTGGTGTCTCCTCCTCAGCACTGTAAAATTCCTTCATGGCTGCATGCCTCTCCTCACCCTCAATAAGCTTCTTGCTGCATTACACCCTCAGCTGCAGCAAAGCACAAGGCTGAACTTTGCTGTGTTTATTGTTTTTTCTCCAAGCAGCTCCCCTGTAAGAATCCCCCCCACACACAGGGACAGCTGGGCACAGAGGGAATTTAAGCCTGCTGACAAATCTCACTTTGCAGAAAAACAAAGCATGACTTCAGGTGATGGGATAGCTCAGCTGCTTTTAATCTGTGCATCAGCTTTTCCAAAGATGCTTTACTGCTTACACTGGCAGATTAGTGAATAAAAGCACCCATGTCATGCTGAGGCTGTCAAGCACAGCTCGGCAGAAACCATCTGCTCCCAGGAATGGATGGATAGAGAACAGGGATGGGATCAGACCACAGGTACACAAGGCTTGCAGAAAGGAGAAGCACAGAGGTTTCATAAAGGAGAAACCCACAGCCATCACTACCCCTTTCCAGCCCTTGGAGTCATTCTGGGGCAGGGGGGGGCACAGCTCCTCCATGGAGCAGGAATCTGGGTGCCAGCGTGGCCACTGCAATACAAGCTTTGTTTTAATATTAATAGTTATTCAAGAGAACTGAAAATTAACCAAGCTTAAAACTATTTCCTGCACCGTTCATTTAATGGCAAACAATGGTAAAAATAGCTGATTTCTTGACACACCACTTCCTTGTTCACACATACCACCAGGACTACTCATTTGCTATTTTTTCCATTCTCTGCCATGTATGACAGTGCTGCATTATAGCAACATCATTATATTTCTTTATTAACTAAAAGTGTAAAGTTAAGCTGGGGTAAATCAGAATTCCTTCAGGGCACAGGTTTGGGTGTCTAGAGGCAGGAAGGCATCAGGGCAGGGACAGGGATGAAATTCCCACCATGAAGCCTGGAGCAGCACAGCCTCCCCAAGGCCCAGCTTCCAGCCAGGTGTCTCCCCAGAGCTACTGACACTCATTCTGCCTTGGGTTGCTTTACACATGGCAAGAGCTGAGATGTGCAGAGACCTCCTTCCTTCCTTGGAGGACACAGCCAGGGAGGAGATGGTTTCATTGCTCTGTCACCCGGGAAAGTTTCTCAGTTCCATGCTAGTGACAAACACAGAGGCTGGCATTGCTGCAGGGCAGGTCTGCCCAGAGCCCCCCACCTCCCCCCAGTGTCCCAGCAGTGACAAGTCCATCCAGCAATGACTGTGTGGGCTTAGTTTAGGCAAACATCCCCATTTTATGGCTCTTCTTTTGCATCCCTCACCAGCAGGGCAGCCAGATGGCAGAGTGCAAAGCACCACTGCCAGCTACAGCTGTGTCACCTCCATCTGGGTACGGTAGAATGACCCAGAGGCATTATGCCCACCCTGAGACACCTCAGACCTCCACACAAGATCAGCAGAGAAGCTCAGAGGGAGGCAACAGCTCAGCTGTGGGGTGAGCTCAAAGACAGCTCAGGCTCTCTCAGAGAGCTCAGCCCTCAAAGCCAACTAAGCAAGGCTGCAGTGGTTTGGACATGATGGGGCATTCACAGCACCTCCAGAACCCAGCTGGACACAGGAGCTCAGGCTGCTGCCAGGATACACAACTTACCCACACAATTACCTCGTGCCAAAGCCAAATCTTCATCTCCTTGTCCCAGTCACTCACCAATCTCCCTACACAAACAAGGTCTAGAACTGGAAGCAGGAAAGAAAAATAAGAGATTGCATATCTTATTTATGCAAATTATAACTCTTTTTGAAAATAAGAAAAGAGTTTATCTAACCTATGGATCACAATTAGCCTGGTCAGACTCAAATTATCTGCCATGACAGTTCAACAAGATTAAGTTGCTTCTTGTCAAAACTGCTTTGAGCATCTCAGTTCTAACAAAACAATTCTTTTTGTTGTTTCTCTTAAATTCTTTAGCTTCCTGGTTCACACATCCCATACAAACAGCCTTAAATTGGCACCTGGGACAAGGCAGCATCTTCCAAATTCCCTATGAAACCCTGGTCCCCTAGCAAGAAACTGCTCTGCACTTTGTCCCAGGCACTGGAGGTCCAGACTTAACATTTGCTCAGCGTTTTTCCTAAATTCCAGTGGAAATGCCCCTTCCCACATACTTACTTAAGGAATGTGTGCCTTTAATGTATCTTTGGTAAACCCAGAAAGAATCAAGGATAATGTCTGTGAAGATACACGTGGATAAAACAGGCAGCTGAGAGGGAAGACAAATTCTCAATTCATAAAAATGATTTATAGCTTCCTTGATGGGAGGACACTTCAGTGCCTTATCCCTGTTAAAGATCAGCTTCAGTTTTTGAGGAGTATTTTTTGTGGTAGTGCAGCCATTTGACTTTTCTGAATGGGTGTGGAGCACTCAGCTGAGCAGGAGAAAACTAAGGAAGTTCCCCCTCTGTATACTTGTTAAAATTAGTGTTTATATAATACTTCAGACACCATAAATAACAGTGATTTTGTTATATACAAACTACACACTGAGCCTGCAATTCTGTTTTCCTATTTTTATGCTGCTGGATATACCTGAAACTGGCTTTTAATGAAATACAGCCTACTTTCACACATATTAGTTGTTTTTATTTTCTTTTGCAAAATGAAATGAGTGCTACAAGTGCTGGTACCACTTCCACCATATTTCCACCTTCATTTCATTTGTCTTTAACTCCCAGAGAAAGACTCAGCTATTTCCCATTTTAACAAGTCACTTTTATAGACCTAAAATGACCCAGGCCATTTCAGTGTGGCATTCACATTCTCTGATAAAATTCCTTCCCCAGGATTTTCTCCTGGGAAGCTGAGAAGCCTCAGAGAAAAGGAAAACAATTCTGATCTCATTTGCTTCTCCTGTGTTGTGCTCATGTGCAATGTGTTTGGAGATTGTTTACCCACAGGTGATTGTTCCATTGGATTCTGCTGGGAGTTGTTTTCACTCTTTGGCCAATCAGGGCCAAGCTGTGTCAGGGCTCTGGAAAGAGTCAGGAGCTTTCATTATTATCTTTTTAGCATTCTGTAAGTATCCTTCCTGTATTCTTTAGTATTCTTTAATATAATATAGTGTCATAAAATAATAAATTAGTCTTCTGAGAACATGGAGTCAGATGCATCATTCCTGCCTTTTTTGGGCATTCCCAGCAAATACAGTAATTCAGCATCACCAGAGTGGTACAAGGTAAGCACCCATGGAGGGCTCTGTGTGAACTGCCAGGGGTTGGAACAGTAGATAACACCCAGCAGAGCTGTCCTGGAGCAGGATTAGCAAAGGTTCGGCAGATTTAATCCCTTTGTTACAAGGACCCTTTTGTCACAGGTTAGAAGCAGTGCTGGCCATGGAAGGACCTCGCTGTTGTTTTTGTAAACGATGCCAGGGCCAGGCAGGAAAAACACTGCAAGGTATTTGCAGGAATGGAAATAAAGACATTCCAAGTTGGTTTTATTCCCATAGGCACAGCTTTCCATGCACACTGACATCCAAAACCAGCAGCACACTCAGACCTGGATGGAAACAGCAAGCCAAGCTTCCTGGGGTTTGGGAAGTGTCTGTTTCTGCTCCAAGAGATCCAACTTCTGCCAGAAGTCATTCACTCCAAACCACTTTCAGTCCACTCCCTCTGCTCCTGCCCTTCTCTGGCTTTAAGAGACTTATTTGGAACAAACTGCACTAAATAAACACTTTTTCAAACTATCTCTCATGCCTGATTTTCCCTGCTCATCTTCCATTCTGCTTTTGCAAACATCCATGTATCTTCCAAAAACATATCTTGAACTGAGGAGTTTTTTTTTTTTTTTCAAATACTCATTGCTTATTTTTTCTCCCTGAATTTTTCTCCCTAAATTAGTCTTCTTCATTGTACACTGAACACAAGTTAGTGGTAGAGCACTAAGCTTCGCATCCACCTCGCTGTCAAAAGATGCAATTTAAATTAACTGCTCCCTTTATCACACTGAAGCTACAAGCCAACTGTAACCAAATGAACACAGGGATGCAAACCCTTGCAAAACTTGGAGACACAAACCCCTGCAGAGGTGACATCCTGGAGGATGAGGAGCATCAGGAGTCACCTACCTACAGAGGGAAGTATTTCACAGGACTTGGGTGGAAGATGAGAGGGGCCGAGGCTGGCCCCTGGAAGGGCTCCTTCCCCTCTCAGGGCAGACACTGGGAGGGTGCTATGTTTGCAACCCTCTAGCACAATCCACTGAAAGAAGACTTGCACACCACTGCCACAACAGCCCAGAAGTTGTGCATGACAGGATCTGAGCATTAGACACCAGATCCCCTCCAGTGCTCCTGTGCAATGAGGCCATTCCCAGAGCTTTCACAAGACAAGGCTGTTTAGCAGCTCACTGAGCTTAGGTCCAAAAGAGAAGCAGCAGTTGGCTTAGAGCTGACAGGGACACACTTTCACCTTCATCTGCACTTCCAAAACCAAGCTAGAAATAAGCACATCCTCTTCCTTTCAAGTTCTGTCTTCAAAAAGGATCTGTAGCTCCTTCTGGAGTGGGGCACAGTAATAGTTGCCTCCTTGAGCCAGGTCCGATAAGCCCCTTGGAGATCTATTACTCACCCAAGATAGCTCAGCTACCTTTGGAGGCATAAAATCAGCAGGATGGCTTCTGTTGCAGTGTTGGAAACAAAAAGTTTTAATAAAAGGCATAACAACAAACTCTTTGCAGAGAAAAACCAATCCAGGTGTAAGAGGTTCTTGCTCCTGGTAAAACACCTCAAAAAAGCTATTAGTTTCTTTGTTCTCTTCTTTTTCTCATAAATTGCCCAGGCAGGACTTTTTGGCTCCTGTCCAATTGGCCATCCTTAAGTTTGAGGTGAAGTCCCCCAGGTCCTATGAGGTGTCTTTTTACCCAACTGAAGAGAGAAACTTCTGGGCTTTTTTCCTTTTTAAGGGGACAAGGATAGTTGTGTCACTCCCTCAACAGGGGGCACATTCCTATAGGGCACAAAGCCAGCTGGCGCTCAGCTTGCTCCCAGCATTTCCCAGGGAGCTGCAGGGGATGCCCTGCTGAACCAGGCAACCCCACAAACTCCAACTTTCACCTCTCCCATCAATGCACAGGGAGAGGAACTGGTATGGATAGCCATGCACACCAATTATCTGCTCCAAGTGACGCCTGATGCTTCCATACCATGCCTTGTGTCATCACCTGCTGCAAGTGCTGCAGTTTCCCTGCCAGGCTGGTACAATTCACAAGTGAAATCAGACACCCACAGCTCTGGGCAAGAGCGTCAGACTTCACAGAGAGGAGGAGGATGAGCCATCGTGCCTGTGCCCACACCTTCAGCTGCATGCAAGCACAGAAACAAAGGCTGGGGCAGCTCCTGTTTCTTTTCAGGGAGTGCCACCATGTATCTCTTTAACCATCACTGCTGACTTTTCTGTGGGTTGTCAGATCGAGTTCCCACTCACCCACTGCATTCTTCTCAGGGCACCTAGGATGGGTGTGTTGACTCAGGTGCATACAGTTTGAATTTCTGGGCCTTTTCTCCTCTTTTTTTCAGTGAAAGCAAACCACAAAAACCCACAGGCAGCTTTGTCAGCCCAGACAATGAAAAATCTTTAATGACAACAAAGTCGTGTTCCCCTGCCAGTAACATACTGTCATTCCTTCTACATCCCCCAAACACTTCCTTGTCCAGCCATGAAATGCTGACAGTGGCACTCACCTCCTCTGGCCAGATAATCTCTTCCCACCCATATGCCTGGCTCTCTAAAAAAGCAAAGCCAAAGAGGGTTTTGTAAAAGCAGGTTCCAGCTGGAAATATTTTCCAGCTTTTCTGGTTATTATAGAGCATCCTTTCCAGTCCTTAGTCCTTCAGTGGCTAACTGGAAAGGGCAGTGTTGTCCTTTCCCCCCTTTCTACATGGACAGAAAGCTGTTCACTCTGGAAGTGGTGAAGACTGCAGGAGGACAAGACTTTTGTTACAACCTAGCTGTTACTGCCCACTAACCTACACCTGGCTCTTCTAAATACCAGATTTGTCATCACTTGCACTTTATACTAGATTTCAATCTAGGCAGAGAAAAAAAAGGGAAAAAAAAGAGGGCTATCACTGGCTTATTTTAAGCTCTGTCATAATTCCTGTAAAACTCTGTTTAGACTGTAAATGAATCACATGTTGGATGTAGCTAAAACTGTCAGCACAACATTTGAAATTCCATACTCAGTGCAAGACTATTGCCCCTAAGTAACCAAGAGCTCTGAGAGATCTGGGGAATCTGTTGGACATTTTGTCTCTTTGTACGAGCCCTGCAGGGGAGCAGGTGGGTTTGGGAGCCCGGGTGAGCAGCAGGCAGACTGTGCTTCCATCCATCCATCACACAGCCTGAGCCAGGGAGGGTGCCTGGGCTGGTCTGCACAGTGGGGGAGTTGGGGGAGAATAATGTTGTGAGAATTAACAGATGAAACAGCCTAGGAAAAATGTCAGAAGCTTGAATCCCAACTGAACACATAGTAAGAAGGCAAATTGCTGTGGCAGATACCTCCTTGATCCAAGGAACAAAGAGGTAGGGCTGTCAAAACCCAAGAGTGGAGATGGGAGAGGATTGCTGTGGCTGTCCCAAGCACCCCTCATGGCTTTTCCTCTGTAAGCTCTCTCCTCCCCTGGCAGTGAAAAGGAATGGAATGGTTTCCAAGCTGCCTTCCTTGCACTCCCATAGTGGAATGTGGTGCTCCTGAGCAGTGGTGCAAGGACCTGGACCTTTCTACCTGTATGAACTTTGTGAACACTGACGGATCCAATCCATGCCAAGAGATGGGTGTGCAGAAAGGCAGCTCCGAGCTGGAGGAGCAGCAGGGTTGAATGGGCAGGGAGCAGCTGTACCTGCAGTGGTGCAAATCCCCAGAGCCATGGGACAAGACATTTATCACTCACCAAAAACAGGCCAATGACTTCACAGGATTTATTCAAAACAGGAGAAAGCTTTCTTTACAGACCTGATGAAACACACGAGTACAGAAGACAGGGAAGGTGTTCTCACCAGCATCCTGAGATTGCAGAGCTACCCCTTCCACCCTGCTCCACAGGAGTCCCTGGAGCAGAAGCAGCTGCCCTCCTCAGCTCTGCCTGTGTTTCAGCATGAGAAGCAGAGCACACTCTCCTTCCCAGCACTTCTGAAGCATGGAAGTGGCAAACCTGCTCCCCACCTATGCAGAAAAGCACACAGCAGTTAAGAGATCCCCTCTGTTGGCCTGCAGAGGGCTGGAACTCATCTAGCAGCAGCTCTGCGGTGTTTGTGTTAATGGGCACAGCAAGTAATTCAACAATTGCAAAGGTAGAGCAGCAGAGAGCTGGAAAAAGGCACCGATTTCCAGTGCGTTCTCCCATCTGTGCCTTGGAGCATCTTCCCAAAACCTTTCTGATCATAAGGGTACTTCTGTACCAAGCCCAGCACTGTACTGGAAAAGTAAATGATTGCTAAAATTTATTTTAAATTACTAAAAAACAAAGTAGGAAGATTAAAAAGTCTTGCAAGATTCACTGAATTGTGAATTACTTTCCTCTTCCTTTGCCAAAAATGTCACCTGAGTGGTTTCAGAAGTCTTACAATTTGGAAGGAAGTTCACAGGCTGTTTATAAAATCAAATATTTTGGATTAGAAGTGTCACTTATCATTACCCAATTTGACAGCATTTCCATAAATCATCCCTAATCTGAAGAGCCCCTGACTATGGGAACAAATATTAAACAATTTTTCATGTTTCCCAATGGCCCAGGTTTTTGGCTGTCACAACCCTTTGAATCAAGCCGAACTATGTTCATTGTATGATCCTGACTTGTGCAATCTCTGCTTAGAAAGCCTCTCCTGTGCCTCCCCTACCCTGTCATCAGCTGAGATGAAGCCAGAGGTGTCCACGTGCTGCAAGAGCCTGGCTCCACTGGGAGTCCATTTATTGCAGTGACTCATGCAGGTCAGTGGCTGTACCACAGAGAGCCTTACAGCTCAGAGTTGGTCAACAAAGTTCTAAGAGCAAGCCTTGCTACGTGGAAGAGCTGTCAAAACACACCAGTGCTTAGACCTAACAAATCTGACAACCCTGATTTAAAAAGTGCTTTGAAAGTCAAGGGAAACTAAACCCAGTAAAACCAATCTGTCAGCACTGCACTTTCCGGAAGCCAGGCAGGGTGACTTTGCCATGAGTGTAGATGTCCTCATCCGTGCCCTGGTTCATGTGCTTCACCAGGTTCTTCTCAAACAGGAGGGGGTGGTAGGCTCCCATGGTGCAGGCGTGGTCGTGGAACTTCTGGTAGTAGTGGCAGATGTCTGTCTGCCGCTTGGAAGGGAGGAACTCGTACACGTCCACCTGGTCACACAGCGTCATCATGAGCACAATGCCTGGGGGAGACAGAGAGCAGCACCCCAGTCACACCAGAGACAGCACTAAACACTCCGGAGGGACAGGCAGCCAGCAGGGAGCAGGCAGCTCCTAGGGTGTCCTGGGCTGACTATATGATGCTTTTATCCCAAATTGTCTGTTCTGTTTATGCTGAATAATAAGTTTTGCACCTTTAGGACTTGTTCCAAGAGTGAAGGGGGAAGAGGAGAAGTTGCAGTTTTTTTCCAGACACTGCACTCGCTCCTCCACATTCCTGCTCCTGCCCTGTGTTGTTTGTTCAGACAGGACAGAGCTCTCCTTTGCTTTTAGTTAGTTTAGCTAGCTGAAGCAAAGAAGTTCCCTGGACTCTAGATTTTTTCCTTTTCTTTGGAGCTGTTCAAACCTGCTCTGGACTGAACACCCAGGGGAGCACCGGCAGCTGCACCTGTGGCCCACCAGGCCGGGCCTGGCCTGCGGCATTTCCAGCACCAGAGGGACTGATCAGAGACTGAGTGAGCTGAGCTGCAACCCGGGGAGGGACTTTCTCAGTTTGTCATCTCTTTTGGAGCAGCAAGGGGTTTTATTGTTTGACACTGTTTAGGTTTTATTGTTTAATAAACAGGTTTTCTCCAAGGAGCTATTTTCTCCCGGATCAGTTGGCGGGAGGGGCCAATTGAATCTGCTTTCCTAGAGGAGCCCCTTTGGGGGTTTTCTCCAAAATTTGCCCTGAACCAGGACAAAGGGGAAGGGTTTCCAATATTAACATTCAGAGCACAGGGGCAGAGAACAAGTCTGGCCAGACAGGGCTCTTTTCTGAAGCCCTCCCTTGCCAAGTGTATGATCAATGTGATTTCAGCTGATTGTTTATACTAACAGCCATGCCAAAAGGATAATTTTAAAGAGTGCTACCATTATCTATGACCTTCATGGAAACTTGGGTGTCTGCCAAGCGTGCACTGCAATTAGCTGATCTGAACTGCCCATCTCAAACCTGCCTGGATAAGCAGAGATGAGACCTTCACATTTGTCCCAGCAGCCTCTCGTGAGTGCAGGGAACATAGAAGGGCCTGTGCTGGGAGATGCTCAGAGACTGAGCAGCCTCTGCTCTTCAGGCTCCCGGAGCAGAGCAGTGCTGCCCTCCTGTGTCTTGTCACCCGAGGACATCACACCAGGCTGTGCTGGGCACAGCCAGATCAGATGGAAGCCACAGGTACCAGCTACTTTTCTTCTAAGTGCAAGAAATAGCAAGAATATACCAGAGAAACTGAATCAGTGTGTAACATCACAAAAAATTCGTGCAGTATCTGAGACAGCAGGGACCATGAGGAACTGTAAGACATTAAAAGAACCTAACTAACATGTTCTCATTCACTTTTTCAAATGAAAAATTTCAATCACACTCAGGACTTCCAGGGAACACAGAGGTGGAAACTGGAACTCATCTATGCCCTTGAATTTGGCAAGGTGATTTGTTTTACAAAGCAAAAAGCAAGAGGATTTGGCCCAAAGTTAAGCCCTGGAGGAACTGCTGTTTGATGTGTGTGTCTTCAAGCCCATAACTCCAGTTAACAATTCTGCTGCTGAAGTCATTGACTGTGCTGTTACACAGCTGGTCTACACATATCCAAGCAGTGATGCAATGATTTAATAGGTGCTAGGCCTGGCAAAATCATGAAGCAGCTCTGTTTACACAGAGACAGAAAGTGCCTCTGCCCCAGCAGTGATGAACAGAGGTGGGAGCAGACAAAGGGTGGAAGCACAGCAGTTGGACAGCCCATGGCAAACAAGACTCTACATGTCTGCTGTGATTTCAAATACATGGCAGCTTCCCCAGAGGTTCACTCCTTTTCATTCAGCTGGTCATGAGAGCTGCTCTCCACTAAGCAGGAAAATGTTAGCAACAGCAGAATGTAAAAAGCAGTTGCTTTGCTGAGGAGAGCATATCACTGACCTTTTCAGGGCAACTATTCAGTCTGACCTTCCACAGACCCCCAGTAAGTCTTTATGTACATACACACACATATATTTATATATAAATAATGTATGGAAAAGAAACAGGCACACCCTTAGAATTCATTTACAGTAATCAGATTTATTTGCCTGACCAGATCTGAGCCTGCAGGAGACACATCCTTCCTCTTGCACCCTGTGGGAAGTGCTCTGGCACTAGGGAGCTACAAATCCTAGAGACTGTCCCAGTGTTGCAGCCTGCTCTCCTGTTTCCACCTGGAACTGGGCCATGTTTGTGACTGCTGTTTCAGAGGGGTGCTGCAAAGCACTTACTTTAATACAACTGAGCTGCTGCTCTGAAGACAGGAAGCTTAAATTTTGGCACAGGACAAACACTGTAAAAACAACTCTGATAAGCACCATAAATTTGTAGTTGTCTTTGAAAAAAGGCATCTTGGAGAGTTCCTGCCTGCAAACTGAACCAGAAGTTTAGAGGGCAATTATCTTACCAAGCATTCCTGATGATGGTGGATTAGGCTGAATATGCTCCAGGGAATTCTCCTGCAGAATGTCCCAGAGTTGCCACTGCATTTTGGGATTCAGGATATAGAAGGGCTGCTCTGGATGTGCTCTACGATACGCCTTATAGCTTTCAAAAAAGTTGTAATCTGGTTTTCTGTACCACTGCAAGACAGAAACAGGAGGTCAGATTCTTTATTTCTGGCCCACTCTACTGTAACCAACAGGAAACAAGGATGAGTCAACCTGCTGCTGTTGGGGGAAGAAGATCCTGCTACACACCCTCACTACTGTCCCCTTGGGTCACTGTGGTGAGCTGACTCAGTAAACAGAGCAGGGAAACCCCAAATCTCAATGAAGGACCATTGAATGGTAATTCAATTTTGTAATTTCAATTTGCACTCCCCAACAGCACACGATGTTGAGAGCTCTGCCTTAAATGTTCCAGACCCAGATCCTTCTCCACATTGCAATACCAAGCAGCATATTCTGCAGGTGAGTGTTCCCAGCTCAGCTTCCTGAACCAGGCTGAGCTGATTTGCACCCTTAAATTTCCCCTTTCAGTAAAAACTAGGAATGGTTTAAGTTTTCCTAAAGGAATTTTGAGATTATTTTCCCTATGATATAAATAGCCCATCCTGGTTTTACTGACTCTTAAACATGTTGTCCATAGTCCCTTATGCCTCCTGGAGCTGTGCATACAGAAATGCAGGCCAAAGAAAGAATGCAAAGACCTCTCAGTCACAGCCAGAATTTTAGAATAAAATTAAAGAATGGACTATTCACTCCTACCTGCTTTCACTGTGAGCCTCCAGAGCTCATCACATATCAAACAACACTTTTTTGTATTCAAAATCAAAAGTGAATTGCCAAGGGGATTGCACACCCACAGGTGAAAGCCAACACAGACCTTCAGAGGGTTTCCCAATCCATTCATAATGCATCAAGTATATCCCATGTCTGACTGCTGCTTGAAATATCCAAGCATCAACCATCAGCAAATCTTAGATTAACTGCCAGAGAGAGGAAATCATCCTATAATGAGACAACTGCTGCAGCCAGCAGTGACCTCCTCTCTGCGCCATCAGCCCATGGGAAGGTAAAGGTGGTGACCCATTATCCTTGGCCTGAGGCCCTTTACAGGGATCAGAAGCAGGCAAGAGTTTTCTTAGGAGCACTCAGCCATGGGGTACTCACAGAAGTACACACAGATATATCCATAAAATAAAAAGGCAAACAAGAAAGGCCTTGGAATGAGTGATTGCACATTAGGAGGAAGTGGTTTAACAGAAGCACTTCAAAGCATGTGAATCTGATTTTATTTACAAAAAACTCAGCCTTACCTCATGAATTTCTGCATGATATGGTGCTGGATCCCAGACAATTAAGATTCCAGTGTTATATAATGGTTCCCTCAGGAACTGCTGCTCTTCAACAGTTACAAGCTTGGAAAACAACAACAGATACATTGATATGCAGTATACTACCAGAATTAGCAGGCAGCCAAGCAGTAAAACACCTGAAAATGGCCAGAGCCACCCCACTGCTGGTTAGTCAGCATGGTCTGCTGTGTGCAGCAAGGACACAGCCCCAGCAATGCCCTTCCAACACCCAAGCCAGCCCTGCCTAGCAGCAATGAACTTGGTGGAGAGTCACAAGAGAAGCTGCCATGATGCTTCCCAAGGTTTCCATCCATCCATCCATCCATCCATCCATCCATCCATCCATCCATCCATCCATCTCCAGTAACACACCAAGGACACAAGCTGCAGTGTGACCCAGCCTGTGTGAGGATCCCAGCACTACAACACCAGCTGCTGCCAGTCCAGGCAGAGCCTAATGCAAATACACTGTTGGATCTATCAAGAGCTTTCATTTAACCCAAAAAAGGCCTGCAGGTGGGTGGTTTCTCCGCAGCAACAGGAACCCTGGCAGCCAGTGCTCAGCCTGCTGAGACCATCAGTGCAAGAGATGAGAGACTACAGCATCCCCAGCCAATCCTGCCTTGTGCCAAGCCCCTCATTGCCTCTGTAGAGCAGGGAGGGGATGTCTCAGGCAGGGGAGGTTGGAATCTCCTGAGAGCAGCAATGAGAAGGAAAGCTTCAAACAGAGTTCTCTCTATACATAGAGAGACATAACCACCACTGCTTGGAACACCCAAGGGTAACCCAGGTTTGCAGCAGAAAGAAAACAATCCTAATCAAACAATTCATCTCCCATCCTCCCCACCCACCCAAAGCCATAACCTGCACAGGCACAGCTCATAAACACTGAAATCATAAATCATGCAAATCAGCTTCCATTTGTCCTGATTTTCTCCACAGATCTAATTATGAGCTAGCCAATTAGTCCTTGAGCATACTGGCTGCCTGCATGGCTGTCCCCAAAACCAGAGTACAAGGATGCTGTAGCCAGCCCAGATGGGAATTATTCCAAAAGCAAAAAGTTTCCTCACATCTGTTCTTAACTCTATGGGATTAGGCCTTGGCCTTGACCACGTGCACTGCCTGGTTTAATTTCCTTACAGTAGCTAAACTATCTAGGTCACTGACAGCTGGATGTGCAGTGCTGCAGGTGTGGACACCAGGGGCAAAAAGGGGCCCAGCAGCTGGCACCAGCCATGCCCTCAGCTGGGCACAGGTGGGATGGAGCACTGCACAGGGGCAGGGATATGGAGAGGAGCACGTGCACTTTATTTTCATCTCATTGTTTCCATAGCCATGTGTGTTGGCAGAGGCACATGAACCCTGAGAGAGCTGTGACAGGCACAAAAGCAAAGGGACAAGAAACCAGGTGGGGAGCACCTCCACAGCCACTGTTGGCTGTGTCCTCCCACACACTGGAGCTGGCTCTGGGCACTGCCTGCTAGCTATCAGTCACTGAACCTGTCTGCTGAAGGAATCTGGCTCCCCATTTACCCTCAGGGTCCATTTGTTGTTTAATAGTGACTGATTCTTTCTAAGTAGTAAAATTCATTTAAATTACTACATGACTGAGTTGTGTTGCCCAGATTTTTGATCCTAATTTGTCAAGTGATCTATTGGTTTTCTGGTTTCTTCTTTAGCCAGTTCACTGTATAACAGTATCTTATTAATACAGTCCCTACCCTCCTACTACACTTACTGGCCACATCACAATGATTTCCTTCTTTCCTGCTACCAGCAGTCAACGTCCTGCAATCTAAACATGCTCTCCTTTCCCACCACAGCCTTCCTCCATTCCACGGATGTGCTATCTCCTTTCTCTTCCTCCCTGCAGACTGTGAGTGCCAATAACAGCAAAGGCAGCCAAAGCAGAGAGTGCTCTCTGTGACAGCAAGAAGCCAGCCCAGGAGAACCGGAAACAAGGGCTGGGAAGAACAAGGTGCTGTGGCCCTTGGTCAGCTCTGCAGAAAGGAGCTGTGTCCTCCAGCATGACATTGGCACCCCCTCATATGTACCTCTGCCCTTGTTTTTTCAAGATGTGACTCTTTCCCAGGGCAAATCAATGCCTTGTGTCAGACTGCAGGAAAACATGACATTAAAAAAGCAGCAGTACTGATGAACCAGTCAAGGCCTGAGAAAATAAATGAGGCAACATTAAATAAATTCTTTATTTAGAATGACTACAAAGTTTTTGGGCCTACAAGCATATTCTCAGATCTGGAGTTCCCAAATTTCTTGCCTTCTTGTCAGTACCAATCCATTAATCTTTCTCCATGCACACAGATGTACAAGATACTCCACTCTACTGTTAAAAACATCTTCCCCCATGTATGTCCTAGAGACTGGCCAGAAAATTACAGAAAATTATCTTAAAATAATTATTAAGAAACTCAGGGCCACTGGCCATGTGTGCCAAAGGAATATTACTCAATACAGACCAGCTTTGACAGATCAGATTTAGGAGATCCCATTTCCTTCACTTTGGCAGCAGACTGAAGTTGATCAGCAGTAAGAGCCAAAACAAAAGCAGCCAAGCTCCAAACCCATTCCTTTTCCCAGTTATAACACAAGAAAAGCCAGCCCAGAACAAGAACAAATTACAGCTTGTCCAGTACCTGATGTCTGTAAGAGCTCTGGGCAAGGCAAGGTAAGGCACAGCTCCTGCAGAAAGCTAAAAGGATAATGTGGTCAGGCCACCCCACTAACAAGAAGGTTTAAATGATGTCACCAAGACTGAAAACAGCACTGAACCATTCAAAGTGCAAATAAAAACATGTAAGAAAACCAGGCTTCCAATCCAATGGTCTCTGGAGTTAACAAACTGCAGTCAGAGCTGCTCAGTTTAGAAACCCCAGATGAGAGACTCCTGCACTACACACATGGAAAACATCTTTTTCCCTGGTCAGCAGCCAGATCAATGCTGCCTTTTGAGTCAACTTCAGCCTCTAAAAACTGCAGCAATATTGTTCTCCCTGTAAGTGAGGTTTCCTGAGCTGGGGTGGAGATTCAGAGGGAACACCCACGACTGCAGGCTGATCTGCATGGAGAACAGAAGCACTAGAATGATGTGGCTGTAACTGCACTTGGTCCAAAGTAGGAGAATCCTCATGGAGAGTCCTATCATAGCTGTACAAGCACACAGTTACCCTCCTCCCTGAGCAGATAATACTGACAGCACAGAGGTCATGCACATATTTTCTCTTCATATCACTGTAAGCTTGGCCATGAGCACATCCTCCAGAGAAAGTTTGCTTAAGTGATAACACCTATCTGACATCAGAAAAATACACAAAGACAGGAAAGATAAAAAAAAAGGAAAATGTCAAACAGGGCACAGAAGTCAGCAGCCAGATCTGTCTGCTCAAACCAGACTGGTTCAGAAAGGACAAACTGTCACCCTTCTGACTGGGGGTTTAATGCAGGGGAATGAGATGCAGCAAGCAACAGCAAAGAGCACAGCAGCAAGTGAAGAGTGACCCAAGAGCTGAAAGAGCATTCACACAAGAAGCAAGAATATATTTTAAAAGATACACACAAAATGAAGGAGGCAAGCTGGTTACACATTAGCTCTGTGTGTTCTTGCCTTTGAAGAGGATGGTCAACCTCCTGCTGCTGTTTTGAGAAACTTCAAACCTTGTTACACAGCAGCATCCAGGCACTCCTCACACAGAGGCAGGTGAGAAAACTGCAAGCCTACAAATCTTAGCTTTGGGGTAAGGAAAAGAAACTTCCTTTTTGGTTCAGGCTTACCAAAGCTACACTTCAGCCACTCATCTCTCACTCAGTTCCCTCAGCCTTCATGTGCCTACAACCTCCTCCTCCTCTTGTGGGGTGAGGAGATGCTTGTACTCAGTGCTGCACCAGGTCCTTTAACCAAATGTCTCCTGGCCTGTTCAGTCCTCCTCCATTCTCTCACCAGCACATCCTACTGTGATTTCCTCTTTTGTCAGCATGTCTACACCTGAAGATTCCTCCCCCCAGAAAGGACAACCATAAAGGGTAACAGGTCTGTGGAGGAAAGGTACAAATACTCTGAGATGTGCCTACAAGAGCAAGGGTCTCACTCTGCTGCTGGACAAGTGGCAGACTGACTGCTTATGCACTGTGGCACAGGGTTCTAACCCTGCAGGGTCTGGCCAAAGGCAATCAGCAAAGGGACTCCTTGGTGCCTACATGGAGCTCTCAGAGGCAGGGAAGATTTAACTCTGTGAGCAGGGCCTTGCATTAAAGGCACTTTTTGCCATGCTCTGCAATGAGGTCCTGGACCCACCAGAGCCCATCCCTCTCCAGCTGTGCACAGGCTACAGCTTTACAGGTGGGTCTTTTGCCAAGTGTCTTCAGCCATGTAGCAGCCCTGGTTAATGTGTTGCCTACAGAGTCTGCAGCCTTGCTGGGCAGTAAAGAAACACTGTTCTTTTATTCAAACCACATAAATGTTCTTCATACCCATCTCTGGGACAGGCACAACTCATCCCTTGGCACACCTCTCCTTGCTAACCTGCATTGGCTGAGCTGTTCCTGCCTCTCACTCCAAAGACACAGCAGCAGCATGGAGCTGACCTTCTCGTGCCTACACAGAGCCTTTGAGCAAAGACAAAACACAGATTACCTTGGGCCTGCTGTAAATCACAAGCAGGCTACTGCAAGTTTGCAAGTGCATGCCAGTGCCACTGCAGTCACCTCAGATTTACCAACTGTCCCCATTCCAAGGAGAGCCATGCCCATCCTACAGCCATGTGCTAGAGACTGGAGAAATCAGATGGACAGCCCTGTTCTTCCTAGCTCCCAGACAGTGCAGCCACACAGCTCTGCCATGCTTGGCCTGCTTGGTGCGCATTGCTCAGACCTACCTGGGAATTGACAAGACGAATTGTTGTCTTCTGCCCCACATCATCCTGGAAGCCCCTGACAGGAGCCCCATTGAACCGCAGGACGGCATCGTGGCTGTCTGAAAGCCAAACAGAGGGAAAACCTGTGAGCCAGCAACTGGCTTTGAGTGATACCACCAACAAGTGACATTATTCACCTGCACTTCTAATACGGTCTGGTAAATCCCTGGCTTCAACCTAACATCCAGAAGGAGGAAGTCAGATTCTTTGGAAGAAGGTGGGGATCAAAGTTTATGATCAATACACTTTTAAAAATCTACTCTTTAAAACTACAACCAACTGCCAGGTTGAGAGCACAACCCTAGCATTTGCTCTCCCTCTTCCTCCTTCCAAACACTTTACCAACACACAATTAATTTACCACATGGCTGACTGCAAACCAAGAAATTAGGAAGTAGTAGCAAGCCAGCATCGTCTCTTCCAGCCTGGAGGCTGACCAGCTCCAGAAACATGCATACCAACCACAGTGGAAAGCCAGGCTGTCCTCAGCCTGCCAGCATGCCTCCCACTGCTGTGCCTTCAACAGACACAGCTTCTTACATGCCTTGAGATTCACTGCATTTTCCTCTGCTGGCATCATCTCTTAAGATAGCACAGCACTCCTCCAGCACCCTCCTCTGCCTTGGCACAGCCAGCCAGGCCACTGTAACATCCTGGAGTCCAGCTGCTGCTGTGACACCAAGGGAGGCTGTGCTTGTCAGCTTGGCTCCTCCCTGCCTTGTGGCTGCATTTGGGAATGAAACGTTCCCTGTGATCAGAGGGGCTGAGTTAAGGAAGCAGGGTGATCTTTCCTGCATTCACACTGAGGCCACATGACTGCAACACACAGCACCTGCAGCAGGCTCTGTGGGAACTGCCAAGTTCCAGGGCAGAAGGACCCACCTGGTCCAGAACTGGGTCTTTTTGAGAACATTTTCTGGAAAATAGGAGTGTTCTAACAGGCAATGCTGGAGGATCAGTAATCCCTGGCAGCAAAGACTGAGTTCTCAATTTTATTCTCCTGGACAAGTGGAGCTTCTTAAGAGCCCTTCCAAAGCACCATCCAAAAAACCAAGGAAGGTGATGTTTCTGGAAAAAAGTATCTCCATGCTGAGAAGTGGCTCTGTGGTTTCCACTACAAACCCTTAGCTCCACATCCTGCCTTGCACTAACACAATACAGGGTTATGATTTCCCCATCTATAACATCAACCAGACACCAAGCATTCCTATGCCCCAGGTTTGCACATTAAAAGGGTGTTTAGTGACTGCTCAGGCAGAGTAGCTGGCTCTCTGTCTCCAGGTGATTCTGCTATACTCTGTATCTCTCTCATCAGATTTTTCAGTGGCAATTTATAACCTTCAGTAATACCAAGAGCCCAGTAAAAGGTGGTTGTTTACAACCCTGTGCTGCTCTGCAAGCCTCCCTTGCTTTACCTAATTGCTCATTTGCTATCTTAACATGATTAGATAGAACAAATATTTCATGGAGTTATTACTCAGCAATCCATTGTGCTCATTTACACAAATACTTCATTTTAAGCTTCATTTAGTACCTTTTAGACAACTTCCTCCAACACCACCACAACATTTCCTACATGGAAAAAGTGGGGAAAATGGTACAGAAACACACTGAATGCTCCTGAATCCTTAATACTCCCCCTGCCTAGCTCAAGGCTGCAAGTGCTCCAACCCTGCAGAAGCACCAGCAGAGTTCACTGCTTGAACAGAAGGGTGAAAGTTTGTGACCCAGGCACAAGAAACACAGGGCAGGGACAGCAGCAGGGGTTAATGGCATTTGCCTCGGGCACACTACACAGTGACCTCCCCAGCATCCATCCCTTGTGATCTGGAACAAACCAGTGGTTCAGTGTGGGGAGGGCTCAAAGAGTGGCTGTGGGAACAATGACAGAGCTTTGCCTGTCTGACATCTGTGCCAAAGCACAGCCCGTCCCACTTGGCTGCTCCCATACCCAATGCAGAGGTGCAGGGACTGCATTCCAACCCTCCAGAACATCACCTCTCACTCCTGTGAGGGTCTCCTTCCAGAGGAATAAGCACTGGCAGCAATGCTGGAGCCTAGCACAGACAGCCTTGGGCACAAGGCAGCTGAGCTGGGGAGGCTGTTCAACAGAAATTCACTTCCGGGCAAACCTTTAGCTCTGAGCTCCAAGAGGCACCCAAACAACCTGAGACAGGTGCTTGAAGGAAAAGGAAGAACTGCTTTCCCAAGTCTTGACCCATCTCACTTCAAACACTCCTAAGAGGCAGAAACAATTACACCAACCAACTCCCACCTGCAATTTGTACCAGGAGGCAATGCTGTTCTTCACTGCATATATCACAGCATTTTAACACACTTCCAACTGCTCAACCTCACTCTAGCTCCTGCTCACCTGCCTGTGGACAGAGAGGAGTCTGGGGAAAGACTTCTGAGCAAGTACTCAACACTGTCTCCCACGAGGGACTATGATCCTGAAGGCTTTGCCAAAGTCGTCCATGAATAATGCATTAAAATCTATCCATCTACCTGTTTCAGAAGATGCAGGCTACTTACAGCTTAGCACAGGCCAAAGGGATCTGAGCCAACAGACAACTTATCAATACACCAAAGCCTGCAAACAATTTCCACTTGAGAGAAAACTCCCAGACTTTAAAAGTTCTCCTTCAGTGAAGCTACATTTCAGCAAAGCATGAACCTTAACTGAGCTCCAAACACCAAAAAATGAAGCAAACTGAGGGAGCTGCAGGCTCTGGAGAATTTTCTGCCTTGTACAAAATCCTGAGTTGAAGACTGAAGAGTTGGTTTCCCCAGCATGCTGCCTTTGTAAAGACACAAAACACTTTGTCAAAACATGCTTCTTTATAATTCACGTTAAAAGACCAAAGCTTTGGCAGTTATTAATTAATGCATTAACTTCAGGTAAATATGGTCAGATGAGACTGCAAAGCATGACCAAACTTTGTCCAAAGAGATAAATCCCTGTAAAGCCTTTTGATGGTCTTCTGGGCCTCTCAAATTCAGCCAGCTGCCTTATGGCTCAGAATGAAGCAGCGCCACTTTTGGAAAGCCCTGAGCAAGAATTACAGAATCACTGGGGCTGGAAGGGACCTCTGAAGATTGTCTGTGCCCAGCCCTCAGCTCAACACAGACTGCTCAGGGCTACGTCCGAAGGGTTTTTCCCCTTTTACCATTTTCTTTAGCTTCTTCTCTGAAAATATCATCCAGTATGAATTTTTTTCTGACTGTGCAATAAGAATTACACAACCCACCCCAAGTCCTCTCAAGAAACAAACACCTGAGGAACCAAGACTGCTCACTGGTATCCAATATCCATGTGACCCTCCAGTGATGTCAACAGGATCACAAAAATCAAAAGGACTTGCTAGAACAGAGCTACCTATTACTCCCATCTCCAGCTAGGCTGAAATATTTACTGACTTCAGAAGTTTACCATTTCCACTTGTTTTAAACACCTTTTGACCACAAGAAAATTATCAGTAAGAGCATGACAGCAGGTTACTTCTACTCAACCCAAGTTATAAACAATGATACACTTCATGCAAACTGAAAGATACCAACCTATCTCTTGTCCCAAGCGAGATGATTTCAGAGAGCCTGCTGAGGACACGACAGCGCAGCGACCCAGGCGTCCCACTGCCTCACTGAGGCTTTCCCCTGGCAGGTACTGCTGCCACTCAGAGGTACCAAAAGGCCCATCTGACCTCTGGATCATGGTCACATTGACTCTGTCCCGCAGCTGGCACAGCAGCTTCTCCGGGCTGAGCTTAGCATTCCTCTTCCCATTGTAAGTCACATTGTACTTGTTCATGGCCAGGTAGTTTTTCCTGACCTTCTGCAGCCTGGGTATGAGATTTTTGGATGAGCTGTCCTTATCCCATACCTTCCCAAAGGCTGCTTTCTTGGACTTTTCAGCTGTTTCAAAGGTGCTGCCTTTTACTTTGTTTTGGGTACCAAGCCATATTTTGGATACCTGCCCCAGCTCACTGGCTGCTTCATGGAAAAGGCCTTGTGATTTAACAGTGTTCCATTTCTCCAAACTCCTGTGCCCCTGCAAATCATCATTCCTGGTCTTCAAAGGATCATAGTAGCTTCTTTTTGTTTCTCTCCACAGGCAAACTGTCAGTGCTACCAGGACCACCACAAGGACACACATGAACTTTTTCAACACATTGATGTGAACCATAGTGCACGGTGCATCCCCAGATGGGACACTGGAGGCTGGCCCTGGGAAGAGGAAACAGATCAGTCAGGGCTGCAGGCACATGCACAGGTAAAATCATGGAGACCTGTATGCAGTGGGACGGGAAAGAGACAACATCAGGATAATGCTAAAATTTCAGGCTGTTCAAAGGTCTCATTTCAAAGTCTACCACCTCAAACACCAAACAGAAAGACCTGAGCTGGCTATCAGCCATCACATGCTATGTAATGGTGACCTCAGGCCACTGCCACTCAAACTTTTTTTCTACTCCCTTCCACAAGTGACAACCAAATTTAACACTGCCAGTATCATACCAGCAAGCAGGGTAAGTCTCCACATTGCTGTGCTTCATCTCCCATCCCTGACAGTCAACATCCAAATGCCAACAAATGCACTTCCAGAAGGGAGTTTTTACTTGACCATGGGCTCTACCACTAATAAAGAACATGATAAAGCACAGAACTGGAAAGAAAAAAAAGCTCTGAGTTCATGAGCACCAGGAGCTTCACCAGTCTGGTACTGTGGTGACTGTGCTAGGAACTGCTACAAGTCTGCAGTGGGCTGAGTGCACTGTCAACATCAAACCTCACTGAACACCTGCTGGAAGCCAATTAAACCCCAGTAGGGTTTGGGGCACATTTGGGCTCATAAATGCACTTGGATGAACATTACTCCAGGTAAGTTACCTCTGAAGAAAGCAAAGCCAGATGCTATTGTACAGCACTGCCTGTCTCCTTTGCACTGCCTCACACTATCAGATACCTCCAGCTCCCATCATGTCAGAAAAGTGGGAATCTAACAGGATGACTGCCCAAAAAGCAGCTCAAACGAGACTGATTTATGGGAGGGCTGGTGTATAAAATATACACTGACGCATAAACCCCTCACAAGCAGCACACAGGACCACACAAGACAGGACAGCAGCTGCTCATTCCCTACATGGCTGCTCCAGATGTGTCCAAAAGCATGGGAACAGAATGGGGGCTCCAGGTGTCCTCAGGAGACAAACACATGCAGATTACAGCTGTTCCCAGAGAGGCACAAGCAGCAACTTCCTCCCTGAGTAACCTGCTGAAAGCAAACCCTGCAATGCTGGGCTGCTGAGAGGTTACTGAGCTGCAAACACTACCTGGGGATAAAGCAGCAGCTCTCCAACTCAAGTCATTTTTGGCTGTTGGCAGATTTTCCTCTGAGGGCTTAAGCAGGATATCCCAAAACAACAGTTCTGTGATGTGCTGAAGAGTTCAAGAAATACCTGTAAAAAAGAAGAGGAAAAAAGAAAACATAATAAGGAAAACCTCAAAGTTCTAGAGATGAGCAAGTACTGCCTCAGATAAACCCTGTGGTCCCAAAGAAGCTGTTACCAAGGCCTGGAACGACAGCAGCAAACACATTAAACACCACATAAGCATTTTAAATGTCTAAATGCCCACTCCAAATGGACATCTTTCTTCTTTGTCTGAAATCTGCTCCCAGCTAGAGCAGACTCACAGGCTGCCTGCTCTCTGGTCCCACCAGAGCAACCAGATCCACCCTGAGCACTGGATACACCCAAAATACAGCGAGGGAAATAACCTGATGCTGGTGGTTCACACAATGAACAGGGGAAAAGAAAAAGCTACTCTTCCCAGGGAACTATCTTATTGCTTTATTGCCTATCCTTGAGTAATTCAGGCATTCTTGCAGAGGAGACTCCCTGCTCTTTTGGAACAAGATGCGTGGAAAGCTGATTTAAAAAACGTATCTTAATCCATTAGTCTTCACAAAATAGATAAATGTGGTTTAGACTTTATAGTTTCACTCTGCCAAGGAAATGCAGCAAGAGAAAGGGAGATTTGACAGTAATAGCTGAGAAATCAAGAAAGTAGCTTGCTTTTACAGGAAGTCTGAGTCAATATAATGCCACATGAGCTAAATTACAAATGCTATCCTTTACAAGACTAAATACTAAATTATTAAAGCATCCTAACGCTGAAAACTTATATTTTAACTTTATTAAGGAACAAAATTATTTTTCATAGAGCACTCCACAATGAAAAAGCAAATATTGCTGCGTTCCAGTTCTTAAACAACAGCAACAAAAAGATCTAAGAAACACAAGTAGTTCCAGCTTTTATTGAAGTCATTTGCTCTGCCTTGACAGACTGTATAAATTTTCATTTCCTTAAGTACAAATGCACTAGAAGGGCACACTGAAGTCCTGTTGAACCAGGAGAGGTACAGCAGTCTGGAGAGGTGGGGATTCAGGAGGGGATGCAGAGCACCCCATGCTCTGTTCTGTGAGGAGTAAGGCTCCCCATGCTGTTCATGGCTCCTGTCCTGCTGTGGGCCCTCAGTCTCTCCCTGCTGCCTCCTGCCACCCCCTCTGCAGCCGGGACCCCACAGGCACAACTCACCCGGGGCCTGTCACAGAGAGCAAAAGGCATCATGTGGGGGCAGCTGACCGCCCAGCCGTGTGCTGATGGGGAGAGCAGTGCTGAGTGCCTCCACACTCAGGGCTCGGCTGGCAAAGCGCACACTCAGGCAGCCTCGGCCGGGTTTTGGGCTATCCCCGCCTGGCTGCCTTCAGCCCGGATAGCACAGTCCTGATCGGCACAGCCTGCCCCGCCTCCCAGCCGCAGCCCTGAAGAGATTTCAGCTCTTAGTGATTATCAGCGCATTAGGTGATTTCAGCTCTTGGCTAGCTAAGTGCCTTTGGCAGGCGCAGGGAGAGAGAGGAGAAGCGCTGTGTGAGGTTCCACAGAGGTGTGCTTTATTGGTCTGCTGCAAAGGTCTCAGGGACAGCATCTTCTAACAAACTGGGCAAAAGGAGCTCTTTATATAGGGTACAGGGATTTTACGGATTGTCCAATAGTAAGGATCAAAAGGAAAGTGACCCATAGTCTTACAGAGAGATAAGCAAGGGTCCAAAGGCAGGGAGAGGGGCTTCTAAGGTCCAGTCATCATGACCTGGCCTTTCCTATCTTAGGCTGCTGAACACCATGGTGGCCTGGCAGGCCCTGTGCCTGCTACAACACACAGCAAAGCTTTCCAAACCCAGAGGAACACCAAAGCAGAGCTCTCCAGCGTCAGCTTAGTGCCAAACTGAGTCACCTCCCTGTGAGCTTCACACAGCCCCAGCCTGACTCTATCCATGCTGGATAAAGTCCATCCTTTACAAGAGGCAAGGATCTGGCTTCCAGAAACTTCTTCCCCCATTCTGTGCAGGGGGGACAGAGCCTCAGCCCTGCTGGGGGTGCCCAACAGCCAGGCCCCGAAGGACTCTGCCCTGCTTTTGACTTCAAAAACCTCTCCTGGGGGGTTTCCAGGTGGAGGTGACAGCAGGCACATCTCAGTAACCATCAGCTTTTGCTTCTCACACTTGAGTCATCTAGAAGGGTGGCAGCATCATTACAGTGAAACAACTTTACAGCTCTGTACAAGTTCCAGCTGAGACACTCCTTGTGGTGGGGCACAGCTCAGGATGCCCAGCAAGTCACAACTCCTCTCCTTTCCAGGCCACTCAAGGGCACCTGGAGAACTCATCTTCTGCACAAATTATCCCCACCTCTGACTGTACATGCTGCTGCAATGTGAACAGTTAGCTTGCTTTGATTTTTAAGCTGGCAAAGTAGGCTCTGCAAACATGTTTTAGCAGAGCCACAACATTTCAAGATACCTTCTGTTCCCCATGGATACTTTGCAATTCAGCTTAATTATTACTACAACTTCACATGATAGGATTTTATTTTATTTGCACAAGCAGTGCCCTAAGAAGGGGTCCCTCTCAAGCATTCTGCCACCAAAGCTCTGTTGTGGAGAAGAGAAGAATCTGCTCTTCCTGGCAAACTAGGAGAGCCCACAAGTGGCTGCTTGTGTGCACTTCTGTCTGGCAGTGGTCAGTACAAAGGTACTTTTCCAAAGGTGTTAGAAGTTTGCCACATACACAGAACATGAGGTGTCAGTATGAGGAAAGGACAAAAAGAATCCCCCAAACTTAGAAAAATACAAATAAAACAAATTAAACAAATAGCTGCCTCCTTGAAACCCAGAACCTGACACAGCTGAGACTTAAACAAATAGCTGTCACCCTGAAATAGAGAACCTTACACAGCTGAGACTTAAACAAATAGCTGTCACCCTGAAACCCAGAACCTGTGACAGCTGTAATGTACAGCACTGGCTGGCCTGTTAAGCCCACACAGCAAGTCCTCTGAGGATAAATTAATCCTGTGCAGAGAACAAGGAAGGGACATGATATCTTCAAGGCAGTCACATTCTGTCCACACAGTCTTAAACTTTATTGTCCAATTATCTCACTGCTCTCAGGTCTTAAACCAGCAAAGTACACAAGAGTGTGAAAATCCTGCTTCTTTGGTGTCCCAGAAGCTGCTGTCTGCCTAGGGAGCTGCAGCAAACAATGCCACAGCAGAGAACATCCAGCAATCCTGATTTCCACATCCCACAGCAGATTTACCCTAAAAATGCTAAAAAAGTATCCTCACCTCAAACAGCCCATACCTGTTTCCTATTGCACCCAGCAGCCGGTACAGAGACAAACCACGCGAGTATGGACAAAGGTATGAAAATGTTTCTTCCAGGAAATGCACACAGCTTCCCCAAAGTTGTGTCATCAGCTGTACCAATGCCCATCCTCTGCACATTTGTTAAACTGGCTCTGGAAACCGCTCACATTTCCCTAACAGCCCGAGGCAATGAACTCTGCAGCTGCACACAGGCACACACAACCCCGCCCCTCTCTGCTTTTCCAGGCTCTGTCCCGCTTGTTCCAGCTCCCCCTTGCACAGCACCTTTTCACCCTTCAGATCTCTCGGTCAGCCCCCAGCACCATCCGCAGGGCGTGACCGTCCCTCGGGGCAGGCACCCCCGCTGAACACGCTCTGGCTACATGGTCCAGCAGAACATAACAATGGGGCTGATTTGTTCTCCTTGTGGAACTTCCTTCCTTTATTTCCCCTCCTGACCACTTCTGAGCCTTGATCTCTACACAATCTGCAAGGACCTCAGGTTATTTTGCAAGCTGCCCCTGGTGCAGGAATAAGCCCACCTGAAAGAGCATTCTCTTCCCCCTCCTAGCAAAAGCTTCCCTTGCTCCTGTGCTGCCCCAGGATCAGCAGAGCTCTCTGCAGCCCCTCAGGGCTTCCCCCGGCTCCAGCAGCCCCTCTGGTGACAAAGAGAGGCAAGCTCAGAACTCAGCCCTTCCTCCTCTCCTCTGCAGATCCCTTATCCGTACTCAAGAGTAGGCTCCCAGAAAATCCCTGAGGGCCTTCTGTGATGCTGTGAAACCTGACCTCTTGCTTTCCTACCTGCTAGGCAGCCACTAACCCAGAACAGGCAGCCTCTCATCCCAGACAGCGTAGGGTAGCCTTTTCTAAGGCTCCTGGTGAGAAATCTCACCAAAACCTTGAAAATTCAAGGATTCCCTCTCTCAATGTTCACAACCCTCTGAAAATGACAGAAGAGGAAATACGTAGATGGATTTGAAATGTGACCCTTCTGCAAAAATAATGAGACTTCTTCATTAGTTCTTACATATTCTAGAGGTGTCATTTTAATTACATTTACTGGTCTGAAGTAACGGATCTTACCACAGTCCCTCAAACATAACCATGGCAAGTAAGACCTTTAATTTAATTTAAATCTCCTGGGGATTACAGGATATGCAGGAATCACATCCACCTGGTCTACCACGCTTCTCCTTGATCCTGCCATTCATACATCACCATAATTCAGCTGCAGTTTTTTTCTCTCTGATGGATGCACAAAAGCTTTTTACTTCGGCAAGTTGTTCCTCAATTTTTTTTAGATAATGTGATAAGTATTTCATATTTAACTCAGAGCATTTACATTTCTTTCCAGATTTCCTTTATTTATGCATATCCATCTGCACCCACAATTATCCTGTGCCTGCCCACAAAGTAGGAAAGCTTTGTTCCCAACTTTTGCTGATGTATTCTTGAATGTTTTTATGCTGCCCTATATGAAGATTTTGTACTTAACTACACCTTCCTATTCTTTTTTTGGATACATTCTCAATGTTAACCCTTTCCTCCACCCAACAGCCATTGAAAAGCATCTCTGAAAAGAGCAGTGGCTGGTATCAGAGGGTGAATGAATTCCCATGTGTGGAAGAGAAGAAAGACGTGGAAATATATGGCTTGAATTCTTCTGTTCAGAATAGCATACTCAAGGAAGCCTAAGATGAGAAAAAATGTGGATTCAAAAAGTAACTTTAAAACTGGATCTGCTCTTAAAATCATCTATTTCTGTCCCGAGGAAAAAAATATTTATCAAGACCCTAAATAGTAATAAACAAAGTACCCTCATGCCATTTTACAAATGAAGAAGTTACACTTCCCACATGCTGGATACAGCAGGTAAAAGGTGATAAAACACTTCCCAAGCTCAAGGTCTGTCCCTCTGGAGCCAAGTTTAGCCCAGCCTGTTAATTCAACTGTGTGTATCATGATATTGTAACTATATAAGCAGGGAAGGTTTGCTTCTAGCACTTCTTGGTTTCTTTCCAAAATATCACTGTGCTGTGAAAATAAAACATCTGTTGAGCCATACATTTAGGCGTTTCCAATGCCACCAAACAGAATAAAACAGAAAGGGGAGAATGAAGAAACTTTACGTAGAGATCTGAAGGGGAAAAAAAGCATTTTACATGAGAACCATGGTTAAATTTCAGGTGACACACTGAGGAGCTATACAGGTCACTTGTAATGAAATAAATCATTGAGTTAGCCCTGCCTACATTAAAAACCTCTATGTGCCAGTGAAAATATGCTGCTGTCACAGCTGGAAAAAATATCTTCCCAAGAGAACAGGAGAGGCAGATTCTGGGGGGAGGCACAGGGGTAAGTTTAAGCATGTGTTTCATTTCAGTTTTACATGTCAACAAACATCGGGACTTAATGTAAGTCAGAAGCCTTTATTTCTGACCGTGTCAGCCCTTTATTCTTGCTCTTTTCTACATGCCATGTTGGTTTTGTAGGGTGGCTGTGCCTAGCACTCTGCCTCCCCTTCAGCCCTCATTAAAAGGCAACAGCTTTTTAATATATAATAATTATATACTAAGTATTTTATACAGATCTAGTACCTTAACCATGGTATACATATATTTGAGTTTTACCATTAAAGTATTCTAAACAACAATAATATTTACAAGTTAAAACTACTTTCTGAGCCACAGGACACCACACAAATCCAGGATATCAGATTTATCAGCACTTCATCTAATTAAAGGTTTATGTTTTAGTCTTGTGTAGAGGGTGCTTTTAGTGGCTGATAATATAGATTCCAGTTATGAAATATACTGAGCCAAATAAATAGTGAATGACCATGCTTAGCATCCTCTTTACTGGGTTACTCACCCAGAGGCACAGCATGTTTATGAACTCCACAACAGCACCAAGCCCTCAGCTGGTGGGACCAGCACTTCTCCCTTACAACCCCCCCTTCCTACCCCACAGACAGACAGACACTGCTGAATATTCCTTGTTAACAGCAATGGACAGGAAGTGTTTCCATGCCCCAGGCCAGCTCTGCTCTCCTGCAGCATGCTCCCACCTGGATGCAGTTGCCAGGAGCCACCACGGCAGCTCAACACAGAAGCCATTTCCTGATAGGCACATGCCCATGGAGGTCTCACTCAGCAAGATACCTGGAGACCCCTCTTAGCAACAAACCTTTGCCATTTCTAAACCTGCCTGTTTCACCTTCAGTTGGAGAGAAAAGTACATGCATGAACAGCACCAACTCCTGAAAATGCTGCTTTTTCTTCCATACCCAGAGCCCCGGTGTCAGGGATTTACAAGTGAGGATTTCATCAGTAGTCAGCTTTATCACAGCCATTCCCACATTGAAGCTAACAGTAAAAATCGCCCTACCCTGCCCAGTTTAAAGAGCAGGATGCAATTGCTCATTTGTGGCTATTTACTTTACATGGAACATTACACCTTCAATCCTTCCCCCCACAGTATGTGTTCCTCTATGACGTTCATCCTTCAGAATGCCCGGGGGATGCTCCTTTATTTGAAATTAACAGTATGTGGCAGGTCAACACTAACACCTCTGCAAACATCACTGTGTGCCAAGACATTAAACTGGTGTTCTGTGGCCCCAGGACAATAAAATCCCCTGTGTGCCAGCTACAGACACCACCCCTTAAGATAACACATCTGACACCAGCCCTTTGCAAGTGGGGACAACATCTTTATGATTTAAGGACAATGCAGGAACTCTTTAGGACTTGCTCAAAGAAGACTCTAATTCAATTTAACTTCAGACCTAGTCTTTCACTAAGTGAAATAAACTTGCTCAAGTCTGGCTCTACAAATGGTGGTTTTCAGTCCAATAGCACTACCAAGATTTATTCTTCTCTACACATCCAGAGTTCATCCCTGCTGGGGAAGGCAGGGCTGGCACTTGACAAACAGCAGTGTTCTACCACACCAACTTCACTGCAAGAAAGAAGCAGGGTCAGTTCTCGCCATTAACTTCAGAAAGCCCTAGTCAAACTACTCTATATTAAGCAAAACACTTCCTGTGCTACATTTAAAATAAATTGGTTTTCACTAAGAAATCCATATTTTATAATGCAAAGACACCTACAGCTGTGAAGACTGTTTATCAAAAAGTATCAGGTGATGAAAAAAAGGCAGGACCTGAGAGACAGGCAACTACAGGCAATTAAAAGAGCATTAGAAAGAACACCCACTAGAACCCAGTAAAGGAAATAACAACCAGAGAAATTGTAAAAACAAACATGTAACAAGCAGTTCAATTATTTATCCAGCAAAAATCAAAGCAGTTCCTTCACATGCAAGGAACCTGAGGCACGGGGGACAAATGGAAACTTTGGAAAATCAGAGTTAATTATTTTGTCTCTGATAAAGGAGGAGGCAGGAAAAAAACCCTGTGTTTTTCTACAAATCAAAACCACTTGGTTTTAGTCTCCATAACCACAGCAATTGGAAAGCTTAATCGATACCACTTCTGCCTCACATCACCATTTGCACTGGTTAAAGTGAGACTGAAACAACCAGAAGAAAGCCAGGTGTAACTCAAGCTGTTGAGAAGCCCAGGTCCAAGCTCAGAGTCAGGCTGCAGCAGAGCAGCCAAGGCAGCAGACACACAGGAATCAGTGTACCCCATGACCCTGGGGGCCATTTGTTGCTGAAGCAGCAGCCAGGCTCTCAAAAGTCAGAGAACCTGCAGTAGCAGATGTCAAATATCTCCTGCCAAAGCACATCGAGTCACCTCCTCACACAGGGAGCTCTTGGTGTGGCTGAACTTCAGCAGTAACAGCAAGTGCTGCCCTATTTTTCAAACACATTTGTCTGGGAACATGTGCACCTGTATCAGCATTTCAAATATATCTACTGTCATTAAGCCCACAAAAACATTGCCAGGGAAGCAACCTTGCCTAAATACAATTCAATTTTATAAATCATAGGCAACACAAATGCATAGCACAAAACTAGATGCCTAGACATATTCAAAGACATTTAATGAGTTTAAGACACTCCTCCACCCTCAAAGTTTCATGTACCTATTTAGAAGAACAGGAAACATTATTAATGCAACCTTCCTGACAAAGCCTGCATTTGAAAGCTCCTTGCTATTTTCTTCCCTCAGCATCCTCCCAGATGCTTAGGAAAGAAAAGCAGGTTCAGCAGCACTTCCTACCCAAACCCAAGACTATGGCCTCCACTTAAGGATCCAGCATGGAGAACACTTAGCAGGAACAAACAGGTGCCTCTCTGATGTGCAATCCCCACTCTTTGGTGGGATGGAGGACTGGCAAAGCCTAGCACCCCTTCCAGCTGTAAGCATCCAGAAAGAACATGCCACCCATCTGGCAGCTCCATGGTGCACATACATCACAGCCAAAGAATTCCCTTTTTTCTTCCCCACTTACACACCCTGCCAGCATCCCAGTGATAGATCAGTGACGCTATGGACATGGCATAAATTGGTCTGAAACATGACAAGTCTACACAGTTGCTGGAGGGAGGAAAACACCATGCTTGAAACACATGTAAAGCTTACTGGGGTTCTGAGAGGCCAGGAAGGCAATAAAGGCCATTTTAATGCCTTTTATCACCTCCTCCCAGTGTTTTTAGCCTGCTTTCTTCACCACCAGAAAGCCAGGTGTGAAGCCTGGAAAGCACTACCCAGCTCCTGCTCCCAAACACATCACTCACTTCCCACAGTCAGCACTTCAGAACTAAGTCCAGCAGCAGAGCTTGCAGATGACAAGTGGATGGATCCATCATGGATCTGAACCACACCCGCACTCCTTGAGGCAGGCAGCTTTCTGCCCTCTGGTATTTAAGACATTTTATGTATGTGGGACTTTGAGAGATCTAGACAGATAACTCCAACAAAAACAGTAGTTACTCCCTAAAGCAGTAAAGGAGGCATCAGATGTTATTTAATCTCCTCCATTCAATAGTGGCTCTCATACTGCCTTTAGTACAACACATTTCTGCAGTCTCAGAAATAGGCTGTAAGACTTAAAAAAGCTCTCTGAGCCTCTCAGAGCGATGGAAGGTCCTCATCTTCTCTTACAACCAGGCAGCCCGTTGCTGGAAGGATGGATGTGCTATGTGAGGAAGGATGATACATGGAGGAATGGGAGGAGGATGTTACTGCCAAGGGCTGGACTCCTGCCCACAAGCACACACAGATCCTGCTGGCCACCCAGAGACACCAGACTTCCTCCTTCAGAAAGGGAACTCTCCCCAGACACAGAAGTCAGGCATCTGTCATGCCTGGAATGGATGCACCCCAGTGCAGACCAGGAGGCTGCAGAAACCCAGCAGAGATTTTCCATGGGCTGGTGGTGGCTGCCAGCTGCTGGGGTGACTCCCAGGACACCTGTGGGGACAGCATGCCTAACAGCTTTAGAGCAAGAGCTGCTGGGTGTTTCAAACAGCAATGATCTCACTCAGTGCCACAACATCCCACGGTGTTCCGGACCAGGAGAGGATCTGATGCCATCTCTCGCACAAGGTCATTTCTCCTTGCTGCTGAACATCCAATCCAAGCTCAAACTGGAAAAGTACTGGGCTTAAAGTTCACTGAACATTAAACAATTTGATCTGGCTCAACCAAGTTTCAGGTTAAAAGTTACTCATTAATTTTATTTAAACAAATCTACACACCTGCTAAGTTTTCAGGCACTTCAGATGGGAAGCTCACACGGGAGCTGATTTCAGGTGACCCTTCATCTTCCCTTTCCTTCCTTTTCCTGCCAAAAGGATCCTTAACAGCAATGTACCTCATTCTCCTCTCCACAAACTCTCCTCCACGTTAGCAGGATGGGAACTTGCCTGCTACCATACTGTGTTTTAAGCTTGCACAGGTATCTGAAGTCCAGGATGAAAAAGTCCTGGATATCTTCTGACAAGAGGCACGCAATTTTTTTCCCTCCTCATGCTGTCATGCTGTATCCCCTGAGGCTAAACTGACAGAGAATCCTCAAGCCCTGGGTATGCTGGTTAGAGTAACTCCTCATGTAAGAAGAGCCACAGCACTTTTAATATTAAAGCGAAAAAAACCAGCAGAGCAGCCCAGCAAAGTGGTCATAAACTATTTTAGGATTTTTAATTTGCATTTCACTGGTCTTTTTATGTTTTTGGGTTTTGGTTTTTTTTGGGTTTTTTTTTTTTTGTTGTTGTTTGGGGCTTTTTTCTAATTATTTTTGAAGAATCAGGCCAATTCACCTAAGGTGGTTCAGTTCCACTGAAATATGTACTCTTGGATTTGTAACGAATGAATGTACTTACATATTTACATACATAGCCTCCTCTATTTCTGAGTTAAGAAATATTGCATTCATAATACAGTGACATTTCAGAAATAAAAGCTTTTTCAACACACATAGGCCAGAGTTGTGTGTTGTCAAGGGAAATTACTTTCACATTGCATTAGCTCTGAATTTTTCTTCCTCACTCTGAAGTAACAAATATAGAAATCACTAGTTAAAATGCATCAGCCTGATGAGTATTTTCTGAAGTTTGCTAGAACAGCAATTTAAGGGTATTTTCTCCAAAGTACAAGGCTAAAAATTGTAAGCCAGCCTTAGTTCAGAGGTTCTTTATCTTGTCTGGATCTCTGTACAGCATTATCTGGAGGCATCTCAAACAGGGGAAGCACCAGTGCTTGCAGCAAACCTCCCATGCCATTTTTGGGAGGTCTTTAAAAGCTGACTGAATATCAGAGCACTTTCAGAGATCTTGGCAGATTATGGCCCAAAGAGGTGAAAAATCATTTGCATGAGAGCGGGGGAGCAGAGCAGAAATTCCCCACACACTCATCTGGAGGCGCCGGCTCCTCCAGAGCCTTGGACGGGGCCACGGCGCTGCTGCTGCTGCCGCCAGGGCAGATGAAAGCCCCGGGCTCTGCTCTGCCCGGCCCCGCCGAGCAGCGGCCCTGGGCTCTGTTCCCTGCCCGACCCCACCGAGCCACTGCCCCCGGCCCCGCCGAGCCGCAGCGCTGGTGCTGAGCACCCATCACCAAGCATGGTGGTTCGTGAAGAGCGGTGTTCAGAGCCCAGGGATGCACAGCGCTGCGTGGAGCAAGGAAGGTGCTACCCACGAGCAACTGGGTGCTTTCCTACTGTCTGCATCTCCAGGACTCTCTTCTTCCTCCTCGGAAATCTTCCCCTAAGGCCCCTCACATCCCTTCCAGCATCCATACAGCACAAGGGGATGCCCTAATTTCTGTGGCCTTTCCCCACAGTGCAGCCAGAAGCTGCCTTCCTGCCTTGGTGAGATCCTACCTACACCCTCCACTAACCTTCCTTCTTGGAAGTCCTTCCCTTTTCTTCAGTTTTGGTCAGCTTTTCCCCCACCTCTCCCAGATCCACCGCATGCAGTGCCTGTTCTGGGCTCATAGTCTCTGCTTACCAATGCATTTCAGAGCTTGTGTACAAGTCCCACACAATGCTTCAAGTGCAAAAGCAGTGTCTGAGATGAGAGTCACCTGCCACAGCACAGACCTCAGAGAGAGGACAAGCCATGGGTACACAGAAAGAGAGTGGGCACCAGTGTGGAGAGAGGTGACAGAGCCACATACACCAACACCCAGCACCAACACAGAGCTGCCCAAAACTTGTAGCACTGCTGCGACTCCTCTAAAGCACACACAAAACTGCAGTCAAACCAAGCAGATGGGTTCACACTGCACTTCAGCACAAGTGGAATTAACTGTGCTGTTAATCTTACACAATACCATTCCATGTGCACCATCCCATTATCCTGAAGGCAAACTATTTCAGTGCATGGTCAAAGGCTTTGTTGCTGGTGTCCACTTGCCTGGAACCCACCTTGGAAAGCCACTCCAAAAGCTGGACACAACACACCAAAGCACATCCCATCCTCTCCTCTGCCCATCCATGTCCAACACACAACAAACCCTCTGCTCCAACAGGCAGGCTCTGCCCCTTTCTAAAGCAGGAGGGGGTCAGAGACTCCCACACAGCCACAGGGAGCACTGGGGAATGAAGGGGGGTATGTGCCTATTTTTGGTTTTACTTCCCTATTTCAAAGGAAAGTCCCTTTTCCACTTCAGATATTAACATATAAAACAATGTAACTGCTGAGAAGAGGCAGGACAGAGATACAGATACTACAGACCAAGTATATAACTTTGCTGGTTTTCAAATATCCATCTCCTCCAGCAGCCTTGCCATCTTGCAAGCCAGGCCTAACCAGGCCTCCCTAGTCTGAAACCAGACATAGTAACAGAGGGCTGGGTTTGAGGTTTTACTGTTTGATAAGGAAGACTTTGAGTATTTCAAAAGGGGCTCAAGATTTTGTTCTGACCCAAACAGAAGGTGACTCTTCAGTGCTACGAATGCTCATCAAGAGAAGGAATATCTCCACACAAAAAGTGTATCTGAGCTTGAAAAGTTAGCTTGGCCTTGGGTTTCAGCTGTCCCAAAGGCAGGCACTCAATCAAGGCCAGCAGTTCCAGTCCCTGCTGCCTATCTGTGCCTTGCACGTGGACGTGCCCTGTGCTGCCTCAGACTCAGAGAGGATTGCTCCCATGTCCCCATGAGACCCAACCAGCTCACCTGGCACCACACCCCAAGTCACATCTTTGTCCAGTGAGCAGACTTCCAGAGAGGAACAAGGAAGAAAACCAGAACTAAGGAAACTCTTTGTTCCTGTACAACAACCAAAACAAGAAGTTTTGCAGTGGAGGATTGGCTGACCTCTGCTCCTTTAATCCTGTATTGTCCACTAAATCCCACCTAACCAGAATTCAAGCTGTCTCCAGCTTAGTTTCCTTCTTTCCCCATGAAAAGAACAGCTGCCAGAGATATCCAAGGCAAAGGTCTATGCTTTTTCTTTTCTACTCACCTACCTGCAAGCAGAGCATTCCCACTCCTGCCAATGCTCCCCAGGCTCCACACTGCTCTGTCTTGACTTCTGTGCAGATTTTGGCTGCTCTCTGCCCTCTTTGGGATTAGAAGTCCAGCAGGCCCTAGGCAAGCAGGCTGTTGGAACTCCACCACCCTTGACCAAGTGTTACAGTTTGCAATGCTAAAGGTAACACAACACTGGGACAGAGAAGTGTTGCTCAGCCAGAAAGTAAGAAAGGGTGGTGCATTTTCCATTTTGAAGATCAGGTTTTAAGTGGAGGAGAGGGCATTAGCATGTTTCCAGCAGAAGAGGAGGTAAGGAGCAACAGCTGGCACTCTTGATGCCAGCAAGTTAAATATTTAGAGAAGCAGCTATACAGTGAGGTCCTCCCAAACCTTCTTCACACATGAAAAGAGCCATCAACCCAATACTTACATTTGCAGTTACTTCTAGAAGTGTTTCCTAGCAAGCTAGCTTTTCCATGCATGAGAGAAAAAGGGAGGTCCCAGCATCAGCAACAGTGACTGCAGAGGCTCACATGACGCTCATCATCCTCGAGGGCAACAGCCCAAGGACTGCAGCGCTGTGATAAGGGGCAGGCCAGTGGGGAAGAGTGATAGGAGAAGGATTGGCTCCACCACCAGCAGCACATCAGGCATGATCAGCAGAGGTCAGCTGTGTAAGTACGCAGCTAATTACTCTAACCTAGAGCCAAAGGCAGCTAATTACTCTAACCTACAGCCCAAGGCAATGTCCCCAAAGGGCTTCTAGGGAAAGCCCTTACCAAAATGAGCCTCAGGACACATCCTATTCATTTTATGCAAGTCAGAATAAACACTGGATATCAGACTCATCTCTCTGGTGTACAACCAATACATGGCAGCTTCTACAGGGCTCCAACAAGAAGCAGAATAAATGTCTCACTTTGCTTTAAAAGAGAAATATGGGATAGTTGCTAAGGGAGTATCAGGGAACCCTCCCTGTTTTCTTTGTCTATCTATCTTTTACTATCCCTCCAGACAGTAACACAAGATAACCCCAGTGCAAACAGCCGTGCCTCAATGTATGTGGCTTTGTCACACTGACAGCAGCCCTCCTCTTGCTGCAGACATGTGGAAGTGATAAAAGGGACAAGGAAAAAAAAAGAGCCATGGTCATCACCTTCATCTCCAGGTTCCTTTGCTATCCACAGAGGTTCCTGTCAATCCCTTCCAGGCAGCAGCAGATTGCCAGGTAAGAGCTGTAGGAGATACCACCACAGGCAGCACATCTGTGCTCTCCATGCAATTCTTCATGCTCCCATGTCCCTTTTCATTGAGTTCTCTAGCCTAGGAAAGAAATTAGGGTGAAGATGTTAGACAGCCACATCAGACTGATCAGAAACCTCTGGACAGGAGATAACTACCAGCCAAGACCACACAGCAAATCAGCAGTGGCACAGAAACACCGAGAGCATGCAGATAGTGCTGTGTCCACACTGTGTGTCCTGGATAAGGCCAACAATCGAGCTGCTGACACCTTGAAACATTACTTGAGTAAAACACCACACAGAGCCTTGTTTTGAAGGCAAAATCTGCTGGTGAACACCTGATGGCTCCAGAACTCACCAGAATCTAATGGCAGGAGCCAGGACGAGCTGGTAATGCTGACATCAGGGCAGAAGAACTCACCCTTAGTGCTGGAGCTACAGGTCCCTAAGGAGACCTTAAGAATGCAGCCTGTACAAAAACATGTGCAAAGATCTTCAAGGATCCCACTGAACCACCCATAATAAAGCCTACTGCCTACTCTGACACAACAGAGCAGGGATGCACTGCAATTACCTGGTGACCCCTTGCTGAAAACACAAAAGAGCCTTTACAGAGTTTATATTCCTAACCCCTCCCCAACTTCTGAAAGAAACTCTGTGTAACTGCAGCACATGTCAAAAAATCCTCTTAACTAAGATATTAATCACAAGACTGTTTAGCAAGCAAGAGCACACGGTCCACTTGATGAAACACTGCCTCCCATAATTATCCTGCCCTGGGCATGTTTCCAGTATATGGGCATGGCCTGGCATATGCTCCACCTCAAGTCCAGCAGCTCAGCTCTCTGCTTTCAGCAGGGACCCCAAGCACTCACAGCTTAGAAAGATGTCCCAATATGTCCATATCCCAAATTACTGCCAGCTGGAACCATCCTAGGGACCCTAACCCACAGCAGCACACCACGGCAGGGGAAGCAAAGCACTGGGAAAAAGGTAAGCTTAGGCTGGACACATTTTGTGTGGGGAAGAAAAGGAGGAAGATGGGGGAAAAGAGAGGTAAAAAGCAAGAAAGGAGGAATATATAAAGAGGGGTGTTGCCCATGCAAAGAGACATTGGCACACAATGCCCTACCTCAAGCACTGAGGTCCCACCAGCACAGGCTGGTGAAGTTTCTGGCCAGGTAAGAGAGAGTGAAGCCAGAATGATACTTGAAGGTCAGGTCAAAAGGGAAAAAACAGAAACAGCTACCTGCTAGACTGAAAAATTCTTGGTGTCTGCCAGCCTGTAGTAGTACCTCAGCCTAGCTGCATCTCTGAGAAGCACTTCACTGAGCAAGGGGTCAGCCAGTGAGCAGCAAGTGAGGGAATTTGCACAGGCAGACCCCCAGGACAGCTGTCTGGCAGCCCAGGAAGACTGGATGAGTAATGGTGAGGCAGAGCCCCAGCACTTTCACATGCCAGGCTACGAAGTCCCCAGCCTGCAAGCTCAGCAGGATCCCCTTGCTGCAGGCTGTGTCCACACCAGCCTTTGTGGCCTGCAGAAAGGGTGCATTTAAGTGAGAAAAATGATGCAAAGGGGAGATAAAAGGGATGGAGAGAAGCACAGACAATTGAACAAGGACAGCACTCTGGTTGTCCAGCCAGGCAGCAGTTCTTCAGGGGCAGAAGTTTTAAAAACATACAACAATCCACCCCTGGCTACCTGCTCCCTGCTGAAGTTTTGCCTTTATAGATGACTGGAAAGTGAGCCCACAGATGCCACCAGAGGCAATGCAACTGCTGCTGTGGCAGAGCCTGGGCAGCCACAGAGCTGTAAGAGGAAGCACAGCAGCCAGGCTGGGGCCAAGGGAGCTTCCCAGCCAACCACCCACTCCTTCCTGCTAACAGGGCAAAATGCTCAAAAATATTCACCAGCATCTCTGGGAGGCAAAAGGATCAAGGGGACATGTGCCCCTAGCAAAGCAGGACAGCAAGAGTGCCAGCTCAGGAGCACCTCTGAGAGCCCAGCACCTGCCAGATGTGCACAGAGCCTGTGCTGGGTGCTGAGAGCCACCAGCTGCAGGGTGGGCAGTGTCTCTTGGCAGAGCTTGAGCTCTCAGCACTAGTTCTGAAAGCCATAGGCATGAGAGAGATCAGACCTTCTTGCCTTCTGGTCAAACCAGAATTTGAGGAATTCATCAAGACAACGTTTCTATGTGGAGAGTTTAACCATATACAAGCAGACAATTACTGAAAGAGGCAAAAGCTTGAAAGATGACAAGGTAAAGCAGGGGCCTAAAATTACCCCCAGATTCAGAACAATGTAGAAGACTTCAATAATTAATCATTAATTCTTCTTCCCTCCTAAGACAGAGGAGCTATATGGAAAAATCCTGGAAAGTTCTGTAAATTAAGCCCAGAGTTTGTCTGCCTGAAGGGATTTAATACACTCTAGTAACATCCAGGCTCCAATGTGACAGGCCTGTGCACTAACAGCCAGTAATCACCAGACTGTGGGACCAGGAGGAGGAGGAGGCAACAGCCTCCTCTGTCATTCAGCATCCCTCCTACTGGCAGTCAACAGAGACTTATGACTTATCTTTTTTCTATGAGTGAGGAATTATTTCTCCTTCCCACCTTCCCAGCTTAACCAACAGCCTGATGGATGCTTTGGCAGAGGAAAACATCCTGCTGTCTGTCGTCTTCTAAAAGAAATGGTATTTGTTTACTGCTTCGTGGTTAATGCTGATTCATCCCAAAGCTAGAAATCTTGCCACCACAACTCTTCCTGAATGCAATAAGCAAAGCCCTGCCTGTCAGGTTAATCACAGCCAAATGGAAAATCATTAAAGCCTCTGCAGAGCAGAGCACCAGCCAGGAATGCCCCCAGGCCCCATAGCACAGAGGCTCAGATGGGGGCCAGCATGGCTGGGGGGGACAGACACTGGCTGGGGAGCAGGGACACGAACAATGCCACCACTGGCAGGGACAGCAGTACCCTCTGGTCACATCAGTCAGAGGAGAAAATGTGAGGAACAAAGAAGCCAGGATGGAGCAGATCTACCAGACACAGGGGAGTGGGATGTGAAACCCAGACAACATCACAGAGCAGAGGTGGAATGGGATGCTGAGGAGCTCCACACCAGGACTGGTCCATGAAGACCCCTAAGGCAAGGACTGGAAGGCAGGCAGGGAACAAGCCTGAAGAGAAGCACTGACTGGAGCAAATAAATACCTGCTCCCAGGTCACTGACAGAGCCCATGGCTCCTTCTCCTGGTCGCTGGTGTCACCCAGCCAACAAATCCTGTCTGCAATCCTAGCCTCCCCACTGAAGCTCCACAGGGAGGACAATGTTTCACTGTTCATGTTTCATCCCCACGCCTGGGGATGATTCAGGCAGGAAAAGCCTGTGTGGTGGGCAGCCCAGCTCCCTCCTCTCTCCATAAAACACACAAAAACCTAATCCTGCCCCTCATTTTGTCACAGCATACTCCTTTCACACAGCAGAATCACTCAATGCATGACAGCACTGAAATAATGTTCTACCTGGGTGGGGTTTTTCCAGCAGATTTTTTTTTTTAGGTGTAGTAAAGAAGGTACAAAAGACAGACAAAGTCTCAAGAAAGGCGAACCAAATTTGACAAAAGAAGCGATTCCTGCCTTGTTTCTTTTCCACCTGCTACGAAACCAAATGAACCTTAAAATAAACTCACATCCTTAATTGCCAGACCCTGGCAGAAGGACAGACCCACGATCAGCTCTGCACATGGGCTGAGCTCTCAGCCACAGAACTGCACTTCATGGACATCAGAAATTGAGAGAATTCCTGGCAGCTTCCCCAGGGAGCACCCAGAACTGGCTGAGTACCCTGTGCATGCCTCAGCTCCCCATTTACAGAGCTGCTTTCCCACAAGCAGGCCATGAACTGCAGCTGCTCAGACATTTATGAGCAGCACCACGGAGGAGCCTATTGACAACTCGTGTTTCTGTTCTCGGGGCAGGGCTGCAGCACACAAGTAAAGTACAACCTCAGAGCTGCAAAAAGGAAAATGAAACCCCCACCTAACAGCTGCAAATACAGATCAATGATGCACAGTGAGCAAGGCAGCATCAAGCCAAGCAGCAGCTGTGGAACCATGCAATCAGAGCCTGCAGAGCACAGAGGTCAGATTTGGGCTGTATAACTTAAAAACTGTCCTGCCTTCTGAGAGCCTGGCTTTGCAACCCCTTCAGTATTTCCAGAGAAAACACGGAAGTCCTTCCACTTTCATTAAAAACCTATTCTCTTTTATTAAAGCAAGTTCTAGGAAAAGTCAAGGGCTACTGCAGACCACTGGCAGTTAATTCTGTAAATTGTCAGCTTGTGCTTAAACAGAAGAATGATCATCATCTCAGAAGAATTGGCTCTGTGCAAACACTGTAACTTCAGCAGCACCAAAGAAGAGCAAGAGACCCCAAACCATCCCTTCTGCAGAAGAGAGGCTTGGGAACCAAGAACACAGAGAGCAGCAAAGGCACTCGGGCAGTGCCTTGGCCAGGGATCTGAGACTGATGTGATCACTGCTGTCAGACCTCAGCCTCTGCTACCCAGAGCAGGGGTAGGAATTGAAAATCCAGTTACTGATTGCTAGGCTGGCCACAGGCCTGGGGAAACACAGACCCAATTATCAGGACATTACTGGGATACCCTAGAGAGGAAATCCCTGGCTGCTGCACTTTGCCCCCAGGAACAGAGAGACTCACCTGTTGCAAGGCAAGCTGAAGCAGGACTCGCTCTCCCCATGCCTCCAGGATAAGATGCAGCACAAGGGACACTGCCAAGCCCCACAGCCACAGCTCCAGCAGGAGCCATGCCATGGCCATGGAGAAAGATGTGCAAGTTATGGCTGAGCCAACCTCTCACCCAGCCACAGCCTTGTCCCAGCAATGCCCCAGCAGGATCCTTTCCCACACCTACCAACTCTCTCACTGCTTTCCCCAGGTACTGCAGTACCAATATTTCCATTTCAAACCCATCTTGCTCAAGATGAACTGAACTTCCTTGAGCCTCCACCCCAAACCAGAGACAAAAAAATCTCTTTCTCCAGTGGGAAATACCAACTTAGCTTCTCCACAGGCCTTTAAGGGGGCAGTTCCTGCAGCTCATCTGCTCTGAACCATTACACCTACTTTTTGACACAAACACACAGCTAATAGTCTCCTGGTAACTGGCTATAAAAAATACATTAGCTGTTGGTGTTACCAGTAGTTCTAAATTCAGTTTTGTGAAAAATAATACATGCAACTACAGAGAAAAGAGGCAGAATGTATTTGGACATTTGGAGAGTGGGTAGGGGTTTTCACAGTGGTATTTTTGGTTTTGGTTTGGGATTTTTTTTTCACAAGAGTTTGTTTTCATGAAACCTAAGAGAAAAAGCCAAGGATGTGGGAGGGCTAAAAGATGCTCAAGAGCCAGAGAGACTGAAAGCTGTCTAAGAGATGGCTGCTTAGGAATCTGGCAGGAGCTGAAGGGGGCTACAAGGAGCAATGCCAGAAGGATGAGAAGGCTTCCAGGAGCATGTGGTTAGCCAGGAATTTGGCCACAGGAAATGCTCCAAAACAACTTCAAGACTGTAAGACACAGCATTAAAACACCCCTCTGGGGCAATCTCAGAGGAGGGAAAGCAGGTTATGATCGCCTTCTCACACAGCTCTTCACTTCAGAAAAACAGTGCTGGAAAAAGCAAGCCACAAACACAGCCTGTGGTTGCTGAAACCCTGGCAGGTGGGCTTAGGGCAGCCACGGTGGCCCACACTCTCCAAAAGTCACCCCCACCATCCTGCAGTCTGCAGCACCAGCTGGCCAAGAACAGCACAAGCGCTCAGGGGAATGTGGGGGGCTGGCAACACACCCACAGCTGCTCCCCCCACTTACGGGGAGTCCTGCCTAGCGTTTAACCACACCCCACGTTTGCTTTTCTCCCTTCGGGAGTTAGAGCAGCCAGGGGATATCCACGTGGGTAGAATGCGGGAAGGAAGACCAGAGACGTTCTGACGGCAGCGAGGTTCGATGAGCTCAGTCCCGATCCGCTCCGGCCGAGGTGCTGAGGCGGGCCCTGGCACACGGGCTGAGCCGGGACAAGCTGGGACACACAGCGAGGACAGAACCGGCCCTTCCTGCCCGCAGCCTCGGAGACAGACAGCCCGCTCAGGAGGGTGTTTCTGTCCTTGGTTCCCACCCCACGAGAGGCAGGACACCACCTCCACGCCTGAGAACGCCTCACACATGTGAGGGTGCACAGATGTTTAGGTGCACAATTAAGCATCTGCAGCATCACCTGCAGGGTTTGACCTGCCATCCTCACCCAGCGTAAAACCTCAGCCCAGAGGTCACAAAGGAACAGCGGTGGGGGGAAAGGCATTTCTGCAATACCTCAAATAAGCGAGGCTTCCAGAGTGCTGTCTGCATGAAGACACATGGGAAAAATCAAGCCAAATTAGTGCCAGAAATTCATTTTAAAAGTATGAGTTAATATGCATTGCTGACCTTGGTACACTCCCACATCTGTAGCCATGGTAAGGTTAAATTTCCTTCATTTCCATTCACTTCCAGCATGAACTAAACTAATTTTAATTAAGAGGGTCCCGGCTGAAACTTCACACCATTTCTGACATCAAATTTTCTAACCATTCCTTAATTAACCCCTCTGAATTTTTCTCCTTAGATTGCAAGCATATGATTATCTGTCTAATTAAACAATCCATGAATAGCTAATAAATAGTTACCCAACTGCACTCCCCTAATAACAAGGCAAACTTCTTAACCTTGGAACATGTAGCTCATTTGAAAGAGACAGGTCTTTTGCAAAGTGATTTACACAGTGGTAAGAAGTTTTCAAAATTGAGAGTGGAAAGGGAGAGGGGAGCGATATCACACTTTAAAATTAATTTGACTGTTACCCCAGGTGCAGACTTTAAGCAGTTCACCTCAATTTTTAAAAATGCACTTCTAACCACATTTGAAATTGCTGAACCACATCCACAGAACCTAAAATAATTGTCACTCCACACCCACACTCTGTTATAATAACACAGAAGATACAAGTAACAACTGCTCTGAAAATCAGCAGATAAATCTACAGAAAGTTACAAGGCATCCACAGGGTTCCCCCACCTCTGTGCTCTGTGGTAAAGCAGCAGCCTGGCAGTGGTCCCTGCTCGCAGACCTGGAGCACTGCCAGCTCCAAGGCTCCATCACCTTTTCATCCCACTCCATCCACAGGCAGCTGCTCCGTCTGCAGGAGTCAGGACAGCTGTTCTTTAAACAAGCATTAAATTAAATCTGAAGAGCCAAAAACTGCCAGCGATCCCTCACTTTGTCCATTAGCAGAAAGTCTGACTGACCCATCACACAAGGCATTCCAGCCACTGCTCTTCCTTCCTGTCTGACTGGGGACTCCTGTATCTCTAAAAATACCCATTCATGTCACAGGCACAAGCAACACGTATTTCTACCAATTCCATGTTTGCCTTTGGGAATCCCCCTGTCCAACTGAAACCTGCCCCTGCAGCACTTGTTGGAAGCAAGTCATAACACCTCCCTTCCTGGGGAGGAGGTTTCCTTCCACAATGGGTTCTGTTCAGAAAGGTGCAGGGCAGCTCCCCAGGCAGCCACAGACTTCACAAAATAAACATTATCAAGCTCTGGAATAAATTTGTTAACCAGTCACTCTGATGATCTTCCCAAGACAGCAACACTCTCTTGGACAGAAGCATTTATGAAAAGTGGATTGCAAGACTGCAAGAATGGCTGTTAATAAGAAACAAGCTTCATATTCACAGACACCATCATGTGGATGCGAGCAAAACCCATCCAGCACCTTCCAGCACCAGACTCTCATAAAACATACAAAGTATTCATCAGACCTGCCTATGAAATACCAGCCCAGAGGAGCCAGAACACAACTTTTCCATCTTTGCTACATTTCTGCTAATGGACCTCACTCAAAGAGTCCAACTCTCTGACAATTATTTACACTGAAGCTCTGCTGGAGAAAGACAAATATAAATCTATACAAAAATGTAATCAACCCAAAAATATAAAGTATCATAGAAGGTTTTGGGTTGGAAGAGACCTTAAAGATCATCTTCCAACCCCCTGCCATGGGCAGGGGCACCTCACACTACCCCAGGTTGCTCCAAGCCCCATCCGGCCTGGCCTGGGACACTTCCAGGGATGGGGCATCCACAGCTCCTCTGGGCACCCTGTGCCAGCGCCTCACCATCCTCACAGGGAAGAAATTTTCCTAATACCTAATCTAAACTTACTCTCTGCCAGTTTGAAGCCATTCATTCCTGTCCTGTCCCTCCAGGCTCTTGTAAAAAGTCCCTCTCCCCCTTTCCTGCAGGCTCCTTCAGGCACTGGAAGGCCACAATGAGGTCACCCTGATCCCTTCTCCAGGCTCAACAATCCCAACTCTTTCAGCCTTCCCTCACAGGAGAGGTGCTCCATCCCTCTAAAAATGCTGGTGGCCTCTTCTGGACTTGCTCCAAGAGGCCAATGTCCTTCCTGTGCTGGGGACCCCAGACCAGGCGGGTGCAGCCCTCCAGATGGGGTCTCATGAGACCAACAGGGACATTTTATCTCAACAATTACAATCTTCTACATCTAAATTTTAAATTTCTTTAAGACCCCTTGCAAGCACAGAGAATGGCAGGAACACAGTCAGGATCACAGGGATAACCAAGAATTAATACAGTGATAATCTGTCCCTGGACCAAAGTAAAATCATGTATTTAGGAAGAACTAAACTGTGAGTGAAGGAGATAAAAACAAAAACCAACCAAATAAATAAACTTTAACCCAACTTAGTTAACAAAGGATCACACCCAAATTTTCAGTCTTGCAAGGCAATGCAGCTCACAGCATGAAGATACTTTCTCTGAGAAGTTTTTTATTAATTTATTCATTTAAGATATAAACTAATTGCTTCTGGGATGCTCTGTGCTTTCAGAAGAGAGCAGCTCAGACAACAGAGCTCTGCTTGCAGCCTTTCCTAAAGATTCTGCCTTACCAACAAATTTAGAACAAAAAAGTCATTACTCTGATGCTGTACATTAAATGTTATTTCAAGGTGAAAGCAGGTCCTTGAGATAACCAGGGGGAAACCAGGACCACATGTCTCTTAGCCTCCAGGAGATCCATTTGAGAAAGCTGTCATTGCTGCACAACTGCCACGTCATTTTCTATTGTCATTGCATCCCAGTGAGGGCCATCACACTGTCCCCACACATTTGGGACTCTGCTGGCACACACAGGGTATTTGCAGAAAATCCAGTGAACACAGTAGGTTGATGGGAACCCTTCCGATTTCCTAATCAGCACACACTGTACCACAAAGACACAAAGGGCAAGCTGCAATGCATATTAAAAAATTAATCACTGCTGTCAACAACTCATCTTTTTCTGCAAAATTTTACTGCTGAATATCCAAACTGCTGCAGCCACTGTAAGCAGAGTGGATGCAATATTAAAGAAGGGAGCATTAGCTTGTCTCCAGTTCCCACCAGCCCCAGGAGTCCCAGGCACAAGCTGGGCTCTGCGACAAACACGCCTGCCAGTGCCCAGTGGGATGTACAGAGAGACAGACAGACAGGCATCCTGTGCTGGGGCACTGGGGTTCTCCACAGCCTCAGCAGCACTGAGGTACCAGGAGCAGCTTTGCTCAGCTCATTTTTAGTAGCTGCCAGCTCCCAGAGCTAACACACATCAGGAGCACACAGCAACAGCACAGTCTGGCACAGAGCTCCCTTCTGCCTGTACAGACAAACCATCCCCAGGCACAGGAGTCTGGGGCACGAGCTAGAAAAGCAGAGGCCTCCCTGAACTTCAGCATACTGCTGTTAGAAGGTGAGCTATTATGTGCAATGTTTGCAATCTCACAAACAGACCTTTTTATTTTAGCTATTTATAGAAAAAGAAACTGCAAGATGCTGTGCTGCTGCTTTTCACACCAACCTCTGCTTGAGAACAGAGGTTGTGGGAACTTGTGAGCAACACACCACAAGCAAACCCTGCAGACCACCAGATGGCTTGGTGGCAGAGCTCTTAATTTCAGAGACACTGCAAGCCAAGCATTCCAGGGAAATGCATGACCTTCCCAATGCTGCAGAGGGACCAGCAAACCCCAGCTAGGCAAAGGCACCTCTTGGAACCTGCTGAGACAAAAAATTACAAGGAAGGCTTCCTCTATTCTGGTTTCACAGAAGAGATCCTGGACACCCAGACAGCCAAATTATGCTCCATACCCAAGATGTGCATGTGAACATGCTGCTGTACACACACTCCACCCAGAAGGACCCTCACCATGGCCCATGCTACTGGTACGTGCTGGGAAGCACACACACACACCAGTACATGGATTTCTCATTGCTTCCCAGCATCCTTCAAACCAAAGACTCTACCCTGCAGAGCTGGAATCATAATGACAGGTAGAAATGGGCTTAAGCACTGCCTTAAATCAGCCAAGTCACTGCTCTGCAGACACTGCTCTGGACTCTCCTTTTCAGCATTGTTCACCTCATTGCTCTGGGAATCAGCAGGAACGCTCATCTGCAAGTGGAACCAGCAGATGTGCATTCATATTCAGTGCCATCAGTGACCCACAGGGAGGGATTTTACAGAAGCTTTGGGTTCCCAGCTCACCAAAGGCTGAGCTACAGCACACATTCAGAAAGGCAATAAACCTTCATTTTTACTTACAACCAAGTGGCTCAAACATGTAAGTTTTTCCAAGGTTTTAATCACACAAGCAATTAGAGGATCTGATAACAATGATCCCTGCTGGCTCGACATCTAAGAGCACTTTATAGAGAAAGCATCTCATTTCATCTTCTAGGTTTTTTCTAAATCAGCACAGTTATAATTAAAAGAACATTCAAAGGAACCCCTTGTATTTCACACTTCATTGACAAGTTATCCAGTCAAGCAGCACAGACTTCAAGCACATCTGAAGCCACCAGGAATGTCCTTCAAACACAAACATGTCCAGCCACTGGGCCACCTCACTGGGAAGCAAAGCCGGTCCTTGGTGAAGCAGTTACAGTGAAAGCTGTAATATGTAGGTCAGCGCTCTAAGAAGGGCTGTGACTAAGACAAAGTATCAGATTGATTCATAATGCTCTCTGATTGCTAATCCTGTGCAGAATTGTGATTTACATCCCTCTTCCAAAAATCTGAGGGCTACTGAAAGGTCTGGATACTTTGATAAAGATCATCACAACAATTCTCTCAAACCTATCACTGTGATCTTTACAAACGTTGAGTAGAGCACAGGAAAATGACATTTTCACCAGTGGCTGTGCACACCACTGAAGCTCTCCTGTGGAAAGGGCTGAGGATCACAACTGCAGCAGCACTTCTGCCCTTCCACAAACTGCCAGTGCAGCAGGGTAAGGTGTGAGGAGAAGCCCTGGCAGTCAAAGAACTTGAGTTCAATCATGTCCTCCACATCAGTCAGCCTGAGAGCAAAGGGCAACACAACCCGGCCCATCACCATCCTGGCTGGCTCCCCCAGCCCAGAGCAGGACAGGAGCTGGGTGAGACTGTGCTGTGGCTGAGGTGCCTGTGTGGGTGTTGGGGACACACCCCTGGGTGCAGGGCTGCCTGTCCTCTGACAGAGCCACAGGGACATGAACGTCTGAATGCACAGCAATCAGCTCCTCTGCAGCCCCGTCTCAAGGACAGCTAAGACACAGAACATTACTGCCTGCATCTGCTCTGCCCTTTGTCACACCACCCCTGCCCACCTCATATGGGCACCTCTAATTCCTCTCATGTATTCCCAGCTCCGCGGGAGAGGCCTCTCCCAGCAGTCACTGCAAAACAGGGTTTAAGTACTCACCTATTTTGGCCCTAGAAAACTAGGTCTCCATGAACAATGACACACCTGCATTTCCACTCTTTGGTTTTAACCAAGTTACAGAGCACACAAAGAGCAGCCACCAGAGTGGGCAGCCTGCTCAAAGCCACATCAACAAATATTTTTGTGTCCAGGAATTAAATAGATATGATCAGATATTTCTCTTGTCCGAAACCTAACCTCACATTTGCTGCCAGCAGGAGACACATTCACGCCCAGCTGAGCCCTGCAGCTCCAGTGATAATGGGGCAGCTCACTGATGTGAGCATCTCCATTTTCAGGCCATGCACCACTTTTGTCAGAGGCACACATTTTGGCAGAGGACCCCACAATGTTCCCACTACACCCCAAAAAACACAGCTCCTTCCACTGTATTTAGCTTACCTAAGAGAAGCACCCATTAAACGAGAGAAGAAAAGCAGAGGATAGATTTCTCTGGAGCCAAGCTGCAGCCTTGCATGGCTGTCCTGTCCCCAGCACCGACAGAGCACAACCTTGGCACTACAGAGCTGCTCATCCCTGCAGCACCATCACCAAACCAATTTATTTGCTGAACCAGAAGAAAACAGATGCTTTGTCTCGACTCAGCAGCTGCATCACCTCCAGAGCAGTGGGGGATGCCCAGGTGAGGTGATCAGGTGCCCAGAGCAGACTCGGGGATGGGCTGCCTGCCCCCTGCCATCCCCACATGGGCTCACTCCAACCCCCCAGGCCCTCACCCTCCCACAAGAACTGCAGCTAACAGGAAAAGTCTGCCTCATTAGACACTCTTGGCCTCTGTCCCAGGGGCCTTTTGGGGAAGATTTTTCCTGCTAATATTCTTCCTCCTGGGGAAGATTTAGCATCACTCATATCTATAGGAGTGCCTCAGGCACTTGGAGCTCCACCTAAACCTTCCCTGACACATTGACCCAGGGCACTGTGATGAAACACAAGGATGAGTGTTTGTATTTTATCCTGGACACCAGGAGATGAGGAGGACTTTCCAAGATGCACTACTAAGGTCAGTACAATACTCACTTTTTGCAGCAAAAGCTGAGGACAGAAAGCTGTCCCTCTCCCCCTCAGTAACACACCTTATGCACGCTAACTCCATTCTGCTGGAGTCTCCTTCCACTGACTCCCCTCTGAGAGCAGGAGGATGCAAGGAGCAGCCTTGCATCACAGCACTCCCATTTATTTAAAGTTATCCCAGCTCAGAAAAAGTATTCCAGGTTAGCTACCAGTGTTTAGGCAAGTGCAGTCCTGTGAGTGTGCCACTAAAGGAGGAGTCACACAGAGAGAGTTAGACTCATTCCTCACACATTAATAGGCAGCTCTGGTTTCTCACTCCCTCACAGCCAAGAAAATCTCCTGCTACATCCAGCTGCTCTGCCACGGCACCTTTCCCCTTGCAGATATTTCTGTTTTGACACTGTCAGTGATTAGATCCAGTTGCAGCAAGCAGATATGGAAACAGCATAAAGCAGCAGCCGCTCCCACCCCTTCAGTCCCTGGTCCCCATCCACTGCCCTGATTTACCGGGGGCTCATAAATGCAGGAACAGAGATTTGCCCCGAAAGACTAGTACACGGCAGCCCAAAAACACGCTACACATTATTTATTCTCTCTGCAGCCTGACCTGCTGTGCGCTAGTAGAGACAAATGCAGCTACTTCTAAAATTACTCACAGATTAAATCCCTAGCTAGGACTGGCGGGTCCCTGCGGGCTGACCCGGGCCAGCCGGGATCTGTCAAATTCAGGCAAGGGTGAGCACAAGCCGGAGGCAGGCAGGGGCCGGGGTCTGCCTCATCCCCCGCCCACCCTCTCTGCTCGGAGCCGCCACCGGGCGGGCTCCGCAGCCACCGGGGACTTCTGTGCTGCCAAAGCGCCGAGAGAAGAGGGAGCAGGGGAAACAGGCAGCCCGGGCAGCCGCCGCCATACACATCTGCCGCTCTTAGAAGTTTATACTGATGGGTTATAAGCATAAATAATAAGAAATAACAAAAGTTACGCCGCAGCGGAGCTGGCGCTCGTCCGCCCCACGCTGCCCGCCGGAGTCCACTCACACCCGGGAGTCGCCTCACGCCACAGCCGAGACCCCAAGGGCGGCGGGACCGGGCACGGCGGGGCTCGGCCCTTCCCGTCCTCCCGCGGCACCTGCGACCCCGCGGCGCCTCAGCCTCGCCCACCGCCGACCGTCGGTGGCTCCTTCCCCGCCAGCCCGGTCCCGCTGCCCCTAAGTCGCTCACCGCCAGCCCGGTCCCGCTCCCCTTCAGGCACTCACCGCTAGCCCAGCCCGGTCCCGCTGCCCCTCACTCACCGCTAGCCCGGTCCCGCTGCCCCTCAGTCGCTCACCGCTAGCCCAGCCCGGCCCGGCCCCGCCCCGCCGCCCCTCAGGCACTCACCGCCGGCCCCGCCTCACCGACCCTCAGCCGGCCCCTCACTCACGGCCGCCGCCCGCCTTTGTTGCCGCCGCGGCCGAGGCATTTAAGGCGCTGAGGCGGGGGGAGGCGGGGGCCGCCGCGCGGGGGAGGCGCCGCCGCCAGCCCGGCGGGCACGGGGCATCCTCCTCGCCCTCCTCATCCTCCGCCCCTCACAGCACAGCTGCGGGGAGGAGGAGCGGCTGCCCTGGAGCGACAGCCCCGAACCCAGCCTGGCCCGGGGAGCGGCGGGTGGCAGCCCCAGCCGCGGGGGTGGCTCGGTGCCGCACACGGCGGGAGAAAGTGCCGCACACCCTGCAGCACCGTCGGTGCGAGCCCCGGCCCTGCCCTGCCTCGGGAGCTCTGTGTGGAAAGGCACAAAAAACGATCGTGCCCTGTCACGGACACGGCAGAGCCCCGCGCTGGCAGAGCTGCCATCTCACTCCATCACTGTGGGCTCGTTTCGAGTTTGCGCTGCAGATACATCAATAGTTCATTAGCGAGCCGCAGGCAGCTGCCCCCAGCACCTATTTCAGCACTGCCCAGGAGAGCCCTCCGGGCCATGGCTCCTTCAGGGCACCCCTGCACCCCCTGGGATGACCAAAGTGTGGAAAATGGGGCACATGGCTACTGCCTGCCTGCAGCTGGCTACTGCCCTAAACTGCTTCTGGCCTCTTCTCTGCCAAGCAAAAGCACAAGTAGGGAACAGTGCGTGCAATACGTTTTGCCAAGCCCTGTACTAATCAGGGTCCAGGCAAGGCAACCTGATTATTGTGATCATAAAAGCTCAGACTCTGAGCCGTGCAAGCCAGAACAAATGCCCTGCTTAAATCAGTGCCAGTCCCCATTGGGGCTGCAGGACATGGTACCACTGTGCCTATCCTGGCTGCTGTGCTTCCAATGTTAACTGGAAAGAACAAGCAAACTGTTTCTGGGGTTCATCCATGTTTTTCCAACTTGAAAGGAGACAGCATCTGGTGTGGGGTTATATCTTACAACTTTATGTCCAAAATCAGCATCTCATTGTGCATTACTCCCACCTTGGCTGCAGATGATGCTCCCTTGCATAATGCACCTCTCTGCTCCGACTGGATGGAGCAAGGTCCTCACAGGGGCTTTCCAACATCAGAGAACGTGAGACACCTGCAAGGATACATAAAGAATTACAAAATAAACCCTCAGAAAATAAATAGCCTCCAGAGATGTTGCAGCATTCAGGTTCACATTGCAACCCTGTGCACTCCCCAGGTACTCCCCTTACGGCTGGTACCTGTCTGAGCCAAGTGCTGGAGGGAGAGCTGACAGGGAAGAATTGTGGATTGCATGTCTCCTGGTGCCTCTCCCTGGCTGCAGAGGGGCTGGATGGGATGTTCCCTGCAAGCTGTTTGATGCACTGCCCGGGTGAATCAGGGCAGAGCCTGCTTGCCTGGACAAGGTGCAGGATTCAGGGTCTTGGGTGGGTTTACACACCCTGTGCTCTTCAGAACCCTTGGCTGAGAGCGCTGCTCTTGGAGCATGAGCACTGAGGCTGGGGGTTCACAGCAGGCAGACACTTTCCTGGACAGGCAAGGTGGTTTAGGGCATTTCCTGGCCTTTAAAAGCTAGTTAAGCCTTACATATGTGCTGAACCCGAAGGCAGATGAGTTCCTGTGGCTCTCTTGAGTAGAGACATAAGTGAGATGGGCAGCTGGCCAGCCCACACTTACCACTAATTGGGGTATGTTTATGTGGATGTTTGCTCAGGAAGGTCTTAGCCTGGGCTAAGATCCTTCACTCAGCATCTTCTCAGTTCTTTTGTAGTTAAATCAATGTGGAGGTAGGTACCTGCTGTCACTGCAAGGGGCTGCACAAAAGGCCCCTGCTCTCCCCTTCAGGTCAGGGACACACAGGGCCTGCTTTCTGTCTCTTCCTTCTACCCACTCCCCTCTTGCAGAAGTCCCCTTCTCACTGTTCCTTGACTCCATCTCAGATTCCCCTTGTGCTGTGCTGCTTGCAGGAAGAAGCACAATTTAACAATTTCACCTGCCTGAATAGTACAGAAATCCCCAAACCACTGTAACACTTCCCCAACACACACACACACACACACACACACACTCACCCCCTCCCTTCTTGCTGTAATGAGGTTTCAGACCATGAGGGTACCTGAACAGGGACCACCCATGGTGGAGACAGCTCTACCTTAGGAACTCTTACAGAATCTGCAGATAACCGAAAGCAATGTGCTGGAGCCCAGGAGCCTCTGGGGGGGAACCTCACCCACTCACCTTGCCATGCCCCCAGGCAAGCAGCAACAGGAGACCACAGGGGGAGTGAGGGAGAGCATCCAAATTCCAGAGGGCTGTGCTGGCTTTTTCAGGCTTATGACTCCTACCTTCCAGCTGAGCTTCTTTCTGGAGAACAAAGCTGGCATCAGCATCTTCGTCCAAGTCATTTTTTCCTATGCTGCAGAATAAGCAGCTCAGGGAAAACTGCTGGGAGTCATAGTCACCCCTCTGGATTTGTCACCCCAAAGCGATGGGCAGAGTCAGAAGAACAGCACATAAAGGTGGCTCTTGTCCAAGCATGCTCTTGTCCTGTCCCAGCCACATCCCAGGCCAGCTCAGGGATTCCTGTACCACCCCCAGCATTGGCAGCTGCTGTGTCCCAGCACTACTGATTTTCTGGGCTATATTTGTGTGACTTCCAGTCATGACTGAATCAGTGGGGAAGGAGCACACTTACCTGTGTGGTGCTAGAAACATTGCAGAGCAGCACTGAGCTGCTCAATGAAGTGATTAATATTTATGCTCTGGGCCTGCTAATATTAGAAGGTTGAGAACAATAGATAATGCATTTATGGGGCTTTTAAATAGAATCTTCCTCAAAGACTCCTTCCTTTGCTGAGAGGCCCATAAATGTGGGTTCGAGTAGCTTTTACATGAAAAAATATTTTGCTGCATCCTCAATTTCTTAGCTTTTTGCTTAAAGCTCTAATAGCTTTATGATAAATAGCTAATGATAAAAAGGTGCCACCTCCCTAACTGCCTGACCTGACAGTCCTTGAGCTGCAGAGAAACCACACATGCTGGGCAGAGCAGTTGCAGGGAAGTCCCACCATGTTCAGGATGTGCACAAATACCTTCACCCTGTGCAATGGCAGAAATTTTCTCCAGAAGCTTCTGGCTTCTGCACAGTGAAATCAGCTAACAAAAAAATACTGAAATCAATCTTAACACCCCACATTGTCCTTCCTTGCTGCCAAAACCTGCATTCTTGACAAAGGTTTGTCTAACCTGGTCTTAAAAACATCTGTTGATGGAGATATGCCAACCTGTATCTTTTCCAGTCCTTATTTATCCTGCAGTTGGAAAGTTTCTCTCAATGTCTTTTCCAAAATATTATTGTAATTTTCCCCTATCCCCAGTGGGAGGCTGATCTATTGCCTTACTCTGTGGTAGTCTTTTATACACTTAAAGGCTTAACTCGTCTCCCCCATTCTCCTTCCTCTGGATTAACCAATGCCACTTCATTCCTCCTGCCCTCACAGGTCATGTTTCCAGGTCCTCCACGCTTCCTTGCTGCCCATCTCTGGTCCTTCCCCAGTCAGGCTTTATCTTTGACATCTGTCCTGAAGCCTGCCCTGCCCTGAGCAGAGAGAAAGGCTTGCATGGTGTGCACTGCAGCATTCACATTTTCTGAAAAAATCCCTTTGCCCAGCTTCCTGGGAAGCTGAGAAGCCTCAGAGAAAAGGAAAACAATTCTTATCCCATTTGCTTCTCCTGTGTTGTGCTCATGTGGAATGTGTTTGGAGATTGTTTACCCACAGGTGATTGTTCCATTGGATTCTGCTGGGAGTTGTTTTCACTCTTTGGCCAATCAGGGCCAAGCTGTGTCAGGGCTCTGGAGAAAGTCAGGAGTTTTCATTATTATCTTTTTAGCATTCTGTAAGTATCCTTTCTGTGTTCTTTAGTATAGTATAGTATTCTTTAATATAATATAGTATTATAAAATAATAAATTGGCCTTCTGAGAACATGGAGTCAGATTCATCATTCCCGCCTTCGTTGGGGCATTCCCAGCAAATACAATTGTGGACAAGTGCACTTCTGTTTGTATTCTTCATTTCATTTATTCTTCTCTTAGTGGGAATGTCATTAGAAGCTCATGTTCAGGCTGACCAAGGATTTTTTGGTAAGATCAGTGCCCTCCAGCCCCTGGCCAGGCTCCCCAGGCAGCAGCAGCAGCCAGACCCCTCCTCAGAGAGGGATGTTGTGCAGAGAGGAACACTATGCCACTTGGCCCTCTTGCCTCCTGGCCCGTTTAGGATCCTTGGATTCTTGCACAGGCAGGATGAGTATTGTTTTCTGAATTCCCGTGGGTGCACTTTGCAGGCAAAAGTGAAGAAAACAAGAGTTGGCCCACGGCGTTTCATCCCTTGGCCTGCTCCAGCCTCCTGGGGCCGAGCAAGGCCACAGAGCCCATGATTCATTATGCCTGTGTTGGATTTATCTCTTCAGTTGGGATGTTGCTATTCAATAAAAATATGACACATTTCAGTGTGGCAGAAACAGCACACCCAGGCAGCAGGAGGAAGGGGAAGGGAGGCTGTATAATCCATGCTGGCACACACACAGTGTATGCATACACACTGCAACAATTAGGCAGGTTTAATTGTCTCAGATCTCAGTTGCAGACGTTACACATGCAAGTCTACACACAGCCCAAGCTAAAACAGGCAGATCCCATCTTTTTGGCTGGAAAATTTCTGTGCCACTGAGTTGCCTCCCATGGAAGAAAGCAATATCTCACTCTGAGCTAGGATCCTGCCTGCAAATGAATGGGTCACCACAAATCCCAGCAGCCTGTGAGCCATGGTTTCTTCTCCAATTCTACCAGCACAAGCACAGAGTTTTGGATGGCACAGCAGCTCATCATCCCTTCATCTGTCAGAGAAGGGAGAGGGGCCCAGACCCGAGCTGGGATGTGGCTCACCAGGGATGCCCTTGTGCTCAGCTCCCTGTCAGCACAGCCCAGGTTTGCCTCTATGCACAGCAGCAGGTCAGGGCAGGGGGAAAGGTGTGAGGTTGAGTACACAGCACACATTAAACACAGCAGTCTCTCTTTGCTCTGCCCAGGCACTGCATTTACCAGGCCCTGGCAGGGGGCTGGGTTCTTTGCACAATCCAAGGCCTGGCAGGGTGTTGGAGACTTCGCAGAATGAGTGAAACCCAGTGTGGAAGGTCATGGCAGCTGGGGCTTTCTCAGGTGTGGTTTTTGGTCACAGGGACTGACCACATTGCTCCTCTGCCTCCAGGGCCCCACGCCTTGCTCTGGGCACAGCACAACCCCATGTGTGCTGCTTTATAACCTCGCAGGGCTGTGATTGTTATTTTACAGCAGCGAGGCAGAACAGCAATTGCAGACACAGGTAACCCAGCCCCACTCACCTCCCACCTCCTCCCACGCTGGCACTGGAGGAGATTGCTCTGAAGCCAGATCATGATGCACAGCAACATGCCAATGAGAAAAATCACACCACTCCCTCTGCTGTTAAGTTCCAGCCAAGCTAAAAATAAACTGCAGGTAGAATTTTCTTTGTTTTCTTCGCAGACTAGACAAGATTGAAGTCTCAACAATGAAGACCAACAATGATTCCTGCAACCAACACCCATGATTATGTACATTGCTGATGTCTTCAGCCCTTTGAGACTGTGAAGTGGGGAAGAAAATGGCACTGGGAGTTACTTAGAAAAGAAAGGAACTCATATACTTTTAAGCTTAGCAGAATCAGATTACGAGTGACGCTTTTCCCCTCAGCCCTGCACATTATCTTGATCACAGTTAGGAAAAAAAGAAAAGGCGGGCAGCATGTTAGCCTTCCTACAAAGAAAATAAGGAAATCCTTTTCTGCCGATCATGGAGGTTACACAACATCAGCAGCAGAACTTGAGGCTCTTGTTATTACATGGTGGTTTTTCTTGGGAATCATTTACAGAAGTGATACAAAGCTTCCAGCCACTGGAAAGCTGTACACACTTCTGTGAAAAACACATGTTAAAGACATAAGAAACCCAGGAACTTCCTCTTTCCCTTTGGGGCAGGGACAGGTGACCATCTGCAGGCCCCAGGTGAGATATTAACTCGTTCAGTGCTTCCATCCTCCCTTGACTGAGAGAAGGAACAAGAATGCAAACAATGTAGAGCAGCAACATGAAGAGACCAAGGTCAGTGAAAGAGAAGCCAAGTCCCAGATGGGAGGCATGAGGAGATGTCTTGATCTTGGGGCTGAAATCCTCTTGTAAATCTATGGAGAAAGATGTAATTGATACATCAGACTCTGTTTCCCTCTAACACATGAAAGCCTGGAGAGATGAAGGATTCAAATTGATATTGAGCAAATGCCTCCATGCCACAGTAAGCAGGTGATAAAGTAGTTGTGATGCTGTGGGAAGTTTGAGCAGAGAAGGAGAGAAGAGTGATGAAAATTCTGTGCCCCCAGGAAGAAGATGATTTCAGAGATAGATAATGAGAACCTTTGTCTTTGAACAGCTCATTTTTTAAAACACTACCCCATAAGTTGACATGGCCCATAAGCATACCTGTGGGAAAAGCTTGTGGAAAATGGGAGGGATTTCACAATTGCAGATTTCCCCAAGTGACTTCTATTTGTGAAGAGAGCCACAAGAGAACTGTTTTCTTGTGAAGAAGTCTCCATAACATTTACAAGAGGGACTTCTCTCCCTAAGTGAACTGAAGAATGACTATTCTAGAGTGATAAACTGACTGAAATTTTAGGTTTTGTTTCTTTACATTGTCATTGGGAAAGAAAAGATTGTAAGGAGAGGAGAGTGAAGAGGAGTGAGGGTTTTGTTCTGATGCTTATTACTCTTTCTGTTAGTTACTGTAAATAAATTTTCTTTATACCTTTTTATAGTTTTGAGCTTGCTTTACCTGTCTCCTGGTCCAGCCTCACAGCAAGAAATGGGTGAGTGCATCCTAGTGAGTGCACTGGTGATTGGCTGAACCCACCACATATTGCCCCAGAACCTGCTGTCCTCCAAAGACCAGTCTGTAGACTGGTTAAGTTCAGAATGTGTCACCATGGTATTTTCTGAAAAATCCTCTTTGCCCAGGATTTTCTCCTGGGAAGCTGAGAAGCCTCAGAGAGGAATGAAAACAATAATTATCTGATTGCTGCTCCTGTGTTTGCTGCTTTGGAATGTGGCTTGGACATTGTTTACCGACAGGTGAATGTTTGATTGGTTCCATGTTAATTGTTTTAAATTAATGACCAATCACAGCCAGCTGTGTCAGACTCTCTGAGTCAGTCAGGGGTTTTTATTCATTCTTGCTAAGCCTCCTGATGTCTCCTTTCTCTTTCTTTAGTATAGTTTTAATACAGTATTCTTTTAATATAATATAATAAAATAATAAATCAGCCTTCTAAGAACATGGAGTCAAATTCTCATCTCTCACCTCATCCTGGGGACTCTGACAAACACCACAAGAATGTAACTGAAACATCTTTAAATGCCTGCCTGCACATCTAAGCAATGTCCTAACTGTGGAAGAAAGTCCAGTGTCACCTGCCCTGTGAGCCATAACCTGCAGAGGCAGCAGCAGGAGGCAGCTGGGATTTCCCAGGTGAAGCTGTTACGGGCAGAAGGGGATGGGGAGCACTGGGAATTTTTTGCTAACACATTTCCTGGAAGTCAGGCTGCTGCAGCCCCAGCAGTGCTCTGGAAGAGGAGGAGGATGTCTTCCTTGGAGCACAGCCAAGAGTCTGGGAGGTCAAGAGATGAGCAAGAGGAATTTCCTTGCACAAGAACAGAGTTCCCCAGCCCAGGCTCTTGGGCAAGAGGAGCCCTTGTGCAGAGTCTCGTTTCTTTCTCCTGGATGTTTGTTTTTTGGGCTGGCAGGAAGAGTGCAGTTCACTGCAGCCAGTCCATGGTCAGTGTTCATTCCTGGGGGTCAGCAGAGGCCAGTGCCCATCCTTGAAAGATTTCCTGCCTGCAGAAGAGCTGCTCTTCCCTCTGCAGATGCAGAGTGCAGCTGTCCCAGCCAAGACACCACTATCAGCTGTCCCCAGTCAGACTTTGGCTGAAGACAGTCCCAAAATTTTGCTTACTTCATGGCAATCCAGACTCTGGGTAGCTCTGGATTATCCTCCTTGCCCAGCTCTGAGAGGGGCAGTTTGCCTCTCTGCAAAGTCAGCCCAAATCTGCCTGACATTGCATTTAAGTGAAGAGCTTCCACAGGCTCTGGTCTCTCACTCTCTGGGCTCTCTAAAGCGTTTGGTTTGTGTTTTGGCACTTCTATTTTAATTTTTTTGGGGGGTATGTAGGGGTGGGGAAAGGAGTCACTGGGGAGGCAACTACCTTTCCCATGAATGTGAACTGCACGGTCCTGAAATAGTAACACACCAAACCCCTCTCCTCTCCTCCCTCCCCTCCCCTCCCCTATCACAGGTCACAGTGCCCTGAAGTTGGGCAGGGTCTTTTTTTTGTTGTCCAGAGGAATATTCTGAGCCAGAAGTTGCTTTTACAGGAATATTATAATTTTGTCCCCTGTGACATGCAAACAATCCACATGGCTCAAAAATCCAATGAGCTTGGTCTGGGGCTGGCTGAGTCATCCTGTTTGATTGTCAGCCTATAGTAATTAGACTGTGCACAAAAAACCATTTCATTACAAGGCAGTCCAGAGTCAGACCCTGAAAAAAAATTCAGCCACTCTGGTCAGCACCTGCCATTAGTGGTAACAGAACATTTTAATGAAAACCAGAAACTCCAACATGAAAACCACTCCATTCAAAGTGCTTTTATTGATGGAATTTAATAAAAATATTTTTCTTACATTTGTTAGGACAAAAAACTCCATCCAAAACAACCAGCAAAAGGTTAGTTAATTGGAAAAATAAATTCAAGAAAACATTTTAAATTAGTTCTCATCAGGACATCCAATCCTCAGAATCCTGGACAGATGCAAGCTCTCCTACAGAGATGTTCCAGCCCAGGCCAGAATTAAGAAACAGCATGTCCAGACTCCCTGTTTCATACCCTATCTGTTGTACATTTGTGTGGAGCTGCAGAATTAGGAGCTTATCTCAGCTGAACTCAGCCCAGCAAGTGAAAGAAACCTTTAAAGATGCATCAAAACTCAGCATACACTGAGCAGAGAAAGGTGGCCTCAGCAGAAACCCCCATTTTCAGTGTCGTCCTCTGGGCCATGGAGTGTTTTTGTGATCCCTGTGATCCCAGCTCGTGCAGGGAGTGCTTTGGGTTGGGCCAGAGATTTTGGGCTGTGCTCACCAGAGGTGTCACTTCTGACAGCTCCTGCCTGGCCCTGGCAAACAGACAGTGGTGGGGGCCTTGCACAGGCTGCACGATCACTTCTGCAGGCTGCTCCCATCTGACTCACTGCAGCAGGGCTGAAATTAAAGCTTCTGTCAGGCAAAATCTGAGAAATTATTGCTTACCTTCCCTTTTAGTGAACTCGTGATAAGCCAGATCATGTCCAAATACACACAAATTCCTGCCTGCTTCTACAGACACTGCATTATCCCTTCTCTCCTGTAAATCAGAACTGTGCTTTGAACTGATGGAAGTGTCACATTTCTTCCTGCAGTAATCAGCTACCTGATGTTGAGCAACCCTGTGCTGGAAAGGGTAAGGCTTTCCACCACCCTAGCAGGAGGGCAGCAGGATATTTTTGCCATGTGTCACTCACATTTAAAAGTTTGCAATTTCCCCTTGGTTCTCCTGGGTACAGTTTTATTATCATATATATATACCTGCATCCTTAATACACTCTACACCTTCAGATGCTGAACTCATCATCCTGATGTATGCAAAATAAATAACTGCACTTCCAAGTCACAAATGTGGAAGTTCAAGAACAGATTTTAAAGCCCTTACCCTGTTGATCCACACTCCTGTGGGGCAGAAGCTCCACCCCATAGTCCCAGCAAGATGTTGCTTAACAAAGCAATGTGCAGATTCTGCACTTTTAAGATTTTCAGAGAATTGTCTGGGATAGTGAGATGTATTTGGTTTCTCATTTTGTGACATTTCATTGGAAGTTCAAGTGTACTTCCTCCAAATTCTGGAGCCTCCTATTCAGGGAATTTTAAGATCAACAAATAAAATTATTTCATGTTCAGTCTTGATGTTGGTTTCCTCAAGAAGTGCAAGAGGAAGTTGTTGTAAGGGTGCTGTAAATGCTGATTACGGCATGTCCTCTGCCCATGCTTTGAATCCTTGTTTGAGAAAAGACAATAGGGGAGGCAAGGTATCCAACAGGATGCAGCTATCTGGTGTGCTGACTTTTTCAACTGTGTCCAAAATAGGCCTAAAAATCGCTCACACAGCACCTACTTCAGCAGTGCCTGAAAAAGCACTTTCCAGGAATGACAATGCTTGTGAAACTTGCTTGCATTGGTAGCATCACAGCAAATTTATTCCATGTGAGCCCTGATGTGACAAACTGGGAACTGGGACCATGCTTACCCTGAGCCCCACAGCTCCACGATTTAATAAAATATCTGGAATTTCTTCTACTAGAGACATACCATGGAGGTTGGTAGTCAGGAAAGCTTGTCAATCTATTACTATAATTTAATATCAAGAGGCACTTTTTGGGGGATGATTTCCAAAATACTCCCAGGGGAAAAGTCTGTCACTGCTCCAGTGCCTGGCCACCACATGATCCTGTGGGTCAGACCATTCCATGGCCACTGTCACTTGTATAACAAGGATAATTAAAGTTTTCTGTCTTTAAAATTCACAGCAGGCATGCTTGTTTTAGAGAAATTGCTGTCCTTCACCAGCAGCACTGGTATAGGTGACTTCTGGTTTCTCATTATTAACAAAAAATGGAAGAGAGGTTGTTAAAAATGACCAAATAATATTGGCTTTTGCATTTATGTATTAGCTTTTGCATGTTGTTATTGATCATAAGTATTTAGATATGGTACAAGTGATAACTTTAAAAAATAATATAATGTAATGTAATGTAATGTAATATAATATAATCCATCACCTTAAGTATGCCCTGTATTGCTCATAGAAATAGTAGTGTACTGAATATGATATCTATGTATCACTTATAGAAATAGTGGTGTGATGAATGAATTGTACTATAGACCTTAGTGTCACCATTATATTTTATGAAAAATCCCTTCACCAGGATTTTTCTCCTGGGAAGCTGAGAGGCTTCAGAAAAGAAATGTAAACAATGGTTATCTGATTGCTTGGAAGGTGGTTTAGAAGTTGTTTACCAACAAGTGAATGTTTGATTGGTTCCATGTGAATTGTTTTTAATTAATGACCAATCCCAGTCCAGCTGTGTCAGACTCTGAGTCAGTCACAGGCTTTTATTATTCATTCTTGACCAGCCTTCTGATGTCTCCTTTCTCTTTCTTTAGTATAGTTTTAGTATATCATTTCTTTTAATATAATATAATAAAATAATAAATCAGCCTTCTGAGAACTTGGAGTCAAATTCTCATCTCTCACCTTGTCCTGGGGAGCCAACAACACCACAACACATAAGGTGTGAAAAGGATTTTGTGTAACTAAGAGAAGTGTGTAAAGCCAGCCATGGACTGACCTCTCCAAGTGATAACAGTGACACAAGACAGAGCACCAGAGGAGACTGGGGAAGAGCTCATTACCTCCTCTTATCAGAAAAGTGTGAAACAATGGGGATGATACCACGGGAAGGAATAAAATTTATTGACTTGATCTCAGGATGTCATGAAGATGAGTCAGAATGGGAACCTAAACACAAGAAGTCCTAGCAACATCAAAAGCTCTCAGGAATGTTTAAATAATGTATAAGCTAATGAATATGCATGTAACCCCAGCAATGTAACCGTATACAGAGAACATTATTTTAAGTTTTTTGCTGTGCTCTTTGGCCATTCATCAAAAGCACCCAAGTGCTGGAAATACTGTCCTTTTTTTAACCTATTATTAAACTTCTAAAAATTCTAAGGAGTGAACTCTGTTTTTCACAAAATGCAAAACCAAAATGAAAGTAGCACATCCAGATAGATTTTTAGTCCTGCTGTCGGAAGTGTGGCTGCACTCATGCCATGCACGTGGTGCAGGACAGAGCCGGCACTTCCTTCTGAAACTTCAGCACTGTAACTTGTCAAAGTTGATGCCTTAAGTTTTAGCTTTCATATTTTCCATATTCTGTACTGCATTAGTATATAATTCTGAACTTCATATGAAGTATCAGCAGCTCTTCTCACAGCTCAGTCACACAGAACAATCCTTTTCCAGCCCAGAACCCAGGACACCATTGCAGCTTCAGGCCCAAAAAGTGCAAACACAGAGAATTGAGGAGAGCAAACTGGGAGGATGGGACTGAATAATCTGGGCCTGTAATTGGACAATTAAGCCCAATATGGAAATGGGCCAAAACTTAGTGTGAGAACCTGTGACTCAGAGTCCATCTTGGGTGTAGCCACAGCTGGGCTCTAGTACTGCCCAAGGTGTATCCTTTGAAGGCCTTTAAATAAATCCCTACTTTATTCCTTTAACACTGTCTGGCTCTGTTACAGGCAGGCTCTCCAAGCATCAAAGTAATCAAAATAAAGTATTTGAACCATAGGTTATGCAGGTTACAGCTGTGGGCCAGGATCCAAAAACCCTTCCCTCTTCCCACTGTCCTGCAAAGTGCAGGCTGTGCTGGCCAGGCTCCCTGTGCCCTGGTGCTGCCACACCTCTGTGCTCCCAGGCACCAGGAGGGACTGCTGCCTGTGCTGGGACAGGATTCAAGGGGCACAGCAGAGCTCTGGCTGCAGGGGGGTGCTGTGGAAAGCTGCCTTGGCAAACCCTGCCCTGCAGGATGCCCATGAGCACCAGAGCACTTATGGACTGCCCAGAAAGCACCAGAATTACCCTGGGGACCTACAGCCCACTGGGAAGCATGCAGCTGAGGCAGGAGAGAAGGGATTTTATACTGCTGAAGGAAAACATGCAGGATTCTTCTCTGACCTTGAGATTTCAGATAAATAAGGAGTCAGGGCAAATAAAGATGTCACCAGTTGATAAGGCATGTACAGGAATTTCAGACAGTGATTTACACTGACTGCTACATTTAACTGCAAGACTACAGTCACAAGCTGAGCATTTGGGAGGCAGCACTCCTTCCTTGTGGCACCCTGCCCGTGCCATTTGCTCTGATTTGCTTTAGAAATGTTTAAGTGAGGATGTGGGGGTGCCTCCTAAGCATCCACACAGTACCACCTTAACACCTCTCAGAATACTCAAGGAGCTCAGGTACAACCTTCCTGCCTTAGTGGGTACCTGTTCAAAGTGCCTGCTCCAAAGAGGCGTCCAGCCCGCAGCCCTGACTGTCCCTGGGCAGGAGGGCTGTGCTCAGAGCACACCCTGGTGACCCCAGCTGCCCTGCCTGCAAAGCACACCTGCCTTGGAAGCACCACCCCTCTGCTCCTGTGCCCTCACTGTGCCAGCTCAGCTCTGCCAGAGCCGTGGCAGGGGGAGGATGTGCCCTGTGTGCCCCTCAGCAGCTGTCACACCTCTTCAGACAGAGCAGGGATGGCCTGATGCAGGAGGTTTAAATGCAGTGTGGAAAATAAAAAAAACCAAAGTCTCCTCTTGGTACTGACTTAAAACTGTCACCTCCTTCCCAGGCTGATGAGGAAAACGGGAATCTCCCACCCTGCACATGTCTGGGTGGTTGCTGCTGCTTTCACTGTAATTTCACTGCTTTCTCTCCTCACAAAACTAAGAGGGAACTTCCTGAAGTTGAGCAAAATGGCAAACAGTTTCCATTCCCTGCTCACTTCCTACCCTGTTTCCTTTTCCAGCTGCTGAAGCAAAATATCAGAGGAACTTCAGCCTGTTCTTAAAACAGTCTCTGTCTCACCCACTGCTTTCTGCAAGACTGACCCCAATTACGTTGATTTTTTATAGTGCCAACAATAGCCCCACTCCTCTACCATCATTTGGTTGTGTAGGATCATATTTTTTCACAGTTGTTATAACCATTTTCTTTCACAAGTTTTAAGTGCTTGGCCCATGCTTTCTTGATATATTTTATTTTTAATGCCACAATGATTCTCTCTTTCATGCATTTAGCACCTCATTCCTATAGGTATTACAGCAGCCTCCTCCTCTTTCTCTTCCCATATTTCCCACTTCTAACAAGAAACACTTCAGTCCCCATGCCCACACTATCTTGCAAGGTGCCTTTCTCATATCTCCAACACTTGGGCTCCTTTGCCCCATTAGGGTCTGACCTCTTGTGACTTGATCCTGTGTCCATGCCACATAACCTTTCCACATGTTATTTTTATGCCTGCCTGGCTGTGATTATGGCTTTCTGAAGCATGTCTGAGGCTGCAGGCTCCTCAGCAGTGCCTCCCCTGCCACATGCAGCCTCTTGCCCACATTTTCCCTGCCAGACTGGCTTCCCTGCTTCCTCTTAGCCTACCTCAGCCTCAGGAAGTCCCATTTCCATCTTTTCCAGGCATGGGCAGAATCTCTGACACAGTTTCTGTCAATGGCACAGCCAAGTCCCTCTCTGTGGGAAGCAGTGACTCTCCAGGCTCAGGCACATGGCCAGCTCTTCATGGCCAGCTCAGGAGCTCAGCATCCTCTGAGCTTCTGCTCTGTGGCATTCACATTCTCTGAAAAAATCCCTTTACCCAGGATTTTCACCTGGGAAGCTGAGAAGCCTCAGAGAAAAGGAAAACAATTCTGATCCCATTTGCTTCTCCTGTGTTGTGCTCATGTGCAATGTGTTTGGAGATTGTTTACCCACAGGTGATTGTTCCATTGGATTCTGCTGGGAGTTGTTTTCACTCTTTGGCCAATCAGGGCCAAGCTGTGTCAGGGCTCTGGAAAGAGTCAGGAGTTTTCATTATTATCTTTTTAGCATTCTGTAAGTATCCTTTCTGTATTCTTTAGTATAATAAATTATAAGTAATAAATAATATATATATAATATATAATAAAAATAATAAATATATTGATGAAAATAAAAACATATTTAATAACATATAATATATATAATAATATATATAATAATAAATAAATAATAAGTAATAAATTAGCCTTCTGAGAACATGGAGTCAGATTCATCATTCCTGCCTTTGTCGAGGCATTTCCCAGCAAATACAATAGTGCTTTCGTTTCCACAGCTGTACTGCACAAGCTTCAGGCCAAGTCCTTTCCTCCTGCTTGTGAGGGCAGCACAGCTTTCCCCAGGGACCTGAGTGGAGACAGCCCCAAGGCAAGGCAAGGGAAGGGGTGGTATGGACTCCATGTCAGCCCTCACCCCCAGGGCTGTGGTGCCTTCAAGATCTGCTCAGCAATTCACCCCAGTTTGGGGGCTGCCATTCCAAGGATGATTTATCTCCTGCAGGCAGGTGGCTGCTGACTCCACAAGGTGGAGGGAGGTGAGCAGTGATGTGGATCCATGTGGTGCAGGAAATGTCAGAGCACTTGCAGTGCTCAGTGAACAAAGGCTGCCCCCCAATCCTCCCAGGATATCTGCAGGAGCACAGGGCCCCCAGGGGCAAGGCCTGCCCTCCAAAGATAGTGCTGTGATTAACTGTCAAATTAAAGAAGGGTGCAGAGCATCTGCCCTTGCAGCCTGGCCAGCTCAGAACACAGGGAACACAGCCCTCCCCTCTCCTGCACCCTTTATCACTTTTTCTAAGAATTCTAAGTGTCACCAAATCTATTTGCTTAGAATTTCCCCATGCCAGAGAAGATGATCAAATAGTTGTTTCTTAACACTGAGAGAAAAGTTCAGACCAAGCCTTCTTACTCCAATCTCCAAGGGTATTCTTCAGAGTGTCCCCAGTGCAGGTGTGGCCTGTCCTTCAGGGCGCACACCAGCCACTCCCTGGATGCCAGCACCCTGAGATGTGCTGCCCCAGCCCAGGCTCTGCCCCTCCACGTGCCCATCAGTGCCCATCAGAGTGTTCACTATGCTCTCTGCCCCTTCTGGAGCTTTATCCTCCCATCTGTTTGTGCACAGACAAGACACTGACTGCAAATCCCAAACCCCACAGCTCTAAATGGGGTTTATCCTTCCTCCTCCCAGCCCACATTTCTGGCATCTCTTCTTTTCAAATACAGCTTCAGAGTCAGATGTGACTGGAGAACCTTTTACACCATGCAGTGGGAAGGGCAAGCTGTGAACTGAGAAAAGATCTTGCAAGAATGAGGTTCACAAAGGAAGATGACTTCTGCATTACCTACAGTAACACAGGAAGGAAAGACTCACTAAGATAAGAACAACAAATAACTCTTCACTTTCTCAATGGCCAACTGAGCTCTAAAAATAAATTTGCCTCTTACCATTTCCTGTTTCCACGGTTGCAGGGTGCATCCCCCACTGACCTCTGGCAGCAGATTTGGCCCTGATTTACTGCAGGGCTGGTGAAGCCAAGGGGAGGATGTGTGGCCACCAGCCTTTGCCATGCAGCAGGAGGATGAGCACCAGAGCCCCCACTATTGAATTTGCAGGCAAGCCCCGATGAGGGGAGAGAATGATGCATCTGACTCCATCTTATCAGGAGGCCAATTAATTACTTTATTATACTATATTATTCTATACTATATTACACAATGTTACATTACATCTAAACTGCATCTGCCAAGCACTCAACCCTGCCCAGAACTGTCACAGACATATTTTATGAAAAATCCTTTAGTTAGGATCTTTTTCTCCTGAGAAGCTGAGAGGCCTCAGAGGAAAAGAAAAACAATAATTATCTGCTGCTCTGGAATGCAACAGGTGCATCTTTGATTGGTCTCATGTGGTTGTTTCTAATTAATGGCCAATCAGAGTCCAGTTGTCTTGGACTCTCTGGTCAGTCACAAGATTTTATTATCATTCCATTCCTTTCTATTCCCTGCTAGCCTTCTGATGAAATCCTTTCTTCTATTCTTCTAGTATAGTTTTAATATAGAATTTTCTTTTAATATAATATATATCATAAAATAATAAATCAGCCTTCTGAAACATGGAGTCAAGATTCTCATCATCTTCCCTCATCCTGGGACCCCTGTGAATACCACCACACAGAACTGCCCAGAATCTCGTGCCTGTCACCCAACAGTCCTGACACACACACACACACACACACACCCACCCCCCTGGCCCTGACAGGCCAAAGAGACAAAACACCATCACTGTGGGTAAACAATCTCCTTGTTGCATTCTACTTTTGCACAAGCACAGGCACAGCAAATGATAAGAATTGTTTTTAGGAAGAATTGTGCCTTGCTTTTCTCTGTGAAGAGAAAGTGGTGCTACACCCCTCCATGTATCTGGCTGGGAAGAGGGAGCTGGCCTGGACAGCCCCTTCCTTGGAGGAGAAGTGGAGCTCTCCCCAGGCTGCTGTGAGTGTGTTGGCACAGGGCCACCTGCAGCCCTGGCCCCATTCTGTCACATGTGAATATTCACCCCCAGGAGCAGGGCCAGGCTCAGCACACATCCCTGGGCACAGAGCTGCAGGAGGAGGCTGAGGTTTGCAACCCATCTGAACAGGGCTGGCACTGCAAATGGCAGAAGGCTCCAGCTGAAAGGTGCTTTGGGTTTAGAGCAGTGGTTATTTCAGCAGCTGTAAATGGAGAGAAACCTTTCCCTACAACTTTCCCTTTCAAACTGAGAGAAATCTCTCCCTACATTATATTAGTGACTTGTGCAAATCACATTGCAAAGTCCTTCCTAGAGATCACAATGCTGCAGGGGACAAAAGGTGAGGTTCTAATCACAGAACATGGCAACAGGTGGGAAAAGCAGGTATGGAATGTGGAAGAGAGCAGCTATAAAATCTAATCTACCTCAGCCTCCCCAAAATACTTGTGACAGTTGAAAAAGATTCAAGTAAAAACTTTAGCTTTTCAAGGAGGTAAAGAGAGCCTGAAAGGGGAGATGAATGAAAGCCACACCTGTTTTTTAATATGTCTAAATCAGAGGCAGGAGCTCTGCTCAAAAGTTAAATGGAGAAGAATAAGCAGGTTATTGTCGTGTGCCACAGAGATTTTAAAGATACTGAATTCATAGATCAAACTTCGAAAAATGTTGGATTTAAGAGAAACACCAGGAGCAGGAAACTTGTAAGCTTTTATATACAGCACAAAAGCAAACAAATTATATGTTCTCTTCTGGAAGACAGGGGGATTCTTCACTCATGGTACAATGGGCTTAGAAATTTAAAAGAAGAGATTGCCAGAATGTTCTTCCTCAAATATAGAAACCCACAGCTGGAACAGGGCAGTGTGCACAGCACAAGGAGGAGGGGGCTGCATGGCTGGCTGGGAAAGCAGAGCAGTATCACAGCAGACCAGCATGGAAACCACAGGAACCTGCCAAAGGGGCAGAAACAGGAGCTCTGAGAAAATGCTTCCTGCAAAATCCACACCAAGCAAAATGGCAGGAGACAGTCAGTAGGAACATGGAGATGGTGGGAATAAAGAGAGGCCAGAGCAGGACCAACGTGTGAGCAGGGCTGCCATGTGTGCAAGGTGTGGGTATAACCTGAGAGAATGGTTAAAATAATAATCTCAAAGAAAAGTGAGAGACAACAGAGTTGGCTCCTTTTCTATGAAAAATCAAAGGATGACAATGCTTGCCTGTGTTGAGATCTAAACAAGTATGCAGAGCAGACATTTCTCTATGCTTAGAGTGAGGGGTTATATTTGGTGGTGAGGCAGGCAGCAGGTGCTTTTCCACACTGGGGGCTTCAGCTGATTTCCTCCAGGGGTAAAAACAACCAGACTCATCCCACCCTAAGATCTCTCTGTGCCCTTAGGAAGGCACTGCTTTAGGAAACAGCCCTTTGGGCCACACCCTGTGCCTCAGCCCTTCCACAGGCAGGAGGGACCCCATAAACCTTAGGGTAATATAAGCAATACACTGATGTGCTGATAAGCAATAGATAAACACATCCAAAACCTCACAAGGCTTCTGAAAGACTGCTTCTGGTTTAAAAGCCAGCAGCAGCATCTTAACAACCCTCTTAGACAACAGAGTAACTGAGTGAGGACTGTGGGTAAAGTCCCATCCATTGCAAGAGTCAGCCAGAGGCCTCCACCTTCAAAACCAGACTCATTGGCAAGAGAAGGTTTTGCCATGAAATGCGACATCCCAGCCTCTGCTGCAGCTGCTCACTCTCTGGCTTCCCTGCATAAACGAGAGGGGAGGCTCTGGGGGAATCACATCCCCAGCCCAGCAGCAAGAGAGGCTGCAGAGGAGCTGGCAGCCCCAGGAGGGAGAAGGGGAGCTGAGAGCAGAGCACAGCAGGGTTTCCATGCTGCTGCTCCTCCCTGGAGCTCAGCCCACTGAGTCTGCAGCAGCACGGAGCTCTCTGTACCTGAGGCTGGTACCGTGCTGCAGCCTCAGCCGTGCTGAGAGCTGGAGAGGAGCTGCAGCTGAGCCAGGTTCCCACCCTTTCCTTCCCCTGGGCATCAGTGCTTCCTTACCCGCCTCTAGTAAATCTCAGCATGCAGAAGGTCTCCACCATAGCCCTGTCACTGCCCATGCAGGTTGGTTTATGCTGCTTTCTGACACTAGCAGTGGAATGTCACCATGGTATTTTCTGAAAAATCCTCTTTGCCCAGGATTTTCTCCTGGGAAGCTGAGAAGCCTCAGAGAGGAATGAAAACAATAATTATCTGATTGCTGCTCCTGTGTTTGCTGCTTTGGAATGTGGCTTGGACATTGTTTACCAACAGGTGAATGTTTGATTGGTTCCATGTGAATTGTTTTAACTTAATGACCAATCACAGCCAGCTGTGTCAGACTCTCTGAGTCAGTCACAGGTTTTTTATTCATTCTTGTTAAGCCTCCTGATGTATCCTTTATCTTTCTTAGTATAGCATCATATCATATCATATCATATCATATCATATCATATCATATCATATCATATCATATCATATCATATCATATCATATCATATATCAGCCTTCTAAGAACAAGGAGTCAGATTCTCATCTCTCACGTCCTCCTGGGGACCCTCATAAACACCACAGTGGGAAATATTATTCCAGTGCTGCCAGGTTTATGGCATGCTCAGAACTGGCTGCAAGTAACAAACTGAATGTGTAGAAGGTGAGGAAAAAGCAAACACTGGCCCAAACAGTGTCAGAAACAAGAGTAACAAAGTAATGGAGAGAAGCTGGGTAAAGTTATCAGGACAGGGACAGAAGAACATTTCTTTTGGGCAATGCAACATGGCTGCTTTTTGATAAGCATGTATGAAACTTTCCTGCAGGTACAAAGCTGCTCTGGGAAGCAAGAAAGCCAAAGCTTTGGACACATATGGCCAAGGAGAATACTGTGTCCCAGGTGAGGTGGTGGAAGTCTGCTGGGAGAGGAAGAGAACTTTGTGGTTAATTTAATTGTACTTACTCCTCTTCAAAAATCAGGTAATGTCATTTTTGGAGAAATGCTTTGGCAACATCCTTGGGGCTACATTTTGTCTCTGTTTCAGAGCATGAGAAACTCTGCATTTTGGAGTCACTGCAGTGCAGCCACAGTGTGCTGTCCCAGAGGAAAGGGCTGGTATAATACATTGCACTCCCAAACTGGCAAATGCTATCAAGGTAGCAAATGCTTTGCAGGATGGTGGCAGGGTCTGCTGGGAAATGTAAGAACATTTTTAATTGGGCTGTGTGAGCACCAGTCACCAGGAGACACACACACAGATGCTGCTTTCCTGCTTTCCAGAAACAAATACAGAAAACGACCAAGGCATGAAGTCAGGTATTTTCAGAGGTATCAGGAAAGGCACCATGGAGTGAGGGGAGAGTGGGAGACCAAAGAACCCAGAAACAAAAGCGATGCAGTGGGAGATGCCAGAGCCACTGAGCACAAAAGCACCCAGATTATCTGTGGCACACACACGCTCATCACAAACCCCCATGGCAGAGCTGGAAGCAATTACTTCTCGTTCAGCTGCATACAAATATTTGCAGAGAGAAAGCCAAGACACAACAAACAAACAAGCAGTGGGGTTCAGGGGCTGGACTTTGCCCTGAGCTGCTGCACATGTCCCCAGAAACCCAGCAGGGACAGGGATGGCACTGGCACAGTCTGGGGACAAGTGACACCTGCATTTTGGGAAGGCAGCTCAGAGCTGCACGGCCACACAGAGCAGGTGAGGTCTCAGTGCCCACCAGCAGTCCCCTCCAAAGACACTGGTGGGAAGTTTGTCAAGGGTTTCCCTGCTGAGAGAGCCAGTGGGATGGAAAGGGCCTGGGGTCAGCAGGCACTGGTGCCCTGCCCTGCTGGGGGAAAATGAGGCAATGCCATTTCTGCCTCCAGTCTGCAGCCTTGATCAAGCACAGGAATGGCTTGTGCCATTATAGGAATTAAATTACTTTTTAGCTGAGCCACTTGCCCAGTGCAGTCCCAGAGTGCAGGCCCTGGGATGTTTCTCATGAAGAATACCTATATCATACCTCATTTCTCTGCATTTCCTTACTCTTTCCTCTTTGGCTATGGGGAAAAAAGGCCTTTTCTTGCTCCCCTCCTCCTGTCAGACACTCTCTGATGTCCCCACCTCCATCCACTAGCCAGCAGTGTGCTTCACAGGCAGAGCCTTGTGGATGCAGGCACATGAAAAGGAAAAATCTAAAGCACTGGGGGGAATTTTCCATGAGGTGGATATGGGTATCATGAGGTGGATATGTGCAGCTGCCTGGAAAAAGAAAGCATTTAAGCAGTTTCTTTTTGTTTTCTCTCTTTGCTATTCAGAGAACCTCTGTCATCTGATCAGAGACACAGCAGGGAGCTGCTGCTTGCTTTGCCAAAGCAATGAGAAGGAATAGCCTTTGTTAAAGACACCACCCTCATAGGGATTATAAATACAAAGGAGATGAAATTATCCAGTTGAACCCAATCCACAGAAAACACTGCAGTGAGGAGCAGGAGGAAGGGGAGAGCCTGGCTGTGGGCGATGGGCCAGGCAGGGACATACGAATCACATTAAAAACCCCTAAAGGAGTACCAGAAAATGTGTTTTCTATAGGAGCACTTTCACTCCCACGTGCCTGTCCAGCTCTACAGCTTTTGCAGGAGGAGACTCCAGTGATGCCAAGGTGGCAGGATCAGAGCCCAGCACACCAGGGCACCCTGAGGCTCACAGGCAGGGTACCCATCCTGCCAGAGGGACAGCCAGGGCACAGCAGGAGCAGGAGGCTGGGTGCAATGGCAGGAGGGCTCAGGACATCTGGTTTGCCTGTGGGTTTGGTGTCCAGGTCCCCCAGGACTGCCATGTGAGCATGGAAGCTGCCTCCAGCCCAGGGCAATAGCAGGAAGGGTGTCATGCAGTCCCTGCATCCAGCCAGGACTGAGTTCCAGCTCAGGGGCACTGGCACAGACCTGCACGAGTTTTGTGTGTGTGTTTGTAAAGGATTTTCAACACATCGGGTCATAGCTCTGCCCAGGCCAAGCTGCAAGCATGAAGGAGCAAGCTCTCCCTAGGCTGCTGACCACAGCCTGCCACAGGCAGCACCACAGCCTGAGTGTGTCCTGTCAGCCCTCCAGAGCTCCTGCAGCTCCTCACGTCTGCTGGGACAGGGTGTGGAGGCCCCCAGTCTGCTCCCAGCTGCCAGATCTGCTTGTCCAGCTCACTCCTGGCAGCCGCAAGGCAAGGTGCTGCAGCCACAAGGCTGCTGGGCCAGCCAGCTGCCACCTGAGCTCCCAGACTGCCTTCCAAAGGTGCCTTCCAAAGCCAGGATCATATAAAATGGGATGGCTGAGTGAACCACCATTGTTTTTCATGTGGAAGAGAGGCAAAATGGAGGCAAAGTCATTTGACTGCAGAAAAAGCCCCACAATTTACTGCTAAAACCAGTGACAGTGTGGCTTTAGAGAAGGAGAACAAGTGCTTATAAAAATGAATAATTGAAGATACTATAAGCCTTTATTAGTCCTACAGTAATCACAAACACCTCCTGGAAAGCACAAAGAAATGCCCTATCAAAAGTGCCACAGATGTGTCATCCTCTGTGACTTTCCAAAGACCACTTTGGGAAAATTTATGCCTGTTATGCCCAAAGTGAAAACACAGGGAAATATTTTTTAATAGATGTATAGTTTCTTTCTATAGAAACATGCATCACTGAGATTGAGCAATGATATTCCACTTTATAGACAATTTAAGATTCCTAACGCCTTTAATGAATCACATCCTCATTTCTAAGGGAATAGATTTTGTAGATGAGAGAAACAAACAAACTGTTATCCCTTAGCAGCTCAGTGGTGTTTTCAAAGATTATTGAATTTGAGCACAGACCCTCAGGAAGGCAGGCAGGGACTGATGTGAGAACACAGTGCCTCAGTCTCACTGGCAGCTGGATGAGAGTCCAGGAGAGTCCAGCACTGGGAGAAGGGCCCCAGGCCCCAGCAGGCCACTGCCAAAGCCACCCCATGGCACATGGCACATCCCCATCTGCAACAGGCAGGAGTCAGCTAATGCAGATATAACCTGAGGAAATGGTTAAAATAATCATCTCAGAGAAAAGTGAGAGACAACAGAATTGGCTCCTAATGCACAGCAGATCCACAACTGGGGCTGGGGATCCATCATTCAGTGAATGGAAAAACCCTTGTGGCCAAAACCTGTTCTGCTGGCCTTGCACAATGCACAGCAAAGTGTGATGGGAAGGAGTGATGACCCCGTGGGCTCCTGAGTTCCACCCCTGTGCTGGGGTGACCACGGGCATGGAGGGCACGGGGCTGGCACCAGGCAAGGCTTCCAAACACAGCAGGTGAGGCCTGTGCTTTGTGGAGCCATGAGGAGCCCTGCCTGCTCCCTGGCTGTGCCCTGCCTGCTCCCTGGCTGTGCCCTGTCCCCTGCCTGTCCCCTGGGTGTGCCCTGTCCCCTGTCTGCTCCCTGTGCCCTCCCTGTGCCATGTCTGGGGGAAAGGGACAAAGAGAGAAAAGGAAATCCCCTTGTGAGGAGTCCAAACCCCAGCTGGCTGCTGTGTATAGGGCTGGGGACACCCTGAAACCCAGTAGCAGGAGTTCCAGCATGCCAGGGCTCCTTGCTGCCTGCACTGGGCTCCAGCATGGAGACACCAACTCCACCTCAGGTTCTGCCAAACTGCTTGGGGTTTTGGGGATCCATGTGCTCCCTCTGCCATCAGACCCAGAGCAAACACACTCTTCTGGTTTGTGCACTGCCCCGGACACCCCAACAACACTGAGACACCCCAGACTGAGAGCAGCAGGTATGGAGTCTGAAAGAAGAGACATGTCCAGCGATGGGAAGGGGTGACAGGGGAGATGATGCCATTTCTGTCCCTCAGCACCCAAAATGAAGAAAAATAGGGTACTGGGAGCAGACGCTTTTTAAAAAGACAGAAGTGTGATGTAGGCTGGGAAGACCATGGAAATTGTTCTGGGATTACCTCCACCAAATTGCACAAATGTTGCAAAGCCCCAGACAAACCCAATTCTCCTCTTCCATTTTGTTTCCAGCTGGCTGGACCCACAGCTCCCTCAGCCCCTGCTGCCCATCCACCGGCAGAGAGAAGGGCCTGGCTGCCCCCGAGGGTCGCGGGGCTGTCCCCGAGCTCGGGGGCTCTTTGGGGCCATCCCCGGCCGGGCGTGCGGAGCCAGGGCGGGAGCTCCATCTATTGTCCGAGCGGCGGAGGAGCTGCCTCGGATCGCTCCTCTGGGCGAAGGAAATGCGCTTTTCCTCGCCTCAGTGACTCAGAAACGCTCTCATAATAAACAATTCCTGGGCTCTGTAAGAATGCCCGGGCCGCTGAGGCTGCGGGAGGCTACGGGGGGAACTGCTGTCCCTGCCTGCGCTGAGCTGCTCGTTTGAGCGGGCAAGTGGCAGCCTCATTAAGTCGCTCATTAACAGCTCAGCCAGACTGAGGTGCGCCTCAGGTGCCTGGTGGAAGATGCGATCCCGGCAGGGAGGGAAGCTGGAGGCGCTCGCAGGGGTGATCCGCACACCGCAGCACTGAGCTCATTCTGCTCCCCTGCACAGCTCCTTCCAGCCCAGAGGGAGCCCCAGAGGAGCCCGGGCTGTGCCGAAATATAATAAAGCACTGGAATGCTCTTCCCAGGGAGGTGGTAGAATCACCAGCTCTGCATGTGTTTAAAAAAGACTGGACATGGCACTTGGTGCTATAGTCTGGTTGAGGTGTTGGGGCTAGGTTGGACTGGATGATCTTAGAGGTCTCTTCCAACCTCATTATTTTGTGATTCTGTGGTTCCGTGATTCTGTGGAAGCAGCCAGTGCCTGGCTCAGTGGAGCAGAGGGATGCTGGATGCCATCATGCAGAACCCCCGGTTGCCCTGGCCAGCCTGGGAGGCCAAAGCAGCACCCTGAACTCAGAGAGCAGAAATGAGCCCTGGGAACAGCTGTGACTCAATAAAAGGAGCTCTGGGCAGTATTTACAGGGCTCTGCTTCCTGGACAAAACCTCTCAATGTCCCTTCGGCATGAGAACTTCTGCTGTGCCAAGATCCCTCGCCTCGTTAGGAGCTACAGGGCTAGCAGGGCCCCTGAGGCCAGGGAAGTTTGTTTGCAATGGCCAAGAAGAGAAACGCCTACTGTTGCTCAAGCCTGGCAAGGAGCTGCTCTGTCCGAGCTGCCCATCAGAGGGAGGAAAAGAGCCCGTTTGTCCGTGTGAAATGGGCCGGGAAAGGAGGAGCCCCAGCGCTGGGCAGGCTGGCCCCTGAGCAAAGGCAGAGGTGGGCAGTGGGTGCCACGTCCTCAGCCAGGGCCAGGGGCCCCCAGCCCACCCCGTGCAGTGTGTCCCTTTGTCCCCGGACCCAAGGGCTGGCTCAGCATCCCTGGGTGACAGTCCAGGAGAGTCCAGCACTGGGAGAAGAGCCCCAGGCCCGAGCAGGCCACTGCCAAAGCCACCCCATGGCACATGGCACATCCCTCACCTGTAAAGGGCAGGGAGTCAGCTAATGCACAGGAAAGGTTGGGCTGGGGCTGGGGATCCATCCCTCAGTGAATGGAAAAACCCCTGTGGCCAAAAAGTGTTCTGCTGTCCTTCTGTCTTGATTTCGAAAGACGGGAGTTTGCTAAGGAAGGCAGGAGCCTCCCCTGAAATAGAGAATGTAAACCCTCCCCACCCCTCCGAATTGCTATAAATTTTAAATTAAAGGGCTCTCAGGCAAAAAATATGGGACCAGGAAATAACAGTTCTTTAATAGGGAAGAAAAAAAAATGAAAGGATAAAATAAACAATGCAGTACACTAGAACAACACTGACAGAGTCAGAACCCAACCTGCCACCCTGTGGGTCAGGGTGTTGGCAGCAGTCCCATTGGAAATGTGGCTGCAGCCCTCCTGCAGCGTCAGGAGTGGTTCTGCTGGAGCAGGGATCCTGTAGAGAAGGATGTATTCCTCTGAGGATCCTGTGGAAGAGACATCTGCTGTTCCTCTGGGGAATCCCGTGGAGAAAGCCGTGCTGGTGTCTCAAAAACCTCTGGATTATATCCAGGTAGGAATGCTTGGCTCCTCCCTCTGGGCTCACATCTCCCAGTGGGATGCTGCAGTTCTTATCAGCCATGCAGTGACATTCAATAGCTGTTACCAGCAATGTCCCCTTCCGAGGGAGGTGTGAATGCAGTCACTCAAAGACACAGAGAAGGCAAAGTGCCCACTTGACAAAGGTAATCTGCCATACAGATGGTAATGGAAATCATCTTGCATTGCAATCTTCAACACCTTGCACAATGCACAACCTCACAAGGCTTCTGAAAGACTGCTTCTGGTTTAAAAGCCAGCAGCAGCATCTTAACAACCCTCTTAGACAACAGAGTAACTGAGTGAGGACTGTGGGTAAAGTCCCATCCATTGCAAGAGTCAGCCAGAGGCCTCCACCTTCAAAACCAGACTCATTGGCAAGAGAAGGTTTTGCCATGAAATGCGACATCCCAGCCTCTGCTGCAGCTGCTCACTCTCTGGCTTCCCTGCATAAACGAGAGGGGAGGCTCTGGGGGAATCACATCCCCAGCCCAGCAGCAAGAGAGGCTGCAGAGGAGCTGGCAGCCCCAGGAGGGAGAAGGGAGCTGAGAGCAGAGCACAGCAGGGTTTCCATGCTGCTGCTCCTCCCTGGAGCTCAGCCCACTGAGTCTGCAGCAGCACGGAGCTCTCTGTACCTGAGGCTGGTACCGTGCTGCAGCCTCAGCCGTGCTGAGAGCTGGAGAGGAGCTGCAGCTGAGCCAGGTTCCCACCCTTTCCTTCCCCTGGGCATCAGTGCTTCCTTACCCGCCTCTAGTAAATCTCAGCATGCAGAAGGGCTCCACCATAGCCCTGTCACTGCCCATGCAGGTTGGTTTATGCTGCTTTCTGACACTAGCAGTGGAATGTCACCATGGTATTTTCTGAAAAATCCTCTTTGCCCAGGATTTTCTCCTGGGAAGCTGAGAAGCCTCAGAGAGGAATGAAAACAATAATTATCTGATTGCTGCTCCTGTGCTTGCTGCTTTGGAATGTGGCTTGGACATTGTTTACCAACAGGTGAATGCTTGATTGGTTCCATGTGAATTGTTTTAAATTAATGACCAATCACAGCCAGCTGTGTCAGACTCTCTGAGTCAGTCACAGGTTTTTATTATTCATTCTTGTTAAGCCTCCTGATGTATCCTTTATCTTTCTTAGTATAGCATCATATCATATCATATCATATCATATATCATATCATATCATATCATATCATATCATATCATATCATATCATATCATATATCAGCCTTCTAAGAACAAGGAGTCAGATTCTCATCTCTCACGTCCTCCTGGGGACCCTCATAAACACCACAGTGGGAAATATTATTCCAGTGCTGCCAGGTTTATGGCATGCTCAGAACTGGCTGCAAGTAACAAACTGAATGTGTAGAAGGTGAGGAAAAGCAAACACTGGCCCAAACAGTGTCAGAAACAAAAGTAACAAAGTAATGGAGAGAAGCTGGGTAAAGTTATCAGGACAGGGACAGAAGAACATTTCTTTTGGGCAATGCAACATGGCTGCTTTTTGATAAGCATGTATGAAACTTTCCTGCAGGTACAAAGCTGCTCTGGGAAGCAAGAAAGCCAAAGCTTTGGACACATATGGCCAAGGAGAATACTGTGTCCCAGGTGAGGTGGTGGAAGTCTGCTGGGAGAGGAAGAGAACTTTGTGGTTAATTTAATTGTACTTACTCCTCTTCAAAAATCAGGTAATGTCATTTTGGAGAAATGCTTTAACAACATCCTTGGGGCTACATTTTGTCTCTGTTTCAGAGCATGAGAAACTCTGCATTTTGGAGTCACTGCAGTGCAGCCACAGTGTGCTGTCCCAGAGGAAAGGGCTGGTATAATACATTGCACTCCCAAACTGGCAAATGCTATCAAGGTAGCAAATGCTTTGCAGGATGGTGGCAGGGTCTGCTGGGAAATGTAAGAACATTTTTAATTGGGCTGTGTGAGCACCAGTCACCAGGAGACACACACACAGATGCTGCTTTCCTGCTTTCCAGAAACAAATACAGAAAACGACCAAGGCATGAAGTCAGGTATTTTCAGAGGTACCAGGAAAGGCACCATGGAGTGAGGGGAGAGTGGGAGACCAAAGAACCCAGAAACAAAAGCGATGCAGTGGGAGATGCCAGAGCCACTGAGCACAAAAGCACCCAGATTATCTGTGGCACACACACGCTCATCACAAACCCCCATGGCAGAGCTGGAAGCAATTACTTCTCGTTCAGCTGCATACAAATATTTGCAGAGAGAAAGCCAAGACACAACAAACAAACAAGCAGTGGGGTTCAGGGGCTGGACTTTGCCCTGAGCTGCTGCACATGTCCCCAGAAACCCAGCAGGGACAGGGATGGCACTGGCACAGTCTGGGGACAAGTGACACCTGCATTTTGGGAAGGCAGCTCAGAGCTGCACGGCCACACAGAGCAGGTGAGGTCTCAGTGCCCACCAGCAGTCCCCTCCAAAGACACTGGTGGGAAGTTTGTCAAGGGTTTCCCTGCTGAGAGAGCCAGTGGGATGGAAAGGGCCTGGGGTCAGCAGGCACTGGTGCCCTGCCCTGCTGGGGGAAATGAGGCAATGCCATTTCTGCCTCCAGTCTGCAGCCTTGATCAAGCACAGGAATGGCTTGTGCCATTATAGGAATTAAATTACTTTTTAGCTGAGCCACTTGCCCAGTGCAGTCCCAGAGTGCAGGCCCTGGGATGTTTCTCATGAAGAATACCTATATCATACCTCATTTCTCTGCATTTCCTTACTCTTTCCTCTTTGGCTATGGGGAAAAAAGGCCTTTTCTTGCTCCCCTCCTCCTGTCAGACACTCTCTGATGTCCCCACCTCCATCCACTAGCCAGCAGTGTGCTTCACAGGCAGAGCCTTGTGGATGCAGGCACATGAAAAGGAAAAATCTAAAGCACTGGGGGGGCTTCCATGAGGTGGATATGGGTATCATGAGGTGGATATGTGCAGCTGCCTGGAAAAAAGAAAGCATTTAAGCAGTTTCTTTTGTTTTCTCTCTTTATTCAGAGAACCTCTGTCATCTGATCAGAGACACAGCAGGGAGCTGCTGCTTGCTTTATAAAGCAATGAGAAGGAATAGCCTTTGTTAAAGACACCACCCCCTCATAGGGATTATAAATACAAAGGAGATGAAATTATCCAGTTGAACCCAATCCACAGAAAACACTGCAGTGAGGAGCAGGAGGAAGGAGAGCCTGGCTGTGGGCGATGGGCCAGGCAGGGACATACGAATCACATTAAAACCCCTAAAAGAGTACCAGAAAATGTGTTTTCTATAGGAGCACTTTCACTCCCACGTGCCTGTCCAGCTCTACAGCTTTTGCAGGAGGAGACTCCAGTGATGCCAAGGTGGCAGGATCAGAGCCCAGCACACCAGGGTACCCCGAGGCTCACAGGCAGGGTACCCATCCTGCCAGAGGGACAGCCAGGGCACAGCAGGAGCAGGAGGCTGGGTGCAATGGCAGGAGGGCTCAGGACATCTGGTTTGCCTGTGGGTTTGGTGTCCAGGTCCCCCAGGACTGCCATGTGAGCATGGAAGCTGCCTCCAGCCCAGGGCAATAGCAGGAAGGGTGTCATGCAGTCCCTGCATCCAGCCAGGACTGAGTTCCAGCTCAGGGGCACTGGCACAGACCTGCACGAGTTTTGTGTGTGTGTTTGTAAAGGATTTTCAACACATCGGGTCATAGCTCTGCCCAGGCCAAGCTGCAAGCATGAAGGAGCAAGCTCTCCCTAGGCTGCTGACCACAGCCTGCCACAGGCAGCACCACAGCCTGAGTGTGTCCTGTCAGCCCTCCAGAGCTCCTGCAGCTCCTCACGTCTGCTGGGACAGGGTGTGGAGGCCCCCAGTCTGCTCCCAGCTGCCAGATCTGCTTGTCCAGCTCACTCCTGGCAGCCGCAAGGCAAGGTGCTGCAGCCACAAGGCTGCTGGGCCAGCCAGCTGCCACCTGAGCTCCCAGACTGCCTTCCAAAGGTGCCTTCCAAAGCCAGGATCATATAAAATGGGATGGCTGAGTGAACCACCATTGTTTTTCATGTGGAAGAGAGGCAAAATGGAGGCAAAGTCATTTGACTGCAGAAAAAGCCCCACAATTTACTGCTAAAACCAGTGACAGTGTGGCTTTAGAGAAGGAGAACAAGTGCTTATAAAAATGAATAATTGAAGATACTATAAGCCTTTATTAGTCCTACAGTAATCACAAACACCTCCTGGAAAGCACAAAGAAATGCCCTATCAAAAGTGCCACAGATGTGTCATCCTCTGTGACTTTCCAAAGACCACTTTGGGAAAATTTATGCCTGTTATGCCCAAAGTGAAAACACAGGGAAATATTTTTTAATAGATGTATAGTTTCTTTCTATAGAAACATGCATCACTGAGATTGAGCAATGATATTCCACTTTCTAGACAATTTAAGATTCCTAATGCCTTTAATGAATCACATCCTCATTTCTAAGGGAATAGATTTTGTAGATGAGAGAAACAAACAAACTGTTATCCCTTAGCAGCTCAGTGGTGTTTTCAAAGATTATTGAATTTGAGCACAGACCCTCAGGAAGGCAGGCAGGGACTGATGTGAGAACACAGTGCCTCAGTCTCACTGGCAGCTGGATGAGAGTCCAGGAGAGTCCAGCACTGGGAGAAGGGCCCCAGGCCCCAGCAGGCCACTGCCAAAGCCACCCCATGGCACATGCCACATCCCCCATCTGCAACAGGCAGGGAGTCAGCTAATGCAGATATAACCTGAGGAAATGGTTAAAATAATCATCTCAGAGAAAAGTGAGAGACAACAGAATTGGCTCCTAATGCACAGCAGATCCACAACTGGGGCTGGGGATCCATCCTTCAGTGAATGGAAAAACCCTTGTGGCCAAAACCTGTTCTGCTGGCCTTGCACAATGCACAGCAAAGTGTGATGGGAAGGAGTGATGACCCCGTGGGCTCCTGAGTTCCACCCCTGTGCTGGGGTGACCACGGGCATGGAGGGCACGGGGCTGGCACCAGGCAAGGCTTCCAAACACAGCAGGTGGGGCCTGTGCTTTGTGGAGCCATGAGGAGCCCTGCCTGCTCCCTGGCTGTGCCCTGTCTGTGCCCTGTCCCCTGCCTGTCCCCTGGGTGTGCCCTGTCCCCTGTCTGCTCCCTGTGCCCTCCCTGTGCCATGTCTGGGGGAAAGGGACAAAGAGAGAAAAGGAAATCCCCTTGTGAGGAGTCCAAACCCCAGCTGGCTGCTGTGTATAGGGCTGGGGACACCCTGAAACCCAGTAGCAGGAGTTCCAGCATGCCAGGGCTCCTTGCTGCCTGCACTGGGCTCCAGCATGGAGACACCAACTCCACCTCAGGTTCTGCCAAACTGCTTGGGGTTTTGGGGATCCATGTGCTCCCTCTGCCATCAGACCCAGAGCAAACACACTCTTCTGGTTTGTGCACTGCCCCCGGACACCCCAACAACACTGAGACACCCCAGACTGAGAGCAGCAGGTATGGAGTCTGAAAGAAGAGACATGTCCAGCGATGGGAAGGGGTGACAGGGGGAGATGATGCCATTTCTGTCCCTCAGCACCCAAAAATGAAGAAAAATAGGGTACTGGGAGCAGACGCTTCTTTAAAAAGACAGAAGTGTGATGTAGGCTGGGAAGACCATGGAAATTGTTCTGGGATTACCTCCACCAAATTGCACAAATGTTGCAAAGCCCCAGACAAACCCAATTCTCCTCTTCCATTTTGTTTCCAGCTGGCTGGACCCACAGCTCCCTCAGCCCCTGCTGCCCATCCACCGGCAGAGAGAAGGTCCTGGCTGCCCCCGAGGGTCGCGGGGCTGTCCCCGAGCTCGGGGGCTCTTTGGGGCCATCCCCGGCCGGGCGTGCGGAGCCAGGGCGGGAGCTCCATCTATTGTCCGAGCGGCGGAGGGGCTGCCTCGGATCGCTCCTCTGGGCGAAGGAAATGCGCTTTTCCTCGCCTCAGTGACTCAGAAACGCTCTCATAATAAACAATTCCTGGGCTCTGTAAGAATGCGGGGCCGCTGAGGCTGCGGGAGGCTACGTGGGGAACTGCTGTCCCTGCCTGCGCTGAGCTGCTCGTTTGAGCGGGCAAGTGGCAGCCTCATTAAGTCGCTCATTAACAGCTCAGCCAGACTGAGGTGCGCTCTCAGGTGCCTGGTGGAAGATGCGATCCCGGCAGGGAGTGGAAGCTGGAGGCGCTCGCAGGGGTGATCCGCACACCGCAGCACTGAGCTCATTCTGCTCCCTGCACAGCTCCTTCCAGCCCAGAGGGAGCCCCAGAGGAGCCCGGGCTGTGCCGAAAGTAATAAAGCACTGGAATACTCTTCCCAGGGAGGTGGTAGAATCACCAGCTCTGCATGTGTTTAAAAAAAGACTGGACATGGCACTTGGTGCTATAGTCTGGTTGAGGTGTTGGGGCTAGGTTGGACTGGATGATCTTAGAGGTCTCTTCCAACCTCATTATTTTGTGATTCTGTGGTTCCGTGATTCTGTGGAAGCAGCCAGTGCCTGGCTCAGTGGAGCAGAGGGATGCTGGATGCCATCATGCAGAACCCCCCGGTTGCCCTGGCCAGCCCGGGGAGGCCAAAGCAGCACCCTGAACTCAGAGAGCAGAAATGAGCCCTGGGAACAGCTGTGACTCAATAAAAGGAGCTCTGGGCAGTATTTACAGGGCTCTGCTTCCTGGACAAAACCTCTCAATGTCCCTTCGGCATGAGAACTTCTGCTGTGCCAAGATCCCTCGCCTCGTTAGGAGCCAAGCAGGGCTCCCCTGAGGCCAGGGAAGTTTGTTTGCAATGGCCAAGAAGAGAAACGCGCTGTTGCTCAAGCCTGGCAAGGAGCTGCTCTGTCCGAGCTGCCCATCAGAGGGAGGAAAAGAGCCCGTTTGTCCGTGTGAAATGGGCCGGGAAAGGAGGAGCCCCAGCGCTGGGCAGGCTGGCCCTGAGCAAAGGCAGAGTGTGGCAGTGGGTGCCACGTCCTCAGCCAGGGCCAGGGGCCCCCAGCCCACCCCGTGCAGTGTGTCCCTTTGTCCCCGGACCCAAGGGCTGGCTCAGCATCCCTGGGTGACAGTCCAGGAGAGTCCAGCACTGGGAGAAGAGCCCCAGGCCCCAGCAGGCCACTGCCAAAGCCACCCCATGGCACATGGCACATCCCTCAACTGTAAAGGGCAGGGAGTCAGCTAATGCACAGGAAAGGCTGGGCTGGGGCTGGGGATCCATCCCTCAGTGAATGGAAAAACCCCTGTGGCCAAAAAGTGTTCTGCTGTCCTTCTGTCTTGATTTCGAAAGACAGGAGTTTGCTAAGGAAGGCAGGAGCCTCCCCTGAAACAGAGAATGTAAACCCTCCCCACCCCTCCGAATTGCTATAAATTTTAAATTAAAGGGCTCTCAGGCAAAAAATATGGGACCAGGAAATAACAGTCCTTTAATAGGGAAGAAAAAAAAATGAAAGGATAAAATAAACAATGCAGTACACTAGAACAACACTGACAGAGTCAGAACCCAACCTGACACCCTGTGGGTCAGGGTGTTGGCAGCAGTCCCATTGGAAATGTGGCTGCAGCCCTCCTGCAGCGTCAGGGGTGGTTCTGCTGGAGCAGGGATCCTGTAGAGAAGGATGTATTCCTCCTCTGAAGATCCTGTGGAAGAGGCAGCTGCTGTTCCTCTGGGGAATCCCGTGGAGAAAGCCATGCTGGTGTCTCAAAAACCTCTGGATTATATCCAGGTAGGAATGCTTGGCTCCTCCCTCTGGGCTCACATCTCCCAGTGGGATGCTGCAGTTCTTATCAGTCATGCAGTGACATTCAATAGCTGTTATCAGCAATGTCCCCTCCCGAGGGAGGTGTGAATGCGGTCACTCAAAGACACAGAGAAGGCAAAGTGCCCACTTGACAAAGGTAATCTGCCATACAGATGGTAATGGAAATCATCTTGCATTGCAATCTTCAACACCTTGCACAATGCACAGCAAAGTGTGACAGGAAGGAGCCATGTCCCCCGTGGGCTCCTGACTCCCAGAGGCCTCCATCCCCCACCCCTCATCATTGTCATGGCCTCGGGTGAGCAGCCACCCTGCAGAGCCCAGCTGGGCTGTGCCATGGCCACAGAAAGCCACTGTCCCCTGCTGCACACCTGGCCTTGGGCGCTGCTGCCAGCCCTGCCCATCCCTGGGCCTGTGCCGCCTCCCCTCGCTCATGGAGGAAAACAGGGGGAGCATCCTGTGAGTTTGCAATTCATGGGAATTACAAACAAACCCATGGGGTGTCACAGGAAAGGCTGTGCCACACGGCATGGCGATGGCCCTTGTGCCTCCCTGCTGGCACTGCTGGGGACATGAGGGCACACGGTGCACCCACCAGGAGCCAGCCTGACGGGGAAGGGCTGACCAGGCCCTGAGGGCACACAGGACAGGGCTGCCAGCCTCAGGCCGGGCTCGGGGAGAGCTCCATTAACTATTAACCACTAGAGGGAAGTGCAAGGCTGTACAGGGACGGGGTTGGGTGCAGGAGGATGCCTGGGACCGCAATCGCGGTTTGGGGATGGCAGCACCGGCCATTTTACTGCTTTCTCTGTGGAGCCGCCCCCTCAGCCCTCGCTGCTGTCCTGCCCCAGTGCCGGTGCCCATGAGGCGGTGCCAGTGTGAAAAATGCCTGGTTTTATTGGCTTTTTGCAAATATTAGAATGAATATTTTATGTGTTATGTTAGAAAGTTATGCTGTATTAATTTTCTTAAGTAGTGTGTTAAATACAGTTTTAGGTTATAACATAAGGTTAAAATAGAAACTATGCTATGTAAGATACTTTTTATAAAGAAAGGACTTATGCCAGATAGCAGCCACAGAACACCCAAATCTTTCACAGAAAGATAATTTATTGCTCCATTATCAGAAGAAACAAACTTCTTCCTGCCTCGCTCAGCCTTGAAGACTCTGTCAGGATTACGAGGAAGAAGCTGACACTGCCCAGACAGAATCCTGTGTTTGAATGGAATTTATGCATCATGTATGAAGTGTATAAATATGCAACAGGTTATTGTTTTTAAGGATTAATCCTCTGTTAACATGGGCTTATTTTGCCCAGAATAAGGTACCTGGACGTCATTAAATTTTTGTTTCTGTTGTTTCATATTGTCCCAATCCAAATTGTCCAAATCTAATTATATTACTATTTTTATAACCATTTCATTACTATTAAACTTTAAAAATTTTAAAAAACAAGTGATTGGTGTTTTTCACAGCAGGAAGGGGCACAGGGTCTGGCTGGCCACAGCAGTGTGCCTGATCCAGGCTGCCTGTGGTGCCCTGGGCTGCAGCCAGCAGTGCCCCTGGCATGGAGATGTGCACCCTGGCACAGAGGCTGTGGTCTGTCCAGACAGCGCCAGAATAGCAGGAGCAGCCTGCCAGGCCGCCTGCCAGACAGCATCCACAGTCTGGGCCATTTTTAGCAAAGTGGGGAATGTGTTGTTTCTGGGACATGCGGTATCCAGGGCCAGAGGGAAGATGAGGGGATGACCTGGCATCCCTGGGGACAGTGAGTGGGAGAACAGGGCTCACACAGATCCCAGCGGAGGAGCCCGGCTCTGGACAGGAAGAGCAGCCTCATTGAGGGACAGCCAGGGGGTCAAGGGTTCCCATGGAACTGGGCTCCACTGTGGTGCTGGTTTGATCCTGCTGGGACAGGACACTGCTGGGCAGCTGAGGGCTCCTGGACCAGCCCCATGGCACAGACCCTGCCAACAGGGCCAGGACTGTCACCAACCTCTCTCTGAGGCAGCTGTCCCAGCCTCCCTGTGACCAAGGCAGCTAGAGGGATCTGACAGAGCACAGCTGATAATGAGCCTCTGCTCTATTTTATTCCTGTTTATAGATGGCTATATATAACCTTGTGCTTATATTTAATTCTTGCTGAAAGCTGCAAGCCAGAATCCATCAGGTCAGTTTTGGGTTTTTCATATTGGCTGGCTTGCATCAGGTCCAAGAGAGGAAACATCCAGGCTCAGCACAAGGCCTGTAGCCAAGTTATGTACTGGCATTGGGTCCTACACAGGAGGGCTGGTGACCACAGAGCAAAGCAGAGAAGGCACTGCAGGACTTGCGAGCAGCAGCTTTCTCTGTGCCAAAACACCCCCCAGTCCATCCAGACTGCTGTCCCTGAGCACTGCAGCTGTGGGCACTGCCAGCACAGCCCACATTTGGTGACAGGTTTTGCTCATCCCCAGGCAGAGCCAAAGGCATTTGATTTGTTCTCCTGTCACAAAGCCAGAAGCAGCTTTCTGCATTGTACAAGATCTCCCTCTGCAGCAGGAACAGGAGCCAGCACCAACCTGCAAATCAAGTGTGCAACACGACAGAACTGCAAGCAAGTGTGCCAGGGGTTGTATCTGCTGGTTGTACCCCCAGAGGTAAACTTCCACCTCTCTTCTGGGAGCCAGGGATAATGTTTGGGAAAATGTTTGATGGACCACTAAAAATATTTATCACTGTGGTATTTCCCTGACAACTGAATTGAAAGACCATGAGGTTATTGCAGCACTACCTATCAAACACCTCAGGTCCAATCCTCAACTCCTGGCAGCCTAAAAAGTATCCCAGTCATACATTTTGGGGTTCAAGCCAAAAGTTGACAGGGGAAGCAGCCTTGTCTTGCTCCCACCTGGGGCAGGGGCATCTGAAAACCTCTCACTGCACAGCAAAAGCAGGTCCAATTTCAGTTCCAAGGTCCTGCTCTTCCATTCATTGTTCAGGAGACTTCGACAGAAACATTGGCATTGCACGCACACAAATGCACATTTATAATAAAACACATCCAATTAGACTACTGTGGTATTTTACTGGGGTTGCATGAGAGGTTGTTTTAAGTCTCAAAATTGCATGAAAAACCCATAATCCAACAAAAACTACAAATATTCTTCAAATGCTGGACTAAGGGCTTGACCAGAACAAGGTAGGCAGTATGCAGTTGTCCTGGGGCTCCTCCCTTCTGCACCTTCTCCTCAGGCTTAAAAATTCACTCTTGCTGACTCCCAGCTCTACTTATAAAAAGTTATTTATGTGCTCATTTTTACATCTTTTTAGTCCCTCCCAATAGCCAGGTCTTGAAAACAACTCAGCAATTCAGAATGCTGCCATGCCAGTACTGGCATTCACTCAGGTGAGTTTCCCCTCTCACAAGCACACCAGCTCCCCATGCCCAGTTGCAACACCACACAATTTTTTCCTGGTATGATTTTGGGAACTCAGTTTTGCCTAGGTTCCACCTAGCTAACTTTGAACTGCCCCAGAGCAGCTGTAGAGGAACGCCTCTGCTATCTAAGGTTCCACCTCTGCTTTGGGAAGGAGAAAGATACAGGGAGAAAGAAATTTGGTTTTGACTTAAAGCCAAAAAGCTCAATAGGTGGAAAGCCATCCTAGGGCTGGAATTACTCCAGTCATTTATCATTTACAATAGTGCTGGCACAAGCTTAGGTGTCTTAAAAAGGAAATTTCCCCAAGTGCTGCCCTCCCCCTGGGGCAGCTTTGCCCTTCTTTGGTGTGGCAGCAGCCTCCAGCCTCCAGGAATGGTTCTTGCAGTTAAAAGGAGAAGCCCAAACTTATTTCACAATAATTCATTTCCTAGCACACTGAAAGCCCCACGTGTGTGCATTGCTGTGAGCTGGACACACTTTCTCCAGCAGCCACTAAAGCATTTCCCAATTTGCAGAGAGCAGCAGCCTGGGCTGGACAGGCACAGCCCTGGCTGAGCAGGCTCTCACACAGGCACTCCAGAAACCACTGCTCTTCCAGTTCCTGTCCAATTCCCAAAGCCATCTTTTCCCTGTAAGGCCATCTTCCCAAGCCATCCCAGTGGATTACATATCTGTTCCAAAACTTAAGTTATGTCCAGGAAAAATTAATGGGAAAACCCAAGTTTTAGGTCAGCATGCGCAATAGCAAAGGGAGCTGCAGTGTCTGAGCTGACAGCTCCCCGTGCCCTCAGGATAGCGATGCAATAGCCAGACTTCACTCTAAACAGACTGCAGCAAGCCAACCAGGACTCAAAGCAGCTGGTAAGCATGACTTTTTTTATCTCCCTCCTTACTAAGTTCAGGAGTTTCTCTTCTTTTGAGCTGAATTGGACAGACTTTTCTGTTTGCAAGAAGTTTTCTTTCTCAGAGTTATTCTCATAATAGCTAGACAGTATTTTAAACCAAGAATAGCTGGTCTCCATTAGACTCATACTCCCCTTTTTGGAAACACTATTTAGAGAACAGAACTCCTAAATCAAAAAGTAGCCAGGAAGAACAGTGAGAAACTGCATGGCTGTAACAGTAAATATTGCACTGGCACCTTTCGATTCACCTCTTTCCTCAAAGACTCCAGGGAAGATTGGGTTTGCCCGAATCTCCCTGAGTGGCACCAGTTCCTCACCAGAAACCTGCACCACCCACATTTAAGGTATAAGCCCTCTGGAACATCAGCAAAAACTACACTATGAGAATTTCAAAAAGAAAAACCTTTGACATAAGCCAAAGCCCTGGTTAATACCCTTTGAGGGAAATTCTCCAGTGGGAAAACAGATGGATTTTTCAGTCTGTTTTGTGCAGAAAGATGTGGGGACTTAGAGTATATAATTTTTATATAGTGCAATCTGAAATTTAAATTTTGAGTCATTATGTAGCCCTTAGGAATGGCATTGTTCTCACAGATGCTACCATGGTTTCAGCTGGTGAATGGATAAGCTTCATATAACAGATATGTGCCCTTAATACACCAGCTGCCAAGGCAATCACTGAAAACCACCAGCAGCACAGACCTCATCTATTTCTTGTTCATCTATTTCTTGTCCAAAAGGTACGACTGACATTCAAATATAGCAGATTATTTCATGTTAAACTGATGCTAAGCATCAGATGGAAAACCAAAAGGAAATGGGAACGACCGAGTAAAGGGATGTCACTTCTAAACCAGAGTTTAAGCTCAGATCTGGTAGACAGCTTAAAACTTCCCCTTTGTAAGACATACTTATGCCAGAGAACTGCTTGGCTTCTCAAGCACAGAAATCACCTGGGCTTGAGTTAAACTGTGGGGAGAGAAGATATTCTTTGCTTGCATGTCACAGCACTTTTCTCCTGAGAAAGGAGAGCACTGAGTGTGTGATGAGTGCTCTGATGCTGGGGAGGGCATGGCTCTGAGCAGACTGGCCAGGCAGCCCCCAGAAAAGCTTCTGCAGCCCTGCTTTGGCTCCTCACACCTGCACTGCTTGTGACCTTACAGGAGGGGTTATTTAGCACCAGGAGAAGACCTGTCTGTGGGGCACACCACTAAAATTGAGATGATACTTGAGTTCTAGGCAGGGCACCAGAAAGCAGAACTAACCCAAACAAAATCACCAAAGCACAGCTCAAGAAACACAATTTTGAGCCACATTTATATGGATCACCACCATGTTTTAACACAGTTGGGTGTCCCCAGACAGCCTGTGCTGGTTTGGAGGGGTATGTGCATGAGCTGGAGGGGACCCAGGCGGGGGGGACAAGGGTCCCATGGGGGCATGGCAACGTGTGATCACTGTGCACACCTTGCTTAGCAAACCAAGCCACTGTCAGGATTTACAGACATCAGTTTCACTGCCACATGCTGGTCCCTGGACAATCACTACACCCCTTGCTGCAAGGGGACGTTTCTCTTCCCAAAGTGCAGGCACAGAGGAACACTGCCTACGGCTCAGGCTGTGCCCACCGGACCTCACAGCACCCTCAGCCCCAAAACTGCCCCCAAGGCAGGGCACTGCCATCTCAGAGTGCTGGGTGGCTGCTGGAGCCTGGCTGGGTGGGCACAGATTTGGGAGATTTTAGGTGTCAGGCACTGCCCACCAAAGGCATTAAAGAGAGCTGTAAATTTTGTTTTTTCAAAGCCCCTTCAATATCCTCAATATAAATACTTTTTTGCAAGAATAACTGAAATCATGGCAATGTTTTTGTTACTGTTGTGGTTTAACCCCAGCTTGCAACCAAGCTCACAGTGCCACTCACTCACCACTGCTACAGCAGAATGGGAGAGAGAATTGCACTCGTCAAAGTGAGAACACTCATGGGGAGAGATGAGAACAATGTAGTAATTGAAATAAAATAGTAATAATAACAATAAGAAATTGTAATGGAAAGGAAAATAACAAAGAGAGAAAGACAAGTGATGCAAATGAAGAGAGATGCTCAGCACCAACTGACTGAAAACTGGCCAGCCCCGAGGAGCAGCCTGGGGCCAGCCTTACCCCTGGTTTAGAGCTGAGCATGATGCCATGGTTTGGAATATCCCTCGGGTCAGCTGGAGTCACTTGTCCTGGCTGTGTCCCCTCCCAACTCCTTGTGCACCCTAGGCTCCTCACTGGTGGCATGAGGAGCAGAAAAAGCCTTGATGCTGTGCAAGCACTGCTCAGCAGCAACAAAAACACCCCTGTGGTATCAGCCCTGTGTTCAGCACAAATCCAAACCACAACACATGGACAAAGAAAATTAACTCTGCCCCAGCTAAAACCAGCACATTTCTTCAGCTTCCTTTGAAGCAATTACACCAGAGCTAATAAGACATTATTTAAAATATGACATTTGAATAGCTTGCCTAGGAAAAGCAACCCTGCAAAGAAATTGCTCCAAAATATTATTTTTCTTGAAAATTACAGAGCTAAGGGACTCTAATGGCCATGCTGTTGCTCACATTTTATTGCCTATTATGCCACTTACAATGCTCCTAACAGGATACCTTTACTGTTCCAGAGTATAAACCCTGCCCGGGGAGCAGTATCACACAACAATGGTAATTTTAAAATATCTTGTGTTCTAAAAGCCTGACTCAAAGCCAGGGGGGGAGCATAGGACAAAGCCAGGCTGGCTGCAGGGTGTCACCACCAACCTGGTTTTGAGCAGCTGCATTAATTGCTCTGACCAGCAAAGCAGCCAGATTAAAGAGAAATTCAATCCTACAATGCCTAAACACTGCACAATTTGTCTTCCCATAATCAAAAACCAATTCAAATGGAAAAAACCTCCAGTATCATAATTTCATTTTGTGGCTCAGGGAAGCTGGGAAGCCTGGCTGTGGTTTCTGTTCATGTTAGGTAGACCCAGGTGAGCAGGGTGTATGTGCAGTGAGAACCCACCCCTGCCTGGCCTCAAGGCTGTGGAGGGTTTGAGACAACTCTGCCAGCCCCATGCCTCCCATCAGCTGCTCACTCACCCAGGCAGGAGCCAGGGCTTTTTGTGGCTAATTGAGCAGAGCTTTGCAAGGAGATCTGCCACAGATACCCTGGCATCTGCTGTGCTGGGTCCTGAAACATCTGTGCCTGTGCACAGAGCCCAAGAGGACTGGGGGGGGGCTGGTCTTTGCTCCTCTCTGCTCTGCTGTGCCCCAGGGGTCCAGCTTGGCTCATGGAGCTCACACCAGCAGCACAAACAGCTTTCCTTCAGATGGACTGACTGAAATTTAGTCTTCTGTGCCTCTCTGTTATTTGGGGGAGGGTGGGAAGAGTGTTCACTTTTTTTTTCTCTATTAACCTTAAAGTTAACAAAGCAGTTGTCCACATCAGGAACCAGCGATGAGGGGCCTGACAGGGTTCCTGCTGTGCTCGTTGCTGCTGCTGGCCCCCCACTCCACAGGGGTGGCTGCCCAGGAGACCCCCCAGCCTGACCCCAAAATGCCTTGTGCCAACTGGATGGGAGGAGCACCCGGCTACCCTGGCCACAACGGTGCCCCCGGCCGGGATGGGAAGGATGGAAGAGATGGACTCAAAGGAGATAAAGGAGATGAAGGTTGGTGAGGAACAGATGGTATGTCATTGCTGGAGTCCCAGTCCCAGTCCCAACAGGTTCCATGTCTGGTAGGTCCATGCCTGATCTTTATCCAGATGGCTTTTGATTATCTCCTGGGGTGGAGATTCCATAACCCAAGTCAGAGTTTGGTGCAGGTTTTTTCCCCAGTTAATGATGTTTTTTCTGACGTGTTGCTCTCAGCATCTCTGCACACAGCCAGGGTGGGGGGTGAGCAGGGTTTCCACTCACTGCCTCAGCCCCTGGGGGCTCTTGGGGTCCCTGAGCCTTTCCTTGGCTCTGTGCTGAGCAGGGCTCACACCACAGCCCCCTCTGCATTTCAGCAGCAGCTTCCAACACAGTGCAAGCACAGCTCCCAGCCCCACTCTGTCCCGCAGGTCCGGCAGGTCCCAAAGGTGAACCGGGCCCAGTAGGAAGCCGAGGCTTTCCCGGACCCCCTGGATCTCCTGGAATTCCTGGAACCCCAGGGCAGAAGGGCAAAGATGCCTTTGTGCAGCGCTCTGCCTTCAGCGTGGGGCTGACGGAGCACAGCCCTGCCCCCAACGTCCCCATCCGCTTCACCAAGATCTTCTACAACGAGCAGGACCACTACGACCCCAGCACGGGCAAGTTCCTCTGCAACGTGCCTGGCACCTACTTCTTCTCCTACCACCTCACTGTGTACCTGTCAGACGTCAAGGTCAGCCTCTACAGGAAGGACAAGGCCGTCATCTTCACCTACGACCAGTTCCAGAACAACAACGTGGACCAAGCCAGCGGCTCCGTCCTGCTGCACCTCAGCTCCGGGGATGAGGTCTGGCTCCAGGTGTATGGGAATGGGGACAAGAATGGGGTCTATGCTGACAACCTCAATGATTCCACCTTCATGGGCTTCCTCCTGTACCCCGACCCAGATACCTACTAAAGTAGGGGGTGCTGTGTGGAAAAGGAGGAGGTGGCTTAACCCCAGACGTGTCCTGGGGCACTGGCGCTGTAGCTGTAATGTATTTACCAGAAAATTGCCTTTTGCAAGGGCAACAACTGCCAAGAGGGGACCCTTTCTCCTGTGAAACCACTGAGATCATACCAGTACTTCCATGGAACCAAGAGTTCACTCCTACCTCTGCTCTTGCTTTCCTGTGGAAACCTCAGCCCAAAGTCAAATACCACTCCTGCCATGTCATGAAAAACTCTCAACATGGCTTAACCTTCCTTTAAATTTAGAAGTGAGGAGAGAAAAATTGGTTGCATTTAAATATGACATTCTAAATTTCCCTTTTTTAGCAATCTTAATCAATTTAAACCAATTGTAGAAATTTTACTCAGCATTTTAAATTTTGAGTAGAAGAAGGAAAATACTACTCACAAAAGCAGAGTGCTCTTGTTTTCAGCTGGAATAGATGGCTCAATTTTTTGTAACTCCCACTTATTAGGGCCTTTGAGTTCCACTCCTGGTTTGTTGTCTCCCTTTTTTCAGCCCAGATCTTTGAATATATTCAGGTTATTAATGTTCACTAATTTTAATCCTTTGATTTTCTTTTTATGTTTATCCCCTATTGTTATCTCTAATGCAGACAGCAGGGTGGTTTAGGGCAGGGATCTTCTCTTGGGGTTTATCTGAGAAGCCTTGTGAGCACTGGTGAGGCCACACAACAAAAGCAGCCCATTGACTGTGTGGTTTTGGGGGTCCTGAGGTGACCACAAAGATCCTGTCCCATCTCCCCTCTACACAGCTCCCAGGTGCAGACAGAAGTTGAGATCTATCAGCTGTGTTTGTCCTTTTCCAGGCCCTAAGTGTGCCATAAGCCATGGTTTGCCCACCAGCCGGGCAGAGCTTTGGGTGGTGTTGAAGCCTCCCAAGTGGAGTGGGCTCCTGGGATGAACCCCCCCATCCCTGCCCCAGCTTTGGGCAAGGTTACCTGAATGCAGCAGAGTGTTAAGGCTGGCATTAGTGTCAATCCCATCAAACTGCTCCCCAAGGAGCTTGCTTGACTTTTAGCTAAAAGAGGATTTGATGGTTTCTCAGATACATTCAAAGAAGACTCCTGCTACCAAGCTTCAGAGCCAGCTAACACAGATCAGAGCTAATGCAGTATTACAAGCACAAAACAGCTTTAAGAGCTTCAACTGAAATTACTTGTAACATCATTTCCCACACTCCAGTGAATTACCACACTGCAAATAAAAACCAATAAAAAGCTCTCTCAATGAGAATGTCTCCACTTTTTTGTGTGTGTGTTGTTGGGAAGGGCTTGAAGAAAGGGGTACACTCCTAGCCTCACCAGGCAGCCCAGGAAATCCTTTCTTTTTTTTTTTTTTCCAGCAAGGTGAGGGCACCATAGGCTGGCAAACACTTTTTGCTTTCTCAAGAAACATTCCACACTCTAAATTTCATCAAGGCTTCAGCATCTCACCACCTTACACTGTATTGCATTATTTTGGGGTAGGATGAGCTCTTGTTTTCACACTATTTCCCAGACAAATACCCTGAATCCAGCCTAAATGGCCATCCAGAGCCAGGGCCTCTGCTGGCCCTGAAGGCCTTAAACACTGGATTTAGCAAGGGTGAAACTGATGCTCAATCTGGTCATGCTAAATTCAGTGAGCTGGGAAAACCCCTGCTCTTATTGTGGGAATTAATGGGAAGGGAAAAGGGCAAAGGTTAAAAAAGCCAGAAATCCATAACAAAAAAGGAGATTTAAAAATGCAGCATTTGCTGGATCAAATGGTGTAAGAAGCTTAAATTGAAAAGTGCAAGTCAGAGCTCTTGCACTGTTTTTCTCAAATGTTTTCAGATGGATCTTCAGAAGGCAGGGAAAATTGAATCAGCCAGAGTACTAAGAGGCATTTGGGATAAACATTAGGAGGCTATACAAGTTTAAAGACCAGTTCCCAAGAGGGAGCCAGAACAAATTATTGCTTTCTTTGCTGCCATGCAGCAGGAGCAAACATGCTTACAGCTTTATCCACAACACCAGAACTCAGGCTCAGACCTTGGGAAAAATGTTAAAGAAAGTCATTAAGGCACTGCAGTTCCATGTACTGGCTCGTCCTCCTTCTCACAGACACAAACACTGAACTGCAGCTTCACCACAATACCAGGAGAGTGCCTGTGTGCCCATGCATGTTCCAGCCAGGCACCTCAAAGCCCAGCAAACAGCAGCCCAAGGCAAACACCCACCATGGAAACAGGGCTCAAAGCCCTCCCTTCAGCGACTGGGACTGTTTTAAGAAGACTTTCACCTCAAATCTCTGTAAGATTCTTGCTCAGCTCAAACAAGCACTTTCCCAGCAGGCACCAGATTGCAGTTTAAGCCACCTCCCATCTCTCCTAGAAGGCAACTGCTCCCAACAGAGACAGTCCATCCAGGAAGCAAGCACAGACACAGGGCAGGCAGAGAAGCACCCCTGCCCCCTGCAGCCCCACAGCTGCCCTTTGCCCTCTGTCCCTGCCTCCTGAGACTGCCCAGCCCCTGCAGGGGTCTGCATGGGGGTCTCAGCCAGCCCAAAGGTGCTGACAGGCTTTGGGAGCAGCAGCTGAGCATGGCCACCAGTCACCCTGGGGAGTCCTGATGGACCAGCAGCTCCAAGTTCCTGCATGTGGGATGCAGATCAGACCTGCACCTCACCAACTCTGCCACATCAGGGGCACGTGGCCAGGCTGACCATGGGCAGGGAGCTGCAGGGCACCATGCTGGCCTTGGGCTGCCTTCAAGGAAGAGCTGCAGACAGGGTTTGGGGGGATAATGATGTCCTGGGGGATGAGCTCAGGGGAATTCCTAAGGAATCCAGCCTTTTCCATTATGGAGTTGTGGTTTTACTCTCCCTCCATGCTTCATAAACCCATGGGAGGGGAAAACCTGGCCAGCACAGGCACAATCTCCAAGGCCTGGGCTGGCTCCTGAGGATCACACTGCATTGAACACACAATTATCTTGTAAGAAAAGAGCAAGAGCAACACTGGCATGCTGAAAGGGCACTGAATCACCTGCTCTCCAACAAATTTAAATGGTTTAGTTTGTGGTTTTTAATCAATCCTGACAGCAGATGCCTTGTACAAAGTTATGTCTCACTATTTACTGCCTCTCTGGCATGTTTAAAAGGATGCCTTTCCCTTTAGAAGCTAATGTACTCTAAGAGGCAGAAAGCAAGAACACTCCCCAATGAAAGACTGAAGTCACTGCACTGACAATTAGGGAGAAATAACATGAAAAGCTGAAGACAGCTGGAGACAGCTGGAGAGACTGACCAGTCTCATCCAGCAGGGAAACCATCTGTGAAAGCATCCATAGCCCTTTCAAACACAATTATAGGCTGGTCCTAATTGTACTTCAACCCCATGTAATGACTTGTGCCAGTAATTAATTGGAATACAAACAGCAGATGCACTAAACCATGAAGAGCTACAAGAAAAAGACAAATTGCTTGCAAGACTTGTATTTCTGAAGTATAAACTCACTACAGGGTTTTATCATGGAAGCAGGCAGAGGGATTAGGATCAAGTCTGACATTTGGCTAATCAGCCACTCTTCTTCCACACAAGAAATGCCATCAGATTTAGAGTCTCTGAAATACTGTGCAGGAAACCAGAGTGTGCACAGGCTGCCACTTGTTTTTCTGACTGTATTTGTGCTGGGTGTAGGTCCCTGATGAAAAGACTCAGTCTCCATGGGACTGCAAATCAGCAAACCCACCCTTAGCTCATTCTGGGATGATCATCCCAGCCCACTGCTCTTTGAGAGCTCTGGGAAACTTCCTTACAATGGAGGTGCAGTTCATGACTCCAGCCAATCCAGGGGAAAGGAAAAGTTTATTCCCAATGAAATGGAAGCATTCAATGTCAGTATCTATTTCTTCCTGCAGAGATTCCCACCCTCAAGGCAATCTGTGGAATCCCTCCCATAAAAGCAGGACAGATTTATGGAGAGGCATCAGGGAGGGAGGCAGAGAGATGACACTTGAAGACAATCTCTAATTCCCTTCTGGAATCAGGCAGGGAAGGACAGGGGTCATGAACCAGCCCAGCCAGCTCCCTCTGAAACCTGGGCATCTGTGAAAGTGGAGCTCTGCCTACAGAGTCAGGACAGCACAGCTTCTCTGCTCCTTGACAGGGATTTCCAGAGAAGCCATTCTAGTTCTGTTCCATGTTTTGGCAAGTGTTGAAGGCCAAGGTGGATTTGCCATCCTGGAGGAGGCACAGCACAGGGAAGGTGATTCCCACAGCACAGCACAGCACCTGAACCCCAGCCATGCAGAGGCAGCTCCAGAGCAGCAGGAGACCAGGAGGGCACAGCAGGACCCTGCTCAGGGAGCTGCACGGGGAGCTGAGCATGCCCTGCATAGGAAGCTCTGCTCTGTGACAGGACAGAGCCACTGTCCCGTGGCAGGAGCCCCCTTTGAAGTGTCCTCACCAAAGCATCTCCAGCCAGGACCCCCTTGGGGGGGCAGCTCCTGTCAGCACCAGGGATGCTTTGTCACAGTCCCTTGCCCTGTCACCCACCTCATACACAGCATTCTCAGCTGTGCATCTGTTTATTCACAATATTCCAGGAGACTTTAGGTTTAAATGAGTTCATACAAGGATTACCTAAACCTTTTTTTCATAAATAAGCAAGCAGAATTCACAAAATAGTCATAATTGTGACTTTTAAAAGCTTTAAAAGATGCTGCTCCTATCTCCCTCTGCTCTGAACTCCTTATAAAAGCTTGAACAAAAGGTTTGTAACATGAGTCAGGATTCTTACCCTGCTGCTTGGCAAAGGCCAACTAAAACAAATATAAAAGGCAAACTCAAAAAATAAATAAACTTAAAAGCAGAAAACATAGAAGCAAATCTTCATGCTCAAAGCCATCCCTGCTGCCGAGGACTGACTTGCATTGTGCTTTTCTAAAATATCCCTGATGTGACATTGGCATTCCAGCCCCATCACCAACAGGGGCTTCAGGGAACAGGGCTGCACTGTCATCTGCCCAGCATGTTCTTGTGTGCTCAACAACTGCACATTGAGAGCAGGAAGGTGCCTGCCAGCTTCTCAACACCCCAGGGAAGCAGGAAGAACTCCATTTATCCATCTAAATGAATTCCTTCTTTATCAAGAAAAATACCTTCCACTTCAAGTACTGAAATAAAATATTAAAAGGAAAACTTTTGATTCCCTGGAAGTTAACTCAGCAAAAAGCCACCAAGGAAATCCACTATTGCCACACTAGGTCTGAGCTTGCCTGTTCCCACTCATATGAAGAGCAGTGGGATACTGGATAAGCTGGAAACCAGCTCTGAAGCAGCACTGCAGAAATATTATGCACAGATGACAGCCAGCTTCCTTGAGCATGGCAACTTTCTCTCCCTCACAATGAGTGGAATCTTTTCAGCCCAAAATAGATTGTACATTTTATTTCCAAAGAATGTACTGGGACAGTTTGCAGCTCCCTGAAGACAGAGCTGGGGCCTGTTGAGAGTATGGAAGGGAACAGGCTGACATTTAAGTGTTTTGAAGGAATTGCTTTTCATCTGGCTACACCCTTCTAAGGCATTTCAGCACTTAGGACCTCATCCTGCCAAGTCTCAACTTTATGGATTTATGGATTGCCAGCTGTCCCACTGCAATCACAGGGACAATTCACAAAACCATTCAGACTAGAGCCTTTACTTGGACCTTGAAACACTCAGCAGTACCCAGCAGCTTATAAATGAATTCACATCAGTCTCTATGTGTGCATATTGCTGTTCAAACAGCCTTGTTCCCTAAGAAACACTTCCTATGAGAGGTGTCAATCTCCACAAAAGGGACAGGAATCAAAGCTCAAGAAATGAATTGGCCAAGGCAGTCAAATGCTGTTTACATCAATTTTTATTAGAGATTTTGACATCTAGTGATTATTTCCTGACAAAAGGCTGATTTCCCCAGACTAATTGGACCAAAGCCTTGACAAATGGGAACACAGCAGCAATGTGAAGCTGAAGGGCAATTTGTTCCTCATCTACCACTGTTCCAGCAGGGACCCAAACCAACCACAGCTCCTGCTGGAAGTTTAACACACTGACAGCCCTCTTTGGAGAGACATGCGATGCACACCCTCAGTCTCACTGTGCAGGAGGGAACTGCACACTGCAGACAGCTCCAAGGTGCCTGTTTGGTAATATCCCAGCTCTCTTCCTTTCATTTCATCCCAGCCCAGGAGATCCGCACAGGTACCAGACTGAAGGACTGGGAATATCCAAGAACCCCCAGGAGCTACAGCCAGAGCAGCATCACCTGCACACGCAGGCAGTTCATGCGATTCCAGTTTTCCACAGCTTAAGGACTTTGATTAACTCAAACACTTTTAAACACTGCACAGATTAAGTTCCCTCCCCACAGACACACACACTAGACCTCCCAGGAACACCAAGTTTCTGGAAATCTTCACAAAAAGTTGTAAACTCTAGCTACCTTGAGTGGATAGTTACATCCTACCAGGAAGAAAACTGCTGGACCCAGTTCCACAGAGAGAATTCCATGTTTTGATCAGGTGAGATGTTCCACAACCAGAGCCACTCACCATTGGCAGCTTCAAACCAATGTTCACTGAGGTTTCAGACATCTTTAAAGGAGAGAACACCATCCATACTGAAGAGCAGCTGTTCAAGGTGGGTTTGTATCACAGAATATACTCCTGCTGCTGTGATCAAATTAAAGCTCAAGTTTCTTACAACTTAAGGAAGGAAATGAAAAACAAAGAAGTATCTACAAAACATTGACAAGGATGTAGTCCAAAACCAACCATATTGAGGAATCAACAAAAGCAGGTAAGAGCAGAGGAGAAGAGTTGCTTCTTGAATCTTATTTCATCTTTTGCACCTGCCCAAAATGCTGCCTCCATTTCTTGGTAGCAACTCATTTCTCAAAACATAGTTTGGAGAAAGCACAGCACTGTCACCACATTTCTCTTCACAGAGAAAAGCAAGGCACAGTTCTTCCCAAGAATATTTCTGGGTTTCACATTCTCTGAACCCCAGAAAAAGGAAAAACAATTCTTATCATTTGCTGTGCCTGTGTTTGTGCCAAAGTAGAGTGCAATATGGAGATTGTTTACCCACAGTGATGGTGTTTTGTTTCCTTGGCCTGTCAGGGCCAGGGGTGTTTGTGTGCGTCAGGACTGTTGGGTGACAGGCATGAGATTCTGGGCACGAGATTCAGTGCAGGGTTGAGTGCTTGGCAGATTCAGTTTAGAATAATATAGTATAATAAAGTAATTAATTAGCCTTCTGATATCAGGGAGTCAGATGCATCATTCTCTCCCCTCATTGGGGCTGCCTGCAAATTCCATACAGCACCAGGGCCTGAGTCAGCCCAAGCCCATTTGTCACCACTCAAATTGTTTTAGCTCAGTCTCAGTGAAGAAAACTGGAAAGCCCAGGCTCTCAGCAAGCACTAAAAGGGAAAGGCCAGTGCATGAGCAAGGCTGTTCCTCCAGGGACACAGCACAAGTCAGGCACCAAGCAGAGACCATGTCAGAGTGCTGATTTACAGCACACTGCATGATGAAACAGGCTCTGCAGAAATCCACAGCAGCTCAGTCAAAAGACACCTAAATCCTGCTGGGTTTATTGTGCTTACTTTTTTAAACTCAATGGCTGGAAGAGTTACTGTTGGATTTAAGATTTCCTTTTGAAGGCACACTAAAGAAATAAAAATGTGACAGAGGTATGACAGGGTTTCACTGCAGGTAAAATTTAAGTAGTGTGAAGTGTTTAAAGAAAGATCAGTCACAGTATTTAGTCTGTGACCAATTTATGGAACACAGATTGCATTTGAGATTGGACAGGATTACAGTCTTGACTGAAAAAACATACTGAAAACTCACCTGTTCCTTTCATTCTAAGATTCAGTTTGGTCACTGAAGGGTAAGAATGAAACATTTTTATGTTCTGAAAAGCTTATGTCAAAATCTGAACTAGTATTTCAACACCCTGGTTCATACACCCTGTACCTCTAAGCACCAATAACTGCATTAGCTTCTGGAGGAAAAGAAAATTTTATGGGTTATTTTCTATCAAGTACAATTTCAATAATGAAATTGTATTTTTAAACCCAAGCATTCCCCTAATCTGGGGTCAGAACATTTCTTTGCTTAACATATCAAGGTAAAGTTATTTTTGTTTCTGTGTTCCTTAAATTAAAAGTGAAGTACTGATGGTAGCTCTCTGTCTTGAAACAAAAGACAACCCACACTCTTCTCAGTGTGAGTTGGACTATTCAGAACAAGGAACCATCTGATCCTGAGACAATCCTTTACTGTGGGATGAACAAAACTTTCCTGGGCAGCATGTGCCCTACTGCCTGTCTTTTATGTAATATCCAAAAGCAACACTGGATTATTTAATAGCAAAATAATCACTCGAAGGGAGCTCAGAAGACAGCAATTTCTACTTTTATAAGCCAGAGAGATCTGTGTTTCTTCAGTATTTTATTCAATAAGTACATCAGCATATGAAATTTCCAGGAAAATCTACACACAGCTTCCTAGAAATAACAGTGCACACTTCCCTCCTTAGTTATCTTTACCCATCTGGTTTTCATATTCCCCAAGCAGCTTATCCAGGCTTTCTTCCCCCTCTGTGATTTCCCCATTTTGATTAATTTAATAAATAATGGACTGCAGGGGTGATCTTAGAGAAAACTCCACATCTCAGCTCTGCTGCACACCCAAGTTCACTGGATGTCATCGTCATCAAAGAGATCTTCAAAATCTAGTCAGGAAAACAAGACAAAAATTAACCTCAGACGTTTCAGTGTTACAAATGCACATGCAAGTACAGTACTTTGCTCCTTAGATTCAGGAGAGAAATAAAGGTGAATTCAGAGAATGAGAGTTACTACACCATCAGTTATTAGAAATGTAGCATCAGGGTGATGATTTTGCAGATTAATGAATTGGGAGTTGTGTTAAAAAGCCCTTTCTCAAAAACATTTAATTGTTTTGTGTTAAAACCCCCTTCCTCAAAACCATTTAATTGCTTTAAAGGTGCCAATCACCTTTCCGTCTCAGAACACATCTCCCAGTAGTGAAATGGTTCCAATCACATTTGGAATTACTCCTAACTACTCAGCCTAGCATCTTCTTTGTATACCGTATATAAACTAATCACCTAAGTGAACACAGCCTTTATTCTTACAGAAGCCAATTTACAAGAACCTACAATGAACTGAGGATGAATCCTCATTTAGAAGAGCCCTAAACTGCCAATGGAACACAATGCCACAGTGTTACGGTAGAAATAGATAGAAATAGCTACTCCTGAATATGCTGACTTCAGCAGACAGCTGAGAGCAGAACTGCCTTCCACTCCTGTGTTCTAAGTCTTGAGCAAAATGAGAAATGCACTTTATTTTGGAATCAACACCAGCTTGTGATACTAACACTGCCACTGCAAGATTTACTAACATTTAGAACATTTAATAACATACAAAACTCACTGTTGCAAGGTCTACATGCATTTCTTCAGAAGCATAAAGACCCGTTTAGCCACCAGGTGCAGCACAGTGTTGCACACCCCACCCCTACGGGGATATGTAGCTGCTCTCCCTCAAAGCAGCTGTAAATCCTTACACACAGGCTGAGAGAACTGGGATTGTTCAGCCTGGAAAAGAGAAGCTTCGGGGTGGCCTTTTAGCGCCTGAGGGAGCCTCCAAGGAAGGGTGACAGACTATTGACACGGGCTGGAGTGGCAGCACAAGGGGGAATGGCTTCAAACTGACAGCATGTCAAGGATTCGAGAAAAAACCTTCCCTGTGAGGGACGGTGAGGCACGAATTGTCCAGAGAAGGCCACATTTTTACTCGTATTTACACTGTCTAACATAAGCTTTTTGTTATACGAACGGACCAAGGTATTTTTCCTTGTAGCGATTAACAGGCTGAACTCCCCGGAAAGGAAAACGCCGCGTTTCACCGCACCCAGAGATGTGCTCAGGCACAGCTTTAGCGAGCACAGGCAGCAGAGCCACGGCAGAGAAGCCAGGCGAGGTTTGCCGAGGCAGCCCGGAGCAGGGCGCTCCTTACCGTTGAAGAAGTCGGCGTGCACCGCTTTCTCGTTGGCAGCCAGGTCCATCAGCAGCCCCGTGCTTCCCCCTGCCTGCGAAAGCGGCCGCTGAGCGCCCCCGCCCCGCGGCACCACGGCCGCGGCACCGGAGCACCCGCCTCACCTCATCCAGGTCCACGTACGGGCCGGCGCCCTCAGGGAACATCTCGTCCACCGCCGGCTTCATGGCGGCCCCTTCGCACCGTCACTTCCGCCGCCGCAGCGGCGCCGTGCGCAATGGCCGCCCCCGCGCTGGCCGTGCCGTCTCCATGGCGACCAGCAATGGAGGCCGCCATCTTGCTCCCCCACGCCCTGTCGCCATGGCGACCAGCAATGGAGGCCGCCATCTTGCTCCTCCACGCCCTGTGGCCATGGCGACCAGCAATGGAGGCCGCCATCTTGCTCCTCCACGCCCTGTGGCCATGGCGACCAGCAATGGAGGCCCGCCATCTTGCTCCCCCCCCCACACACGCCCTGTCGCCATGGCGATTGCGGCTCCTTCAAGGCCTCAGTGAAGTATCAGCTTGCAAACGAGGTGGGTGTGACTGATACTGGCAGCCCCTCCAGTCCCCAGACTGGGTGCACTGGTTGAATAACCCCTGTACACATGTACTCCTCTGCACAGAGAGCAGTCTCCTGAGATGAAGCTTAGAGCATCACCTGTTTAAAACAAAAGCTCCCAAAGCCATGCAGCAGAATGAACAAGTTTATTGTGTCACACAGAAGCATAAATTGCACAAAAGGGATTCATTTAAAGCCTGAAATGCTGCATGTGGCTGCAGTGTCACTTAGTGGCTAAGGCACAGTGCAGGTGTGTTTGCTGGCAGTCAGGCGTTCACGCAAACACCTTTACAAGAAATGGTAAAAAAGATACTCACTGAAGCCATAAAATTCTGCACATGACTGTGGTGTCACAAAGCAGGTGAGGGCAGCCCAGGTGTGTTCAGTGGCAGGCAGGCGCTCACCCAAACGCCTGGGCAGCAGCTCTGGCAAAGCTGAATGAGGCTCTCAGTGCTCATGGTCACGCACGTGGTAGCCAAGGTGGCTCCCAAAAGGGAACTGGGCAAAGAAGGCTCTGGCCATGTCATTGATCCTGTTGTAGGCTCCCAAGGTCCGGAAATATTCCACGTAGGACCAGAAATCATTGGATGAGAAGGGCCAGTACGGCAAGGCTGCAGCTTCCTGGTAGGGATCTAAAAAACCCAACCAAAATAAATACTGCATATTACTATAATACAAAGTACTTTTGTTAAGAGGTTGGGAATGGAGCCACCATGGTTTGGGGTTGTGAGTTCCCTTTGGGGGCTGGTGTGCTCCTCTGGCAGCAGAGATGCAAGGAGAGCCATTGACTGCAGAAAATGGAGCCAGTACTCCCTTTTCCAGATGCACCAGGAGTGACAGACTGGGACAAGATGGGGAGCAGGAAAGAAGGGACACATCCACATTTACACCAGTTCAATAATTCATCAGGCTGGTTTCATTTCTAGAAGGCTGCTGGTTATTTCAAAGAAAGGAGCAATTGCAATCAAAAGCCATTTTTCCTCATTTTACATAATTTGCTTTGCCCCATAGAAAAATATAAGGAATAAGGCACCACCCTCCATGGTGTGCTCCTACAGCTGAGCACACTGCCCACAGAACTCCCAGGGACTGGGGCCATACTGCCCTGATACTGCCTGGGACTGCAGAGCTGTGCCTTTCCTCAGGGCACTGTAGGAAACGAGCCACAGGGATGGAGAGGAAAGGCTTTGTCACTTGGGGGACAGCTGCTGCATTTGGGCCTGCTCTAGCAGTACCAGAATGTGATACAGTCATTGAAACAAGAGTTACAATTCAGCAGCAAAACAAAGTCAGTTCTGAAAATGCAGGAACCGACCACCCCTGGGCCCAAACGTGGGCAAACAGAGAAGCATATATAAAATGTAAACAGCAGCTGAGAGCACAGTCACAAATGTCTTTCTGCGCGGTGAAGCTAAACACAGTATTTTATTTTGATTTTAAGCCCATTTAGATGAATTAAAGTCTTTCCACTCAGCTTGGGGCCAGGGTCTTTAGTAGGAATTAAGAGCCTTCAACAATCCTGTTGTCAGACTTTAATTTTACAGAGTAAAGTTTGCAGCGTGCAGGCACAGATGGCACATAACAAACCAAATGAACCAGCCAAATGCTGTCTGCAGAGGAGAACTCACTGTTTATACCAGCTGACCTCAGATTCACTTTGCAGGCTGCTGCTTGGCCCAGTGTGAAAGAAAACAATAATTGCTGGTAATGAGAGCAACAGGACACTGCATGAACAGGGTTCTAATTCTAGATTGATGCAGGCTCTCCTGAATGTTGCAAAAGTTGCCACAAAAATATTTGCTGTACACAAACACAGATGATATCTTAAAAATATTTTAGAGATTATATATTAAAAGGATTTATTTCTAAAGAAATAGAATGGAGCATAGGGGAAAAAAGGTTTGAATGATAAGTAATCATATTAGAGCTTATTGTGTATTTGTTCTGTTCATATCTGTTATAATGCTTTCTGCATATTTGTGCTCTGGAGATGCTGCTGGCAGTACTTGGTCATTGCAGATACTTCTCTGCAACTTTGTTTTCAGACAGAATTCTGTCTGAAAAGCCAAAAAAAAGGTTAAATGATAGAATCATCAGTAAGGCAGTGTAAACATCATTAGGGTGTTGAGGGTTTTTTTAATCAAAGGCAAACACTAATCCAATGGACTAATCACACAAAGTGACAAGAACCACAGGGTAGCTGTGCTAAGGGATTTATTCCAACATTTCTCTAATTGGATTTGTGGCAATTTGTAAATTTTAAGCTTTTTGTCATGAAAGCTGGTATCTCTTGCCAAAAAGCAGATACACATACAGCTTTATGGTTCAGGACAGACAAAATTCTCAGATATCCTATACATTTCTAAATCTGGTGCATTCCAGTTAGGATTTTGTACAACAGGTTTAGTGACTTGACTGTAATCCCTTTTCATTTTAAGACTGGATATTAGCTCTATTATTATACATTAATATGTCACCACCTTTTAATAATTTTAAAGGAATTTTTAAAATTCAATATTCTTTTTCCACCAGAACTAATTGAATGCCTTTCCACAGTCCACTGAGGTTAATAAACATTCCTGCCAAAGTCATTGCTGGGCATCAAGCCTGGGAGTTACAAATTACCCTCCTAAATATTAGTGACACAAAGGAAATAAAAACACATTAGGAATTACCATCTCCATCCTGGATGGATCGGGCATCTGTAAGTAAAGAGGAAACACATCAGTACCAGCTCCTGCACAGAAAGACTTTGTTAACCAAACATTTTCCATGTACAGCTAGAAGCTCACAAGTTCTTTAATGCCCACATTGGCCCCTCTGTGTAGCCAGAAGATTTTTGTTTCTTGAACAACAGAGCAAAGAATTCCCTGTTTGCAATCAGTCACTGCTACAAACCACCTCAGTCTGGCTGTTAGTCAGAACTCACAGCCTGAATAGTTGGGATTAAAATGTCAGCAACACTAAATAGAAGATACTGCATTTGTAACAAAATATTTCTGGGGGCTTGAAAAAATAAACAAGAATAAATTCGGTAGTAATCTTACCTGTTAGCATGTTCATCAGCGTACAGAAGAAAAAGAAGCCAGTAAATGTCATCTTGTCTTCAAGAAACTGCTCGTGTTTCTGAAAAGTAATTAGTACAATTGAGGATTATTATAAGAGATTAATAATTACGCTAGCTGTATTATTTCTTGTTTTAATAGAAAAATACATTCCAAAATAGATTCTAGGTACTAATTTAGGCCTAACAAAATCCAATCATATTTCTTATAGCTTCTGAAGTGCAACACAGAGCATTAGAAGACCATCAGTCCTGAAATGTGTATTGATATTTTGGTTTTAGATGGCATATATCCAAAAGGTGCCTCTGAACTGACATGAAATCAAGTGTCTTTGGAAATGTTTGATTTTTTGGTTAATTTAATTTCATTTTGGAAATTACCTCTCTGTTTCTCTTCTTTTCTTCTTCTTCTTGCAGCTCTGAGTCAGCTACAAAACTCCAAAAGGATTTCTACTGCTGTAAAATAGCAGTGCTTTGTAAGGAAGGGTGGGGGGAAACGTCACTGAGTTACTACACCAATCTGATTTTGTTTTCTTCAGGTATTTTAACTGCTCACATTTGCATTATATTTCAGCACTGCCCATGGAAGAGACAGTGGACAGTTTCTGAGAGGAACTCAGAATTAACTTTGGCAATAACATTTGGTTTTGGAAGATAGAGGGAAAAAATACAGAAGCAAATTCAGTGATTATTACATTTTCTGCTCTCCTGCTTTTCTTTCTCACCCTTCAGACAAATAGATTTTTTAAATGTTAGCTGAGCAAATTGCTAAAAGGGTATTGAGTTTCCTCTTCAGCTGAGTCATAAACCCCAGAAATACTTGAGAGTGCTTTATGTTCTTACTTAGGATCCTCACAATGTAGCAGGCAGCCAGTGCCCTCTGAAATCAATTGGGTTACAGAGAGTAATGAAGGAGGGCCCTGAGGACTGTGGCCATGCTGATGGTGCTGATGCCTTCAGAGGGTCTATAGGGTGCACTGAAATGCATTTTCACATTATACCCATTTCCTGGAAGGATTCCTCTCCACACCAAGGAGTTGCTTTGGGCTCCAGCCTGTGCAGGTTGCTGTATGGATCCAGCACTTTGAGTAGCCTGAAGGGGAGACAGGTTTAGAGAATATTCCGTTGTCACATACATCTTGATTGATTTTCATCCAGCACACAACCCCTGATGGCAGCAGGTGTGGTCAGGGACTAAGGTGCAGCAGAAAGTGTTCTGTGACTCACAGGCAGATTGGGCATCTCCATGCTTCTCAACAATGTGACAGTTCAGGTCATCTGGTCAAACCTCAAGCCTGTGGGATTCACATTCTCAGAACCTGAGAGAAGCAGTGAAAGAAGCAGAAAAAAGAATGATCCAAACAATTCTTATCTCATTTGCTGCTCCTGTGTTGTGCCAAAGTAGAATGCAATATAGAAATTGTTTACCCAAAGTGATGGTGTTTTGTTTCCTTGGCCTATCAGGGCCAAGCACATGTGCAGACTGTGGGTCAGCAGACAGTCACAAGATTCTGAGCAGTATAGTGCGTAGCAGATTCAACTTAGATGTAATATAATATAGTGTAATATAATATAGTATAATAAAGTAATAATTAGCTTTCTGATAAGACAGAGTCCTCCTCCTCATTCCTCCCGGACATTGAACAAAACATCACTGATCCCAGCTATTTCCAGATATTGCCTCTCTTGAGAGGAGCTCCTGAGATGTCAGTGCAAAGCTCATTGTGCACCTTCATGCTGTGACATCTGACTGTACACATGCTGATCTGAGCTGCACTCTCTTGCTGGGCATTTTCAGTTGCCTTTATGGTCTACAAAAGCATTTCTCTGTGTCATTTCTAGACACCTGCATTTCCCAACTCTGTGCGTGGCTCCTGACATCGGTGCCTTGGCTGTACCACATCACCCATCTGCCACAGGAGCACAGAGGAAATCTGTGCACTCACAAAGCCCTGGAGCAGAGAGCCAGGTGAGTGGCCTTGCAGGAGGACCCAGCTTGGCTGGAGTTTGTTCCTATCTACACACAGAGTTAGATAGTTTTGCCAAGAATTAATTCAAGATGTTCTGAGTAAGGGGAAAAATGGGTGCTTTGTAGTACACTAGGCTGTGCCAACTCTTGTGGAGGGTGAAAAGAAAAATATTGTGAAAGCAAAACCAATTCCATCTTTGAAAGGCTTTAATCCTCCTGCTTAGTATGTATTTCCTAGGCCTGTAGGAGGGCTCCCTACATAAGCCATGTTCTTGCAGCACCTGTCCCACTCACCTGGGTTGCAGCAGCTGTGGGTGGGAAAAGGCACTTCCTTGGAGTCCTGTGCTGCATCCATGTACCTGGGTGCACCCAGCAGCACTGCCTGCAGAGCCCAGCTTTCCCTTTCACTGCCTAGTCTGCATATCCTGCTCCAATAAAAACCAGAAGCACTGAGATGTGCTGATACACACACAAAACAGTCATCAGCTGTAATTGAATAATTGCCATAAAGCTACTTTTGTGCACATCCATCAGTAGCTCTTTGTTTTGGCTGGTGACAAACCAGGTGTAGTTCCAAGTGGGAGGTGAGATAACGTGTTTTGGATGATGACAAAGGAGAATAATGATGCTCCTGATGCAACCACATCCTGCTGCTCTCCTTTTGAGATATTAACAGCACATCCTTTGTGGAAGGATGACAAAGTCCCAGAGATTATCAGATTCAGAGTCTATCGGATCACAACATGATCTGCTACAACGCTGGATGATCTTGGGAAGATTCCCATAGCTATTGGGCTGACACACACCTTTACACCTACCTCCTTTACACCTTCTTAGTCTGTCTTTTGAAGCTTGGAGTTACTTCCAGAGCCAGGAGGATTGCTGATCTGACATTGTGTGACAGTCTTCTAACAATTACACACTTGTAATTTAATTAAAATCAAAATTTTCCCCTTGCTAGTGCAAGTATTGGAGACGTGAATAAATTCTCAGGGTTTCCATGCTAAAGCAGACCTAGGAAATTATAAAAAGAGGATAAGACTTATCATTGAAAGCAACTTGCATCACAGGTTACAACCTCTTCTATTAACACTTGTGTTGCTGTACATGCTTGTTGCAATTGGGTCTGTTTTAAACACAATGTTGGACTAGACAAAAACTGAGGAGTTCTCATCAGCTGCTTGAAGGACTGTGTCTGCTGGGTTCAGTGTGCCAAACAGTGCACATCGTGCTCCTGGCTGGTCCCAGAACACACCGTGCTCTGACTTGCAGGGTTTGTAACAGCCTGCAGGCACATTCATTTCATCCCTACCCCTCCCATTTTTATCCCCTCCTTTTTTTTCTCTAGGAGCACTTTCCTTTTTTCAAACTCAACACAGAGGGCAATTAAAGTAACAACACTGAGTGTCCAGCACAAGGGCTGGCATGGATCAGTTAGCAGAGCCCTCTGCTAATAGTTGCTGCCCTGCAGGCTTCTTCACTGCTGGGCAGTAATTGGAGATGCCATGGTGCCCACAAATGCAAATCTTGCTCAGCAGCAGCCACATTTCAGCAGACACTACAGCACTTAATGGGACAGCTGCTTAATGAGTTCAGTGTCTTAATTTCTACTTATTTTGGAAAGAAATTTCCTGTTCTCCTTTTTCAGAACAGCCCATTAGCTCAAAAAGCTGTTATTCCTGCTGACAAGAAGTTCTTCAGGTTCTGTACTCTAAAGTTTGCATACAGTTTTTAGCTAAGGCCATTCACTCAGGAAAGCTTTGCTACACGATAGAAAGGGCTGTTGTTTTTCCCTACCCCCCCATCCCAGGAGGATCCAATCAATATGTACTTTCTGTAGATGGCTCTCAAAGCCAGAAAATCCCACACAGAGCCCTGTCAGAGACAGAAATCAATGGGAGCGCAGAGGACATTCCCTTGGGAATAGGGGAATGCAATTTGGGCAGCACAGGTGCTTGTGTGACTCAGTGGGGAGCAGTGCTGGAGCTGCCAGCCTGCCTTCAGATGGGCTGCTGCTAACAGGGCTGTTTCACCCAGGGCCAGCCCCTGTGGAGCAATTCAGCTCTCCTTGTCGATTAACTTGAAACAAAGATAAAGGAATACATAAAAGCAAGTTTATGGATGCCTTTCTTTTCTCAATAGCTATGTTAGACTGCTATCACACACACAAAAATCTATAATGCTCCAGGCACAAAAAAAAAAACCTGTTTAAAAAGCCAGAATCTTTCTTATTTAATCAATAGACAAAAGCAAGTGCATGCAGGGCTCCATAGGAACTTATCTAAAAGCTAAACAGGACTAATAGATGCATCTGAAGTGCTCTGCCCTTGAGCCGAGCAGGCAAAATGTTCTCCATAGGGCTACAACATTTCTCTCAATCAGAAACAACTAACGACAGTGATATATTGACCACCCCTAAAAACAACAAACAACAAATGTTTGATTATTTCCTCCAGCAATTTGTCCAAATAATACAGGTCAAGAGGAGAGTCCTATGACTAGAATATGCTTTGCTCAGACAGGTGTATGGAAGTACCAAGAAGCCAAGTAACAAAGTGACCAGTAAATGTAAAATGAAGTACCTGTGTAAATTTCTTGCACTTTCCAGGCATGTGGTTTCTGACCATTCCCACTCAAACTAGATTTGGAGCTACCAAAGAGAGGTGTGGTATAATGTTCTTTAATGCTCAGTCATAGACAAAATGACAAATCAAATAAGAAGACAGGAAACAAAACCCGTAAGTCATTACTTTGACATTGTGCCAGTTGGTCCCATTTTGAATATTTGCCTGCATTTTTGGTCTCACATAACAGAAGGTCATGACTGAACAAGACAAAGGATACGAAGAAGAGTGTGAGGGGAATTAGCAGACAAGGACCAGCTAAAGCAGACTGAGACTCTTGAGGCCAGCAAAAGGATGACAAAACCTTGATTTCTACCAAGAGATACCAAATTAGTCTGGCAACAGCTTATTCAAAACAAAAGCTAGTGGGGTTTGATACAGTAAAGCTGTGGGATGTCTTGTCAGGTTGTATTATCAGTGTCTTGGCTGCCGTGTCTGAGCCTGGCCTGGGAGCAGAACTGCTCTGCACTTTTGCTCTGTGTCTCACTCCTCTGATACCCTCTGCTGCTGGGCCAGGTGAGCTCCCAGGCTGAGCCTGTGCCTGATCTTACAGTCAGTTTTACTGAAATGTGACATATTTCCAGTTCTTGTGAACAGACAGCTTTCCTGCCAGAAAGAGGTTTGATCATCCTGGTACTCATAGCCCCTGGAAACAATTGAAGGGAGACATAGCAGATGGATTTGGAGAGTTGCAAAGCCCTTAACAGAATAACTGCAGTGCAATTAGAGATAGCCCAGTGAAAATGAACCACTGGCAGAGGTACTAGAGCTAATTGGGAAGGTCAGAGTTACAAACCCAAGTTAAGGAGTAGCTCTACACTTAAATCAATCACGCTTAAGAGCCAACAAATAAGTGCATCAGACATTTATTTCAACTTATCATTTTAAGCTCTGTCTGAAGAAAGGTTATATTTGTACACACAAATGAGCTGCCAGGGGTTCACAGGCAGCAGGCAGTGCTGCATGCAGCAGCAGGTACTGGAGCAAAGGAGAGGAGCAATCCTGCAGGCATCAGGACTAGTGCAGCTTGGCTCCCAAGGAGCTGATCCTGCCAGGTATCCCAGTGCCACTCCCCAGGAGGATCCTCAGCTCTCCCCCATTGCTCCTTGACCCTCCCAGGGCAGCTCCAAGCACCAGCTTTGGCCTTCTCCAGGGTCCATGGAGCCTTGCTGGCACAACACAGGAGTCTGGGGCTCCTGCTCACCAGTCAAGCAGATGTTCCTGAGCCTGCAAAGAGCAGCAGCAGGCTGACTGCCCCTTCCTATCACCCCTGACACCAACAATCTTTTTCTACTGTTCATCTGCAAATGTTCACGTGAATGACAGGAACCTCACACCCAGCCTGTCACCAGAGTGGGTTAGCATTTGGTAACATTTCAAACTATTTTTGCTATAGGCAAAATGGGGTATCAGAGCCAACAAGTCCCCTTGGTTTCTTGCATGCTGTTTGCTCAGGAGACACAGCTGGCAGTGCCCGTCAGCACCACAGAAGGTTCATGCAGTGAGGAGCACTGGCTCCCAAGCAATCCTGCTGCAGGGAGGATGAGAGGCAGCAGCAGCTGTATTCTAGCAGCAGGGCATCCAGGACACCCTTCCTGCTGTATTCTAGCAGCAGGGCATCCAGGACACCCTTCCTGCACCCACATTAGGCCTAAGCTCATCCAAGGCACCTTTTTGGATAAATTGGTCAGTTGTGTGCTTGAGCCTTACTCAGCTATTCAGCACAGCCACAGATGACTGAACTCAGGAGAGAATGTGATAAAGTGGTCACAAACTGACAGGTTTATTCAAGAACTCTCAAGAGAGAATATATTTTTCCCATTGCCATTAAGGTTAGATGTATCATAGCAATAACCTCCACCATTTTGAAATATACTCACAATTTTTTCAGATTGATTGAATGCTCCAGCTACACTTAAGCTATTAAGCCAACAGCAGATGTTTATTGTTTTCATTTCATAGAGATGTTTCTTTAAATAAAAGTGCATTAAATATTTCATTACTAAAGTTAAGGTTTCAGTAGGATAAATAGAAGCTTCTTTACACCCAGGGTCTTTTCTTCCCTTTGATTCATATGCCAAGGCTACTTCAATATCACCAGTTATACCTGTCCACAGCAGCTCTGCCCTAGGGACAATAAAATTGATTAACCAGATTGATGAAGAGATGAGCTTGATTACAAAAAATCCATCACAAACGTGAGCAAGTTGCCAGTATATTTGATACCAGCAATCAATGAGACCTGTTAGTGCCTGTATCAGTGCAGCTGTTGCCAGACCAAAAGCCACACAGGCTTTGCTACAAGGAGAGCAGGTTAGCAAACCCAAGGAACATCACATGTGGGTCTGGAAAGAATTGTTCTGTTTATCCACCTTACAAAGTTTTGCTGTTTTAAAGACTGACAGGGTGAAGACTATCAGTCACCATCCCAAAATAAAACAGCACCTGATGCGGTGTTGTGAGGGTCCCCAGGACAAGGTGAGAGATGAGAATCTGACTCCAAGTTCTCAGAAGGCTGATTTATTATATTATGATATATATTATATTAAAAGGGAATGATATACTAAAACTATACTAAAGAAAGAGAAAGGAGACATCAGAAGGCTGAACAAGAATGATAATAAAAACCCCTGACAGACCAGAGTACAACACAGCTGGCTGTGATTGGTCATTAATTAAAAACAATTCACATGGAACCAATCAAAGATGCACCTGCTGGTAAACAACCTCCAAACCACATTCTAAGCAATCAGATAATCATTGTTTACATTTCTTTTCTGAGGCTTCTCAGCTTCTCAGGAGAAAAATCCTGGTGGAGGGATTTTTCATAAAATATCATGGTGACAAGCACCTACAGGTGTCACCTAGGTGACGAGCCCTAGGTTTTCTGAGTAACAGTGGTCAGTACAACACTGCAGCTGGAGAGCAGACCCTGCACAGCTCTAGGAGCTTGTAGATCATGGTTACTCAGATTATTGCCTTATATACTGAAGGCAGAGATTAGCCTTATAAATTAGTGGCTTTACCAAGCAACTTTGCAGAGATTATGTTTGAGGTTTTAGTTTGGACTGATGTGCTAAACTCCAGTGCAGTTGAACAAGACTGAACCTCTTATATCAGGACCAAATAAATTAATCTTTATAACAGCATCGTTGACACTCAAGTTCCTTGATGCATACAGCTAAACACAGGGAAAGCCATTCTTGCCTGCATTTGTTGCTGTGTAGTTTGTAATTTGATGATCATTGCCCATGTTTGAGACACGATTTTACAGTCAGTTTGCACATGGCAGCCCAGACTGTGACCAGCCTCAGCATTCAGTTCAATGCCACTTTTGCCCCCCTTAGTGAAGTGCAGCCGTGTGTGTGGGCAGGGCAGCCTCACCAGGGCCCAGGCTCCATTCAGTGGGGCACACAGCCTGCACAAAGCAGGGACAGCCGCAGGTGCCCCGGGATCTGCCCGGGAGAGCGAGCCCGGCCCGGGGCTGCAGCGCGGGGCTGCGGCTCCCTCTGCTGTCCCGGGATCCCGCTCACACACCGGGAGGCTCGCACTCACCGAGAGAGGGATGCTCACACACCCAGAGGGGGATGCTCACACACACACCCAGAGGGGGATGCTCACACACACACCCAGAGGGGGATGCTCACACACACACCCAGAGGGGGATGCTCACACACCCAGAGGGGGATGCTCACACACACACCCAGAGGGGGATGCTCACACACCCAGAGGGGGATGCTCACACACACCGAGATGCTCACACACACCGAGATGCTCACACACACCGAGATGCTCGCACACACTGAAATGCTCGCACACACCGAGCTGCTCGCACACACCGAGCTGCTCGCACACACCGAGCTGCTCGCACACACCGAGAGGCGGGGATGCTCACACACACTGAGATGCTCGCACACACCGAGATGTTCGCACACACCGAGATGCTCGCACACACCGAGATGTTTGCACACACCGAGCTGCTCGCACACACCGAGAGGCGGGGATGCTCACACACACTGAGATGCTCGCACGGCGGGACGGCAGAGCCTGCTCGGGTTTAGCACGCTTGCAATTTGAATAAAGTCGGGGTAAAACATCAGCTGCAGCAGGAGATTGTCACTATAGGACACGAAACAACACGAGCGCACAGACCGCTATTGTCAAGGTGAAAAAAGGGAAGTTTATTTTCTGACTCCAACATTTATAGATTTCTAAAAGTGACAGTGGATTGGAGGGTGGAAGTACCTCTCCAATAACATTGGACAAACTAACAGTCTATCAAATTTCTCTTCTTCCATAAAAGAGTGCAAAACAATTAGTTATTTACAGAAAAGTGCGTGAGAAAGTTTGTTATAAGAATGCAAACATCAGAAGGTTTAGAAAATCTTAAAAAATCAGGGCAACAGGAGATAGATGAAAAGCAGAGCCAAAGGCACAAAGGTGAAAAGCCCATTTCAGCAGACTTGAAGGATAAATCAGTTTCTTCAACAAGGAACCAGGAGCACCTTACATCCTCTATGCAGACAGCACTCACCTCCATAGCATCAAGGGGGAGGGAAATAACCACTGCCACATTCCCAACCCCCTGCTCCCCCCAGTTAGGCTCCATCAGCCCTTATAGGAAAGCAGCACTCACACTAGCCTGCTATAGATTAGGGCCTTGAACATACCAGCAGGAGCCAGAAAACAGAACCACTCATCACTCTAGCATCCCTACAAAAGAGAGTTGAGGATTTGTGGCTCTGGGCTGAGCTGAAATGTTTCCTGGGACCATGGGCAGGGGCGTGGGAGGAGGCTACAGGGGAAGCTGCTGGAGGCCTTTAGGGTCTACTGGTGTCCTCAGGCCCCCAGGAACATGTTTAGTTAAAGGGAAAACTGCTGAAAGCTTTGTAAAGAAGGTAACAGGTGAGTTAGGAGAAGATGGTGAGGGCAATGTTGCTGGAAAAGCTCTAAAGCATTCCTTGGCATGATGATAGAGCTCTTTCCTGCCCCTCTGTTTTCTGGATGGGTGACCTGCAGATCCTGGATCCTGGGAATAGTCAATTTGTCTGAAATTATGACTTTTATTCTTAGTTTTACTGGCTAAATCACTCCATCCTCTCTCTTGACTGTAATTTATGATGTCACTCATTAGTGTTGCCCAGGTGGGGATTTCTCTGTGTTCTAAAATTGCAGCAACACTCCCAGCCAATTCTGCATTAAAGGCTGTGTCTCTTTTAATTTCATCTCATTTTGAAGCCAGGTAGGGTTTGAGTATGGCAGGGGCTGCCTTAATTAGCAGCTTTCACAAGTCGTCGTTTACAGGCGCTGTAATGGGAGTGTTAATGGGGCCGGGCTCAGGCACGGCTTGACCAGAGGCAGCTCTGGTAACAGCAGAGGAGAGTTTGCTCCAAGATTTAAAGGGCAGGAGCAGAAGCTCCCCTCTCTCCTCACACCTATGCCACCAGCCCAGTCTGCCACCCTGCTCATGACTGAATGGAGACAATTGTCTGTTAAAAAGACAGCAGGACCCCCAAACCTGTGTTAGCTTCTTCAGCACTTCATAAGACTGTTTCCTCCAGATAAACAAACCCACCATAAATATTCAGTTTCAGTTTCACCTGGCTTACAGCTGTAGTATTCTTGCAAATTTGCTGTCTGAATCTGATCAGAGTTGGAGTTTGGTTGTGATTTCTCTGTCCACCCTGAGGTCCAGTAGTTACCTCTGTTTTTATAATGGGTCTGACATCATGCTCTGGGGAATTTGAAGGAGATAAAAGATCATTCTCCCCTGGTCTGTTACTGCAGGGATTACCCCATATATTTCCATCCCAATCTTCAGGGGATGCAATTAGTTTTCTAATCTGCACAATGTCAGGAGGATTTGGAGCCTGCATAAGCATCAGCTCAACTTTTTACTTCAGCTTTTGTTTTCCTTTCTTTTCTTTTTGTGACTGTCTCTGCAGCTGTTCTATTTCCAAGGACAGTAAGAGTTCAGTTGTTTTCCTGCCTTCCATCTCAGTTTTTAGCTCTTGTTCCTCTATAATCTGATTTTTCCTATACTAGCAGGCAGCTTCTAGGCAGGTGCCTAACATTTTACAAATAATTCCTTTGTTTTTTCCAGCCCTTATACGACCCCTAGCTGCTTCTAGATGTTCCTCCACAACTTCCCAATCATGCCAATTATTCTGAGCCCATTCAGCTGAGAATTCAGGACTTGGACTTCTTCCATGCTTTCCTAAGTAGTCAGTGATTTCACTTCCCATCCTGCTGACTACAACAATTTGTCACAAATGAGTGTTTTAGGTTGCTCAAAGAATTGCTGGCAGAGGTACCAGCAAAAGCAGGTTTAATATTAAGGTGGAAATGTGACAAACTTGTTGGCAAGATTCACCCTACTGCTTACTAGATGGTTAAAGCACAGAGAAAAACTGGACTAAAACCTAAAATCAATCAATCTGAAGCTAAAATCAACAAAAAAATTATCTATCTGGGGAATGGGGAAAGGGTAAGGATGGGGAAGGGTGAGGATAAGAAAGAATAAGGGAGACACTGCTGTTGAGTCACAACGTTCAGAGTAACCCCCCTTGCCAAACTCAGCCCTGGACTTCACCAACCATTAGGGCCTAAAGGTTTTAATAGCACTTAGACTTAAAAGCACTTAATTGAGAGTTTAATTTAAACAATTTAAATTAAAAATATTTATATTAACAATTAACAATTGTATATAAATATTAACAATTTATATTAAAAATAGTCTCACAGAATTTACAATAGCAGAACGATAACTCACTTACAGGCCTAACTTCCTTATGACTCTGAAGCACTCAGGAATCCAGCACAGCAATACTCATTGTACTCTGGCACAGGCACACTGACCCTCACACACACCTACAGGAGCATGTAAAGGTGAATAAATATCTGTGAAAACTCCCTGGAGTTCAGCAGGGACTCACATGGGATGTCTTTGCATCTCCTCAGGGCAGAGCCCCCATATGGCCTCCCATGCAATATACATCCATCTCATCTCAGGAACGCACTGGTTATGCTCTGGAAAACGCCAACAGGCTGTCTCTGAATTGCACCTTTGCAACGTCTGATGATAATGTGTGATGATAGAGCTCTTTCCTGCACCTCTGTTTTCTGGATGGGTGACCTGCAGATCCTGGATCCTGGGAATAGTCAATTTGTCTGAAATTATGACTTTTATTCTTAGTTTTACTGGCTAAATCACTCCATCCTCTCTCTTGACTGTAATTTATGATGTCACTCATTGGTGTTGCCCAGGTGGGGATTTCTCTGTGTTCTAAAATCGCAGCAACACTCCCAGCCAATTCTGCATTAAAGGCTGTGTCTCTTTTAATTTCATCTCATTTTGAAGCCAGGTAGGGTTTGAGTATGGCAGGGGCTGCCTTAATTGGAGCAGGGGTGTCAGCCCAGGCTCTGTTGCTGTGGTTTGGTGATGGTGCTGCAGGAACAGCAATGTTGAGAGCGCTCTTGCCCTGAGAGGCCCCACTCAGAGAGGTGCTGCTCTCAGCCTGCTACAGTCCAGGAGAGCCCAAAGCTCTCACTGTGCACCTCTGTTTATATGGCCATGACACAGGGGCTTTAGCCACAGCAATTTTCCACCCTGGCTGATATTTAGGCCAGCGTGTTTCTTTGAAAGTTTGATGACAAAAATATTGTTCCACTTGGGTTGCTATTCTGCAAGAAAAGTTAAGTTTTCAAGGCTGTTCCAGGAGCCAGGAGCTCGTTAGAGAGCATAAGTTCCTGGGAGTGGACAGTGTTTCAGATAAGCTCAGGAAGAGCTGAGCCCAGGCACTGCTTGTCAAGGCCAAGGCCTAACAAGCATTTCTGAGATGGCTGTGCAGCCCAAGGAGGGGGGGGGGTGGTATTTTCTGGGGTCATCTGTGGCAGGAAGGAAATGATGATTCTGACTCCATGTTCTTAGAAGGCTAATTTATTATTATATTATATTATGCTATGCTAAAACTATACTAAAGAATAGAAAAAAGATACAGAAGGCTCAACAAGATTCTAATGAAAACTTGTGATTGCATCCAGAGTCTCAACACAGCTGGACCGTGATTGGTCATTAACTAAAAACAATTCACATGTTGGATAAACAATTTCCAACCACATTCCAAAGCAGCAAAACACAGGAGAAGCAAGCAGGTAATTATTGTTTTCATTTTTCTCTGAGGTTTTGAACCTTCCCAGGAGAAGAAATCCTGGCGCAGGGATTTTTCCAGAAAATGTAACAGTGGCAGGGGTGGGATGCTGGAGCACTGCAGCACTCTGAGCACTGACAGCTGGGACATTTCACAGCTTAGGATGGGAGTGTGTGCAAAGCCAGTGCCCCACAGGGGCTCACACAGCTCCCCTCTGAGCAGGGTGCTCCTGCACATGGTGTCACCTGCCTGCACATGCCACTGTGCCCTGCCTGCAGCTCCTCATGGGCTGGCCTGGGCTGGGGTCCCCAGCACAGCCCCCTGTGCCCAGCCCTGGCCTCACACAGGGGAGCAGGCAAGCACTGACACTCCTGTGCTCCCCTCAGCAGTGCAACCCCAGGGCACACAGGGAATATTCCTGTGTCTGCTCTGGGGTGCCCTGACCCTCATCCATGGAGAAAGTTTCCCAGACTTCAGGATAGACTGGAACCCACAAAAGTGTGCAATAGATTATAGAGAGCAGTGCAGGTGCATCACTGGGTGAGAAATTGAGGGTTTGGGGTTTTTAGTGTGTTGTGGGTGGAAGCAAGATGGAGGGCACAGGGTGCTGTCCTGGGTTTCTCCTTCATGCTTCTTCTTCCTCCTTCTCCATGGGTTTGGGTGGCATTTTGTAATTGGGCAGAAAAGTCTGCACTGTGGGCTCTGTGGAATCAGTTATTGGGTTAAAGGGGAAAACAATCTAGGTGTCAGTTCTTAATTGGATAGTTTAGTCTTAAAAGACCTTGTATATGGAATATAATTCCAATATGTATGGATGGGACGTGCCCAGGCTCGTCTGGCCCCTGCTACTTGGCCAGGAGCAGCAGCTGTGGTTCTACACCACAGAGCTACTCCAGGCTGGCTGGAGATTGCAGCTAGGCACCAGATATGCCTGGGCTGTAGGAACTCAGTTCTTTACCTCTGGTAGAGCCCCTAGGCGAGGTGAAGAGAAAGGAGCGGATTCCGAGGAGGGTTGTAATCCAGAGTTTAATTCCAAGGTCACACAGCTCCGGATAATGGCAACAGCTCCTAACAGAATACCTGACCTCATGGCCCAGTCTCCTCTTAAAGCCCAGGGGAGGGGGAGGGACAGGTGAGGCACCAACCAGGTGAGAGGAGGAGGGTCTTGGGGGACAAATGGCACTTGACTCCACCAATGACCTCAGGCCAGAGGGGACATCCTTTGAATTTGACCAACCACACGATGCCCTTGCTGGAATGATGAGTTTGATGGACAGCACCTGAGCGAGGGGACGAGGGAGAGGGGGAAGGTAAGCGTACCTGGGGGATGGCTGAAACAGGAAATGACATTGCACACCGCAACAGTTGTACCAAGAGCTTGTTGGGCGTTTTGTGCCTTCTGATGAAAAGCTGCTGAACTCACAGCAGTGAGACTGTTTTACTGATAAGAAATAATAAACACCAGAGTGCCAACATGAAACTGCTGTCCTGAGCGCCTTCAGTGCAGACCCAGAGAGACCCACAATTGGTACTGCCACACTCAGCAGCACCCCAAAATGGGGACAGCGAACAAGTGGTGATTACTGCTTTTGGAGGCTGTCCACACTCAAGATCCAGCAGAATGAAGGTCTTTAGGGAAAACCAAGAAGGGATATTGGAAACCCATTTCCAACCATACTTAATAAACTGAGACACCTGTCACACATGCATTGGTTAGGTTTTGTTTCCTGATTGCTAGCCCAGAGCCTGGGCTTCTCTGTAAACTGTGTGCTTCCCAGTGTTTGTACATCCCTGCTGGTGTCTCTGCTCCTTTCACCACTTCCATCCTGTCTATTAGCAGGTGTGGAAAAAATTACCCTACACCACAAACTTCTCCTTTTTAGCATAGCCAGCCTGCTATGTTACTTTCTGACTCCTGCTGAACAAGGTGCCAGAATACCCCTCACCCTTTGTATAAAATGTCCCTGCTCATTATGCAGCTTTCCTTTTGCTTAGCCTAAGGGCAGAGACTTTTCAAATTCTTCTGCAGTCCCTTGTGTCCTTCCTCCCCTCATTATCAGAAATTCATGTATGGGAGATAGGAAAGCCTCATCACCTTCTCCCTGCCTGAGCCAGCACAATTCCTAATCCCTCTCAAGCTGCAAGGGAAGCCAGAGCCTGACAGACGTAATCCACTCCTGACCTTGCCCAAACCCTGCAGACATGATTAGCCATGATTAACTATCCCCACCACACACCCTTCCCTCCTCAGCCCTCCCTCAGTCACGCAGCCAAAACTGCTCCACAAATTGCTCCCACCCCTGTCCCTTTGCCAGCAGCTCAGAAATAGGAGCCCACCCTCACATCAGGGCTTTTCGCTTTGAGTCAGGCTCAACTCTCCTCCTTTTTCTTGTTCTCACATACTTTTTAATGCTTTTAGCATCATGCTGATGATTAGGTGTCCATTTTCATCCTTGTGAGGCAGGAGGACCCAGCAGCACAGACTATAAATCCTGCAACATTAAATATTTTTCACTCTGTGTGTGTATGTGTGTGAGCTGGTTTACATGGGGTTTTTTCTTCTCATCTGGAAGAGGCACAGCTGTTATTTTTGTATCAACTCTGAGGCAGATAATATGTTACATATTGCTTATTAAAAAAGAAAAAAAGGCGAGTGTGGGTACATCACATTCTGGAGGGCTACATGTTAAAGTTTACACACAGCTCCATGTCACATTCATATTTTCTGGAAAAATCCCTTTGCCCAGGATTTCTCTCCTGAGAAGCTTCAAAGCCTCAGAGAAAAAGGAAAACAATAATTATCTGATTTGCTTCTCCTGTGTTTTGCTCCTTTGGAATGTGTTTGGAGATTGCTTACCTTTTGGGTTTTGTGTTGCTGAAATGACCCCTGAGGTATTAAAAGGTCTTTTATCCCAGCCCTGTGACTGAAGAAGAAGTCGGGATTCCTCAGCTCAGCTTTTCAAGGTTATTTTCTCTTATCTGTTACATTCTTCCTCTGACCTGCTGAGATCTGTCCAGCAGGTCGGGTTGTGGCACAGTCCCTGCCCTCGGGGTGGTGTTAGCTTTTTATACTAAGAACTACGTGTACTTTATTTACAATAATTTCCCAATAGCTATCCCCTATGTTTGTTAGACAGTCTGTCTCTACTCTGAATCGGTCCAAAAGTGTCACCATCACAGCAGAAGATGGAGGACAAGAAGAAGGACAGAACACACCCAGATTCCTCCATCTTGCCTCTTGAACCCCCATTCTAAATCCCCAAAATTCTACTTTTTCGCCCTGTGACAGACTGACTATCACTCAAACTGTTGTGGTTTGTAACTCCCCACACAAAGTTGGTAATTGTTTCCATGGGCTAAAATCGAAGGCAAAGGTGTCTTTGACTCTGTGCAAAGGTCTCTGAGCCCCCTGCCAGGGTATCAAGCCATCCAGGGCGGCCAGAGCAATGTCCTGGGTCCCGACATTTACCCACAGGTGATTGTTCCATTGGATTCTGCTGGGAGTTGTTTTCACTCTTTGGCCAATCAGGGCCAAGCTGTGTCAGGGCTCTGGAAAGAATCACGAGTTTTCATTATTATTATTTTAGCTTTCTGTAAGTATCCTTGCTGTGTTCTTTAGAACAGTTTAGTATAGCATTCTTTAATATAATATAGTATCATAAAGCAATAAATTAGCCTTCTGAGAACATGGAGTCAGATTCATCATTCCTTCCTGCCATGGAGCACCTGTGAATACAATAGCTCCATGTGCAAACTTTGGCTTCATTGACACAGCAGTGCCTTTCCTCTGAAGCCCCTGAGATGCTGTAGAGGTACAGGGGGTTCAGTGCCCCTGGGCTGCCTCTGCCCTTGCTCCAGCACAGCCCTCAGCACGTGCTTATCTCTGAAGAAAGGCAGAGGGACTTGCTGAAACCAGTGGGCAAGAACACAGCTCAGAGTGCTCTGCTGGACTGGGGCCAGAGCCCAGAGTGTGTGAGCATGGAGCCAACGTTAACTCAGGCTCATTGCTGTGAGAGATGCCTGAAACAGGGAAATTCCCTTCTGTGGGAGATTCTGTTGTTTGAAATTTTTTTGGCAAAGGGGAATGCAAATGTGTGAGTGTGGGTTTTAAATAAAATAACAGCCTTTTTTTAAAGCTTTAAAATAGAAATTATTTAAATGTGCTCCCCCTCCTTCCCATTACCTGCAGCCTTCTTGTCATCCTTAACAAAAGATTAAAAAAAGAAATAACAGGAGTTGTTACAAAGGAAATAACAGTTTTAATGTAAAACCCTTGACTATCCTTATCTGTTCTGAAGCTGTAAGCCAAAGTAAGCCAAGATTTTGTCAACATATCATCCCTTTCAGGCCCTGTGTTTACATCACGAGGAACTCAGATGATTTATGGAGGATAAAGAGGACTAAAAGGCAGCCTTGCTGAGAGCAGGGGTGTGGTGTTGATGGGTCCCCAGGACGAGGTGAGAGAAGAGAATTTGACTCCAAGTTCTCAGAAGGCTGATATGATATTAGAGTATATTATTATACTAAAACTATACTAAAGAAAGGAGACATCAGAAGGCTAGAAAGGAATGAATAATAAAAACTTATGACTAACTCCTCAGGGTCTGACACAGCTGGCTGTGATTGGTCATTAATTAAAAACAATTCACATGGAACCAAAGATGCACCTGTTGGTAAACAATGTCCAGACCACAGTCCATGCAATCAGAAAATTATTGTTTTCATTTTTTTTCTGAGGCTTCTCAGCTTCTCTGGAGAAAAAAACTGGCAAAGGGATTTTTCAGAAAATACCATGGTGACACAGGGGAGACCTTTCCGAGGGTACAGGAGTGTGTGATGGCAGCAAGGGGGAAAAGCCCTCACAGACACAGCAGTGAGGAGGGCACAGCTGCCAGAACCAGCACAGTGAGGACCCAGGAATCTCCCCATTGCATTGTGGCCATAAATCTTCATTAATTCTGCAAACAGCCCCACAGTGGTGCAAAGCCAGGCAGAAAAGGTGTGGAGTACTTAGCTCTGGGTAACCAGACAGGCAACAGCTAATCCTGACAAGCCCTAAACACATTCACATGCCTGATTGCCCAGGGATGGGGCAGTGGGAGGTTTTAATTAAGTACATGCTGTAATGTCTACTGAATCATGGCTTCTGCCAGGATTTAAGCCAGAAATTCAGATCTCCAATGTCTTCACCCTGTGTGACATCAGGTAACTTATCCAGATGATTGGTTTTAAGCCTTGCAACAACTCTATTCCTTTCAGCTGGATTGCTCCTGCCTGCCAGCCCCTTGCAGGCAGCTGTGCCAAGCTGCAGCTAGGGGGGCTGGTGAAGATGGCACTAGGAAGGAAAAAACCAAAATTCAAATGAGACCCAAGAGAGCCAGGCTCTATTTTGAGTTCTAATCCCAGCTTTCCTGGGTAACCACAGACAGTCCATGCTATTGCTCCTGGCACTCAATTTGCATCTGGGTATGTGCTGCAAGATGAGGAACATGGCAGAAGAGTCATAAATTGTTAGTAATAATGCAAGGCAAGGGCAGAGCTGTGGCATTCGCATTCTCTGAAGAATCCCTTTGCCCAGGATTTTTCTCCTGGGAAGCTGAGAAGCCTCAGAGAAAAGGAAGACAATTCTCTCATTTGCTTCTCCTGTGTTGTGCTCATGTGCAATGTGTTTGGAGATTGTTTACCCACAGGTGATTGTTCCATTGGATTCTGCTGGGAGTTGTTTTCACTCTTTGGCCAATCAGGGCCAAGCTGTGTCAGGGCTCTGGAAAGAGTCACAAGTTTTCATTATTATCTTTTAAACCTTTTATCTGTATCCTTTCCGTATTCTTTAGTGTAGTTTAGTGTAGTATTCTTCAATATAATATAAAGTAATAAATTAGCCTTCTGAGAACATGGGGTCAGATTCATCATTCCTTCCTGCTATGAGGGTCCCTGCAAATACAGAGCCAGCAGGAACTCAGAATGGGTGGGATTACTCTAGACCTCATTCTGATGTGGAGCTCTGTGCTAGCCTGCAGCAAGCACACAAGATTATTTTTAAGGTACTTTTGTTTTGCTTTGGGTCAAGGGTTGATGGTGTACTGAGAGGAGTTTCTCTCAAGTTCTGCAAGGGCAAGGGAAAGCAACCATGAATGTGATAAAAGGCCAGACAAGGACTAAGCCCCTTGCTGGCTTCAAACATAAACACATCCTTATAAAAATAAGGCCATTTCCTTGTAACTGGAGCGTGCAGGAAGTTTGTTTTTATAAGTAGAAAACAGAACCTGTTCTTAATGAGGAACACTTGTCCATGACCAAACATCTTGTCAACAATGGTAATTCTTTCAAGTTCCTCTGTGCTTGTGACATCCCAAAAGAATTATCTTCTAAGAAATATGATCAAAAAGTCCATAAAACCCAAACAAGGAATTTACTGGACAAGATTCTAAGAGCAGGAAGTAGGAAAAAATTGAAAGCATAGTTAAAAAAGAAACCTACCATAAATGCTACTGAGCCATAGCAGCAAAAAGTGCCATATTGCTGCTGACATCAATTACTTAGGGAAGGCTGGGAAACCCTTCCCAACAGGAACACAGATGTCTTTCATTATCTGGTTCAGCCACTGAGGAAGGCTGAACACCCCAGTGACTGCTGGTGTCCTCCTGATGGTGTTGTGACCAAATTTGGGAAATGTGCAAACCCAGTCTGAACTGTGTCAGTGCCAAAGGCAGAGAGGAACAGCCACAGCTTCTGGGCAGGCTTAGGGGCAGTAGCTTTTCATCCTGGAAAAGTGCAAACTGAAAGTTCAAAGTACAAGCAGGAATTCAAGGCAGAGAAGGGGTGCAGGGCAGAGTCTGTGCTGTCATCCCTTCAATCTTCACCCCCTTGAGGAATGGTGCAGCTGCTTTGCTGTGCCACATCTGTGGAGGACAGAGCACTCACAGCTCACTGTGTTAGTGAGGTGAACCTCAGGGCTTTTTCTAAAACCTGTGACTTATGGGTGCAGGCTATAGATCAAAAGAAGAATGTTGTCATCACATGGGTGGGTGGAATTGGTAAAGGGCAGAGTACTTTCAGAAATAAAATTGATTGATTATATGATATGATTGAGTCTCAAGGTTCAACACATTGCTCTGCTGTTCTCTTAGAATCTTCCTTTCAGATCTGCAGAGAAAGGGCAATCTCTAATGCCAAACAAGTGGCTGTGTAGAGAGAGGTCTCTAGTTTGCTGCCACTGTGTAACCACTTACATTTGGTGACTGTGCACTCAGGATTTATCACCTTCTTATTTTTGTTACTCCCTCCTCTCTCATTCCCTGCAAGGAAGAAAGACAGAAGGCCTGTTTATTCTGAAGCCAAAACATTTACCATTAACTTTGCCAAGGACAGGATTTTGCCCAGTGTATGGCTTCAGTGCTTAATTCCGTGTGTGTGTGTGACCTGGCCAGTGCCACAAGGCATACTTTTACCAACAGCAGCACCACCTGAGAGTGCCACACAAACAAGTGCCACACTTGTTTGCTGAAGTAATTTAAATTTACTCCATAATGCAATTCAGGGAGAGAAAGATAATACAGGTTGAAGGCTGCAGCAACTTGGTTCAGTTCAGCTCCAAAAATGACAGAAAGCCCCATCTGACTTGGAACTCTATGGAAAGTGCAGTTCTTTGTGTGTTACACTGCACAGGCTCATTATTATTCCATGAGCTAGCTGGCCACAGTGTCACTGTGGATAAACAAACATGGGAAAATCACTCTGACCACTTCTCAGAATCTTATGCTGCAAACAATTTGTGAATGTAAATATTAAGGGTGGGAAAAGCTCAAAGTCTCTGACCCCCGTTTCCAAGATCTGGCATTTTGTGAGAATTGGTTACATAGTGAGAAATTTGAAACCTTGAAAACTTGGCTTCAAAAGAGTATTTTTTTAATATGCATCATTGTCCTGTCACTGAGTAGGAGAGAGACAAGCCTCTTCTCAAAGCACAGTTCCGGAGAAAAAAGGACCTCTGTAACCATGGGGAATTGTGGACCAAAATGCTGCTTTGATTTAAACAGTAATAAGTGTAATATTAAAATATAGAATAGGCATTTCTATCTTTAGTCATCTCCCTGGATCTAGGATAGGGCTTATTCCTGCCCATGTGTTTTTGCAGAACTTACACTCATTTCTCTGGTTTCACCCAAATTGCTGTGTTCTGCTCTCTTTCTTTAAAACTTTTGCTTCATTTCATTATTGAGCTGCTTTGGGGTGTAAAAAGTGCATATAGCTGAATAAAAATCAAATATTTTGTAGCTTTTGCTGCTTAAAAAAATTGAGAGCAACAGAGAGTTCTACATTTCATCAGCACGTGGCAATTTGTTCCAGACCTCAGCCAATCTGGAGCACAGGTCTGTGGTGAGACCCTCCTGGGAAGGACACTGGGCTGGGCTGGAGCAGTGACACCCTCTGTGTGTCACCTTCTTGGGATGGCACTTTGTTAGCCCGGTCTGGCACCAGAGCAGGTAACATGTGCCACAGTCACTGATCCAGCACTGATAGACATTTTGAAAGCTGCCAAACTGTGCTGCATTTCCTGCTTTCACTGACAGTCCTGGCTGTGCCCTGCACATGTGTGACACTCAAAGGTCCTGCCCATAGGAAAGAATTTCCAATCATCAGGTGTGATCTGATCTTGACATGGAAGGAAGGAAAGAAAGAGAGAGACAAAGAGAAAATGAGAGAACAGAGAGAAAGAGAAAGAGAAAGAAAAGAGAAAAAGAGAAAGAGAAAGAGAACAAAAGAGAGAAGAACGAGAGAAAAAAAAAAAAAAAAAAAGAGAGAAAAAAAGAGAGAAAGAGGGAGGGGGGAGGGAGGGGAGGGAGGGAGGGAGGAGGGAGGAAGGGAGGAAGGGAGGAAGGAAGGAAGGAAGGAAGGAAGGAAGGAAGGAAGGAAAGGAAGGAAGGAAGGAAGGAAGGAAGGAAGGAAGGAAGGAAGGAAGGAAGGAAGGAAGGAAGGAAGGAAGGAAGGAAGGAAGGAAGGAAGGAAGGAAGGAAGGAAGGAAGGAAGGAAGGAAGGAAGGAAAGGAAGGAAGGAAGGAAGGAAGGTTACATCAAAACTTGATGCCTAGAACCATGCATGATTAATAAGTCTTTGCAGAATTGAGAGCACTGGGGGATGCCAGCTACCATGGAAATTTTAGCCATTGTCCTCTCCAGCCTCTGGATCTACTGTGCTTGTTTGGGATGGGCTGAGATGAAAAGGGGCTGCTCTGCAGCAGCAAAATGCTGAACAGCTGGGACCAGACCATGCTGAGAAAATGTCACCTGTCCCCTGTTCCCTGCTCAGGAATGTTGTAGATGACAATATTCAGGAGCAAACTGAGCCCATACAGGAGCACAGCTGTGCACAGGCTTTTGTTTTTCAGTCTGTCTGATTTCAGTCAGTACCAGTGGGTACAAAGGAGTGTCCAACAGGACAGGGCAGGGCAGGTAGGGCAGATGCTATTTCCTCTGGCTCCAGCACTGAGCAATGTGTTATCTTAACTGTGTCATACACAGCAGTCATGGAGGCAGCATGGTTTGAGTACAAGCTGGAGGCACAAAGCTTGAGGTTCCTCTCACATACATGGGCTCCATGCTTAGCATTGTTCATCATTTTCAGTGCAAACTCACACTGGTTTAGATCAGCAGCAATGAGATCAAAGAACAATGACATTCACCAGATGCATACAGTCCCCTTTCTCCTGGGTGGATGCCAGGCAGCCTCTGAAAATTCCTGTTTCCCAAGGTGGAACATGGTGGCCAAGGCAGGTGCAGAGCAGAGGACCAAAGCAGACACTCGGAGGGGTCCATTCCCCTTCAGGGAGGCATGTCACAGACATCTTTTATGGAAAATCCTTTCCTCAGGATTTTTCCTCCTGAGAAGCTGAGGGGCCTCAGGAACAAAATGTAAGCAATGGTTATGTGCTGCTGTGGGATGCAACAGGTGCATCTGTGATTGGTCTCATGTTGGTTGTTTCTAGTTAATGGCCAATCACTGTGAGCTGGTTCGGACACGGAGTCCAAGCCACAAGCCTTTGTTATCATTCTTTCTTTTTCTATTCTTAGCCAGCCTTCTGATGAAATCCTTTCTTCTATTCTTTTAGTATAGTTTTAATATAATACATATCATAAAATAATAAATCAAGCCTTCTGAAACATGGAGTCAGATCCTCGTCTCTTCCCTCATCCTCAGACCCCTGTGAACACCGTCACAGAGGCAGACATGGAATTAAACTTGCTGCTCCATGACAGTAAAGAAGGAGTCCTGCACAGTAAAGCCCCTTGTGAGCTGCTGTCTGTGACCATCAGCCCCAGGAAAATGCTGCATTTTTACCCTCTGCAAGATTTCACCCTGTGGCTGCCAGGTACCCTCTGCTCTGAGGGCTCTTGGGAAAGGTCACAGCCAGAACCTTCTCTTCACCTGCCTTCCCAGAATGGAGTGGGTGTCTAGAACATCCTTACTGGGCTCACCATGCCCAACATTTGCTCCTGCTGAACTCAAGGTGGTGGTGAAATATTTTCCCTTTCCACTTTCAGGCAAAAGGCTGGCTGAGACCCAGTTCACCAGCTGGGAAATGGGGAATAGCAAACACTCTGGGTATGGAGAGAAAACAGCCTTTGAAGCAGGAGCTGTGTTTGAAAATCTTTCTGGCTCTAATTGACACAACAGGGTCCAGGCTTGGTTGTAATAATTCTCCCCAATCAAATTCAGAGGCAGGATAAATGCAATTAAATAATTAAGCTATGATTTTGGCTCCACTGACACAGCAAGAACATTGGGATGCCCAACAGATTATTTGAAAGCTGTTAATTTTGCATAATCTCAAAGTGGCACATTTTTCTGTACAGGTATCTCAGGAATACATGTTTTTGCAAGAATGTGGCTCAGCATTTCTGTCCCCTGCTGTGTTAATCACATCCAACTGGTATCTGAATAATAAAGCAAATCCCCCACAGGATAAAGCTGATGTATGAGAATTTGAATTTGGCTGACCTGGAAATATCTCAGTCATGGATTTCACAAGGTGCATTGTCAGAATAGGGCAGAGATAATTGTGGCTCAGACTAAAGAGCAAGGAGGACAAGCACCCATGAGATGGTGAGGGTGAAAATAAACAGCCCTCTGTCACCCGAACAGCCCCACTGAGGGATGCTGATTTTGAACAGGAGGAAAATCAGCCTGGTTACGTACCAGCTCTCCTCACGACCACAGAGCTGCTCTCTGGGAAGCCTCCTGCTCCCTGCCCCCAGCCTCCCCCAGCTGGGGCTGGAGAAGCCCCAAGGGCAGCTCAGAATCACAGAATTCACAGAACCACCATGTAGTGAACCCCAAGGATACAGGAAAAGCTCCTTGGAGAATTGAATGCTGAGTCATTCCTGAGCAAGTGTTATCTTGTTCCTCTGACCCGAAATGTTGAAACCCTGCCCCAATCAGTTAAGGCAATACTATTGAACTCTGAGCTATTGGTCAGTTAAGGAATATGCTTAAACCTGCGGCTATTGGCTGGTTTTGGATCCATGCCAAGGCTATAAAATTAGCCCTCTGTACCCCCACACAGCAGCGCTGTAACCCTTCGCAGACCTCCCGAATAAACCTCACTGGGAATTTGGGCGTATTCTCTTCCCTCTCTCTCCCGTCTGCTATGCCATTGCCCGGGCGATCTTCCCTAGCCTGAGGAACTCATGAAAGAGCAGAATCACTATAAGCTGAATATCACTAGCTTGCTAGGAAGGAGCTCAGCTTAACTCAGCTATTGGGTCTCTGCTAAGACTTGATCTACTGAGCTAGCTGGGCATATTATATATAATAATCGGGCCTACCTAGAGAGGCTCGCATTATTATATACCACCAGGCTGGAAGGGACCTGTAAGATCATCAAATCCAGCCCGGCCCCAACAGCTCAACTGAACCCTGGCACCCAGTGCCACATCCAGGCTTTGTTAAACACACCCAGGAATGGGGACTGCACCACCTCCCTGGGCAGAACATTCCAGATCTCTATCAGCTCTTTGCTGCCCTGAGCAAACACCCCCTGGGCCATCCCTGCAGGGGTGCCTGTGCCACTGGAGGGGTCTTGGAGCACACAGGGCTGGGCAGCAGGGGAGCTGGGGGGTCTGTCCAGTTCCACTGCACAGGGTGCCACTGACACCCCCTGCCCCTCCACAGCACCATACAAGTGACAATTGAGTTTATTTTGATGATTCTGCCTTGCCTTCTTCCCCCAGAGTGGGCTGCGACTGAGCTGGCACCCCTGAATTAGGCTAAGCCATGGAGCTACCCAAAATTATGAAGCACCACCTCCCTGGTCCTGGCTTTGGGGCTGTTATAGCTTTGTTTTTTCCAGTTCAATCCTCATTAAGACACTAACTAGGAGCAGGTGTGGCTGCAGGTGCAGCTGCCCAGGTGTCTCCATTGCCACTGATGCCTCCCCAGTGGGAACACAAGCCCTTAAACCAGGGCCAGGAGCACAAGGCTCCTCTCTGCTGCTGCTCTCTGCCCCTGTGAGGAGCTTTCACTGTCCTGGGTTCTGCTGAGGAGGGGTTTCCTCAAAGGGAGAGCCTCTGGTCCCTCCAGGGCCAGAAGCTTCAACTCCTGACTTGTGGCTTTGATCTGTGTCTGTCTGGGATACAAACAGGTATTTTCCACATGCTGATTTTAGTGGAATGAGCAGGATGAAATGACAATCCATTTGTTATGTGGGAGTGCTTTAAGGAAGGAATTTTCTGGGTGTTTCAGAGTTTTCTGTTGAGCCAACCAAACAAAAAAGAAGATAAATGAATGTCACTGCTATTTGTAGTAACTTCTGCCTCCACTTTGCAGGAGGGTTATACTGAGAAACTAGTGAGACAATTAATCACTGTATGATTAAACTAAAGAGGTGGTTCCCTTCAATGCTTTCAGGGCAGCTGGCTTCAGTTCCTGCTGGAGGAAGCTGCCTGAGAGGAGCTGGAGGCAGAGAAGTTAAAAGAGGCAGAAGTGGGCGCCGAGCACAGGTGAACACGTGAGCCTGCACTCCTGGGGAAGCAGGGGGCTTTAGCCAGGTGGTCATAGCAGGCTGTTTCCCAGAGTGAACTGACTGACAATTTCAATTTAAAATTCTGTGCTTAAATTAATGAAGTTAAGGTTTTGATTGTGGAGATTTATTTCCTCTAAGAGATGGACAAAATAGTAATTTTAAGGTCATTTGTCTTCAATTAGAGGCAAAACTGAAGTATAAAGGAAAACTTGCAGATGGAGAAGGGAAGATGAGGAATGCAGAGATTTTAACTGGGCACTGGACATTTCAGGAGAAAAACACTTCTGTGGAGAAGTTGTGTTCATTGGGGACTGTGTCCTAAAGGCATTTCAGTGTGTTGTGTAGGTCTCAGGGCAGCAGGTACATGCATGTTTCTGCTCCTTACAGAGCTCAGCCCTGCTGGCCCAGTGGGCACTGGAATACAAAGGAGACATTGGGTGTAAAACCCCCCCAGGGCTGCACCATGAGCACACTCAGAGCTGCTTCTGGGAGGGTCAGGAACCCTGGGCCCTCTCTGAAGGACCCATCTGGGTCTGGGCAATGGCACTGTTGATTTAATAATCTCCAATGAAACACAAGGGGTGTGTTTGCCATTAAATTGTGAGACTTTGTGCAGTTGATGACTTTCAACGCTTGACACCTTTTTGTTTGGACATATGAGAGTTAATGCAAACCTCATGTACCACCTACTTGCATTCCAGCCTGGCTTGATTTCCAGGGTGTGAAAGGGCTCCCTTAGAAGTTGTTAAGCTCAGGGACGTAAGTATGGAAACAAACATTTTTTTGGTGGGGACTAATGGAGTGACTCCTATTGCAGAAGCCTGCAATAAAAATATGGGAGGTCTGGCATTCAGTGTTCCTAGAATTTGGCAGGCACTCTCCTTCCAATATTTTTACCCTTCACTGAGGTGTGGCCCCTGCAGCTTTGCCCTGTTTAATGGATATTTTCTAGTAAGTGTCTCTGGCTGTGCTGATCAAGGTGGGTGCTCCTAAAGCACACAGTGAGGGTCTCAGAAGCAGCAAATCTCCTCTGCTGGGTCTCTGAGATGGCAGCCCCTGCCCTGCTCCTCACCCCTCAGCAAGGGTGTCCATTTCCCCTTCCATCATAAGGTGTGGCTTTGCTAGTTGGTTATTTTTCCTTTGAATTGTCTTCCAGAGTGGTATGGTGTGCTGAGGGGAGGGAAGGCCAGCTGAATTCAGCTGGATGTCACTTGAAGACAGTCCAAATGTTGAAGTTTCTCATTCTGCCTTGACAGTAACTCCTCCTTGAGGAGCACCAGGCTGTGCTGGTAGGACCCTGGGGGCTGCCATGCTCCCCTCAGTCCCTTGGACCTTCCCAGGCCTCAGAGAACTCCCTAGGGTGGGAGAGAGGTACAGGTAGCTCTAGAAATGCCCATCTCAGGGCAGGGAGCCTGGAGAATCATGGAACACTTTGGGTTGGAAGGGACCTTAATGACATCATGTTCCACCCCCCTTCATGGGCAGGGACACCTTCCCCTAGACCAGGCTGATCAGAGCCACATCCAGCCTGCTCTTACACACTTCCAGGGATCCAGGGGCAGCCACACCCTAAGGAAATCTGTGCCAGATCCTCACCACCCTCACAGTAAAGAACTTCTTCCTAATATGCATTGAATACCTATTCAGTATGTATGAGCCCGGTACTGGGCTCTGTGCTGGAATGCACTGGGCCCTTGTTGATTTTTTGGTGTTATTCCCTATATTCTGACCTAGAGGGCGGGACTTTGAAGGTGCTTTTTTAGAGTCTGTATTTCAAATGTGTGCAAGCCTGCCGGGCTTTCACAAGGGGAGTGAGGCTCCTGCTCCCGGAGCCCCGTGCAGCTCAGCTGGGCAGGCTGGGTGTTGGAATTCAGGACATCCCTCTGGCTGTCCTGGATTGCCAAGACCCCTGCCAGGGGGCTCAGAGACCCTGGCACAGAGCCCAGGATGCCCCTGTGGTTTGGATTATGATCCATGGAACAAATTACCAACCTTATATGAAGAACTGCAAGCCACGACAGTTTAAGTAGAATGATAGTGAATTTATCACAGGGTGAAAAATAGATTTTTGGGATTTTTAGAATGGGGGTTCAGGGGGCAAGATTGAGGAATCTGGGCATGTCCAGCCTTTCTGCTTCTTCTTCTTGGTCTCCATCTTCTGCTGTGATGCTAGCACTTACAGATTGGTTTAGAGTAGAAGCTCACTGTCTAACATAGGTGATGGGTATTGGACAGTAATTGTAAACATTGTACATGTGGTTTTTAGTATAAAAAGATAACACTGCCCTGGGGGAGGCAGAGTGCCTCTGACTGTCTTGCTGAGTGGACCCTGGCAGGCCAGAGAAAGAATTTTATAGATAAGAAACAATAAACAACCTTGAGAATGAGAACTGAAGAGCTCTGACTCCTCCTTCGACCACCGGGCTGGGAAAAGAGGTTTTCTGACACATCTCAGGGTCACTCTGAGCAGCTAGAGACTGGAGGAGCCCAGCCATGCTGCCGCTCTGTGCCCATGGTGTTCCCTAATTGGCATTTCCCAAGGAAACTGGGATATGAGGAATGCCAGCTGCTCAGGGGAAGGTGCAGCAGTGATGAGCATGACTGGGGCACCAAGGGCTGAGGACTGACTGTGTTTGCCCTGCTCCATTCCAGCCTGTTCCAGCTGGAGAGCTGATCAAGCACATTGGTCTCAGGAAAGAAAAAAGGGCCAGGCAAGGGGCTAGTTAATGCAAAAAGCACCAAGGACTGAGCCTGGAATACAAAACACTAGTTAGAAATGGAAAACTCCCCAAAGCTTGTCCTGTGTACAGCTCCCCATGCATTATTCCTTCTCTCATCTCTGGCTCCTGGGGAGCAGGGCTGTTTTCCCTGGAGCACACTGGCAGGGCAAGGTGCAAGGCTGTCATGGCAGGGCCTGAGAGTGAGGTGGGTTTGGGAAGAGAAAGTCTGCTAAAGCTGTTGAGTGAGCTCATGAGGAGGTGGCTGGAATGTTTTCAGCTCCTGGGTTCATTGCCTGCCCCCTTCTGTTTGCACAGCCCTTCCCTGAGGAAGGGAATCCTCCAGGCTGAGCCTGGAGGGGGTGGTGATGCCTGGAAGCCCAGTCTGTGGTATTTGCTGGGTGCCCAGGACAAAGGAGGAATTGATGAATCTGACTCCATGTTCTCAGAAGGCTAATTTATTATTTTATGATATTATATTAAAGAATGCTATACTAAACTATACTAAAGAATACAGAAAGGATACAGACAGAAGGTTACAAAGAATGATAAAGAAAACCCGTGATTCCTTCCAGAGTCCTGACACAGCCTGACCATGATTGGTCATTAAGTTAAAACAATTCACATGAAACCAATGAAACATGCACCTGTTGGATAAACAATCTCCAGACTACATTCCAAAGCAGCAAAACATGGAAGAAGCAAATAAGATAATATTGTTTTCCTTTTTCTCTGAGGCTCCTCAGCTTCCCAGGAGAAGAAATCCTGAGCAAAGGGATTTTTCCAGAAAATATGACAGTGACAGCGGCCCAGCAGCCTTGGGCACAGAGGAGTGTGCTCTGCTCACACGGGGCTTTGGAGGAGCTACAGATGAGCCCTGGCCATAAACATGTGTTGGAGTGTTTTTCCCTAAGCTGCACTGGAAGCTGATTAAGTTATGGAACAAGAATTTCTCTTTCAAAACTTGCTTTGCAGCTTCCAAATAGCTCTGTGTAACCTGGGGATGCAGTGGCCTTCTGTGACCATTATTGTTATTATTATCCTATTATTGTGAGCACCTTTGATTGTGACAGCAAGCTCAATTAGTTAATTATGGGTTCCTGATAACCTTGAATTCTGTATGTGTCCTCATGACTTTTTATTCATGAGCACATTTGAAGACTATTTTGTGCTAGTGATCTGGAATAAGAGTCCTTTTTTCAACAACTACATGAGAGCTCTCTTGAAAATTCTCACTTGAACTTTTGCTTATGATTGCTTGTGTTAGTTGTGGATATAAGACAGAAAATATGCAGTTTGGGAGCTAATGTGTAATTAATGTTCATGTAATTAATACTGAAGGGATTAGTAAGTAGGCCAGTTCTGAAATTCCGCTAGTTTAAAAGTAAAGAGTTGGAGATACATGTTTGTGTGGAAATGCAATGTTCGTGTGTTAAATTGACTTCTATTTATAGACAGCAGGCAACCAATAAACACCAAAATTTTGTTCTGTGAGCTGCTCCTGTGCTGTCCTGACCAGCATTTTGCAGGACACCAATCCTGCACAAATATTCAGTGACTGCAATGCTCTTTACAGTAATCTTTCACCAGAGAATGATTCTGTCTGGGGGAATATGTGCGTGCATTATCTCTGGTTTTAAATCTATCACTTGCACCTACGTGTCCTAGAAAGAGTTAGTTAGTTCAGGGAGTTAACGCCCAATTCCAGGAAAAATTACCCAGCTCTCTTTAAGATAAGCTCAGAGAAAAAATTACAGATATTTGCATCATTTGTTGAGGAGAAGTTCTAAAATAATTGGAGGGCTTTTTACTAATGAGAAGTGTTTCACAAAAGTGTTTCAATTTCCTTCTTATAAGGTTAGTAAATTTGTAATCCAAATTAAACTGTTCCTCTGGGAAGCAGGAAGCTTGTTTCCCCATGCCTGTTTATCTAAGGAAATCTCTAGTCACTCTGTCAGTACCTCGTGCTCATCTGCTATAAAATTACACATTCAAGTGTACCGTTTACCTGCTTTCCACACAGCACTGACAGTACTCTCTGAGCTATCCCGACTGTCAGGATGTGGGCAGGATTTACCAGGTGCCAGGAGAGGGCACCAGACATCAGTGACAGCGCCTGGGTCCTGCTGTGTGCGGCCACCCCTGCTGGGCACCCCGGCAGGGGATGGCAGGGCTGGGATGCCCTTCCCCGGGATGGCAGGGCAGGGGGGACCCTTCCCCGGGATGGCAGGGCTGGGATGCCCTTCCCCGGGATGACAGGGATGGGATGCCCTTCCCCGGGATGGCAGGGCAGGGGGGACCCTTCCCCGGGATGGCAGGGCTGGGACAGGGGTGACCTTGCCTGGGATGGCAGCTCTTGGTGCAGGGTGACCCTGCTAGTGCCCAGTGCATGTGCATTCTGTTAGAGCTGCCACAGCTGGGCCTTTGGGCATGGGGGTTTGTCTGGGTGGGGTTTGGGAATGGGAGTTTATGTGGGGAACTTTTGGGAATGGGCTTTTGGGCATGGGGTTTGTTTGGGCTTTTGGGCATGGGGTTTGTTTGTGTGTGGCGTTTTGGGCATGGGGGTTTGTTAATGTGGGCTTTTGGCATGAGGGTTTGTTTGTGTGGGGGGTTTTGGGCACCGGGACTTATGTGGGGAACTTTTGGGAATGGGGTTTGTTTGTGGGAGCTTTTGGGCATGAGGGTTTGGGGAATGGGGTTTGTTTGTGTGTGCGGTTTTGGGCATCGGGGTTTGTGTGGCGTTTTGGGCACGGGGGTTTGTTAATGTGGGGTTTTGGGTGTGGGGGTTTGCTTGTGTGGGGGTTTTGGGCATAGGGATTTATGTGGGGAACTTTTGGGAATGGGGCTTTTGGGAATGGGTTTGTTTATGTGTGGAGGGCTTTGGGCATGGGGCTTTGTCTGTGTGCGGTTTTGGGTGTGGGGGTTTGTCCATGAAGGAATGATCCAAGTCCCAGCTTTCAAAGGAAGGTAGGGCAGTCAGGAGCTGAGCTCTGGCAGCCACGGGGCCCTGTGTCCTGTTTAGCCCCGTGCAGTGCCAGGCTGGGGCACAGCTGAGCATGGGAGATGCTGGCAGGTGACTCCTCCCTGCCCAGGGGAGTGCAGGAGTGCCCGGGGCCAGGGAAGGGTGACCCAGGAATTGTCCCCAGGGCCTGGCCTGGGTGACATCCCTGCCTATGCTGTCCCATCTTCCTCTCCCTGCTCTCTCCTGAGGCTGCTCTTTGTTGCTTTAATTAAGTGGATGGGAGCTTGGTGGGCTTTTCCTGTAATCCAGTCAATGGCTTTTTGAATAAAATAGAGTATCTCTTTAGAACCCTATGAATAATTAAACTGTAATTCTGATCCTCTCTTAATGGAAAATAAATGTCTACAGAGACATGTCACAGTGGAACCTTAATTATTGTACCTAGAGAATACTTACAGCTGACTTTTTTCCACACCTATATAGAAACACATTAATAATATTTAGGCTGAAATACAGAATTTGACTGCCCCTAGTTTCCTCTAATTCTTTAGAATGATCTATTAGCTCTTATTATTGGCTACACTTCCACTCTTCAGAAGCTTTAACTAACTGAATGTATCAGGATTTCATAACATGGTTATCATCCCTTTCCTAATTTACTCTGATCCTGTGCCTTTATGGATTCCTTGACTGTCTTGACTTCACGGGGAATTGAGGAAAGCCAGCTCTTCAAGGAGTTGGCCTCACAGCTAATTTGCAACCAGAAATTGGCATTTCTATTAAATTACAAAAAAGGCTGTCTTGGTGAGACCTGTAAAAGTTCCTGCACCATGAGCAGAGCTCTGATCCTGCTGCAGGGCTGAGATCTGACTTCAGGAGCTGATGTAAAAAACACTTCTATGTAGACACTCTTACTCAGAGATTTCCAATTGACAGCTACCAAAATTTCCTATTGGACATGGTTTTCTTTTTCTAAACACTTAGTTTGAAATTCTGTTTTAACCAATGTCTTACCTTCTTCATGACTTTGGGTGTGACCTGTGTCTAAGCTGTTTGCTTTGCTTCCTAACCAGTTTCTGGAAGCTTCTGGAATACACAGACCCCTCAATGACACCTGAAAGGTGTCATTGAGGGGTCTGTGTATTCCAGAAGCTTCAAAACTGGTTTCTCATTCCCTTGGGGATGGACAAGGTCATCACCTGCCGGAATCAAACTCCCACCATGTTAGACCAAGGCTGGGGAATGGCCCAGTGGAGGCTGGTGAAGGCTGCCTTGGGTGGAAATGGGAGTGCTGGGAGAAGTCCTTACCTGAGCCCCTGGTCAGGCTGGAGCTTTCTGTGTCTGCAGAGCTCCACTCTCCTGTCCTCAGAGTCTTTTGTTGGATGTTTTTGCTGCTTCAAGTAGTGGCACGACATCTATTAATGTGTTTCTGTAAAGGTTTTTGTACCAGCAGGATAATTTTGATGGTCTTTGCTTTGCTTTTGTCCAAATTAGGTGAAGGAGTTTCAAGCTGTTGGATAATTATTCCCAAAACTAAGAGTGTGTATCAGGCTTAGTTGTTATTCTTGAAAGCACCAAGCAGCTGCAAGGAAAAACTGCACCCCACAAACTCTATTTTTGCCAGCTTGGGAGCCAAAAGCAATGGTACCATTGCCCCAGCCCTGCTGTGAGCATCTTTTTCAGTCTAAAACAGGACTGTGCACTTACAGCTTTAATGTATCAGGTTGGAAGGGTCTCTGTTTTCTGTCCTTAAACCAACAGGTATTCACTCACAGCTCCCCTGTCCTGTCCCTCCCCAGCCTCTTTTGTGATCTGGAATTTGTGCAGCAGCTCCAGCTAGCAAAGGCTGAGAACAGCACTTGCCTTGAGTCTTCTTGCATGGAACTGATAAAGTATTCCTGGCCACAAGTTGTGTGAAATACTGCAGAGCACCTGCAGGAGGGAATTAAGTCACCCCTCCTGAATTGTGGTTCTTCAATTAATCTTTACACTGGGCACATACATCAATAGCACACAGTTCATACAGGGTGACAACAATGCTAAGAAATGATAAGAAAATTAGGACTGAAGCTGGACTGAATTTTTATAAGGAGGCATAAAGGCAGGCATGAATATTTACTTGTTTTCTTTTGTATTGTGCCTGACCTTGGCCCAAGTTCTGAAAGTTTCCACGAGAGCTGAGATGGTCTTGTCAAACCCAAACCTCAGCTTTTGCCAAAGAGTTTGAGAAAGGATTTTTCTTCCCTGTCACCTGTTTCATTTTTCTGAAACAGCTCCTGGTTTCTTTCATAATATTTTCCTGAATTTTATTAGCCACAAGGTCCTGAAGGCACCAGATGCTAATCCTGCCTCTGGTTCCAGTCTTCATCTGCCGGGCTGAAGCCCTGCAGGAGGTGCAGATGTGGGGCGCTGCAGGCTCTGGGGGTCTCTGAGTGTAAAACCAGTGGTGAGGGAAGAACTGTGGCATTTAATCTTGATAGATCCAACACTGGAAGCATGTCTGTGTTCAGCAAAGGCTTTGCTCTCCCTGCTCAGAGTGACAAAATTAAGACTTTTAATTTCCCTGGCTGTTCTCCTTAGTGCAGATATCAAGCAAGAGCCCTTTCTGTCCACTAAGGGTGAGGGTGACAACAGCTCCTGCTGCTGCAGAGGGGACAGTCAGCCCTGGTGGCACCCTGAGGTGTCCTGAGGGATTCAGCCTCTCTCAGAGCTGTGAGGGCTCTCCTGGTTTTTGCTGCCCAGCCCCTGAGCTGCTGAAGGACTGGGGCACAGCTTTAGCTGGGTCTGCTGTGCTCAGTAAGCTTTGTCTTGATTTTTGGGCAGGTTTTAACCTGGAGTACTCCAAGTGATTGCCTTATGCCAGCTGCCACCTCAGGGTGAGGATGGGATTATGCTGAGCAGCTGGGAGGAAGGTCAATAGGCAGGAGTGCCTTCCCTGTTTGTGGTTCCAGATTATCTAGGATCACCTCTGTGATTTAGCTCACAAACCCCTGTTTGTGGCTCCACATTATCTAGGATCACCTCACCTGCTTGGCTCTGGTGCTGTGTCAGAGGGCACAGGTTTAGGAGGAGTTCATTACCCACTCCTCAACCTTCTTGCACCAGCAGAGCCTGGTAGGGTGAGGAAAGAGCTTGGCAGGGGAGCAGCAGAGCACAAAGGCAGCAAATCAGAATAGCTGTGACCTGAGCTGCAAGGGCTCCTGCTCCAGTGCCAGTGCAGTCCCAGTCACACTGTGCCTTCTGCGTGTTGGCTTTTGAGGAATATGTGTAACTCATTGGGGTTTGTCTGTCCTTTCCAATAAACTTTCTGGGCTTTCAGGCTCTGTGGCAGCATTCATTCCTCACAGACTCCATGGAAGCCTCCCTGGAAAATGGCCATATGTTGTCTGAGTATCCAGACTACCTATGTAACTCCCACATGTTTTCTTCCTGCCTGGTTGCTTATTACTCTTCCTTCTGCTGGGCTAATAATGCCATTTTAATGCCCATATTAATCTTTTTTTTTTCTCTGCAAGTGTCACTGTTCCCTATTGTCACTTTTTTTTTTTCATGTGAAATGCTCCATCAAGTTCTTCCTTTAACTATCAAAATCCTTTCTCAAACAGTTGTTTTTTGCCAGCAATGCTGAATCCCTGCTCTCCCTTTATGCACAGGGATGGCCCCTGGGTCAAACCATGCCAGTGTCACTGAGAAGCACCAGAACCGCCTCTCCTGCTCTGGGCTGTTCCTAGGGCTGCATTCCCACCGGAGGCTTCCTCCCAGTGTGTCTGTTCCTGCACAGCAAGAGCTCTGTGTCCCCTGTGTGATGTGCTGTGGCACTGCTGCTCTGCTCCCTGGGAGGAGAGAGAGACACTGACTTCAGTGGATTGTGTCACTGCAGAGCAGGAGCACTTCTGCTGCATGGTTTGGTATCAAAATATCTTGTTTTGACACCAGAAACTCATTTGAAACTGGAGGTTTTGAGAGAGTGAGGAAAAGGTGGGGAATGGCTGGAGAAAAGAGCAAGTTGTAAAGCTGGTGGTTCAATTAAGTCATGATGCTTCATGGGCACTTGAGAATGTTATTTTTACTGCAAGCTCCCAGGGGAAGCTGTGACTGAGCTAAATCAGCATCCCTGAACACTGTCCTGGTGAACCAGAGCCAGTTTTGCCTTCTCTGCCTGTGATTGACCCAGGGCTGCTCTGTGCCTGGAGAGCCCATCCCTGTGGGAATCCATAAAATCAGAGGGTTTTGGGAAATCTGCAAAAGGCAGGCCTCAGGGACAGCAGAACTGGGATTAGAGCTAAGCAGTAGCCATGAGAGTGGTCAGCAGAAAAATTATTTAAACTGTAAAAAGCAAAGACAAATAGAACAATGGTCTGTGTATTAATGCTTGTCTAGAATGACTCCTTAAGCTACAGAAAAGTTTATCTAGTGACATATTAGGAAGTTCTAAGCTTAATAATGGAGCTCTGAGCATTGTGCTTTAAGGCTCACATGCAGGTATTGTATTTGAAATAAGCAAGCATTGTTTAACCAAGGTACCTGTGCTTATAGTGGTTGGATAGAACTACTGTCAATGTGCTTTTGCTTTGTGTGATTGGTCAAAAAACTTTTAAAGTAAGGTGTAACATTGAGTTCTTTGTCTGCTGCTGGGATGTGAGCTGCTGGCATCTTCCCATTGTCATAACCATGGAATGAGGCTGATGCTGGAAAATAAAACAGCTCAAGGCATGTTCCTCAGCAGTCCCGTCCTGTTGGTGATTTGTGCACAGACCCTGGGCAGTGATCTTCCCCTGTGTTAGTGCAGGGTGAGTTACTGGGCAGCCACCAGCAAGGGACAGCTGCTGAAGGCTGAGGGGTAACTGGGGCTATTTTCAGATAAATATTGTCTGCACTGACACTTTTGTCCTTGAGAGCCTGACTGAGAAACTGATTTTTGTGCAGTTGGTTGAAAATCACATTGCATCAAACAAATAAATGTTCTGGCTGTGCTTATTGCTATCCTGGGGGGAGGGAAGTCAATTAGGCAGCTCTAAAATAAATGTGGGCTACTCTGACCAAGCTGGCCTGAAACAAGAGCTCCCCAGGTCTGGGTGTGTCACACACAGAGCACTGCAGGCACTGGAGGTGCGGATGGACAGGCTAAAGCTGAGCTCTGAGCTCATCCAAAGGCAGATTCCAGGGCCTGCCCAGGGCAGGCAGCTCTGCCAGGCCAGTTCAGGAGGCAGGGTGCTTGCGGGCTGTCTGCAGCCTTGCTGGAAGAGTATTTTAAGTACGTTGCCCTTGGTTTGAGTTTCATGGATAATTTTAGAAAGCATATGCCTGGGTCTCTAATTTCCAAATTACTGCTGCTGTTCCATGTGTCAGATGGTTCTGTTCTTTCGTGACAAAATTTTCTCATCATCACCAGTGACACTCAATCCTTTTGCTCCAATGTTGCTACTTTTAGTTCCTTGGGGAGCTGCAGAGCTTGCTGTGCTGCCTGATGTGCCCGTGGTGAGGGGGGCAGTGGGAGCAGAGGCACTTCTGGGGCACTTTTGGGTCTCTTTTGTTATGGCATGGCAATATCCATACCTCAGCACAGGATCCTGAAGGAGTGGTGTGTGGTATTTGTTGGGTCCCCAGGAGGAAGGAGGAATTGAGAATCTGACTCCATGTTCTCAGAAGGCTAGTTTATTATTTTATGATATTATATTAAAGAATACTAAATTATAGTAAAGAACAGAGTAAGGATACAGACAGAAGGTTTAACAAGATACTAATGAAAAACTCATGACTCTCTCCAGAGTCTGACACAGCTGGACCATGATTGGTCATTAAGTTAAAACAATTCACATGAAACTAACCAAACAGCCACCTGTGGGATAAACAATCTCCAAACCACATTCCAAAGCAGCAAAACACAGGAGAAGCAGACCAGATAATTATTGCTTTCATTTTTATCTGAGGCTTCTCAGGTTCCCAGAAGAAATCCTGGCGAAGGGATTTTTCAGAAAATATGACCATGAGAGTGGTGAAGCATCAGCAGTGTTGAGTTCAAACTCAAAGCGTGCAAGTGTGTTTTTTAGATGCGTGATGGACAAATGCAACCTGACATACTGGTGTCCTTTGGTTGCTCACAATCCATGTCAGATGTTAATTTGAGTTCATCTCTCTCCCCCTCAGCCCCACTTGCATCTCAGTGCTGACACCACCTCTGTTTCCATAGCAACTGGAACATCTGTGTGTGTGGGGACAGCCCAGCTGCACCCAGGTGACAGCCTGGGCCCCTGGGTGCCCTGCCAGGCACTGGGCCTGCTGGGGGGCTCTGCTTCCACTTGTTTGTGCTGCAGGGCTTTAAAGGACATTATTTGCACAGTCAGAGATGGAGCTGCTCCTTCAGGTGAAGTGTTCCACTGCCCCTTCTTGTAGACTGTAAGGACTGTGGACTAAAACTTTCCAGTTTGCATATCTGCATCCAGCCAGAGGGTTTTGGGAAGCTTGAGCAACAATGACACCTTTATTTATATACTGATTATTTGATAAACTTTTCTTTAGAAAGGTTTAAGACTACTGGGCTGTGGGCTAAGCTTTCCAGTGCAGAATGTTTTGGTTTAATGGGATGGCCTCTGTTTCTGTGTGGAAATGTGGTACTTGCTGGGTCCCCAGGACAAAGGAGGAATTGATGAATCTGACTCCATGTTCTTAGAAGGCTAATTTATTATTTTATGTACTTATATTAAAACTATACTGAAGAATAGGAAAAGGATACATCAGGAGGCTTAACAAGAATGATCATGAAAAACTCACGACTGACTCCTCAGAGTCTGACACAGATGGTGGTGATTGGTCCTTAAGTAAAAACAATTCACATGAGACCAATCAAACATTTACTGTTGGTAAACAATCTCCAGCCACATTCCAAAGCAGCAAAACAGGGAGAAGCAAATGAGATACTGTTTTTTTCTCTGAGGCTTCTCATCTTCCCAGGAGAAGAAATCCTGGTGGAGGGATTTTTCAGAAAATGTGACAGTGACAGGGAAGAGCCATCCAAACGCAACCAAGTGAGAGGTCTTAAGATGCTTTCCAGTCTTGCAGACTGAAATGATTTGGTTTGGTAACTGCTTCCCAGTTCATCCTGACAATGCCCGGGCTTGGCTCCTAGGGTATGTAGCCATTTCCCCAGAAATGTGATTTTCCACACCCTTTTCTGAGGCTGTGTGACACCCTGGAACTAGAGCACAACTGTGGCTGGTCTGCAGAAAGGATAAAAGCTAAATGGAGAGATGGGAAAAGAAAACCCGGAGTGAAAATCTCAAGGGCTGAATGTTATAGGCAAAAGTTAAGTTATGTTAAATTAGGGTATAGTTCGATTATATTGTATTAATTATGATATATTAATTGTATTATGTTAAGAGGGGGGGTTATTAGAATGTGCTAGGAGAAGGGTCCCGGGTTTGGTGGAAGGGCGGTCTGTCGGGGCAAGGTGAGGTCGAAGAGGGATTGGATGGAAGATCTGACCAATCGTTCGAAGCCCTGCAGAGATGATTGGTCCAGAATGAACAGTGGAAAGACCCATGAGAAGCCTGGAAATGGACCAATCACCATGGGGATCCAAAGTGGACCAATCCTGGACCCAAAGGGGGCTACAAATGGGGGGAGTTTGGTTGGGTGAGGGTTCTTCTTTTTGGAAACTTGCTTTGTGGGGAGAGCCCAGTGCACTTGGGACTAGTGCACAGTTCAGTTTTTTGGCTCGCTGTGTGGGTGCCCGGGCTTATCCTGGGCACTCCGTTCCTTGCAGCTGTTTTAATAAATGAGAACCTCTTTCTCCAGAGAAAGTTTGGCCTTGTTCATATTCGTAACACTGGACATGGAAGAGCAGCTAAGTTTAAGCCAGGCAGGCCTGTGAAACCACAGAAAAGCAGGTGGAGCGGTGAGGTCTCAGAGGAGAAGGGGGTGTGCTTGGGTGGAGGTTGCCTCGTGAGCTTCTCTTGCCCCTGGAGTGCAGGATTAGGGAATGCCATTTCCTGAGTGCTCCCCCTGGGGGCTGGCTGCACCTTCTGCCCCAGGAACACTTCACCCTGAGCCTGAGTGAGCCAAGGGGCTGCAGGAGCAGCTGGGACCTGCAGGGAGAAGGGCAGAGAGTAGGGAAGGGGAGTTTGAGCCTTGCCTCCTACCTGTGCCCACCCCGGGTTGCTGTGGAAGGGAGTCAGCACCATCTGCTATTTGCATGTCCATTATTTCCAGTAAGCTCTGCTCAATGCCCAGAGTCCTGGACTTCCCTTAAGGAATTTTGACTGCAAATTATTCTGTGCCAAGAAACAAATACCACTTCAAGAGTTCTGAAAGTTGCTGCTAGCTGGCTGAGATGGAGGTCTGGAGTGCATTATCTTAGGTGCAGAATCTGTTCTTTATACCCAGTAAAAGCACCTCATCTCCCTGTTTTATTGTGAGAATAATTTGTTTGAAGTGCTTGGATGCAGGAGCTGAGCACTGGAAGAAGCCATAAAGAAATATTTTTTTCTTTAGTGCCTGCTTTGAGCAGTGTGCAGTGAAGAGGAGCAGAAGGGTAAGTTCTGGTCACAGGAAATGAAATGTAATATTGTCATTTTTTTGTGTCTGGAATGAGATGGGGAACTTCTGGAGAAAAATAAGACATGATCATGTAATTAGACTGTATCATCATACAGGCTTTTCAGGAAGCAACACAAAAGCTCAGCAGATCTCTGAACTATTGAAGACCTGGCTTTGCAACCTTGCTGAAGTGTTTTTAATATAGATAGGTGTGGTATAATACCTCAGACTGAAATAGCTCTAGTTGCTAGGATTGACCTTTTCATTACTTGTTCAGCATCCCAGCACCAGTTAAATGTGTTATTTCTATAAAAAGATTAAAATAGAGTGAAGAAGCAATTTCCAGAAGGATTTTTAAGTACTCATTGATGGGGACTTCAGTGCTTCTGAAAAATACTTTTCTTCTTTTTGCAAATGCCATGGTGGGATGTTTTGACATTATAGAATGATTAGGGCAGTTAATTGCAGTAACCCTCACTGCACTCATTTAAGAACCTGCTCCAAGCCCACACTCATACCAAAGTTTGCTGGAAACTTGTTTCATTTAATACCTTGTGGTCAGATATGTGAAAAAATCTGTGGAATGAGGGGTGTCCCAGCCTGGCTGTGCTGTTCAGCTGGACTTTAGAAGAGGGTTTGTGGGTTTCTGGGTATCAGCACAGAGGTGGCCTGTGCTGAAAAAGATGACTTCTCTTTCCCAAGGAAAATGGCCTCTGTGGCCACTGGCCCTGGCCAGCCGTGTGGTGCCAAGCTAGAAATTGGGAAAACTTTGCTGGATTTCTCCAAACTAAAGATGCCAGAAACTAGGACCCTGCAAGTCCTTAGAGTCCCCAAAGGCCACCTCAGTGCTGATACACAAGCCCTGGGGAAATGACTTCTTTTTGCCATGGAAGATGGCCCCTGTTTGTGGCTACTCGCCCTGGCCGACAGGGCGGTGCCAAGTGAGAAACTGGCAAACTTTGCTGGATTTCTCCAAAACTAAAGCTGCCAGCAACCAAGGGGGGGGGGGTGTCCCAGCATGGCCGTGCTGTTCAGCTGTGCTTTGGAAGAGGGATTATGGATGCTTTGTTGCTGAGCACTCTGCCTGTGTACCAGCCGTGGGTACTGCAGGAATTTTCTGAGGTGGAGCAGAAGGAAGGGGTGGCCTGAGCTGGGGACACAAGGTCACAGCAAGGTCTGATGCACAATTCACAGCAATGGGTCCCCTCTTGGGGAAGAAAAACCTGGCAGATGGTGACTGCATCTCTAGGACCAGTCCTTAGGGAAGGAAATGTTGGATTCATTGGGTCCTTCCTTGAATAGTCACTGTGGTCTGGGGTTGTGAAAACCCTAAAGCTTGAAAGAAGATTGTTACAAGATGAAGTTTCCATTTTTGTTTTTTAAGGTATATTGAAAGTAGGTTTTAAAAATGTCTGGTGCCTATGTGTAGTATGATCCTCCTCATCATTACAGGGGAAAGTTTTTCAAAGAAATAATGTGAGATGATAATTTTTTAATTGTAGGGAGCTCATTGTTTTCATTGTTTTCATTTGTTCCCTTTGAAATTCTGTGTTGCAGTCTGAGGCAGGTCTCATTCTCATGATGTGCCCACCATTTCCAGAGCCCCACTCTTCCCATACCTTGATATCTCACAGTTGTTCTTGAGTCTCACAGTGCTTTTCTGCCTGCAAGAGGTGTACTGGGTTTAGTCTGTGGCTTAGGCCTGGCACTGCTTGGTTAACTGTTGGACTTGATGACCTTAAAGGTCTTTTCCAAACCTAAATAATTCCATTATTCTGCCTGAGGGAGGACAACAGAACTCAGCCAATGAACTTCTCTGTTGTTGTGCAGGCTTGCAGTTCTCTAGGTCCTAGATTTGTGATAACAGATTTACTACACAAAGAAGTTGATCTGTTTGCAATTCCTTCTTAATTTGGGTTTGCTAAGACACTCTTGTATAAGCTCATCCTGGCTTTTTGTGGCTATAAATAATGTTTGGCATTGTAGCTGGCATAGGAAGGACATTGCAGCAGGGAAGATGTCACACTGGCTTTTCTGCCAAGACGTGATTTTTAGGAAAAACAGCAGGAACAGAACATTCAGTGGCCCTTAATTGTGACTTGAGAAAGTGCAGATGTTGGGAAGAGCTTTTGAAGGAATGTTTTTATAATAGTTCTGCACAGCATGAGCTGCATCTGAAGTACTGAAAACTGAGTTTTTGTAATCTAGACTCAGTTCTTCATCTTCTAGTGCCACCAGTTAGATTTTTATGCCAGTCTGGCACATCTGAAAGCCTTTCAGACCTGCATTTGTTCTGACCTCAAACCTGAGTGCTGTGTGCACTGATAAGCCCCAAACACCTCACAAAGCTGGCTTGTCCTCTTCTGTCCACCAGCTGTGAATCCTGGGAATGGAGAAAGGCTGGGGAGCCCTCACCCTCCTGGTTTCTTTTCCCAGGGTGAAAATGCTGCCAAGGGCTTCCTTTGCATTTTTTTCAGAGGTTTCTCCCAGCTGGGGCTCTGAGATCTCTCACAGTATTTACAGCCTGATGAAGTCTACAGGAAGGGGCAGTGGAACACTTCACCTGAAGGTGCAGCTCCATCTCTGACTGTGCAAATAATGTCCTTTAAAGCCCTGCAGCACATCCATAGTCTGGGGTTCCCTTGGAATCCTGGATTTCCAGGGGAGGAGGGCTGCTGTCAGAGCAGCTCTCCCATCCTCCCTCCTGCGGTGCCCAGGTGAGGCTGCTGTGGCCACCCCTGGAGCTTGGTGGCAAGCAGGGCTGGGAGGGTGCACAGGTGACAAACCAGCACAACCCCTGAGAGCTCAGTGTCCCCTCTCAGCTCCCACATCTCCCCAGCAAGGCTGACATGGAACAGGGAGAGGGTGAGTTTCCAAAGCCCAGCAGGAATGTGTGATGCAACAGATGAGAGTCGGGGCTTACAGGCTTCAGCATTTCCTGGCTGTTTGAGGGAAATTATGTAGGTCACTGAAAACACCATTTTCTGTGCTCATTTGCTACTAATATTTGAAGTTCTGGAATTCAAAACAAAATTTTTTTTCCTCATTTTGAAATTGTCTGTGTGGTGTGCAGCTGACCCCCTGGAGAGCAGAAGTTCAGTGCATCAACAGAAAGAGGGGTTTGTTTTTTTCAGAGTGACGAATATTTACCAGTCAGCACATCTGACAGGCTTTTAGTAGTAAATGTCACTTGAAACCAACTGCTGGAATCCCTGGCTGTAATAACAGAAGGGAATGAATGGAAAAGGGAATTCACATTCCAAATCCTTCCAGAGTAAGTTATTAAAAATAACAAATTCGGAGTAGGACTAGGAACAGGCTTATCAGCACCTGGAGAATGATGAATTTCATGATTGCTAAAAGCTGTTTGTGCTGTTTTAAGTCATGTTAGTGTCTGGCACATGCTGACCTTGGAAGTGGCCAGTAATCCCAATAAATATTGGGAGGAAGCTGACTCAGTTCCTTGGGTGTAAAAACCTGGGAATGTCAGCCCTGAACAGTTTTGACAGCTATCACATGCTGCCTTCTCTGTCTTCACTCCCCACTGCCTTATTTTTTTCTTTCTGTCAACCTCATGTGGACATTTATGTGCAGAAATGGTAACAGATAATTTCTATGGTTTTCCAATGGAATAACTACAGATCCTATTGGAGACAAGAAAATCCTGTCTGAAGGACTGGCTGGGAGACAGTTCCTGAGCTCAGCCCTGGGCTCAGCTCAGACTTTTTGAGTAATCTGGAGGCCAAGTGTTTAATCTGTCTGTTCCCCACCTATAAGGTCAGGCTAATAATGCCTGCCCTAGACACTCAGGGTAAGGGATCTGGGGACCTTGGTTTGAGCTGGGAAAGCCACTGAGCTGCAGGAAAAGCAGCAAGACAAGATGAACAGGGGAGCCCATTGTTTCTGCAACAGACTTTGACAGGGCAAAGCTTTAGCCCATTTGGGGGGTGAGGAGGAGTGAAGGCAAGAGCAAATGCACTCACAAAATCTCCTTTTTTAGCTCTAGTCAGTTTGGCATCAACTGTATCTGCTTCACCTTTGCAGCTGGGGGCTCCTCCTTGAGCTGGGTCCCACTGGCTCATCACAGAGGAGCTCTTTGGAGCTGCTCCTGTCTCAGGGTTATTGCACTGAGACAGGCTTCAGGGACCACAAAAAGTGTGGAATAACCACATTAATGCCTGCATCTGCTCTTGACTAGGACATGCTCTGGTTACTGTTCAGCATCTTGCAGATCCAGCACTTCATCAAACTGGAGCCAAGCTGGCCCATGCCTCAGGATGTCAGATGTGCAATTTCAGGTTTGGGATTATGTACCTAAAAATCTCAATTTTAGGCTGTGGCTTCCTGCACAGCCTGGAAGTGCAGCAGAGTGGAAGGAGTCCTGCCCCAGGGCTCTTGCATGCTATACTAGCTCTGTTTGCTGTAGGATAGAGATGCAGAATATGATTATGCATTTATATTTTGATAATGTTAAGACCCACATGTTTAATGTTTTTGTACTCAGTGCTGTATAAATATATTGAAAGCAATGATCTCAAAGTTAAAATGAGAATGAAACAGGCCACAAAACAAAAATTAAGTGATAGGGAAAAAATCAAGGAAACATTCTTACTGTGATGAGATCAGTAACTGCAGTATATTTGGAAATGGCACAGGTTTCCAACCTCCTCCCCTTAAAAAACAACCTGCTTCCCATGTCAAAACAAGAACAAGAGTTTGATCAATAAGCTCATGCTGGTGTGGATTAGGCATGACTGCACTGCCAGAGACTGAACAATTTGTGTTTCCCCCAGCCAGCTTTAGGTGAGCTCCTTTGCAGTCCACAACCAAGCAGTGAGGACAGGCAGGTGGCTCTGGGCTCCTGGGGGAAATGTGGGGTTTGTGGGGTGAGGCCTGTGGGGTTTGTGGGGTGAGCCCCGTGGGGTTTGTGGGGTGGGGCCTGTGGGGTTTGTGGGGTGAGGCCTGTGCTGCTGGGAGTGCAGCGCACAGAGCCAGCCCTGCTCTGTGCCCATGGCCCAAAGGACCACCTGGCCCATCCCACCTGGGCTCCTGCTGCAGCAGCCTTGGGCAACAGAGCTGCTTCTGAGACAGCCAAGGAGGCAAAGACAATCAGAGAGAAAATCTGGGCCGTGCAAAAGCTGAGGGGGAGGTTGGAAAGTGCTGTGGTGAGTTGGTGAGCTGGAAAAGCTGGCTTGAGCCTTCCTTGATGCTGTGTGTGGGGTCACTGTCAAGGTTTGAAAAGGGACACAACAGCCCTGGGGCTTCCCTAGAGGAACCAGACCCTCTGAACATTTCCTTGCACTGGAAAATGTGGGAAATCAGGCACTGCTGCCAGCCGAGGGTTTCTGAGTGGTGCTTGCTTGTGGAATCTGATAGCAAGAGTACTCCTAGTTAAGATAAAAGTGTCTGTGAGAATCACTTGAATCCTCGCAGCCCTTGGTTCTCAGATTGTCTGTGCTTCCTTCGTAGCAATTGACACTCATTATGTCACAAGCGCAAATTGCCACAGCATGTTTTCTGCAGTTTGATGTAATGAGGAAAGAATTCAGATAGCATGGATACCTCATCATTTTGCACTGATTGTTAGTGGGAACCAACAAAATCAGACACAGCTTTTCTGTATTAAGTGTACAAACAATCCATGGGATCAAAACCATTGACTTCAGGCGTGTCAGATTTCATGATTAAGTAAGTCCATGTTTCTGGGACAAAAAGCGAACAGGGTTGAGAATTTTGGTGAGCCCTGTGTTCTAAAGGGGCATTGAAAGGGGGGCTGAGCCTTTGTGGGAATCTCTTCTGTGCTGCACTCTGCTCCCAGCTCTCCTGGGGAAGAGGTGCTGGGAAGGGAAACCTCTCCCAGCGCAAGAAACTGCTGAGCTCCAAAGAGCTAGCACAGAAACAAAGCTTTTATTCGGGAAATAGCGCTGTGTAATACTGACAGGAGGCACGAGATGGGGCTCTTTTAGCCGAATCCGGCCCAATTCCTCATCCCTGGATGGGGCAGCGCCGTGCCCGGGAGGATGCGCTCGGCTGGGTGTGCTGGTCCCGGCTCTCCAGCGCTGCTTTGGGCAGGCACTGCTCTGACTGAGCCCTTCTGTGCAACCCCAGGGCACACAGGGAATATTCCTGTGTCTGCTCTGGGGTGCCCTGACCCCCAGGGCAGCACTGACTCTGACCCTCATCCATGGAGAAAGTTCCCCAGACTTCAAGATAGACTGGAACCCACAAAAGTGTGCAATAGATTATAGAGAGCAGTGCAGGTGCATCACTGGGTGAGAAATTGAGGGTTTGGGGTTTTTAGTGTGTTGTGGATGGAAGCAAGATGGAGGGCACAGGGTGCTGTCCTGGGTTTCTCCTTCATGCTGCTTCTTCCTCCTTCTCCATGGATTTGGGTGGCATTTGTGGGATCAGTTATTGGGTTAAAAGGGAAAATAATCCAGGTGTCAGCTCTTAATTGGATAGTTTAGTCTTAACAGACCTTGTACCAAGAGGTTGTTGGGCATTTTGTGCCTTCTGATGAAAAGCTGCTGAACTCACAGCAGTGAGACTGTTTTACTGATAAGGAATAATAAACACCTGAGTGCCAACATGGAACTGCTGTCCTGAATGCCTTCAGTGCAGACCCAGAGAGACCCACAGCTGGGACCCCACACCCTTCCCCCGGGCAGGAGCCCAGAACAGCCTGTGGAAGTTGCAGACAGGAGTTTTCTTTCTCCCTCTGCCTCTCTGCACCGTGAGCCTCAGGGCACAGATTTCACCCTCAGCACTGTGCGCCGGAATTCCCAAATCCTGGAATTCCCCAAATTCCCAAATCCCACAACTCCCCAGCCCAAATATTCCCAAATCCTGGAATTCCCAGAATTCCCCAATCCCAAAATTCCCAATTATTCCCAGAATTCCCCATCCCAAAATTTCTGAATTTCCCTGAATCCCAAATATTCCCAAAGAATCCCAGAAATATTCAGAAAATCCCAAATATTCAAATCCCAGAAATCCCAAATCCTGGAATTCCCCAATCCCAAAATTCACAAAATTCCCAAATCCCGGAATTCCTGATCCCAAATATTCCCAGGAATTCGTGGGGCAGGTGAGTTTTCCAAGGGAAATTTTCTGGTTCGTTTGGCAGATTTGTGTCCACACAGCCAGGAAAAGGTTAAAAGCACATTCAGCTGGTGTTCAGCATCTTTAAACTGTCATTTCTTCTCTTAGCAATGTACAAAATGCAGCTTTAAATAAATCCTCATTCTTCCACACCGTGTGTTCTTAGATGCAAACAAGCTGAACTTTCTCCCCAGGTATTGTGTGCCTCTAAAAAAAGGCTGAAATGAGAGATTCCTGTGACCTGAAACACCTAATTTAGGCTCTGTGGGACTCTGCCATCCAATAATCTCATTGCTCCAGAGCTCAGAAATTATTTTTTTAAAATTGCATTAAAATAGCAGATGTTAAAAATATGCAGTTAGTGAGAGGGAAAGCTGCCCTCCCCCTTCCCAGAGGCACAGAATAATAGATAACATTAACACGACATCTGAGGCTGTGCCTTTGTGCAGCTGAACATCTCATGGCATCTGGACTAAGTGATGATAAAGAAACCAAATTGAATGTGGCTCGGAAGATTTTGTCTGCATCTGTAATTCATCTCCTGATTCCTTTTTTGCTGTGAGGGAGAGGCACAGTGAGTGCTGTAACAAGCACCAGGCACTGAAGGTTGGATTTAGCCCTAACATGGATCCTCTGTGGGCAGAGTTGCACACTGAGAATGTCCCAGGTCCCTGTTATATGTAGATTAACAGCTAATTATCTAATTGCATTCCCAGTTGAAGTTCAGAATGGGTCAGTGCTATTTGTTACTAAATATCAGCTCATTGAGACAAACAAGTGTGAGATGTGTGAGGCACCTGCAGAGATTTTTAGAGGATGCTCTGAAATTGCTTCCACTTGATGGATCCTGTTCTTTGCCTTGCTTGAGGAATGAGCTAACAGAGTTTACTGCAGGAACTGTACATGTCCAGATATCAGCAGTGCTGCTGGGCAGTTTGTATGTGTGTGTGTAAAAAAACTCCTCCAAACTGTAGTGCCTCCAAAATAAATTGGGATGACCTTGTAGCTTTGGGTGTTTAGAAGTATGGTCATTAACCCATATGAGTTGGGCAGCCACAACTTGTCCTCCACGTATAAAAAACAGAAGAGAAGGACAAAAACTGTCTCTAAAAGTCTTGGAATGCAAAATGCTGTATAGAAGGGAGGTTTGGGTAAGATGAAATGCTGGATTGAAAACAGGAGGAGACTCTAGAAATTTGATAACTTGCTGTCTTGGATTATAGCTTGGGACATGGGAATTCCAGGCTTCTGTCATAGGCATGAGTCATGCTCAAGTATGTGTGGTTACAGCAGAAAAAAGATGCAGACGACTGCAGAAAATAATGTTTATACAATGCTCATTTAAAAATGTGTTCTTTCCAGTTGTTACATTGCTCAATGCATTAGGGCTGAGAAACCTGAACATTCTTCAGAGTTTCTTCACAAATATGAACTGGTGGCTCCAGATGAACCCAGGGTCTGTGGGGGTTTTGCAGTTTGCTGCTCTTACAGGAAGCTGGAGCACTGCACTGCTGGAGAGACCACAGGGAAGAGCAGATTCCTGTTGTGCCACTCCAGCCATGCCAATGGAAATGAAGGAAGAATCCATCCTGTGGTTCTTTATAGTGGGATGTGGCAAAAATATGGATGTGCTGCCAGTTGTATGCCAGTACACAGAGCACTTCTGCTTCTGTGCTGTGGCATCCAGAAGCTTCCTGAAACAAGTTACTGAGTGTGTTTGGGATAGTGGGTAGGGTTACCCCAATAACCCACAAGTGCAGCATTTTCATTGCACTAATCTGCTTTCCTTCTTAAAATATTAATAAATAAATGTTGTGGTTTTATAACCTGAAGCACTAAAATTTCTATCTGTAGTAGAAATCTTCCTAAGAAGCCTATTTTAATAATTCTTTGCCAAGTACAAGCACATTTATCCACAGCTGCTATGATAACTCCTAAATGAAAGTAAAACTGACACATTTGTGCTGGAAATCTGGGCCGCTCTTGTTGGATGCATGCTAGGGATCAGATGTGTAACAGCTGCCTGGTTTATGGCTTTTTCTAAAGGTGGCTTTTCAGTGAAGTAATGCACAGTTCATCTTTCAATGTAACTCTGTCATAACAGAGCTGAAGGACCTCCAGTGCAGGAGGAGATTCCATCTCTGAGCTGAGGAGGGCAAGGCAGGAACAAGGACAGTGCAGCCAAGTGCAGGTTGTTCCTAGAAGCTGTATATAGGTTGGGTTAGTGATTAGTTTTTAAATTTGATTGATCTTCCCTCTCTAGAGAAGAAGAGAGTATTGTTTGTGGGGTTTGGCTGTGGTCACTGAAGAGTCCAGAGCCTGAAGAGCACAAAGCCTGTGTCCCATGAGCAAAAACTGCTTGGGCAGGGGATTTGGTGCAATGGATGTGAAATGAAAAGAAGGTGCTTTATAGATTGCCCCTTTGTGGTAGGTACAGTCCTGATGGGCTGGCACTGGTAAAATCACAGGACAGCAAATTCTGAGCTTAGCCAAACCTGTCTCTTTTAGTATGCCATGAAGAGTGGTAGTGGCCTCCAAATTACCTTTTGGGATGCCGATGTAGATCTATTCTGATCTCAGAATCATGTAAACCTGAGAAAGTTAAATACTGTGTTGCATTAGCCTTTAAAATGAGGATGAAGACAGTTCATGTTCATGTGCTTGAAAATGGTTGTCAAACATGAGCTATGTTACTAGTTGCTGCCTTTTGGTGTGGTAACCACTGGAATTATTCACAGACACCAAACTCAACCTGGCACAAAGTACTGCTTCTTTTTACAGAGAAAAATTCTCCTACTTGTTCCTGTAGAGTGTAAAAGATTTAAAATTGCATTTCCTCATAGTGTTATATTTAGACTGTAGGGTGAGAAGTTATTTCAGTCCTTTAGGATTCTGGTTGTACAGAAAGCTATAGTTATGAAGTGAATTACATGCAAAAAAGATCTTGTGAATGTGACAGGTGAATGATAATTCTTGAGTACTTGGGTCAAGAAATGAGAATATTCTGGTTTTCATAGTGCAGTTCTCTGCATTTTTATAGATCAAGGCTGCCCTGAGATGGGTCTGCTGTGCTGTAATTAGGACTGGAACAGAAGGGCTGCTCAATAAAGAAGGTAATTTAGGTAGCTCATACACAAGGTGGGAGGAAAGAAGCAAAATAACCTTGTTTTGCAAATAAGCTCTGAAATTGAGCAAAGACTCCCAAGCATAACAACAAAGATCAGAGCCACTGAGTTCCCTCCTCACTGAGCAGCGCTGCAGCCACGTTTCCAGTCTCATCTCTGAGGGCTGTTTTCAGATGAGCCCCTTGAGGGAAGTTTTCTCTGTGACTTTAGCCTGATATAAGAATAAATTTAGTCAATGATATGGAGCTGACTCTTTTTTTTTTTTACCTGCACTTAGCAGCTTGGTTTTTGCTCCTGTAAGCTCTTCCCTGATAAACTGTAGGGAGTGATTTAGAAACTGGACCACCATTTATTGCAATGGCAATAAATCTCATATGTAGCTTCCAAAATACACCTTCATGGGCAATGAACCCACCCTGATGCTAAAGCCTTTTACCCTGGCCAGGGTAGCCAGGACAGGTTCCAGGCCAGGAATTAATTATTTAAAGTCACTGACAATTTGTCCAGGCTCAAGTCCCTTTATGAAGCTTCCTGCTGAGTGGTGAGGGCATGGAGCACGTGTTCCTCCACCTGTTTGGGGGACTTGGAAATCACCAGAGGGGTTTGAACAGACATGTCAGGCTGGATACCTGTGAGGTTTACTGGGGCTGAGCATTTCCTTTGTTTTTTTCTAATCCCAAAGTATGTCTTAATGCTGGTCAGTGAGACTGAAGGGCCTCAATCTGTTGAGCTTTGGCTGTCTTGGGCTCCATGTGTGTAGTACAAAATACAGCCCTGGGGGAGCCCTGAGGAGACTCCAATTGCTGTTTGTCATGCCACATGTAAAGAATTAGCAACAACACTTAATCAGGAAAAATAATCTTAACAAATGAGGAAGTTTCAGTCTTGCATCTGTTACCTATAAATGTTTCATTCTTCTGGTTTATTGTGCGTTTGCTATCAGGCAATGGAATGAGAAAGGGAGGATATCAGGCATTGGCTGTGTGATGGTTCCAGAAATAATAAGATGACTAAAGTAAACATTTTTGCACTTGAGTGTTATCAAAAGATCTCCCAATTAGCAGTGTGTGCAGGCTAAGTTTTCTGAAGTTTTTATTGCCAATTATTTATGAAGTAAGTAGGACAAAATGTTCTTAGGAGCTCTCATCTTCTCTATCCACTCTGTAGGCTTGCATTCTCGCCTCTTTGCATTTTTTCTTCTTGCTCCTCAAAACTGGAGGCATTTTCTGAGGTATCCAGCACAAGCTTTAAAAACTGAAGCCAGGCTCCCCTAAGGAAAATTCCCACCCAGAGTTGGTCCAGCTGCACTTGCTTTAGAACCCATCAGGACACTGTTTCTCAGGAAGGCAGGACAACATTGCCAAGGATATTTTCAGTCCTTAACAAAAAAGATTTACTGTGGTTCCAATAAGCAAACACGTGGTTACAGCATGGTTACATTTGTCTCAAGGCAAATTGAAGTAAAGGGGACATTGCAAGCATAAAACCAAGAACTACAAAACCTATTGCTGAAAATAAGGTGAGAAGGGAGCAACTTACAAATTACCAAAGAATAGCTTACAAATTCCAAAGAATCTGAAATGAAGTGAAAGCTCAATAAATATAAATGCAGGAGCTATTGTGTTTTACACCAGGTGAGGAATTTGTCTTGATATCAAATTATTGTGTGCTTCATATGAAAGCAGTCAAATGACATTAACCTTTAGGATGTTAATGATTTCCTTGGCTCTGTGAGAATTTTAAGCTATCAGGAAGGTATTCCCTAAGAGAAGTTTACCATTTTCAGGTAGATTGGCATCCCCAGAGGAATAATAAGATATAATTTTGGAAACACTTCCATTTTTGTTGTGTTATCCAGTGCAGTCAGAGCACCAAAAGAGTTTGCAGCACAACTGTTGTGGTTTGATATTGGTGTAATGCCAGTGCTCCTATGAAAATATATTTTGTCTAGTGTTTGCTGTGAGATGTGACCAGAAATAGAGCAAAGCAGGCTTAAGCTTAGAAATGAAAAAAAAAACAAAAAACTTTTATTAACCTACAACTATATGTTAAAAGGAACACACATAACTTAGAATGCAAACTCCAAAACACTCCTCCTCACCCCTGCTCAGTTTGTAATACAGCACAGTGAGACAAAACCTTGGATTTTCAATCAAGTTACCATCCCTCAGATAATCAACTCTTAGTTCATCAAGGAGAGAGGAGTCCCTCTTACACCATAGGCTTCCCCAGGAAATAGTTAAACCTTTTGTGTTTTTATGCACACATGGCACCGCCCGGAGAACATCTGCCATAGTGACATGTTCCTTCCTTCCATGTACAGTGTCTTCTTCACTAAAGACAGAGGGCACCACCACCCTCCTCATCCATCTCCACTCCTTCACGTAACATCACTGCACTCTCTTGGCTCCAAGCCATTGCCTCCCCCCAAATGCAGTCTTTGTGTTACAGAAAAAAAAAAAGGTTCTGTCCATGGCTATGCAAGCAAAGTCCAGCCAAAGGCCACTCCATCATCTCCTCCTACCTAGGATTCTTCCTTATGAAATTCCTTCTTCTCCCAACTATCAAATTACCATGAATGTCCCAGTTCAGAGAGCTGCTTCCAGTTGCAAGGCTGCATGCAGGTGCCTGCTCTGCTCCAGCACCTGAGAACCTGCTGCTGCCTGGTGGGGAGCAAATGCACCTGAGCCTGGAGCTGAAAGCAGGGTTGTGCTGTGAACCCTGGGCTCCCTTTGCCTCCAAATCCTCAAAAGCCGGGGCAGCTCTGCAGAGACATCTATACCATGCACTAGGGCCCACATCCACTGAAGAAAGGAGATTTAAAGTGAATAGACTTGGTTTGGTGTGATTTGATGATTTCCACATCAGCTCCTGCACTACACTGGGGTCTTTAACAAACAGAAGCAACCTGGAATGGTTGTGGGGCCCTCTCTGAGATGAAGCTCCTAAGTTGTTGACCTAGCAGGTAAAGCCCAAACTGCTCTGCAAGCTGAGAGCTTTAGAGATAACAGATTTATCAAGGAAGGCTGGAGACACTGCATGTGTCTCCACTTTTGACTCTGAGCTGTCCACTCTTGTTTTCATCTTTGTTCTGATGGAGGTGCTTCCTTGGTTTGCTGCCTTTCTCCCACCCTTACCATCTATTCCCCTGCCACTGTTGATATTTATGTTAAAAGCCTGATATGCCACCAGGAGAATCCAAGGGCTTTGATATGTCAGAGAAAAATATTCTCTGTCCTGAAATAATAGGTGTGTTGTAGTTTCTTGGCTGAAAGATCTGACTCACAGGTTTGGCTCTCTCCCAGGATTACAGCATCCTAATTGGGATCCCACTGAGTCGGGTGCTCTCTGCTTCAGCTCTTCTGATTCTTTTCATACAGCAACAAGCTCTCAGTATCTGAGAGGGCTTGCAAGATGTGAGTCAAATATGCTGCTTTGGGTTATTTATAGTGTGGCTTTAACTGGCCAGTCTCCTGAAGGATTTTTCCTTAGGTTTGTAGGGAAAAAAGTATGTGTGCAAAAGTTAGTGAGTGATTTGTTCTTGATGCACCTTTAAAAATGATGTTATCTGTCAATAGTAGTGTTAAGCATTTATCTGATAATGACAGTATCTACTTGAATGTGTGGAAAGTGTCTTAGACCTGTTACAAGACCAAGCTCAGGTCTTAATTTTAAAGTAAATTATCACCATTAAAACACCTAGAAGGGCAGGAGGGTATGAGGCAGAACCCTGTTCTTCATAAACTTTGTGTAAGTTCAATTGTGCTTCAGAATGAATTGCAAATTACTGTGAGGTGTTTTTTGTGAGAAACATGATAGATTTTGAGTGTCCCAAAGAGAACATCATTTGCTTCCAGTAGGAAAGCTTTAAGTTAAACGCACCAGGTGATACCAGGAAACAGAACTTGTAGGTGTGCACCCCCCAACAACTGGGCCTGAGCCCTCGTGGAGGTGGGGGGAGAAATGAGGTGGCTTGGGCACATGCTGGGAAGAGAGACCATAACAAAGCCCAGGCCTTGGTCCCAGCTCTAGCAGCGAGCCCAGGCTCTGATCTCAGCACTGGGATTGTTCTGTGCCACGTCCAGTGCCCTCCTGCCCGGGCTCTCCTTTTCCCATGCTCACCTGGTTCTGCTCATGCCCCTTGGAACAAGTGTCACTGTCATATGTTGTGAAAAATCCATTTGCCAGGGTTTCTTCTGGGAAGCTGGGAAGCTTCAGCTTCTCTATGTTTTGCTCCTCTGGAATGTGATTTGAAGAATTGTTTACCCAGCATGTGAATTGTTTTTAACCAATGACCAATCCCAGTCCACCTGTGCCAGGACTCTGGTCAGTCACAGGTTTTTTATTGTCATTTCTTGTTGTTGCGTTCTGATGTCTCCTTTCTTTTCTTAAGTGTAATTTTAGTATGTAATTTTAATATAATAAAATATCATAATATAATAAATCAGCCTTCGAAGAACTTTGAGTCAATTCCCATCTCTCACCTTGTCCTGGGACCCACAACAACACCACAACAATTAATAACCACAGAACAAGCCCTGCTGTGCCTCTGGGCAATCCCAATGTTGATCATGCTTTGAAAATGCATTCCCAGAAGTTGCTCTGGTGAAATTTGAAAGGGGAGTTGTGGCTAAAAACAAGCTTTGTTTTTAAAGAGATGAGGGGTTTTTTAATTTAGTTGTATGGTCCTTGGTCTATAAGAACTAGGTATAGACCTCCAGGATTTTGGTTTTTTTCTTCAGAATTGAATTTAAGTGTTTGGAGCAAGCTGCCCAATGTACACAGTAATCCCTTGCTGAAATTGCTGTGAGTGAATAATTGTGTGAGGGAGACTGAAAGATCTGACTCACAGGCTTGGCTCTCTCCCAGGATTACAGCATCCTAATTGGGATCCCACCGAGTCGGGTGCTCTCTGCTTCAGCTCTTCTGATTCCTTTCATACAGCAACAAGCTCTCAGTATCTGAGAGGGCTTGCAAGATGTGAGTCAAATATGCTGCTTTGGGTTTTTTAATAGTGTGGCTTTAACTGGCCAGTCTCCTGAAGGGTTTTTCCTTAGGTTTGTAGGGAAAAAAGTATGTGTGCAAAAGTTAGTGAGTGATTTGTTCTTGATGAACCTTTAAAAATTATGTTATCTGTCAATAGTAGTGTTAAGCATTTATCTGATAATGACAGTATCTACTTGAATGTGTGGAAAGTGTCTTAGACCTGTTACAAGACCAAGCTCAGGTCTTAATTTTAAAGTAAATTATCACCATTAAAACACCTAGAAGGGCAGGAGGGTATGAGGCAGAACCCTGTTCTTCATAAACTTTGTGTAAGTTCAATTGTGCTTCAGAATGAATTGCAAATTACTGTGAGGTGTTTTTTGTGAGAAACATGAAAGATTTTGAGTGTCCCAAAGAGAACATCATTTGCTTCCAGTAGGAAAGCTTTAAGTTAAACGCACCAGGTGATACCAGGAAACAGAACTTGTAGGTGTGCACCCCCCAACAACTGGGCCTGAGCCCTCGTGGAGGTGGGGGGAGAAATGAGGTGGCTTGGGCACATGCTGGGAAGTGAGACCATAACAAAGCCCAGCCCTTGGTCCCAGCTCTAGCAGCGAGCCCAGGCTCTGATCTCAGCACTGGGATTGTTCTGTGCCACGTCCAGTGCCCTCCTGCCCGGGCTCTCCTTTTCCCATGCTCACCTGGTTCTGCTCATGCCCCTTGGAACAAGTGTCACTGTCATATGTTGTGAAAAATCCATTTGCCAGGGTTTCTTCTGGGAAGCTGGGAAGCTTCAGCTTCTCTATGTTTTGCTCCTCTGGAATGTGATTTGAAGAATTGTTTACCCAGCATGTGAATTGTTTTTAACCAATGACCAATCCCAGTCCAGCTGTGCCAGGACTCTGGTCAGTCACAGGTTTTTTATTGTCATTTCTTGTTAAGCGTTCTGATGTCTCCTTTCTCTTTCTTAAGTGTAATTTTAGTATATAATTTTAATATAATAAAATATCATAATATAATAAATCAGCCTTCGAAGAACTTTGAGTCAATTCCCATCTCTCACCTTGTCCTGGGACCCACAACAACACCACAACAATTAATAACCACAGAACAAGCCCTGCTGTGCCTCTGGGCAATCCCAATGTTGATCATGCTTTGGAAAATGCATTCCCAGAAGTTGCTCTGGTGAAACTTGAAAGGGGAGTTGTGGCTAAAAACAAGCTTTGTTTTTAAAGAGATGAGGGGTTTTTTAATTTAGTTGTATGGTCCTTGGTCTATAAGAACTAGGTATAGACCTCCAGGATTTTGGTTTTTTTCTTCAGAATTGGAATTTAAGTGTTTGGAGCAAGCTGCCCAATGTACACAGTAATCCCTTGCTGAAATTGCTGTGAGTGAATAATTGTGTGAGGGAGAATCTGAGACAACATTCTGCTGCAAGCTCAGATCTTGCTTAATGCATCTCTCTGCTTTTGGGTTATTACTGGGCTTTCTCTGTGTGCTCAAAACCCAACAAATTCTGCTGACAAAGCACAGTTGCTCCCTGTACAACATCACAGGAGAAGCTCCCAAATAAACCTTGTGCCAACCTTATTTGATGCAACCAGTTGGGGAGTTGTGTTTATTGAGCAAAAGTTATAAGCAAAACTGGGTTCTCCATAATTTTTCCTTCTATTTAATTTCCAAGTTTAGCAGATGCATTTCCTTTAAACATGGAAGGTACCAGATGATAAAATCCTAGTTAAACTCTGAAGAGGTTTTTTATTTTTAGCATTAGCTTCCTCTAGAGCAGAGGAAACAGCACAAATGAGAGTGGATGAATAACATTTTCCAACATGTTCATCATCCTTTTTCTCACTCGCTGGGAGTTGCTTCCTGTCACTTTATAGAACAGCTCCTCACACTATTGCTGTTATTAATGAGTAGCCAAATTGCTGCAGGCCGTAGGCATATTGCAGTTTCACTCACTGAATATTCCCCACCATGCCACTTTGACCTTTTATATTTTTTAATTTATCAGCTAAATCAAAATGTCATTGGCTGTTCAAGTGGATTTGCTTACATGTTAGGTCAGACTCTAGAACTAAATATTTGTCTTTCAACTTGCTGTTGGCAGTGGACAGAGGGGTTTCAGTAGAGATTTGAGTGCCTGATTGCCCACCTATAGTCACACATTTTGTTTCTACCTGATGAAATGCCTATCATGAGCACAAAGCTGGGTTGTAGTGTATTGTAGTGATTTTCTGTATGATTTATAACTGTTGCTTCATCTGCAAAGGTAATTATTTGGGGTTTTCCCCTTTTTTAATGTCTCCTTTTTTAGTAAGGAAGCACATGCAAAGTAGATAAGGCAAAATAATACAAATCATCAGAAGCCCTAAGCATGATTTAGTTTTCTAGTTACCTCTAACCTTTCCTTGATAGGTTTCTGTCTTATTTGATCACTGACACTGAGATCTGAAAATGCAATTTTTAAGATAGAGCTGTATTCTGGTGATGCCCCAAGGAGCTGGAGCAGAGGCTGGGTGGAGTTCAGAGCAATAAAGTGCAGATTTACTGAGGTGCCTTCACACCCTGGCAGTACCAGAGCCACAGTCCTGGCTCTGCCCGGGGGGCTCCAAGGTGGGAACAAAAGAACTTGGCCATGAGATGTCACATTTTTATAGGTTTTAGTCCATTTGCATACAGGAGTTAACTGTCCAATTAACAGCTTCAAGTGATGAAGTTTCATCCCCCTTGCTTGCTTGCCCACCCTCCTCTTTTCACATTGTTCATGCTTTGGGCCTGAAGTTTGAGATTGTCCTTGAGTCTCCAGCTGGAATAGGATTGATCTGTCTCCAGCACCCTGTGCAAAGATCCCAGTAACACTTTATATAAAGCTAAGAGCTGCACACCAACAACACAGAACAGAAAAACCTAAATCCCAAGGTATCACTGATCTCTCACCTGCTTGCCTTAGGATGGCTCTGGATTCCTGACAGAGGAACTGAGTGTCTGCAGGTAGGAATCCCATGAGATCAGTCAGGCCTGGCTTATTGCTGACACCTCACCTGAAAAGTGAGTGTATGATGAAAACTTGAAGCTGTTTGTAGAGCAGATCAGCAGCCTAGAAGCATGAGTCAGCTCTGCCATGTCATGATGTTAGGGGGAAATTTCACTAAAATAGGTTTTGGCAGGGGGAAGGTTGTTGCAGAAAATGGGTGGATAACAGTGATAAGTTTAATATCAGCGTTATGAAGAGGATGGAGCAGGCAGAATGTGAACAGGTTCTTCATCATCCCATGGTATGGATGTATGAAGAGGCCATGTGACACAAAGTTAGGTTTGCCAATTTGAGATCTTGCCTTTTTCTGTGATAAAATGGTCACCTGCTCCTCTGTCCTTGTTCTGATGGTGTTTCTAACCATTTGTTCATTATGTGCTTATTCAGTTTGCTCTAATCATTTAGGTTTTCTTCAAATAATCTCCTTTATCCATTAGCAAGTTGCTCTCCCTGTTTATATTTTGAGTGGTGTTTTATTGTTCAGATTTGTTCCATTAGTTAGCTGATGGTTTTGAGCCAACCCAGGTAATGGGGGGAAGATAAGGAAACAGATTCATAAACCTATTGGAGCAGCTAAATATGGGCAAATTCCTACCAGGGATTTGCACAGCTTAACAAAGGAGGCTGTTTTTCAGTGAGGCAAATATTAGCATGTGCAGCTAGCTTTTGGAAAATCCATTCAGCATTTACCTGGATATTTAAGTCCTTTAAATACCCTTGCAAATCTGGGCTTCAGCCTTCTAGGTCCTAGAGATGTGTTTTACTTCCAGGTCAGGAGGCAATCTGTCCAGTCTTTGTGGAAAACCTATATATATTTATATGTATGTATGTGTATATATATGTATATGCATATACATATATATATATATGTATTTTGAGTCCAGACCTTAGTAATTTCTACCCATACCCAGAGTTCAGGGCAGTAACCTATTTATTATTTATCCTCCTTGTGTCCATACATGCAGATTGCAGATCAGTTTTTACATATAGAAACCTCAGTGTCTAAATTCAAATACCTTTGATTTATATCTGTGACAAGCTGAGTTTGACCATGACTTGGGGCAAGAAAGACATTCTGGAAGTTTTGTGGATAGCACATAAACATTACTGTTTCCTTGATCTATGTGAGAGATGTTGACACATCCATTTTAAATGGTGGCATTTGCACTGGATTATGTGCTTTTGTTCTGTGTCAAATGTGGAGTTTTATTTTTGACTTGTAAGAAATGGGCAGTTTTTCTCTCTGTAGCCCACATAACCTTAGTCTTGTTTGAGATAAAACAATTTGCCATTTTTTCCACCTTGTGGCTCATTGATTGCACTGGAATTGCACCCAAGATCAATGTCTAAAGTTTGGGATAGCTGTTTTCTTAAATTGGACTGCTGAACTTGTGGGAAATTTAAACCACTCTGTGTGGGAGACAGCAGAACAATTAAGCCATGTGGTACATTCAGATTGAGCTCACTGCCATGATCTCATCCTGCACGTACGTTTGGGTGTTTGGGTGTCAGCAAGAAGGCTGAAGAGAAGAAGAATAGATTTGGCATCGGAAAAGGAGTTTGTTTTCCTCTTGCTGAGAGTTCTGCAGTGTGAGGAACCCTCCAGCTCCTTCCTCTCCCAGTACCAGTCGTGTCACAAAAGGCAGAGTGAGTGACACCAAGCCTCTCCAGAAGCCATCAGCTCATCCTGATCTCAGCTGGCACAAATTGTGCTTGATAATCTGCCTGCCTCACCAGCTGTGGCATCCTGCTCCAGGGGTGCTTGTTCTGGCTGATTTGTCACATGGAAGGGAATTGGTGAGGGCAGGACAAGGAGCAATAGGAGCGCAGTGCTCTTCTGGTTATTCTCAGCCTTACAGGTCTGACCATGGCTACTTCTAAAAGCCACTCTGAAGGTCCCAGCTTGGTGGTGTGCTGGGCATCCAGAGGTGAGCCTGGTTTCTTGGAAGTCATAAATAAGCCAGGACTGGCAGACAAGAAGAACAATTCTTGCCAACTGGATGGCATTTTAGTGCTTCCTATATCCTTCTTCCCTGATCTCAGACCTCTATTGCTGCTTCTCAGCCTCTTCTCTCATTCTTCACCCACTTTCCTCAGCTGTTCTTGTGGTTGTGGTAGTCCCAGGTGGCTTTTCCTGCTAGAGACTTTGTGGATTTATGTCCTGGTTCCTGCCCAAAGCATTTGTAGGTACCTTAGGGTTTGGTTTGTGTATTGGATATTCACTGCTGCAGTCGCAGTCTGAGCAGGCATCTGTGCTGCTTGTTTGTTTTTAATTCTAGTTTTTGTTTCATGGACTTCAGAAATAAGGGGGAGGTGGTGTTTGTGTCTGACCGTCCAGGCTGATTGTTAGAGGGAGGCACAGGACATTTCCCTGTCCAGGAGGGAGCCAGGCTTGAGGCTGTGCATGTGCCAGCCCCCTGTGCCACCCTGTGTTCAGGGCTCTTTAGTGACTTTAGGGCACTCTGTCTCCTCATTTCTCCCGAGTGTGTGGCATCCATCAGCAGTGAAGGATGGAGTGCCAGGTCCTTTCCTCACCTGTGATCCTGCCAGAGCTCTGCTGCTGCTGGGTCACATCCAAGTTGTGAGCTTGGAGATCCTCACCTGGCACTCAGTGCAGCTGCACTTGCTCATGCTGAGGATCCAACCCTTGCTTTTATCATCTGCCAAAGTGCTAGAGCATAGCTGGGAGCTCTTACAGATGAATCCCTTTCACTTTTCTCTTTGGTTGTTAAATTTTATTTACCTTAGTCCTACAGAACAGTGATGAGACCAAGGTCAGGGCACACCAACATCTGTTACCTTTCTATCTTGTCCCCTGAAGATCAGATCCATTTGATGTCTCCCCCACCCTCCTCCAGTTGAACAGTTTAAAGCTGGTTTGTGCTGTCAGCAACTAATTAATAGAATATTTCACTGAGAATAGCAGCAACCCATCTGGGTTGCAGACCCTGCAACCCTGTAGCTGAAGTATTGGAACACCTTACAGATAGCTTTACAAAGCTGCTTTCTCTCAGTTTGATAAAGAAATGGATAGTGTTGGGGCTGCCAGGGAGAGGGTCCATTGCCATGCATTTTAACTTCAGCAGGTAGCAAAATAAATGTGTTGAGCAATCAGTCCTTGCCTATTCACATGGCTGCAGAATTTGTGAGCAGCTTCTGAAGTTCAGGCTCTTCACACTGTGCTCAGGTCAGCACAAGGTGCTCCCAATCTAGTTCATTCATGCTTGCATACATGAAACTCTTGAATAGTGCCCTGAAGCTCTTGAATAGTGATTCGTGTCCCTGCTGTTTTGGGGGTGGGAAGTCCTGACAGTCACTGCTGGAGCCCTGCTGCTGTAGTGGGCACATGACAAGTGTGTGCTCCCAGCCCAGAGCAGACCCAGCTTGTCCAGAGCAGCCTCTCTCCATGCTGGGGCTCCCCAGGCCCTGCAGGAGCTGCCCAGAGGGTTTGGGCCAAGGCATTCTGCTGAATCTCCACATCCAGCCCAGCCAAGCCAGAGAAGCTCCAGCTGCCTTTGCAGTTCTGTCAGCTCTTGCTCAGCAGCAGGCATGAGGTCAGCCCTGAGCCCAGAGCCATCCCATGTCCCTGTGTTCAGTGGGGTGCAGCCAAGGGAGCGCTTAGACATGAAACATCACAGCACAGAGGCTCTCAGAATGAGTGCAGCAATCACAGTGACATTTCAGAAAGAAAGATAGACTTGAACAATCTTTGCTTCATGTGAAAAAATAAAAAAAATTGTACATCTACTTATATCTTACATCTTATCCTATACCTTATCTTATATCTACTTATGTCTGCTGTAGCCAAAGAGAGAGCCATGTTTCAGACATGAAACATCACAGCAGAGAGGCTCTCAGAATGAGTGCAACAATCACAGTGTCATTTAATAAAAAAAGACAGGCTTTAAACAACCTTTGCTTCATGTGAAAAATTTTAAAAAAATCTACTTATTTTGCACTCTGTTTTTACCTGAAAGTAGCCTGTGCAGGGTATGATGTGCAACTGTTCTTGTAAGTGAAATTTGGACCTGTGGAAAGTTCACTCTCTTGATCAAGGGGGCAAGGGATAAGTGCTGCGTTACAAGGAGAAGCAATTCATGTTTGTCTCAGCTCTTCAGAGAACCTCACAAAAACTCAATTATTATATTTGCATTGCCCCCAGATGAAGGAAGGAATGATGAATCTGACTCCATGTTCTCAGAAGGCTCATTTATGAGTTTATGATACTGTATTATATTAAAAGAATACTAAATTATACTATACTAAAGAACACAGAAAGGATACTCACAGAATGCTAAAAAGATAATAATGAAAACTCCTGACTCTCTCCAGAGTCCCAACACAGCTTGGCCCTGATTGGCCAAAGAGTGAAAACAACTCCCAGCAGAATCCAATGGAACAATCACCTGTGGGTAAACAATCTCCAAACACATTGCACATGAGCACAACACAGGCGAAGCAAATGAGATCAGAATTGTTTTCCTTTTCTCTGAGGCTTCTCAGCTTCCCAGGAGAAAATCCTGGGTGAAGGGATTTTATCAGAAAATGTGAATGTGACACTCAATGCCTTCTTGCTAGAAAAATTGACTCTCTTCTTCACTTTGATCTGTTTTGATGCATTGTAATATAAAGGATTAATTTGAAAAGACATTCAAAGCTCACCTGGATGTGTTTCTGTGCTCTAGGTGACCCTTCCTTGGCAGGGGGCTGGGCTGGATAATCTCCAGAGGTCCCTTCCAACCCTAATGATTCTGTGACTGTGAAATAGCTCAATATTTCTGGAAACTCTCTTTAGACAAACTTTGAAAGGGATGGATGTCTCAGAAGGTATGTTATTTCACCCTTCCATTAGCAGGGCTGAGCATCTTTCTCACACTGGACAGTAACACAGTAACTCAGCTGTGTAACACAGAGGTTTCATGGCCTAAAAGTATTGATGGCTGGAGGCATTTTATTCCTATTTTTAAATGACCCTGAGGCACAGAGAGAGACCTTCAGTGTGATGATCTGTAGCAGAACTAAAAAAACAAGATGAACTTCAACGTGTTCCTGCTCCTTAAAGTTTCAAGTACTTTACACTTAACATTAGCTATCCTTGGGAAATGTTTAGGTGTGAGGGGCAGCCTGCCAGTATTTGGCTTCTTTTTTCTACCTCTGTTGAGGTCAGGATTGAAGGCACCCAAGATGATATTTTGCATTCAGACTCAGGTGTTTATTATTTCCTATCAATGTTTCAGCCTCACAGCAGTGAGTCCTGCAGTTCTTCACTAACAAGGCACAAAATTACCAACTATCTCTTGTTACAAGGCCTTTTAAGGCTAAACCATCCAATTAAGAAATGACACCTAAGTTAGTTTCACTTTTAACCCAATAACCAATCACTCAAAGCCTGCAATGTGGACTTCTCTCTCCAATTACACAAAACCACCCAAACCCATGGAGAAGAAGGTGAAGGACCAGCCTCTGCCTTAAAAGCTCCATCTTGCTTTATAGAATATTACTGTATTCTAAACCCTTAAACTCTGTTTTCCACCCTGTGATATCACACACTTCTATTCAAACTCCACACCACAATCCCAGTTCTGTCATTCCATTTTGGAAGCCTTCTCCCCGGCCTCAGGTCAATGCAGTGGTCTCCAGAGCAGTCCTTGCAGATGCTGCCTCTGTGAAGCCCCTGGGAGCTCTGCCTGTGCCTTTCTCCAAGGCCAACCCACATGGGAAGGCAGCAACCCAGCCCTGAGGACAGGCTGCAGCCAGGCTGCTCACAGAACATCCTTTCCTTACAACAGAAAAGGAGAACACCATGTATGAACCAATTTTAGATAATAAAAAAGTTTTTTTCTTTAAATTAATCATTACAACCAGCAATTCCATTAGTAACTAAACAGTTCTCTGTGTTTTGGCAAAAGGGGGGTGGTTTTTAGGCTTTCTTGTACAGCTACAGACTTCCTAGAAGCTGGTTTTGTGGGTTATCTTACTGATGCTGATCATGTGGGTGCTATTGATTATCTGAGATGAGTTCAGAGCCCTTTTGTCCCAGGCACTGAACTCTGATCTGAGGGCCAGGAACAGAGTTTGTGCTGCAAAGTTTGGTGAGAAAGGAGCAGGATGGCAAGAACAGTTATCTGTCAGTCTCAGTTCACAATCAGGCAAAAAGTCCCACAGAACTGAAGGCAGTGCTGCTTTGTGATGAGATTTGGCTTTCTGTAACTACTAAAATTCTCACTGAGGTCTGTACAGATGGGATTTAAAAGGGTTAAACTAAAACAACACTTGAATGCATGTCACAGCAGAAGATACTCTCAACCCTTATCATCTGTTCCTTGATTCTCCCTTTGAAATGGGCCCTCAGGTCTGCTGCTGTGCCACAAACTGGGTGCAGATCTCATGGATTGCAGGCTTGGATGTTAGTTTTGGTACTTCAGTTTTGTGTCTTGGCAGATGGGACTGATAATCTTCAGCTGAAATAGTTGGCAGTGAATGCTAATAGTGATTAACTTCTACTGATGAATTAGAGAATGTCCTAAGAAATAACAATTAAAAGGATTTTTTTCCCCCAAATTATTCTAACACTCCTGTTTAGGCTATATTGTGTAAGTTCTGTTCATTTAGGATCTTTCTAGGATGAATTTCCAGGTCAGTCTTATCTCTTCTGAGCCACAGTTGGGCCATGTTAACACTGCCTCCCCAGAGACTCCTCACTTCCACAAATGCATTTCTTTGTTTTGCTCTTGCTACTGATTCTTTGCTGCTGAAATGAGTCGCAGCTGCTTTGCCTCTTTTCTGAAACGATGATCTGCCTTCCCTTGTGCCATTCTAGTAGAAGAAATATTCAAACCACTCAGACTTGGTTTGCTATGAATCTGCAGCATTTTTTATACTTTACCACCTTTTATACTTTGCCACCAGCAGCATTTTTATACTTTATCACCTCTTCCTATGGCTCAGCATGAGGGGAGCTTGGAGTTCAATTCCTTCTTGCTGGGACAAGCTGGGTTCTCCCCTTTTGCCTTCAGGCCCTTGCCCTGCACTTTGATTTTGGAGCACATCAACTAAGCAGCCATTTGAAGGACCTTCCAGCTACCACAGATTCAAGCCATTTCTTTGCTTTCCCTTCTGCTTTGTCCTATACTTTTACCTGTGTTCATGCTAATTTTTCTGGTGGAAGGCAGAAAGTGACACAGGTATGCTGAAAGTTATGTTTTTCTTTCTGATACCCCCCCTTTGCTCTGCCTGCTCCTACGTCCTTTGACACAAGACATTCTTAAAAGATCAGTCTCCAATAGTAAATAAAGACCAGGGTATTTTGGTAATTCCTCACCCTCTGTATGTATTGAGGTGATAGTGGGAGATTTTATGTGATTTTTTTTTCCCCATGGTGAGTTTTGGGTCATGGGTGACTTTCAGCCCACAAAAACACAGCATGGTGAGCACAATGTACCCTGCTTGACTTTCAGCTCATATTTTTGCCCTCCCCACTGTGACACACACATCTTATTCTTTGCCAAACAAAGAACATTTTGCACTTAAGATGGAAATAAGTGAAATGGCAATGGCAGGATGCCCAAACTTGCTGTTTCTGCTTTTTGTGCAATAACAGTGCACAGTGGCATTTTGGAGTCTGATGGGAACAATAGCAAAGCTCTGTGCAGGAGAATTGCGTGTGGTTAAGTGATCAAAGAGGAAAGAAACTGATTATGCAAACCTGGAACAAATATAAAGGGGATGTTTTTTATTACAAGGTCAAAGTAATTAAATGCTCAGTTAGAACAGCCTTTGTCATTCACTTAAGTAATAGCTCCTCACTCAGATTCATCCTCAGTGTCCTCTCTGCCTGCTGCTCTAAGGTGACTTATGAGCAATGAGGCATCTCTTTATTTAAAGCATTTCTGGAGAAGTGCTTGTGGCCAAGTGTTTTGCCTGCAGGCTCTTCCAGCTGTCCTTAGAGCACCTCGGTGCCTCCAGTGCTGGGGTGAGAGAGCTCTGGGGTTACAGCCCTCATGTGGCCCCAGGCACAAATGGGGACACCCAGGAGTGCCCCTGCTTCAGTCTGGGAGCCTTGCCTTGGGAAAATGGGGAAGCAGCAGCTGAATGGGAAAATGCTGGGCAGAGCTGGGCAGGGGCGTGGTGTGGTTGTGTGCCATCCTTTCTGTGTGTGTGTGTGTGCCACCCTCTGTATGTGGCACCCTGTGTGTGTGTGTTACCCTTTCTGTGTGTGTGCCACCCTGTGTTTGTGCCCCCCTGTTCCATGGCCAGAAGTCTTTCTCCCCCCAAGCAGGGTGTGGGATGGGTGGGCACAGCCTGCAGTGCCCCTGCAGGGATCTGAATGTGCCAGGGACACTGCGCAGCCCCCACCCCCTGTCCAAAACTCTCCTCAGTTCTGATTTCTGTCTCACACAGGGACAGATTGTTCTGCTTCCTGGAGGACTGGCACAGGCCTGGCAAGAAATGGAATGAAAGGATTTGTGTGCAACCCCGGGGCACACAGGGAGTATTCCTGTGTCTGCTCTGGGGTGCCCTGACCCCCAGGGCAGCACTGACTCTGACCCTCATCCATGGAGAAAGTTCCCCAGACTTCAGGATAGACTGGAACCCACAAAAGTGTGCAATAGATTATAGAGAGCAGTGCAGGTGCATCACTGGGTGAGAAATTGAGGGTTTGGGGTTTTTAGTGTGTTTTGGATGGAAGCAAGATGGAGGGCACAGGGTGCTGTCCTGGGTTTCTCCTTCATGCTGCTTCTTCCTCCTGCTCCATGGGTTTGGGTGGCATTTTGTAATTGGGCAGAAGAGTCTGCACTGTGGGCTCTGTGGGATCAGTTATTGGGTTAAAAGAGAAAACAATCCAGGTGTCAGCCCTTAATTGGATGGTTTAGTCTTAACAGACCTTGTACCAAGAGATTGTTGGGCATTTTGTGCCTTCTAATGAAAAGCTGCTGAACTCACAGCAGTGAGACTGTTTTACTGATAAGGAATAATAAACACCTGAGTGCCAACATGAAACTGCTGTCCTGAGCGCCTTCAGTGCAGACCCAGAGAAACCCAGAGCTGGGACCCCCACAGCTGGGACCCCAGCAGATTTGGGGTTTGTCAGGGACTGGCCTTTAAAATAAGCTTGGAGACTGAGCTGTGCAGAGATGGGCACTGTCTCAGAGCTCTGAGTAACAGAACTGGCTTCACAAATCATTTACACAGAGGGGCTTCAGGGACACACTGCTCCAAAGTCAGGTGTACAAGCACTCCCAACATGCTAATCCAGGTTTTTCAGGGGCACCCATGCGGTCTTTTTGGGATATGGGATGATCACATCTTTGGTTTAGTTCATTTCCATCAATACTTCTCATGATCCAAAAATCAATGAACTTCAACTGAAGACTTCAATGAAGTCTCATTTTCAAAGCTGGAAATTAAAAAAACCCAAAACAACAACTTGAAAAGAATCTCTCTTAAATACTTCAATCTTCATATGAAAGTTTAGGATATAATACAGAAAACAAGTGGGTTTGAACTGAAGAAACCTCAGATTCTGGTTTCTTCTGCAAGCAAAATAATTTGCTAGGATTAGCAAAAGGCTTTCACCAAACCACCATAACATTTTTAGAAGAATTTTAATCATTCAAAAGTGAAAACCCTCTCATCCACTGCAATCCTCTTCAGTGTTTATCTTGAATTTCATGAGAATTTTGCTATGTGAAGCAGCAGTAAATCTGAGTTGCTTTTATCTTACATGACAAAATGAAACCCCTATCTTATAGTCCAATGCAATGATCTTCTTCCAATCTACCTTTCAACAGCTTTCTGTTCAAAAGGATATGCTCAGGAAAATGCTTATTTGGGGCCTTTAGCAATTCCATGTGTTGATTTATTTGAGTTTGACTTCTAGCCTGTTTTTCTTTTGAAGTTATACTTTGATTCTTTAATTTATTTTTTTTTTTTATTCTTAAGTGTGATCACATTCCTGTCACTTAGAACTTCAGACACTTTCATGAGGTTTCTACTCCTGATGACAAAGAGGAAGCTGTCAAAACTGCAGAAACATGACTCTGGGAAATTTGGGTTTAATGGAGTTCTTTAGTTTCCCTGATACCCTACTGCTTTTTGACAGGATACCTCTGGCTTTGCACATTAAGAAGCTTTGGTGCTAATAGTGATACAGAACAGTTTGATCCCTTTTGTAGAGATGAACAGGGCTGAGTTTTCCTGGCATGCTCTAATTCTCCCAAGGGCATTACAGTAATCCTCAGTTTGTCACTTGTCTGTGCTGCAGTGGCCTCCCTGCGGGACCCTGGCTGCATTGTGCATCTGGGTTTCCTGCAGAGGAGATGAATGCACAGCCACTCAGCTGGAGGGGACACATTTCAGGTGGCCCAGAGTTTGACAGGAGCCTGAGCAGCCTTTCCAGCCCACCTTCAGAGCAGCCAGTGCTGATGCCTTAGGGTTTAGCTTTTGTATTTTCCACATTCTGCACTGCATTGGTGTGTGACTCTGAACTTCATATGAAGTATCAGCAGCTCTCCTCACAGCTCAGTCACACAGAACAATCCTTTTCCAGCCCAGAACCAAGGACACCATTGCAGCTTCAGGCCCAAAAAGTGCAAACAACAGGGAATGGAGGAGAGCAAACTGGGGAGCTGTTGGAAAATTACCCCAATATGAAAATGGACCAAAACTCATAAAAGTGTAAAAACTCATGACCCAGGGTCCATCTTGGGTCCATCTTGGGTGTAGCCTTGGCTGGGCTCTTGCACTGCCCAAGGTGTGTCCTTTGAAGGCCTTTTAAGAAATCCCTACTTTATTCCTTTAAAACTGTCCAGCCTCTGTTCCAGGCAGCCTCTCCAGGCATCAGTGGAAACTGCCTTGATACCAAGCAATAAATATTAATTTTTGGCTGCATTGTGCATCTGGGTCTCCTGCAGAGGAGATGAATGCACAGAAACTTAGCTGTGTGGGACAATCTCAGGTGGCCCAGAGTTTGACAGGAGCCTGAGCAGCATTTCCAGCCCACCTTCAGAGCAGCCAGTGGAAACTACCTTGATATCATGCAAAAAATATTGGTGTTGATTTTGTTCACTTAGGTCTCACTCAAGGACAATTTTTTTCTGATTCTGTTGGGTTGCAGGTGTGTTAGTCTATAAAATCAGGGACAAGGACCATGCTCAGTGCTGCTCCCCTTTGGATTAGAACAGAGAAGGGAACAGGTATCAGCTGCCTGTACTTTCTTGCTTGTTGGCAACCCTGTGGTCTCTGTCCCTGGTTGGACACAGGCTGCATCTCTGCTGCACAGCCCCCTCTGATCATCCTCCTGGGAGGGCTGTGGGTCACAAGTGTGTGAGCTGAGCTGAGCTCCAAGTGTGTGAGCTGAGCTCCAAGTCTGAGCTCCCAAGTGTGTGAGCTGAGCTGAGCTGAGCTCCAAGTGTGTGAGCTGAGCTGGCAGGGTAGAAGGTGCTTTGTGTGCTCCCATCCTTGTGCCTTCACCATGGAGCTGTTGTGGCAACAGCACCATGGCAGGGGGATCTTCCTACTGGAGGATTTCTGAGAGCTGTAAGGGTTTGACAAAAAAACCCCAAAAAGCATAAATAAGCCCAGGGGTGGGTGACTGCAGCTCACTTTGTCACAGCCTGAAAGTGAACCTTGTTCAGATCACAGGTGGATTCCTGGACCTGGCTGCCTTGTGTTGGTGGCCTCATTGCTGCTCCCAAAGGAACTGCAGGAGCTTGGAAAGGCTCTGCCAGGGCAGCAGTGGGAGGAGATCTGTGTCCTTCCACCCAGACTCTGGGCTGGAGCCTCTCTGATGCCAAGCTCTGCTAAAGGCTGCCCAGCCCCTGGCAGTGGGCAGGCAGGGGGCGCTCCCGTGGGACGGGGTGCCCAGGGATTAGATGGAGACATGGGATATTTCCACAGCCCCTGCATCCACTTCTCTCTGAGGTGCCATCCCAGCGTGTCCCAGCTCTATGCAGGATTATAACAATTCTGGTGTAAAAACAAATTCCTGGAGCATGTATACCAAATTTTAGCCTGAAGCTCATTTTTACAGCCAAGTTATAAATCTTGAAAGTAAGAATTTGTAATAACAACGCTGGTACTATCTTGAAGCCCAGCAATACTGCTACTGTGGTGTAGTTTGAAAAAATAATAGTGTGTGGACTAGCTTGTGTTAATTACCCTTAAACCTGTTAGTGTGTTATGCCTGGCAAACCCTGAGAAGCTTAGCTGTCTGTGGCAGGAATGGTGTTCAGTTTGGGGTTTACTTTTTTATCAAATGCAAACAAAGAAAAGATTAGACACTTTAATGATTTCATGGTTTTAAAATCTCTGTGCTAGAAACAACCTAATTAAATTCCTGACATCACCAGTTTTGTTAGTAAATAGTAACCATGGATGCAGAAGAGTCTTGCATCTCATTACATTCAGCATAGGGTTTCAATACAAGAGCCATTGGATGTGGTGTGGAAGTGGAAAAACAAAGGGAAAGTATGGGACAGATTTTTTTTCTCTCATTGATCCAGAACACAGTCCTGAAAGAATATCTGTCATTAATTAGCAGGGCTTTAATGTAGGGCAGTAGGCCATAGGTTTCCTCTAGTGAATTTTGTAAATGGCAGCACATTGCCCAAGACAGAGGAGACAGAATATATAAAAACTATTAGAACTGCAGGGAATCAGTAATTGAGCAGTGTAGCTAAAGCAAGTGCATATTTTACACTGACTTATGATGGTGTCTGTGGATGTCTCTGTCTCAGGAACAATCCAGTCCAGATGAATAAATCATTTACTGCACCTGTCTTAATGTGGTTTAATAATAAAAAAAAATAAAATCTAGATTTACTTGGCTAAGTGGTGACAACAGTACATGTTTAAGCAGGGGTGAATTAGCATGCAGACAGCAAACATGGGCAGAAGGGAAACAGACTTTCTCATAAAGGAGCTGATTAGAATTACTCAATGCCACTCTTTCTTTAACAGGAGATGTACTAGTTAGCACTTCATTTCAATACCAACAACAAACAAATGATGTTCAGTTACTAGGGTTTGGCATAAGACTGGTGTCTTCAAAGGGAGTGAAGCTGATTCAATGAAGTTAGAGCAGAGTTTGGTTTGGACTGGTGAATAAATTGGTCCAGTGTGTCTGAAAGCTGCTGTGAGTGCATTTGCCCACTCCATTTGGGCAGGCCTGGGGTTTATGCTCAGCCTTGCAAGCAGCAGAAATGGTTCCACAGCCTGTAACAGGCTCCTCAATGACACACATGCAGCTGTCAGACAGACTGTCATTTTTATGTTAGTAAACAAGCTCATTTTATCAACAAAGGTGCACTGCAGATTGATTTGACAATCACATGTAAAAATAATACAAAACCCAGAGCACAACCCTGTTCAGATAGCACTGACTCATTTTTTCAGCAGTTTCAAAAGGGGGATTTTCTTTAAAAACAGTGACCAAGGGCTGATCATCTGTTCCTTGATAGATGTGTCAGGTGAGCTTCAGCCAAGCTGCAGAGGGATGTTCCTTCTTCCTTAGGACAAGAGGCACACTGTGCAGCTCCCTGTTAAATGGCAGCGCCTCTTTTCTCCTGAGGAAAACTGGATGATCTGCAGTGGATTGTGTGACTTGGGAAGGAAATTCCCATGGCTTTTAGTGGGAAGGGTCAGAGGCTGCTCTGGGATTCCTTGCACACAAGGCAGTTTTCAAAAGACTGTTCACGTCTCTCCCTTTACTGGTGGGTGGAGTCAAAGAACACTTCATGAGCAAGGATGGCTTAGAAATTTAGCCTTTTTCATATGAGAAAAGGGTTTACAGAAACTTTGTCATTGTTTAGGAGTGTTTTAACTGTCATTGAATGGAAGAAAAAGACCAAGAGGGAAAAAAAATAGTTTGTAGCTTTGACAGGGAGATATGGTAGGGGATAAAGGGGCCTGCACTGGAAGCTGCTATCAATCAGAGCTTACCTAGCACATAACACAGCTCAGGAGACCTCTTAAATGTGGAACTTTGTGCAATAAATCTATTCCTGCAACATGTTTATTCCTTTATTACATTTGTGGGAAGAGGAGATTTCACTGCATATTCTGTATACTGATGCATAAAATCCATATTTATAATCCTGCTGTATATATTCCACATGTTTCATCACCAGTATATTAATTTGTTATATGGATTTGTTCTTTGCAGCCAGGCCCTCTTTTAATGAGAAATTTCAGTGTCCTTGGAGAAATTATGAAAAAAAAATCCAGTAGTTTTTGGTTTTTTTTCTGATTTATTTGTATATCATATGCTTTACATCATCTTGGTGCCCACAAAAGGACTTACTAAATCTAATGGGGAAATGGCATAGCTGTATTGCTACCTTAGAACATTGTTAGGCTGATTTAATTTGAAATTAATGATTAACACTTGAGAACTGTCTTTTTTATAAGCAGAAATTCTGTTCTTTTTCTAACATGTGTTTACTACATCAGAATGCCTTTCACCAACCAATTGGAATAACTCTTCTGAATGGAGGTTTCTTTTCTTATATATCATTTTCATTTCATTAATTATAGTGTTTTGTCATCTGGAGAGAAGGTTTGGCTTTGGAAAGGAAAAAAAAAATTACTTTGTTTTAACTACCAAAAATGTGAAAAGAAGCAAATAAAAACCAGAGACATTCTCTAAAAATGGGAAATGCTCAAGAATTCATGCATAGCATCCAGCCAGAGATACTGATGTTTATTTTTTTTTAACTGGGGAAAAATCTGCTTTCTTGTAAGAGTACTAAACAGCAGTAAAATACCATGTTTAAAATGTGAAGTTTGTAGTACCAAGAGCTTTGGCTCTAGTCCAGTTCTGCTTTTGTTGGTACAGACCCTGGCATGCAGCTGGCAGCGCAGGGATTGATGGCTGAGGTTCCTGCACAGAGAAATTACCCTCCCAAAATGATCTGATCCAAATGATTCCTTAGTCAAGAAGGGCTGAGGGGTAAATGCATCCTCCGGGTGCTGCCACAACTGATAGAGGACTGTGCTCCTCAGAAGATACAAGGTTTTACAGCTGATTTTTTTCTTTCTCCATATGAAATACTTAGAGCTGGCTTTGCTTTTAACAGTAAGTTTTATGTTTCTATTTGAAGTTTTACCTCCTCTGGAGATTTGCCCCAACTTGCTGAAATCTTACAATTTATGAAATTCACATTTTCTGTGAAATTCCTGCCCTTTCTCAGGTGGAATTCTAAATTAGTGACAGTGCCTTTTTCAGCAGGGTGCTCCTAACGGAGGGAGGCTCCCTCTGGAGAGGGCAGCGCCCTGAACACCAGGGGCAGCCCTTGTGTGCCCATTTCTGTCAGCTAATTGCAATTGCCTGGCCATTGCTGCCACCTCCAAGCCCCTGTGCTCTGCCAAAGCAGAAATTATGAAAAAAACCCAGGTTTTCTTTTCCTTGCAGTCAGACAGAGAGGGTCAGAGCTTGTTCTCTTGGCTCTGGCAGCTTCAGTGAGCTGCCCTGTCCTTGCAGCAGGGGAATGCAGATTTATCCTGGTGTAACAAGGGGCACAGAGGGGAGTTGTTTGTGTGATTTCTCTGGTCCAGTGAACAGCAGAGGAAATCCAGTGAAAACCAGAGGAATTTTACCAATGTCTGTAGACGTTCATCTTCCGTTTGGTATGAAACAAGGACTGGGGAAAAGGTGTCTTTCCAGAAAGGAAATAAAATGAGGAAAAATTATTCAGTGCAGGCAGCTTGACGTAAAGAATGCTTTTGTTCTTTTCCTATGAAGGAATGTAGCACCTAAAAAAAGCTTCATGCCTATTTTCTCATGGGTGAACTGAGGGATCAATAGAGAGGAATTTTCCTAATAAAAGAAATTCTTCAGTCAGAAGAATTTGGAGTGGACATGATTGTAGCTCCCTGAATTTTTAGCCTGGGGATTAAAAAATACATTTAGAATTTTCAAGAGTTTCTAGGAAGGGGCTTGAAAGCCTGGACTGATCAGAATCAGGAGGACCTTAAATGCCTAGAAGGAGCATGTCTGCCAGGAACATCAGTTAGCAGGGTGGATTATCTCCCATTCCTCTTTCCAGCAAGATGTTTCCCTTGAGAACATTTTGAGGATATTTTTGGCTGTTCTCCTTTCTTCAAAAGCGCTGGTGCTAAGGAGAAAAAAAGAAAAAAATAAAAGGCAAAAGCCCTACTGATGAGGTACAGAAAGGAGGATCCCTTCTGGCCACAAGCTTGGCATGGTATTGAAAATAGTGGGAAAAATAGAACAAAAAGGAATTTGTCAAGTTCTTGTTGCCAGTTGTGGGAAGGGTTTTCTGTTGCATTAGGAACAGAGTCTCTCTGAGTCAAATAGCAACCTCTGATGTGTTATTGCAACCAGATGCTCCTAGATGCTGCCAAGTTGGGCAGGTTTCCCTCTTCTATCACCTCTATGTAAGCATCTGCTCTCAGCTCCTCTGAATGAATTTACTGAATGAAGAAAAGTCCATAGGAAGATTCCTGGTGGTGGACTGCAGTGTAATTTGAAATAACTCTGACCCTGGTAACAATAGGTCAACAAAAATATGAAAAAACCCCTTGGGTTCCTGTCTCCTGTAGTTCAGAGCTCGTTCCTGTAAAGTAGATTGGATATCTCAGAGGTGGAGCTGTCTCACCTCCTGTGCTGAGCCATGACAGATCATAGCAGGCCTGCCAAAAAGATGTTTTGCTGTCACAGCTCACCTGTGGATCCCTGTGTGCACAGTGGTAGTGATTCAGAACAGCTAATTAGACAATTAATTACTGCCTTGCTGAGGCAGCCCACACCCACTGCACAGCCACCTCAGGCTTTTGAGGAATTGCATCAGCTTTTTGCATTTGTTCTGTTTGGAAGAGGGACTGGGAATTGGCCCAGAGAGAAATCCCAACTGGCTTAGGGCTGTAAGTGTCAAAGGTGGATTACCCAAAATGTTGGCCCTAAAACAAAGACAAGAGCAGTTGTCTTTCCTCAGGAGGAAATGAAATCTAACAGCTTGCATGAGTCATGCATTTTTAGCACATCAGCTTTCACTCCATTGCCAGAAAATGCACTAAATACATGGGATTGTGTGTGTCTGAAGTGAAGGCATATTTCAAAGCTCTGGCAGTGGCAGTGCTAACACACTGGGCTGTCGATGCCATTGCTCTCCAAGCACTTCCCAATTCCTGCTTGGCTCTTCCTTGAGCATTTTCCTGCATTGTCTTCTCTCTTACATGTGAGTAAGAAACATCCTCTGACCATCAGCAGAGGGATGTTCAGTTCTGCCTTGAATGGGATCAAAAAAAAACAGGTGTCCATTTCCAGCAGTTTGGATTTGCTGTCTGCCTGTCACCACCTTTACCAAGAGCTCCTTCCTGTTCTCTCCTGGGCTGAATGCTGCTGTGTATGAGGTTCCTGGATACTTGCAACTCACAGGAGCATTTCCCTCTTTGGCTTTGGTGACAAATAATTCTCTGTATTACTTCTGTATCAACATGTTCACCAGTCCTGTCCAGACTCACAGGGAGCCAATACCTCCTTCTGTCATCACCATTTCCAGGTAAAAGTTTGAGTGCTGATGTTGAGTTGGTGAGCATGGCACGGATAATGGAGAAAGGAGAGAACTGATTGTATCAGGCAGCTTGGAAAATTCACCTAGCCAAATAAAACCAAAATTTTGCCAGAATTCAGATTTACCAAAATTCATTTTGGGTAGTGAAACATTCCTGGTTAAAACTTGGGTCAAGTTTTGCTTTCAACTAGCATCTTTGTTGGAATCATGAACTTGGTGTCTTTTAAATCCAAGCTGCCCTCCCCCATTAGATGATACAAAGGAAATTACAAGAGATCGATTTCACACTGTAAGCTTGACCTTTTTTAAACACAAACCATGCAGACTCAGAGCTGGATGATCATATTCTTTCAAACAACATTGCAAAAAAAAAAAAGCTTGCTGAATCATTGTAAATAATTCTAATATTAAAGATTCTGTACACAGAAAATAGAGTTCTGCATTAAAAAAAAAAAAAAAAAAAAACCTCAGCCACCAGAAGGAATATTAAGGAAGATTGTCTATTAGTCAATTAAGGCAACTTTCCTTTTTATTCTCACTCTGTGACCTTGGAAAATATCCCCACAGTGCAAGATGATTGCCTTGTTTTGTTAATTATTGTATTGTTAATTATTGCCTTGCAAGAGGCAGGTTCAGAGGCAGGTTCAGAACTCTTGAGCTTGATTACTTTGGTTAGCACAGCAGCCTGGAACAGGGAAGCTGTATCCATGCATCACACACTTACCTGCAGAACAGTACATGAGGAATAGCTTTAATACATGAGAAATTGGTTTAAGCTTGGAATATTCTTTGTCTGTGCTGGCACAAACAGTGTATAAAGGCTGATTAATAGAGGTTCTACAGAGCCTTATGCCTCTTGCCTGGAGTGCAGATATCAGAGTGTAAAATCTGGCAGAGAGGGCCATGGAATGGATTTGTAATGGTCTCTGAAGGGTCTGGGGCTCCATAAGCCAGTTAATGGATTGCACACAGCCATGTGCAGCACTCCCATTTCTTATGGCTATAATGGAATAATAGTTTTCATTTAATAACCAACCCAAGTATAATTCAATACAAAGACATATTATATTCCATTTCAGCAAATGAAGCATGCCACAGCTTAAGTGGTATATCAGAGCTAAAAAACCCTGCTCATACTCTGTGTTTTCCTTCACAATGAAGCTTGCCACATATCAACGTCTTTAAGCGCAAATTCTGGTTGTGAGTATATACCTGGTCCTGGTATTCAGTTTATTGATGACTTTTAAGGCTTTGTTTTGGATAGATCAATGCCCCTAAGTCATAGCTTAAAGGGCTAAACTCTTGCACGCTGACTTCAGCCATTGAGCAGAGCTGTGGTTAATACATTGTTTGATGGAAGATTTAGAAACCCTATTAAGAAAACTTTGACACCCTCAGCTTCAGGCTGGGGTCCTCCCAGTGAGCTGGAAGTGCTGACTTGGAGGGCAAAGATTCTGCAGAAGGTGGGTGAGATCCTCAGGAGTCCCAGCATGGCCCCAGCCCTTGTCTCTGCATGCCCAGAGATGAACTTGTACAGCAGCACGAGGCCACAGCAGACCTGTTCCAAGGCTCACTGGAGCCACAGGAGCTCTGCACTGGTTTTGAGGAGTCTTGGATCACATACACACAGTTTGCCACAGGTAGAAAATCCTGATTCGTTCAACTCTCCAACTGTGTGAAGAACTTGGGATAATGTTCCTTGGGGTCCACATTTGTCCCGGATTGACTGTGCAGGGCAGAAAACCACTTACAACCAGCCCTGGATTTGGTTTTGAAGAAAGAAAATGAGCAGTGTGGAAGAGGTAGTGCTATCAGCACTGAGTAATCTGTACTTCAAAGTCAAACAAAGCTTGCCTGTTACTTTCTGAAATACGGGTGGGATTTATCCTCAGTTCTGTCACTAAAAATTGCCTGTAAGGAATCTCAGCAGTCAGTGAGAATAGATGGCTCAGAACCCAGCTATGGCTCTAGGGACCATCACAAATCTCAGGATGTCTCCCAAGTGCTTGATTTGTGCAGATGATGCTCTGATTTAGCAGAAAGTTGCATATAAACTCGTGTCGCCAGCAGCCTCCATTTGCGTCATAGATGCAGAGGCTCGAGAGAGTACATTATTCCAGCAAATGTCAGCATTAATTTATCCTTGCTCAGGGCTCATCTGCCTTTTCCTGCAGTCTCTTGGAGAAGAGAGATTACAGCCATGTGCATGAAGAATTCAGTGTGCAGCAGACGAGGCCAGGAGCTGCTCAGGAGAGCAGTGTGTGCTGAGGGAGGGGTGCCAGCAGCCTGGCCCCAAACACAGCAGCTGCATCACTGCTTGTTCCACCCTCTGTTTGTGAAAGCACCACGAAACTCCTGGCATTAAGAAGCTGCAGTGATGTGTCCCCAGAGGAGCTGCAATAGAAATTGCTGATCTGCTGGCAAGAGCCATGAGTACAGGGAAAAATCTTGAACTGAAATTGGTGAACATTAAGGGCTGTTCCCACAGCAGGACTGGGGCTAAAGGGGTTGAATGCCCCAGTTTTACTCAGGTGAAGAATTGCAGCAATTACTGTGCTACTCATGAGCAAAACCAACTAGGAAAAGTTTGCACACCCAGGGTTTAACTGAGCTGTTGCATGCAGGTTCTCCCCCTTTGAAAAGCACTTTTCAGCTCCAGGATTACTTGTTGCATTATATCTACAAGTCACTGTATGGTGTGATGGGAAAGCAGAAAAAGGTGATTTTCAGGATTTAAACAAAAGAAACCAGTGGTTAAATATAGTTTTTAAAAAACACAGTGGTATGTGTAGCATATATCATACATTAAAATGTAACCAAGTGTGCTTACTCTTTATTTTTCTGGCTCTGTATCACACTTGCTCAGTTTGCAGAGGTGCTGAGTGTTTGCACTAATGATGATCCCACAGAAGAAGTTATGCCAGAGACTTCCTCAAATCCACCATTTCCAGCTCCTGCTCTGAGGGACACCTCTACAAGTCCATCTGCAGTGAATGCACTGGGCAGTTTCTGGACCAGAAAGAAACTGTGGGACTTGCTGCCAGCACTGTGAAATCAGGAAGTTTTCACAGTTTTCTTGAAGTGTGGACTTCCACTCCAGAATCCTCCTGTTGGAAATGTTTATCACAAAATCTTCTGCACTGACATCTTTAGCAAGAGTGTTTGTCTAAAACTGACAACAGTGAGTGCCAATTAGAAAAAGCTCTTCACAATGTGTATTTTTTATGAATAGCATATTTTAACCAAATGTGCTTCAGACAGCACAGGCAAACTTCCCAGGCATATTTCAGCAGTGACTTGTGCATGTTCTGCTCTTGCTGATCCAGTCTCTAGGCTATCAACCTGCTGTTGCCCTTCATAATGAAGTGGACTAGGAATATTGGATGAATTTAATGTCTGGAAGTTGGACTTGGTGAAATGTGGTGCTTTTTTCATGTCTCTCACTTTGTACATCTCTCCACTGCAGATTGCACTGGTAAATGATGGTCTGTCTCCATGTTTTTAGCAAAGTCCTGCCCTCCAGCCCATTGTACACCCAGTGGGTCTCTATGCAGACTGTGGATGACTTGTGCTGAGTGACTTTGCAGGGGCTTCTGTCCAAAAGTGCAAGGCAAGCTGAAGGATGTCTGCAGAGCCCATTGTCTGACTCCTCTGAGCACCACCTCACCTCTGGAGATGGGCTTGAATAGGAGTCTTGGCACTTGGGATGGGTTTGGGCAGGATTTGACTTCAGGGAATGAGGCGAGTTTGTGGCTGTTAAATTTAATTCTGAAGGCATGTTCTTAGGCCGGAAAATATAATTATACAGCATCTGGTCCTCTAGAGTACATTTTCTATAGCAACAAAAGTTATCTTCAGGACCTACTCCAGCTCCCTACTGCTGGTGCAAGTGATGCTGTGTGCTGACTGGAGCATGCTTTGGTTAAGGGCAGGTGCTGTGTGCTGGCTGTGTGCTGAACTTCACCAAGGTTTTTATTGGATCTCCTGGGGTAATTCCCACAACCAAACCACAGGGAAAGGAGTGATTGTTGTGCCAGGGCAGCAGATGGGAATGCCAAAGGCTGACTCTGCCCTAGACACTGGTCCTAGCACCCTTTGCAGATGTCAGGTGGGGGAAGCAGGTGAAGGAGCCATGCTATGCATCACGGTGGCAACCAGCCTGCTTTTGTCACACGGCATGAAGGGCTGTGCTTTTTCACTAGGCTCAACCTGTGCCACAAGAAATCCAGAACACACTCCTCCCTTCCTGTTTCCTGTACTCCTGACAGACATAATCCCTCTGTGCTGCTACAGTCCTGCAGCCCCTTGTGCTGGAGGGCAGCTGCAGAAACTTGTGCCTGGCCCTGTTTGCCCCTGCTTAACCCTGGGTTTTTACCCTTCACAGCCTCCCATGAAGGAGGAGGTGCTGCCACTCTGTGTGATCCAGCACACAGAGACCGTCACTCTGCACACGCGAGGCTGAACAGGTCTGTGTGCGCACCAGTGGCAGTGGGAGCAGCAGAAAGGCTCTTGGTGTGCACAAGTTCTCATTAAAGAGGTTTAATTTACCCCCGTGTGGGAAAGAGAACAAATGCTGCTGTACAGTACAGTGGTTCTGAGCCATGAGGTTCTGCTACAAAGCTGAGCACATACACAAACATTCTGAGGACAGAAAGCAGTGGCTGGTGGGAATGGTAATGTGAGATGTCAAAGGAGTTTGTTTATTTTGATAAACTAGTTGATATTCTAGGATGCTTTTTCTCATGTTGAAAAAGTGTCAGTCTTAGCGAGGAACTTTGCTATTGATGACCTTTCATGTAAAGTTGCAAGGCAGAAAGCAAAGATAAACAACTTGAACAATACAATTAAGGCAAACCCAGAATTCAGTCACTGAGAGACATCAGTTTTAAGTAAATCATCCCATGGAAACAGAGCTGTTTGAAAATACAGTGGCATCGCTTACAGTACAGTGGGCAATTAGTTTTAATTAACTTCAAATTCTGACACATAGTTAAAAATCAGCTCTTCTGAGTGCCCAGCTAGAAAAGTGGAAGTTGGGGCATTTTGTTCTGCTTGAAAAAGCTATTACAAATATTATACTGATGCTATTCACACTTCTATTATAAATTTTATGTGATCTTTTTAATTTTTAATGAAATAGTACTTTTGGAAGATGATCTTGTTCCAATGCCATAAGTTTTTGAATAAGGGCACTATTTTCTAAGAAGAATAAATTGAAGTTTTAGGAGCAGTTTTGAATTCAATGACAATGTCTGTTAACAAAGTCCAACATGTCGTGGTCTTTACCTGTCAAGGAACCAGGCAGTTTTTGTAAGGCTCTCAGAAATTACAGGCAGCAAACATGTTGTGATCTTTACCTGTCAGGGAGGAAAAACCCAGGAGTTCTTGTAAGGTTACCAGAAATTATAGGCAGTTTTTGATGCATATTTAAAAGGTAAATTCAGCACTTCAAATGTGATGTGTGTCTCACTTTGGAAGCCCCAAGTACAGATTTTGTGGGAAGTGAGGGGGTGGCTGATGTGCATTACAACTGCTCAGAGAAGCATGAATGCTCTGTCACAGCCTGTCCACACATCCCTCTTCCCAGGGTATCCAGTCTGACTTTTTCAATATGAAACTTATTTCCCTTATTAGTATTTTGAAGTAAGCAAAACCAGAGCTAGATGCTTCTGTTGGTGTTATGCAGCCTTTACTCCTTGAGTAATCTTCTTGATTTCCCTTGGGCTGTGAGGCAGCTTCTCACATGAGAAAGTTCAGAATACTCTTGCTTGTCCCAGTTAAATTAATTTGTATGCTGAGCCATGCAGGTGAGGGCAAAGAGTATATTCATTTTCTCAGCTGCTCAGTGACCAGGATGCTTGGGGAAGAATTCAGACAGAAAGAGCTGGTATTACTGAGATGGGGAGGCTGATACCCCGCAGTCACCTTCCCATGGTGTTCCTCTTGGATTGTATCACTCAGCAGCCCTGGGAGGTGCTGTTTTTTTGTGTCATTAAAATCTGTGCCTTTTCCTCCTTAACATTTCCAGTGAGATTTTGAGATAACTATTTCTCAGGGCAGGTTTTTTATGGCCAAAAAGCTGCTGTTTAGACTGATGTTCTCAGCTCACAGCAGTCTCTGGGGGCCAGGATGGGACTTGGAACAGATCTAGAGAGGGAGAACTCTGATATGCTGTACACGGTGTAATCTCTAAATAAGCACAGCAGGTCTGATCTGTACCACAGGAGATAAGTCAAGGGGCTGAAGGATTTTTGGTCTGATACAAAATAATTGTTCTCATACTGTTGAAACACTGGAAAAAGATGAAAAAGTGGAAGTATCTTCAGAATTGTCTATAGGATGTTTTCTCTAGTGGCTGTCCTGACTTGCTGGGTTGTCACATCAATTGTATTTCTTCCATAGATCTTTGATTAGTTGGTGGTCTAATATTTTTTTTTTCAAAATAAGTGTTATGGTACAGTTAACAGCTGTGCTTTTCAGGCATGATGGGTTTTTTCAGGGGAAAAAAACATACCACAGGCACTTCTAAGGTGTGCATTTCAATAGGTGTGGTAAAGTGAAAAATATCCCTGAAATAATGAGGCAGCACAGGAATACTGCATTCTGACCATCAAAAAGGGCTGCACACTTTTTTTCTGTGTGGAGTACATGCAGCATGGGAAACAATTCATGGTGTGGCAGCATGATCATTCTCTTTGTGCTCAGTACTGGGAGGGAAGGAAAAGAGAAGGAAATGGGATCACTAAGCAAAAAAAAATAGGTAGGCATAGACTGGTAATTTTTCTAATAGGTTCATATGTTCATCATTTAACAGGATGAGAAAATTTTGAGTAAAATCACCAGAAATAATTTTCTAGCAGTGCTTTTTAGTCTTGGCATATTTATGAATATTTCATGCATGACTTTTTACTATTAAGATCTATATTTAAAATTTCATACTCAGCTTTAAAGTTTGCTCTGACTTGAAATAGTCTTCAGAAAATAAATTTAACTTTCTTAAAAGGAGAAACACCAGAAAATTATAAAATTCAGGAAACTAGTCTTAATTACAGATGGAGGGTTTTACACTTATTTTGAGGATGATTAAGTTGTTTTTTAAATAAAAATCAGCATGCCATTTGACATAAATAGGTTCCTTAATTTTACTTCTGTCCACTGAGTTCTTCAGGTGCTTCAGTGAAACATATACCTTGAAGAATTGGACCTCCAAAGACAAACTAAGGCTGTGCAGATAGGATTGCTGGCTTTCCTGGCATGACTGAGACACAAACAGCAAGGCTTTCCTTGGGAAGCCAAATTGGCAAGAGCAGACCTCGTGCCCATTAAGTCCCATTGGTGGAAAGTCCAGTTGGAGACTGAGCTTATCTTAACCATAAGGGAATTAGTCCAGCTTCCATTTAAATCACTGGCACAGCTCCAGCTATATTCAACCAGAGAAGGGCAGAGGCAGCAGGCACACAAAACCCTGTTTCTAAGCCTGATCCCAGCTTTTCTTACACATCCAAAGCTCATGCTGAGTGCTGTGGTCACTTTAGCAGGATTAGGCTGAGCGGATTGTTTGGGCAGATTTATGTGGCCATTCATTGTAAGAAGTACTGATACAGTTCTCAGTGATGTACAGTTGATAAATATTCATTTGTTAAAATACAAGACACCTGTTGACAAGGTAAACTGTGATTGTTCCAAGCAAATTGCTCAAGTGTGGTAGAATGTCATGTACAATAATTGGCTAAACAGCTCTGGTGTTATCTGCAGCCTGCTCCAGCAAAGCCCTGAGGTGTGTGTTTGCCATTAAGCACCTGCCTACCTCCACTCCAGCCACTCTGACTGCCCTACTGCACGTAGAGTGGGTGTTTTGGAGAAATGGGAGCTGAATTCCATGGAGCCCACTGTATCCTGCCTATGGTGTGTGTTCCCAGTCCTCTGGGAAGCCAACCACGATGCCAGGTTTGAGGATCACTTTGCAGGGATAGAGCCCTGGAGCGCCTGTCACTTTTCACTGGCTGGGTTTAAGCAGCAATCTTGGATGCTCAGTGGTGCCAGAAGGTTCTCATTTGTCACCTAAACAGTGTCACCCCTGGGATGCAAGGGGGGCAATTACCTGTGGACTGTGTGCATGCACATCATCTGGGGCAGCTCAGGTGATAACAACTATCTCCCTGTTACACCTCATTGTTATGGATATATTGGGCAGCAAAAACACACACCTGAGCAGTCTGTGGAAAGGTCTACCTCTCTACTTTTATTCTCTTCGAGGTGGGGGGGAATTAAGTTCCAGCCTGAAACACACCATCTTTATTTAATGCTTCCCAGTACAGATATCACAAAATCATGAGAAACATAAATGTTTCCTTATGTAATGAAGTAACCAGTATTACATGTATGGACATTCCACTTCACTGAGTTTTCTGCTGGGCTCAGGAATAATTCTGGTTCCTTAGCAGGATTTTGAGGCAAGGAGGGGAGCTGGAGATGATGTAATGGGCTGTCCTCTGCTAACAATATGAGGACCAATTACAAATAAGTGACATAACTTAAAAAGACAGGTGATGAAAAGAACACCCATCATACAAAGATGAGGCACTAAAATCATGTTAGGAAAGAACTAGGGATTTGAATTTGCCACCCACTGAAAACAATAGCAAAACCCCCACTGAATTAAATGCCTCAAGCCCTTGCACAGGACTGATTCGATGCTATTCATAGAGTAACGTATGTGCCAAATAATGCTGTTATTTGTCAAGTAAATTATTTGTCAGATCCATCATCCTGCCGTTTCTTTTCTGGCAGAACTCCCACTGAAGTCAAATGGGGGTATTGTCTGAATAAACTCTTTTAGGATTGGGCCTGAGGTTAAACAAAATGCAACTGGGGGCAACTTGTTGTAACATCTTCAGAAACCCACATGATGGACAATAGTTTGGCAGCTGGGGTACGTGCCTTATGATGCTGATTTGTTCTGTCACTGATGCTGATTATTCCCTCATCTCTCTTTAATCTACCTGTTGCCAGCTTGATTTGTTCATGTGTGTGTGTGTCACTTCAGCCTTGCTGGCTGTACAGCCTGTCTCGGTGTCCATGGGCTCTGGACTTGCTGGGGCTCAGCCCTTTTGGTGTGCTGGCTTGCTCCATCGTGTCCTGGGCTCTTGTGTGACCTTGGAAAGCTGCAGGATGAGCCAGGGACTGCCAGCTCTAAACTGGGTGAGCAGAGGGCTTTCAAGGTGACTTGCTCTCTACTTTTGAATTAAGAAGCCTGATTATACGGCTGGTCTGTTCTTCCAGTTTGTTTTTTCTTTCAGTTTATGAGTTAAATGGTCTACATCAAATTGCTTGCGGTTTTTATTCTCAAAAAAAAAAAAAAAAAAAAAAAGGGCAAATTAATCTATTGTTGTCTTGATAGAAAAAAAGTTAATACAAGTAAATTGCTTAAAGGATTTGTGCTTCTAGCTATTAAAATACAACTTGGGCAACTTCAGCACTTGAGTTCAGCCTCTCATTACGACCTATGGGAATGTATAATGGTTAAATTAGCTGCAGGTGGGCTCCCCTGCTGCTCCAGAAGCACATTAGAAGCATCTTGAGGGTTGCAAGTAACCTTCAAGAAATCAGACATAACGGCCCCAAACAACAGTCATTCTTGTAGCTGGTAACGTGCTCCATATGCCTGAGAGGTACTGTGCAAATGGGACTCTTTGTGGGAGACTGCTTGTGTCTGGCTTCTCTGGAAGTTGAATGTTTTTGTGAAATGGAAAATGTTCATAGGTGTTGAGCATAGTCCTCAAACGTGTGGTAAAGCAGTTGACACCGAGGCTGGCTGAGGGCAGTGAAAAGATCGCAGACCACCTCTCTGAAGGTGGTGTGATCCCCAGGAGGGGGCTATGCCCCCCGAACCACACAGGATGGAACTGCTGCTGGCTTTGGTACAAATGAACAATTTATACGTGCATTTGGTGTACAAAGGTGCGTTTCCTGGGGTAAAGTTTCTATTCTCTGCAGGGGCCGTTGGCCGGAGTTAACACTTGTCTCATGAAGACCGTTCCGTAGCATCCGCTAGGAATTTCAGCATCGAAGCAAACCGTGAACGAGTGTGCAACCTGCAGTGCTCGGGGCTTTATTCCCTTTATTCCTCCTCCTCCGTTTGCCCCCGTACCTGTTCTGAGCAGCCCAACGCCGAGAGCGCGCATCTCCCTTCTCCGATCACCGCCGGCTGCCTCGCCCTGCCTGGCCGGCCGCAGGGACCGCAGCGATGCTGAGCGCAAACTTCAGCGCGGCCGTCCCGCGGGGCCGGTCCCCGCCAGGGCTGCCGGCCCCGCGCCCGCCGCCCGGCCCGGGCTCCCGGGGCTCCCGGCCCGCCGCCGGCCCTGCCCCCGCCGCGCTCGGGGGGCGGCGGCGCCTCTCGGGCCCCGCTGGGAGGGGCGGGGAGGGGCGGCGGCCGCTCCCGCCGAGGAGGAGCGCGGGCGGCGGGCGGGGCAGCGCTGCCGCCGCCGGGACCGGCTGAGGGCCCGCGCCCCGCAGCGCTCGGGCCGCCCGCGGCCGGGGTGCGAGATGGCCGCCGGCGGGAGCCGCGCCGTCCTGGGGCTGTGGCTGCTGGCGGCGGGGCTGTGCGGCGCGGTGGCGGCGGGCAGGTCCCCCAGCTGCCACGAAGTGCGGACGGCGTTCCAGCTGCGGCAGATCGGGCCCCTCAAGCTGGTCCCCGACGTGCCCACGGCCGGTCAGTACCGGGCTACCCGCGGGTGGCCGCTCCGCCGCGGGAGGGTTGCGGGGCGCGGGCCGGGCTCGCCTCAGCTGGGGTCCCGCGGTGCCGCTGCCCGCCCCGGCTCCCTCCCTGCGGGCTGGGGAGCGGCAGCGAGCGCACCGGGCACGGCGCTGGCTGAAAGAACTCGGCATTTCCCGCGAAGGGAGAGCGGCAGGAGTGCTGCTCCTGCACCGTGCAGGTGGTGCTTCACACCGGTGCCCACCGCCAGCAGCGGGGACCGGTGCCATCCCTTTGCTGAGCGCCGGGGCAGAGCGCTCCCCGCGGCAAGCGTCCCTTGGCAGGAGGCAGGCAGTACCGGGCAGTTTTTGGCAGGCTTGTTTTGCCGGCCAGGTGTGGGGTCATCAGACGTGGGGTAATTCACTGTAATTCTGATCCGGGAATTCAGAATTCCCTGTAAGTTCTGAACCGGGAAGAGTTATCTTGCGGATGGATTTGGGAGCGCTGTCGTAGGGAAAGGCAGAGGTGACACCTTGGAGGGATACAGCCAGCAGAACTTGGCTTTTGCTTAGTTAAGCAGTAAGTCTGCAGCACTTGGGAAAGTTGATGAGCAGACTGTTGTTCCGTTTTGCCTTTTCAGAGTTCGGGAACAATGCCTGGCAGCACTGAAAGGGAAAAGTAATACGTAGATAATAAGAATAGACTTTTTTATTGCATATTCTACAACTAACCTGGTAAGGGGATGAAGCACTTTGGAATTAAACTCTTGTGAATGTATCATATATCTAGATAATGAAGTCACATTCCTCACTTTTACATGTTTTCCAGTCTAAATAGTTCAGTGAATCTGTTTAAAGACAATGTTTGCAGGCATTGAAATAAAAAGAGAATATCAATCTCCTAACACAATTTCTAGCTACGTCATGCCACTGCAATTGCCTAGAGGTGTGTGGTGGTACAAGTTTCAATTTCGGTTGTTGTTTTATTATTTTTACTTTTTTTTTTTTGAGAGCAGTTCAATTCAAAGCCTGTGGAGTTTGATGGAAAGACTCCTTGTCTTAGATGAGTTTTGGATATGTTTTCTGGCACAGGTTTCTGTCTTGGGGATTAAATTTGAGAGGCCATTGGGCTGATCTCTTGCGGCTGTAATCGATTGCAGAGTGCTGGTGATCTTCACTTTGCATGAGGTAGTTGAGATGACACAGGGGTGTAGAGTTACCTGTGGAGGAGGAATCATTTGTCATTTTCTGGCAAGAAGAGATTTGGCGGAATGGCATTTTGAAGCTTGCTTTTACTGTTCTGTGCTGATAGAAGCATCAGATGGTGGTTGTTCTGGAGAGGCAAAACAACGCTTTTCATCCATTGTCATGGATGCTTAACTCTCTCTCCTGAGCTCTTCCTGGAAGAAGTTCCTCCAACTTTAAATTGAGGGATTTGTGTTCTCTATAAAATTCCAGTGCTGTCGAGGAAACTTTCTCAAAAAGTTGTGTGCTTTCAGAAGGAAGGTGTAGGTCTTGTGATGCTGAAGAGAATCACAGAATCATGGAATGGTTTGGGTTGGGAGGGACCTTAAAGCTCATTTAGTTCAGCCCTACTGCTGTGGACAGGTTTCATTGTCTTCTTGTGCCCTGTCCAACTTCCCTGTTGAATAACAAGCTCCCAGAAAAGAAACGGCAAGAGACAAGGTGAGGGAGGGTAATAATGCTTTTAAATTTTAGCTCATAAAGGTTTCCTTTGAAGAGGTTTGGTGCAGAGCTGAGAACAAGTGGTGCATGTTGATCTTCCCTGTTCCTGAGTATCACTGTGGTACACCAAAGCTGGTGTGCTTTGATGATCCCTGCTGGGCACTAATGCCTCCTGTCTTGTGCCCTCTTTTAATTAAACACTGAAGTGTTTTCCAGCGTCTTCCTGGCCAGCTGTTATCAGCAAATATATCTTAATATACCCACATTTCTCCTGACATGGGGCTTCATTTTATGATGCATTTTAATGCCACACAAATGGCAAAGCACATCCCCTGGAGATGCTGGATGTCAGCTAAAGTGGAAGAGTGGTGGGTAGCTGGGGGTGGCACTGGGGAGCAGCGTGCTGGGCTGAATTGAGCCCTGGGTTCAGTGCCAGGAGCTTTTATTACTGCTCACTTCTGCTCACATGGGCCAGACCTGCCCTGCCCTGGGTGCTCCTCAGTCACCTGCATGTTGGTTTGGGCTTTTCTCTAAAAAAATGAAACTTTTGCTGACCTGTTGTCTGTGTACTAGATATTTTTAGTCACCAAAGTGTTGAAAGCCCTTGGCTAATCTCAAGCCAGTATTTATAGGCTAATACAACAAATCTGGCAGAGGTCTTAATGATTATTAGGTTCTTAGACCCTTCAGGAAAACGAGCAGCTCAGTCAGGGAGAGAGGCCCAACCCAGTGCCTGGGCATGGACAGACAGACAGACAGGTGTAAATTTTCTGTCTCCTCTTATGGGTGGTGCCCATTTCACCTGGAAGCAAATGAAGTGCTTGGGAGAACTAGTAGCCTACCCTCTCCTGTGGCATTAGCTGTGGTTGCAGTGCTGGAGCTGTCAGCTGGTGGGTCCTGGATCCAGCCTTGCAGGGACTGGTGGGCTGGGAGCTGCTTCCCTGTGCTCACCTGGCCTGCAGCCAGGTTCCTGGGAGTGCTGAGTGAGGGGAGAGGGCTGGCAGCATGGCCTGAAGTCAGGTGGGGAGTTTGGGCAGGACCTGCCACCCTCCTGGGTAAAATGTAGTGCCAAGGGAAGGAGGAAGACTCCTAAGGAAAGAAAAAAAAAGGGCTTTTGCTCTTAAGGTGTGATGTGAATCTGGCAGCAACCTGCCTGAAAATCTTTACCTCAGTGAGCTCTTAGAGATGAGCAGGAGTTTTCTTCTAAATTTCTCTTCCACATCTTCCCCCAAAAGACATGAGATATTTTTCTACCGTGAAGTCTAGTCCATGGATGAGTGCAGGGCTAAGGACATGTTTGGATATGGGGTGGGTAAGACATCCAAGCTGCAGGCATTTTCAAACAGCAGATCTGCTTGGTCTGTCTGTGAGACTCTCTTCTCCTCTGGTGGAATCTGTGCTTCTTTCTGGTACCCTACTTTTTTGGTACAAATGGAATGTTTCAAGGGTAATTTGCTGCAAATAGCAAAGATTGGTCAGGTAAAGGTATTCCTGCCTTGGCTGTGATCCACAGGAAGGGCTTTTTGTGCCTTCCCCAGACTGAGAAATGAGATAATGTGTCCCTGATCATGTACTTTGATTATCACAGACTGAGCTGGGATGTTTCTGTGGGAGCTCCTTGGTTGACATTTCGATGAGAGAGGATTCTAAGCAGTCTCCAGGGGTGCAGGGCTGTGTTAATCCTGCCAGGGGACTAAGCCTTTGGTTCCAGGGAGTCTGGATAGCTCCAACCTGACGCGTGCTGCCCCGTCTGGAATGGCTCCCGGGCGGGGGCTGCTGTGCTGGCCGTGCCCTGCCAGCCCTGGCTTGTGTTACAGCCTCCCGTGTGCCCTGGCACGGGCTGGGGAGGAGTTCTGGACACTCCCAGGTTTTTCTGGGACATGGAGTGTGGTGGTGCCTGCCTGTCACCGCTCTCCAAGTTCTCAGGGGGACAGCTGGATGAACCCAAGTGGAGTCTGTGGTGTGAGGTGACCACAGTCAGGTAGCAGAACCAGAATAAAAGTCTGTGGCATTTCTGAAAAATCCCTTTGCCCAGGATTGTTCTCCTGGGAAATGGAGAGGCCTCAGAGAAAAGGAAAACAATTCTGATCTCATTTGCTTCTCCTGTGTTGTGCTCATGTGCAATGTGTTTGGAGATTGTTTACCCACAGGTGATTGTTCCATTGCATTCTGCTGGGAGTTGTTTTCACTCTTTGGCCAATCAGGGCCAAGCTGTGTTGGGACTCTGGAAAGAGTCACGAGTTTTCATTTTTTTTTTTAGCCTTCTGTATTCTTTAGTATAGTTAAGTATAACATTCTTTAATATAATATAGTATCTTAAAATAATGAATTAGCCTTCTGAGAACATGGAGTCAGATTCATCATTCCTTCTTTCAACGGGGCACCCCTCAAATACAATAAAAGTCCTCTTGTGATTTCTTGGGTAATCATGTAACCACAAGAACATCCTACTCATTCACACATGCTCAGTTCTCCCTCTGGCTGGTTGACTAGTGTCTGGGCATGCAAAAACCCCAGTCTGTAAACATATGGTAAGTAAGAGAGAAGAACTGGACTGGTTTCTGGGAAGTGTGGAAAATATGTTAGCTTTATCTTGTTGTACTACTGGTTTAAAAAGAGTGCAGAAGATGCCCAGGCTGTGCTCTGGAGCTTGCTTCTGAAGGGCAGGTTTTGTTCTAGTGAAAGCTGCTTCATTCTCCTGTGTCATCCTGCGCCTTAAATCAGCAGGAGTGTTCATTACTGTGTATATATTGAATATCCCATTGTAGAGCTGGACATGCATTAACAATTTATACATTAAAACTGTTTTACTTTCTGAATAATGACAGACAAGTCCTAGATTCCCACCAGAAGCCCCTTGCTGTGTGTGGTGCATGCATTAGACTGGATCTCTTCCCACCTCAGTCTGTGGCACAGCTCCCGTGTGTGTTGAGAAAGGAGCATGAGCTAGATCCCTATTTTGTACATGTCCCAGAATATCTATGAAATTGCCCATTTTCTTATGAAGTGGGTCATGCCACACTTTATTCTCCTGTTTTTCTTTTATTGCTGCTCAGCTTTTCTGCCTCCCTAATGAGAACAGCAGTGTTCCCCTGGTGAAGGTGTAGTGCAGGAAGGCATTTTGCTCACAGTAACATTCTGTCAGTGTCTGCTCTGGGTCAGGCGAGATGTGGATTTGCTGTATTGGCCCTGGGAACTTTTTACCCCATCAGAATGAGAGACTGAAATCCTCTGGTGTGAGCTGCAGTTGGGTATTCTGTCCACCTGCACGTGTGGTTGTCTGGGACTGCCTTCAGCAGGGTGGGTGAAGGATACAGTGGAGAGCAAACATTGCTGGATGAACACAGTTCTGTTTATGCAAGGAACTGCATAGGGTGGTTACAATTGTGAAAAAAGGCACAAAAAAAGTCCTGTTTCCATGAGGTTCCTGTTTCTTTTTGGCAAACCTGATTGTTACCCAAGTTTGAAATGTCCTTGGCATTACCTTGCAGCTTGTTAAGTGGAAAGTGTTTTTCCTGTTACAATTGGTATTTGCTTATTTAGGAACACACAGGCTTCTTGGTCATTTATATCACAAAGGGGGTGGGCTGGTGCAGTATGAGATGGATTCTGTTCCCATCTTTGTTCTTCTCTGAGTAGAACAGTTGTGCCTCAGTTTCCCAGTCTACAGGCTATATCATGATTTATTACTGTGAGTAACTTTATTGCTGAAAACCCACCATGAAAGGGTGGTAGATTGCAGCTAGAAAAATTACTGAGCTATATATACCTTCACTTCTTCAGGCTGACTTTCACTTAATTCTTTCCTTAGGTGAGGGAAAAGACTAAAGTTATGTTGGTTTCTGAACTGGAAGCTGAACCTGGAAGCTGTCCTTCCTTCACTTCTCTCACCCAGTCAGGGGCTGTGATCTGTGCCTGCTGAAATAGCTGTTCTGAGTAGAAGGAAAGCTTTGCTTTTGCAGCCTGCAGCTCCTCTGGAGTAAGGATCCTTCCTTCATTAATCTTTTCAGGGTTTTATGGCACTCTTCAGGCTCAGGCTGTCACCAGAAGTGTTAACCTGAAGCTGGTCATGCCTGTGGGTACAGGCAAGGTCTCACCAGCAGTAACATCTTTTTCCCCCTTCTTTTCCCATGTCTTAAATTTCTGTTTGACGCAGGACCAGCTGCCCACTCTGTAATGCCCTCCTGGGAGTAATCTATAGGCAGAAAAAATGTGTTTAAACTTCCTTAATGCCTCATAAAGATGGAATTGCTGTTCCACTGCCAGATGGAAACCTGTAGTTTTCATATCCATGAGCCCCAAGATCATTGTCCTTGGTGGCTTGCATGAGCATTTGGCCAGGTGAGAAGAAAAATGACTTAGTTACTCAGATCAGCCTTTCCTGTAAATGTCTTGGGAAGGTATCCAAGAGTCAGCAGAGAACCTACTCTCCCCCAGCACACAATCTTCTTGTCAGACTGAGTCAAGTATTGCTACAATTCACATGGTCTATTCATTCCCTGAGAAATCTCTGCTGGAAAGAGTGTGTAGCAACTTTTAGTTTTAATGGTCAGCTCAAGATCTGGTGATTCTGGAGTTGAACTGGACCTTGGGATGGGAAAAAAGCTTAGTAGGAAATGACTCATGCTAGTATACTGGTGGCTCCCAATGCCTTATGTGCCTCTGAAGTTTTGCTACCAGATTGTTATGAGAAAATAATAGGAAAATAATGTTCCCACACCCCCATGCTTGTGTGGCAGGTCTGAGCAGACAGCTCTAAACCAAAGGGCAGTGCTAATGAAAAGGCACTAATGTGGTAAGTGGAAACAAAGTTGGCATGATAATTGCTATATAAATCAATAAAATAAATACATCAAAATAAATAAGGGCTTTCATAAGGATTAATGAAAAATGTCATAGCCTGAGGATCTGTAAAAAGCAAGGATATGTGTAAAATGCACCCTGGGTGGTGAAATGGTTTTGCTTTTAAATGGTATAAAACCAATTCCAAATACTGTAAAGTCTTTGTAATTGAATCTTTGTCCCATGAAAGCATAAAATGCCATGATAAAGAGGCATATGTTTAATAATAGTTCAAATGCATACTCATCACATACAGTTTAGAGCATAGCTTTTGCTTCTAGGGGAAAATAAAAATTTTGATGGATTGGAGTCAATTCTCAGACAGCAGCCAGGCCTGTGACAAAATTTATATGGAGTGTATCAATCTGTTGATTAGGTATCAACTGATAGGTTCATCCTCATACCCATGAAGATATATTTAAAGGTGTTTGCTTTGTTCACATACAAGGAACTTCTGAGCAGCACAAGTGGATTAAAGAAAGCATCTAGCTAATATTTAATGATTTATCCTAAGGATAGAATAAGATAGGGAGGCAAGCCTGTTTAAATCTTCCACCAAGCAGCGAGGATTTAGTGTTTTGAGGTAGTATATTATATTATTTGAAGGGCAAACCACAAAATATTTCTGCACAGTATCTTCTGTTTAGATGCACAGAAGAAACCAGAGCTTCAAGCTAAGAGCTGGCTGCACAGGATTCAAGGATTCAGTAGCGCAGACTGAGGAGGACAAGGTTTTGTGTTTTTTCCCCAAGGTTTTTCCCTGTTTTGTGTCCTACCTGAGCCAGTGATCTGTAGATCCAGGTGTGCCGGGGCCTGAGCCTGGTCTGGACAGGGAACTCCTGTGCTGTGTGTGGAGTAGCCATAGCAGGACTGTGCCAACCTGCTCTGGCACTTTTTTATGGCTACATTTTGTCCCTTCCAGCAGGTAAGTATTCTTTATGGTGATGCTGGTGATGACAGGATGAGCCCTTTGTGTCTGAGCTGCTGTAGCAGCACTGGTCTGTCAGACCACCCTGCAGAAGAACCTAAAGACCAGCTTTGCCTCCCTGCTCCAGGATGTGAAGTGAAACTCAGGCGGCTTTGCTAATTCCATTCTATTCACCACCGAGTCCAGTGCTGGTGTCTGATGGCAGGGGAAGCTCCACAGCTCGGTGGGTGGCAGCCAGAGGAAGCCTCTGGGCCAGCAGTGCTCACTTCTGTCCAAGGTGCTGCCCAGAGGCTGACCCTGGCAGTCTGACAGATGAGTTCTATGGATTCCTTGCCTCTCCTGGACCCTCTTGGGGCTCTGTGCCATTGTACAGCACCCAGCAGCTCAGCAGAGTTGCACAAATGATTTATGATGGAGCAATCACAACCTTGCCTTTTCTTACTGATGCACACTATGCATGCACTTCCAGGAGAATAAATCTATCTATTTTAGTCTTTTCAGTACATCAGTTTTAAAGGAGGGTTAATTAATTACCTTCTTAGTGTATTCATACGTGCATGAATAATGAGTAAAGTTTTAACTTGTGAAATTTCACAGAACAAGCTGGAAGAATACAGAAAGAAATTAAGACAATGGGGGAATTTTGAGTATCACAGATGATACCAGCACATTTATTTTGTGGACTCAGAAGTCTCAGGAGGGTATTATTGATACATATCCTCAGGTTCTGGCTTGCATTTTGATGGCTACAATACAGAAATAAAGAACAAGTGCAGCCAGGTAATTGCATAGGAATTTCAGACCTGTAGAGGACAAAATTATTCCCCTAGAAGTTGTCTTTCCACTCTTTTCTTTTGAAATGTAATTCTCAGCCTACTTTATGTGATTCTGTGCCATATTCTGCCTTTCTCTGCTCTTACTGAGTTTCTATTAATACTGATGGCCAGCATATATATGTACTTAAATTAAATATAGAGATTTTTTTGGTCTTCTGATGCATCTGCTTGCTTCCTGGGGTCATGGTCTGTGCCTCTGCAGAGTTCTCCCATCCCATGGTGGATGTGTCAGGGCTCTGGAGCCCATCCTCCTGCAAGGAGCTCCCTGTGACAAAGAGCTGTCACCTCCTTCAGAGACAAATGAGAGACAAATTTCAGAGAGCTGCAGTGGCAAACCTGACAATATCAGATAGGTCATGGTAGCTTTGTTTGGCAGCTAGTTAAATGGGATAGTTGGGCACATCCCTAGATGTTAATGGTTAAATGTATTCATTGTTCCAACAAGGCTCCTATTCATAAGGGGAGCATTCTGTGCTCGTTATGCATGCATAATTCCCATTAATACTCCTAGGGGTTAAGGGTGTGGAGTGAGGGGGGAAATGAAGCTGATGTTTACACATCCATGTTTGCACTCAGAGAGGAGGTTTTGTAACACAAGAGAAACTGATTGTGTGTCCCCAGATCCCTTAACTTCCAGGAAAACTTGAAATCTTTGCTTTAAAGAGGGAGTGAGAATGGGGGAGAAAGTGACACTTGCATGAGCACCTACTTCCTTACACACTGTGCTTTGTCAATGATCAGAAATATTACACCAGTGCAATTTTTGTAGAAGCTTTTTAAAGTACCAAAGTGCTTGGAAATTCAAGGCTCTTATTTGGGTATCAAAACAATGACTCTGAATCTTTAACTTTTGGCAAAAAAACACTTGCAAACTTTTGACTCGACATTAATCAGGGTGATGAGATTTTCTGATTTATTATACAAAATGGGTGTTTCCATAGAAAACTTTCAGATTAAGATTCCTCACTCTTAGGTGCACATCAAAGTCGTGTAAAAGCCATAAAGAAGCTCAGCACTGCCTAAGAAAGCCTTTCAAGTTCCAGCAAGTGCTTGAACTACTGAAGGTTTTGAAGTGCTCTAATCTCTGACATGGGTGATGTGCTAGGCTAGCACTTTTTTGTTTTGTCACAAATCATCCATGCACGTAGTGCAAAGGGACCCTGACAAAGTCATTTCACTTTTGAAAAGGGCTGCTTTTTTTCCTACCATTATGTCTCCCATTCACATCTACATGTTTGCTTCCACTTTGTTCAGGTCTAAGTAGCAGGGCATTTGCATAGTCTTCCCTTTGTTCTCGGTAAATATGGAGTAAAATGAGCAAGATCCGTGCTGTGAAATTAAAGCTCTACTCTTGAGAGATCTTAGGGGCCAAATCCTCACAAAAGGTACAGCAGCATAGTGCCAAAGGAGCTGGTGTCCAGGAACAGCTTGCTCTGGGTGTTTGTGCTAGGAAATGTGAATAAAGGGAGACTAATCTGTTGAAAACTGGATGTAATTAGAAAAATACACTGCTGAGAGCTGCTGAAAGATTATAATAACAGAAAATGGTACTGAAAGAGAGCTGAAGTGATCATCTGGTCCATTCCCTCTACTTGTGGCCAGAATAAACTGTTTAAATCAGTGAGAGAAGATCACAGCCTTCTTTGTCTGTTTGTTTGTTCCAGTGCTTAATTACCCTACTGCATAGGTTTTCTCCTAATGCAAAACCTAGCTCTTCCTTGCTAAAATACAGCATTATCCTATTCTTAGGGCCTTCCTCTTTGCAGTAACACTCACATGACAACTGCTCTGGTTTGTTCTGCTCTGAAACGATGCTCTGTGCTTTTGCACTGGTCCCTGAGCAATAAACTTGTTGGTGAAAATGAATCTAAACTAAATTTGGGTGCCATGCACCTGGAATGAATGAAGTGAATTCCAGATGTGGTGACTCATTAAGGATTATAACTTGATGTTTGAGACCTAAGAATAGGTTTCTTCTTCCTTTATAGGTCTGAGTATTGTGAAGAAGGAGCTGAGTGTGGGGATATAAAATTCCATGGTCAGGAAGGCAAAATAATAAATTCACAGATTTTACATGTAGTGGTAGATGGGAGCATGGAGAAAAATCAGTTCTGAAGTGATCAAACTTTGAGCAGCAGTCGAGTTGCAGGACTGCTAGTGGGAAACTGCAGCATGGGGATACCTGAAGACATGTGGAGTATTTGCTCCTAACATAAATAAAATATTCGCCCTAGATTTTGCTGGTGGTAGGCAGTTCACTGTACTGCAAGTGTGTAGGTGAGGTGACAATTAGGCTACTGAAATCAGAAGACATTGATCAAAATTTTAAGTCTTGCAAATAGACATGGCATTTCCAGAGCAAGTCTGAGTATCTCTTAATTTTTCAGGTTGAGGGGAGCTCTGGTCCTTAACCCTCTGTTTATCAGTATTATTTGGTCCTAACCCCTCTGTTTTGGGGTGTTAATTCTTGAGCAGTGTTTTGTTGTTACTGGTGTGGGAAGTTATTCTTCATGGCTGAAAAATAAGGGTAGAGTTTGTGTCCCCAGGTGGATTTGGTCTTGCTCCAAAGGGAGGGATTAGATCCCTCTATTCCAGTCCTGTGTAGCCATCCCTGGCATGCTGCCCAAATTCAGATCATTCTCGACTGTTCCAGCTCAGAGCTTGTGTTCTGCCTCCACAAAGCATGTCTGTCTGTCTGTCTGCAAAATGCTGCATGGCTGGGCTTTCTTTACATGGCTTGTCCTGGGAGTCTCTCAGAGGTGAAATCATGGAATGGTTTGGGTTGGAAGGGACCCTAAAGATCATCTCATTCCAACCTAGGGACACTTTCCATTAGACCAGGTTGCTCCAAGCCTTGTCCAGCCTGGCTTTGAACACTTCCAAAGATGGAACATCCATTACTTCTCTGGGTAACCTGTGCCAGGGCCTCACCATGCTCACAGCAGAGAATTTCTAATATGAAATCTAAGCCTACTCTGAGTTTGAATCTGCTCCCCTTGTCCTGTCACTCCATGCTCTTGGCAATAATTCCATTTTTTTGCTAGGTTTGTCTCAGGTACTGGAAGGGTGTAATTAGATCACCCTGAACCCTTCCCTTGTGCAGGCTAAACAATTGCAGTTCACTCAGGCTGTCATTGTAGGAGAGGTGCTCCATCCCTCTAATCCAATCTCAAACCTTAATGTCCTGTGCTCCTGCTCCATTGGCCTTCCATAAGGAAACAAAAAAGTGGGAACTGGAAGGCTGGGGTGATGTTTTTAGAAGCAGGGGCTTGTTAAGTGATATTTGGGGAGCAGCACCCAGGGGTTTATTTACATGGTTGCCCATTGTGGTGACAATATTCCCTCTCTACAGCTCACAACAAGATCCAGCTTTGAGAAGTGCAGTGCTCCTTCTCTTTTTAAATGGCTGGTGTATTGTGTGTGAGGGCAAGAGAACAAAGCATATGTAGAAAAACCACTGGCTTCCCAAAACAGACTAGGGCTTTAAAAAAAGGGATTGGAAGCACAGCTCTCAGAGAAAGGCTTTCAAACTTCTGCTGAGAGAAGACTTGGCTTTAATCTCCTAATCTTAGTTTTGAAGTTTGGGAAAAAATATATCTGTTACCATTTGGAGCAGCCCAAAGTTGTATTTGGCTAAAGCATTGCATTTTCAGTTTCAAGCTGCAATAATCAAATTTACTCTTTCTAATCTGGTTTGCCTTAGATATGTCAGGAAATCTAAACATTTGCATTCCCCAAGAAGCAGCTGTGGTTTGGCTGTACCTGCTTGGGATCTAAAGCTGACTGGGAGCTTCCCCCTTGTTGTAACAGACCTGCTGTGCCTCCTCTGATAGAAACAAACCCCAGCTGGGATGGAAAGTGTCAGTGTCATTTGTTGGCAGGGCTCTTGGCTTCGATTTGGAAAGTTTGCTCTAAGTCACTATCCCAGGTGCCAAAACATGAGCTGAGCAGCAAGGGCTGCCTGGGGCCAGCCTGTGCCAGCCTGGCTGCTGTGTCTCAGTGGCTGCCACCCCCTGCCTGCCCCTGGCTTTTCCAAAGGGGGATTGAGCAGAGCACTGCCTGCCCCCTGTCCAGCTGTGCCACCAGGGCTGTGCTGGCCACCCCTGGCTCCAGGAGTGCTGGTGGTTCTGGGTGGAGCAGCACAAGAGAGAAGGGAAGGGTAATCAGTTCAATGTGCTGTGGAGGCGCCTTGCTGGAGTGATGTCAGGGAGAAACATGATTTCTTAATTTATATAACAGGTGCACAGGGTCCAAATCAAAAGCAGGTCTTAGGAAAGCACTGAACATGCACATAGCAGAGGGCACTCTCCACTAAGAATTGCTTACTAGTCTAAGCAAAGGAATGGAAGAGATCTTCCTCTTTTCCATGTCTGAAACAAAGTGTGGAGCCTAAGGTCAAACGCGCATTTTAGTACTGCCACATTTAGGAGCCCATCAGGGGTTTCCACACTCGCTTTTGAAAGTTGTTTGTCTGTGGCCTCAGCTTAAAGGCTTTTAGAACATCTTCCTGCCTCCCCTCAGCCTTTGGGAAGCAGCATCTGTTTCAGGATCCATTATCCTGGCTCAAGGAGTCCCAGAAAGATCCAGGTTTTTCTGCAGAGCATGCTGCTGGGGTCCTGGAGAGGCTGGTGGAATGTGTCCTGTGCAGTGAGCTTGGCTGCTTTCCAGCTTAGGGGTGTGACTGGTACCCAGAAATCAGGGCATGGCCCCTTCAGGTGAGATTTCACTGTGGACTCTGTAATTCTCCAATTCTTCATTCCTTGTGTGCAATCAGAGCATCCTCCATGGTCCAGGCAGACAGATCAAAGCAAAGCCAAAACAAATGAGAAGGGGCAGAAGAGTGGTCCCATCCTAAGCACTGCCAGGTGGTTAAGGGGGAATACTGGTGTGGCATTAATTTCATGAGGGTTAGATGAACTTTGCTAGAGGGCCCTCACTGCTTTAGACCCATGAATGCTGTCACCAACTCCATGATATGTTTGGGCTTTTGGCTGCTTGACCTTCCACTGGTTTTCATGGAATGCATGCAGCTAAAAATCACAAGCACTTCTCTGAAATTAAATGCAAGTTACTCTAAGGTAATTAAAACATTTCTAAATCATAATTCTTTGTAGGTTCATTTTTCTGTTAATTTTGATTTTTCTTACTAAGGGCAGGTTTTCTTGGGTTTTCTGGCTGTGATCTCTGTTCTAGGATCTACTCAAGAGTTTGACCCAAAGCTCTGTGGGTGCAGACCTGTGTTGGTCTCAAACTGCTAAATCCCCCCATGAAACCCAGCACAGAGCTGTCACTGACTGTATTTTGTTGTGTTTTGTATGACTTTATGCCACTGGGTGTCTCCATTGACATGAGGGGGTGCTGAACCAACCTCTCTGATATTTTTACCTTTCCTCTTTCCTGCACACGTGGTCTGGAGTGGGGAAGCGATCTGAGCATAAATGCAGGCTCAGCCTAGACCATCAGAAACAGGCTCCTGGTGTCTTGTTTGTGACCTGTGGGGCTGCCAGCTGGTTCCTCTGCATGGTTGTGCTGAGTGAGTGTTCCTCTGCAGTTACTGGCACTTGTGCTGGGCTCTTTCCTGTCTCTCCTGCTCTGGGATGCCTCCCAATGCTTGTGGGTCCAGTTTGTGACAAATTTCAGCAGTGACAGCAGTGGCATTGTCTGCATGAGGAACCACAGGAAGGGAAGGAGGTGCAGAGACCTTGTGATGCTGGAGTCTTGCTGCAGCCTGATTTAATTAATTACTGTGTCACGGGGGATGAAGTTGAAGAATTGGCCCTGGTGAGGGGTGTCTTGTCTAGTGAGCAGTTGCTTAGTTATGGTTCAGTTCTTCCTTTTTTGTAAATAGAATCAAGAGAGCAGGATGCTTTTCTTAAAATTCTTGGGTCTTTCACCTGGGTTTTTATAGTTTTCCTCTTTCTTCTCCCTAAAAATAAATATTGAAAGTGAGAATGGGATCCTAAAGAAATATGTTCAAATGCTGGTAAAAACTGATCTAAATCAGCTATTTCTCATTCTGAAGTCGTACACAAAAATGAAGTTACAGGCTTACAGGGAAAGCTCATTGAAAGCATTAGGATTTAGTTGTAAAATAAACAGTTAGGCAAGACTAGTACTTTTTTAAGGAAGAAAAAATAGTTTTCTGAGCACTTGGCTTCATGTATGGCTTTCAAGTGAGATGGCAAAAGCAGAAGTACTCAAATTTTGGGAGGAAAGGGAGTATTGAGGAGTTGCTATTCCTCTCCTTTTAAATACTGTTCTTGCAATTTCCCTTTCTGAGGCCATGGCCCAAATGTCCAATAATCCCTTGGTTCCTTTAGATTTATCTTTGCTTTTCTTTCTTCTTCCAGTCTAACCTTTTACAGATTTTTATGTTGACATATAAAATGAAGAAGAATAGGAAATAAATTTTATTGTGACCCTCTCAATACCTTTGAAATTTTCTGTGCTTTGCCACCTGATATGGATCTTACCACAGCAGGTAAAGCACATTAGGAAGTAGTTCCTATTAAAACATTGGTAAAACAGTTGCTAACATTTGAATTATTGTAAGGATTTGAAGTTGAGATGAATGAGGTGATTCACACCCTTCATAAAGAATTTTATGTCCTCCCTGTAGGACTAGATAGGCTGCAGTGTGATTTGCATTCAGAAGGAGTTTTTTCCCTAAGTGTACAGGGCTAGAAACCTACTTCTTTCATTTAAACACAATTCAGTTTTATTGTTAGCTGTGTTCCACTTGAGGCTTCCCAGCTCTTGTGGTTTCAGTGTCTCATTCTTCAGGTAGGGCAGGGTTCTGTGGCAGTGAAAAGCTGTCCCTTCTGGAGAGCACAAATGCAGCTGGTGGTTCATTGTTGTCCTTGGATGACATGGAGTAGGGAGATTTACTAGACATGGAGTAGGAAGATTTACCAGACTCCTCTAAAAATGTTTTGTATGCGTTTATGCCTTTTTTTTTTTTTTTTGTGGTGGTGGAGAAAATGTATAGGATTTACTGCTTGGAATGTGGTGAGACATAATGAAAGATGAGTTGTAATAGACTCTAAATTAATGAAAGTTCTTGTAATTTTTCTCTCACCTCTGCATTCAGTTACATGTGTTGTCCCAGGAGAATGGAGGAAGGAGTTGTCATTGCAGTAAATGTAGAAACCCCCTTGCTGAAATCCACTGAGTTGTTTTATAATGTACTTTATGTACATCAGTCTTCATGCTTCTGTGTCAACTCTAGGATAAAAAAGGATGGATCCTTGAGAGTGTAAATCTTTTGAATTTGCATACAGTGTGTAGTTAGCAAGCTCTTTAGCAGTCAGTGTCCTGCTGCCTGCCTCTCAATAGATCCACATTCAGAGAATATCTCACTTAGCACTGGGCGCATGGGAAGTTATTAAATGTAGTCAGCATTAAAGAATGTATCACCCACCTAAAGAAGTGCCAGGCATGGAGGGGTGGCCAAGGGCAGTCCCTGGCATGGCACGCAGTGCTTGCCTGCTGCTCCTGCACCTACCAAGCTGAGGCTGCTCAGCTGCTCAGTTAAGAGTTTGGAGTGAAATTCTGTGAATTTTGTGCCTTCCTACTGGAATTTTGCTGGTTCTGAGGTTAGAGCTGGTGTGGGGAAGACCAGAGGGAGGGGCCAGTGAACTGTGGAAGTTAATCACACTTTGTTCCTTCAGGACTCTGTTTACCAGCAGTGGCATTATGGCTGCTGGCATTGATACCAAAGATGCATCTTCTAACACTCTACTGGCAACCAAGCTGTTCTGGGAAACACTGGAAAATCTCCACTTGTAGGCGCTTTGTAGATGTGTTACAGCATTTTTTATTCATTTGTGTGAGTTCCATTCCCTTTTCCTCCTGCCAGATGTCTGGTAACATGAAGCAAAGAACAGTGACCACAGCTGCCTTCTCAGCTCTTTGCCTTCAGCCTCCTGGGCACAGCCAGACTCTCTAAGGAACAGCCTAGAAAACTGAGCATGAGTGACATGAGGAGGTCTCTCCCTGCAGCAGCTGCTCCTCCCTGCAGGGAAGCTGTGGCCTATGGGCTGGAAATGTGTCCAGCTGCTCCAGCTGTCCCACAGGTGTGCAAAGAATTGGAGAAGGCAGGTTGAAAGGGAGCTGAGGGGCCAGGGAGGATCAATAGATGGGAATCTTGTGGGAGGAGAGGGACTTGGAGGAGTGAAGGGAGTGCCTGGTTTGTGCCTGTGTAGGTTCCAGCAAGTGCAGGGACATTCATTTTAGGGAACTCAGATGCTTTTTTTGCTCATTGGGCCCAGGCACAAGACAGATTCTGTGGGGCGCAAGCCAGGGTGAAAATCCTAGCAGGCAGTGACCCATAAGGTAAGGCAGAAGGTGCTTTAGAAACGACACCAAAAATCAGAGTACAAGAGCAGTGAGAACCAGGCACACAGCAGAGGGAAAAGGGAAAAAAACAAAATGCACCTAGCCCCAGGCCTAACAACATTTCAGTGTGCAGGTGCTGCCCTAAGAGCTGTGTATTTGGAAGGGTTCCTGCTCTGGAAGCTGCTCAGGGCTGGTGCCTGATGGTCTCCAGCTGTCCTGCAGGCTGTGGCACTTGCTGATGCTGCCAGCTCTCTGGAGCCATGACATCCAGTGCTTCTTGCTGCCCCCCTTCTGTCCCACTCCAGGTTCCCACCAACCTTAGATGTGCACCTTTAATTCCAGTGCCATCAAGGGGTTCTTCCTTTTTGTGGGGTTTTATAGTTTTTTTCCACATTACTCAAGAACTCTTGAGCAAATGGAAGCTGTTTGACTTGACAGAGTTGGAAGTAGCTACACTTGCTGTAGTTATGTTAGTAGGTTATCTAAGCTGTGCTTGATAAAACTTGAGGTGTTTACATTTGAGCCTTGATTCAACTGGAATAGCGCATCTGGTCATAGCCTTGGTCATGTTTCAGTGTATTTCAAAGGAACGCTGAGAATGCAAAGCCTACTGATCAAATTAAATAGTATCTCTGTTAATGTCCATTATGAAGAAAGGGATGGGGAAAAGGAAATTTTCATAACTTGTGTTTTCCAAACTGCACTTGTAAGGTTTCGTGCTGGGTGTATCCATGTTGCCAAGTTGCATGTAGGTGGATGGGACAAATTTGGGCTCTGCTTTGGTATTTCATGAGCTTTTTGCTTTCAAGGGACCTTTGAATGTGCTGTTTGTCTGTGTGGTCTTTATATTAAAGCTGATAGTAGGATTATTTTAACAAAACAGAGGAAAGACTTAGATTGGAAAGTTCTTTCTGCCTAGTCAGAAAATGTATGTGGGAGGGCCTGGCTCCAGGGTACCTGAGGCAGGAACAAAAAACACCTCAGTTTGACTTAGACTCTGCTCCCTGGAGCTGACCTGGCTTTTACTGCTAGCCCAGAGAGCAGGTTTATTGAGTTAGCTGCTATTTTATGTCCCAGAGCAATGGTGCACTGGCTTGCTGATTTTTGTGCTAATTCTTGGCACTACTTCAAGCATAGTAACCGTATCCGACACACTGACAGATAAAATAGCAGCTGTTTGGCTCTGCACATGTTGAGTTGATGCGTTGGAGATCCTTTGCTTGTCTTTGTGTCACCATGATATTTTCTGAAAAATCCTCTTTACCCAGGATTTTCTCCTGGGAAGCTGAGAAGCCTCAGAGAGGAACGAAAACAATAATTATCTGATTGCTGCTTTGGAATGTGGCTTGGACATTGTTTACCAACAGGTGAATGTTGGATTGGTTCCATGTGAATTGTTTTTAATTAGTGACCAATCCCAGCCAGCTGTGTCAGACTCTCTGAGTCAGTCAGGAGTTTTTATTATTCATTCTTGCTAAGCCTTCTGATGTCTTCTTTCTCTTTCTTTAGTATAGCTTTAATATAATGTACTGTAATATAATAGAATATAAATCTCCTGAAAACATGGAGTCAAATTCTCATCTCTCACCTCATCCTGGGGACCTTCACAAACACCACATCTTTGTAGTTGCAAACATTTTATTGCTTGTGGTGGGGCTGAGCTGTGGTGTAAGGCTGTGCACAGGGGGCTGAGCTCCCTGCTAGGTGAGGATGGCCACTGGGTGAGTTTCTTGACAGCATCCTTGCAGGTGAAAGTGGAGATGGTTTTAGCACTGTTGGGGCACAGGAGCTGCATGGAAAAAGAGCCTCACAATCTTGGGGCAGCCTGCAGTGGCTGGATTCCCTTTCCTTGATGTGGCTGTGCTGGTGTGGGCTCTGCTCATCCCCTAAGTCGTTACAGGGAGAGCCCTTGTTGGAAATAGCTCCTTTTTCATTTGACTTGGCCTCCTCCCCAAATTAGTTTGTGTTTAATTGCTGAATTTTCCCCAGGCTGAGGCAGCAGCTGTACCAGACAGATGAGTGTCAAGAAGGATGAAGTGTTGGCTCCTGTTCAGCTGGGCCAGACACAATGCAATGTACTTGTGGCACCTTTCTCTGTGTTACTGAGGCATAATCAGTCTTGGAGCCTTTGAAGATATTTGTACAACATTAAAATTTTGGGCTTTGGACTAAAGCTTTGTTTGGAAATACTGTTGAAATGTTTGTCAAAATACAAAGGCAAAAAGCTGTCAGAAGAAAGATTGCACTGAGCTCACCCTCTGATCGTGCTTGCTCAGGACTCTTCTCTGCAGTGGAAATTAGAGGCTCAGCTTGTTTGAAAAAAATAAATCAGCCTGTCTTTGAAAAAGTTAGTGCAGCTAGATCAGTTAGTGTGTGTTAAATTTGGCTTTCTGGTTTCAGAGTATGGCTTTTACAGTGTGTGCAGCATTTTAAGGACAGAACTGTTAAACTACATGGTCAGCTAACAAAATGAATCTATATTTAGCTTTTGGAAGAAGTTAATTTTGTTTGCTAAACAGGCCTCTCTGCTTGTGGGAAATAATACTGATTCAGCTAGTTTTAATGGCCAGAGTCTTAGATTTTATTTGTACCAAAGCTCAAAATGAAGTCCCAAACTTTTTGATTAAAGACAAAAAGTTCTCCAAGCCACACACAAAATACTGCACAGCTGATTCTGATAGAGCTGGCCAGATGGATGTCAGGTGAGTATACACAGTTTTCTGTGCATTTAGCACCTAAAGTAATTTATAATTGTGACAGGGCAGTGTCCGAAGGTGATGCCTTTGGCATGTATTAATTGCTTTGGGGTTGCACACTAGTTTTCATCAGGGATCATTGATGCATTCCAAAACACACATGCTTTACACTCAGGTACTTTTTTTCCTACACTTCTGGATGTGACTGTTTTTCAAAGTGGAGCAAGATACTTTATCCTGTTTTTTATAATAACAGTAAGGGTTTAAAGTCTGTAGTTTTTCTCGCTTTAAAAAATAAGCCAGGCCATAGTTTTAACCAGTACTCAAGGGAAAAAGACTTGAATGGAAAAATAATGTACATAATCAGCAGAGTAATCCTTACATCTGATCTGAAGCAGAAAATTAATTTGTTTTAGGAAAGCTATAATAAACCTTTTGGAATTGAAGCCCAGGCATGTAGAGTTGAAAGTGTTCTGCTCTGTCAGTAAGTTAATGCATAAGAAAATGAAATAGAGAGGTGCCTTGGATGCAGGTGCTTTGCATCTGTGGCACAAAGTTAGTCTAGCAGGGGGCTCCCATCATGGAACACGTGGGAATAGAGAGCTGGGTTTGTTTAGTTGGAGGAAAATTAAGGTTAAGGGAGGCCATGCTGCTGTAGGCTGCCCTTTGGGAGAAAACAGAGAAAGTGGAGTCAGCTTCTTGGAGGTACATGGCTGTATGCTCAAAAAACCAGATGTGAGTTGGAACATGGAAAATTATCTTCAGATAGACATTTTTAATTTACTTATTTTACCATTTGAGTGTAGTCAAATACTGAAATGGGTTCTGAGTGGTTGTGGTATTGTTCATCTTTGTAGGTGCTTGAAACTTGATGGAATGAAGCTCTTCTGTAGTTCAATCTGCTTTAGGGGGAGGCTGAGGTAGAGACTTCTTCCAGATTGCTGCCTAGGAAATGAGGGGCAGCTTGGGGAAAGCTGGTAAGCAAGTCCTTCAGGGAAATTAAATTAGCAGGGTGAAATCCTGAAATGATGCTGTTGGTAACTTTCAGGAACAGTGCTTTCTCTCTGGTGTATTGAAAGCTTTGTTCCTTAAAGAAGGGGGGAGCTTGCCCTTAGGACTGTGTCCTGTGGCTGGTGGGCAGCTCACGCTGGGGTGCTCTGACTCTGGGGGCTCAGCCCCTCAGCCACCCCTCTGTCCCTGCTCCTCCCCTTCCCACTGGAGAGGGTATTCTTCATCAACATGAAAGAGATGGGATAAACTAAAATTAGTATCTGAGTTATTAGAGACATTAAGACATTACTAATGAGTTCTAATTTAATCTCGGCACCCAGGCACGTATAGCAGTGAAACCTTTTATTAGGTTTCTATAATTGTGTTAAAAGTGATACCCTGAGGCTAATGCTGGAGCAAATGAAATTGCCAGGCTGTGTGCATGACAGCTCTGACCTGACAGTGCTGTGAGGAGAGTGGGGCTTGCTCGTTGCTGGGCCTTCAATGCTTTGTGTTTTACATCAGGCTCCTGAACTGTCAGGCTCAGTGCTGTTTCTATTTAGGAGTGCCTTCTGTGTCATTTTGGCTCTGGACCAACAAATCCCAGTGCTCAGGCTCCTGGAGCATTCATGGGGGAAATATCTGGGTGGGGAAGCCCAGGAGTGCAGTTCCAGCTGAGGTATCAGTATTCTTAAAGCTTTCTGGAGGAGAAGCAGGTTCCTGTGTGCCTCAGTTCAGAGGGCAGTGCCCAGGGCAGCTCTGGTAGCCATGGGTTGCCTCCTAGCCAGGGCCAGCACAGAGCTCCTGCCATTTCAAACCTTTCCTGAATACAGGTCTGAGCTTTGCAAAGCCTTGTCAAACAAAACTGCAGAGGGCTGCTGTGGAAAATGACTTTTTAAAATTTTATTAAACCTCAACAAAAACAACAAACAACTAAAAAGGAAAAATTACAGCACTGGGAGCCCCCTATGACTACTGGCCACATGGCTCATCTACAAAATGGATGTTCTACCTTTTATACCTTTAGTCCCTCTTAAAGTTTTGTCAGTCAGCTCTTTGTGTGCCATCCATTGGTGGGGATTCTTGACTGGAGGTCAGGCGTTGTTTTGCTGCCCCTCCTGGGAACAAGCCAGCCTCCTCTGAATGTCTTGACTGCTAAGGCAAGGGGGGAAGAGGACAATGGAAAGACATACTAAAATCCATTACTATACATCTACATAATATTTAACTCTGAATTGTGAGAGCCAGCTGTTACATTGCTTATCTATAAGCAGAAATGCTGTGGGTGTCAGCATCCCAGCCCTGCAGATGCTGAGTGACATTTCCAGCCCCTGTGCTCGGACATTCTTTGTGTCTGACGGAGTTGCTCTGCAGTCTGCATCTCAATTTCACTGGTGCTTTGCTGGTGCCAGCTCAGAGCTGTGGTCCTTCCCTGTCCCCCGGTTCCTTGTGACAGGACAAACGTGTTCAGGGGGTGAACTGCATCAGGGAGTCCATCCAAATTAAAATTAGCCCATCCAAGGAGCTCATTCCAGCCTGGGACCAGCGTGCCCAGCCGGTGATGAGTGCAGCCCTCCTGCTGCTGCTCCTGGCAGGGCCTTCAGTGGGGCTTGGGGCTTCACACTGTCCTGGTTTCCCATTTTTGAGATTAGATTGACGTGTGAAACAAATCCACCTCCAAAATGGTACCTGACTCAGCTCAGTCTGTGACAGCTTCGATCTTTGTGCGCAAACTTGTATAAAAATGTAGTGAATTGAAATATTTTACTTTGGTTTTGACCTCCTTGACATAAATTACCTCCACTTTCAAATGAGAATGGCTGTAAACTGGAAGCAGCATTTTTGAGTCAAATGAGATGTTTTAGCTAACTCTTTTTATTTTAATTTTTTAAATTTTTTTTTAAATTGAAGCTCCTCCCTGTGGGTTGGTCTCAGTGAGCTGCTGACTGGAGCTGGCTCTGAGCAGAGCCTGGTCCTTTGGGGGACTTCTCAGAGTGCATCCTTGTGTTTTTGATCCCTGTCAGTTATGCATTGCCGTGCGTTAGCCTGCAGGGCCAGCTGTGGGGGCAGTGCAGGTGATGGTTCATTAATATTTCCATCCCAAGGCCTGCTCTGGGTTCTCTGCAGTGGCCTGGATGAGGAACCCTCAGGAGGAATTGTGGCTCTCTGGAGAACTGGGGTGGTTTTCATGCACGTGTGTCCTCCAGCCCTGTTGGTGCTGTGTGGGGAGGGGGTGCCCGTGGTGTTTGCAGTGCTTGGGAACAGAGACCCCCTTGGGCGCAGGGAGGGGCAGTGTGGGGACACACCAGCTCCAGAATGGCCCCACAGCCACTGCTGGGGTGCCAGTGGGGAGCTTGGCCACCTGTGTGCCACTGGTGTTCCTGGCAAAGGCTGTCTCCATCCCAGAGCCTGAGGGATGAGATGGGGGTGAACGCTGTGCCCCCTTGCCCTCAGAGCCTCTGTTTCTGCCCTGAGGGGGAGGGAGGGAAGGGAAGGAAGCCCCTGATACCCTGTCACACTTAACACGGTGTGGTTCTGGTATTTATGTGTGCCCCTGCTTTGGGGTTTGCTTGCTCAACAGTCTCCTGCTTTTTTTCCTCCCCTTCTAAAAACGTGTATTTGTGGAGCTTCAGAAAATACTCACCTGCAGTCTGTACCAGATCCTTTCTGGCACTGCAGGTCCTGTGGTGTAGAACAAACAGAGCCTGAGTGTATCCATCACAGCTTTGTGATGTAGGTTTCCTTACCAAGGATACTAAACTCACTGAAACACATACAAAGATGGAATGATTAAAAAAAAAAAACATTCTACAAGAATGAAGGTTTTAATCAGCCTTCAGCTTTCTCTGTAGTTGCAAAGTGAGACTGATTGCAGTGCCTTTAATTTTTTTTTTTTTTTGGTGAGCTGCCTAGGAGCTCAGAGATTTTTAAGAAGGTTCTCCTAGTGTAAGAGGTGAATAGGTGATTCCTTGAGGCATACTAGGGCTGAGTATTGGATCTTGATTTGAGGCAAGGTTGTCACTCACATATTCAAGTTTTGATACCTTTAGTGCGAGGTGTCTGGTGGAAATACTCCCCCTTTGATGGTGCATCTTCATGACCATGATTCTGTTGTGCCCCTGACTGTGTTCAGGTGACTTTTGTGTCCAGTGTTCTTAGGAGTGTAAAATAACTTAGCAGCTGATAAGGTCATGTTACTTAAATGAAATAATCACAACTTTGTGTCCTTCTGACAACAGCTGAGTTTCACATTGTCACTCCTTGTGGGTTTTGTCTTGTTTCAAAATTTAAAATGTGGTGTTTCTGATGTTAAGGTGCATTGCTTTTATGGTGTAAATTCAGGGGTTTTCTAATTTTTGTGTTTTTCTTCTTTGCTTCAAGAGTCAGATTTACAGATCTGCCAACACAGGGCACCAACATGCTGCACCAAAAAGATGGAAGAAAGTTACCAGGCAGCTGTTCGGAGGGAGAGGGCTCAGAGCATCCAGGCCCTGAACTTTGAGCTGAAGTACATGATTGTTGGTCACATCACAGCTTTTCAAGGTAGGAAATTTGGAATAGTTTATACCAGTATCCTCTGCAATCCAAAGGAAAGCTCTTATCTTTATTTTTCATTCCTCTTGCATTGCATGCTCTTGTCACTGCCTTATGGTTTGCTTCCCAGTTCTTTGATGGTTGTGCTTCTGGATAAAGGTGATGGCACTTAATCTTGACTGGTATGTTAAGCATCTTCCTAAATCTAATTAGGAACAGATTTAAGGGGTTTTTGGGGTTAGTGTGGATTTTTAAAAGCATTTTAAAGTGTCTTTTCAGTGCTTGCTGGTCATGCTTTTTGATATTCTCTTGTGCTGCCAAACCATTTACAGGTGTAGAACATTAAATGAAGATGCATTTGTTTGTGGATGCTGAAAAATGAGTGCTCTAACTGATATCTCAAATGAGAATACAGCTCTTGTTTCATGACAAAATGCAGGAGTTCCTTGCTCTAACAGACACATATCAGACTATTTAGCTCCTCCATGCAGGTGGTTGTTTTACTGTTGCAGGGAGGAAGATGCTTGGGGAGAACTCTGCACTGTAGTGTTGGGTACTTCAGGCTTTTCTCTAGAAGGGCATTTAAACATAGGCTGTGAACTTTACACTTATGGTAGCTGAGTGATTAAATCAGTCAGTGAGTGGTGAATGCAGCTTACTGACCTCTGTGGGCCCAATTATGTGCTTAATTTTAACTCTGCTTTGCTGTGCTCAGTGCTGAGCACCCTCATGGAATGGGCTCTGAAGCGAAGCCAGAAGTTATTAAAATACCAAGTGCTGAGGCCTGGGTGATTAAGATCTATTGTTAGAAGGCAGGTTTTATCAGTAATATCTTTTTTTGTCTGGTTTCTCCCATTTGAGTGAAAATACTATAAATAAAAGATGTGAGTGACAGTTAATAAGAGACAGCATATTATCAAAAATTGACAATAAGTGATGGTGGAAATCTGAAATAGACATGAAGGGGCAAGATAAAATTTTTCTTCTCTTGTTTTTTATATTATTCCTTTCTTTTATCCACAAGTGAGAAATGGCATTTTTTGTTTTATTTTACAATTAATTTTTGAAAATGTTTGATATCCCCTTTCATTAAAGAATTGGCTTGGAGGGCACTTCAGAGGAGCACTGCAGTGAAAGAGTGCCTGTTGGCATTGTTAAATGTTGGTTATTCATTCAAGCAATCTTTCAGTATTATGATTGAATAAAGGTAAGGTCAGAATAGATTAACCTAGCAGCCCCTTTGGGTCAAGCCAGAGGCTTTATTATCCCTTGCAGATGAAGCCTTTTGATGGAATGAAAGCAGTAGTTAGACATTTCACACAGTTTAAATTTACAAGCATTTTCTGGAAGTGGGTAAATAGGTTGTTTGTTGTGACTTGCTGTGGCTGGCCTTCTGTCTGCATTAGGTGGGAACACTTGAAAAATGTAACTTTGCTGGCTTGCACTGGGAGCTGCTTTTGTTCTTTGGTTTTGTCCCAGGTGTCAGGGAAAAGCCTCTCTCTTGTGCTGGATAAACATTCTGTTGCTAAGAGTGGTGCTGTGCAAGACATTTACTGAGAGAGAAGATCTTTGCATTGAATTAACTCTGTCCTTTTGGTCTGTTTTCACTTGTTGCTATTTTGAATGATAAAGTGAGGGTGCCAACGGCACATTTTACAGCCTGAGAAAATGAAACTCTGATTTTTAGAAGCTTTCAGATGCTTTTTAGATTTCATGTTTTTTCTGCAGGAGGGAGAACTGACTCAGACTTACTGAAAAACAGCACTTTATTCATTTGTGTGGAGTGGTGTTTACTTGTACAATTTTCATGCACAATTTACTTTTATATATACACATCTTTAGTACTGTTAGTTTAGTCAAAGCAAAACAGTAGTTAGCCTTGCTGCCTGCTTCTGAGGAAAGGAAATCTAAGCTGCTTTTTATGCACTTCAGCAGACAATACTGTAATTTTCAAGATTACTGTGGTGTAAGAGATGGATTTTCAGTAGTCCATCACTGAGAACATAGTGGTGGCAGTTAAATTTCATTGGGAAAAAGAGACAACTTTTTTGGAAGGGGAGACACCCAAAGAGAATGTTGGTTTCTTTAAGTTATCATCTTCTTATATTCTTTCAAAGAAAAAAGATTAGTGCTTTTTTATGCACTTCAGCAGACAATACTGTAATTTTCAAGATTACTGTGGTGTAAGAGATGGATTTTCAGTAGTCCATCACTGAGAACATAGTGGTGGCAGTTAAATTTCATTGGGAAAAAGAGACAACTTTTTTGGAAGGGGAGACACCCAAAGAGAATGTTGGTTTCTTTAAGTTATCATCTTCTTATATTCTTTCAAAGAAGTCACAAGACAGTTCTGGGGATATTTAAGTGCCACAAATACTAATAATAAGGATTTTTCTCAGGTGAGCAGGAGTTTTGATATGAATTTGGTTGAATATTCCCTCTACACTGCCTTGGCACTGCACTTGGCTGTGGGTATTTTGGACTTGAAGAGATACTGTTTGGGGTTTTCTTCTTGAAAGTGAAAATGTTATTTAAGTAGCTTTGCCCACAGCTGAAATAAGACAATTTTCACAGGTGGATTTAGTTGTGCAGAATAATTAGTCTGTAAGACCTGATTAAATATATCACAGCTGTGGGCAGGCTTGTTGTGTTTGGGCTAGTGCCCAATCCATTTATATGGACAACTTCAGCACTAAGGTTGTCCCACTACTTTTCCCCTTTAAAGTTTCCAATGTTAGCAAGTGTTTTTGCTCAAACACTTTACTAAATCAAGCTCCTGATTGGATGTGTTTTGCTTGAATGCTTGTCTCCAGTGCTCATAGCACTGATCTGAGAGGGAAGAGCCCCACTGGCACCACCTGCAGGGAAACATGCCCTCCCCATGAGAAGCAGGACAGAGGAATGGAAGGGCCAGCTGGCTGCTTGGGAGGCACAGCATCACAATCAGCTCCTGCAAAACCATACAGGGACACAAAATCTGGGGCTCTGGCAGCTTGAATGCAAGCAGGGCCCGTGGGAGGGTTTCATGGAAAGCTGATGCATTTCATTCTCTTCATGTTCTGGTCCATGGTGTAGCCTTGAGGTCACAGCCATGGTTTTAGTCCCTCCACAGATGTGTGACTGCTCCAAATGGAATCACAGGCAAGGAGGAGGAAGGGCATGAGAAGAGTGAGGGATCCAGGCTGTAACAGGAGCAGTGTAACAGAGGGGAATGTGCCTGTTGTGATGATCCTCCCTGTCAGCCTCTGGCTCTGCACAGCTGGCTTTGTTGTGGGTGCATTTTGGAGCAGGTCACTTTGTCCCACCAAAGATGTGCCTGCCTGTCTGTGCTCCTGTGGCTGCAGACTGAAATGCCCAGCAGAACTACTTAAATGAATGATGAAACAGGACACTTTGATTTTGTATCTATCTCACTTTCCTCTGTGATAACCAGAAAATTCTCTTCTGAACTCACTGTTTCCTTTGTTACAGTGGTTATTTCAGGCTTGCCTGTAAAGAAACACATTGTTTTAGATGGATGTCTTTGTGGTGATGGTACCTGTTATTTGGCAGAGTCATCCATCCCTGCCCCAATTTCCTCATGCAGCCTCTGCTCCCTTGGGGACACTTCCAAGTGTGGCAAGTGCTTCATTGTTAGTGGATTAGGAGCAGTGTGGGTGTGCATGCTGAAAGTGCTGTCAGAAGAGGTATGGACTGTCTGTCAGGAAAGCTTTGTTGTGGTCAGACAGCAGAGAGAACCTGGCCTCCCTTTTCTGTGTCCTTTATGGAGTGCTAACAGGTGCCACAGAAGGACCCACAGACAGCTTGGCTCTGCTCCTGTCATCATGTGCTGAGGCTAATTTGAGGTAATGAGAATCCAAACACTGATAATTTATTTGTTCTGCTGATGGTCTCTGCACAGAGGCAGAACAAGATACTTTTAAACCTCCATCACTTTTCAGTCACCAAATTAGCAGCTGTCAGAGATATGGTGAAAAACTTTGAGCTCAACAGTTTAAAAGAATTACTGTTCTCTGCACTTATTTTTACAGTTGGCAATAGGAACTGTTCACTTAATCTCTGAAGAGAAAGCTTCCATGAACAAAGCTTGTTAGTTATAAAGCAGTAATTTGTCTTCCTTTTCTGAAATAACATTCATCTGACCTTGAGGGTTGGGTGCTGGGACCAGTTCCTGTGTTCCCCCAGCTATGGGAGGGAGGATGAGCTTTGAAGCGCTGTTCTTCTCACTCCTAACCCACAGGTTTTGGTAAAGCTTTGTGCTCACCTTCTGCTTTCTACAGAATGGGAAGGTGCTGGTTGGGAAAGCACCTTGCTGCAGTTTCTAATAGCTGCAGGAGCCCTGACCTTGCAGTGCATGCACATTGGTTTGCCCTGTTGCCGTCTGATCCAAGCAGGAAACTTGGGAAGGACATGAATGACAGAAAGGGAAGCTTGTTGTAGCAGTCCAGGACTTCTGGTTGTCAGTAAAATGCCTGAAAGTTAATGCCTTGTTTATCCATAGAGTCCTTAAGCACAAAGATTTTCCTCTGAAAGCCTCCTTGGGGAATGGGGATGACTGGGTGGTTTCAGGGGATCTTGGAATGAATAACACCAGTGGGCCCATTAATCAACTGCTCTGAACTCTCCCAGAAAGGAATAATACACTACACTGCACTCAGGGCTGGGTGAAGTCAAAAACATTTTCTGTTTTCATTTGGCTCTGTTGCAGTGTTCCTGATACTCATTTTTAGTGAATTTAGGAATATCAGCTTGAAATAGGGGTGTCTGGTTAGTGGTGTTGAAGTGCAATGACATTTACAAAACAAAGACTTGGCTGTAGAAGTGCATTCTGGTTTGAAGTAAATTACTGCATGAAGTGTAGCCACAATGCTGAGATGGATGCAGTCCAAAATCAATGAGCTGTTTAAAAAAAGGCCAACCATCACCAGCAGAAACCTGCCAAAGCTCAGCAGCAGTGCTTCTGGCTCCTGTTATTTACTGCTGGATTACAGAAATGCAGAAGTGGTGTTTTCTGAGTAGGTTTTTGTAGTCCTGTACTGCTTGGTCATTTACTCAGACAAGTTGTTCCCCACCCCTTCCCACTTGAGTTGTGCTCTGCTGACCTTTGGGCTGGAAGTTACAGTCTCACAGCAGGGACTTCTGCTGTCTTTCATAAACAAGGCACAAAATGTCCAGTGACAAATACCACCCAAACCCAGGAAGAAGGTGAAGAAGAAGGACCGACCAGTCTCTGCCCTAAAACCTCCATCTTGCTTTATTGATATTACTGTATTCTAAAACCCTCTTAAGCTTTCCACCATGTGATATTACACACTTCTGTTTGAATTACACATTCATAATCTCAGTTCTGTCATTCCATTTTGGAAGCCTTCTCCAAGGCCTCAGGTCAATGCAGTGTTCTCTTGGGGGTCAGTGCCTGGCAGCACAGAAAGTCTGGAATTCTCAGTATCCAGGACTCCAACAGGCCAGGATGCAGAATTTGGTTTTGGCTCTAGGCAAAAATGATTTCCACCAGAGGGAGAGGCCCTGCTGGGGTGTTGCTGTCCCCCTCCTGTTCCTGGGCCCCAGTGGACCTGTGTTGTCCAGCAGCAGTGAGAGCTGTGCATGCATGCAAGGCTGGAATATCCCTCCCCAGCTGTGAGCTGCCTGCTGTGCAGCACTGCTGCCTGCCTTTGGGGCTGCAGAACCCCCAGTTCATCCCAGTGACCAAACCAGGCTCAGCTCAGCTGCTGCTGGTCCTTGTTGAAATGCAAACACAGCACAGGCACTTGTGGAGTACCTCAGTGTGGGTGTATCGGTGCTGCAGACAGGTAACGGGAGGAACAGAGAGGGGAAGACATTTTTCCTGAAATGGAACATCATATAGCATAGGATCCCTCTAAAAAAGTATTTTCTAGATTTTTATAGACCTTGGAGGGGAAGGAATTTTATCTTACTGTAGTCTCCTGAGGTGTTTGCTGCAGGAGTGAGAGATGTTCCTTTTGTCCTTGAACTTGGCATGGTTGGGCTGCTCTGCCCTAAATGAGGGCATGGGCAGTAAATGAACAGGGAAATCTATCAGAAATATGAACATGCTTCCCTCTTACCCTGGAGACTGATAATTCCAGTGGTGTGATTATCCATTGTTGGGCTCACTGTCCCTTAATTCCCTTCTCCCCAGGTTATCTTTTGGTTGCCACAGCAAAATTGGCAATGTTGACTATGTGCTGATGCTGTTTAATTGTGCTTCAGGTCTCCTGCTTTAAACACACTGCCTACTTGTTCCATAGTGTCCATTGGTCCTGAAATTTTACTATTACAAATCTATTATTGCCTATAAGATTTTATCTTCTGTGTGCCATGTATGGTTTTAGAGCCCAGGGCTTTGCTAAGATTTCAGTTTTTGCATGAGGGGTGGTGGAAGGGAGTGTTAAATTCTTTCCTGCAATTGTCCTTCTCTCAGCAAAATAAAAGGTTTGCAATGTGCTGTTCCCTAATGCTCTCACCTTTTATCTTCTGAATGTGCAAAATTAAAAGAGAATCTTGGTGGACCGGGGACTGTGAGTAAATATTAACATTACATTGTGAATGGAGATTATTGAACTCTCTGTGCAGCTTATGTGTTCTGTCTCTAAACTTTCTGAATGGTGTGAGGTGGTATTTTCTTTTTGGCTGAAAGACTACCTGTGGTGCTTTGGAGTAATACTTTTTCAGAAGTTGTGTGTACGTTTTTGTCAGGATTCTAGATTCAGATTGATGCTTTCATGCTGTACATTACTGAAAGAATTAATGTGTTTCTTACTTGCTGTCAACAATACAATATTGTTCATTTTTCATCGAAATTGAAATCATTGAGATCTACTATCCATGAATAGTTTAGGAAATTTACTTTATTTCTATGTACAGGTTGAAAATTAAGTAGGGGAAAGCCCCAAATAAAACCTTTAAATAAAACCTATCTTTAAAATTTTCCTGTAGTGCCTACTAAACATAAAATGAGCTTGTGCAGAAGTTAATTCCAGCCTCTCATGTCCTCTATGACTGTGTGCCTCTAGATTCTTCCCATAGTGTTTCATTTCCCATAGGGTACATTACAAAAGGCAATTATCTCATGGGTTTTTATGGCTTTCACTGTTTTTTCAAGGTTATTTAAATTGTACTGAAAAGATAATTTCCTTAATCAAACTACTGATCCCATTCTGTGTTTCCTTAATAGTGCTCCCCTCCTGCATCTAAAGTACACCCATGCTGCTGGTCACCTGGGATCTAAATGTCAGGTCCTGTCACAGCCCTGTAATTCCAGCCTTTTCTCCCAGTGTAAAAATTCAAATGGGAACAGTTTGGGTTTTCCTGTGCTCCCTTTCATGTTAGAGATGTGTGAGCTGTACAGATTCTCTGTGCCTTCACTGCCAGGGTTTATCCACCTGTGATTCTGGTGTTTTATCAGCATCTCTGACTGCTCTGGAATGTAAATACCTGTTGGTCTTGGTAATTTCTGTGTGTTTCTGATGGCATTAATGCATCCCTTGGCTGCTGCTTGTCATTTGGGCAGCTTGTTAGGAAGAAAATCACAAGTCTTTAAAAGAAAACAGGAAAAATCAGAAGAATAATGGAGGAAATAAGAAAATTCTGATTACTTTATGCTTTCAAATCAAGTGGAAAATAAATGAAAACCTAGGAAAGATGCTTAATTCTATCTGTGGAATGGAAATCACTGTCCTGCAAACAAAATTCAGTAATGATCATGTCCACGTAAGTCTTTATAGGGTAACTACAGCTGGTGACAGTATTGTTACTAGTGGATTTCTCCTTAAACATAGGAAAACCCTCTGTTAAGTCTTACCTATTAGACTGAAGTGACCTTTTATGCAGGGGCAATGAGCAGTCACCCTTGGCAGTGCCCAGCACTGTGAGCAGCTCCTGTTAGAGCAGTTCCAGAGTGCAGCTCTGCTTTGGGAAGTGCTGCAGTTCTTCCTGAGCAGTGCACGTGCAGAGCTGTGCTTGTGGATAACTGGAGAATATTGCCAGAAGCTGACACTGGAAATCATTACACACTTATCAGTATTGAAGTTTTTGGCTGGTTACTGGGATTGCTGTGCTTTGACTGCTAAGCAGAAGTGCTGTATTGTTTAGATATCTTTGTAGCATTCAATTTATTAAACACAGATTTTATGGAACTCTTTGGCCTGAGGCTTTGAAAGGACAGGATGATTCCCTGTGAAGTGGTGAGAGAAATAAACATTAAATACATTTAAAAGGAAACAGCAGATCATCCAGATAAGATATCATCCATTTAGCCTTGATAATCATCGTGTAAACTTTCTTCCTGAGCTTGTCTGCCTGTGGCTGCCATTTGATGCCTGGAATGTCAGCAATTTGGGGCAGGGACAGTCTCCTCATCATCTATTTATAACTGCTTTTCAGGCAATGTGGGTAGGACATCTTGGTGCTACAACAAGAAATCCAATGAACACACACACACATATATATAATGTGATCATGTATTTGGTTATCTTCCATCCCTGTCCATATTTACCTGTTGGTGTGTGCATTTGTCTTGTTCTTCCTTTTGGTTCTCTCCAGTGCCTTGTCAGGTTGTTGAGTGTATTTTCAGAGTAGAAAAACATGGTGGAACTGTAGCCCAACAAACTAATGAGATGTTAGATGAGATAGAAAATACAAAGTTGGCTGGAGAAAAGCGTTCATTCATTTAAAAAACCCCAAAAAACTCCAAAAAGCCTGCAAAAGCAAAGTGAGCAAATGAATCTGAGGGCTTAACCACCTGGTATCACCTTTAGTGTCCTTTCTTCTGGAGTTGCACACCTAGTTCACAACCTTGTTGTGAAATTTCTGTTGTCTCCTTCCTGTGCTGTAGAAGGTGGGTGGTTTTCTCCCTTTGTTTCCCTTTTGTTCTCAACGTGGTGTTTCCATCAGGATATTCCCATCATGGCTGCCCAGTCCGGTTTCATGCAGTCCCTCAGCCCAGTGACTGCTGCTGGCTGTGGGAGTGCTTCAGGAAATCTTCTGAAATCCAACTGTTCCCCCTGCAGTCGAGGCTGAGGTTCTGGCTTGCCAGAGTCAGGCTAACATTTTGAAAAAGAAGTGGGTGAAGACCTGAGAAAGAATGTGTTCTGACAAATTTCTGAATAAGGGTGTAAGTGTATGAAGATCCTGCACAAAGGATTTATTTTTTGTTTTTTACTTTTATTCCAAAGTGGTTTTTGGAACGGCTGTCAGTTTGGGGGTATTTCAATGATAATTCAGCTTTTTATTGCACATCCTGCTCTCCCAAAGATGATCAGTTGTTAAAAATTCCTTTTGTTGTTTTATTAGCCCTTTTTTGAGAATTTGAAAACAGGAGAGGTATTTTCTTAGGCCATTTCTGGATCCAAAATTGTGGATGTTTTTTGAGCCAAGAGTATTGGTACTGCAATATTGTAAATGTTGGGCAGTTCAATAAAAATATGAGTGAAAACCTTAGAGATAATTAGGTGCAAAAGGATGGAAAACCTTCATTTTCACCACTGCATTTTCAGACTTAAAAGTACTGGGACTGCAAGGTTAAGAGAGCAGAATGTCAGAGCAAGTATGTTCAGGGGAGCACAGGAAATAGAAATGGATTCCAGTCTCAGCTTTGTGCCCCAGTGATGGTGGCATTTTCAGTTTGCAGTGTGCCAGCTGTAGACTCAGTGGATGAATATTGTACTCAGGAAATGAATTTTTTGTTTTTTAGGTTTACATGTGCACTGCCATTTGGTGGGTTTTTTTGCCTTGGTTTAGAAGGCAAAGGTAGAATGACTTAGATTATTTTGGGGTTTTTAGCCAAATTAGTGAATGTGTTATGCAGATGTAATCTGTTTCTGCTTTTAGAGTACTTTGTATGTGTGCCTTTTAGTAATGCTGTGTGACATAATGCATTACTGATCTAAACTGTTAGGTGTGTCTAGTTGTAAAAAAAAAAGATAATAAAGTTCTATTTTCACACAGTTATTGAAAGACAGTGACTCATTGCTGTTGTGGGGTATTTTATTGGTGGGCTTGGGCTGCACATGAAGCCCTAAGTCCCTGTGACAGTGCTGGGAAGATCACAGCTCCTGTAACACAAGAGACAGGGGCACAGACAGATGCAGGGTGCGCACAAACAACGGGGCCATGCTTTTCAGTGTAAGAGAGAGTGTTCTGAGCTATGCTGGGATTTTTAGATCAGATTTCAGAATTCATGTTGGACCTTAGCTCACAATTTCCTTGATACTCTGCAGTGTCATAGCTTCCCTGGTCACCCACCAGCTGAGAGCTTTGGGGTTGCAGGCTTGGAGACTTTGGTTTAAAAAGAGTTGTACTTGATTTTAAATGAGCTTATTCATGTGCTTACTTCAGACAAAACATGTTAAAATTTTTAGAGTTGTAGCAGACTTTGGAGGTAAGGAAACAAACCCTGCTGGTGTGGGTTTTTTTGAGATTGTGTCCTGTTTTTGTGATGATTTTTTGTGATTGCCCTGTGGCAAGGGTGTCAGAGGTGCTGTGGAGCGCTTGGAGCAGCCCTGTGTGGGGAGAGTGGCATTTGTAAGGAAATGCCAGCATATCCAAGTAGCTGCTGTGCTATAACCGTGTAGAGGTGTCTGCTCAAATCCAGGGTATGTGAACACAATTCTCACTAAAACTGACTTTTCCATATGATTTTTAATGGACATGGCTTTCCATCTGTCCTCAGAAATATCAGTGAAATGACATGTGCAGCATATCAGATTCGAAGTTAATTGAAGTAATTAAGTAGATTCCTGGTCCTGTGCCTTTTTCATGGACATCTGTTTGGATTGCATTCCTCTACTTCAGACCTTGCAGATGGAGTTGAAATGTTCTGGAAGCTGCTATTGGATTGTGCCTTTTGTTTGCTATTTTCCTGAGACTTGGGGTTTCCTTAGTGAAGTACTGAATCTCTTAATTGTCACCAGCCTGACAAAGAGCTCAAGACATTTTCTCTGCACTCAGATATCTTATATTTGGCGATTAGGAAGATTTGGGTTATAAATAAAATGAGCAGCATTATTTCCTTGCCATTTCAATGGGAAAAGGATTGGTGCTGCTTCCTAGCAGCTTCCTATTGAAAATGAAACTTAAAATTTTAGGTTTTATTTCTTTACATTATCAGTAAAAATTTTAAAAAAAGAAAAAGGTATTATAAAATATTTAATTTAATTATTACTACTTTTTTCTTTTAATTACTATTAATAAAACTTTCTTTATACACTTTTAAACCTACTTTACCTTTCTTCTAATCCTATCTCACAACAATAAATAAAATAAATACATTAATAGTTAACCAACACTGAAGTCCACCACGCTCATCAACACATTCATTAAAAAAAATCTAAATTAACAAACCAAGACCACTTCACCCCCCCCCCGTTCTTCAGGCATGGTGTGGACGAGCTGTGGGCTTTGGAGTGAGTCTGAGTGAAAGCAGTGTAAGAATGGGACTTGGAAGTAAGGAATTCATGGGTCCAGTCTCCCTGCGTACTCCCAGATCCTTCCTTCAGTCCTACAGGCCTGTTCATAACAATAAAAGGGTGTTTTTTCTCAGATGTGAGAGGATCCAACAGTTTTTTCCTGCTGAAAATAACTTAATCTGCTCTGAATCTTTTCAGTGGAAAGAGAAAGGCTTGAGATTGGCTCTCTTCATTTTCCTGCATTGAGACTTGTGTCTTTGTACCATGCTAAATTAGATGTTTTACATTTGGAAGGTAAGTATTGATGCAAACCTTTGTGGATTCTTAACAGGAAGAAGAGCTTTAATAGTTCTTACCCTTTTTGCCATGACTGTTTTGCGGTTGTGTAACTTTTTTTCTGATTTGTGCTGTCAAATGCTTGTGAGAGCTTCCTTCAGCCTTTTTTAGATTGCTGGGGGAAAAGAGGTGTGTCTGTAGGGGATATAATAATTTCTTTACCCTTTCTGTTATTGCTTTTGTTGGGTTTCATAGCATTTCTTGTAAACAGAAGGCTGTGGACAGGAGTAGATGCTTTTCATAACCATCCATTGTATGTCTCTGCTGCCAGGATCTTAGAGATGCACATGTGGAATCATGGAACTTTGAGATCTCTTTTTGCCCCTTTTAGCTGTGTTCTGAGAAGGCTTCTTGGTAGTATCTGCATTTTCCATGCATGACCAGGGATTGCTGGAATGTTTGAAGCCCTGTGCCCCAGTGGCACCTTGTGCAGAGCTCACTGCTCTGGGAACCTCTCCTCTTTCCTTCTGCCCCTGACCTGGCTTAGCTTGCCCCAGCCCAGCTGCAGGGTCCTGTTCCACCCAAGAACAGTGTTCATACAGCTGGCTGGGCAGGGATTTTGGCTGGATAAATAGCATTTTGAGAAATAACAGCTGACCAGCAGACAGAAAGCAGTTATCTAAGCTAGATTGTCTTTTCTACATGCATTTAATCACTTCCTCATGTGTGATATCCTCCTTTTCTCTCTCAGTAGTTTTGGGCCAGGTGGTTGTGTGAAAGTCCTAACAGAAAATATGGCCTAATCTCTCTGGAATACCTTCCTTCTGTTTCTGCCTGTGCACATTGCTCTAAGGAAAGGTTTTGACATGTGGCAAAGAGCTGATTTTTATGTTTTCCTGTGGACTAGAAGTCAAAAACCAGGGCTATTTCTGCATCTCACTCAGTAGGAAATGATCAAAATGCCAGTCATACAGGTGTGCAATTAACATTAAATATGAGAAATTTTTCCATTTTAAAAGTACAGAGATGTGTGGGTCTGAAATGCTCCTACAGACTGCTAAATCTGAGGCACTTTTTTTCAGAGTGAATGGGGTGAAAAGAGGCTGTTGGGGTTTGGCAGGACTCCCCTCCTGTAGCACATTGCATCCTTCCTTTTTCACTAAACTTGGCAGAAAGGGAGCACGTGGTAGTTGTAAACATGAGGTATAAAATGCTGGAACACTGCAGACAAAATAATGGCACACAGAATGGGGCGTAGGTCTAAAGGTACAAATATAAATTTCTAAATTTAAGGAATAGTTTTAATTTATTTAATGCTTTAAACCTCACACTCCAGAAATACTAACTTCTTCAAGTGTAGTCAGCTGGGAAAAAAATGGTCAGAAAATGTGAAAGTCACCAAATTTATTGCCAAAAAAGTTAATGTTTGGGGGCACTAGCAAACAAATGGGAAATTAAAGAAACAGCAGACCAGCTGCAGGAGGGAGAATCCTTTTAACCCAGACTGCTGTTCTGTTGATTGTTTTGGATTAGTTATGAATATGTCAGCCTTCATGTATGTAACTAATTTCAGTACCCTTGGGAATAATGGAAGAGTGCATCTGTGCACTGGGAGTAAAGGGAATTTCAGTGATTCAGAAGCGTTTCCTTGAGAAGTTCCTGCTGCAGCCACTGCTGTCCTGGAGTCCCTGTCAGGATTTATGTGGCAGTGGCTGATATTTATAGCTCTCATGAAGGTGAGAGCTTTCAGGCATGCAGGTTCTGTCCCTGAGCATGGAGCTCCTCAACAGAGCTGGCAGATATTAGGAGGATGTAGTACCAGTGAGTGATGAAGCAGCTCTTACCAGCAGGAATATTGTTTTTTACCTGCAAACACAGGAATGAGAAAGTCTTCTCTGATTTAAATGTATGTAGTCTTTACAAAACAGAATATAGCATTCACCTTGGCTATGGTCCAAAAGGAGTTAAAACCCCTGATAATCTTTGCACTGATTTAATTGAGCTTGGGCTCTGGCTCCAGGGACAGAATGAAACTAAAGCTTTTCAAGTATGATGCCAAAGAAAAGAGAAGGGTTCTGTTTCCCCAGAGAAGATTGGTTTATTGGGATGTGCAATGGAATATATTGTTAAGTGGCAAATGAGTGAACTGCAGTGGGTATGAGCCAGCTTGAACTCATTACTGAAAAAGCTCCTTCTGGCAACCTGCAAAAATGGATTCCTGAGAGAAGGATCATTCATTGGTCCTGCTGGGGACAGGAGAAAGTCAGGAAGTGCCAAAAGAACATATGAGATACAAAAAATGTAAAGTACTGATATACACATATGCAAAGAGAGGTAGGAACTTCTCTTTTTTATTTGGATTTAATAATACAATTTATGGAGATTTAGTCCTGCAGAGAAAGTAAATGTATAAAGAACCAAAACCCACTGTAGTTAATTTTTGCTGAAAACAAAATTACTCTTATGACCTCCTAATGTTTTAGCTTACATGCTAAATGTAGCAGCAAAAATACTCTTTCACCATCACCCCCTCCTGGTTTTGAGATTGTTTATCACACCTGCCTCCCTCTTGCTGCTTCTGTATGTGGTGGCAAAATTTGGAAAAGATGGAGGAAGAGGACCAGTGCCTTGATATTCAAATGTGCAGAGTGACTTCTGCAAAGGGTATGAGAGAAGGTTAGGGTTCAAACAAAACAGAGATATTTTGTTTCACCAGCTATGCCAATACAGTGGGGAAGGGAAATGGACTGGTTTTCAGTCTGAGACCTTCAGAGTTCTGTGGCTGAAGCATTTCTGTGCCCAAAGTACCAAATCATATCGTAACAGATGCCATCCTTCCCTATTAACCTTTCATTTTCAAATATCCTCAGCCAGCCTTCCTTCCAGCAGAGCTGTTACTGTTCCACACCAGTTCTGTTTGGGTATCTGTGGCTGTTGTGCACACACCTGACATCCTCTCACCCTGCTGAGCAGTTTACTTCTGCAGCAGGTGAGTCTGCAGTTGGGGCTTGGTTTAAAGGGAAGAAAAGTCCCCTCATTTCAGTGTGTCCTGCTGTGTGTGTGTGTGGATCCCGTGGGTCAGTCATTCTCTTTCCTGCACACCTTAACCACGTGCATGTGGCACTCGATAGCATGAGCTGCCATTTCTTCTGAGTGCTCAATCAACTTCAGAGCAGAGGGGAGCTTTTTAATGAGTCAGGTATGCTTTAACTGGAGAACAGGAAGTGTAATTTCAGTGGTCTGAATCAGAATTTGTTGTAATTTTTTTCATTGTAATCTAGACATTTTCTAATGAGCTATGAGATTTGTCATCTCTTTTTTAAGTATTCACCAAACTTCCTTCCTTTCTTTTTCCTAAGTCTCTTCATTAGGTCTGAGCAGCAAGACTAGCCTCAACAATTTTACTTTTGCAGAAAAAGGAATACCCAAGAATTCAAGGTCAAATAAGACATGTAGAAAAAGCTGTATAAAAAGAAATACGTACCTGCACATCTACCCACTGTAGGCTTAGAAATAACGTGCTGATGAATAACAAAGATAAAATAAGGCTGGGGATGGCACAGCTTCAAGGAAAATGCAAAGAACTAATGAAGGTTTCAAAGATCTTTAAGTTATCTCTCTCTATCAGAAGACTGATTCTCCTCATGGCTCCTTGCAGGTGGAGTAAGTTGAGTGAAGGCTTTCAAGTTGCACCAGGTGTAGCTGGTGTAAATCACAGCAGCATGAGACCCACGGTGATTTATCTTGTGATGGCAGAGACAAATCTTATCTGAACATTCCTGGTTCTGTAGAGGATGAAGCGTTCATTTTTCTGTCATCACTCAAGGCAATAGATAGTTTTATCTAATTTTATAATCTGTCTGGACAGAGCAGTTTTGAGGCTATAAACATTATTTAAGGATGTGCTTTCTTGAATTTCTGAAGCCGTCATCAAGGTCTTTTCCTCAAGCAGACATCTTTTCTATGGGTCTGCTTTTGATCTTATTTTATGACTGATGGGCTTTATAGCAAGTTTTAGTGAGTTTTTATTTCAAGATCAATAAACCTGAAATACTAAAAGCAAAGTGCAGGCTTCCAGCCCACCCACTCTTCCCTTCACACACAGTGACACACCTTTTGGGACTGCTGTCATATCAAGTGCCACCAGGCCGTGTGCTGGGTTTGGTGGTGCAGCACAAGGTCCTGTTTAAGCAGGAATCAGAATGGAGCTGTTCTGGCACTGCATGTTGCTTAAAAATTTGTGTGGTAAGATTACAGGCCTGACAGGATGGAAGCACAGTCAAATGTGAATATACCAATCTGCATTGCTTAAAATAACAAAACCAGCCACGTTCACCAGTACCTCAGAGTTCTGAGGGTTGGGGTGCACTAAGGCTGCTGGTGAGGAGAGGGTGAGGGAGGCAGTTCCCTGTGTTAGTGTGGTATCCAGGCACTTTCCCTGTGGGAAGTGCTGGGGAGCAGCCCCACACGTCTGCACCAGGAGCTGCTGACAGAATGCATTGTCTTTCCATCTCCATGCCTGAGAGAAGGGAATGGACGTGCTGATGTGCATCAGCATCACTGCCTGCTTGTCCTGGCCAGAGATCACCGTGCTGTAACCCAAGATGAGTTTCTGAAGACAATCCCTTCTCCTGGCAGAGATGTCTGCAGCTGGGGACACATGCCTCCAGGAAGGGGGAGGCTTTGGGGTCCTGTGTTCAGGTTTTCCCCTGAAGCCCCTGGATGGATGCTGAGGCTCCTTCCCAGTCAGATTGGGTGTTGGTGAGGTCCCAGAGCCACGGCTGCTCTTCACAAGCCCAGGCTCACCCAGGGCATGGGCTGGGCTCCTGTCCTGGCCACAAATTCTCTCTGTAGTAAGGAACAGCTCAGCCATCCTCCTGTGATGCTGAGTGTTACAGTGTAAGTGTAACCAAAAGTCTGTATTCTGTCACCATCTCCCTAAGCTGTTACAGCCAGGTGGGCAGTGTTCTTTATCTCTTCAGGACTCATCCCTGATAACTCCCTCCAGGGATATCTTCTGCTAAGGGGCCATCAAATCTCATTGCATGACTGATAGAATTACATCATCCTGTTGTGAGACACTCCACCAAGGAAAGGAACCAGGCATTCCTGCCTGGTTATAATCTGAGTTTTGGAACACCACAGCCAGCCCTCACCTGCTGCATTGCCAGGGAACAAGAGCTACATAACCACCACTGGACCTTAAGAGGAACACCAGATCCCTCTACAGGATCAACAGCACCACGTCTATCCCTCCAGCAGGGGTGCAGCCACCATTTAATGGGACTGCTGCCACCACCCTGACCAACAGGGTGCCAGGCTGTATCCTGACTGTCAGTTTAAGCCAGTGCTTTCTGCCTTTATTTTAACTATCCTACTAAACTGTAGTTCTGGCTTGGAAACTCTCACTGGTTTGCTTTCAAACTAGTACACTGAGAGAGAGAGGAGCTGAGCTCAGCCCCTCACCCTGCAGCCAAAATCTCACAGTATCTGTGCCCTCCCGAAGAGGAAACCTCCCCAGGTAAGAGAGTACCTGCACCCTTCCCCCTCCTCTTCCTCCCAGCCACATCTTTTGTTCTTTTAAGCACCAGTCATTATTGTCCCAGCAACAAATGGAGAAAATTCCATAAGAGAAAGAAAGAAAATGAAAAATGTTAACCCCCAAGCATTCCTTCCTCAGAGGCAGCTGCATGATCACAAACAGCTCCTGCCTGTTGACTCCTAATTGTACAAGTCCCTTTTCTCTAGTGAGTATCTGTGGTTTTATTTTATGCAGCAGAGCAGCCGCTTCAAGGCCAGCTTTGCTCTGACACAGTGAGCTGTTCATGTTTTGTTTCCATGCCCTATGCAGTTCTGTCCAGGCACATGCCAGGAGTGGGGAGTGGGCTTGGTTAGCCACCTCCTCCCTGTGGTGTCTCCCCTCACAGCCATGTTTAGATTTCAGTCTCCTGAGAGTATTTCCACGGAGTTATCCAGTTTTTTGTGTGACCCTTCAGGAGTGTCATCAGCTGGGGTTGTCCTGGGCTGGGCTCAGCCTCAGCTGGGGCAGAACATGGCAGTGTCTTGGTTTGAACATCCAGGTGTCTGCTAGGGAAGGCAGGAGCCTCCCTTGAAATGGAAAAGTTAAACCCCCTCCCTCTGAATTATTATAATTTTGAAATTAAGGGGCAAAGATACGGGAATAGGAATAACAGTTCTTTACTAGGAAAATTAAAAATGCAGTTATACAAAACAACCCTGCCAGAGTGAGAGCAGTCCCTGCCCCCTGTGTGTCAGGGCGGGGGCACAGCCCCATCCCATGGGGGCTCAGCCCTCCTGCAGTGCCAGCTGTGGCTCTGCTGCAGCAGGGGTCCTGCACAAGGGGGGAGTTTTCCTCTGCAGCTCCAGGGCTGCTGGAGATGGGCCTGGGCTCCCTCTGGGAATGCAGGGCAGCAGAAAGCTGCTCCTCTGGCAATGCAGGGGGCAAAGGCTGCTGTGCCGTGCCAGGCTCAGATTGGATCCAGGTAGGAATGCTTGGCTCCTCCCCTGGGCGGAGCATCTCCCCATGGGATGCTGGAATTGGATCAGCCCTGCAGGGACACTCAGTGGCCATGGACAGCAGAGCTCTCCTGGAGGGAGGGTTGGCTGTGGGAGAGATAAAGCAAAAACTGCCCCGTGAACCAGCAGAGAACTGCCCCAGCTCTGACAGATGGGAATGGGGTACTCAGCCCCAGCCACATCTTTCAACCTAAGGCAGGCACTCAGGGTCTGCAGGACATCACCTGAAGATGCTTGGGGTCTTCCAGCCTAGGAGGGTTATGCTGCACAGTCCAGTTTTTCTGAAAAAGAATCTGAACACTCAATATATTGTTGTTCAGTCAAATAAGTTTCTGGATGCCTCAGGACAGCTCCTCATTCTCATCTGCCTTCCACAGCCATTTGCTGTGGCTCAGTGGCGGCTGCAAGTCAGGGTCAGCCCTGGATTCATGTGCTTTAAAGACAGACACATGGTTCTTTATTGGCTTGGGACGAAAGAACTCAGCATTCTGGAGATCAAACATTTTGATTTCATACAAGTTTTATTGGTCTGCCAGGATATGAGTTTGAACAGCCTGAGGGCTTGTGAGTGTAGTAACTCAAGTCTATTTACATGCTAACCTTTGGATTTCTCAGATTCGTGTGCATGACAATTTGTTTAAATAAAAAATTGGATATAAAAATGGAATTAAGCCTTTATGATGACCTTTAGAGCAATTTGGACACATTCTCGTCTTGGCTTGCTATTTAAAACTGATGCAGTTATTGATCCATGATGTGGGAAATGAAACTTTATCTGAAACGATTTTAATATTTGTGTTCAGCTGTAAGTGAGAAAAGGCTTTTTCTTGTTAGTATTTGGATGCTATTTGTGGTTGGTTATTTTTGTTTCCAGTGTAGTTTATAAGCATAGAGAACTGTGGATGTGTTTATTCTTTTATTTTCAAATTTGGACTCGATTTAGATTCTGCCTTTGGTTTTATCTCTGGTTGTGCTCATTGTATGAGGGAGGAGGACCTTGGCATTGAAGTTATTAAAGAGTTTTACTCTTCAATTAAAAAAAAAGTAATTATTCTTTTAAATATGCATATTGTATAACACAAAGTTCCAAATATTTTTCATCCCACTTTGTTTTGAGAACCTTTTAATGTTGTCCGGTTAAATTGTATTAATTAAATCATGGATCTATATGTAACATTTTAGACATATAGAAGTGGCAATGACAGAGAAGTAACATGAGTATCCTTTACAGTGGAAAACCATGTGAAAACTTCAGCTGTAGGGTTGTTTTGTTTTGTTTTGTTTTCTAAAAACTTATAACTCAGAACGAGTCCCAGAATTTATTTCAGGATTATTCTGAGTTAAGACAGTGGTCAGTCAACATAAAATTATCGATCAATGTTGAAATGTATGTGAGGGTCACACCAAACTATTCCTAAAAGAATAACAATAAAAGAAAAAGTGGGAGAATCATTTACATTCTGCTTAAAATCTGTTTTGAAAATGTAAGTAATAATACTGAAACCAGCAAATCTGAGCCTATATAATCTGCTGACCCAAAAGACTGTGCCTTGTGATTTCCTTTCATTTACACCAGGGGTTTCCACATGCAACATCTTTACTTTTAAGGTCTGAGCCATGACCTTGTGGGATCTGTTAAATAGCTGGAAAAACACACTGAGATAAGGCACATGAACATTATGTAGTGTGGACCCTGTTGCTTATAAATTGAGGAACAGAATTCATCAAAACTCTGTGTGCGTATCTTTGGCTGGTGCCAAGGAGAATTAAAAAAAAAAAAAAAAGAAAAATGCCCTCCTCCTATTTTTTAATGGAAAATGATTTTTTTTCAATCAGCATTCTTGAAGTGTGGCATTCCTTTCTAAAAGAACCCATTCAGCACATCAGAGGGGCTCTGGGAGTTCCCTGCTGTCCCTGTGTGGGATTAGAGTGTTTCTATTTACAATTCATCAACTTGATTCAAATCAGAGCCAGACTGAATCTTAACTCTGTGAATGTTCTTCAGCATCTCTGACTAAACAGATCTGTTTTTCCCTGGAACAGAACCCGTGTGCTTTGCCATTACACCTGCAGTCAAAAGACTCCTGTTGATACTGTTAGAATTCCAGAAAAATACAGCTAAAAATCCCCCCTAGATCAGCATTAGCAGCACTTGGCACTCATTACATTTTCAAATCAAAATGCTGCTGTTGGGACATCAAAAGTCATGTGCCTGGTGCCTTGTTAGTAAGAAAATCCAGCCCAAAACATCAACATACAGGCACATGTCAGTGTCTCAAACTAACCTTGGATAGCTTCTCACTGTAGGCAGCAGAATCTCCTGGTGAAAAATAATATTTATTAACTACTTTCCCAGTCATATTATTTATTAAATCCACATTGAACATGTTTGCCAGCAGAATAAAATGGTTTTGGCTACACGGCATAACAATGAGCTATTCAAAAAATATTTAAAGAAAAAGGCAAAAAAAGCTACTTATAATAAAAGAAGCCAGATGCTGACTTCATGTATTCTGAGTAGAGAAACCCCATGTAAATTCCATGCTCCTCAATGATTCCCCTTAGTGAAATTATATCTGGTGTTTTGATTCAGTGCAATTTTTAATGCACTAACATCTCTTGGCTCGAGATGCTCTTTATTCTTTCCAGACCAATAAATCTGGGACTGTTGCACTAGGTTGGTTTTAGTGTTTTTTGGCAGTACCATAACTCATGTTGCCTGTTGATGATTTCTTTGGGGTTTTTAGTACCCTCTGACATATTCTCTTCAATCAGTACATCTTCTAATAAAAGAAAGTGATGTGTTCTTTTTTGTTTTTATAAATTTTGAAGTGTATTTTCAAATCAAACTATTTTAACTGTTTATGTTCCGCTGAAAAAGTAAAGATAAGCAATAATTATTACTACTATTTATACTGTATATATAAAATACTATATATACTATATATAATATAGTATACTATATATATGATATGATATATTATATTATATTATATTAATCTATTAAGTTCCAGAGATTTAAATACAGGTAGGACAAATATGTTATGCCATGATTTAGATCTGTCAGCAGAGACCTTGTAGGCTGTGATTCTGCACACACCCAGACTCTTGAAGGCAGGATTATAAGCACACAGGTAAGACCTCAGGAACAGGATTAGGTGCCGTGTCTGTTCCTGTTGGTGTCTGCTCCAGTCCCAGTTTTCACTTTTCCTCTATACTGCATGAAGTTACTGGATGGCAGTGGACAGTGTTGGGTTTCGCACTTTTTCCTCTGGGATGTCTTGAAATAAAGGTGACAAGGAATCATCTAAGGAATGCTCAGACAGAATCCTGCTCAGAAATGCTCAGGGGAATGTTTAAGAGCTTTACCTCAGCTTTTCCACGTGCCATGTCGGTGATGTGCATCTGTAGTGTCAGTCTTCCAGGTCAAATTCCATGGTAGTGAATAATTGAGCTTTCCAGCAGTAGAGGAGATTTTGGCTGTGTGTTTTCAATTGTGTGTGCAGAGGATAGAGTTTCAGGAGTGCAATTAGAATGGCATGGAACACTCCAGATTTATTTCACCTGCAAGTGACTCTTCACAGCAGTGTTACAGGATTGTGGCTTTTGGGACAGAGGAAAGGTTGCATGACACTTTGAGTCTGCAGGGAAAGAGGCGGAAATCCCAGGTTTCTCTTGTGAAGTTTTGGAGGAAATAGGTGAAATTATGTTTCTGAAGGTGAACAGTCAGTTATGGTTAGATCTTTTAGAAAAGGAAAACATTTCTGAGTTGCTGAGCAAAGAGGAACTTGGACTCTGTGGGGATTGAGGGCATTGCAGTTTGCAGGAGAGGGAAGGATTTTTCTGTTGCAGTTGTAGAGGACTGTGGAGCAGAAAAAGGCTGGAAAGATTCAGTGTGAGTGTTAATGATGTCCCTGATGAGGAACCCAGCAGTAATCCCATTCTCCTCATTCAGAAACTTCTTATTCAAGAGTCAGAGCTTCCTGGCAAGGAGATTTTGGAGGAAAGGTGGTGACTTCTGAAGCTTGGAATTTTGATAGGCGTCTAAAGGACTTGGGCTCTTTTCTTTTAGTAGGAGCAGTTTAACTAGTAGCCTGGTGAGTACTCCACCTTGATTTCAAGTGACATAATTTAATTTCATCCTCAAAAGGTATTTCTGTGCATATGGAGGAGAGAATATTGTCTTCAGGAGCTTGTCTGGGACAGGCAATGAGTGCAACCCAGAGGTACCAGACAAGTAAATCTGTCAAGGCCAAGGGCCCCAAACCAAACCAAAATTTTCTTATGAATCTTTGTCACAAGAAAATTTTTGTTTGACTTTGATTTTCATATTGATAATCTCATAAAGTCTGGACTGCAGTGTTGGTTTCTGTGGATCTTGTTTTTCACTTTCCTTTCAGGAGGGCTCAGCAGTTTTGATACAGAAAAAGGGAATCAAGTGCTCCTGTTGATATGATCTCATGACTCTAAATCCAGGGGCCATCCATACTGGAAGAAGGGGATTTTCAAAATTCTTTTGTGTAGTAGAAGTTAAATTGTAGCAGTTAATGCTGAAGCTGTCAGTATGGCCCAATGCATGTGATGATTCAAGGATTATTCTGTATTCTGTATATCTTGCAGAGCATGATTTATAATGGGCAATATTTCTTCCAAAAAAAAGAGTTCATTTTTCAGTATAATTTTTCCTGTTTCTGTAAAACTCAGATATGTGCAGTGGTTCTAAATGGACCAGCACTCCCCTGCAGCATGACTTTTTTCCCTGCTCCCAACCTCCCATATTTCTGTTTTAATAGCCTATAGAAATTGAACTGTTCTCCACTTTACACATCATTTACTTTATGCAGTGAAGCACTCAAAGCAGCAAAACTGAAAAGTAACGAGCCATTCACATGATTTTTACTGCAATTAAGACTTCAATACTGTGCTGTTAGTTTCTTGTGATAGGAAGTTTGAATACTTTTCTGATCAGAACAATAATCTTAAGAACGGTGTGTCCAGAAATGGGAATGGAGCTGGGAAGGGGCTGGAGCACCAGGAGCAGCTGGGGGTGCTTAGCCTGAAGAAAAAGAGGCTTGGGGGGACCTTCTTGCTCTCCACAAGTCCCTGAGAGCAGGCTGATCATGGAGTGAGATGGGGTCAGTCTCTTCTCCCAGGTAAAAAGGGACAAGAAGAAATGGCCTCAGGTTGTGCCAGAGGAGACTTGGAAACATTTACTTAATTCTCAAGCACTGGAACAAGCTGCCCAGGGCAGTGGAGTCCCCAAGTGGAGGGATTTAGAAGCCATGGATGTGGCAGTTGTGGACACTTGGGGACATGGTTCACTGGTGGAGCTGGCAGTGCTGGGTTAACTCATGGTTGGACTCAGTGGCCTTAAAGGTCATTTCCAGCCTGAACAATTGCATGACTGTAGGGTGTTCCAAGCCCCATGTACACATGCAGGTGCTGAAGCAATGCACTGCCCTTCTTTCCAGAAGGAAGGTGTGGCTGGCTTGCTGAAGGACAGGAGAGAGCTCCCTCAGCAGCCTCTTGTTGATAAACTTTGAACGTTTTGGAAGAGCAAGCTGGACTTTCAGCCTTACATAATTATGGGTTAGCAAATTTATGTAAAGAAATTCATGAAGGCTCTGATGGAAATAAATAACTTCTGGTTCTTGCCTCTTCACATGAAAGCAGGGTCAGGGCAGAACCATCTGTCACTAGAGATTGCTGGCTGTTGAACTGGGTGCATTTTGAAAGTTGTTGAGAATCATGGTCTGTGGCCAAGTCCCACAGAGTGCAGAGATTTTACAAAGAAGATGTATGCTGTGTGATAATATAGTATACAGGTAATTCCTGTAGCCTTTAAAGGATAAATAGCTTTTTAAAAATCTATAGGAAAAGATGAAAATGGCTCTAGATTGATACACCTAGGTTGAAGCTGACACCACCACCAATGGAGTTCAGGTATTTTCTGCCTAGTTCACTCATACAGAACCTTCTTTTCCTGCCTTGGAGAATGGCCTTTCATATCAATCAGAAATGTCCAGCCCAGGGGATGAAGCCTAAGGTGGGAGATTGGCTCAGTAATTATGCAACTCTTCATTGCTCCACAGAGCCAGAATCTGAGAGGGCATTCCTGTTACACTGCAGGCGTCAGGGCTTGCAGCTGTGCTGGGAAAAGGGATGAAAGTTCACATTTTCACTTCTCCAGAGGGCTGAGTTTGAACTAAGTTGTCCCCCACAAGACATATCCTAGTTGAGAGAACTTGCCAGTATTCTGCAGTTTCAGACAAGGATGTGTGTATTGGTATGAGAGCAGTTCTGAGCATAAGGAGTGTCAGATACTGCTTTATTTTCACAACAGTGTAAAGGAGTTATGAGTTATAGGAATAATTAGTGTTTTCTTTCAGCTTTTTGCAAAATGTAGATTGACTTTTTAAGTGCTTAGTGTTTTGTGTTCAGTTATTCCAAATTCATATTATAGTGGGTAATGAAAGTAAAACAACCTTCTTTTCCATTTGGAAGAGATTATTTGTCTGGTTTTGGGTGCTAGAGATGTGTCCTAGTGACCAGAAGTCTGTTCCTTTGTGCATTCTGACCCCTGTGGCTGTAAATTGCAGTTCTTCCTGCAGAAGTTGTAATAATACTCCTGTAGTTGAATTAAAGGCAAACCTTCATAAAGTGGTTTAAATCCTAGAACAAGAAGCATTGTAGGCTTTATTTGTTATTTGTCCCCATTGGTAGGCCTTCCAAACCCTAGTTTTGTATTTGTGGAATTGTGAAGAGCGTTTTTTGTTCCACAATTTAATCTTGCTCAGACATCATCTTCAGCCCAGTCATAGGAAGATGTGTAAGTGTTCCCTGAAATCCCCAAAAATGTACAGGGGAAAAAGTTAGTCTCTTTCTTTGTGAAAATGAGGAGACCCCTCCATTTAGAAATGTGAGGAATGAGTATCTTTCTAGTCATAAAGGGGATGGGTCATTAAATTATGTTTATTTCTTAAACATGGTCCTTTAGAATAAGTGAGATATGAATCATGCTCTGGTGTTCAAAAAAATGCAAACTAATTTTGTATTACCAATCTCACTTAATTTAGTGGCATGTGCTTAATCCTTGGGTGTTTGCATCATTTGGGCCTTTTGACAGCCACCAGAATCTTTCATATCACTAGGGAGGCCTAACCTTGTTGTTTCTCTTCAGAAGGTAAAAATTGGAATATCTGATATAATATATTCCCATCTTTAACATTTGCTATTACAGCGACCATTTAATGTTGCTGATGCTTGTGACCAAAGAGCACAAGTTTTTTTTTGTTGGAATCTATTTGGGTGAAAGGTAACTTTTGTGTTTCTGAGCTGCAGTCTGTTCCTCAGTTGAATGATAATATGAAATATGCAGGGTTTTGATAAATTTGTCAAAGCAAAAGAATTTCTATAATGTTATATGTAAGCAGAAACAAATGTATAAAAGCCAAATCTTAAATATTTATTATATCTTTCCAATTTTGATGAAGTAGCTTTAATCTGTTGGATAGAGTGCAGGCCTCTGAGAATTTGGAGTGAAGCTGACATATTGATAAACGAGAGCAGGAGGTGGGTACCCCCTGATAAAAGAGAGCAGGAGGTGGGTACCTGCCCTTGCCCTTTCAGGAGCTGTGAGCACCACCTGCACTGGGAAGCACTGGCATGGAGGAGGTACAGTAAATATCTCTGTGAGCTGTAATGAAAAAAATCCCCAGGGTGATTCTGTGCCTGCTGGATATGTGTAATGAATGAACAGGTTGTTTTTCAGGGTTTACTTAAGCTCTCATATGCAGGAAGATGAGAAATGTTGTACTTTCTCCTGTTACTTAGACCCTGTTTGGGATTATGCGGGCACTTTATGTAGATCTCTTGACCGCTGCTAAACTCCTTATAAAGAATGGCAACAAATTTTTTCAGACTCAGGGCTGTGTTTGTAAAGGTAATGCAGATAATGAAATGGTATGAGAGTTAAAGAAAGTAGAGTGAGATATGCATGTAATGGCCAGCAGCCAGTCCTTTTATAACCTGAGTCATTCTGAGTGAGTTCTTTGAAATAATCTGCAGAGGGTTGATGGCTGAACCCCTTTTTACTTCTAGCAAGTATTGGTGACTTTTGGTGCTGTTCAGTTATCAAAGGAATCATTCATACAGCATCAGATTTCATGATCTTCCACATATTCACATGAATTCCAGCTTTGTGATAGAAACGTGTTGTAAATGTAAGAGCCCTGGATCTGGGTTGTTTATCAGAATGGATTGCAAACCCCCCTGGCCGGTTCAGGTTAAGATAAGGATGAAGGTGAGTAATTTGGTCTTGATATTTATTAAAAATGAGACTGAAATTCATTTTAAATAAATGCATCCCTGTATTTATATTGTTGAGGCGATACAAGTGCAGACCTACATCACAGAAAACCAAATTCTTTGTCTCCTTGTGGAGATGATGCAGTGCTGGATTCATTAGTGGTAAGGTGCTGCTGTTGGTGCCTTTTTGAGACGGCTTTGCACATTTCTCCTTCTGGCTGCTTAGCCAGTGACACAGAAGGATCCATGTACAGAGGATGTTCTTGTCAGCTGAGCAGGCAGGGATTCATGGGCTGAGCAGTGCCAGACCTGCCACTGGGACCTTTGAAAATGTTAGGCTGAGATTTTGGGTTTTTTTTTTGTTCCTTTGGTTTTGTTTGTTTGGTTTGGTTTTCCTGTACAGGCACAGACTCAGCAATTGAGGAAGGAGGGAAAAAAAAATTAAAAAAGGGAGCAGCTGTACTTTAGACATCAATGTTAGAGACAGGGAGTGCTCCATGGGAGTGGATCTTCAGCTGGAGGCTGCCTGCAGTGATTCCCCAGCAGCTTGTCCTTGGTCCCTCAGCCCTGCTGGCCATTGTCACACAGTCTGCTGTCATCTCAAAGGGGGGCAGCAAGACCCCAGCCCCACTCCCTCCTTAAAATAACTGACTTACAGTTTTCAAGGGATATTTTAATGGAACTAGGAGAGCACAAAGACACTGTCAGTGAGACTAAAGAATTGCTTCAGGCAGGAAGCTATGGTGGGTGCCTTTTTAAAGAAAAAGATGTAAGAAAATGGAAGTTATCTTAGTCAAAATCACCTTTGCTAAATACTGGAGGGCTTAGTGACAGGTATAAATTATTATAAAAGTAGATACTATTGAAATTATTTCCAGCTTTTGTAATACAGTAATTGAGTAATGCACTCAGGTAGAGTATCTTAAACAATACACTGTGGTGTAAATTTTAATTATTTTGGATTGTGTGCAGAAATTTGGTATAAAAAAATGTATTCCCCAAACATCTGTCATGTATGTAGAGATGGCATAGGCTAAAAGCAGAGACAGAATATTCCCAGGATCCTGAAAGACCAGAATGTGCTTAATTTAGAGTATTTCCATCAGGTCCCAAGAGATCATTTGCATTCTCAAAATTAAATGCAAGCTTTTATTTATAGAATAAAATCAAATACAAACTTACATATGATTTGACAGAAGCTAAAGCAAAAATGAAGATAAATCAGTCTGTCCTAGTACAGTGAACTCAGGGCTCTTTTTCCCTTAAGTGATTCACTGCAAGTTGTACATGCAGCTTCCTTGAGGAGGCTTAAGTACTTACAGTAGCTCAGTAGGAGATGGTTGCGTACATATGGGTTTGATAAATGGGCAAGAATTAACAAACATTCATTCCACAGTATCTGTTCTTCATAATTCTTATCCGTGAGACTGAGACCATGGTGGGACTGGAGTTCAAACATTCAAGGGATTCCCAGGAAAACAAACACTGCTTCCTCCTGCAAATATTCTCATCACAGCATTGTTTTCAGCCCTCTGTTGTGTTCCAGCACAGCAGATGTTTAACAAAAAGACTCAAAGTGTTATTTTTCACCAGTGATACTGTGCAAACAGCAAGGTCCTTTTGCAAGATCTTGTCTTAAACCATTTCATCTGCCACAAATCCGCATGTGAATGTGTCTGATATCCAGGATTTTTGATGAAAATTCAGCCTTTTAGAAAGACTTTTGTCGAGTCTTGATTGAATCAAGTCAATTACTGCTCTAGAATCTAGTTGAGTTTCACATTTGACCTACATGAGTTTTTCTAAGAGGGTTTGTACTCATAAAATCTTAATGTCTCTAATAAAAGACGAGCCAGGAGCCTCATTAATATTATTGCCATGACCACAGGGCAGATTCTCAGGCAAAGCTCCCATCCAACAGCCCCTGCTTACTTTGGAGCCAGCATTCTTTTCTGAAATGCTCAGTGTGATCATGAAAGGCAGGATACACCAAGGAGGCTGGTAGGATCTGCACTCTGTGGTCTTGAGGAATTTCCTAAATCAATATAGTAGGTATGAAAATTTATTTTAGATGTCAAAAGTTGTCTTAAATATGCATTTTCTTTGTGACAGTTTAATCTAAAAGTATATCCAATGACATTTCCCCCACTGTTTAGAAACTACACATTTTTTTACATGTTAAACTGAAGCAGTAATTTTTAAAAGCAGAAGATTTAATGCCATTTTATAATACATAAAATTAATGCCTGTAATTTTATCCCAGTTAGTGCTTTATTATGAAACATGCTTTTGTGTGTGGAGGTGAGTGAAATACTTGATTTTAACACTTGTAGGATAAGGGCCTGAATTCTGAATATTGTCAGCTTTTGATTATTCCAGGTGGTAAAAGGGTAAGTTTATAACCCAGACAGGACAGATTATTCAAAACACATGTAGCTGGGGTTGTGAGAACATCCATGGAGGATGTAATGGGGAGAGGAGAGGTCAGTGACACTTGCCTGCAGTTCAGAGATCTCTCAGCTTGTCCTGACCTGATCAAGTCAGTCTGGCAGCACAGTGACAAAATAAATGCAGCTGTATTACTTCCAGACACGAACTGTCTCGTGCTGGCTGAACTTGGGTGTCATTCTGCTTCTGGCACCAGGGAGCTGCAACCTTGAGAAGCCACAAAAGGATGACTGAAGACCAGTTTTTTTCTTTTGTAGAAGCTTAAAAGCTTTATGGGGGTAGCTCTTCATTTGCTGGAGGATGAAATAGAAATTAGTTCTTTGCAACAGTTTGAATGTGATTTGCCAGCCCACCAGTTTCCTAATCAGTCTTTTGCAAAACTTCAAAATAATTTAAAGTTCTGCAAGTATCAGTTGATTGAAATCAGCATTTTAAGTCATTTGTGTTAGGTATCTGTTCCAGCTAGGGCATGAAGGCACTTGAGCTGCAGCATTTGGTTTGCAGAGGGTCCCGATTCCCAGAGAATGAGTTAAATTCTCTTTCCAGGCAACCTGCAGAGCTGGGGCGCTGCACACAGGCAGGGGGAATGGGAATGTGCATTCCCTTGGTGGAAGAGGTGTGGAGCTGCAGCTTCCAGCATGTTCTCCCAGCTGGAGTCAGCAGCACTGACTTCTGTGCAGGGCCATTCCTGCTTCTTTCACCAAGAAGGTTTTTAAGTTGTGAGTTTTAGATACTGTTTTGGGAGAAATACCTGAATTCTTTCAACTTTATGGCCATGCTGACAAGAGTTTAGTTTCTTTAAGGCCTTTTGCAGTAGAGGTTTGCCAAAGTTAAGTTCTGCATGCATGGATTAAATTTAGTGCTGTCTTCTCTATTTTACCCCCTCATAAGAAAATCTGCTCTGGTTTGGCAGTTATTACTGTCCTGTGTTTCTGTCCTGTTCTCTCCCTTTCTGCTTCCATATCTCTGAATCTCCTGCACTGTTTTTCCTATTATTTCCATCCTGCACCAGCTCCAGCTCAGCCCACAGTCCTGTGTTAAGGACAGAGAGTTCTGTTCATGGTGCTGGTACCCAGACACTGTCACAGGCTCCAGCTTTGCCACTGCAGACCTTGGAGAGGAGCAGAAACTCAATGTCTTCAGGCCTTTGTGTCAGGCTGTGTGTAGATGTGGTAATTGTGCTTTTCAGTGCTGGCAAGGTTCTCCTTTATTGCCATGGAGGCTGGGAATGATGGAGAAATGGTTAGAGACTGGAAAAGAAGGGTGGTGGTACAAAACCATTTATTCACAGCAATTCTTTTGAAACTTAGGGTTCAGCAAACAAGGATTTTGATGAATGTTCAAAATCAGCTGAAGTAACTGTGGAATTAGTGTCATTAGTTGATGTTTAGTTGAAATAATGTCCCATTATTTCTATTTAAGATGTGATTTGGTGCAGAGTCTTTGCCATATCCTGTGAACTTGGTCCAGGCTTTCAGCCTCCTTTCAAACACCTGCCAGCAGAGCCATGTCCTGGTGACATTCCTGGCCCCAGAATGAACAGCAGTTCATTCTATTGGTTTTCAAGTAAATGCTGGATATCAGCAGTGCCACTAAATGGTACTGCAGGGTCCTGTGCCTGGTGTCACGTTGTCCATGGGATAATGTGACAGTGTTCAGTGAGGAGCCCCAGATGAGCAGGGTGTCACAATGGGAGGGATCACGTAGCTGCTCGTGGCATGAGCTCACTGTGTGACACGGGTTCATGGCCACAAAGACATTCTTTCACACAGACCATCTGCTCTATTTCCTAAACTCTGCACTCTCACAGTGCCCTGAACCAACCAAAAACCCAGCGTGGAAGCCAAGTCCCAGAGCACAGAGAGGGAAGCAATGCACAGCTCAGGAGCTGTGAGTTTCTGGGTTCAGCTGATGCCTCAGGTTTTAGCTTTTCTACTTTTCACATTCTGCTTTAGTGTGTGGGTCTGAGCTTGATATTAGGGGATGGTGAAAGAGTAGGGAGACAAAACAATTCCTTCTCTAGCTGGGGACCAAGGACAAATGATCCAAATCTCAGGTCCAAGACCACAAACAATGTGTACTGATGAGAGAAGACCAAGCAGGGTGGGACTTCATAACCGAAAGCTGGAATTGGACAATGAACTCCAAGATGCAAATGGAGCAGAACTGATCAAAGGGAGAGACCCCATGCCCGGTTGTGCATTTTGGGACCATTTTGGTTCACCTTGGGTGCAGCCCTGGCTGGGCTCTTGTGCTGCCCAAGGTGGATCCATGGAGGCCTTTTAATAAATCCCTGCTTTACTCTTTAACTCTGTCTGTCTCTGTTCTAGGTCACCCTTCACGGTGCAGCTGAGCAGTGTGGGTCGCAGGCAGAGTGGCCGAGTTTGAAGGAGGGGCTGCTGCACTGGGTGTCCCCAGGTGTCCCCACAAAACCCTCCTTGTTTCACAGCAGCCCCTGGAGCGGGTGGCCCAGAGCCAGCCCCTCCCCTGGTGGTGCACATCAGCCTTGCACCCCAGAAGTCAGTGCTGCCACTGAGATCTGCACCCAGGCTCTCAATGTTCACATTTTGTCTTGTAATTAGGGCAGAAAAAATACCTTTCTAGGAGTCGTTATCTCTTCATCTTTGCCGAGGCTACAGTGGAATTAATTGTGTATTATCGATGTAATTAGCTTAATTAGATGATTGGTTTTGTTTATGCTATACTTCAGAAACAGTACAGATGAAAAATGTTTTTAAACTTGGCTTGCTTCCAGTACATTTTATTTAACTTTCTCAGCTTTCAAAATCTCCCCCTTTTCCATCTAATAACTACTATTTTTCTGTCTTTAGACCTTTTATTTACAACCTGCCGTAAGTGTGTGTTAAATTGGGGTCTTTATTACTACTAATGTTGATCTTCCACTGTAAACCCTTAGGAAATCCAAGTTGCATTTTTAACCCTTTTTCAAGCTATCAACATGCAACTCTCCAGACACTTGTGAATGAACAGTTTTATTAAGTAACTTATAAGAACCGTTGTAGAACCCTCTAGGTCATTTGTTAAAGATCTGCTGTGCTTGCTGTTGGTGATGGGAAGGAATGATACGATGCTGAGAAGTGCTGGAGGAGGAAATTAAAAGTTTATTGTTATGTGGATCTGTTAGAAATGGGTCATGTTGGGGTCTAAGATCTATTTGAAGTGAAGCACTTTGACCAAGGTGATTTTTTTTTTTTTACATAATGAATGCTTCAGTTTTTCTTACTGCTAAGGAGAAAAACTATATTAACTATATTATTCTATATTATTTATAGAAGAGACAGACAAACTGTGTTTACATAATGCTGAGATTGCCCAGATAAAACCCAGTAAACACAAGAAATACAAAGAGTAATCTGAGTTCTCAGAACTTTAATTTGGCAGTATTTCACAGCATCTGAAATGTGTTTTATCAGCTTTATGATGTGAGCAGGAATATATGGTGCTCCACTGCAGATATCAACACTCCTGTTGCTTACCTGGAGCTGGGTGGAGTTGCACAGCCCTGATCTCAGTGCTATTTAAAAATTCTTCTCTGGCATAATCAGACTGGGATTAATTATTAAATGTGAAGTTTTTTTAAATGGGCCTAAGGGAGTTAAGTGCTCATTTCAGTGGTCAACTTTTAAGTAATCCCAGCAGAAAAGCCTAGCTAATTCTTTTTTCCTAAATTCTCTCAAAAACTATGGATTCAGTTGCAGACTAGCATCCCTTCAAAGGGTTTGCAGCTCATTTTGCTTGACACTCTCTTTGCACAGGTCTTTGAGTTTCTCCTAATCAAAACATCCAGTTTGATAGCAGGAAATAAAACACCTTTTCTATTGTATGCATTTGTACAACTGAAAACAAGAGAAAAATGTGCCTGGGAATGAATAAAGGGTGGCAGCCTCCTCCAAACAGGGAGAGTGGAATGGTAGGGTCAGGATGAAATGTGTCATGTCTCTCATTGTCACACTGATAATGCAAGATAAATGAAGGAAAAATCTAATTCCTAGACTGAAATGAGTGAAATCTTATTCCTAGACTGAAATGCTTGAAGTTAGAGAGGGTTGGTGTTCTATGCTTCATTAAGCAAGGGGAAGAAAGCAAGGTGCAAGTGTAAGTGGTGCTGTTAAAATGAACATTTACAAATGCATTAGGAAGTTCCTGTATCCCCCATCCGGTGCTGCCAGGTAACTTTTGTTCACAGTTTGCAGAAGCCCTGTCAGTTATTGCACAATTTGTGCCAGAGCAGGGAGTGTCAGTCCCTGATGCTCCCTGTGCTCCTTGGCCTGGTTCTGGTAGCTCAGTGGGCACCACAGAGCAGAGAGGGAGCAAGGGATTCCCTTTGCTGGCAGCAAGGAATTCCCTTTCCACTCTGTCAGCCTCCCCTGGCTCAGCTACTGCCATTTACACCTCCAGCCTCATTTCCTGAGGAGATCAGTTCCATTTTCCTCTCACCAAACTCATCACAGGTGGTTTTGTGACTCCAGCACTGTTATGAGGAAGAGACAATCCAGTGTGGGGCTGGTTGAGAGAATTCCCCCCAGGAGTCCCTTTTGGTGGATGTGGATTTGTTTTATGGTTGGGTTCTTCCTCCCAGTACTCGTAAACAGGTCAGCCACAGATGGGAGGGAGGTTCTTTTCTTCTTCATGGGTTTTTTGGGGTTGAAGACACCCTGGAATTGGAAGAACCATCTGGTCTGAGGAGTTGCCCAGAAAGGATCAGTAGATAATGTGAGGATGCCCACTGGGCAGTTCTAAAATCTGTAGCTGGGAGAGATGATTAATTGCAGTTTCCTCCTGTTTGTTTCTCAGATAGGCTTGATGCAAAATTAAAGCCAGCAAACATTGCCAGTCCCCTACACCGAATGTTTATTGTTTTCCAAAATGATGGTTTACCATTTTTCATGGAGGACCAAGGAGGGAGTGAGCCTTCTTTGCAAAAAAAAAAAAAAAAATTGTGAAACAATTTACTCACTAGGTTGCTTTTCTGGTTTCATAATAAAATTCCAAAACCTTTCAAAGCCTTAAATTAAAATAGCTTGTAAAGGGGAAGGAAAAGGGTGGGATACTTGAAATAAATATGGTAAACATTATATACATCCAAATGGATTCATCCATCTAATCCAGTAGTGATTAGAAAAGATTATATATTTGTTTGGACCCATTAATGGATTAACCTGGCCAGTTGAGGTTGATCAAATTAGACATTGTTCTTCTAATTGATCTTTCCTACATCCATAACAGATGGACACTATTGTCCTTAACCAGAACATAACCTTTTAGTGACCATTTCAAAGTATCAGCTGAGTTTCCTCTATCAAGAAACCATAAAAATTATACAAGATGTGCTTTTGAAAAATGTTAGTGAAATCTTTATGTACTTCATGAGAATTGAAGTTCTTTTGGGAAATGATTCTCCCAGAATGATGATTCTTTCTCTGAGATGATACCTTTTCTGTTGAGGGTGTTTAGAAGTTATGATGGCTCCCTAATTTAGTCTGGTTCTCTAGTGTGAAAAACACACCAATTAATGCAATTTCAGTATTTCAGTTGGGAATGCTTGTAAATCTCAATATTTTAGAGCATCTTCTCTAGTCTTTGGGTAGTAAAACTGGTTTTGGACTGGTTAACCTCTTTCCTCAGGGGCTGTGCTCGAGTGCCCTCCTCTTCCCCTCCCTGGACCATGTGGGCTTCCTCTGCCAGGTTCTTGGCTTGGTGTTGTCCTGAGTTTTCCTGACTTCTTTTTGTCTTTGCTGAGGTGTTCAGGCCCTTGTTGTTGTTCCTGCTTTCATCATTGCTGCAGACCTTGGCCTCCAAGGCTGTGAAGTCAGTGGGTGAAATTCCTGGGAATGTCCATCACGTTGTGTGAGGAGGTGGGGAAGGGAGTGGAGCAATGTTTGGAAGCGTCCTTGTTTCTTTGCAAAGTTTTTTCACTTTAAATGTGGAAACATTTGGTAGCTGCTTTGAGGTATTGTCTGCTTGTAGTTTTGGAAAGGTAATTTCCCTAATGGGATTTTTATCATAGCCTAAAAATAAATTAAAAAAAAATCCTTAATTTCTGTGCCTGTTCAACAGTGAGTAACTCCCAGTAGTACCAGTAAGCATTGTGTGCATACAGGGCACAGTTTTCATTTTCATGACAGTGAATTGACATCCTGGGACCAATTCTTTAAGTCATAACTCTGCTTTTACTCAGTCGTCATTCACAAGAGCTTGACTAATTTCAGTTGGGAATGAATGACTGGCTGTGCATTAAGTAAAAACTGGCTGAGCACTGCTGGGATGAAGCCTCTGGGATTAGCAGAAGCTTGTAAATGGCAGTTGTGTCTCATTAACTTGGTAATTTTTAAGCTTTTCTCACTCCTGAGAATTCTCTAGTGCAGGTGTAGGTTTCTGAATAGTGAACATGAAGGCATCTGGTAATAGACTTTTTCTTATTTAAACTTTTGGACTCCTGAAATGGATTCATCAGTTCTCTCTTGCCCTCTTTCCAGTGTTCTGTGGATTTGTAGAAACTCCTCCTGTAGGCAGATATGTCTGGGGGATTTCCATTTGTGCCATTCTAAGGGGTAGAAGTCACATCACATTCCTGGAGCAGGTTTTCTGTGCAGGAGAGAGCTGTACCTGCCTCCTGGGGCAGAATTTCTACACGAGAGCAGGGGACAGCATGGGAGCAACAGTTTAATACCGTGTCTGTTGTGGTACAATCTGACAGCTGCATCATCAGGGGCATTCAGAGATCCTGGACCATTTCTGGTCAGGATTTGTTATTCTGGGGCTGTGTTGTGGCTCTCCTGTGCTGTGTGGAGTTTGTGTGTGCTTTTCCCCTTCTGCGTGGGTGTAGTCCCTGTGTTGTTCTGCCTGCAATAAACTGATTGTGTTTAGGCTAAAGAAGCCAGGTTTGTTCACTCAACCAGGTATGTATTATATTCAGGAGACATAGCCTAGAGTTCCAACTTCAGATTCCCTAATTTGTCATTTGGATGGTCAGTGCTTTAAACCTCTCAGGTGGCACAATGGAAGCCAGCTATTTCCACAAAGGAATTTCAACTTGCATATATAAATATGTATTTTTCTGGCATCAGACTGGCTTAGTGACTTACAGCCCATCATTTAACAGTTTTTAACTGTTGATTGCTTTTTGTGTTTGTTTTTTTTTTTAATTTGTCCAAAGAGATGCTTATTGAGAATGTCTTAAATGATTCTTATTTGCATGAACAATTTGTGAACTGTAATGATTAAAGGTGGGTGAGGTGAAAACAAACATCCCACAGCCAGTGTGCTCCACCCTGCCTGGGGCTGGTCCTTGGGATAAATGCTTGAGAGAGCCTTGGAGCAGCTGCTGTGGAGGTTCCCAGCTTGGGCAGCCTGGGCACACAGGGCTGGAACCAGGGCTGGAGGCACCCAGTGCATCCAGCAGCTGCTCCTTGCATGGCATTTGTGCTGCTTGCATGGCAGGCTTCTTTGGAAGGAAGTCACTTCCAGAAATAGGAATGTGTAAGAGAAGTGATGAATTGCCTTAAGGTTTTTTTGTCAAAATATTTTTCAATGAACAGTGGCATTTGAATCAATATGTGAAAGGGTTTTTTTTGTGCTGAAGATGTTAATGAGCATAAGTGTTTGTAAAGCCAAAGTAACTTTTGCTGAATGTTTTGAGCTTTGTCATTGAGGAGGCAAAAATGTTGGTGAAAAATTGAAATACCCAAACAAAAGGCAACACCAGGCACTCAGTTTTCTGAGGAGGAGAAAAGTAACTGGGATTTTAAAGCTGGTTCAGTTTCACTTGGGACTGGGGAGAGAGGAGCTGAACCTTTTGCTGCTCCTGGTTTATCAACTGAAGTCAAGTACAAGATCTGTGTAGTGGCGTTGATTTCAATTTTCCATTCTCTGCTTTCCTTCCTACTTGCATCTCACGTGCTGAGGAGGAAATTAAATCCTGAGATTGAAGTAATAACTGAACAACAGTGGATTTGTACAGGAGAAACTATATGACCATAGGGAAAAGAACCTTAATTGAAGCAATGCTGTTTCTAGATTTCTCTGTGATACCTATGATGAATCTTTCATTTTTCACATTTTGTTTTACTCTGTTATTCTTTTGTGGCAGCAGGTTAATTGCTAGCCTGTCAGTAGAAAAATATCTCACCTGTCAGGAAGCTGGTGGTAGGGGAATAAGGCCGCAGAAAAAATAAAGGAAAGCTCAGAGTACAGTTTCAAATCTACACAGTAGCAGATGCCAGTTAAATTACAGAATTTTTGGAAACATTTAAGGAGAAATTGACCTCAGGTTTTATACTTTAAATCTGTGGTGTTCAGTCCAAACCATGGTGGCACTCACAAACACATTCAGTTGTGTGCACGTGGGTGCTCCTCTGGGCTCAGTAAGGCTAAGTATAAATAAATTAGGATTGCTTAATTTCTTAAGCAGTTCTTAATGGCTTAATTTCTTAATTGCTTGATTAAGATTGCTTTTTTATGGTACAATTTGGGACTGTATAATGTAGGTGTTTATAGCAGGCAAACATTGTGAACTCAAAACTTGTTTATTAACTTTGTGCCCCAGACAAACAATCAGCATTGAGTGTGAGGAATTTTGCTCCAAAGCAGAGAGAGACCTCAGCTGAGAGATGAAAAAATGTGTTTTACCCCAGTTTTAAAGAAATGCAAACCCCACTGACCTCAAGGTATGACTTGGATATCAAAGGAAATGCAGAGAGATAAAGGAAATGTGGAGGTAAATCAGAGATGTGGGAAGAGCTCTGCAGGCTTTGCTTTCTGCCAGCACAGATAACAGACCCCTCATAAAACACTCACTCCTATTCACTGTGGCCAGAGCAGAATTTCACACTTGCCCTCAAAAAACATCTTTCCTTATGTGGTGTTGGAGTCAGATTTCCAGTGAATCAAGTGCAGATGTGGCCATGCTGCTGGAGTCTCTGGGAATGCTCCCTGAGTGGGATCTGCTGCTTTTGGTGGGGTTGGATAATGGGAAAGGATCTGTGACCTTATTCCTATATCAGATTCTGCTCTTTGAAGGGACAAACAGTTCTATTCAGTTGATTTTAGGTGACAGCTTATTCCATGCTGATGCTTGCTCCTCTTTTCTTTTTAGAATGTTTTCTATACAATGGTTCATATTTTCCTACCATTTCTGTATTCTTAAAAAAAACCCACCCTTTTCAGCAAAGCAGTATTATTTTATTTATTTGGTGTATTAGTTTATTTATCATCAGCAAATTAATTTAATTTTGTGGGTTTTTGAATGAAGATTTTGAGGAATGCTTCAAAAAGAAAAAATTTTTTTTTTAAAGGCATTAGCATTTTTCCCCCCAAAGCCAGTTATGCTTTTTTTTATCAGTTTCTAGAATTATGATAATATTTGAACTCTGGGGCTCCAAGTTAACACTATTCCTGTGTTTACAAACAAATGTCCTAATGCTGGAATGCTGAATATTTTGGGAAATGTCATTTATTATGAATGTCTAGGCCAGTTGCACAGCATGACTTTAGAAATGTCTGATGCTTTTTGGTAGATTCAGCCCTTGTGCTCAGCAGAGCAGCACTAATGCAGTGTTCCCTGGGTTATTACACACAGCACAGGGACACAGCTCCAGGCACGTGTGGAGCTCAGAGCTGCAATTCATCAGTGCTTCTCAGCAGCTCAGGCACAGGGGTGTGGGGGCAAATCTGGACAAATCTGTAACTCTTACATTCAGACTTAAAAGAGGAGGAGGAAATGTCTGGAGGAATCATGCTCCAGCCTCTGATTTCAATGATCTCTGAACTGGACACTTCAAAGAAGTTGAAACTTGGTTCTTTTTACTGGCGTGGTGGCTTTTCTGTTGGTGGTGGTTTGTTTCCTTTTGCATTTTTTTGCCTTTTTTTTTTCTTTTTAAATATAGAAATCTGTATTCAGCAGCTGGTCTGTCCTCAGAAAAAGGAGAGAATGTTACCCACAGGAAAGGTTCCGGCTGATTCTCCAGGAACGCCTCTCTGCAGAGTGGCTCCTGCCGGAAGGGAGACAATGTCATGGTGGGCAGCAGCTGAAAGACACACAGAAAGAAAGGCTGGGTGGGACACCCTGCTTCCCCTGCCACTGGTACACCCACAGCTGGTCTTCTGAAAACAGTTATAATTGGCCAATAGTTAGGATTGTGAACTTACTGTGCATTGTGTACAATATGTAGGCTGATGCCTGGATAAAGCCAGAGTAGTAATTTGAATTGTTGAATAAGATGTTTCTCATGTAGTATTTTAATCTAATAACTCATGAAAAACTGCAGAATTACCTGCAGTTGTTTCCTCTAAGCCCCCTAAGCAAATGCAGTTTCCAATGACCTTTGCTGACATGTCCATTCCAGAATTTCTGAGCAGTTTCTCCCCGGTGTTGGAGGTGTCAGGCAGCAAATGCAGCTGTGAGCAGCTCAGGTGTTGGGGTAGTGCAGGTGCTGCTGCTGCTCCCTGCTTGCAGAAGTGTCCCTGAGCAGCAGCAATTGCAGCTTTTCCCTGGGAAAGCCATTGCAGCTTTTCTCCTGGCCCACCAAGGGCTGGCCTGGCACTGTTCCACTGCTGCAGGCTGCACAGACATTTTGTGTTTGCTGATAGGTGTGACAGTCCTTCAATAGAGGCTCCTTCCTCTCTCTGGTACAACGTGGGAAGTCTTTATTCCTCACTGTAGAGCTTTGTCATGCTTGTGTTTAGCAGGCAGCTGTATTTGTTTTTTATGTGCAATGCTAAGTTGTTGGAAATTTTTTTTTCAGAGGTAGCTGTAAAATGGACAGGATTTCATGCCTTTATGTCTTTGTACTCACTGTAAATGTGCTGCCCTTCCCTCCTACATTTTACTCCATAAGTGGGACTGAAATAGGCAGTACCTCTTCAAGATTTTTAGAAAGAGTCAGTCTTTTGTCTTTGTTCAGTAAATTTTAGGTCTGTTAAATATTGTTCATTGATGGTAAAAAAAATATAATGTTGATATAAATGAAAATTTACTATTTGCTTGTGTCTTGAAGATCTCTATTTCAATCTTTTTGCATGATATAAAAGTGTGGTGTTTGTGAGGGTCCCCAAGATGAGGTGAGAAATGAGAATCTGACTCCAAGTTCTCAGAAGGCTGATTTATTATTTTACTATATTATACTATAATAAAGAATGCTATACTAGAACTGTACTAAACTATAGAGAAAGGCTACATCAGAAGATTAGAAAAGAAAGAATAATAAAAACTTGTGACTCCTCAGAGCCTTGACACAGCTGGACCATGATTGGTCATTAAATTAAAACAATTCACATGGAACCAATCAAACATTCACCTGTTGGTAATCAATGTCCAAGCCACATTCCAAAGCAGCAAGCACAGGAGCAGCAATCCGATAATTGTTGTTTTCATTCCTCTCTGAGGCTTCTCAGCTTCCCAGGAGAAAATCCTGGGCAAAGAGGATTTTCCAGAAAATATCATGGTGACATAAAAGTTATTTTATGTGCTGATCAGTGTTCTCCAAAGTGCTTTCTAAAGCAAATGCACACTTAAAAGATAGCATGGTAAACTACATTTATATTTATTTACAAGTTTCATATAAAAAGTTTAATCCCCAATAAGTGCATTTCAGCCTACTTGCAGCCTATTTACAGCTCAGTTGGGTAAGCACTGTGAACTTACTGCTTTTTATTGTATGTGTAACTTCTGTGTTGTTCAGTAGCTGAACACAAAGGAATGTGAAATGACAAAATTCTGGTAGGAAAAGACTTGTGGAGGTCATCTGGCTGTAGGAAGAATTGTCTGGAGAGAGGGATTAGCAGAGTTGAGAAAACTCTTCCAGAGTTTGCAACAGAGATGAAAGAAGTCTGTGGTATAAGCAGATAGGCAATCAGAGTGGGAAAGAGCCTGATGGATGGTCTGCAAAAGTGAAGGGGATTAATTCATAGAGGCTGAAGGAGGCAAATCCATGGAGGATGCTGAAGATGTGAGAGGGATGATGTATTGCAGTTTAATTTTGTCATTACTCTGTGGAAGAAGTGATTGATTGAGGGAGACCCCTGAAACTGGTCATGCAGTGGTGGGGGACAAATTTCAATACTCTTTGTTGGAGGAGGACTTTCAGAGCTGCCCTGCTGAAAGGAATGGGATGGTTTCTGTGGCAAGGAAATCAGTCTCTAATTAATTTTTAACTTTGTGCTGTCAGGTTAGTTGAAATGGAAGGCAGGTCCCAGATGCCTGAGAACTCTGGGCTGAGATGTCTGCCAGCATCTCAGGAAATGAAGATTTTTCAAGTTGTATTTGTCACTTACATGCAAACTTCTAAGATCTTGATGGCAGTCCTTGCCCAGAAGTTTTAATAAGCAGTATTTCCAGAGACACTGTGCTTTTCAGAGCCTAGGGCACTTGGAGAGTTTTGCTATTTGAACTTTTGCACAAATACATGGAGCTAAAACAACCCCTGCTTATCCATGTGATATGGACAGATTTTGGAGATGCCACTGCTGTATTTGATTGAGATACCAATATGACCTGCTAGCTTTATTGCTTCAGTCAGCTGAAGAGTAGGTCTGGTTTATGGAGACTTGGTTTATGGAGATTTGCATTTAAACCTGCAGGAAATTCATGCTCCCAGTGGAGTTTTGCAGTTAAAGTCCAACATAGGTTATACAGAGACAGGAAAACATAATGACTGACCTTCTTGGGGTCTCCTCTTGACCACTAGAACAATGTGAACATTGTTTAAATATATGGCTGTGATTAAGTATAGAAATTAAAATCTTAGTTTAGGCATGGTAGCTACTTAAGCACCCCACAGCCTGTCAGTGCAAATAGGAACAGCACCCTTTGAGAAAAGGAGCAGAAAGGCAAATGAATCCATATGCTTAAACACAGAGTTCAGGAGGTTATTTGAGCAAAAGAAATGGCTGTCAGAAACTGGAAATCCAACACTAGTGAATCCTAAAGATGGGGCACAGACCAAAGTGGGCACTGTGAGAAGGAAACTGAAGAGCCTGAAAGGGAATTTGAAGAGCAAAGAGTCAAAGACATAAAAACAAACAACAAGAAATTCTTGTGGTATGTTAAAGACAGGAAGGGCTGTGAGAGATGGGGCAGGTCCCCTGGGCACACTGCCCTGTACCCTGGAGCTGTCAATGCAGGCCTTCATCATCTCTGTGTGAGGCAGCTGAGGGCAGCCTGCAGAGCTGGGGCTGCATCCCGCTCTGCTTTGTGTCCCCAAAGTCCATGCCATCCCATCCCAGCTAACCACCAGATCCAGAAATCATTTCTGAGTACTCCCTGGATATTTCTGTGATATTTAAGCAGATTTCAGTGAAATCAAACATCAGATTTTGAGGAGCAGTGGGTGTACATTTTTGCATCCCTTAAGGGCCTGCTGTAATATCAGGCATGAGAAGATGTAGATGGATGTTTATCTTGGCCAGTGGGACAGACTGCTTGGCTTTTGTTCTCTGTCTGTGTGGTCAGGATTGGGAAACATGCTCAGGTATTGCAGAGAAATTTATAATGTTCCTGAACCTGCCTGAAGAACCAGCATTGCCCAAAGTATATTAAACAACTTCAAATTTCATAAGGCTTGTAAATACTGATTAGTTCTGTCCTGTTCAGAGTCAGATCAAGGGCTGCTATGAATTTCACCTTTGCTGAGTGCTCTGCTCCTTTCATTATGTTGAAACTCCCCAAGTGACAAATCTCCAACACCTTGTCTCTGAAGAAAACCAGTCCTCAAGGTCATATCCTCTAAATTTGGAAACCCCTTCACCTGATGCCACTTTTACTGTAATGGTTTGTGTCTCTTGCTCAGTGTGTGTTTGCTAAATTACTGTTTGGAGTGCTGTCTCTAGCTGTGCCTCACTAAATTACAGTGCAGGTTTTTAGCATCAGTGGGTTTTCATTTAAGAGAGGCTTTGACAGTGTTGAATTGGGAAGCTCTTGGTTCTTACAGAGCTTCCTTCCATCAGGATGGGGTAAAAATGTGTTAGGGATGGTATTTCTGCAAGATGGGGGAATTTTTGGTCAAAAAATTGGTTCAGAGCTGTGCCAGGTGAGGTCTAGGCTGGGCATTTTGCATTTCTTTAGCAAAGAGGGTGGCCGGAGCCTGGAATGAGCTTCTGGAGGGTGCTCAGTGCCCCAAGCGTGTCAGTGGTTGAAGAGGTGTTTGGACAGTGCCCTTATCAAGATGACAGAACCTGATCAGCCCTAAATTGGTCAGGCAGCTGGACTAGATGGAGTCATTGTAGGTCCTTTCTCACTGAAATATTTTATTCTATTACAGAGAGCTGGTTCCTAACATTTCCCAGAATAAATTAATCAAGTCAACATCTTTTTTCATAATCTTGTGAATAGTGTCATTATACAAGATTGATCTGAAAGACAAAAGAAAACTCTTCCATGAGCTGACCTTTGTGGAACAAGAAGGCAGGAGATTTGTCAGAGGAACAGAAATGGCCTTACAGAATTCAAATGATTCTGCAAAGTTTAAGGCCCCTTTTTACAAATCCACTTTCTTGGCAGCAAACTGAAGTGAGCACTGAAGTTCTGTGGGGATTTCTGGATGAAGAACAGCGCTGCACAACTGAGATAAACCTTGCCTATGTAAAAATGCTTTTTTGAACAGGGTCTGAAATGCAGAAATGTGCTTTTCTTCAGGGCCCAGAATTTCTTAGGAGTTATCTGTTACCCTCTTGTTTTCAGCCTGCCAGTAATTTCCTTTTTGGTTGGGTGGTTGTTCCTCTCTTGGTTTCATTCAGTGCTTCTGAAGGGCTTGATCCCATTTCCAGGGTTACACAGATAAAGTTTCATGCCAAAGGGTCTCTTTTAAAATAAGCAATCAGTTCTAGGGCTTCAGAGAGTAGAATTTAAACAGTGGGAGGTGTCTATTAAATTTAAAAAGAGAGGAAAAAAAGGGGAGAATTTACGTGTTCATAAAAATAACTGAATCTTGACATTTCTCCTGAAACAAAACCAACAAAATTGCTGTCAGAATATTTCACAGTTACTCTCCCACCACCACCAGCTTTTTAAAACTTCATGTTTACTTTTTAAATCTGATTGGGTTAGAAATGTGATACCTAAATGAGCAAGGTACAAAAAATTATTTATTTTTATTGATTCCATGTGACCTTGAAATGAAGATAAGCATTGTAAGAAGATAAATCCTTCTTAAACTTTGCCTTCTAGTTAAGCATCTGTTTGCTCCCTGTATTAAGTATTCTTAACACAGTGTAAATTATACAAATTTAGGACAGCACTCAGTGATTAAAATCAACTGATTTTATAGGATAGAAGAGCAAGAGTGACCATACTGTGGAACTCTCTGTCTAGAATTAACTTTTTTGTCTTAATGAGAGAATAAAAGTAATGGATTGGCTTTGCTGTGTTGAAAACCCCTGGTATTGAAAAGGCAGGACTGTAATGAGAATTAAGAGGCTCCTTAAGAATTAAGAGAAGCTGGGGCTTGTCAAAGCTGATGGCATCATTTATGTAGGTCATAGTTTGGTGCTTTAGTTCTGAAAACTTGTTTGCTGAACTTCCTCTGAAGCTCGTGGAGAGGGAAGCTCTGAATTGGAATTCAGGAGAGCATTCCATTTTATTGCTGCAGTCAATCTCAACGTACTCATTCGTGCTGGAATTCTGCTGGAGCAGAATGCCTAATTTGCTTTCATTACCAGATTGATTTATCTGCAGCCTTTATTTTTCATTAAGTTGTTGAGTCAAAGATTGCAAAACTTTAAGCAGAACTATAAAGCTGCAGGTATTTGAGAGGTTTTTACAATTGCATATTAAAACTTCAGCGTGACAGATGTGATGGATGCTTTGGCCCTCAATTTCAAGTATAATATTTCTGCACTTGAGTTCCCATCACTAATGACCCATGTTTAACCAAAACCCTCAGTAATTCATAAAATAACCCTAAGCAACAGAGGAAACTGCAATGATTACTTTGATAACACAGTGTGAGAAAGTAGGAGAAGGAAACAAATGCATTCCCACAAAAATCTGCCCTTCAACTCTTCTGGGATGCCAGTCCTGAGAGAACTGGCACATGTAGTGGCTAAGCCCCTGTCCATCAATTAGAGAAATTTTGGCAGTCTGGTAAAATTCCCACTGACTGGAAAAGGAGAAACTTTTTTAGAAAGGAAAACAAGGGAGACCTGGGGAGCTGCAGGCCAATCATCTCACCTCAAAGTCAGGGCATGAATAAGCAAGCACGAGGTTGCAACGTGCAACTTGTTGAATATAAGAAATTCTGTGATCTTGTGAACCCTGCTCATCTAAAAAGGTGTCTGGGTACGTGTGGCAGTGTTGAAATACAATGTCACAGTGGTTTTATTTTGATCAAGGACTGTGTATTTTTCTGCACATAAATTTCATGTCATGGTGTGGTGGGGATTTGTCCGGTAAAATGTCTGTAGCTGGTGTGATTAGCAAAAACCTACCTTTGTGTATTTTCTAAGGAAGGAATTTCAGGAGAAAAATAGGTGTTCTGATTGATTAGTGCTAAGGGGTCTCATGTGCCTTCCCTCAGGAATAGCTGGAGCTAGTTCTCCACACACATCTGCTCAGCTATCAAATCACCAGCACATGTACTGCTGCCAGCTCTGACCCATGTGTTGAACACATGCCAGTCACTTCACATGGAGGAATTTGGCAGATAAATTGAGGGGAAACTATTCACCATAAAGAAATATGTGTTCTGTTTTTATAGGATTATTTTAGCTATTGATCCACCTTTAATTTTTTCCATCGAGTGAACTTTTGTAAGCGTGTGAAATTTTAAAAAGCAACACCCTGAATATTTGCCTAAATTGACAGTGATTTGGACTCAGTCTCCATTAAATCAGTCATGGAAGTCTTGTCCACTGTTTTTTTTTCAATGGTCTAGTGAAATTCTTTGCTCAGAGTGGAACAAAAGTCCATGAACAAGGTCAGATTCTCCAAGCAAACACATCCTTTCAATTACCTTACAGTGTTATGGTATCAAATATGTCTTCAGAGTAATGTACAAGAGGACACAGCCAAAAATAGATGCTGTGGGAGTGGTTTCTGTTTTTCAAGCATTGCATGCCTGTGCCTTTTCTGCAAGGGCAATACCTCTGCCTTTAATCTTAGATTAGTTCAGTGGTTTTGGGGGTGCTGCTGAGGAGCCCAGTGGCCCTCACCCAGCTGGTCTGGGCCACCATGCCAAAGGGTGTTTCCAGCTCAGATTTGGGTGAGGATGCTTTGTGTTGATCTGTCGCTGGTTTTTGTGGTAGGAGTTGTCCAAGGGCCTGAAAAACATAAAAGCCAATTAATTAAAATGTTTGCAGAAGATGACTTGTACAAAAGAGCCTCTGCACCAGTCTCAGCTACTGTATTTTCGTGTTTTCCTTAGTCTGCTTTGCCAAGGCTCCACTAGAAGCTGGAGAGGAGGGCTGGGTGAAGTGAAAATGAAGTCAGTGTTGGTCCATCCAGAATGAGAAGGAACAGCAGCAAGGTTCTGTGGGTCCTGCTTTTGGGCACTGTGGTTTTGCAGGACTGAGGGAGCTGAGGCTGCTCAGCCTGGAGAAAAGGAGGCTCAGAGGTGACCTCATCACTCTGTACAGCTCCCTGAAAGGTGCCTGTGCTCAGGTGGGAGCTGGCCTCTTTTTCCAGACAACAACTGACAGAAATTTAGGGAAATTTGGGTTGGCTGTTAGGAATAAGTTTTTTGCTGGTTCTTGGCTTCTTTGTCTGCCTCTGTCAAGGTTGGGATTGGAGGCACTTGAGATGATAGCTCGTGTTTAGGCTTAGATGTTTTTTTTTTGCCATCCACGTTACAGTCTTTTACTAACAAGGCATAAAATGGCTAACTGTCTATCTTTACAAGGTCTTTTAAGGCTAAACCATCCCACTAAGAAATGACACCTACATTATCTTCACTTTTAACCCAGTAACCAATCACTTGAAGTCTGCAATGTGGACTTTTCTGTCCAATTACAAAACACCACCCAAACCCATGGAGAAGAAGGTGAAGAAGGACAACAGCCACTGCTCTAAAAACTCCATCTTGCCCTAAATATTGCAATACTGTAAAACCTTCAACTCTTAAGTTTTTTACCATGTGATATTACACACTCCTATTCAAACACCACACCCACAATCCCAGTTCCATCAATCAATTTCGGAAGCCTTCTCCACAGCCTCAGGTCAAATAAAGTATTTTCTTGTGGGTCTGTGCCCTCCAGCACAGGAAGTTTAGATTTCTCAGCATCCAGGATTCCAAGTTTTTCACAGAAAGAGTGATAAAGTTCTGGAATGGCCGCCCAGGGAGGTGGTGGAGTCCCCATCCCTGGGTGTGTTTAACAAAGCCTGGATGTGGCACTGGGTGCTGTGGTTTAGCTGAGCTGTTGGGGCTGGGCTGGATTTGATGATATTAAAGGTCTCTTCCAGCCTGGTGGCTCTGTGAGAGCCCTGCTGCTGTTCCTGGGCAGCTGAAGGATGTGCCCACACACACTGAGCGTGGGCACAGGGACCAGTGCTGGGGCCAGCTGGCACGGCTGGGCTGCACAGGCTGCCTCAATGCTCTCCACACAGAGAGCTTTAGAGTTGTTGATAAATACAGATTTAATCTACATATTTAAAACTTTTTTAGTTTTGTTTATGACCTTAATCTTTAACAGAACTTGGACATAATTTCTTGTATTTCTATGTTAGTGCCTAAACGAAAACATGAAAAATAAGCCATGTCCCCCCATATTTCATTTTTGTTGAACTAATCCTGTCTCATGTAGCTATTTTTTGCTTAGATTTTTAGAAATAGATCTTAATGGACCACCTAACTAATTCAGCTGGAAATCATGAAATAGTTCATGACCTTATGAAACAAACATATTAGTTTTCCTACTGCCAGTTGAACTCCTTAATCAAAGGGTCAAGAAAATTCTCTCTAGAGACCCCTGTCTTGTTGCTTTTCTGTCAGTGAAAAGATTCCCAGAAGAATGAAAAGTCTTCTGCATCTTCCTGCTTTCTCCTGATTAACTCATAAGATGTAATTTTTGTTCTTTCTTCTTAACTACTGCAAGTCTTATACTATTTTTTACTCTCCTTTCTTGATAGTATTTAATACATCAGATATATACAAATAAATACCTCAATTTTTGGTGTGCCAAAGTTACTGGTGACCCTGAAGTGTATTTCTGTAGGAAACATGAACCTGCAGTGCAGCAGTGTTCCAGACGAGTTTTAGAGTGTCCTGGGTACCCTGGTCACCTCTGGATTCTAAAGATAGGTTTTGCATTTTATACTTCTCCACAGGTAAGTCCCAGTGCTCAGTGCCTCAGGGATCATTGGTGCCACTGTGCAAGTCAAGCAGCTGATACCTTTTGGGACTGCCTAAAACCAGACAAAATTAAGGGAATAAAAAGCAGTTCTGTTTATTGAAGGGCCTTCGGGTACATTTAGGGCACATGAATCCCCCAGGGCTACACCCAAAAATGGACCACGGGTCACAGGTTTTCACACTTTTATAAGTTTGGTCCATTTGCATATTGAGGGTCAGCCTTCCAATTCCAACTTCAGGTACCATGCACCCTGAGTCTGCTCCCCCTACTCACTTTTTTTAACATTTCTTGGGGCTTGAATCAGTGAGGTGTCCTTGATTGCCAGGCCTGGAGAGGAATTGTTGTGTCTGCCCAAAATGGGAAAGCAGCAGCTCACACTCCACGTAGAGTTTATGGAGTTTAGAGTTATACACTGAAGGAATTGCAGGATTACTGATATATGAAAAATAGAAAAGCTAAAATGCTGAGGCATCCCGGCAGAGAGCAGAGTGTGTGCAGTGCTTTGGCAGGGCTGGCTGGGCCCTGGCCAAGCCCCATTGTGTCCCTGTGCAGTGTCTGGGCTCCCAGGGACCACCAGCGTTAAATGCCCTCTCTCTCTCTGCAGCCATGGCTTCTGCTCTCCCTGGTATTAGCACCTGGCACGGGGCACACTTGGCACAGCTTTAACTTTCTCTGTGGTTTTCAGTTGCAGGAAGGCTGCAGAAGCAATTTTTGGCCTTTTTTATTGCTAGTATTCATTTGAACAATCCCTCTCCTCAGTCAGTGTAAACCAGCAATATCAACCAGCAATATCCCTACGCAGCCACATTTTACTTGTACATGAACTGTGTCCACAGTTGCATTTTGGATTTTCTGGCCACAGTCCTCTTGCTTGCTCGTGGATATTTGTGTGTGTATGCCTTACACATGTTGTCAGTTAAATGTTGTCCTCACCCTTACCTAGGCACAGGTTCCAGTTAAGAGGATTTTTTGCTCCATAAAGGCCCAGAGCATTTGGAGGGCCACGATAAAGGATGTGCTGCCTCAGGCACTCCAGCCAGCCCATAGAGCAGGCACGAATGTGCAGAGATTCTCCCACAAGCCTGGTTTAGTTCTGGAAACTACACTAAACAGTTCATTCCAAAGCTCCTTCTGATAAGAGTAGTTTAGGAAGTCCAATGAGAAGTGATTCCCTTTTGTTCTGTCCAGCGGTCTGTGGGGAGAGATTACCTGAAAGCTGTAATCCTACAGATTGCAGTATGGGCATGATTTTCATTTATCAACTACACCTCTGCTGTCATGTGTAGTGCAGTGATTCTCAGCTCTGAAAAGCTGTTTAACACGTGGAAAAATAAAGACTGTGGAACCCCAGGAAGAACAAGGTAAGGGGTTTGCACCATCTCCCAGTGACAGTGGCGTTTTTGGGTGTCAGTGTGATATGTGTCATCCCCAGGAGCAGTGTCACCCCTCAGCTCACCCCAGAATCAGACATCAGATGGGACCTGGAGCTCCACCCTTCGCTGGGTGCTTGGGTCCCAACCCTGTCAGCTTGGAGAAATGTGCAGTTATGGCTGAATAAACCACTGTGTGTTGAAAATAGCAACAGAGTGTGCAGGCCTTTCGTGCTGGAGCTTCTGCTCATTCAAAGGAACCACAGGTGTCTGCTCCAAGGAGTCCAAACTGAGGGCAGTCCATTTTTTAGAGCCAGCACTCATCCTCTCTAGGGCCATCCAAGTCTTGGATTGTTAGGCCAACATACTTTTTAGGGCTATGTTTTTATAACAATGCTAAAATTTGTAAAAAATCCAGCCCCACCCCACAGCAAGATGGTTCTTGCAAAGCCACCAGGGGTTTACCTCATCCCCTGAAGAGATGAGCCATGGTTTATTGCTAAGAAAATACTGTTCAAGCTATTTCTTTTTACCAGAAAACTTCTATTTTGTACGGAAATATGTTGTCCTCTGAGCTGATGGTGCATCTTTGCAACAGTATGCAGGGGTTTAGCCTGGAAAAACAAAACTGGATGCTTTTTTGTGTGGCAGAAACTTTGTTCATTAGACTAATTAGATCAGTCCTAATTTAAGCAATGTAGACTGTTCCCGTGGGCCTGCCTTGAAAGAAAGTGATGGTTCCAGAATTGTCATTCAGAGCTGCTTTGCAAGAGCTTTGTGCTGGAACCCATCCTGGGAATTCTGTGCTATTGCTGTAGCTGTGACTTCTGTCACCACTGTCCCTGTAAGTGACTGATCAGTAAATCAGATAACTCTGGCTGTTGAACCTCCAGATAGCTTCAGGTGGTTACAGTTGTGTGACCAGCTGCCTACCTACAGATACAGAACTGCTTGGGGCTTTATCCTCATGGATTGTGAGGAGTGTTTTTTATAAATCTGTAAGTCCTTGGAAAGCCAGTGAAGGGCACAGATGATGGTGTTGAAGCACAGCTGTGGTTCTTTCCTCACTTATCTTGGTGCTAATCCTGTTAAAACTGTGGATTGATATTATTAAGTAACAGCTGACAGGTTTGAACTTGGCAGATAAGAATTTTATGAATCATCCTTGGGAGTTCTGTTTTGATGAGAGGGAAATAAGAGCGATAGCCACAGCTCTGTGCCACATCCAGCCATTCTCCCCAGGGCTTTCCCTGCTCTTGTGGATCATCTCACCATGCTGCTGCTGCTAGGTGTCCATCGGCCTCCTACTGCACAAACACTCCCAGAGAACTCCTTGCTTTATTTATCTGTCAGCAGAAGCCCAGTGGTGTCATAAAAGGTTAATTCCACATCTGGTCTCCAGCTTTCTGCCAGCCAACTGACTCGGCTTTACTTGAGACTGCTCACTTGACAAAAAAGTCATTTTACCCTATAATTACAGTGTATAAAATAATGTACAACTGTACTGAAATTGAGTATACAGAAATAATAAACAGCTAAATTTAATTACCAGCTCATTCAATGCTTTCACCAAAAAGTTTGAAGGTGAAATATGAACAGTCGAAGTCAAGCCAGAAAACTGTAACTGATTCTGTGAAGTGTAAAAACTTAATTATTTTCTAGAATCTCCTCCATGTAGTGTTTTCTTTAAAAAGGGCAGTTTTGCTTTGGGGCAGCAGAGTGTAAAGCTATCTCTAGTCTGGTTTTGGCCAATAGTTTTGCAGGTAGTTGTAACTTGTTAAGCATTGCTGATTTGGAAATGATGAAGAAATTATGAAGCCAAGGCCATTAAGTCTGAAGAATATGTGCACTCTGGTTTCCTCTTCCAGCAGTTTGGATACATTCTCCAGCACAGCCTACAGGAACCATTATTTGTAATTTCATGGCAAACTGACCAGAGCAGAACAAATGATTGTGTTTATTGCTGGCCCATTCTGCTCTTATTAAGGCATCTCCTGGGCTTGTGCATCCACTGCCTGTTTTCCCTTTGCCTCACCAGCCTCTGAAGCAGTCAGCCTCTTTTCAACCTGGTGTTATTTCTATTATTGATAGAATCAAATAATAACAATAATATCGGAATAACCCAAAGTTAGTGTACATCGGTGGCACCAAAATGAGCTGCATTTTCACCCCCCTTCTCCCTGTATAAGAATGTATAATAAACTGCTTAAATTTACAAAAAAGTAGAGGAAGAAATACTAAAAGAAGGAAGTGTCCTGTGGGACTGTGTTATGGAGCAAAGGGTGTGGGTTTGCTGGCGGGGCAGCAGTCTGAGGGGGGTGGTTATTTCCTATATAATTGCAAAGCTGTGCCAAGGCTGCCAGAATAGATTTGTGCATGTAAAAGAAGCAAGACTAATCTTCATCCCAAGACAGAAGTTTTCAGATGGTCCTTCAACAGTGCGTTTTCTGTAGCTGCTCTTGGAAGTCAATCTTGCAGCAGAAGATTTGGAAATGGCTTTTCCCAAGTGCCATGGCTGTGCCCACATTCCCAAATTCCAGTAGGGATCAGCTGCTCTGACACTCACATTGCATGAGGCAAACCCCTGTGCCAGCTCCCAGCACTGGAGGAAAGGCCAGGAAGGGAAATGTTCTTATGCTCCCAAAGTTTCACTTCTAGAACTTTTTAAAGCACTTACAACTTCTCATAAGTTTTTAAAAGTTAAAAACAGTATTGAATTACACTTGAAATCAAGCAGTAGCTTAAAGGAGGTAATAGTAGCCTGTAAATAATTCTGCTCATTGATTTCTGGTTAATGAGCAGTGTCCATAGCTCTTGGGTGTGAACAGAGGAGGCACAGACTACTTTCCAGCTTGGGCAGAAGTTTCTATCAGCAGCTACACAGCACGGTATATATCTGATGTTGTCAATGTAGACAAGGGGAGACTGTTAAATAAAGACCTCACCCCTGTGCACAGTAATTGAAAGCTTTTTTTTCCCCATCTGGTCCATATTGTGAAGGACTGATGGACTCTAAAGACTGTCAAGGTGAGTAAATTCAAACTTCTTTTTCCCCCTTCTTGCCAAAACTGACTTTGCGTGCTTACTTCTGAAACTGTTTTGGCCCTGCCTTATTAAAAGCAGCTTCAGGAGGTGAGCAGGCAGCAAGAGATGCTTCTGCTCAGCCCAGCTTCTGAGCAGTTCCAGGGTTTTCTCTTGCCCAGGATGGTTTTGGAGCAAGGTTGCTGGGTTTCCTGCAAGTGCTGGTGATGTGTCTGTCAGGATGTGGTAGACATCATTCTCTCACTAGACATGTTTAGTAACATGTGTTTATTAACATGTTATTTCTCATAAGCTTCGTCAAGAGCAACTGTGTTTATGTATAGGGAGACTGCCATTCTAAAACCAGCAAGGCACATGGGAAAGTAGGATGTCAATAAAGAGCTTTGGTCCTGTGTTCTGCAGGAAGATAAATAAGGAAGATAAGTAGGAAACTTTGAAGGTTTGGAAATTTTGCTCCTAGCAAAATGTCACAGAATTGAAATTAGGCCGAAAGTTACATGAAGTTGTTTACAAAAGCAGTTGAATGAATGAATGAATGAATGAATGGATTTTGAGTTCTGTCTTTGCAAACATGATACAATTTTCTTTGTACTTACATCCTTTTTTAAAGTAATCTGAAAAAAAACCCAATCCCAACCTCTTGTTCATCTCGTTTAATGATGGTTTTTAAGCACTCTTTGTTCATATTCTTTTAAACATGTTTAGAAATCATCATACACCCAAAAGCAGAGCGATAAATTTTATTATTTGTATGCCATGTATGTCTGGGTGTGATTTTTCTGCTTTGTACATTGTTCTCCCTGTAGCACATTGCAAACAGTTTGTACTTAAATTCTACTGCTGCAAAATATTAATATGTTGTTCTTTATTTTGGCAAGCTGTAAAGATGCAGAAATCTTAATGGACGTGAAAGCATGAAAAGGAAGCCATTGTTCAACCAAGTGTAGCTTTCATTCATTCTGGAACTCTGTAATAAATGCAAGATGTTGAAAGGAAAGGAGCCAAATATTAGTGTGGTCCTGAGAGACCAAACAAATAATGGAGCTACTTAAATTTGTCATTCTTCTTTCATCATTACAGTCAAAATCTAAAATGTACACAGATGTTATTTCTGTATAGAGTCCATATAGATAGTTTTGGGTTTTGTGCATTAAATCTTTTTGTGATGTTTATAATATAACTGTTTCTTTTTTTTTTTTTTTAAGGAGTTTGTGGATTTTTTTAAATGGAACTCCAGCAGGCAGCGTGTTACTGCAGAGTGCAGGAATCACAGATTCCTTGGAGAGCTGCTGCTTTAGCAGGGTGGTCTTACCTGGTCAGTTCTGTGGGCAAAGTGCCAGCTTGGAGTGGCACACAGAGGTCTGGGGGCATGTTGTGGTTTGCATGTGTGGTAGCACTCTGGTTTTTGAGGACAAGGGGGTTCAGCCATTAATATCTAAGCCTCAGCTTGGAAAATAATAATAATCCTCTGTGGGCAGAGGTATGTGGTGTTTAGGTTGCCTTTGTTTTGGTGAAATTGTTTCCATGCTAATATTTCTGTGTTGGATCTCTGGAGAGAAAAGAACGTAGGTTTGGGCTAAATCATAATCCAGCAAGGTGGATGTTGCTTAACCTTGCCTAATGCTCTCCATCTGAACCCACAGCTGCTTACAGAATAAGGATCTCAATAGTTTGTGAAGGTTTGATCTCAATAGTTTGTGGAAGTCTTGCAGGAGTGAGGAAAGCAAATGAACGTTCTCTAAGCATGGCTATCATATGTCAGTCCAGATTTTCTTGGAAAGCTCCTATCTGTGTGTGTTCCCTGAGACCACATCTGCTGCCTTCCAAATAAGAAATCCAGGGCTCATGAGATGTGGGCAACCCTGAATGCAGGCTCTGACACCAGCTCTGTGCACTTCACTGAATCCTCTGCTCACATCTTTCCTTGAGCTTGTGTTGCTGTTTGTCTCAGAGCCTGACAAAAGATAAACACACCCAGGAAGATTTCTGGGGCAGAAAGAGTGGCAAATAGATGTGTGGCACTTCTGCATCTTTGGTTCTTGTCTGGAGGATAAGGGTGCAGGAGGAGAGGTGGACACAAGCTTGGAGAGCTGTTGCACTTGATTAGACTAAAATAGAGGTGACAGCAGTTAAAAAGCTCAAGCAGCTATTCCTGCTGAAAGGAAATCATGCAAGTTGTGGTGTTTATGTGACATGAGAAACTTAATATCTACCTGGTTTTCCCCAAACAGACCCCCAGGTGGTGGGAAAATAGAGGAGATTCTTGGAGAATGCTGGTACACCAGCACTGAGCAGATTGACACATTCCTCCTGCATTTGTTTCTCCCTGTAGCACTATTCTCTAGCAGAAACATTTCCATCCTTGCAGCATTTTGTGACGTGCAGGGGATTTAAACCAGCATTAAATCCCACTGAAGAAGTCAGCGGTGTTACAGTGCAAAAGCTGGTGTGAGATAAGTCAGGAATTTTTGTGATTCTCATTGCAGGAGGAATTTGAGGTGTAGCTGCTGGCTGAGGAGAAGGGAAGTGTGCTCTGTGTCAGGGCGGGTGTGTTTTCTGTCTTGCTCCAAACCAAGCTGTGCCATGCTCAGGATGGACAAGCACAAATGCTGTACCTGCAAAGCAGTGTTTGTCCATCTGTGTGGGAATCAAGGGTTTAAACAAACGGAAAGAGTTAAAAAGTTTAGCTAGATTTAGTAGGGGGGATAGAAACAATTAAGAGTATAGCAAGAAGAGTAGAAATAATAAGGGATAGTTAATTATTAGCAGATAAAGTAGTTAAGGCTAGGGTTATATATCACCTGCCTGTCTTTACTGTGTTTAAAGAAGTGGGATGGGATGAAAATTTAATTGTGAAAAAGAAGAGGACCGTGGTCTGTACCTGGGCCCTGAAACCTGAGCTATTGCCAAGGGGTCCAAAGCTGGCCAACAAGGCAAAAGTAAAGGGTCACTGTGACCTCAGCAGACCACCATTCCAGAACCCATTGACCCATTCCAGAACCCACTGTCCCATTCCAGAACCCACTGACCCATTCCAGAACCCACTGACCCATTCCAGAACCCACTGACCCATTTCAAACCCACTGAGCCATTCCAGAACCCACTGACCCATTCAAACCCACTGTCCCATTCCAGAACCCACTGTCCCATTTCAAACCCACTGAGCCATTCCAGAACCCACTGAGCCATTCCAGAACCCACTGAGCCATTCCAGAACCCACTGTCCCATTTCAAACCCACTGAGCCATTCCAGAACCCACTGAGCCATTCCAGAACCCACTGTCCCATTTCAAACCCACTGAGCCATTCCAGAACCCACTGTCCCATTCCAGAACCCACTGTCCCATTTCAAACCCACTGTCCCATTTCAGAACCCACTGTCCCATTCCAGAACCCACTGTCCCATTCCAGAACCCACTGACCCATTCCAGAACCCACTGTCCCATTCCAGAACCCACTGTCCCATTTCAAACCCACTGTCCCATTCAAACCCACTGACCCATTCCAGAACCCACTGACCCATTCCAGAACCCACTGAGCCATTCCAGAACCCACTGTCCCATTCCAGAACCCACTGAGCCATTCCAGAACCCACTGTCCCATTCCAGAACCCACTGTCCCATTTCAAACCCGCTGACCCATTCCAGAACCCACTGTCCCATTCCAGAACCCACTGTCCCATTCAAACCCACTGACCCATTCCAGAACCCACTGTCCCATTCCAGAACCCACTGTCCCATTCCAGAACCCACTGACCCATTTCAAACCCGCTGACCCATTCCAGAACCCGCTGACCCATTTCAAACCCGCTGACCCATTCCAGAACCCGCTGACCCATTCCAGAACCCACTGAGCCATTCCAGAACCCACTGTCCCATTCCAGAACCCACTGTCCCATTTCAAACCCGCTGACCCATTCCAGAACCCATTCCAGAACCCACTGAGCCATTCCAGAACCCACTGTCCCATTCCAGAACCCACTGTCCCATTTCAAACCCGCTGACCCATTCCAGAACCCGCTGACCCATTCCAGAACCCACTGAGCCATTCCAGAACCCACTGTCCCATTCCAGAACCCACTGTCCCATTTCAAACCCACTGACCCATTCCAGAACCCGCTGACCCATTCCAGAACCCACTGAGCCATTCCAGAACCCACTGACCCATTCCAGAACCCACTGTCCTATTCCAGAACCCACTGACCCATTTCAAACCCACCACCCCAATTCAGTCAGGAGACTGCGCAGGTGTAAAAGGAACTTTGGACTCATTTAAATACATTTTAATACAAAGCAGGGATAGGTGGAGTTAAGTAATGAATATGCATAAGGCATTTTGGGTGATTATGTGAATATGTAAGACTTTTTAGGTAAATAGAGAGCCAGAACCTGTGATTTTTTTTTCACATGCTTTTGGGAAATGATTCCCCTTGTGCCCGGTGCTGTCAATGAACATACCCCTTTCTGACTTTAACTACTTGGGGAGTTCTGTTCCGCACTTCATGTGTGTGTGTCTCCTGGTTCAGGGCAAATTTTGAAAAGAACCCCCCAAGGGGCTCCTCTAGGAAAGCAGATTCATTTGATCCCTCCCCCGACTGGTTCGGGAGAAAATGCCTCCTTGGAAAAAAGTGGAAAAACTCTGTTTATTAAACAATAAAGCCTAAACAGTATCAAACAATAAAACCCCTTGCTGCTCCAAAAGAGATGACAAAGTGAGAAAGTCCCTCCCCGGGGTGCAGCTCAGCTCACTCAGTCTCTGATCAGTCCCTCTGGTGCTGGAAATGTCACAGGCCAGGCCCGGCCCGGTGGGCCACAGGTGCAGCTGCTGGTGCTCCCCTGGGTGTTCAGTCCAGAGCAGGTTTGAACAGCTCCAAAGAAAAGGAAAAAATCTACAGTCCAGGGAACTTCTTTGCTTCAGCTAGCTAAACTAACTAAAAGCAAAGGAGAGCTCTGTCCTGCTGTCTGTCTGTCCGCAAACAACACAGGGCAGGAGCAGGAATGTGGAGGAGCGAGTGCAGTGTCTGGAAAAAACCTGCAACTTCTCCTCTCCCCCCTTCACTCTTGGAACAAGTCCTTGTGAAAAACACCAATCACTTGTTTTTAAAATTGTAAAAGTTTAACAGTAATAAAATGGTTATAAAAATAGTAATACAGTTAGAGTAGTAATAATTTGGACAGTTTGAGTTAGGGCAATATGAGACAATAGAAACAAAGAGTTACAGATGTCCAGGTACCTTTTTCTGGGCAGCACAAGCCCAAAAAAGGATGCCTGTTAACAGAGGATTAACCCTTAAAAACAATAACCTGTTGCATATTTATACACTTCATACATGATGCATAAATTCCATTCAAACACAGGATTCTGTCTGGTCATCATCATCTTCTTCCTCTGAATCCTGATGGCACCCTCAAGGCAGGAAGAAGTTCATTTCTTGTGATAATGGAGCAATAAATTCTCATTCTCTGAAAGATTCAGGTGTCCTGCAGCTGCTATCTCAGTGCAAGTCCTTTCTTTTTAAAAAAAAGTATCCTACATAGCACAGTTTCTATTTTTAACATTTTTATAACCTAAAACTATATTTAACACACTACTTAAGAGAATTAATACAGCATTACTTTCTAACACAACACATATAATATTCATTTTAATATTTGCAAAAAGCCAATCATAAAATACGCATTTTTTACATCCTAAAGGTGAAAAACTTCTTATTCAGCATAAACAGAACAGAGGATAAAACTGGGGATAAAAGCATCATATAGCCAAGCCAGGACAGTGTGTCAGACTGAGCACCATCCAGTTTGGGTGCATTGAGGGCTGGCAGCAGCTGGAGCCCAGCACAGGGGATGCTTGTGGATCCTGCCACGGGAGCAGCAAAGCCAGCGTGGATCTGGTCAGGGCTGGGCTTGTGCCCACAGCTCATTCCATGACCCAGCAGGACAGATGGGAACTTCCAGGGGTGAGCTGGGTTCGAGCAGCTGTGCTGGAGTGTGCAGCCACATCAGTGCTGGAGTCAAGTGACTTTTGCCTGTGCCACAAACCATTGACAAATAGCTGGCGAATTTTCCATGCCTTGGGGGGATACCCTCCATTGATATCTTTTATTGGCTCCTGCATGATTTGTGGAAGGCACAGTAAAAGCAAATTTTTCTTTGTCTTGCTCAGTCAATGGAATAGTGAAGAAACAATGTTTCAAATCAATGACAACTATTTGCCATTCCTGTGGAATCATTGTAGGTTTAGGAAGGCCTGGTTGTAAAGCTCCCATTGTTGCCATTACAGCATTTATCTGCCGTAAATCATGTAAAAGTCTCCATTTTCCCAATTTCTTTTTTATTACAAAACCAGGAATATTCCAGGGGCTGAATGATTCTTCAGTATGTCCCACTTGCAATTGTTCTGTGACTAATTCTTGCAGGGCAGTAAGGTGCAAGCATATCTCCATTAATTAGATGTATTAATTGCATTACCTCCGAGGAATTAATACCAAACTGAGCCCCTTTCCATTGGAGGTCTTGCACAGCCTTCCAGGCAAAGATGTGATGATGACTGTCATCCATGAGCACATGGCTTGAACAAAATTCTCCCCGTGGAAGGTGATGCTGCCTTTCATTAAGTAGTCACCAGTGTGGGCATTCAAAATTCAAAACTAATTGTCATTTCACTTTTCCTGCAGTCTTAAATCAAAAAAGGATTTTTCAGCAGCATGGGAATAAACCTTGCTCTCCACCTTCCTATTTGTTTTAATACAAGTGGAAGACAAAAAACTTCTAAATTTGATATTTTCATCAAGTGTTGGATTATTTCAGTTAAGGCTTATTTCTGTTCAGAATTGATATATTTGCAATATATTCCATGCTGCTGGGTAGGGTTGTGTTAAAGCCAAAAGCAGTGAAAGATGATCAAATAATTCTCCCAGTGTATCTTTAGGCATAGAATTCAGCTTTTTGTGAGTTCATAACTGCCTGAAGTTTGCTGTCTTTGACAGCATAGATGAGAAGCTGGTCTTGCAGATAGTGGTAAACCTTCCTTGGAGTTTAGAAACTTTGTACAAAGTACCACACAAAGAGCACTAAAAATCAGATAATTAATCACCTCAGCAGCTCCTGCCCTATACAGCCACAGCTCAAGCTGTCCATTGTTGCCAAATTTGACTGCATGAAGCCCCTTTAAATAATTTCAGGTTTAAAGGCTAAGAACAGTAATTTGATTGTCTCAAACACCTCTTAATGCCTTAAAAATGGAAAAGGACCTCCGTATTTCCTTCTGAAATGTAATTGCCCTCAGGCACGAGTCACATTTCATGTCTGACCAGTGGTTATAAGGAAGCACATGATGCCTTACAGGAGTTTGCAGCATATCTGTAATCCCAAGCAGTATTTTTGTGCCATGTTTTGGTGTGAGGGCTCTTCTTGCAGGAGGAATGAAGCTATTTGTTATCACAATTTTTCCCTTACACCATGAAAAATAAATGTCATTATTATATATCACGATTTCATGCTTGTCTCAGAATAGTGCAGAATTTAATAGAATGCAGAATTTTCACAGTTAAGAGGTTTGAAAATAAAATACTACATGGTTTCTAGCCTGCAACTTAGTATCCCAAGAATCTGCTGAAATCTCTTTTTTTGGAATGTATGCTGCCAATGGATGTTTTGCTCATGTGTTTCATTGGGGCTTTTATTTTCTTGGGTAAATAATGACACTAGCACATTGATAAATGAATTTAATTTAGTTTTCAGGTAAGGAGAGTGATTCCTGGAGTGGTGCCTTTATGGATATGGAAGATAAAGGAAGGGTGTGAGATTGGTGGCATTGTAGACACCAGTCCCTGCTCCCATAATTTAATTATAAGCTGAATATCTGTAAGGGACCGTGCATAGGGAGGAAACTTAAACACCTGTTTTTATGTTTTTTAATATTTCTGTTGAGTTTTTAGTATGATAAAAACAATGTTTTGGTTTCCTTTAGAAATAAACACATAGAGGTGATATGGCAAATAAAAACCCCTTTTAACAGTGCGCAGTAGCACACAGCAAACCAAAATTTGGGTTGCGTCAAGATTCCTGTCCTGGATCAAATTTTCAGAATTGTTGTCAGCTCTGCTTCAGTCTGAAAGTTGGCAAGGTGTTTCCCTGCCAAGAATGGACTGTCATCTTTTTCAGCTGGAGTGTATTTGCTTCCTTTATTTCTAGGATTTTACACGCCCTTCCAGACTATTAGCTGCTGTAATCCCAGTGCGAGTGCTGAAGTGATTCTTTGCAGCGTGTGTGTGCAAAATGCTGCTGATGGCTGTGCAGCGAGATGTGCTGTGTTATCAGTGTAGGTAAAGCACAGTCTGTGCTAAAAGGGATTGTAATGCAATCATAGCAGGAGTCAGGTGCCCAGGGAGCTGTCCCAGGGACGGCACAGTGCAGGCTTTGCTGCAGAACCTTGCCAGGCTGTGCTGATCTGCAGCTGTGTGTTGTGGGGCTGATCTCTGGGTGATTTGGGGCTGTGCTGCAGAGCAGGGAATCACACAGCCACGTTGCCATCAGTGGAGAGGAGGATTAGACCAAGCCCCATTATCTGGCCAGGCCTTGGGAGGAATGGAGTGACAGATCTCCTGCATTGCCTGGAGCTGCTTGCCACCCAGAGGAGTGCAAGGATGATTTATGTCAGAGGCTTTTTGTTGGAGAGCTTCCAAAGAAAGCAGTGGGAATGGTGTGGATTACTGTCTTCTGTGTCATTAAAAATAATCTGGAAAACTGATCCCTTCCTTGCCCCGTCCATGAATTTTAGCACGCCAGTCAGTGGTTTGGGTATATAATATTTGCCATGTGCCATTTGAAATGTGTTAACTGTGGAACTCCTCAAATATTATTTTTTCTTAGGCCACTCAGAAATGGTGTAATTAAAGGAGATAATGTTGTCCTGGTTTGTTTATTTCACTTTGGTTTTGGGTCATAGTGGACATGATGTCAAGTCTTCCCCAGCCACTGGCTATAGAGGAATGTAATTGTGCAACAACTGGCTGGTGTCCAGACATGTCCAGTGTTAATGGGGAAAGAATTTATTCACACAGCAATATTCTTTTCCTTCATCTTGGAGTTGTACTTTGCAAGAAGTGCCTCTCAACCACCTACTCAAGAATTATGAAACAAAATCTTTAGCTTCTGTGTGTATTCAGTTGCCTCACAATTGAGCTGAGGGATGCTTTGGAAGTGTACCCATCTGAACTGCCCAAATGCAATGTGAGTTCTAAAAACCACTTTACACAGCCTGGACTGTGCTCCAGCCCTGGCCTGGAATCTGTGCAAGTCCTTGGTGGATCAGGGTCTGCCTAGCGAGAACAGACTCATCTTTTTTTTTTAAAAAACAATTGTTTGTTCAGTGTTGCCTTCATTATGCACAGGCGATACTTGGAGGTCCCTTTAATCGCATTACTGCTGAAAGCTGTATTACCTATTACTGCATTGATATTGCAGATTTCATGTAACTATTGATGCTCCTGTTCAGGACAGTGTTAGTCCTGTGATTGAGATTTCAGGTGCCTGCCATTAACCTCGAGTTCTTTCTCTTCCCTGCCCCCTTTTTAGAGGCCTTTGAGTCTTTGCTTCGCTTTGCTGAGAACCGCACGAGTTCCCTGTTTGAGACAGCTTACAGACCTATGGCAAAAGAAGCAGCAGAGCCCGTTAAGGAGCTTTTTACAGACATCTCTCTCTACATTCTGGGTGCAGAGACCACCGTGGAAAGTGCAGTTCTGCGGTTCTTTGACAGCCTCTTTCCTCTGGTGTACAGCCGGCTAATAAACCCAGGAATTACAGATCTGTCAGAGGACTACACAGAGTGTCTGCGGCTTACAAGGCAAGACATCAATCCTTTTGGACACTATTCTAAAAACATGGTTACAGAGCTGTCAAAATCTCTTTGGGCCAGCAGGATGCTGAGCCAGGCGCTGAGCCTGGGCATCGAGGTGATCAACAGCACGGAGCACGCGGCTCTGAGCAAGGAGTGCAGCAGGGCCCTGGTGAAGATGCAGTACTGCCCGCACTGCCAGGGGCTCACCCTCATCAGGCCCTGCGTGGGGTACTGCCTCAATGTCATGAGGGGCTGCCTGGCCAGCGTGGCAGAGCTGGATGCTCCGTGGCGGGAGTTCATCTCCACGCTGGAATATCTCACTAATGAAATGGCTGCCTCGCACGAGCTGGAAACAGCCCTGGCAGGGATCTGGAGCTCCATCAACGAGGCCATCCTGCACGCACAGCTCAATGGACCACAGCTCTCTGCCACAGTAAGTGCTCCCTCATTATTGGTCATTCACATGTATCAATTTCCTCCTTCTGTGCATAAACATTTAAACAAGTTGGTGTTGTCTTTGCAGCAGTTTTTAGTCTTTAGCTAGATCTGTGTCTAATAATCCATGCAGACTTTACAGAGAATTATTGTGGGGTTCAGTAGAGTCTGCTTTGAAATGGAGGGGTTGGGGTATTTGTTTCTTTAGAAGGAGCCCAATAAAGCAGAGAGCTCTGCCTTGTCTGCACAGTTTTCTGAACAAAAATTGATACTGGATATCAATCAACATGTAGAGTCTTTTGCAGGGGTTATTGTGTTTAGGACTGAGTCGAAACAAATGGACCACAGCTCTCTGCCAGAAGTGCTTGTATTTTTGGGTTGTTTTGCAGAGTTTTCTAAACAAAAATTGATGAGTCTGCTTTGAAATGGAGGGGTTGGGGTATTTGTTTCTTTAGAAGGAGCCCAATAAAGCAGAGAGCTCTGCCTTGTCTGCACAGTTTTCTGAACAAAAATTGATACTGGATATCAATCAGGTGTTGTCCTGGCATGTAATTGTAGCATGTGAGGACATCCCACAGTATTTGGTCTAAGGGGCTAGAAAAGCGAGCTTTTAAATAAAGACAAAAGAATTGACTTTCACAATTTTACAGTCCCTTTACTTTTGTGTTGACTGAGACATCAGGAAGGTAGTACAGGTCTGTAATAAGCACACCTATCATACAGAAGTTGGGAAAAGAGCGTGAAAAAATTCAGACTTATTTGGCAGCATTTACATAAGTAAAGGATAAAAATGCACTTGAGTTGGAAACAGCTTTGTGAGTGGTGTAGATTAAGGGGAAAGAACTAGGATGATAGAACTGTCACATAAATAAAAGCAGCATATGACTGGCAGGTGTTCTCTCAAGGTGTTGGAGATTAGGATAGAAATTACTGAAATGACTGATGATGCAGCTGACTATGTCTGTATGAAGTTAACACAGCTGTCAGTGGTTAAAAAATGTAGCATTGTGGCTTTAAGTAGGGTATAAAGACTAATCTAAAAATGTAGGAACATCTGCCTGTCTTTAAAGTTGTTCTTGGAGAGAGCAGAGATGGAAATGCACAAATTTAAATATGTAATTTCTGTGTAGAACTTTGGTCACCACATTGTGTAAGAGAGAAAGTAGTCTAGAGATTCCACAGAAAGAAGCTGTGGCAGAGTCTATTCTAAACAAAGGAAGGTTTTTTAATAGGAGAAAAATGCTTCTTATTCTTGCAACCTTCCAAAATCCCTAATAATGCAGCTCCCTTCACTGTAGAACACCTGACAGAGCCATACCTAGAGTCAGTATAATACATAAATTATAAAATACCCCAGCCACTTGTTGTATTCTGAAAGAATTTCACTTGGTATTTTAGTTAAAACTCAGTTCATATTTCCTCAGTTTTCCTTTCCTTTTCATGAATGGCAAACTTGCTAGTTTATCTGATGTTTAGAGATGAACATGGAAAATCTTTATGAAATTTTTCCAGGTTCTTGGGTAGGATAGTGGGCACTGGAGCCTGCATGTGCTGCAGGTCTGCATTGTGCTAAAGTCTGTTGGTGGTATCACAATATTCCCCATGGAGAAGTGTTAAACTTACAACATGTTGTGTACAATGTTCCTGCCTCTGCCCCTATTTTCACTCAGAAGTTATTTTTAAATGAGTCTAAAAAGGAACCAGAAATCAAAGTACACTATTACTGTATATTGCTTTTATCTGACTATAGATGGATGCCTCTAAAATCCTTGTAGAGCTTCATTGCTGATTTCATGGACAGAATGCTAAAACACAACCCTGCATTGCCTTTATCAGCCTCCTAATTAACATGCTCTTCCTTAGCTTACTGAGGGGTAAAATTCATGATCCAGGTGAGTAGTGGGTAATCATGGGTGAACTCAATGAGTGTATTGCTTTTAGGTGATTTGGAAGTAGCATTTTCTCTCAAGTATCTTTCAGGCTCCAGACTCTCTTTAAAGATTATTCAAATAATTTTATTTGGGGCCTTCTTAGTTCCCTAGCAATAAGTTTAAACATTTGCCTTCTTCCATTTGGAATAAGTTCAGAAAATGCTGTTGTGTTTGAAATTCCATTAGTTCTTTTTTCCCTGAAGTTATCTTTGCTTTCTCTCACTGTCAGAGTCTCCATGTGCAGAAGAAGGTTGTGTGTTGTTCTAGGGGCTGCTCAGAAGGATGGCAAAGGATGTTTGAATATAAAAGCTATGCCTCAGTGTGTGTTACTCTCAATCCTTTCAGGTGCCTGCAGATTAAGATGATATTTAGAAGACAGAGCATGTTTCACTATTTGAACAAGCATTCATCTGATACTGGTTTAAAATTTTCCTGATTAGTTGCAGAGGATAACCATTATTTAAAAAATTGAGCCTAATTAAGCTTTATTTTCTCCTCTGAAGAAGTGGAAAGGATTTCAGTGCTCAGATCCAGGATTTCCTGCTGGAGATGGCTTCTGGGAATCCAGGCTGTGATTCTCCACTACACTGGGCCATTTGATTTGTACCCAGTGTTAACTGTTGGTTTTACTTACAGGATTCTTTGTTTCTCCCAGAAAAGTTGCATTCTCTTTTCCTTTCCTAAGTGTTTGGAGACCTTTTTTTGTTTGTGCACTTTACTCCCTGTACTTTCTGCAAAAGTGGAAATGTTCAGCTTAGGTAGTTTCCATTACAAATGCAGTAATTGGTTTCATTTGATTATAATGGAAAACTCATCCAGGAAAGCAGAGCACTCCTAGTAATCTTCATTTATCCTGCGGCAGCCTTAATTAATGTGCCTGCCCTTTTAGGAAACATTTTACATTTTTAATAGACAATATGGCTAAAAATTAGGGTTCTTTTTTTCTCTTGTTGCCTGCCTGGATGATAATGAATAATGGAAAGTTAGATTATGTTTTCTTTAAAATGGAGAAGGTCTGAAATAAACCAATAAAGCACTTAGGATACTTTGCTCAAATGAGGTGCAGTCAATTGATATTAAATCTAAAACTAAAAATCCTATTTGTATGAGGCGTGCATAACTTCAGGAGAGTGGCCTCTGCTGATCTTGTCCATTACAGCCAAAAGAATTGCCTGATTTGCTGGGATAGCAAGTGTGAGAGGTCACCTTTAAGATATTGGTAATCTCTCCTCAGATTCCATGGGGATGTGCCATGCCATTTGTTCAATGATGCTGGCTTGCATCCAGCTTACTTAGCCTAATGCAGGCCAGCCTGGGTCTGCAGCACCAGCAATCAGCATCATTGCTTTCATCTGCTCAATCTAATTGTCCTTCCTCCTGCTAGGAGCCCTGGCTGCCTCGTGGTGCCAGCTACACGCACCAACTTGCCTTTCCCTTCCTTAGCATCTTCCTCTTTGTTTATTGGTCCTTCTTCAGTTTCTGCATTCCTTTAAAATGGAGAAGGTCTGAAATAAACCAATAAAGCACTTAGGATACTTTGCTCATTTGATATTAAATCTAAAACTAAAAATCCTATTTGTATGAGGCTGCATAACTTCAGGAGAGTGGCCTCTGCTGATCTTGTCCATTACAGCCAAAAGAATTGCCTGATTTGCTGGGATAGCAAGTGTGAGAGGTCACCTTTAAGATATTGGTAATCTCTCCTCAGATTCCATGGGGATGTGCCATGCCATTTGTTCAATGATGCTGGCTTGCATCCAGCTTCTTAGCCTTTCCAGCCCGGGTCTGCAGCACCAGCAATCAGCATCATTGCTTTCATCTGCTCAATCTAATTGTCCTTCCTCCTGCTAGGAGCCCTGGCTGCCTCGTGGTGCCAGCTACACACACCAACTTGCCTTTCCCTTCCTTAGCATCTTCCTCTTTGTTTATTGGTCTCCTTTTTCATGTCTTCAGTTTCTGCATTGCTGTACAAGCTCTGTACTTACACATCATTCCTGATGTTAATTTTGGTTTTTATTCAGAGTGAAAGTAAACTGCTCTCACCTGAAATAAAGAGAGGAGGAGGAGGAGGAGGAGAGGAAGTTCTGAAGTGCATGTGGCGCTGGCAGTTCAGGCAGGTGGGGTAACAAACAGTGCCCTCACTCCTGAGCCACATCCCACTGAGCTGTTCTGTGGCTCCTGTAGGGCCAGCAGGGACCTGCAGTCCCACTCCAGCAGGTCATGTATGGGGGTGGGTGGTGGAAACAGAGTAAGAGATGAGGAAGATTTCTGTTGGATCAGAAATGGCTGGAATCTGACCAGTCCCACCAGCTCCAGGTCTGAGTGCTTCACTCTGGGCCTCTAGTGAGGATTGGCCATCCTGTCCCCACGTGGCACTGCTGCTTCTGCCAGGCACCCGTGATCTGTGGGATGGCTTTCCTGCTGGACCAGTGGGCACTCAGGAGTTGCTGCCCTGCTCAGATGCAGATTTCCTTTGATTTCCTTTGATTTCCTTTGATTTCCTTTGATTTCCTTTGATTTCCTTTCCTTTTTCCTTTCCTTTTTCCTTTCCTTTTTCCTTTCCTTTTTCCTTTCCTTTTTCCTTTCCTTTTTCCTTTCCTTTTTCCTTTCCTTTTTCCTTTCCTTTTTCCTTGCCTTTTTCCTTTTTTCCTTGCCTTTTTCCTTTTCCCATTAGATTTCCTTTCCCTTCCGTTAGATTTCCTTTCCTTTCCTTTCCTTCAGATTTCCTTTTCCAGTTCATGGCTCCAGACTTTTCTGTCTCTGGATCACAATCCCTTTGCCTGTGGTGGGAATGCAAAGGGATGGGAGATGCAAATAGTGGGAAATGCAAAGGGATGTGTGCTACCAGAATATTTGGAATGTGGGAAGGCACATCTGGTACTTCTCTGGGTTCTTGCTGCAAGGAGTTCATAGGCATAAAGTATTTATCTTGTTGCTGATGTTCTAATGGCTGAGAAAGCATTAAATGAGGAGAATGTAAAAAGCCACAGACCTGCTGTTTTTAGGATGGATAACTGTTAGGCAAGAGCAAAGTCCAGCATATTGTGTTTTGTGATTTTAGGAGTAATAAAAGCAAAAGCTAATAAAAGGCTTGATAGAGATTATAAAACCAAGATATGATCAGAGATTAAGAACTAGGAGAAAGCAGAAAGATGTGCCTCAAGGCAGTTAATTTCTTGGAGACAAGCTCAGCAATTAATGTGATAACAGTGATATAAAAAAGTGATAGAAAAATAAACTTTGGGAAGAGGAGCAGATAGAGGCAGGAACAATACAGAAAGGGATGTTAAAGATGCAAGATGCATGGAATTGCAGGAGTGTCAGGAAGCACAGAAATAGTGATTGTGATCAAAATTGGATCAAAATCAATGACAACCTTTCTATACAACATGAAGGAGAAAGATGGGTAATATTGAGAAAACATCCACTAAATACCATTTGTATTTTAAAGGGTCCGGTTTCAGATTGTAACGAAGGAGACTCTCTGATGCCTATTTTTGGCAGATCATTTGAGTGTTGTTTCTTAAAAGTTCATGTGGCTCAGAAGAAATGCAAGAAAGGCATGAGAAGGTGAAAGCTTCTAGCAGGTCTGTTGTCCTTGCTGACAAAGAAAATCCAGACAAAGGAGTTGGGCTTTCCATGCCTGTCCAGCCACTTCTGCTGTGGCCCTTTGCAGCTGGGGGTGTCACTGGGACCTGGGAGACAAATTACACAGAATTAACAGCAAAGTAGAGCGTAGGGCAGTGAATAAAAGGACCAAACAGAAAATGCATGCAGATAGATGGTTGTTCTTGGTGGCTGGTTGATCAGTCTCCTCCCATCACTGGGTTTAAATGTTGCATTTAACCAGAACAGATGATCCCTGCTGAGAAGCAGCATATGGGACCTTTGCACTGCACAAGCAAACTGTATAGATTTCTTCTAGATGCAGTTTAAGGACAGAAGGGGGCATCTGCCAGTGGAAAAACATACTTGGGGTATCCTGGAATGCCTGTGTTACTGCAGTGGCCTTGAGCCAGAACTTAGAGGGGAGGGGCCTTTGGGGAAAATAAATATAAAATCTTACAGTAAAAATTCAGCAGTGTCTGGAAGGCTTGCAGAAAATAACTCAGGTGTCTTAAATTATGAGGAATGCAGAAATAAAAAATAAAAGACCCAAGGTCTGTTAAATAGTCACCTTTAGGGAAAAAAAAGCTTAGAGAAAAGAGTGCCAAATTTGCAGCAGCAGGAGGCTGATGCACAGTAACCTTACAAATTTGAAAAGGAAGTGGCAGTACTATGAACAAAATAACTTTGTGCTGAGTGAGTTCACAGCAACAAAGAGTTTCTGCCAGCCAGTAATGAACTACTTGATTAATGACATTGAATGGTATCATAAAACACTCCTGGAGACTTGGAGAACACTCAGGGCTGAACTCAGGTGCTTCCTTCCTGCAAGTTTTCCAATTCAAATGATCAACACCAGCTGTCAATAAGTATAAAAACTGTACTTAGCAGAGTTTAGAGCAGTATATTCAATTCCTTGTGGCTGGATTGCAGAAAACAACCGTAAAAAAGGACAGGGAAAGTTGTGTTATTTTAAATGACATTTTGCTTTTTCTAAGCACTTAGCAGGAAACCTCCTCTGAAAACAGAAACTGGAGGAGCCCTCAGCTGGGATGAGGTTTCTGTTAAAGATCTCCAAGCAGCCCTGTCTGATTTAGCAGCACTTCTTGCAGTCCTTTCATATTTGGTTCTCATGGACCCAGGTTATGTGGATGTACATCAGGTTCAAATCCTTTGTGAATCCCGGGGCAGGAGGAGACCTTGTAAAAAGCAGGGGAATTGCCCTGAGGGCACACCTTGCAATGACCTTTTCCTGTGGGAAGGGGAAGAGGATGGCTTTCACCGTGCTGTAAACATGCAAAAATAAATCTGCATTAAATTTTTGGTTTATTTCTCTTGGGCTTTATACTCATTAAGATACTGCTCTCATGTTATGGTCAGTCATGGGTGAATTTTAAAAAGCAGCAGTGGAGCCATATCTCTGGAATCAACTGAATTTCATGGAGTGTAAGCATCTAATTCTTGCAGTCAGCTTTCTAAGTCTTGCCACGTGCAATTTGCTTGATTTAAAAGCATTTTGACACTTGAGTACTGTAGAAGTATTTCTGGAAATAATAATCTAAATTGTTTAATGCATTTGCCTTATTTCCATCTGTTACAGAAATCCTCTGCAGAATTAGAGCTCATGGAGCCTTGAACAGCTCCCTGGGGGGATACAAGGAGCTTTCTGCCCCTGTTGGGTAATGACAGTTCTCTTCCATGCAGGTGTTTGATGCCACAGAGTAGCCTGATTTCCCGGTGGTAAGGATCCTCTCAGCTGTAGCAATGGAACTGCTTGAAATTAAGTATTTATGTCAAAATGGAGTAGGTTAAATTGAAATACATATTTCCAAAAGTCTGTTATCAAGTGGAGCAGGAATAAAGAAACACCACATAATTACAACTGTGTTAGTTCTGAGAATATTTGCTGAGTGTTATCCAGCTGTCATTAGTTGTTTGACTAAACATGTAGCTAAGAATTGGATTTGACATAAATTGTGCAGCCTTCAGTTGCTTTTGCAGGATGATGATGCATTTGCATGGATGTGTGTCTCCCTTCACAAGGCCCAGCTTGGTTCCCCACTGGCTGCTGACTTGCTGATCGTGCTTAACCACACTATTAATGACTCATTAGTCTGTAGTAAGATAAAAGGCTCTTTTCTGCCTGCTGGAGCAGTACTCAAGTTCTACTTTTCATTCCCCAAATCTTGGATTTTGTGTAAGATGTAACCTAAAAGGCTTATGTTAAACATTGATACCAATGGAATTGATGGAGGTAGCTTTTTACCTGCTTTTGGTCTGAGACTGGCTTTATCTGTGATTCATCATTTGTGGTTAAGGTTTTGGGACTCTTTGTGGTTTTGTGGCTATTTTTCCTGTTTACGGTCAAGATACACTTGTTTGACACTTGTGCCAAAGTGTTGAAAATGTGTCAGGTATTTGTGTGTGTTTGTGGGGTCCCAGAAATGCTGTTAGGTGTGTGTTTTCTGGAGATGTGCATGCATGCTGCTTCAAACCAGATGGAATTGTGCATAATTTTGGGTGCTTCTTCTCCAGTGCATGTGCTAATCAATGCTGTAGGGCCAGATGTAGAGAGTAAGGACAGCAGGTTAATGATGAGTAGAAAGGAATCGTACCCTGCTTTCAGAGCAAGAGGCCTAAACAGTGCTGTAGAAAATAAATTTTAAAAGAAATTATTTTGTATTAAGGATACTACCTGTATTTAGGTAGAATAATTCAGTGGTGGTAAATCCCTGAAGTTTACATTTTATTACTTCATTGTTGTTTTCTTTAGGCTTAAAAACAATGATACCTCATTGATGCTACTTCTAAATGCATATTTAAAAGTGCATGGCTGATGGAGCAATGTCCCTGAGCATTGCAGGGCTGCCCAGCCTGTCCTTCTGGGATGTTCAGTGCTGTCAAGACCAGCACAAGCACCCACAAGCACTTGTGCACACATGGACACTCACAGCTCCCTGCTTTTCTTCACTCCTTCAAAGCTGTGTCTTTTTAAATGCGGGTGATCAGCTCAGCTCTGAAAGTGCAGCAGCAATTTTTATTCAACAAGAATGAGCTCATGAGTTCTGCTGTGGACTGGAGTTTAGTTTTTCTCAGGGCTGTTTGCATGATGTGGCCACTTTTTCTCAAAACAGCTGCTTTGCTTCGCTTTGTTTTACAAATGCAGGCTCTGGAATTTTTCAGCACCACCTTATGGTTCCTAGAGAATTAGATGCTGGGAACTCTAGCAGCAAGTATGATTAAAAGTAAACCCCAGAGTCGTCAGCTGTTTGAAACATGGTGAGAATGGTGCTCGTTTTCCCCCCCAAAGCTGAAAATGCTCCAGCACACCCCCATAGAAATGTGTGTGTCCTGTTTGACTTTAGCTTGGTGCTGCAGCAGAGGAGGATGTGCCCAGGGCAGGAGATGAGCTCCAGAACACAAGGCCTGTCAGAGCCATAATCATAAAGCTGCCAGGAGAGCAGAGCTGTAATTTCCCAGAGCCAGGGCTGTCACTGAGCACTCTCTATCTTCCCTGCAATGAGAGTCTGGTGTCAGCACTTCAGCATTATTAGAGCTGAAAGATGAAGGATGTAAATATGGTAAGAGTCCAGGATTCTGCTTGAAGCACAGCACTGAGCAAGGCAATCAATGGGTGGGATAATATTTATGGAAATGATGATACTCAGGATGACAGATGATGTGCTTAGTGTTTCAACGAGAGTTGTGTACATTTTATTCATTGTTTCTACTTCTTTCTTTTTTATTCTGTGCACTTACTGTGAGCCTCCCCAGATTATGGAAGTCATCTGCTGAAATTGAGTGTTATTTTCTATTATGAAATCAATTTAAACTACCAAAGAGAAATTAGATGTGCAGGTTCTTTTTACGAACCTGACTTTCTGTATTGTGGTTTGTTAAATATGATGGATTTTGTAGCGGCAGCGCTTTAGAATTTTGGCACTTCTGTTTGTTGTGGTTAATTTTTGGTCTTATAAATTAACAAGGCATGGAACAATGAAGTTGGAGTGTTGCTGGGTTGGGGTCCAGTCCCTGGTAAAAAATGCAGCTTGAGCATATTGGCAGCGAGGCTGCTTGTTATTCATTGTGAGGTGTCTGGCTATGGGAGTGTTAGATGTTTGACAGCATTGAATAGATTCCAGTCAGCCATACAAACTACCTCCACTGGAGTGGAAAGGACCATAAAATTGTTTTAGCAACAGCTAATTCTCCTGAGTCTTTTAAGACTTTTTTCCCCTTATTTTTTCTTTAACCATTTGGTTGCCAGCAGGGGATTTGCCAACTCAAACAATAAATTTTCCCAGATTAATTTAATTTTTAAGATCGTTCAGAAAGCTTTTAGTAATATCATTGATTTTGCATTTAGCAAAATTTGCATTTAGCATAGTTTAGATTTTGGGGGAAAAAATTACCAAAAACCCCAAACACACACCAGCCATCTAAATTGTACTTAAACAGTGTTATATTTTGTTGAATATAAAAACTGAACTATAAAGTAACTTCTAGCACTGTATTTTCTATCAAAAACTTGCAGTCCTGTTTTTATCAACGAGGCATTTGGGGGCTAATCTCTTAACTGCAGGTCTTCATTTCATTCCCTGCTCACCTTTTAGGGGCTGCTGTGCCAAACAATCTTAGTGCTTCAAGTTCTTTTACAAACAGCTTGGGGCATTGTCTGTTCAATCTCCAGCTGAAGTTGTGTGATAATTCTTCTGTCTTTACTTTGAATTCCTTTCAATTTTTTTGCTCCTAAGTAGGTTTTGGTGCAGCCTTAGAGAGGCCACATGTCTCTCTAAGGTTCAAGTATTTAAAAGGAAATGCAGGTCTTCTCTAAATGCAGATACAAGAAGTCCAATGACTACCATTTATAATTCCATTTTCCTTTATATAAACTGTGCCCAATTCTCTAGTTTATATAGACATAGGTGGACTGGAGAAAAACTCAGTGGAAGTTTTGTATAGATGGACTAGAAGACTGAAAAATAAGTGGAGCTGTGGACATTAGTGTGTGAAAGAACATAGAAATGTGTTCTTACCTGTCAATATTTGATATTAGCAGTGCTGGCTGCCCACAGTGTGTCACAGCTCAGTCATGAGCCACTGGAGCCACGTCTGGAGACACAGGGACAGAAACTTTGTGTTGTCCAAGGGAAGGTGGAGAGTGAGGAGGTCCTCAGCTGTCACAGCTTCCCTGAAGGCACTTACAGGAACCTGGGGATAGTGTTCAGTTTTCCATTTGTCTTGAGTTCAAGGCTTCAGCCTGCAGGCAGCAGATGGGCCATGAGATTGGAGTGAAAAGCCAGTTGGCTCTGTTGTAACCTTCTTGTGAAGATCTCTGTCTTGTACACTGGGAAAAATGACATATTTCATGCAGCTGAGCACAGACTTTCCTTTTCCTCTCCTGTTTCCCAGTAAATCATTCAGTTAGGTTAACGTTAATTGGAAAAATTGAGGAAAAATCCCCATTAGCAGCATTTGGTGTTACAGGAGAAATGCTGTAATGGTTCCTAGCTGTGCTGAGAAGGGAATGGGCAGCAGCATCAGCACATGGTGCTGAAATGCTCAGGTTGTGAATGAACCTGGGGCACAGCTTGGAAACAGGAGCCTGGTTGGTGGCTCATGGGGTGTGTGTCCTTCTGTGCCAGATGAGCTGAAAGGCCCTGGGGATCTTATTGTGCTTTTCTAGGCTTTTATTAATTTGGTTTTTTATTCTTCTAGTCCATCTATACAAAACCTTTACTGATTTTTTCTCCAGTCCACCATGTCTATATAAACCACAGAAATGGGCACAGTTTATATGAGGGAAAATGGAACTATAAATGGTAGTTACTAGACTTGTTGTACCTGCATTTATAGAAGACCTGCATTCCTTTTAAATACTTGAAGCCTAGAGAAATTTGTGGCCTTTCTAAGGCTGCACAAATGTTTTCTGCAGCAGGCAGATGTTTTCTGCAGCCATTGGGCCAAGGGGAGCCAATGTCTGCCCTGACCAGCTCAAGGGGACTCTGCTCAGAGCAAAATTTGCCATTTATGTAGAAAGATACACAAATTTTGTTGTTTAGTGACATCAAGCATGTGTTGGCTTCTATGTCTCTAACTGGAGATAGTATAAAATAACTGATTTTTCAAGTCAGGACAGAGCCTGAACATTCTGACAGCTGTGTTACACCTGAGTTACTGGCAGGCACTGACACAACTTCCAAAGCTGATTTTTTACAATGCTGAGAGCCTCTCTTTCTTACCTGAAGTGTATATTTTTGCCTCTAGTCTCTGTTTCTGTGCAAACCTGCTCTGCTCTGCACTATCCCCTGTAGTTGTTTTCTGGGAGATCAAACAGTTTTAATCCTCTCTAATGAAATTGTGTTGCTTTTATTACAGACCCATAGCTCATGAGCTTGTGAGCCATGGCAACACGTGAATCCTCATTTTCCCAGAGGTGGGCCTCCTTGTTGCAGAGCTCCCTAGAAGGCATTTACTACTGGAAATATTAATAAGGAATGGAGGATAGGGGAAAGAGAAAAAAATACAGTAATTTCTAGACTGTTTCAAGCATTCAGGTCTGTGCTCTGTTCTCTGGAGCTGGAGTGGATCAGGAGGGCAGTTTGAAAGGTGAGCACAGGGCCCTGGTGTGCTGGACTGGCAGGAGCAGCAGGAAATTGGATGTACAGGAGGAGAATTGAGGGGCAGGTGGAAGAGGAGATTGGGGCATTTCTGCCCATCACTGTGCCCTTACAGAAGGATGCTTGTTTATTCCCATGGGATCACAGTGGAAGTACTCAGAGATGTGCACAAATATAGATATATATACATTTATTTTATATATATATTGATATTTATTCATTTTTTATATATATATATATATGCATACATACATATAGTTTGAAAGGTCTATTGGCTCTTTTTAGGGACATGTCCATGCTTTGTCCCCTGTTTTCTTTCTTTGTCAATACTTTCTGTTAAAAACTTCACTTAGTAAGACAGTTTGTTTTGACTTACTTGGTGTATGGAGTTTACCCTTGGTTCTCATTCCTAATATGCTCTCTATATTGTAATTACATTATTTCCCCTCTTTTTTTTTCTAGTGTGTGAGTGTGACACAGATGAGAATTTGGGGAGAGTTCAGACTCAAGGAACACATCTTTTAGGAAACTGAAGATTGCAGGAAGAAGTTAAACTAGGCAAATTCTCAGGAATTGTACATCATACCTTTATTTGTGACAGGAGTTTGTCATTTTGTTTCTGAACTGCTGAACACTGGCAGAAGGGAAGAGAGACACACAGGAAGAACTGAAACAGTGATTTGAGGTAACAGAAAAAATTACATTATTCATAGAATAATGAGAATAATTAAAGAGACAGGAATTGGTTTTGAGAAATCTTGTTTGTGTGGAAAGAAAAAAGGACTAACCCAGGAGAAAGAGATGTAGAAGAATATGGAGGCAAAGCAGTGGGAAAGGAATGTAAGAAATTGAGACAAAAGACATGGAAAAGAACTAGAAAAACACCCCCACCCCCCCAGTATTTGAAGAGTCTGGAATGCTGGTGAGGAGCTAGCAACATCAGTATTGTCTGTCTTCCCCTTAGACTGTCCTGCTTGGCTAATCCAGCATTTCCAGCTTGTTTTAGCCATATTTTGCCTGTGCTGGAGGGGGCTTGGCTGGAGTAACCAGTGTGTGAGTTCTGCAGAGCACTCAGCCTGAGCTTCTCAGGTGTTTCCTTCCCTGCTGCTGATACCTGGGGAGGGACAGGAGTGTGGGAGTGACACATGCCCCCTTTCACACCCACACAGCAGCACTGCTTCAGGGCTTTTGGTCAGGTTCTCTTGCTCCTCTCCCTTTAATTGGTCCTGTGGGTTTTACAAAAAAAGGCACTTGGTGTTTTGTCAGGTTTTGTGTGAGGTGTGTGATGCATTACTCTGCAAGCTTTAGTCATTGAGTCTATATCATGTGTACTTCTCTTTGTCTGAGCTTGCCAGGATATACCCTCAGCTGTGGGGCTTCATCCCTGATGGAATGATGAAGTCAGCTTCTTACAGGATTTGAGCTGCTCCATTGGTAGACTCTGAATTTTGATATGAGCTTAATTCTTCATGATGATTAGTTGAAGTGACATTTCTCATGATCTGACAGTAAAAAAGAATGGCTTGTTCATTATAGTTAACTATGAAAATGTGTAACCAGTCCATGGTTCTATTTTGAGACTACATATAGTGACCCAAGATTTCCAATTCATAAGACATGATACACTTTAAAAAGTTTTTTCATGTTCCTCCCAGTGCATCTGAACCCATGAAAATGTTTCATCACTTCTTTACAGTATTCTGTAGTATAAATACCATTTTTTGACATCAGACTCCAAATAAATTGTTTTTGTCCCATCATTACTTTGTGCATTAATGGGTGAGTGAGACTTAAAATATTAATTTGTCATTGCAAGGTGTGAGTGGTTCCAGTTTTCCTTGTGCACGTTGTCTGTTTGTAAAATGCTTTGTGAAAGGTTGGGGACAGAACAAGTCTGTGCCTCACTGGTTTGCTGCTAAAGATTACTTTTGCTTTGGAGCATACAAATTTTCTTGAGCCAAGCCATAAATTCTTTTCCATTTTTGCTCTACTTTTTTTTTTCACACATTTCTTAAATTTCTGAGGGAAGTTTCTCCAAGGAAGTGCACTCAGTCAAACAGCAGTAGGGAAATAAAGATTTTTAAATATGCTTGGATTTCATAGCCTTCAAAGCTGTGTGGTCTTGCAGGGTTTGTGGGACTGAGCTCAGTCCTGTTCTGTTTCCCCCCTGACCCTCTTCAGCCATTGCTGCCACCTGGGGAAGGTGTTACAGATGTGAATTTCCCACAAAGTTCCTGAACCCAAACTACCTCTTGCTTTAGTTTTTGAAGCTGATTGTCTTTGGGTATAAAAGTTTAGGGTTATTTTAGGTTCATTTCTCACTAACACATTGGTCGTGATTAGGAAAATGATCTCTCTTTTTGAGGGATTGGAGTGGTTTTGTTGAGGATTTTTTTTCTGAAGTCTTTTTCCAAGTACTCCCTTGTTTCCCTTTCTCTTTCATCTTGGAGTTTTAAATTTTTAAATATACAGAGAAAAATTAGGTACTGAAAGCATAAACGATCCTATGCTGTGTTATTTGGACTTGGCATTATTTAATTTACTTTTTCATCTGCATACTGTCTGTTCTTTCATAGATGGCATGGGGGAGCCCCACTTTCACTTATCCCTGTTCTGCTTTGCTTGTCCCTTGCAGAGTTAGGGACTAATAAACTGAGCATACTTCACAGAGCTGCCTTTTCAGTAGAAAGTGTCTTCAACATATATGGCAGTCAGGCCACTGTACTTGAGGTTAACCCCAGCCCTCTCTGAGCTCAATCCTGAAAAATAAACAAAACTCTGGGAAAAGAGGTTTCCTTGGCAGAAGGCTTGAGCTAACATTATGGATTTAAAAACAGAGTTCTGCAAGAAACTGAGCGGTCTGGCCCCAGTCCCATAAAGCACTTAAGGCCAGGCTTCATTTTCAAGTGAGCAGGAGAAGGAGTGGCAGCTGGAAATGCTGAACTGCCAGCCCCTGACCCTGCATGTGCAGCAGGACTGGGGCTCCTCACTCAGCTGTGCCCCAGCCAGGGCTGCTCCTCCATGCCCAGCTGGGGTGGCAGCTCCCAGGGGAAACAGGTGGGATGGCAGCTCCTGGTGGGATGGCAGCTCTAGGTGAGATAGGTGAGATGACAGCTCCCAGGTTGGATATCAGCTCCAAGTGGGATGGAAGTTCCAGGTGGGATGGCAGCTCCTGTGGGATATCAGCTCTAGGTGGGATGGCAGTTCCATGTGGGATGGCAGCTCCCAGATGGAATGACAGCTGCAGATGGGATGGCATCTCTCAGGTAAGATGACAGCTCCATGTAGGATGGCAGCTGCAGGTGAGGTGGCAGCTCCAGGTGCCAGCACTGGGGTTCCTGGGAATGGGCTCCTGGGCAGGTGTCAGGTGGTGCTGCCAGAGCCTGGTGCTTGCATAGGCTGGGCAGAACTGCAGAGCTGCAGAGCTTCCTCATCTTCCTTGGGGAGAGGAAAGAAAAAGGGTGGAAATGCTCCCTTACACCTGAGAGGGAGTTACCAGCACACAGTGAATGCCCTGTGAGGGCTCTGTGCCCAGCCTGTCCCTGTGAGTCCCCTGTGAGGGCTGTGTGAGGGCTCTGGGAGAACCTTGTCCCCAGCCTGTCCCTGAGAATTCCCTGTGAGGGCTCTGTGCCCAGCCTGTCCCTGTGAGGACCTTGTCCCCAGCCTGTCCCCTGTTCCTGAGGCTGCTCTTTGCAGCCCTGTGCACAGGAGCTGTGCTGGCCAGGAGGAGCAGACATGGAATCTCTGCGAGGGGAAGGGGGCAAGCCCAGGGCTGCTCTGTCACTCAGCTGTCAGCCATCCTGGCATTTTCATGATCAATTAGCCTCTGTAGATGCTGTGTGGCTTGGCTAACAAAGAAATTTTTCTTCTTTACCAGATTCCTCAGTGCTACTCCTACATTACGTGATTTTGCCAAGATGATTTTTTGATACTTTGGAAATGTAATACACAGCATTGAATGAAAAGAGAAACCATAAACAGTTACAGTTTTATCGTGTGCTTTTTCTTTGGTTTAAGATTGTGATAAAGCTGCATTCTTCATACATCCCCAGTGTCTGCTTAAGGTGGGATGGCAGCTCCTGGTGGGATGGCAGCTCTAGGTGAGATAGGTGAGATGACAGCTCCCAGGTTGGATATCAGCTCCAAGTGGGATGGCAGCCCCAGGTGGGATGGAAGTTCCAGGTTGGATGGAAGTTCCAGGTGGGATGGCAGCTCCTGTGGGATATCAACTCCAGGTGGGATGGCAGTTCCATGTGGGATGGCAGCTCCAGGTGGGATAGGTAGGATGGCAGCTCCCAGATGGAATGACAGCTGCAGATGGGATGGCATCTCTCAGGTAAGATGACAGCTCCATGTAGGATGGCAGCTGCAGGTGAGGTGGCAGCTCCAGGTGCCAGCACTGGGGTTCCTGGGAATGGGCTCCTGGGCAGGTGTCAGGTGGTGCTGCCAGAGCCTGGTGCTTGCATAGGCTGGGCAGAGCTGCAGAGCTTCCTCATCTTCCTTGGGGAGAGGAAAGAAAAAGGGTGGAAATGCTCCCTTACACCTGAGAGGGAGTTACCAGCACACAGTGAATGCCCTGTGAGGGCTCTGTGCCCATGCCCTGTGAGTCCCCTGTGAGGGCTGTGTGAGGGGCTCTGGGAGAACCTTGTCCCCAGCCTGTCCCTGAGAATTCCCTGTGAGGGCTCTGTGCCCAGCCTGTCCCTGTGAGGACCTTGTCCCCAGCCTGTCCCCTGTTCCTGAGGCTGCTCTTTGCAGCCCTGTGCACAGGAGCTGTGCTGGCCAGGAGGAGCAGACATGGAATCTCTGCGAGGGGAAGGGGGCAAGCCCAGGGCTGCTCTGTCACTCAGCTGTCAGCCATCCTGGCATTTTCATGATCAATTAGCCTCTGTAGATGCTGTGTGGCTTGGCTAACAAAGAAATTTTTCTTCTTTACCAGATTCCTCAGTGCTACTCCTACATTACGTGATTTTGCCAAGATGATTTTTTGATACTTTGGAAATGTAATACACAGCATTGAATGAAAAGAGAAACCATAAACAGTTACAGTTTTATCGTGTGCTTTTTCTTTGGTTTAAGATTGTGATAAAGCTGCATTCTTCATACATCCCCAGTGTCTGCTTAATAAAGTTTTCTAATTTTATATGCTGGTTTTGTGTGCTTTTCCTTCAGAGACTGTGGGTTGGTTTTTTGGATTGCAGGGTACTTGTGCATGTGTTTTATGGTTTTATAGGCATTTATGATGTTTAGTGAGCAAGCACTAAGATTTTTTGTGTGTGTGGTGTAAGTTACAGGTACTCCTCAAGAATATTGCTTTTCTGTAAAGTGAAGTGAGTGCTGTAGTCATCAATCTTTCTTTGCTCTCCTGTGTGTGTTTCTGTGTATCACTAGTGCTGACTTATTAGGATCCTTCTTCTTTCTGAAACTGATTAGCTGTCACAATCTTGCTATTCTGATGGCATTGATAACTAATGGATATCACTCTTCTGGTCTTTATTTTTGGACCCTGGTATCAGTTGTGTTACACTATGAGATGACATTCCCTTTAATTTTGCATTGATCAGCATTCACAAAGTGGAGGTGACAAAGTTAAAGCCACACATTCCTGTGTTCTGCAAAAAGTCCTGATTGGCTTTCCACAAAACCACCAAACTTCCTTATTTTGAACCAGCTTGGAAGTGAATTACCTAAAAGGCACCAAGGCTTCAAAAGTGCATTTTTTTTTTGAGGTGGGTGCTGGTGGCAGAAAGTTGCAGAGAAAATGAGTGGAACAAAAGGTTAGTTCTGATTCGATAGACATGGCTGGCATTGCAAGCAGCCTCACCTCCCACCCAGCATAGCAATGAGCAGGCAGCTTGGTGAGAAAGTTCAAACTGCACAAGATTATCCTCTCACAAATAAATTCTTTTAGCAGGCCCCTGTTGAACAGGGTAAGATTATATCTCTGAGGAGAAGAACCTCTCTGAAGAAGTGCTTATGCCACTTACAGCTTTTGGAAACTCTCAAATATTTTTGAGTAAAAGTAACAAACTTTTCTTCCTTTAATGAGATACACATTTTCTGTCAAGAACAGACCTATTAATTGTGAATTACTTAGGGACCTAATACTCTTTGGAGGAAAAAACATACCAAGATTTGCATAGCAAAATATTCCCTTTTTATTGCTGTGCTTTTGTAGTGCCTGAAAGTTTCTTCAGCTTCCAAGCCACAGCACATTTTTATATTTCAGCTCATTTGCTTGTTGTGAGGGCGCAGTTTGCATTATTTAGACACAAAGCATTGAGTTGCCATCCACATTCAAAATTATGGACTGGGAATATCCAAATACAAGCTGTCCCAGTAACTTGTTCACTACTCCAGTGCAAATACAGCAGCTCTCTAAGTATACTGAATATATGCAAGATCATATTCATAGAGTTTACTAGAAGTGGAGATGTAAAAAATTTGGTTAAATGAAAGTATTTTGATCTGTTTCAAACACATCACCTAAAGAAAGCAGTAAGGGTTAAAGTGTGACAGTGATGATGATATGCCCAAAGTGTATGTATTGAATTTAAGTGCAGATGTGGAAATTGATGTGATGTTATTTACAACTATTAAACTTCAATAAGGTCCCAGTCCTGCTCCAGGTAATGAATCAAAAGTGAAGTATGGTGAACCCCAGTGGTAGGAGCCATGGTGGTGAATGTGTTTTCTGGGACATTTTGGTGATGTGACATCAAACATACATGTTTTTATGTGTAACTGATCAGTTTGATGTTTGTGACTTTTCTAAATTCACTTTTGCAAAACAGATGTTATGTCCATTTACTGGAGGTGATTGACCTTTTTTGATAATGAAGATATTTTAAGATAAAACAAGCCCCTCTTATATTTTAAAATAAGAGCTAATAATTTTAATTTTCTGTAATTTTAAATCTTTTTTTTGTCCAGACAAAAACAAAATGTTTCCAATAAAACATGCTGACATGGTTGGTATTGTGCTCTTGCACATTTTTTTTACTGGAAATTGTCTTGCTCACTGCTTTAATAAAATTTGCAATCTTTTGATTCCAAGGTCAGTTTCTTGACAACCTTGACATTATTTAGGTTTTATTTAGGTTTTATTTAGTAAATAGATTCTGATACTGACATGTGAGTAAAATGTCCATAATAAACTATGGGAAAACATGGAAAATGAGAAAGAAAGTGGGATTTTCTGTGCCATTTCACCTGAGCTGTATGGTCTCCATGTGCTTGCCAGGGTTGGAGGGGGAGCTCATGTCTGTCAGATGTTGCTGCCATCGCTGGGACTGAGCTCTGGTGCTTTGCTGTGTGAAGATTTTGCTGGATGTGGTAAAAGCAGTGCTGTGCTGCACTTCTGGAAAACTGCATCTTCTTGTGAGTTGCAGGGAGGGAATATTTCGACCACCATATAAAAGCCTGGGTGCTGCTAAATATTCCTTAGCAAGCCCCTGTTCCTTCTAAAAACATCACTACAGCCTTCAGTTGCCTCTTTTTTGTGTTTTCTTGTGGAAGAACGGTGGAGCAGGAACACAGGACATTATGGTTTGGTGTCACCATTATACTTTCTGAAAAATTCTCTTTGCCCAGGATTTTCTTCTGGGAAGCTGAGAGGCCTCAGAAAATAATTAAAACAATAATTATCTGATTGCTTGGGAATGTGGGCTGGAGATCGTTTACCAACAAGTACATCTTTGATTGGTTCCATGTGAATTGTTTTTAATTAATGACCAGTCACAGCCAGCTGTGTCAGACTCTGAGGAGTCAGTCATGAGCTCCCATTATCATTCTTGTTTAGCCTTCTGATGTATCCTTTCTTTATACTTTAGTATAGCATTTCTTTTAATATAATATGATATCACACAATAAAATAATAAATCAGCCTTCTGAGAACATGGAGTCAAATTTTCATCTCTCACCTTGTCCTAGGGACCTCACAACACCACAGTTTGGGGTTTGATTAGAGGGATGGAGCACCTCTCCTGTGAGGGAAGGCTGAGAGTTGGGATTGTTGAGCCTGGAGAAGGGATCAGGGTGACCTCACTGTGGCCTTCCAGTGCCTGAAGGAGCCTGCAGGAAAGGGGGAGAGGGACTTTTTACAAGAGCCTGGAGGGACAGGACAGGAAGGAATGGCTTCAAACTGGCAGAGAGTAAGTTTAGATTAGGTATTAGGAAAATTTCTTCCCTGTGAGGATGGTGAGGCGCTGGCACAGGGTGCCCAGAGGAGCTGTGGATGCCCCATCCCTGGAAGTGTCCCAGGCCAGGCCGGATGGGGCTTGGAGCAACCTGGGGTAGTGTGAGGTGTCCCTGCCCATGGCAGGGGGTGGAACAAGGTGATCTTTAAGGTCTCTTCCAACCCAAAGCATTCATGATTTTGTGAGGCCAGCAGGTTCTTCAACAAGTCAGGGTGTCAGGGAAGGCTGAGGAGTGAAATTTCATGCTTTATAGGTCAGAAAAGAGAAATCTGAAATTCTGGAGTTGTATCAATTCCAACTCCTGTGGCCTGATCAGGTGCAGACACTTGGGATGAACAGGGCTTGGAGCAACCTGGCATAGTGCAAGGTGTCCCTGCCATGGCAGGGGTGGAACAAGATGATCTTTAAGGTCCCTTCTAACCCAAAGCATTCATATTTTGTGACCCTTGCAGAGCTGAACTTTGTAGCAGTCAGAGGCCAGCAGGTCTCTCAACAAGTCAATGTGTCAGGGAAGGCTGAGGAGTGAAATTTCATGCTTTATAGGTCAGAAAAGAGAAATCTGAAATTCTGGAGTTGTATCAATCCCAACTCCCGTTGCCAGATCAGGTGCAGACACTTGGGATTGTGGGGGGTAGGCAGCTGTTGGAGCTGCAGGATTCACTCCTGAGGGTTACACACAAATAAAACTCCATTTCTTCTCTTGTCCTCTGTGTGCCATGGCTGTCATGGACAGCTTTGTGAGTAACTTGGTTACCCAAAACCCTTGAGAATTACTCCTGCAGAAAGCAATGAAAGCTCATCTTTGTGCTGGGAGGCATTTTCAGGAGTGGAGCATGTGGACTCTATTGGGTTTTGATTTTTTTCCCCAGAATACATGGAAGTCTTTTCCTACTGTCTCCATTTGATGGCATTTCAGATTTATGGGTAAATTCTAAAAATTATCTTTGGGTATTTAGGTATGGTTAATATTGCCTTATTTTGGCAGTGATTATGGGCTGGTTTTAGGCTAAAGAAAACATCTGGCTTTTCACTCTAAAGTGTTTCCTGAGACATGCACATGCGACAAGGAGATTAAAACAAAGTGAGAAAGGTTTTTATAGGAATGGCTTTTTTAAGATATCCAGGTTTTAAAGGTAAATGAATATGGGATAGAAAACTGCTTTTTAACTGCTGTGAAATTAATTTTTTCAAATTTTTGCTGCCATCCTACCAAGTGCAAAGGAAACAATACATACACATGGTTTATTGTTTTATCAACAAAACCATGGCAAGTCTGAGTTACTCAGTTCACAGTGCCGCAGAACACTGTGTTTTGTATGTCTTGAATTTCCATGGAATCTTGTAGATTTAGGAATAGAGGGGTCAGATTTCCAAATAAATGGTATTTCAAAGTTTATTTGATTAGGGCATTTCCACTGTGACATGGATATCTTTTGTTGGGTAATTCAGTCACAAGTGGAAGTGAATTCTATACATCTTGTTAATTTTGCCCTCTGGCTTGCTGTGCTGGAATAAGTCTTTTTCATATGTTTATTAATAGAAGTGATTTCTTCTCCTGTGTCTCTTTCATCAGTGTTATATTTTTTAATGGAACAAATCTTTTTCATACAGGAAAATTCCACTTAGGAATCCATCTTGTTTTGCTCTTCAGATTAACTCTTAGGAAAATTAATTAGCTGTCTTTTTTCCATATGATTATTTGACTTTGAGGGTTGCCATCAGAGCAGTAGGGGGCACTTCCTGAACCTTAACAATGTCTGCATTTCTCTTAGGCCCTGTTGCACATGGAATTGCAGCTACCAGAGTGAATAAATTTATTTGGTGGTGTAATCCTTCACCAATGGAAATAGCAGTGGTTCTGAGTCGTCAGGCAAACATTTATAAAATTAGATTGGCTTAACTGGATGCCAGCAGTAGCTACTGTACTGTGCTTCATACTGGAGTTGAATATACAGAATGCCAGTGAAGTTGGAAAATCTAAAAGAAAATAGCCAAAAGCAGCACGTGTTCAGATGAGGAATTTGGTCATGCATGTTTTCCAGCAGCTGTTTTTATTTTAGGTTTAATTTAAAATACATTCAGCTTAATTCCATGTTCAGAATCATCAAAGCCTACCAAAAATCCTCAGATTTTGTTTCACAGAGATCATTATCAAGTTCTGAGCAATTGTATGTTTATTACTTTCATATTTTGCATTTCTGGGGTTTCATGTACTACCCAAGGGCATGGTCTAGCTCAAAGAATAACAGGAATCAGCATGCTTTTCATTTACCCTTTTTCATTATTACAGCCATTCTATATTAAGACCTGTTTTAGTAACAAGTCAGTTTTACTTTTTAACCTCCCATGTGTTTTATTAGGTTGCTGAGATTTTAATTTTTTATTTTTTAATGGTTATGAAAAGAAAATGAGTTTGGTCTTGATTCCCTTTCATGCTATTGCAGACAGACAACTTTATATAAAGGTAGCAGAAAATGTCTGCTACAAGCACTGCCCTCCCATCCCAAATTACATTTCTTATATTAAGTAGTCCCAATCCAAGACATCTGAGATTTGGGCTCCAGGAGACACTGAAGTATGTGGAATTCAGGAGAGTTTTCTCTCTCTCATATTTCAGTTTTCTCTCTGTGTCTCATTATGGTGACAGGTTTTGTCATGTCTGGTTTTGCCAATCAGAAAAAAGTGGGACTAACAACTTTTTACAGTTCTTGCTTAGGGAAACAAGTATCAGCCTGCTGTTTGCTGGGGTTTGTTAAACTGTGGCTGAAGGGTTTGAATCAGCTGCTTGCTGTATACAAGTTATTTTTCCATTTATCCTGGGTGTATCTTGAATAGTGAAATTGGTTGTGTTTACAGGACTCTCAGGATGCTTTCAGCAGATTTTAATAACCAGTTCCAATTAGCACTAAACCAGGCCAAACTGGCCCCCAAGGGTACAAGATTTTACAAGTAAGTGTTTTGTCTGGATTGAATCACGTTGTCTTGCAAAAGTCTAAAATTGAAAATAAAATTGTAACTATGGTGGATTATGTGGTAATTAACTGACCCCAGGTATGGAGCTATTCCCCAGCTTTAATTTTTTTTTCTGCAACCAAATGATGACTTTTATTCTCACTGCTCTACCATGCTCTTGCTTCAAGAACTTGCTCCTAAACAAGACCTTCAGTTCTATCCCAGTAGATGCTGAAAATTCAGCATTTGACTGATTTATTGGCTACATTTGGGAGAATATACCTCAGGATCTGCAAGATTAAAACCTTGATGAATACTTTTAAGGGATTTTGTAGTCATCCCACTTAAATGAGGAGGCCTCATGAGAGGATGAAAGCTGAGTGAGCTGTGGGCACCAGGCTGTGAGGATGGAATAATTGCTCTGCTGGTTTGCAACAATCATCTGCAAGTGATTACTGATTTAGTTGGAGATGCCACTGAGGATTCTGTAGAGAAGGCAGTGATGGGCTCTCCAAAACTGTCAGTTCACAGGGAGGTTATTTAGAAGTTGGAATTAGAGCTGTGGGAGCAGGGTGCTGTGCTGTGTGAGGGCAGGGCTGAGTGCCCTGCAGCTCTGTCTGTGTTCCTGCTGCCTCCCCACCCTCAGTGCAGCTCACTGCTTGCACAGGGATGCCCTTCAAACTAAGCCCCCTAAACACTAAATTACTTTTTCCTCTTCTTTTGTTTCACACTGTTGTGGGACAGCTTTCTGAGGGCAGTGTCTCCTGGCACATGTATTAAAAGGACCAGTTGTCACTGTCATATTTTCTGGAAAAATCCCTTTGCCCAGGATTCTTCTCCGGGGAAGCTGAGAAGCCTCAGAGAAAAAATGAAAGCAATAATTATCTGATTGCTTCTCCTGTGTTTTGCTGCTTTGGAATGTAGTTGGAGATTGTTTATCCAACAGGTGGTTGGTTGGTTGGTTGCTTTCATGTGAATTGTTTTGACTTAATAACCAATCACTCTCCAGCTGTGTCTGGACTCTGGAGAGAGTCACAAATTTTAATTAATATCTTGTTAAGCCTTCTGTCTGCATCCTTTCTCTATTCTTTAGTACAGTTTTAGTATAGCATTCTTTTCTTTAGTATAATATCATGTCATAAAATAATAACTTAGCCTTCTAAGAACATGGAGTCAGATTCTCAATTCTTCCTTCGTCCTGGGGACCCTGAAAATATCACAATCAGTGGCTTAATTTAGCTTCAGTTTGAGCCAGTAGTGCTCAAGAGGCTAGAGAAAAAGGGAAATTAAACTCTTCCCTGCTGCACTGAAGGAAGTAAAGAAATAGAGGTTATTAATGAAAAATCCAGTGCATGTTTTGAAAAGCAGATGAGCACAGACCACATAGCTGAAATCAACTGCTTCCAGTTCCTGTTTTGGGCAAGTGAAGCAGTGAATGAAACGAGTTTGCATATTCAGGGCAGTTTAATTACAGCCCTGAACAATGAGTTGGGTAGCAGTGGTGACTGCCAGCTGCTGTTGCTATGCTGGGCTGCTGGGTGGTCTGGGACATGAGCTGGAAGCATCATGCCTGGATTGTCTGCACACTCAGTCTGCAGGGCAGCCCTGGACCCGGTGCATGTTTGTGAGACCAGCTCTGGAGATTTATGGCCCAAATCCACAAGTTAGAGACGGGCAAGTATCTAAACATGCAGGCAGCTTGCCAAAGCTGTGCAGCTCAGAATGTGATTTAATTGTCAAAGAAGGAAATTGGTTGTCAGGAGTTGGTCAGTTCCAGGCCTGCCTATGCAGTTTCTTCTCAGATTTTGTGTTAATCTCACGGCCTTAGCATCCTTGTCTGAGAAATGGGGATAAAATAAAAAGTCACTGCCTGCCTTGAGGTGAGGTCTGTAAGGTGGGCACAGTGCAGTGCTGATAAATGCCATTGAAGACTGGAAGTGAACAGAGCACTTCCCAGAGGGGTAGTGGTCTCATGCAGCATGGCATTGTGCTGGGAATGCTGCACTATGGTGTTTGCTAGGCAGACAGGTCTTGGCAGGGAACTTCCACTGTGCTTTTAGATAGTGTTCTGTTTATTTATTTTCCATTATTATTGTTCATGAGCTTTCTGAATTTAAGTTTATTTTCACTTCTGCAGTTCAGACTGCTTTTTCTTCTCTTTGGAAGTGCTTAGAACTGGTGTTGAACAGCAGGAATTTGACTGCACCCAACTCCCATTGGTCTGGGGAGTTCTCTTGCCTCCAGATTTTTAAGTGGTAGTTTATCCTGATGCAGTGGCTCTAACACTCAGTGTGCTGTAAGGAAGGGCAGCCCTGTGTGCCTTCCAGAGGCAGGAAACAAAAGCACTGAATCTTAATCTTCCAGAGTTTATTTCAACAGGGATGATGTGAATCTTTAGTAAACTACTTAAACATGGTAGAAAATGTAGAGGTTTGTGGACACTTCTGTACCTTTTGTTGTCTTCTGCTCTTGGTGCTTGCTTGGTTTGGGTCCCTTCCTGAGATTTCTTGTGCTGCAATTAAGGATCCACACATCCAGATTTTAAATTCCCTGCTCTTAAGTGTCTTTTGGAATGTCATCTAGTCCAACCCCCGTGCTCAAGCAGGGTCAGGCAGTGCTCAGGACTGGGCACAGTGTTCTGGGGTGGCCCTGCTAGTGCTGGAGAGAACGGGAGATCATCACTTATAAAATACTCTGGCCTACCTTTAGCCTTCACCTGTAGGGCTGGCTCAGTCAAAGTTTGCTCATCCCCAATCCAGTGCCCTTTTGAGGACATCTTTTCCATGCAAATTCAGGTTTTGTGCTGAGAATCCAGATTTTCTGTCAGTTTTCTGTGTGCATTCAGTGGGCTGAGTGTTCCACACATGTTCACCATGCTGCTTTTGATGTGATCTGATGCCCAATGTGCAGCTTTACTGCATGATTGATTCTTGACAGTGTTATTGGCATTAATTCTGCCTGTAGTCAGAGCTGGTAACTCTTTTCCAGTCAGTCACTGGTGAAAGGTTTTTATTAAATGAATGCAATTACAGATATTGGAGTGACTAACTCACTGTTGACTCCACTCTGTGTCCCAGACAAACACATTTGTCTCTCTTTAAGGAAGGCATAACTTTGTAAAAGAGACTTATTTTGGATTATGATGTGTTTTTAAAAGTAATAATTGAAGTTTTCACTACCTTCCAGCTCAAAAACATCCTGTCTGACTTCCTTCATGTTCTTTGAGATTGTATACAGTCTGGGAAATCTCAAGTTGAAAGAAAAGCTGGTTTTTGTTTGCTCTTGTTGGAGAACTCCGTCAGAAATGGGCCAGAGACGTACATGAATGCATCTCACAAATTTCAATGTGACATCAGCAAGGAAATGATTCCTAGGCTTGTGAATAATGACAAAACTCCTTGGCTATCTATAAAAATATATAAAATGGTTTAAAATAAATCCTTCTGTTGGTTTTAAGAAAGCATGGATCAGAAATAAAGTTTAGAATTGAAAAGGCCTGACAACCATAAATGAGGAGTTGTGGACTCGGATGCTGCTCTAAGCATCTTTATTTTTATTCCTTGTTTTCAGGCTGGTCTGTGCTCCAGCACAGACCTGGCACAGTGGGACCATTCCTGCAGCTGAGCACAGCCAGGAGTTTTCTTGGGGCTCTGTTTTCTTTATTTAACAAGTGCTTCTAAGTTCAAAACAAGATGCCCTTACTATTAAATAAGTTGTTGTCTTGTTGGAAAGATCTCTGTTCTGATATTCAAAGGTACAGTCTGAAAGGTCTGATCTGAGCTTTGGACTTAAACTTGGAGATTTGGTATCTTCAGAGGTTTCAGCTACAGAAATGCTCAGCCAGTGAAGTGACATGCCTGGTTTAATAATCCCAACAGACCCACATTTTTATTAATCACTGTAGTTGTCCTGGCTTTAGGGCAAATTTGGGAGAAAACCTCCAAAGAGGCCTCTTCCACACAGGCCCTCTCCCCAACGGGGTCAGGAAGGATTCCTTGGAGAGAAGTGGAAAGAACCTGTTTGTTTAACAGGCACAGCACCCCCAGCACACAGAACCCGTTCATTTAACAGGCACAGCACCCCCAGCACACAGAACCCGTTCATTTAACAGGCACAGCACCCCCAGCACACAGAACCCGTTCATTTAACAGGCACAGCACCCCCAGCACACAAAATGAACAATACCAGATGACACCACTCTGTCACCGCTCTGACAAAGATGACAAATTCAGAAAGTCTCTCTCGGGGGTGGCCGCTCTGTTCTCAGTCCCTCCTGTGCTGGGGCAGCTGCTGCAGCCACAAGGTGCAAACTCTCGGTGTTCCCAGGTCCCAGTCTGGAGCAGGTTCCAGTAGGTCCAAAAAAGGGAAAGGAGAAACAGTCCAGGGAAAATTTGGACTGCTTGGCTAAACTAACTAATGAGCAGGAGCAAAAAGCAAGAGCAAAGCAGGAGCAAAGCAAGAGCAAAGCAAAAAGCAAAAGCAGCACCACGTACTGCCCTGTCTCTGTGTCCTTCCAGCCGTGGGGGAGCGGTTGATAGCAAAACCAAAACAAAACATTCGCTCTTCAGAGCCAGTCCTGAAGGCACAGAACATGATATCCAGCATGAACAGAACACATGGATGGGGATACAAGCATCATGACGTCACCCTAGGACATTAGTGAATGCTCAGAGCATCCATCCTTTCCCCACGTGTACAAGGGCAATCTGCCACACATTTTAGAAATCAGAAGCCTGGTGATGCAGGTGAGGCCCAGGTGTCACAGACATGTTTTATGAAAAATCCTTTCCTAGTATTTTTCCTCCTGAGAAGCTGAGAGGCCTCAGGAACAAAATGTAAACAATGGTTATCTGCTGCTGTGGAATGCAACAGGTGCATCTGGGATTGGTCTCATGTGGTTGTTTGTAATTAATGGCCAATCACAGCCCAGCTATCTCGGACTCTCAGACACAAGCTTTTGTTATCATTCTTCTTCCTTGCTAGCCTTCTGATAAAATCCTTTCTTCTATTCTTTTAGTATAGTTTTAGTATATCATTTACTTATATATATATCATAAAATAATAAATCAGCCTTCTGAAACATGGAGTCAGATCCTCATCTCTTCCCTCTTCCTGGGACCCCAGTGAACACCACCACACCCAGGTGTGATAATTCAGGCCCCCAGGGGAGGCTGCAGGTTTTCCCTTGTGCAGGATCCCACTCCTCTTTGCTGATGGACCTTCCTGAGGACCGAAGGGAAACGAGCACAAAAGTGACTGTTTTGGTACCCACTGTAAGCAAAACACCTCTGTGGTATTTTTGGGTCTCCAGGAGGAGGAAGGAAGAATTTGACTCCATGTTTTTAGAAGGTTAAGTCATTATTTTATGATATGATACTATATTATATTAAAGAATAATATGTTAAAACAATACTAAAAATAGAGAAAAAATACTTAGAGAAAGCTTAACGAGATACTAATTAAAAGTCATATCCTTCCAGAACCTCACCACAGCTGGCTGTGATTAGTCATTAAGTTAAAACAAGTCACATATTAAACAATCTCCAACTACATTCCAAGTATTTTTTTGTGTTTTGCAAAACAGTAAAGAAGCAAACAAAATACTATTATTTTCATTTTTCTCTGAAACTTCTCAGCTTCCCAGGGAAGAAATCCTGGCAAAAGGATTTTTCGGAAAATATGACAGTGACACACCTCCTCCCTCTGAATTGACACATCTGCATGAGGAGTGATTTCCTTGGGAGACAGAAGTCTGAGAATTCACTGATAAATGTGATGTACTTGTCTCAATGTGAAAAATGTCTTCTAATAATTTTTATAAAAGGGTAGCTGCTACTGCCCTGATAATTGTGCTGCCTAATTGTTACAGATCTTGGATAGTTACTGAATCTTCAGTCATCTAAAGTCACTTATTTGTGTTCAGGAAAAAAGGCGTGGGAGAATATGTTTATTTTGACAGCAACTGTCAGCAAATAGGGGTGTAAATTGTAATTGAAATTACATATCTCATGAAAAAGAATTGAATGTGTTTATCAGGCTTTTCTAATTATTATATTAGTTAAATGCAAAATGGAAGGTTATTCATTCTCTGTAGGTGTTGACATTATTTTTGACATATTGATTTAATGATTGCATAAACTTACGGTATTATTTTGTCTAATAGGACAATGTGAAAGTATATAATGACCTTCTGACTTCCTACATATTTTTGTTAGGCAGCTTCCGTGATGTTGTTTGGAGAAAGCTCAGGCATTTTGCCTCTCTCATGAAATGCTTACACTAATGATGAACAGAAAATAATAATCATAAAAGGATTTAAAATTTCTGCTGGAAATGGATGGGTTTTTCTGCTCTTGATTGCTATTTTGGCAAATGTTTTCAGTGTTGATTTATAAGTGCTCTTATAAATACATGGGAGAGGCATGACTTCATGTATCCTAAATGCTGGTTTACATTTGCACCATCAGCCACTCCTAAGAGGAATGCTCTTGTCCCTCTTCCATGCATATGTATATATGCAATAACCAGTATTTGTTATATATATAACATATTTAATTATCCCCTGAACATACTCAGATGTCAGTTTTAAAATAGCAGAAGCAGTTTATCACAAGGCATTTGGAGAAAACTCTTTCACTTAGAGAATGTTTCCCCCATTTGTTTTCCTGAAACTTGGTTCTTAGGATGTCTCTACCTGCAGAGAAAGGGGAGATTTTGATCGGGAGCTGTCTGACCTGTGAGCCTGACATCTATTTTTGCTCTGTTTTGCTTTTTCTTGCCTTCTTTTGGATATCCTGTATAATGCCAGCCATTAATGAAAACTGCTAAGAAGCAATTCTGCGTGCATTCTATAAAGCCTGGAGACAAAACACTTCCCTGAGAGCTGTCTGTTGTACCAAAAACCTGTTAGGATGTTTGTTTTGTATGTCTGGACTTGTGCCTGAGTGGTGATGGCCACCTACAAAAGTGTGTTAACCTGAAAATGAAGATGAATTGCAGGTTCAGAGAACTGTGTGACTGAGTTATCCATGGATCAAATCTGGCTCAGGTTCCTGGTAATTCACTGCAAATTGTAATTTGTTCATAGATAAAAAATGAGTGTCAGTCAACTCAGCCAGGTATTTAAAATCATCATTGCTGCAATTCTGGTGTAATTACAACTGCAGTAAGTGTGTCTAGAGGAACATGACACTCCAGGTGGCTCAGACTAAGGGTCTGTCCTACCCAGTTGTCTTTGGCAGTGCCAAAAGAAGGTGCCAGAAGAGGGAGAAACACTCCCTCTTTCAGTAACCTCCCCTGCATGTTGGTCCCTGATGTCCTGGGCCATCCTGTGAATTCTGCTGAACAGAGGGGACTGACTGTGCTGGGGTGGGGATTAAACTGGCTGCATTTAGGCAAAAGGGGGCTGGAAAGGGATCTTGTCTTGGGGAGCTCTTGGGCATCATCAACAGGCCAGGTTATCCTCAGCATGGCCAAAATTAATTTGAGAAAACCATGGCCCATCTATAGGGACTAGAAGGGTGGCACACTTGTTTTTGACTAAAGATGCGTAGGGAAGTACCTGAGCCTAAGGAAAGATGGGAATTTTTGGAATTGTGTGAACCATGGGTAAGATCCCTGCTGCCTGTCAGCCCTTCCCTGCAGCTCTCACTGACTGGGCCAGCTCAAACTGAGCCTGAGTAGTTCAGGGTCTGGGTTTGAACAGCCAGGTGTCTGCTAGGGAAGGCAGGAGCCTCCCCTGAAATGGAAAATGTAAACCCCCTCCCTCTACATTGTTATGATTTTGAAATTAAGTGGCTCTCAGGCAAAGATATGGGAATAGGAATAACAGTTCTTTACTAGGAAAATTAAAAATACAAATACAATAGTACAAAAACCCCAGCCCTGCCAGAGTCAGAGCAGTCCCTGCCCCCTGTGTGTCAGGAGGTGGCACAGCCCCATCCCATGGGGGCCCAGCCCTCCTGCAGTGCCAGCTGTGGCTCTGCTGCAGCAGGGGTCCTGCACAAGGGGGGAGTTTTCCTCTGCAGCTCCAGGGCTGCTGGAGATGGGCCTGGGCTCCCTCTGGCAATGCAGGGCAGCAGAAAGCTGCTCCTCTGGGAATGCAGGGGGCAAAGGCTGCTGTGCTGTGCCAGGCTCAGATTGGATCCAGGTAGGAATGCTTGGCTCCTCCCCTGGGCGGAGCATCTCCCCATGGGATGCTGGAATTGGATCAGCCCTGCAGGGACACTCAGTGGCCATGGACAGCAGAGATCTCCTGGAGGGAGGGTTGGCTGTGGGAGAGATAAAGCAAAAACTGCCCCGTGAACAGCAGAGAACTGCCCCAGCTCTGACAGATGGGGATAGAACACACACCAGCCACACCTTTCAGCCTGAGACACCCAGCTGTGGCACCCACCCTCACTCTGCCTGTGGCTGCTGGGGCTCCCAGGGGACCAGGGAATGTCCGGGGAGGAGCTGGTGCAGCCCTGCGGCTGGGCAGGGCCAGCTGTGCCCCTGGGAGCCAGTCTGTGCCAGGGGGCACCAGCAGGGATTGCTGCCCAGCTTTGGGTGCGCCCTGGGGCAGCCCTGAAAGGATTTCCTGATTTTGTGTGTGTTTGTGTGTTTTTACAGTTTCTCTCTGCTACTTCTTGTGCATGGTTATTGAACCCTATGGAACCTTTGAAACTGGGAAGGGTTTTGTTTTGTTACATTTTAAGCTTGCAGTGATAAAAGAAATTCCAGAAACATTTGGATAACTGCTTTCCCTTAAGAATGGGTATAAATAGTAAACACAATAACAGGCAATATCATTTTGATATACTGTAATTAATTTGAAAAGTGATTAAAAGGAAATTTGAATAAAATCTTTTAATTGATATTTTGTTACGCTATCTTTAAAGTCACCTAATTTTTCTGAGAGCTTTTAAAGTGGCTCACTTGGATTGGCTCCCAATGGAATTTTCTTTTCATGCTAGATTATTGTAATTAATTATAAAATTGCGTTTAACCTTTGTAGGTTGTCAATATCTAAAGACAAATGTCACAAGTAACAAAGGCCAGGGAAGATTAGTTCTGAGTCTAGGGGGGATTGTGGAAGAGAAGGGGAGATATCATTTGACCTCTCAGGTGCTGCTGGTATTTTTTTTTGGCTTTATAAATAATAACCACTTCTCTGTTCAGCTCGGTAAATATATATACAGTCAGACCGAAAAGGTTTTGAAAAAATCCAGACAAAATATACAACGTTACTGATTTGTGTGTGCTTAAAGGATTCTTCCTCTTGAGATGCACTGTGGATAGTTTGATACACTGAGCAAAAAAGTGGAATTTTAAAAGCCAGAAAATAACAGCACTGTAATTTATGGTAAGAGTTTGTTAGATACAAACTGGGTAGAATTCTTGAAATGCCTGGTGGTCATGTAAAGTATTTATTTTACATTTTTGCAGGAATTCTTGCCTGTTCCCCCTGTGAACAAAGGCTGTGTTTGTGCATTCAGATGCAGCTTTGTGGCATGCCCAGCACAGGTTATCTCACCACTCTGTTAATGGTGTTGTAGAACAACACTCCACATCCTCATCATTTGTACTTTTATCTGAGGTAGAATTTGATTCGTTTGAAAAACTGCTGAAGAATTTTTCCACTCCCTGTGCCCAGTGTTGGTACCTGAAAGGATCTCTTCTGCCACACACAGAACACACAGAACTTTATTTTTTATGGATTCAAGTTCTGTGGCTGAATTCTTTGGTGTCCAAATGTGAAGTCTGACAGAAGGTTTTTCTGCCCCTGAGGAATTTATGTCACAATTCTCCTTGGAGAAATCTCTACTGTCTAAGGGTCAGCTTCTCTAACTGCCAGATTTCAGAAGATTTGTAGGAAATTAATTTAAATTGAACTATTGAGTAGATTCAAGATGAGAGAGAAGAGAATGCTTCCCTCATGAGTGAAAGCCAACATATTCCTGTAGGAAAATGAACAAATAATCCCTTAGTTTGCTTATGTATTGCTGAACTCTGCTACCAGCAAAATGCTCCTAATAGGAAACATATTCCACAAGGGAGAGAATATTTTCAAAAAGACAAAATCAGAGATTATTTGCTCTCTTGTCTGATTTTGTTCAATAAAATAGAGGCAGTGGCAATGAGCCATGAGCCCTGACTTGCATTTTATCATATAGGCTCCCACTTGGCTTTGGAGCACTGGAAATTAATGCTTACAGAAATACTCTGGTAGCAGGTGACAATCCCCAAGGAGAGGATTCTGTGTTTCCAGAGTAAACTCTGGTTGATGCTTGGACAGCATAAAATCACAAGTGATACTTGTTGGCTTCTTAGTGTGGCTGATGGAGTGATGCAAGGCCGTCTCTGACCCTGAGCAAGTGAGAGCTCCTGGTGAACAAGCAGGTCTGAAAACTCCAACCTGATCTCCCCATAATTCAGCATTTCTCACTCCCTCACTTCATTTTGTGCAACCCCAGGGCACACAGGGAATATTCCTGTGCCTGCTCTGGGGTGCCCTGACCCCCAGGGCAGCACTGACTCTGACCCTCATCCATGGGGAAAGTTCCCCAGACTTCAGGATAGACTGGAACCCACAAAAGTGTGCAATAGATTATAGAGAGCAGTGCAGGTGCATCACTGGGTGAGAAATTGATGGTTTGGGGTTTTTAGTGTGTTGTGGGTGGAAGCAAGATGGGGGCACAGGGTGCTGTCCTGGGTTTCTCCTTCATGCTTCTTCTTCCTCCTTCTCCATGGGTTTGGGTGGCATTTTGTAATTGGGCAGAAAAGTCTGCACTGTGGGCTCTGTGGGATCAGCTATTGGGTTAAAAGGGAAAATAATCCAGGTGTCAGTTCTTAATTGGATAGTTTAGTCTTAAAAGACCTTGTACCAAGAGCTTGTTGGACATTTTGTGCCTTCTGATGAAAAGCTGCAGAACTCACAGCAGTGAGACTGTTTTACTGATAAGAAATAATAAACACCTGAGTGCCAACATGAAACTGCTGTCCTGAGTGCCTTCAGTGCAGACCCAGAGAAACCCAGAGCTGGGACCCCCACATCACTTCAAACTTGGCAGCTGGAACCTGGATTAGACCACACTCCAGTCCTGCTTTGAAGGGTATTTGTGGCACTTTTGGGGCACAGCAGGGCTGAGGATGTCATTTGGCAGAGGGGTTCTACAGAGCTGGGCTGGTGACAAATCCAGGCTCAGAAACCTGCAGGCAAATGTTTTGTGGTGTTGGGTCCCCAGGATGAGGTGAGAGATGAGAATTTGACTCCAAGTTCTCAAAAGGATGATATTTAAAGAAAGAGAAAGAAGACATCAGAAGTCTGAACAAGAATGAATAATAAAAACTCCTGACTGACCCGTACTGACACAGCTGGCTGTGATTGGTCATTAATTAAAAACAATTTGCATGGAACCAATCAAACATTCACCTGTTGGTGAGCAACCTCCAGCCCACATTCCAAGCAATCAGATAATTATTGTTTACATTTCTTTTCTGAAGCTTCTCAGGAGAAAAATGCTGGCGAAGGGATTTTTCATAAAATATCATGGTGACACAAATGTGTCAGCATTTTAATAATAACAACTCAAAGCCCATCACTGGGGAAATCTTGTATTTTAAAACACTAATCTTCCCCATACAAAATCAAAGAAAATTACTGTTCTGGACTCGTGAAAAGGTCTCCTGCTTTAGAGAGATAAGATTCTCTTGGTATCCAGAAGGGCATGACATTTTTTCCCATGTTTGATTATATCAAATATATTAAATATGACCTCAGTGTTTAAGGTTACTCAAGCTGTAAGAGTTCAAGAAGATTCTGGATGAGAATTTTTCCATTTATTTTGTTAAGCCTCTGTAATAATAGTAAATAGTCATTCTTTTAAATAACAAATAGTAAGAGGTCAAAAAATGTGTATATATATGATTCTGCTTTTCATTACCAAGAAAAATTCACAGCAGAAAAAATGTAGCTATGGCTAGAAAAACAGAGATTTAAGAGGAATCATTCCTGTGTAAGAAAAAAGCTTTAATATTAATAAATATATTAGAATTATGAAACATGATTGATAATTCAGAAATTAATGAGGCAGAGGGAATACCAGTTTTCAGCTGTAGATGTTTTCTGTTAGAAGATAGTGCTTAAATATCATGGCAGGAGAAGAGGAATGACACGAGGGTCCTGCCATTAATGGGGGATGATTTTCTGTCAGTTTGTAATTTAAGGTCAGCAGACTTATTTTAAGTTTAAAAATCCAAGAATGGGCTCAGCCGTTCTTTATGTTGATTCCTGATTATTCCTAGTCCTACACCTTGAAATTAGGATAAGAAAAAAATAGCTAATTTAAAATTAAATTTAAATAAAATTAATGTTTAAATTGATTAGTTTTAAATTAGTTAATTTAAAAATTAATTAATAATTTTACATTCCTGTCCCCATTTCCAAGTGCACTGATTTTCCTGTAGGGAGCGGTTGATTCAGGAGCTCTGGGTTAAACTGGCAGTGGAATGCTGTGGTGCCCTTAGGATGGGAGGGAAACTCTGTGGCCCTCACTGCTAACACACAGGGAACTTGTGGCAGGAGATTGCAGATGTTGCAGTTCCAGAAAACACCTTTTTGGGTTTTTTATGGTGTCCCTCAATGCTTTTCAATTTACACAACACTGTCTTTTTTTTTTAATGGCCCACCTGGAAGTTGAGATGGTTTTTCATACAGGAGTGTTCTCATTTGTGCCATCAGCTTTGTGACTGCTCAAATTAGCTGGTAAAATTCAGGCTTTTCTGTTGTTTTATTTTGCAGAGAAATACACATGTTGGAGAGATGTGAAAATTAGCCCACATTAAAAAAAAAGTTAGAAGTCAGATTTCTGTTTAACTCATTCAGAATCTGTGACAAATTTCCCAAACAGGGATAACCCCCCAGGAGGGGCTGCTGGGACTGCCTGGCCTGGCACCAGAGAATGGCACTGAGAGGCCTGTGTGACAAAAGAAGTGGGGTTTGCCCTTTTATTTAACAGCTTTATTTTTAATGCTGTAGAACTGGTTAAAATTTTCCACTGAGAATTTTTTTTTCCCATCAAATATGTGTGGTTTTGTTTGATATGCTGGAAACTGTTACTACTGCTTAAAAGCAGACCCTGAAGCAGAGGTTTGGCATAGGAAGTACTGAAACCTGGGTAATCTAAAGAGTCATTTCTATAGTATCAAAAATCCCAATCAAAACAAATTTGGTGTTTTCAGTTGGATGCTTAAACTGTTGATTCACAACAGAAATGATGACTTCAGTATCTTTGAATCTTCTTTCAGGAAAAACAAGAAACTTGGGAGTTCTCCATTGGTCATGTATATGAGAACCACATTGCTTTTGCAAACAACTCTGACTTTAGTTGGTAAAAACTGTCTCAAATGCATAGTGACAAGACTTGAGGTGCATGTAATTTGAAGACATGAACTTTGGTGCCATGATGAAATCTGAGATGGATTTTGCAGAGAGCTTTGCTGGGAATTGGGGTCTGTGTGCTGCAGGGGACCTGGGCAGCCTGGGGTGCAGGGCAGAAAGCATCCTGTGCAGGAATGTGCTCCAGCTGTGTAATGCCCTCTGTCCAGCTCTAGAGGGTTCAAAAGGCTTTTTTGTTTGGTATTTTCATTTGCATAGAGTGGTTTTTTTTCCTTTTCATAAGTTGAGAAGGGACTGAAATGGACTATTTGATTTCCCAAAGTTGTATTTTAAACCAGTACTGTGCTAGTCCCTGGTGAGACCAGAGCAGTGTACACGGTGCCTGGTGTTGAGTGGGGCAGCTGGCTTCCACCCTGCTGCTGGGGATGTGTCAGGATTAATCCAGTATGTTCCCCTTCAACTGCTGCAGTTTCAGGTTCTTCACAGCATGTTGAACTGGTCTGGGCTGGAAATCAAACCACTAAAGCTGGCTGTCACTCTCATGCCTACAGAGCTTCCAGTTTCCCATATTGTTTTTTCAGAGGAGGATGTCTTAGCTTCACATAGTTGTGGTTCTCCTGGAGGAAATGGGCTAAGGCAGAGAAAATTGTCCTGTGCTGGTGCTGACATGTGTGTGATAGTGGAGCAAAGGGACAGAAAAGTTACCTGAAGTCACCTGTGTGTTGTGGTGTTGTGGGTTTCCAGGATGAGGTGAGAGATGGGAATTGACTCCAAGTTCTCAGAAGGCTGAATTATTATTTTATGATATTATATTATATTAAAAGAAAATTAAATACTAAAACTATACTAAAGAAAGAGAAAGGATACATCAGAAGGCTTCACAAGAATGAATAATAAAAACCCATGACTGACTCAGAGAGTCTGACACAGCTGGACTGGGATTGGTCATTGATTAAAAACAATTCACATGCTGGGTAAACAATTCTCCAAATCACATTCCCAAGGAGCAAAGCATGGGAAGCTGAGACTTCTCATCTTGCCAGGAGAAGAAATCCTGGCAAATGGATTTTTCATAAAATATCATGGTGACACCTGTGGGTGAAACACTCAGCAGACTGATAAGGGTACTAGGCTGCAGGAAAGGACACAGAGCAGTCAGAATCCATCTCACCCTGGCTGGATGCTGTGGGACCTTGAGGAAGGGGTACCAAACCCAGGGCTGTGTGGGGTGATGGATTCTGTGTGATTCAGGTCATTGGTGGTACCATGCCCAGAGCAGGATTCCCTTTGTGGTCTCTTTGTGTTTGCTTGGGGATTTAAGTGTGGGTAAAACGTAGCAGGCTAAATCCACATTTGTGGATTAGAAAGGGAAGAGACTTGTCTTCCTCCTGTCACTTAAAGCTGTTAACAGCAAATAAATGTGTCAGGATACACGAGCAGTGTCAGATCCACAGTGCAGAAAGGATAAACACAAGCTTGCTTTCTCCTGGACTGATACTAAATCCCTGGGAGAGGCTTCAGGAGGGGCAGTGAGGACTGAGTGATGCTACATGGCCTGGTTACAGGCTGGAAGAATTGGTTATCTGCTGGTTATAAGCCCTTCAAACTCTGGATAGACTCTGCTTTTCATGCATGAGGCAGATGTTCCACCAAAATCAGTGTACTTTGAGCTCCAGGTATGTGTGGGGGGATAGAATGTAAGAAAATAGATAGTGCAGAAAGTGATCTCACACCTGAGGAGTTGCAGCTGTACTGATCCCCAAAGATCAGGAACAGGCCTGCCCTTAACAGGCCACAGCTGTGTCCAAGAAAGAAGAGTGCTACAAAAGGGTTAGCTGGGTGAGGAGGGAACTGGAGTTAGTTGGCAACTTTGTGAAGAAGAGTCAGTGCTGTAAGGCTCTGCCCATGAGAAATCAAAAATGTATGGGAGCTTAGCAATAGGATGACAACATGTATGTTTCTAAATCAAAGTTTAGTTTGCCAATACTTCATCAGTCACTACTTCAGCCTTTCCAAGTGTTCTGTAGTGCAGGTAGCCACTGGGAAATCCATGACTGCTGACTTTCTGCTGGAAAGAAGAATCCTTTCACAATATCTCATGCAGGGAACAGGCAGAACTTTTCTGGGGCTGGAAATCCTTTTTTTTTTTTTTTCACTCACATCCTGTTTCACTTTCCCTCCCTTTCTCACAGGTTGATAAAGTGTGTGGACAGCCCAAACAGCAAGAAGGGAACCTGTCATCAGCCAGTATTGTGCCAGTGAAGGAGGTGACTGGAACCCAGACATTTGTGATGGCTCACACCAGCCTGAGCAATAGGAGAAGGTAATCCTAGGCTGCAGTTGCTTTGAAACAAACCCTCAGCTCATCATTTGTGCTGTTGCTTCTTGGCACTGCTCGAGGCAAAGCCACAGCTCTGTCACCCCCTCTGTGTGCTGTCCAGCCACTGCCACCACTGGCAGTCACACAGGGGACACTGTGGGTCACATTGTGGGTCTGTCCAACAAAGGCCAGGCTTGGTATCATTGCTTCACACCAAGGTGTTTATTTCCAGAATCTTTAAGTGAAAATGGTGAAAGCCTTTCCTCAACAATGTCTAAAGAAACTGATTTGTACAGCTGAGTCTGAAGTGCTTAAAATGTACTTGCCCAGGTCTGTAAGGACATGAGCTTACCCAGGGCAGAAGTGGGAAGGAGGAAGGGGTGAAAAGGAAAAATTCATTGCCCTGACACCAAGTCAGTCCCTGATGCCCTGGACTGGGCAGGAGTGGTAAAATCCTTTGGAATCTCCTTGATTTGTTGCATAACAAAGAGCTGAAGGAGCTTTTTAGGCTTCTTGTGTCCATCTTGGCTCCTGTTCTGCAGCTGTGCCCCATGTGAGACACCTACAGCTGAGCACTTCCACTGGCCCGGACAGGAGTGTCCCTGCTCCCACATCTCCTGAGTTCTTCTGTCCCTTTACCTTGTGGAGCTCCTGAATTGGCTCTCTGCACATTCTAGGAAAGGGTTTTTTTGCAATCCCACTCACAATACACGAGTAGATGTCAGAGCAAAGTTCCCAGTGCCTTTTTCTGGCTGGCACCTTGTCCTCTGTAAGAGCAGAGTTAATCTGGAACAAGCCCCATCACTGGAGTTGTGCTGGGCCTACCTCTGTCCAAAAGCAGCATTAAACTGCCCAAGCAGCATGTGTGTATCTCTGTTGGGTAAGTGGATGACTTGAGCAATGTTAAAATGGTTAAATATTTAAATTTCCACAGCCTGGGTTCTGGTGTTTCAGTTGTGAACATGAGATTTTTATCCATTTCTGGTTTAATTCTCAGCTTGCATGAATGGAACAAAGACTGTTTTAAAAGATAAAAGTAATAACAGCAAGCAAAGTGTTTTGAGTGATAGTGATAATTTTTTGTTCTTTTGTAATTGAAAAGCAAACCATAACAGTTTGTGCTAGTGCTTGGAGTTAATCAATTTTTACCATGCAAATCAGAAAAAGAGAGCATTACAGAAATTAAATTAATAACTTCAGCAACAAAAATCCAAAGAACAATTGTAGTACAGTTATTGACATAGGCTTTTAACAGCACAGAGCCCTGGGCCATCTTCTGTGTAACTCACTGACTTGGCTGGGGCTTAACACTGGCAGCCCAAAAGCCAGAATTGCCCATCTGTGAACAGGTGATCTCTTAAAAAGTTGCAAATCTGTGTCTTCAATGGCATGAAAGCTGCTCTTTCTCACCTGATGATCTGCCTGCTCCCCTTCCCAACCATCTAGAATAATTTGGATATTAACCTTTTAAATTGTAAGGCTTGTAGATGCAAAATAAACTAATGTGCTCTAAATTAGACAGTTTGCTAGAATTGGTCTGCACACTGAAAATTAATTTATCCAAAAAATCGAAACTAAGTCCTTGCTTATATAATTAGCATGATGAAAAGTTACTGAATTACAGTGTTGATAGGTATTGTGGAGAGCCTGTGCACCAAAAATGAATGATGGAAATATGCCATAAATAGTAAGAAGTGGAAAATCTGAAACTATTCTCCACAACTTCCTATAAAACACATTGCCTGAAGCTTGTACTTCTGCTTCTTGGAAGTAATTGTGAAACCATAGAGTGAAAGACACAGTGGTTGGCTGCATCACTGTGTTGTTCATTCTCCATCATTTAATCACATATGACATCAATAAAAAATCAATTTAAGGTAATAAAAATCTGTAATACATGGGTTAAATAATTTCTGCAGTGGGATGTGTAAAATGCACTTAGAGTGACAGAAAATTGCTACGGGGAACCAGATGATGAGAGTAATTACACGAATGTGTGGTGAGGCCCCTCCTTCTGGTGATGCTGACAAAGGGAGAGCAATGGTGTCAGCTGCTGTCAGTTCAGGTGCAGGGTCACCCTGGCCCTGCTGAGTCTGTCTGGAGGTCTGGCTGATGGACATCCTTCCAAATGATCCTGTAATCCAGGGGAGGCTGGCCCTGACTCCAGCCTTTTAGGGTAAGGAGGGAAGAAAAGGAAAGAGCCAACACTCCCCAAGTGAACAGAAAATCTGCGCCTTGTTCCCTTGTGTCAGAGCATTCCTGAGCTCAGAGAGAACCTCTGTGGTTGTTGGCACATTTGGAGGAGAAACTACAACCAAGTGACCTCTCCTGTGTAGTGTGGAACCTGCTCAGAGGTGCCCTCAGAACCCCAGTGCCACAGAGCTGCAGATGGGTGTTTGCTCCAGGGGTGCTGAGTCTCTGCTAGGCCATGGGAACAATCAGGCTCCTTTTCTGAGGAGCTGGAGAACCTCTGGTTTCAGCTGTGGAGCAGAGCCGGGGCTGCTGGTGCAGGACAAGTGGGGTTCTTCAGTGGTGTCCCTTGGCCTGAGCTGTTTGGGGTCTGGCTGCAGCCAGCCCTTCTCACCCTTCACTCTGCTGCAGAGCCACATCTGCAAGGTCTGCACACAGCAACTGGATCCTCTTTGCAATAGTTGAACCCTTTTCTTCTCCTCTGACTCTCATGAGTTCCTGGGAGATTTCCCATCTCTCTGGATTTTACTCTGCATTCCATTCCTGCATATTTTTTGTTATGCATCACTTAGGTGTCAGGGACAATAATGAAAGAAGCTGAAATTTGAATAAATGTTGCATGATCTTGCAAGAAACCATTTCCTATGATTAAACTGGAAAGCATAAAATTGATTATTATTTTTTTTACCATTACACAATCGTAGTCGGGGATTAACTGAAACTGGCAGCGTTGCTGCTGGAGTCATTTTTTTAATGTGGAGGTTACTATAACATGTAATAGAGATGACAAGAAAATTGAAACCATATGATGGTCCAGGGAATGGAAATGGCATGTAGAGAATCTCAGTAAATTGGAATGTTATTGCTGAGCTCAGCACCACGAGCTGTTCTGGTCAGGGTCTGGTCTCCCAGCAAAGCTGAATACCTGCCTTCAGCATCTCTGTTCCATGGAACATTTCAAACCACTAAACACTGGCTGCTTACAGAGCTGTATAGAAAACATCTTCAACAAAGAACTACAACATATTAGGTCCCTGACTGGAGAAAGAAGGCTTTGAAATTATATTTTGTTGAGATTTCTTTATGCCATGAATTTACAGATCATTTATATATCTTAAAATCAACAATTTAGGAATTCCTTTTGGGAATGTTTAGAGTCAGTGATATTTATTTCATTTAAAATAAACTATGTGTTGGGTCAGACATCACATGATTTTATTAACATTTGAGTTAAAGTGCAAGTACAAACCAGATTATTAATGTCAGCTGCACATGAACCACTGGCCGGGGCTGAAGTGTCAGTTGATTCAGATTTTCTCTGTTACAAATTTTCATTTGGTGTTTGGAGTGGCTGTGTTGGAATTCCTGCAGGCAGGTACCTCTCACCTGATGGCCAGGGCAGGTCCCTCCTGGCCTGTGGCCACTCCTGCCATCAGTGCCAGAGCTGTGGTCCAGAGCTGCATCCTCTGTGTGTCCTCAGGCTGCTCTCTCCAGTAAGAACACGAAATAATCACCAGGTTTATTGCCACAGTTCTTCCTCCACTGTAGCCTGAAAGTCTGTGTCTCCAGTTTTTCAGAGCTGGGTGTATTTTTCAGTGGTGCAATCCCAGAACAACAGAAAATACCTGTATTTATATTATTTACTAACAGGCAGTAAATTGCTGATTGTACCAGAACATGAATGCTACTGATTTGTATCCCCCTTCCTGTGGTTCTCCTGCTAAACTGTCATTGTTTTCTTGTACAGCTTCATGTATTTACATTTGGTATCAGTTACACTTAATTTAAGTACCACTGAATTTATTTTCAGCTTTCTGCTGCGTGCACTGCATTTGTAATTCTGCTCTTACTTGAAAATGGTTGTTACAAATAATCTCAGTTGTACTTTTTTCCAGTATTGAATTGACGTTTTTGATTGCATGTATACTTGGCAAAAATCTCATGTTAATTTTCCTCCTTATTTATTTTCTTATATTGTCCTATGCATGTGCTTGATGACCTTTCTTTCAAATAATTTTTGCTTTTCTCTTTTGTTTTTCATTTCTTTTCCTCATTTGCCTGAATTCCTGCTTCTCCCCTACTCCCCAACCTCTCCTGATTGATGCCTATTCTCCCTGGCCTATTCCAGTTCTCTGCCTCTGAAAGCTTCAAAGAATGACAAATCAAGAAGTTTGAAAAAAATCTCTCGGTAAGAATGAAAACAAGTGACATCCTTTGTTGTCTCTACACCTAGCTCACCTTTAGCTGTAATCTAGGAACTGGAACACTTTTGATTTTTTCTGTGGGGCACTGGGAAACTCTACATTTTCTCCCCTATTGTGTTCAGTTTTATAGTGATGAAAAGTAAATATTTTCACTCAGTGAGACTGAGATTTGGAGCAGAGAATTCTGCATTTGCTAAGACACTGCTTTGAACTGTCAGAGCCCTACTCTGCTGAGGAGGAAAAGGAGTTTAAACCTCTAGGGGTGAGCTGAGCAAGGCAAGCTTTAGGCTCCTAAAAGGGTGCTGGTTTCCTTTTTCAAAGAAGACTCTGATTTAGAGCCTGTAAAATCTTTGGCATCTGTGCTTCCTTTTGCAACTGATCCTCTTAGGTTGTTCTGGCTGGGCCTGGAATTACTCTAGGAATACTCAGAGCTCATATTTGTGAGTTGGTACTCAAGAGGTAGAAATGCTGATTACCTCTCGTAAGCCCCAAAATTCCTGTTTTTTCTTTGCTTTAAGTCCCAGCTTTCCTACTCTGTTAGGCTGAGTTAGTTTCTTAGGAGCGTGTGATGACTGATTTATCTAGAGCAGGGTTTCATCACACAAGGTAAATGGGATGGTTAAATACTTTTGAGATGGTATAAAGATGGCTGTGGGGAGAGATGGCAGGAATAGATCTTTCCCAGTGGGCCTGGATGCAGTTTGCAGCACCTGCTGCTGCTGAGGAGAGATAAATCCTGCCTGCTTTGTGCTAGCTCCATGCAGCTGTGCCCAGGCTCCTCTCCAGTGCCTGGAACACTGCAAACCAGCAGGAGTCCTTTGGGCTCCCCAGGGCAGCTCTGAGACAGGCACAGAGCTCAGGGATGGCTCCAGCCCAGTCTGGGACCTGAACCTTGTCACACACCAAACAGGGCCTTCTAAAGCCCTGCAGCAGGTAATTCCTCATGAGGCTGAATTAACATTTGCTATGTTAGTTTGGTTTTATGGCTACCTCAGCCAGGTATATGTTATAGGTATAATCAGGTTATAAAAGAGGCAGCAGTTCGCCCTCAAGGCATTTTTCCATACACAGTCATGAGAAATCCACTGTCTGTACTGGCCATGCCTCTTATGATGATGTTTTCTCAGTGTTTTTAATGTGTTTGTAAAGGGTACATGTAGCCTTTTTTCAGATTTAGTGAGAGAGACTTTTAACACCATGTGTTAAAAGCACCCTTTAGGTGAGTAATCATCTGTGTTGACACCAGACTGAGTAAAACTGGATGATCTGTAAGGAGTAAAAATACACTAGAAGTAGAAATTAATTCAGATTACTTATTTTCTAAAGCCTTGCTCTGGTGGAGGGTTTGGCTGGCCGGGGGTTTGAGTGCTGAGTTTGCTGTTGTGTTGTTAAATGTGCTTTTCCTGCCTTGCAGAGAGTTCATCAGTTATATGAAGAGGTCCAGAACCTTTTATGCCTCCATAGCAGAAAGGCTTTGTGATGGAGACCTGGTGATGAGAGACAGCTCGACCTGCTGGAATGGAGAGGATGTTGTGGAAAGGTAAAGTTCTAAGTAAAAATTTGCTGCTGTGCTGTAGTGGTTTTGGTTCACCAAGTTAGAGATTTCACCAATTTTTAGATTTCCCGGCCAATGTACCAGTGACTGTGGTGGATTCAGTGCTGGCCAATCACTTCCTGCTGGAGACAGCATTAGGAGAAAGGCAAAGCAGGCTCAAAACTTTAAAAGGGTATAAAGAAAATTTTATTAACAGCTGTTGGGACCCTGGACATTCCTCTGGCTGCCCTGGGCGATTCAAGACCCTGGCAGTGGGCTCAGAGACCTTGGCACAGAGTCAAAGACACCTGTGCATTCGATTTTAGTCCACGGAAAAAAAATCAACTTTGTGTGAAGATTTACAAGCCACAAGAGTTTGAGTAGAATGATAGTGAATTTGTCACAGGGTGAGAAAATAGAGTTTTGGGGTTTTTAGAATGAGGGTTCAAGAGGCAAAATGGAGGAATCTGGTGTCTTCTGTCCTTCTTTTCCTCCATCTTCTGCTGTGATGGTCAGAAACAGCAACTAAGATAAAAAAGAAAGTATTAAGAATCAAAACAAACCCTTCAGAACACTTCTCCCTCCACAACTTTCCCAAATTCCTCCCATGCAAAACCAGGACAAATGGTGAAAAAAGATCTCTTCACATCCTTCTGATGGTTCAGCAGCGTTCTAAGGCCCTGTTGTAGGTACAGGGTGAAAAGACCTTTCCAGTTTCCCAGCTAATTTTTTTCCCCTCTGTATTATATCAGTGTCTTTCCCATCACCCTTCAGTCTCTAAACTGGAATATACACTTGCATTTCCACGAGCTAAACTTGTTATTGTCATTACTTTTATTCTGTATAACATGAGGCAACATCACCCTGAGGAGAAAAGATGTTTAGAACAAAATTCTATCTTTACTATCACTGTCAAAGTATACAACAGTTTTTGCAGTGAGAGCTGCTTGGAAGTGTGCCAGTGAATGTTCTCCAAAGATTTCTTTTTGTCAAAACAGAGAAGTTCCATGGGATTGTGTTGGTTTTCATTGATGTTTTTTTTTGAAGTGGATTTTGTGATCTGTAGCAGTTACAAATGATAAAGTTTTAGTGTTCTGTTTTCTTCTTTTAAAACAATTCTCATGGTCACAAGCTGGTTTGTAGGAGCTTACTGAGGAATTCCAACATGGAGGAAAGATGTGACACTCACTGTCAGTCCCATTCATGGGGGTTCTGACTCCCACACAGCTCTGCTGAGTTCTCTCATGTGTAAATAACTTCAGCTTAATTACATCCGAGCTCTTTGGAGATAAATCCATCCAAACATCCAAAAATAACTTTAATATTTCAATATATTAAAAATAATTGTAGGCCATATGTTTTAGTATTTTGGCAACAAAGCAATCTTCCAAATATTGATGTATAGTGACTGCAATACAGGTTGAAGTTTTTACTGTAAAAGTAATGGAGAGGAAACAGGAAGAATATCAGTATTTCTAATCAATGTGTCCATATCAGAATCTCTTTTGCTTGTGGCATGTTGCTGGATGCACAGATAACTTTTAGAACAAACAGATTTCTGGCCAAAAAAAATGCAAGAAAAGCCAAACAAACCCAAATATTTTCTGTATCAGTTTCCTGGGGAGAAAAAAAAAAAGTTACTTTTAATTTTTATCTTACTTTGTTTTAAAAAAGCCCAAACCACTCAAATTGCTGATACACATTTTAGAAAGGCATGAAGGGGAAAGCTGTTGTTACTTTGCCAGTCTGTAACTTTCCCAAAGCTGGAGACACATGAAAAAAGTCAAGTTTGAAAGGAATAGGAAGCAGGGAAAAGACTAACAAGATCCCTCATATGTTGAATTACAAAGGAAAAACAAAGGAAAAAGGAAATCTAAACAGTCTGCCCCCAAAGCTGACAGCAGCAAAAACGCCAACCCCACCACCAAACCTAGATATGTGTCTGTAGTTAACATATTAAAGGGGCAAAATGGAAAGCTAAAAGGTTAAATGCATGTGTTTAATCAGACAGCTATAGATAGCTAGCCAAATATTATAATTTATATAAATAATATATTTTTATAATGTAATATTAATTTTTATATAATTTTTATATAATATAATTCTTATATAAGTATTATATATAATATATATAAATATAGGAAATATTATTATATAAGAATATAATTCTTATTTAATTTTATACATTATATAATTCTTATATTAAAATTTTAAATATACATTTAAATTTTAAAATTTCCTATTAATTTTTATATATTTATATAATTTAAATATAATACCTATAATCTATAAAATTATAATATAGTTATAATAATTATAATTTATATATGATATTACATAAATATATTCTCTCCCAGTGTTGGTTGCCTGAAGAGGAGGGGACTTTCTGCCTAGGCTGCAGTGGCACACAGCAGCACACAGAGATCTCCTGCCTGCTGCCACATTCTGCTCCTTTCATCACCTCTTTTATAGGCTGGGCTTGGCACAGCCCTCCCCACGTGGCACATGAGCCTGTCCTGCTGATGCCTGGAGATGAATTCCTCTCTGCTCTTCCTCCCTCCCAGGGCATTAAATATCAGCAGTAGTAAACAGCTCTGAACTCCAGGCAGAGCCTTTTCATTGACTGTGGGTCAGCACTTGGGTCACCCCATGGGTCTGCTGCGCTCCACTTTGGGGTCACCGGGGCTCTGGGGCTGGCACTGCTGCAGCTCTGGCTCCTCCGCCCTCCTTGCATTTCACACTGCTGCTGGAGGGCTGAGCTTTATTTATTTATTTATTGTGTATACTCTGTGCTAGCTGCCATGCCAGCTCTTTAGGAAAAACAAACTTGAGCTTTAAAAACAATTTGACACGCAAATGCAGCCTGGAACAATATTCATTCAGTTGGTAGAGGGCACTTGAGGTCTGAGAAACAACATTAGAGTTGTACCTTTTAATTTTAGTTCAGTTCTTTGGATTTTGTTTCTCTTTTGGATTTTAGTTCTTTGGGGTTTGTTGTGTTTAAATCATTTTGTTTGCAGGAAAAAGAACTTTGAGCTGCCAGTTAAACACACCATAAAAAGAAATTCCCACTGGTTTGAGACTCTGCCTCTGGCCTGCTCTTCAGAGAACAGGAAGAGATGGCTTTGCTAGGAATCCTCCAGTGTCAGTTCAGGACAAAATTAGAAATACTTGCACTGGGAGTTCTTTCTTTCTCTTCATTGCTCTTTTGAGCATCTTGTTCCTGAAGCAAGACATCATGTAAGAAATCATCCGTGCACTAATGAATGGTCTCAGCTTAATGATTGTTGGGCTGTAGCCATTTCTGACTTGGATCGTGCCCAGAATTGTTGGATCAGAAGATCAAACTGATTTATTTGGAGTGAAGAAAGAAAAACTGTCCTGAAAATCACTCTAGGCAGTTTTGTGTTTGTTGCCTCTCCATTTCTAGAGGAAATTTTCTGAGTTTCCAAATGAAGTGGTCTTTTTCTTAATGCCAGTTAGCTTGATCTGAAATATCACTGTTGGTGGTAGAAGTAGAAATATTCTGCTGGTCAGACACAGCTTCCCATTGCACAGGAGTCTCCTCAGGTGTGCATGGGTGGACTTTAGCTATATTGGGTTGTAGTGGCACACTTCAGGTTTGTATTGCAGAAATATTTGAGACATGGTGAAGTCTTCATTCTGCTTTCACCATATCTGCTGTGGTTTTGTAGTGCTTGAGGAGTTCAAGGGTATAAATGCACACTCCTGTCACTGCAGAGTGCGGGTTTGATGTGTAGTACCCTGATTTGGTGGGGCACAGGGGAGGAGATATTTTACAGCAACTGTTTTTCCACTTGGATTGCCTTTTTCAAGAAACTTGGACATGTAAATGTATTTTGGGTTTTTTTTCTGTTATTTTCTGGAACAGAAAAGAAGGATATTTTGTGTCAGCTAGCAGGGACCCACACTTCTTTTCCTTCCTTCTCTCCTTTGTTCCTTAACTTGTTTTTTGGGATTTTGCACTGAGAGGGGGGATTATGGGACACCTGTCCATGAGCTTGAACAGATCTTGTCATGGCTTGTTAGGCTCTCAGGGCCTGTGAGAGCTGGCTGAGGAAGGAAGTGCCAAATCACAGCGACTTTTTGTCAAAATGTGTTCCTTTAGAGACTCTCAGTTTTTATGATTTTAGCACTTTCATTGTCCCCTTTCTCATTTCCTTAGGCTCTAGCAAGCAGCCATCTGGATATGGAAAACAGAGACAGTCATTTAGCCTTAGCTTACTTAAAGCATATTTAACTTCTGTTGTTCTCATGCCATCAGTGTAAACAATTTCTGGAGATCTCCTTTTGACTGTAAACTGCAAAATGCTCTCTCTCTTTTTGCAGTGTTTTTCAGATTTTGGGGTGTTTTCCAGGACTTGAGATGTTTTGTTGGTTTTTGTTCACCACAAATTTCAGAAAGGTCAAGGCAGGTCCTCACTATGACCCATGCTAGAAAAAAGGTGTGAAGAAAAGTGACAGAAGTCAGTGATGTTTGTACATGGTATTTAATCCACAGATACTTGTGTTAGACCATTTGGCTGGATTTCATCTTTGTAAGATAAACTGATAAATCTGTATGCTTAAGAACTTTGTTTTTGTTGCTGGTGATGTGGGCTTTGTTTCGTGGCTTTTTAAAATGCAATTATCAAGGAAAGACAATTTTAAGGATTCCAGTCCTGGAAACTGTCAACAGATTGATCTCAGTATAGGCATTTCATTAAATGTAATGATGTGCCAGCTATTGGGAGAAAATGTCACCCCCGGAAGGAGCAATGTCAGTCCCCCTCCAGATGAGAAGAGCAATGTGAATTGGATTTTTGTATTCAGAGGGAGCCAGGAGCAGCTCCCCAGGAAGCTCCTGGAAGATGAGGAAGCCAAATGTCCTGGGGAGGTTTGATGGAATAATTTGGGTCCTCCTGGCCTGGAGTGCTCAGGAGTTTGGGTGACAGATCCTGGTGGGCAGCAGATCTTGTGTCACCGTGATATTTTCTGAAAAATCCCTTTGCCTGGATTTCTCTCCTGGCAAGATGAGAAGCCTCAACTTCTCCATGTTTTGCTCCTCTTGAATGTGGTCTGGAGATTGTTTATCCAAACATGTGAATTGTTTTTAATTAATGACCAATCCCAGTCCAGCTGTGTCAGACTCTGAGTCTGTCATGGGTTTTTATTATTCATTCTTGTTAAGTCTTCTGATGTCTCCTTTCTCTTTCTTGAGTATGGCTTTAGTATAGCATTTCTTTTCATATAATATCATAAAATAATAAATCAGCCTTCTGAGAACTTGGAGTCAAATTCTCATCTCTCACCTTGTCCTGGGGACCCATCAACACCACAGTGCTGGAGCCTCAGGCTGGCTTTGGGGTCACTGAGGAACTCTGCTGGCAGCTTCACCCAACCTTCTGCTGTTCAGCCTAGGGGAGAAGCACAGAATTGATTTCCAATACTTTGGTGCTTCTCTCTAAAGATGAATTTTTTTTCCACTTTCTGTTTTCAAATTGCATTTTGGGTTGTTCTATGCATACTACAGTTACAAATCACTGAGATTTAGTGCAGTTCTCTGGATTGACTCATGGAGACCCCACTGCTGGTTAGGAATGGCCTGATTGTTTGGAACAGTCCTCCTGCTGTGAAATCGCACTCTCATCTTCCTTGCAGTGACAGACTTTCTTCTTTTTAGTTAATACTTCAGTTACTGTGATATGTCCAGGCAATTGGAATGGATGGGTTGGGTCAGTAGTTGAAAATCATTTCTGTAAATGCAAATGGACATTTGACTTGCAAAGGCATTTTTTTGACAATGCAGCACTCAGCATTTTCTTTCAGGTTGAGGGACTTGAACACAAATAATTAATTCTTGATTTCAGAGTTTATTCAGATTTGGTACCTACACAATGTCTACCTTACTCCTTTGAGCAGAATTCATGAAAGAAGAAATCTTGTCATCCAATCACCCAGCTTGCTCCAGTGGGACAGTATTTTGCAGATGCAATGTAACAATGACTAATTTGATACCATCATAGTAAGAAAGGAAAGTTTGGAATATTATTTATTGCATAAAATAATGGGCAGGTACTCTTTCTTTTGTATGCTTTTTTTTATTCAGAAGGAAAGAACAGCCCTTATTTAGTCAGAAAACTGAAACTTTCCAATTAAAATATTATAGTATTAAAATAGCAAGGCTCCAATCATTGAAGCTCTTCTAACATGAACAATTCAGACATGATTAAAGTCTATGGAATATCTCCAAGATAATGTTTATTTTCTTGTGCAGAGTCCAACAGAGTGACTTTGTACCTGTTCCTCTTAGGAAAGGTCACACTCGAAGCCCTGTTGAAAAGCCAGAAAGTGAAACTCTCATCTGATCCTTCAGTCTGTTTTAGCCAATGATTCTTCCTGGAGGGAAGCAAAATTCATTTTCTTTCAATTGCAATGGGTATGCAATACAGCAATACAAACAAGAAGGATAAATCCTATCAAGGCCTGGAGATATTGGGCTGAGAATGTATTCTGCAGAATCCCAGTTAAATGAGATATCAGTGAGAGTGTTTTTAATACTAATACACCTAATCCTTTCTCCTAAAACTATATGGTAGGGTTGGAACTGTGGTGCCTTTGTCTGTTGGATGAAAAGGATTCCCATATGATGTTTGGACTTTGGTATTTTTCAGGACATTGAATTTTTGATATTATTTCAAGTTGAAATGGGAGACTTAAAAGTAGCAGTGTATTTAAAAAAAGTAAAGTGAATTGGAAGTGAATTTTTTCATTTTCCTTTCCCATCCTGTGTCCCAGCAGTGATGAAAACAACATTTGTAGACTCTGTGGAATGAGCAGGTAAATGGAAAAAAAATCCATTAAATTCTGTGGACTTTGAAGCAGGAATTCATCAGTGTTGAAACACAGCTGATCAAATAATAAATTTTATATTTTTCAAACAGAAGGGAATTATGTGAGGAAAGCGTTGCTGAGATAAATCTGTGGTTGCTTAAATGCAAATCTTTTAGTGGAAATGTAAAAAAAAAATCTGCATAGTTTTCCAGCCTTCCTCCCACCTTGGTGCCTTGTTCAGTGGAATCTCTTTCTGTGTGAAGTAATTTAGGTATGTGTTGAAATATATATCTATATCTTCATACACACACACACATACATATATATATGGTGATGCAAGCTTCTCTGTAACAGTTCTTGCTTTCCTGACAGATGTTTTTTGAGACAGAAATGTAGAAATTAGTGGAGTTGGGAACTGGATGAGAGTATTGGTATTCACTGAACTGGGATATATATATATATATATATATGCACCTGGCATTTTGATGCAGGTTTTACTGTGCTAGCAGGATGATCTTGCTGTAAACTGTCATGAAGTTGAATTAGGCCATGGGGTTGGTTTTATTTGTCTTACAGGTAGTTTGTATCCAGAGGGTGGAGGAGCAATCTGTTTCTGCTGCTCTCCAAGCCTTAAGTGCCAAAAGACACAAAATAATCTCCTTTTTGCTGGTTTGTATTCCTTGCTGGCAAAATATCTTTGGTCTAGTGTGATGTGTGTGTGATTTAACAGATCCAGCTGCACACAACTTAGAGAAATTGCTGTGGCAAGGTGGGGTAGACTCCAGAGCTGGAGCTGGAATCAGGGAGAGGCGTTTTTATTTTTTTTTAGCTGGTTTTCACTGGAAACATGTTGATTCATCAAAATGGGGAAAAAATTCATCTGGATTCTGGCTCGGAAGGCTGAAGAGTGTCCCAGATTGTCAGGAAACCTGTTGTGCTGGGGGGAGATTGTCACTCTGTGCTGCTGGAGCTGCTCTGGCTGTGAGGGATAAAATGAGGGATAAACCATTTCCCACCCTATTGTATTTGTGGGGTTCCCCAGACAAAGGCAGGAGTGATGAATCTGACTCCCTGTTCTCAGAAGGCTAATTTATTATTTTATGATAATATATTATATTAAAGAGTACTATATTAAGCTATAATACAGCAAGGATACTTACAGAATGCTAAAAAGATAATAATGAAAACTCCTGACTCTCTCCAGAGCCCTGACACAGCTTGGCCCTGATTGGCCAAAGAGTGAAAACAACTCCCAGCAGAATGCAATGGAACAATCACCTGTGGGTAAACAATCTCCAAACACATTGCACATGAGCACAACACAGGAGAAGCAAATGAGATCAGAATTGTTTTCCTTTTCTCTGAGGCTTCTCAGCTTCCCAGGTGAAAATCCTGGGTAAAGGGATTTTTCCTGAAAATGTGGCAGTGACACTGAAGGGTGCCCAGTGTGGAGCTCTGCACTTGGGGCTGGCTGGGCTATAAATCTCACCTTTGGTGAGGGAGGATGTGGGGATTGCTGACCTTGTTCTCCTGTGTGAAAGCTTTTGTGTTTTCCCAACACAGACCAGGTAAACCTCTGAAATGCTGATGTTTGTGGCAGAACAAACCCCACAGTGCTGCCTCTCTGCAGCCCCAGAGCGACCTCCCAGTGGCACAGGGTGACCTCAGGGTGTTTGCTGGCTCCAGGAGCGCTCAGAGCCACACCTGTGGCAGATTTGCCTCCATCAGATGAGTAGACACACAGCTTGACAGATGTTAAGTGTCATTTAAAAGTAGTTTAATTTATACATTGTTTATCCGACCGCCTCTCCATATTATTGATACAAACCTGCCTAGTGTGTACTTTCACTGACCTCCCCAATAATGTTTTATAAAATGAGCTTTTCTTTGCTGGGAGTTGGTGATTTACACACAGCCACAGAAACAGCCCAGTGGATTGATGGGAATAAAGAAAATTAGGAGTTTTGGTAGAAGTTTTGCCTTGCTCAGCTGATGAGTCAAACCTGAACCTCCCCTGTGTGGGAAATGAATTTGTAAAGAATTCTTAAAGTTTGATATAAAGTTTACATACAAATGCATGTATATACATACATTTACATACAAATACATAAAAGTTTACATACATACATTTACATGCAAATACAGGGGTAATTTTAGATTATTGGTTTTAAGGTGTTTATAGTGTGGTGTGGCAAAAGTTGATAGGCCAAGAAACATTTATAATGTATTGTACTTAGGAAATAGTTGGTTTTTGATTGTGATTGCGTGAATTATAACGTGTGTATTGTCTCACCCTTCACATGAGACTTGAATAAAAGTGTTTAAAACCCCTCTCAGGTGTCCCATCTCTGGGTCAGAAAAGGGCTTAATTCCAACACCCTGCTCTGTCCAGACAGCCTCTTGCCAGCTCAGTTGAGTGCTGTGATCATATTTTCAAAGTATTTTCTCACCCACAGTGCAACCAGAGATCGTGGCCCAGTAAGATCCATTAATAACCCAGCAGCTCTTTGCCTTGATCAGTTAACAAACAGAAATGGCACCCAAGTTGTCAAAGTGATTGCTGCAAATATTTCACAACTTAGGAACTGTCTGGCTCATCTCTGTTTATTCAGAATAAAAATATACAAATGTCTGAAATTATCAGCACCATTTTTTTTTTTTCCATGTGCTGGATTTAAATTAATTTCTTAAAATGCATAAGTTGGGAATGTTATGTCTTTCTCAGTTCTCTGCTGCACTTATTTCCTTCTTGACCTGGATTTGTGTTTCTTTGAGTCTTAGCTTTACTTGGTGTAGAAATAATTCTGTTTGTGGAGGTGTTCCTGGCAGCCCTTCTCGCTGGGGCTTTGATTTGATGAGAGGGGGGAGCTGGGGTCTGCAAACATCTCAGTGTCTTTATTGGCAGCACTCACTGGAGAAACATCTGAAATGCTCTTGAAAGCTGCTGATGGAAAAGCAAATTTGAGCAGGATGAAAACTTTTCAAACCTGGCTTTTAAAACCAACAAAACCCTCAACTATCTTATTTTCTAGGCCAAAAGGCACCAGATGAGCTTTCCTGAATATGAAAGAAGTCTCAAAACTTGGTAAATTTACTTCATTCTTTGGGCAGAGTGTTGTAAAATAGAAGAGTTTGTTGCTTTGTAAACTCTTCTGATATGAATGTTGCTGTATTATCACAATAAATACAACTAAACATTGAAGTGCATGTTTGACAAATATGAAAAATCAGAAGTCTTTTTAAAGGAAAATTGGTCCAATATTGCAGATAGTTTAGGAGGCTCTGCTGAACTTCATGTCCTGAAGAGGCGGAGTTGGTGATCAAGGCCCATCTCTGACTCACCTGTGATTTTTTACTTGCTGCAATAATGCAATTTCAAAGCATATTTTAACTAAACAGTGAATAGTTTAGAGTGAATTGTTAAAACACTTGACTGAACCAAGGAGTTAATTTTGCCTTTCAGCTCATAGAGTCACCCTTGGACAAATTAATTTCACAGTGAATAATATAATGTGGCACTGGTCTGGATTGTGACCTCATAATTTTCCCAGGGTCATTTTCCAGATAATAATTAAACTTTTTTAGAAACACATTTATTTACAGATAATATTTATCTATAAATACTCAGTTATTATTTCTGTTCATACCCAACACTTGGCAGTTCACTTCCACTGAAGAATTTGGGGCATGATTTGAACAATATGTTTGTAGAAACGTAATGTAAAAAAGGCAAACCATCATTTCTGTTTTTAATAAGTGCAGTCTTTCCACATACAGAAATTTAAAGCAAGTTATGTATTCCTTGCCCAGCTGTGGGAGTCCTTTCACATTCCTTGTACTAAACTGCTTGGGACAAACACTGTAAGTTAACTTGAAAAATACCATGTTCAGTGTTAACCTCTAACCTTGGCAGGCTCTTTGTCTAAAATCAGAATTTCACCTGGTTTACTTCAGGAATATAGAAATAGGCTTGAGTTTTGAGACTCAGGATCAGCAGGCTTATTCTAAGGAAATGCATTTAAAATGTTATCCCTGAAGCGCTGAGGAAATTCAGTGTATGTATGGGATTTTGAGTGCACATCAGGAGGTCGAGTTTCACTAAGGAGAACCAGCAGACCTTCCAGTGTCTTAAATGTCTGTGGTGGATTCATGGTGGGGAGTCTTCATCAGGTAATTGGAAAATGCTTTGGCTAAAGCAAGACAAAAAGGGATAAAGTGCTGCAAAAGCACCTGGGGCCAAAGCAAAACCACCTGCAGTTTTATTTTCTGGTTTTGCAGAGGCAGGACAGGCAAGCACAGTTAGTGGGATGTAGCACACTGCCATGGTTACTGCAGGGCTTTTCATATCTCCTCAACCTCCTTCCAGTGTGTGCAGGAAAAGAAATGCCACCAAAACCTTAACAGAGTCAAAAGTGGGAAAAAAAGGAACAACTGGAATCTACTGGTGCTCCAGTGCTGGCTTCTCTTTAGGTGTATTTGCAATACCTGGAATACAGAACTGGCATCCTTAAAGCTGTTTTAATTTGAATAGAACTGTGCCATTTTAAACCAGAGACAGATTTGATCTATGATAATTCATTGATTCTCATGGTGACATCCCTTGGGGACAAACTGCTCTGTGGGGAGGCTTGGGTGGCTGCACTCCCTGGGAACCTAGAAAAGGCTTTTCAACAGATTTCAAAATGCCACAGCATGCTCTAAAATTCCAGGTGAGGTGCCACAGACTAAATGTCTTCTACAAAACCCTCTGCTGATGCCTTGTCTGTTGCCTTGGCTTAGCTCTGTGCTATTCCCTGGTAATGCAGCAGAAAACTGAGTATCATCTAACATTCAGTACTTTTAATTTTAAAGCACATTTGGGTGGCTGCCTGTGAGAGTTTCCATCTGAATGTAAGGTGAGCTAGAACTGAACTAAGAAGAATGGAGACTTCTGTGTATGGTTACCCTGGCAGGGACAGTTTTACAGAAATTCAGCTAAATTCAAGCCCGTCTGTTTCCCTGGCATGGCTGGCTCCCCGTGGGGATATTCTGACACCTTGTCTGCTTTTATTGAAGGTAGAGCCTGGGTGAGTTTATTTGCAGCTGACTGGAAGGAGAGAGGATTGAGGTCTTTGCTGGGTGGTGTCAAACAGCTCACCCAAGATGTTTGAGTGTGTTTTACAGACACAAACAAAACTCTACAACTTTGTGAAAGTTGTAAAGCTGGTATGTTCATTACAGCCCTGGACGCATGTGGAGATTACTTTTTTTAAAAGACGTGCGCTTCTGGGAACTTCAGATTTTTTTTTAATTTTCTTTTTAAATACATAGGTATGCAATTTCACAAGAGGTTCATGCATATTTATTTTTATAATTTTTGCATTACATTTGTTGCTAATTCTTCTTTATCAGAAAGAATTTTTAGGTCAGGTTGACTTGTTCTTACAGCAGTCTCTCTGTCGCTCTGTTTCTCTTTCCTTATCCTTGTCTTTCGGCTGAAGCACAGCTTTTTTTGAGCTTAGGCTTTTTACAAGAACAGGCAGTCAGACTAAACAGCTAAGCTTTCAAAATACAGACTTAAAGATGTATGTTTCACTTAAATCAAAATGGATTTCTACTCTGGAAAATTTCTACTCTGTCTCAAGTGGGTGGTACAAACCTTGCTCTTTAAGCAGAACTTAACTGTAGGGAAAAGACAATAAAAGGAAAATTGTAATTCAGAGGTTTCTGTGGCCAATGAATAATGGAGATCATGGCAAAGAGCAGGTCCTGTGCTGTGCTGAATTGTGACTGCCCAGCAGCCTGTCAGAACATCTCCATGGTTTGGGTGGGAGGACCCAGCTCCAGCAATCCCTCCCAGAGTTTTCCAGGATAACTTGCACCTCTGCAATGTTCTTGGGAACGTGGCTCAAATGTGCAGAACAGAGCTGGAGCTGCCCCACACCTGCAGAAAGCACAGGGCACGTGTCAGAGCCGTGCTGCTCTGAGAGCCCTGAGCTCAGAGCTGGCAGCCAGGACTTGGGGAGCCTGCAGGCAGGGGTGGATAACCTGAATGTTGCTGGGAAGTGGCACTGGTGTCCTGTCACTGATGTGCTGGGGGTAAGAAGCTGAATTCTGTTCTTACTGCAAAGTAGGTGACATCTGCTGGGACTCTGCAAGGGTGTAGCTGCTGTCCTTGGTGTCAGGCAGGCAGAGCTGGAGAAGACCAGACCTTTCTGAGGGGACAGAATGCCCTGATGCTCAGGGTGTTTGCTTCCCAGCCTGGTAATTCCAGAAGCACAGCCCCCCTGAAAGGCTGAGTGGCTACAGGAACAGCCAAGGGCTCCCTTACCTGGAGGAATGAGTTCTTCTGTCACTCAAAGCCTTTGCAATGACTGATCTTTCTAAGGCTGATTTGTAAGTTCTGTTTCAGTTTTGTGTGACTCCTGACAATCTCTGGTTGATTTGGGGAAGGGAATTATCTCCCATCCTGCCTTAAACATCTGTCAGGAGCAGGCCAGGGTGCATTGCAAGGGAAAACTCTGCATTCCTGAGGGAAACCACCGTGTTCCTGTTGGTGCCAGCTCCTCCTGCAGCCCTTCCAGCTGAGCACTTCTGACAAAAGGGTCCATGGAGAAATGTCTGTGCTGAGTTCAGAATGTGCTGGGGGTGCCCCAGGTATCCCTGCCTGGCACCCCCTGGCTGGGGCTGCCTCAGCACCAGCACAGGAGTTGGGGAGATAAAAATGCAAAGTTCTCTGATGGAAGTGAATGTTTAAAACTTCCTGCTGTACTAATTTCAGCTATGTGGAACTAATGTAGTTTTTGCTGATCAAAACCACAGGAAAAATGCTTTCTGGTTGATTCTGTTGGGCTGGTCTGGCTCATATTTTTCATCCTGAAGATAAAGAACTACTCAAGTGATTTTCAATTTTTTTTTTTTTTTTTTTTTTACATTCAATGACTAGACTCCTACAATTGAGAATTCAAGTTTAATTACAGACTGTATTGAGCTGTTAGCTGGGCTTTAATCCCTTCCATTTTAATTCTTGGAAATCCATCCAATAATGTATTCTCTTGAGTTTCTTTGTTATTCCTTTATTAGCAATGAGTTCTGTCTAGAAAGCCTTTTCATTAGATTTCAAAATACCACACAACATGCTCTAGAATTCCAGGTGAGGTGCCACAGACTAAATGTCTGCTACAAAACCCTCTGCTGATGCCTTGTCTGTTGCCTTGGCTTAGCTCTGTGCTATTCCCTGGTAATGCAGCAGAAAACTGAGTATCATCTAACATAAGAAACATTTACTGTAGGGATGGAATGCAAACTTTTTTTTTCCTATGCCTTTCAAGTCTTATACTTTTCTACTTCTTCTTCTGGACTTTTATCCCTTTGATATCCTTTGGAGTAGAGATTTATTATTTCAGTATTCAGTACTTTTAATTTTGAAGCATATTTGGGTAACTGCCCATGAGAGTTTTCATCAGAATGTATGGTGAGATGGACTGGGCTGGAAACAGACTGGATGCAGAACTGCTGTGGGTTTTTTCCTTGGCTCTGACCCAAAGTTCAGAGAAAATGCTGCTGAGCTGCTGTCAGCCCCAGTGGGTTGTGCTGCTTGGTGTGGAGTCACATCACAGGTGATGTCCAGCAGCTGCCTGCTCGTGGGCCCAGAATGTGTCAGCTGCCATGGGATCACCTGCACAGGGCACAAAAGGAAATTTAAAACAAAAGGAAATTTAAACCAAAACCATAAAACCATGAAGAAGGTAGTAGCATTGCTGAAAAAAGGTAGAAAACAAAGTGAGGAAGGATATGTTTGTACCTGAATTTTCTTCCTGGGGCTCTTCCTTTGCAAGTGGAGGGCTGCTAAATCAGATCCTCTTCCACTGCCACCAGAGGGCTTGGGTTATGAAATTTTAATTCCTGGTTCTTTGTTGATAGACAGAACACTTGGAAAACTTTGCCAGCCCAGCCCCTCCTGAGTGGCCTCCCTTGCAGCATTCCCTGTCAGCATCCCCTTCGTTCCCCTGGGGCAGATGTTGGCTCTGGTGTCACTTCCATGGGTCAGCCCAGCCAGGAGTGACAGGAGGAAAACTGCAGCTGCTGGAATGCTGAAAAACTCTGGGAACTGCTGCTAGAGCTGCCCATGGGGCAGCCTGGGAGAAGTTGTCTTTGACAAGAAATGGAGTGCAGGAACAGGCAAAGGTGTGTGCAGACATTTGGGTTTCTCCAGTGCCATTGCACTGTGAAGAGCATTCTGCAGCTGGAAGATTGCCTTGGTTTGAACAGCCAGGTGTCTGCTAAGGAAGGCAGGAGCCTCCCCTGAAATGGAAAATGCAACCTCCCTCCCTCTGAATTATTATAATTTTGAAATTAAGGGGCTGTCAGGGAAAGATACGGGAATAGGAATAACAGTTCTTTAGTAGGAAAACTAAAAATGCAGTTATACAAAACAGCCCTGCCAGAGTGAGAGCAGTCCCTGCCCCCTGTGTGTCAGGGTGGTGGCACAGCCCCATCCCATGGGGGCCCAGCCCTCCTGCAGTGCCAGCTGTGGCTCTGCTGCAGCAGGGGTCCTGCACAAGGGGGGAGTTTTCCTCTGCAGCTCCAGGGCTGCTGGAGATGGGCCTGGGCTCCCTCTGGGAATGCAGGGCAGCAGAAAGCTGCTCCTCTGGCAATGCAGGGGGCAAAGGCTGCTGTGCTGGGCCAGGCTCAGATTGGATCCAGGTAGGAATGCTTGGCTCCTCCCCTGGGCGGAGCATCTCCCCATGGGATGCTGGAATTGGATCAGCCCTGCAGGGACACTCAGTGGCCATGGACAGCAGAGCTCTCCTGGAGGGAGGGTTGGCTGTGGGAGAGATAAAGCAAAAACTGCCCCGTGAACAGCAGAGAACTGCCCCAGCTCTATGGGAAATAGAATACACCCCCCCACTCATGCCTTGCAAGCCAGGACAAAGCTGATGGTGAATAATGGAAGGTGAGCATTAAAGCTCTCCTCACACCTTTGGGATGCAGCTGTTGCTGGGTGTTGCAGCCATGGAAGCAGTGAATTTAATGTTTTACAGCCTTTCATAAGTCATGCTGGAATTAGCACTGAGCACAGCTGATGCTGACATACCTAAAAGTGAAATGGGAACTGAATTAAGTTGAATAGATGTAAAAAGTAAAAAAAAGATAGAAATGATGTAATGTGCATTTTTCTACATATATATTAAATACATCTGAATCAGGCAAGTTCTTTGGAAAATTAACTGTCTGGAGAACTCCAAATGCATTGATTTAGTCAATTTTATGGAATGACCACACACTGAGATTTGGCAAAGGACCTAAACCACCTTATTGCCTGCAAAAAACTGCTGATTGCAAGCAGACTTGGAACATAATGAAGTTCCTTTTTAATAGGAAGGGGGTTTTTGAGTTGCATCTTCACAGACTGATGAGAATTATTTACAGAGTTAATAGAAGTTCTCTATTTAAGGGTCTGTGTTAGGTAATAGAACTTGATCCAGCTTAAAAATAAAACTGCATTCAGTTTGTATGACAACTTGTGTGTCTGTGGTTTCTAAGTATTTGCAGAAAATTCTATGTGTAAACCAGAGCTTTTTAATTAATCAAGATGTCCACATTGTATTAATAAGGCTTTTCTGAGCTTTTCTGTGTGGCAGGGTTGGTAGCTATGAAGTCTGAGTGTTCCCAGAGTAGCAGTGTGTGTGTCAGCAGTGCTGGATGCTGTTAGCTGTCCATTCATAAAACATGTCAAGTGGCTCAGGTCACTGCTTGTAAGAAGAGTGAGAAAAGGCTTTATTTAAATAATTTAGGTGAACCTTTTTAGATTGTTTAAGTGATCACACACTGAACATAATTTATCAACAATGCCACGGAAAAAAACAAAGATTGGTTATTGGACACCTTCTTCACTATAAATCTTCTGTTTGTTTTAAAACAAAAACATTAGAATTTACTTCCATCACTTTTTTTGCAATAAGATCAGTTAAGCAGAAGTGAGGTTTCAACCCAAGCTTGATCTGGGGTAACTCACACAGATTTTGGGGAAGGCTGTTCTAATGTTCCTTAAGTAGAGGTTTTTGGGAGCCCTGTCCATTGTAGTCTCTGTCCCTTCAGCTGCTGCAGCTTCTCTGTCAGTGGAGCTGCACCATCTCATACCAGCAGAAAATGGAATTGTTTCAGTACATGATTGCTGTTATGTAGTAGCTGTTTGTTTTGACAGATGTTATTTTAGTTCCTTTCTACAAAGTATTCAAAAATTTGTACTTTACTACAAACTAATGCCATAGGCTGCTTCGTTTTATTAACAAGGCATAAAGAGGTTAAGAAATTAAACTAAGACTCTACATTTTCATTTTAGCTTATTTTCCAGTATCTGATTGAAAAAATGGAATAATCAAATCTTTTTCTTTGCAACTCATTCTTCATAAACCTTGGAGTCAGAGTTCTGAATCTTTGCAGAATTCTGGTTTGACTCTGTGTCATCTCGTAATGGCAGTTTCTGAATTTCCTGCCTTTGTTCATAAACAGAGAAACCCAGAGAAAAGCAGCATGGCTGCTTTTTTTATCAATTACACCTCTGGAATGAATGCTGAAGAGAATAATGAGTCTTCACTTTGTCAGCCCTCCTAGCCTGCACACAGGATGCCACAAAGTTGCTAGGGAAGTTTTGAGTCTGTTGGAATTAACTGAACAATTCAGAGTGTGCTTGTGAGTGCCTGCTGTCCGACAGGTCTGGTCTGGAGCGCTGCTTACTCCACTTGTGAGCTTTGGGGAAGGTTAAATTTATTTTATACAGCAGCAACTTTGTGTTTCCTGCAGTTTATGGCAATGAAGTTGCATGTCTCAGAAGCTTTTCCCAATCTGGAGCCAGGATTGTGCAGGTTGGTAGCAGAGCTCAAGATGAAATTCCTTTCTGCAGCTGGAGCATTTGGGTTTTAAACAGCAGGTGAAGGCAGAGGTTGTGTTCTCATTGGGGCTAGAATGATCATCCCTGGGTGAAAGGACAGGTCTGACAGGGCCAGGATTTACTGGGCTCATTTCTGAGGCTCTCATCTTCAAAGGCTGTATCCACAACAATGTTTACTGTTGTTTTTTAATCAGCACTGAATTTTAGAGCCACCTCAGTCTGTGCTTGCTTGCTGCTTCATTTCTTTTGTGAAATATAATGAAAATGCTGTGTGATCTCTCTCTAGAGATAACTCAGTGCATAAAACCAAAAGAAAACAAACAAAAAGCCCCTAAGCTCTCTTGATGGGTCAATAATGTGTCATTATTGCTAGTTTCCCCTTCTTAAAAATCACTCTGTTTTGTGTGATGGGACAAACTGGAACTGTCAGTGCTGGCACATGAGGTAAAAATCTACCTTAGTAACAGAATTCAAACACCATTCATGATCATCTGTAGTAAAAAATTGCCTGAGTCTAATTAATTAGCTGTTGTCAGCACATATGCACGAGCATGTGTGAACACACAGCCTGGTCCTGAGGCTGCTGAGAGCAGTAATTACAGCAGTGCTGTCATTATGGGGGGACAGTGCTGACCCCAGCTGGGACATGGGTGTGCTGAACCCAGCCAGGGACATGGTGTGGTCAGTGGCAAGCAAATAAACTGGGATCACGGACTGGGAATGAGGCAGGGAGAGCCCTGAAGGCTGCATGTGTTCATGGAGGTGGAGAGAACAGAGCAGGAAGGTGGCAGAGCAGCAGGCACAGCTCAGGGCCCTGGGGATGGCAGAGCTGGGAGCAGGGCACACACAGCAGAGCTCCAGGCAGCTGTAAGGTGTGGCATTCACATTCTTTGATAAAATTCCTTCCCCCAGGATTTTTCTCCTGGGAAGCTGAGAAGCCTCAGAGAAAAGGAAAACAATTCTGATCTCATTTGCTTCTCCTGTGTTGTGCTCATGTGCAATGTGTTTGGAGATTGTTTACCCACAGGTGATTGTTCCATTGCATTCTGCTGGGAGTTGTTTTCACTCTTTGGCCAATCAGGGCCAAGCTGTGTCAGGGGTCTGGAGAGAGTCAGGAGTTTTCATTATTATCTTTTTAGCATTCAGTAAGTATCCTTTCTGTGTTCTTTAGTATAGTATAATATTCTTTAATATAATATAGTATTATAAAATAATAAATGAGCCTTCTGAGAACATGGAGTCAGATGCATCATTCCTGCCTTTTTGGGCATTTCCTGCAAATAAAAGAGTAAGGAAGCTTGGGGATAAAGTGTGGATAAAGTTGGTGACGCTGCTCTGTGTGGGAGGAAATAGTGCAGAGAGGCATGAATGGGCCCAGGGCAAAGGCAGCGACTGGGACAGGCAGGGGTCAGCTGTGGCTGCATCCAGGCTGAGGACACAGGGACATGGCTTGAGCAGCTGGACAGCGTGGGGGCACTGAGGGGCTCTGGCTGCTCTCTCAAAGGCCTCACCATAGAGAAGTTATTTAAATGTAAAAGGTTGCTGGCAAAGGCCTGTAAATGGGTGTAGACTGCAAAGAGGGAAATCTTGTCTGGGAATCAGATGTCAGTCCACTGGAGAGCCAAACTGCTGGAGCAGTTTATTAAGAGGAGTAGGGAGGGTCAACTAAGCCATATTGTTTTAATAGGAGCCATTTTAAGCATGACTAAAGCCTGGACCTTGGGGCTCAGGAGCTCAGTTTCCATCCTGTGTGCTGGAAGGAGTGCTGCCACCTGACAGAGCCCCCATTATACAGCTGGATGGAGGAGAGCAGGGATTCCTGAGTTACTCTGGTATGGTGTTGTGAGGATCCCCAGGACAAGGTGAGAAATGAGAATCTGACTCCATGTTCTCAGAAGGATGATTTATTATTTTATGATATTATATTATAAGAAATTATATACTAAAAGTATACTAAAGAAAGAGAGAGGATACATCAGAAGGCTTCACAAGAATGATCATGAAAACTGGTGACTGATGCAGAGTCTGACACAGCTGGCTGTGATTGGTCATTAATTAAAAACAATTCAAACAACCAATCAAACATTCACCTGTTTGTAAACAATCTCCAGTCCACATTCCAAAACAATCAGATAATTATTGTTTGCATTCTTTTCTGAGGCCTCTCAGCTTCCCAGGAGAAGAAGTCCTGGTGAAGGGATTTTTCAGAAAATATCATGGTGACACTCTGGTGGGACAGAAACCTTCATCTCATCCACTCTCCTTGTTTCATGTGCACCTCCTGGAAAAGAAGGAGGAATGTGAGGCAAAACCCCCCAGGATGTCACTGGCCATTGCTGTAGAGTCCTGTAGGAAGTCTAGTAACCAGGAAATTTTCCCTGGAAGCCTTTTCTCCCCAGTTCTGCTGTGCTCAGGTTTATTCTCTGTTCATTACTCCTTCAGCAGCTCTGTGTGTTTAATTGGCCCTCGTGGTCTTTTATTTTTCCTTTGCTCAAAGGACAATAAAGCTGAACATTTCTGTTAGATTCTTGTGCTGCAAGGTACCTCTGGCTGCTCCTACTGAGTGTTCCCTGTCCCAGCCACGGCCCCTAAATCTCACCCCTTGCTGCCCTGGGCTGATGGAAGAGAAACCAGTGAGAGAAATACTCTGCCCCTCTTTCCCTTAGCACAGATTTACTTCCTGTGGGAACTGCTGACTGTAGATCACAAATAGCTTGTTAAAATGATCAATGGTTTCCCTTATTGAAATGAAAATCTGGTTATAGGATGAAGTGTGGGTTTGTCAGATTTACCATGGTGATAACCCACAGAAGTGTTTAAGAGATGGTTGCACCAATTCATTTTCTTTTATAGCATAACCTTGTGGAAGTTGACAGTTACCATGGTTTCACATTGCTCAACATTAGTTCCCCTGGAAAAAAAACCCAAAACCAACTTATATTGTTTTTTCATAGTGAATGAGGTATTGTTGTGTAAATTGAAATCCAAACAGATAAAGAAATTTGAATTTAAAAGGAATTTCAACAAAATACTGACAAAAGGGAAGGAGGAAACATGATATTTTGCAGAAACAAGCTAACCTCGAGATCTGCACTTGAGTAAATTCCTTGGAGCAGCCCAGGTGTGTTTGCAGTGCCAGGGCTTTCCCTCCTGCCAGGGATGTGACACAGGAGGGGCAATGAGTGTCCAGGCAAATTGGAAAGGCTGCATTTGTTTGTCTGCACTGGATGTTTTTCCTGGAAGGAAACAGCTGCTCTGTCTCATGCAGAAAAGTGATTATTTATACAGTGTAAATGAAAGGAGCAAACCCAAGCAAGCAGAGTGATCCGTGTGGGCAGGAAACCCCCCTTGGCTGTGCTGTAACTGCAGGACATGGTTTGAGAACAAGCTGCACCCTGTGTTTGTTGGGCTGGCTTTGCTGGTCTGGGTCCCTGTGGGTGTTTCCACCTCTGCCTTTTCCCCATGGGCCATTCCTGGCACTGCAGATCCCAGGGCTGGGCAGCCAGGGGCCTTCAGCTGATAAATTTGATGCCTCCTAATTGATGTGCTGTTGTCAAAAGGTGAATTGCACTGCTGAGTCAGGCTGCAAAGAGTGGTACAAATCTTCAGGCTGCTTTCAGGTAGATTAGGTTTTGATAATCATTGAGGTTAAAGGTGTAATTTAAAAAAAATTTTTGAATGGAAAACTTGCTATGGGCACTGTGTGGTATGTATTCTAGATATAAAAGTATCTGAGAAATTGGTTTAATGTTTCAGTAACACTGGGTGGACTAATTATGAGAGGATACTTAAAATCCTTTAGAAAGTCTGCCTTGTAATCTATTTATAGATTTATCCTCTTGGGTTTTTTGGTACATCATCTTAATGTACTATCTACTAATTCAAATTCAAGAGTTGCCTAAAGCACAATAGAAATTGTAACACTCTTCTTGTCCTTTTCTTTCTCTAGTCCTTCTAAGGAGATAAAATACAGGGAGTTATGTTGGTAGATGTAACAAGTACATACACAGTATCTGGATACAGATCTGTTAAATAGTGATTGGTATTATTAACTAATAAATAAATATTTACTAAATTAATATTATATAATGTTATAATTAAGTTATAAAATTATATCATTTTATAATATGATATAATAATGTATTGACTTTATAAATTATTAAGTTAATATTTTATTATTAATAAATTAATAATAATAATAATAATAATAATAATAATAATAATAATAATAATAATAATAATAATAATAATAATAATAATAATAATAATAATAGTTATGGTTGTAGGTAGTAGAAATCAGCCCTGTTCTTAGCAGACACAAGCACTAATTGTGTTGTTGTAGTGCCTGGCTGTGTGTGTAGGAGATGCTGGGTGTTGGATAGCACTGGGCAGGAGGGGCTGGAGCTTTTTGCCGTTTGCAGTGACCCTGCTCTGGGGGAGAACAACTCCTGGGGTGTCTGTCTTGCACTAACCCTCTCTGTCCTGGGGCTCTGTCCTCAGGAAGAAGCTTTTCAGCCTGAAATCAGACTTTTAGTAGAAAAGTAGGAATACCACTGAAAACCCCAGGTATTACTTTGCTGTAGCCACTGGGATTGCTGTTGGAGGTTCAGAGTGCTGTAAAAAACACAAACCCATGCAGGTATGGGTGAAACATGTTTCTGTGAGCAAGTTTAAGTGCTGCTGTTCAGAGGAGGTTGTTTTGTTGTTCAGAAGATGTTCATCTCCCCTCTGTGGCTGCAGAGCTGCAGCTCTCTGTGGGGAGAGCAGTGCCTGTGTGTATGTTGGGAATGACTCCCTTGGTCTCTGCATAGTGCCAGTATATGTGATATAACCAAGGATATTCCTGTTTTAACCCTGCTATCTGATTGCTTCATTTAATGTCCTGTTCCTCCACAATCATCCTGAGACTGTATAAAAACCAAATTTCCTCCTTTTACTGGCCATTCATGGATTTTATTGACTTTAATCACACCACTCACAGCTATCTTGTTCCCACACTGAAGAACCTTAATATGTTTAGCCTGTCCTAGGATTCCAGTTACCCCACATCTTTAAACTATTTATTGCCATTTTTATGCCTCTCTGTTCTCTAGCAGTGTCCTCTTTGAGGTGGAATAACCAGAATTCCATGGAGTGTCCAAGACACAGCCTTACTGTGGCTTTGAAGTGGTAAAAGAAATTTATATGGGGGGAAATAAAAGGGGGAAAGAAGTCTAAGAAAGAAAATTTAGGAATAAATCATGTTTGTCCTTTCTGGCAGTGGCTGAACAGTGAGCTGATGTTCCAAACTGACCATAACAATTGTGTGCTCTGTCCTGAGCAGTGTGGCTGATTTTGTCCCCCAATGTGTTGGTATTCAGGGCAGCTTGTCTCTGGCTACCTCTGGTGATGTCCAACTTAATCCCTCAGTTCTTTTGCCCAGTCACTCAATATCATGAAATGCTGTGATTTTTCCACACACTGAATAAATTTGTGTTATTGGTAAATTCTGTTACTTCAGTGGAGCATAACTCTGAACATGTTCTTGAGCTGGTTCTGAAGAGGAGGTCAGAGCCTGTCTCAGTGTCATACTCCTGCCATGTTCTTTTGCAAGAATAATTAACTGTGAAATTGGTAAATTTGGAGATGGTGACACTTCAGGGAGTTTTGCTGGTTTCTGTGGTTACAAAATGGTGTCAGTGCCAGTGTCCCCAGTCAGAACTGATGCCTCTGCTCAGTGGGGACAGGTAACTCAAGAAATTACTCCCTTACTCAAACACATGCATGGTTTTCACAGCTGAGTTAACAAAAAGCCAGAGGAACACAAACAAGTTGCTTCTAATGCTTTCAATTCTTTGAGCAGCTCTGTTCCATTCTGCAAGGAATTCTGTGCTGACAGCTTGGCTGACTTCCTCTTTGTAGTTTACTTGCCTGTATATAGATTTAGATTTCCTCGCTCTTTGTCTACAGGCACAGAAACACACGTGCACCTCCCTTGGTCGGTAGTTGTTTTGTCTTTGGCAAAATCAGCAAGTTGTGCCCTTTAAATGCTGGTTCTCACTCAGCTGGTGGGACCGGCTCAGCCCCTTCAGTGCCCTGTGCAGCTCCAGCCAGCTCCTGCTGGACCCACCTGTGGCAGAGCTTTTGGGCTCTGTGGGGCAGAGCACCTTCAGTACAGTCCCCCACCCCCCTTTGGAGCTGTAGGGTGGGGTTGTGACATGAAAAATTGTCAGTCTTAGCCAGAAAAGGGAAGAATATTTCCTTTCTGCAACTCTTAAAGATCGATTTAATCTGTCTTGTAGTGCAGTAATTGTGAGGGTATCATAACAGCACTGACCATTTGGAATGTATTACAGACCTCAGCACACTTACCCACAGGCATTTAAGCAGACATGAACAACCAACTTGAAAATCACTGAATTTCAAGTAATGCTTTTTTAACTCTGTGCTTTGAAAACAGGCATACATCCTCCCACCTCACTTTTTTTTTTCCCCTCAGAGAACTGTAAAATACAGCATTCAATGTTTCCAAAGCTGAATTCTCTTAAAATTTAATTGAGGAAACTGTGATCCCATAAAAAAAAAAATCCTGCCTTACTTGGTCATTAAAACCCAATTTTATACATCTGGAAAGTGCTGTTCATTTCTTGTGTTCCACAAAATTAGCATGTCAGCTGAATGGAAAGGAAAACATGGGATGACACATTCTGCCAGTTCCATTTATCCTGAGCTGCTTGTATCAAATAGAAAGACAAAACCCAACACAGAACATGTAGGAGCACAAGAAACACAGAAATCATAGACCACTGAGTTTATCCAAACTGCATTTGTTCCTGCAGTGTGTTCTGGTGAAGATCAGGTTTCCCAGCAAAGGGGGATCCTTTCTCCATCCCACTGCCTGGAATTGTGGCTATTTGCACATAAATCCCTTCTCATGACCTGTTGGACAGGTGGGTGATGAATTGGAGGCATAACCATAAATACATCACCATTGGGCACGGACCTTTGGTGATGTTTTGTGCCACCTCCTTGCTTGTAGAATTTGTTCATAATAAAGCAAACAGCTTAGCCGGATGGAGTGAACACCAAGCAGTGTCTGCACCATAGTTTTTTGGTGGTGTTCCAAAGAGTGATGATTGTTCTCTTCTGCTAACAGAGATCCTGGTAAAAATAGGGAGCTTCCTAAAAGAAAAGCCACTGGCAGGATGAACTGTGGGAGAAAAAAGAGGATCAGAGAGGACTGTGTTTAGTGCCTGTGTGCTGGGGCTGGACAGTCCATAAGCTTCTGGGACCTTTCAGAGTGTAGCAGCAGTGGGAGATCCTCATGCAGAAGTTTAATGCTGTTAGAGAGAAGCTCCCAGTGTTCATCAGCCACTGAGGCACAGAGCATCCTGTGCTTGTACCAGGCAGGTCCCAAACCAGACCCAGACCCCAGAAAATGGCACTGAAATATGAGAATTGAAGGCAAGATGTGAAGCTAATGCAGCTTCTCCACAGAAAAGGAGCAAACAGCAAAAAGGAGATGATGGGGTGGCTGGTTCTGCTGTCTATGGTTCCAAGTTTAGGGCACTTAAAGCCATGAGAGAGTCAGAGTCAAGGAATTCCAGTCTGGTGTGATTCATTGTATGTTTTCTACTGAATATGCTTCTGTCCTGTCACTGGTGGGCATTTGGATGTGAAAAGATTTCTTTTGTGTTCCAGATGCTGCCATGACCTAGCTACCACCTCAGTCAGACAACTCTCATCTCTCTCTCTCTCATCTCCAGAGCTTGGCCTGCAGGATGTTTTTTCCCCATGCATGTTTATCCTGTGCTTTATCAGGACAGCCACGATCTGCTCATTGCGGAAGTGATGCATTGCTGCTCTTAGAATTAGCAATAACACTTACAGGGGCATTACCTAAAAATCCCCACTTCCACACTGGAACACTCACTCAGCTGCTCAGAACACTGTTGCTTGCTCTGCTTGCTGTTTCTAGTTTCAAAGTTGATTCATATGGCTTCAGTATAAATCTTTTCAGATGCCTTTGCTGTTATATTATTGCATCCTTGTGAAATTCACAACTTTTGTGTGTATAAACCCATTTAGCTTTCTGTTAAGGGTATGGAATTTAAGTAAATTATTGGTAAATAGTAGTTTTAAGAAGTGGTGTCAGAACTTGGATTTCCTCACACACCCTGTAGGATCAGGGACTGAGCTAAAGTGGTATTTAATAAAACATCCTCACTATCAATGTTCTAGTCTATGATTGTTCTGAAGAAGTTTATGCCTCTTTGTAACTCTTCACACTATGTCTGAAAACACCTTTTGTGTCCAGGCACAAGAAAACAAGGTCATTATATTGGTGGAATTGCTGCACAGCAGAACAGCTTAGCAAAAGAAGGGGTGTTCAGCTTTCCAGCTGGGCTTCAGTTCAGTGATTTTCACCCTGCTGCTCCTTTGCTGCTCTCCAAATGCTATCCTGGTGGGGGAAGCCAGCATGGAGTAATTAGAAAAACTTCTGAGAGAGCTTTAGGACAGGCTTGGGATGCTGGGCATGCTGTAACACAAGAACAGCACAGAGAGGTGGGTGCTGCTGTCTCCTGCTTCAGTTGTGTCCCTCTGAGAACAGATGAACACAAAAGGGCTTTATTACTTCTAATTCTCTGTTAGCACCTGTGGGGTGCACTACACTTGTAAACACACAGATTAAAACTCAGTCAGTTCTGAAAATGGAAGAAATTGATGAGAAGAAATATCTGAAGCAGTGTTTTATTACATTTGTTAGGAGAAAAAACTCCCTCAGAAGAAACAACAATATTTAGAAGTACCACATTCTCCTTTCGTGGTTTTCCTTGTTGTCTCTGCTGGTGTATTGTTTTGTTTTTTTTCTGTAGTCCAGCTGACAGAAAAGAAGTCAAGGGTTTTTTTTCTGTCATTTCAGTATGAGTGAGCAAAAATTATTGCCTCTGCAATTTTCTGCAAGCTTGATTAAGTTGGGGTTTCTGCAAGCTTAAGTTGGGGTTGTGTCTTCCAAGAAGCCAAAGAGAAATAACAGTGGAGGGTCTCACACCAACTCCAATGAGTCTGTCCATTTGGGAATCTTTCAGCAGTGGAAAAGTTGCACCTTTTTCTTTTTTTGCTATTTGAGTTGGACACACATCCATGGGTAAAGCATGTTTTTAGTCTAAAAGAGCAGGCAAATTGCTAAAAATGCATCAAATGTCCCAGAATGTGTAATCTGACAGTGTTGGCCAGCAGTTGGTGTGTGAGGTGAAATGGCATTCATCTGAAAGCAAATTTTGAAAAATGTCTGCACACTTCTGCATCTGTGAAAAGTTAGGGAAAATGAAACAGTTTTGTAAAATAATCTGAACTTTTCCTTCCAGAAAATATCCTTCTACTATTACATGCTTCTGACGGCAGGCAGCTGGCAGCATCCCTGCCCACAAAGCTGGTGTTGTTCACAGCTGGCACTGCAGCATTTTGCCTACTCTTTTAGACTAAAAACATGCTGTACCCAAAAAAGTGTGTCCAACTAACACAGCAAAAAAAAAGGAGCTACTTTTCCACTGCGGCTTTTTCTCTGCCACCCCTGGCAAGGCTTGCTCTGACTTAGCAATGCAGAAATGTTATTTATAGACCACAGGAGTCCTCAGAGATAAGTAATTCTATTTCATCCCTTTTTTATGAAGAATGAACCTGGAGCTTGCAAAGCAATGCAAGGCTGAGCATTTTCTCTGGCACAAGGCTGATGCTGACCCTGGGTTTGGCAGTCAGGACTTGTAGCCTAGGGCAGCTTGTGGGAATATCAGTTTCTCAGGAAAATGGGAGGTTGTGCTGTTTACCTTAGAGATGCACTTTGAAGTACAAGCAAATAATCTTGATTCAGTTCTGATTAAGTGCAGTGTGACACTCAGAGCAGGGAGGTGGCTGGCCTAAGGTAGAACATGCAGAAATTCCTGCTCCACCATATGCTTTTAATCCATAGTAACACTTTTCTTGGATTGAGGCTGCACTGAAAGAAGGCTGCTGTCATTGAGCAGCTGACATTGGATTTTTAATAAGATGAAAAATCTGCTTTGGGGGGAAAAAATCAAAAGAAATGGTAATTTCTGTGGCATGAAAAAAGTTTCCTGATATGAATTGTCAAAATGAGCTACAGATCTTTTTGTGAGATTGTTTCCATTAGATTTGGGCTGATAGCATTTATTGGACACCCTGTCTGGAAAGGGATCAAATGAACTCTAGCTCCCATCTTCCCACCAGAGCAGAAGCCAAGATTTCCCAGAGCAGAGGTGCTCTAAACTATCCTCAGACAAAGCAGTATTTGGCATTTCCTTAACTCAGGAGTTGACAAATAGAAACTTTGTTCATTTTTCCAGTTAATAACTTCAGCTCAGGCAAGATATGTATATATGCTAATAGAAAATGTTATCTGTCACTGTGAGAAGGCAGTGCTGGGAAACATCTTGGTTTTGACCAACCTTATTTGTTTAAAAGCAACTAACCCAACAAACAAAACCTCCAACAAATCAAACCAAAGAAAACAAAAGTGTGTGGGAGTTTTAAGGACATTGAAAAAAGTTGGATATTTTCTTTTTAATTATAATCTGGTGTTTTATTAATGCTTGTGCATATAGTAGAGTTAAGCTTTTTAATAAAAGTATGCTTCAGGCCAAATCATATTTTATCAAAAATCTTTTATGCATTATATTAGACACTAATGATATGCCAGATCCAGAAGGGAAATAACTGTTCCTGTACTTCAGGAGGGAAGTGAGAGCTGATGGGGAAGGCTGACACATTTCTTTGCTCCTAGTGAGAATTTCTGTGGAATGTGCCAACCAAAAGGGAAACTGGAGAGGGAACATGGTGTGTGTAGGGTCTGCCACCCACTGACCCTGCAGAGAGGGGCTGCCCAGGCTCCCTGGGGTCAGAGGAGCAGGAATCCCAGGATTTGCAGCCTCCTCCTTGCTGTGGGCAGGAGCAGCACCATGGTCCCTTCCCTGGCTGTGCTGGGGAGCTCAGGGCTGCCTGTCCTCAGCCTCTCCAGCCGTCCCAGTCACACCTTGGATGCCTTCAGCTTCAGCTTTTGTATTTTCAGATCCTGTACTGCATCAGTGCATAGCTCTGAACTCCATACAGGGTGTGAGTTACTGTCCTCACATTTTGGTCACACAAAACAATCCCTCTGGGCCTGGGAACCAAGGATACCCCACAGCCTCAGGCCCCAAAAAGTGCAAACAAAAGTGAATTGGGGCAGCAAACTGGGGGTAAATGACTTCATTAGCTGAAGCTGTAATTGGAGAATTAACCCCTGATATGTAAATGGACCAAACTTACACTGTCTGAGAAACTGGTGCCCATTGTCCAGCTTGGGTGTAGCCTCTGGGAGGCTGTGACTGCCCAAGGTGTGGATGTTGAGGCCTTTAGTAAATCCCCACTTTATTCTCTAACTCTGTCTAACCTCTGCTCCAGGTAACCTCCTTCTGCAGAGCCCCACACTGGGAAGAGCTGCAGTGCTTCTGGAGCAGCTCACTCTGTGCTCATCCTGCTTCGTTTCCGTGCAGGACTCCTGCTCCCCGTCCCATTTCCCATTGCTCGTGGGCAGGACATGATCCCTTGGCGGTCACTGCTGCCCTGTGGGTGGGTGTTGGTGACCTTGCTGTTCCTGTGCACAACCATCAGAGCAGAACTTTGGCACACTGGAGATGTCAATGCTTGATTTGTGAGCCCATCCCCTTGGTTCCTCCAACACAGGTTTGTTCCAGCAGCCACTGAGGGAATGGATGGAACCAAATGGGTTTGTCCAGGAGCTCATGCTGCTCCCTTCTTGTGAAGGGATTTGGGACTCCATTGGCCTGGAGTATTTCAGCAGCCAGGAAGGCATGTCTGCCTTCATCATTTTGTGCCATGCAAGGCCAGCTTTCCTGTCTCAAACACTGTAGCATCGTTCTGCTGTCCTGGATGTTGCCTCAATTCCCCTTTCCTAATTTTAGCAGCTTATCTGAGGCCAGTGATTTAGGAGCCTGTTGGCCACGGTCTCTGTTTGCTGTCAGCACAGAGCATCAGACACTTGGAGGGGGTGATTCAGCTCTGCAGTTGGGCCCTGCTGGCTGCCAAAAATGCCTCCTCCCCTGAAAGAGGGGCCAGGCTCAGTTTTCTCCTGGCTCCATCCCACCCTGCCATATGCCTGCTCCTGCAGGGGAAGAGGAGTCCCCTGTTCTGGCTAACTGGAGCATTGCCTTCCTCTGAGATGTCTGTCTTTACTTTTGCCTTTTTTAGCTGTGTGTGAAAAGGGAGATTTAAATGCAAGGCACCACGAGGACTATAAGACATTAAGAAAGGAGAAAACCCCCTCCATTCCTTTTCTGCTTGTACCTGTTTTTGGTTCTGTTAGAGACAAGAAATAGTTAAAAGTAAATGAAACAAGAAAACCTCCCTCCAAAGCCCCCCAAATAATCATGAAAACCCCTCAACAAAACACAAAACCAATTCCTCATTTTCCCATCTGTACTGGATATTTTTCTTTGAAAGCTGGATTATTGTTTGCCTTCCATATATTGGCTCCCTGACTGCCAGGTGAGCAAGGCACATTTTATGTTGTTACCTTTGTAAGCAAACACAGAAATGGATATTCCTCAGCAGTTCCAGCAGGATTTTCAGAACATGGAACCTGCCTGGATGTGGCACTTGATCCTGACACTTTCAGGAATCTTTGTCATGTGTCATACAGTCAGACTATGCCTTAATTTACAAATCTGTTGTGTGTTCAAGAAAAAAAAAACCTTTTATTTAAAGGTTACTTGTTTGATAAAATATTTATCCACAGCACTTTTGTATTTTCTTTGTTTCCTTTTTTTTTTTTCCCTCTTTTTCTAATTTCCTTTCTTTCATCAGGGTCCAATGTGCTCTTTGCTTCCAGTCTGTGTAAAAGTTGTGTCATCTGAAGGAGAACACGTGCTTTCAACATGGACTGTCAATATTGGGTAATATTGTTATTGTTGTCAGCAACATCTTAGGGCCACTTGCACCAGAATCAAGTACCCTTTCAGTAAACTTTGGCATCAGTTTACATTTTCCAGCTTGCTTCTGCTGGAAAATGCAAAATAAGGAGGAGAAGTTAGAAAAATACTGCTAGAAATGTTTGGCCTTTGCAATTACTTCATGATTTTTCCTTTTACATTGTTTGCCTTTTCTCCCCCCAAAGTCTGGGCTGTTTATAAACCCCAATTTTAGTTTAGAGTCTCTATTTCCATTCAGGGAAATGGCCTCACATTAGCAGGCCCACTCAGGAGTGACCTACAGGACCTGAAGAGAAGGACCTACTCCAAATTACCATTTATGTTTAATTACCATCTATGTTTAATTACCATTATGTTTAATCTGTGATGTTCTGCAAATCTCATGGAGTAGTGCTTTCAAAGAGTCAGTAACATTGAGAGGATGGTGATGTTTTCACTGATATTCCCGAACTTAAATGATCAGAAATGAGTGAATTGATGGAGTTTAATGGGAACAGTTTTTCATTACAGCCCATTTTATCTGAAGTCTCACATGCAGAGTTCTGCAGTCTTGGGTTGCAAACCACACTCGAGTGCTCAATTCCAAACCAAAAACTGTTTCCAGGCACTCTTTAATTAAAATCTTTGGCATTCTCTGTTGATAATGTGGCAGGTTGCAGAGACAAAGCAGAAGTGTTTTACACTCCAGGGGTGTTTGGGAATTTCCCTTCCTGTGAGAGAGGAGCTGGGGGCAGAGGTTCTGAGCCCTGCAGCCCAGCAGAACCAGCCCTGCTGGAGCCCATTGGGCTGCCAGGAGCAGCAGAGTCTTCTCAGTCTCACAAGCTGGGCACAAATTCAGAAAGGCTGAGGGAAAGCATTGCCTTCTGCTGGGTTTGAAAGTATTGGTGTTTTGTTTCCAGTGTTGGGTTCAGCTGTTGTGAGAGAGGAAAGCAGAAATAGATGATTCTTTACAGCATCAAACCACAACTTTCAGGAGAAAATGTTCCAAAGAATGAGGGATTCAGGCTTTATTGGGTGTGTTTTAAGAAGTCACAAATGTTATGACCTCAGTAATTCCATTTTGCTGATTTTTATGCTGGAAATGTGTTTCATTTGTGAATGTGAAGGAGAGAAACAAAACCTTTAAGAAACAAGAAACACTAAAACAATTTCTGTTTTAGATTATTTAGCGTTCACTAATCTCCTGAAAGATGTCAAAGCATTGCTTTGTCCATCCATCTGCTGGTAGAATACTCTCACCTGGTTTACTGTCACCTGGTTTAAATATATTTCAGCAGAGTTTGAAAAGATTGCATTGTTTGTGAACTGGAAAGCAGAGTGGACTCTTACTCTGCAACTGAAATGTTAAAAATAAACCTTTGTAACATAATGTCAGAACTGCTTTCTAGATCTCACCAGTAAGAACTGCTTAGCCCTCACAGCCTAAAGATTATTGTCCATGGCCCAAAACAAGAGCTGTAAATCAATGGTGCCCTGCTCACTTCAGAGCAGAGATGTTGATTTATTTCCTTGGCAAGGTGACCTCATTAGCCCCACTGAGCAGAGGTCAGGTGCCACAGAGATTGAAATCAAGAGCATTTTTTTTTCAGTAGGAACTTCAAGTGGCTTTTCTTCAGAAACATCAGAACTTTAAAGCCTGATTGTATGGACTTTTTTGGGGCAGGCAGGGTGTTCTGGGACATGTTTGGGAAGCCAGAAAAATCTCTCCAGTGATGTCAAGCTCATATTTGTTATACCATTCACTTTAGGGTGAAAGGTTGTGGAGTTTGATTTTGGTTTTTTCTCACAGAAAATTTGTCAAGGAGACTGGATAAATGCTTATCTACTTTTGGGCCATAGTCAAGGATGACCTGAAGTTCGCTGTTTATCTACTTCTCTTAAAATTCAGCAGTTAGAGGATGGTAAGGGCAGAGGGGTTGGAGCTGGATGTTCTTTAAGGTTCCTTTTGACCCCATTCTGTGATTCTACGTAAGAATGAATTGTTGTGAGGTCAGTTGGTCAGGACCTAGTGCTTTTCTAGTTATTCTATTTATCATTGTATTTCTGTTTATCACGGTGCAGTGTCTGTGGCTTCCTAGGGTTCAGCTGTGCTGAGGGGAGAGGCCCCTGGGCAGCAGGAGGGCACTCATTGCCTCCTCACTGTCTCTGCACTGAGAGTCAGCCCCACCTTTTCCCATTCCACCCTTTCCACAGGGATTTCTTGGCAAATAGTCCCTGGTGTTGTGTTGTTCAGATTATTTTTTCTGGGGATCCTCCCTGATGATTAAAAACTCCTGTAAAAGGTGTGGATGTGCTTCAGTGGGGGACTTTGTTTTAGATGAATGGTTTGACTTGATGATCTTCAGGGCCTTTTCCCTCCTAAGTATTTTCCTGATTTTCTGTGGTTTTTAGGTGGAATATCTGATGCCCAGCTGTGCATTAGGAGTTGCTGGTGGGGTATCAGAGGAGCCAGGGCAGGCACAGTGCACTGACCTCACCCTTTCCATCTCCTTGTTTCCATTTCCTCAGTTTCCATTCCCAGTTCCTTGTGAGCTCAGGAAATGTGGAAGTGGGGAATTTCAGTAAGGGAGCTGAGCAGTACAAAAGAAAACAAACTCCACCACCAGAGCCTTTGCCCACCCCACCCTAAAGTCCACAAAGGATTGAAACCCTTCTCCATCAGAGCTCCCCAAACACCTAGGATGGGAACAGCACAAGTTGGAGACGCTCTTTGTGCTGTTACTGACACCTTCCGCCCTTGTGCGAGCGCTTTCACAGGCTCTGAGCATGGCTGTGACCCTTCCACCAGGCTCCCTGGAGGAATCCTCCCTCCCTGGTACCTAACAGTTCATAAGGAATTGTTGGTTAACCAGGAATTTTACCCCACACTTCACATCCAGGAACAGATTGGAAACCGCTATGTCCATAATAGGAGGGAGAGGCTTGGAATTTGATGGAATGCATGGTAATAAAAAGCAAAGCAATTGTCACATGAGTTTTGGCTTGAATCATGACAAGAAGCAGATGTGTGGCATGCTTTTTCCTTCACTTGTATGCAGGCCAAATGGTGCAAAATTCTTAAATGTTTTCTGCTTTTTGTTGCAATTTAATCTTCTCCTGAATAAACTGAACATGACAGTGAGCCCATCCAGAGCAGTTGCATAGTTTGACATTTCTGTGACTTTTCAGAAAGTGCTTGATTTACATTTATTTTGAAGGAGAGTAGGGGAAGGATTATATCCATCCTGTGGTGAAAAGATAAGTGTGTTTTCAGGTTAGAAACCATAAAAAGCACACTCGCTGTTTACAATAATGCCTCTATATTGGAGCAGCTCAGAGACTCTGAACTCTCTTGTACAACTCTCAGCTTTATTTTTTTGGTGTGTTTCAATGCATGAAGTCTGCTGAAAAATCTAGGTTTTGCAAAGCTAGATTTTGCAGTGTAAATCTAGGTTTTGCAGTGGGTGCAGCGTGGAGGTTGTGGATGTGCACAAACACCTGTGGGTGGGACAGAGCTGTCTGCAGGATGAGATCCTGAGGCTTTTCAGACACATCCCAGTGAGTGCAGATCCCCACTGCTGCATAAATGTGTCATCCTGGTCTGAGCCTTCCCAAGCTCTTGAGCTCTGTGCCAGGGAGTTCTGCAGGCTGTTTGTGTGCGGGGAAGTTCATTTCCAGTCTAATCCTGTGATAAACAGGGTGTGGGGCTTGTTCTCCTGCCAAAACCTGTCTGGCCCTTCTGCAGAGAGTCAAGTGATGCTGAGGCCAGTCCGCAGTCCTTGGGAAACTTTGTAGAGAGCCCACAATTTAGACAACTAATCCAATTAACTGAAGGAACTTCCTTTAACCAAATAAAGCTGGGTAATAAACTTGGAAACATTTTCAAGATGTCTCTTTTGAGATAGTTGTGTAAAAGATGCTCTATTTTAAATGTCCAAAACAGACTTGTAAAATGGCTGTAATGCTGCAAAGTGTTTCTGAGATTAAATTGCACTTCAAAAGAGAGCAGCCTTTCTGCAAACACAGTGTGTGTAGTTGCCACTGCTTTCAGAGCTTTTCTAACTTTCCCAGGCAGTAAAAGCAAACTGTGGTTCTTTCCATCCTCTGGCTTCAGAGATTGCTTGAGATTCAGAAAGCAGTGCAGAGATCAGCTGTGTGCAGGGATTTGGTTAAAAAGGGAAGATCTCACAGTCAGGAGGAAGAGAAACGTCACTAAATATTGTAATGCTTGACTGGGAGTGGTCCAGCTAAAAGTGGATAAGGAAAGGTTACCAGAATCCTTCATCCCTTTAACCTTTCTCTCTGTGCCCTTTTGTTGATAATAGCAATAATGTAACCAGATGGTTTTCAGTCACCTGGGAAGGGCTCCTCACCACTGTGCAAAGCCACAGTGAGGGCTGGATTTTAGCACAGGCAGCTGACAAAATCAGCTTCTGGAGAACTGTTCTAAATGCTGCTCACCCAAGCACACCTGGAAGCAGGAGATTGGCTTTGGCTGTTGCTGGGACATGTCTCAGCTGCTCACAGAACTCTGAGAGATGCTAAAGAATCCTTAACATATGTTAAATGTTCTTAGTGTTCATGTTTTAGTAAGATTACTGATTTGAAGCTTTTCTACTGAAAACCATGAAATGGTATTTCAAATAGAAGTCATGCTTTAATCGAATTACCAAGCTGAACAGAAGTTTTCAGAGGCTCCAGTTGTGTTAAATTCAGCCTTACTGGGGCATGTGGACATCTTGTGACAGTTACCTGTGGAGACTAGAGCTGGTTTCTTCTTTTGAGTTCATTAATACCTGTTGTAACTTCTTTTTCTGGTCCAAGTGACCTAATTCTTCAGACAATTCAGGAGAAGAAATTTTTAAAAAAAAGCAAAATTACACCTTAAGGCATTTTATATTGTAAAGTGTTGTCTTCTTGCTGTTGTATAAGATTTTTCCATTCTGATTCTGTTCATTATAAAGTGTCCCAGCTCCACAAACAGTTCCAAGAAAATGAGGACCATGAGCAGAATTTACTGCACACAGAATAGTTGTGGATATCATCAGTTACATATAACAATATATTCTGTTACTGAGGAGACAAGATGCACATTCAGGATTTGCTGAATGGTTCCATTTGAGCCATGTAAAGGTTTTTGAGGTTTTGGGGAGACTTTGCTTGGCTTTGGGGGAATTAAAATCTTTTAATTGCTCAAGGCCAGGCTGTTTTTCTGTCTTTTTTTCTTTTAAGGGATGAATTTTTGTAGGTATAACTGAATGCCACTGAAATTCTTAATGTAGGGCACTCAAACAGGATCTCCTGGTCAGGTGAGAAATCCTGTAGGAATAACAAAATCCATTCAGCAGTTATATAAAGTAAGCACAAGATTTGTTAATTGCATTCCCTACAGAAATGGTAATAAGGATTTCTTATTCCTTGGTCACAGAAATACTGAAATTATAGCTTGTTTTGTGAGAAGCTGTAAGAATAATTGTCTGCAAAAATCTCCCTGGAAAAGAAAAGATTACAGGTTAGTCCTGTAGTTGTCAGCTCAGCAATCCCAGCAGAGCCAGCAGGGCTGAGAAGGATGTGGAGATCTGGCAGGCAGCAATATTTCACACTGATGGGAGATGTGTGTTTGGTGTTAAGCATTCAAACCTGAGTGGTGTGAATGTGCTGCCCTAAAACAAGAAACTCTTGGCTGGTGGAAGATGTTTGGGAGGGTGGTTACAAAGTTTAGATTGCTTTTCCCCACTTTATTCCCACCACACATTGCACTTTAATATTGTTCAGATGGGTTTGGGTTGGGTGTATTTTTCTGCAGGATGTGCACAATTTTGTAGTGGTTTTTTTTTTTTTTTTTTTTTCCATGGGGCTAAAAATGCCGCTACTGAAAAAAAACAAAGTCCTAAACCTAAAAGCAGCTTATTTAATGAATAAGAGCAATCTGTAAATTCCTGAGGTTTTTGCAGAGGGGGCAAGTGCTGACCTGAATTTTTGTGCCAAGCCTTCCCCCTGTGCCTTGCCCTGAGGATGGATGGAGCAAGGAGCTCCTGGGGCACGTGGGGAGTGCTCTTTGTGCTCCAGGCACCCTCCAGGCTGTCTGAGAGGCAGGGAGAGGACACTGCTGAGTACCTCTCAGAAATCCTTCCATTTTTATCCTAAATACCTTCAGTTCTTCACCTGAGACACTTCTTTAAAGAATTGACTACACATGGAACAGCAATACCCCCTTACCTAGAATGCTGGTTTATATGAAAATAAAGGGCTGTTGTCATGCCTTTTGTTTTTTTGGGGGGACAAGCAGTCAGCTGGGTAAATATGCAGTATGAGATGACAGCAACTCAAAAAGGTTCTTGCAGAAATTATTTCTGCAAGAAATTGTAATCTGCAAGGTTATTTCTCAAGTTTGTTCTCAGTGTGAATTGTTTCAGAATTTCTGTCTGATGTTTCCAGCATTTAACAGCTCTGGCTGTTTAATAATAATGATCACTAATTAAACAAGCACAAGTTGTCCCTCTTCCACGTGGAAAAGTCAGTGCTGCTTTTTCCCTCTTCCCTTGGATTAATCACACAAAGTGTAAAACCAGAGTGCGCACAGAGGGTGCAGCTCCCTGGCCAGCACTCTCTGAGTCCCATTTAAGGGTTCTGAGAGAGCAGCTCCCTTCAGATGGAGCCTGTGGGCTCTGAGGTTTGCTCACCCACCTGCTGGGGTAATGCTGAATCAGAAATTGCTGATTTCCTGAGTTGCTGTGGTGGGAAATGCAGTGATCCCCTTCCACAGCTCCATCTGACACTCTGGCAGGCCAGCTCCTGCTTCTGCTTCTTGATGCACATTCCACTTGTCTCCCAGAGGAATGGGAGACTAATATCTTGTCAGTGCTTTGATTTATGATGAATTGTTAAAGGAGCACATTTTCTGCAGTAACACAAGATTTGGGAGTGGAAGTATAAATTACTGTATTGTTTGCTCTGACACAAATAGCTGCTTTGGCTTCGGGGAGTTTTATCTTGCTGTGTTTAAGTCTCTTAATGATACTAGCAGGTACTTTTTCCTGCAGAAGATTTATTACTTTCCAGTGAAGAAAGGGATGACAAAAGTATTAAAAAAACCCAAGACAAACAGAAACCTCTCTCCTGTTTTTGCTCTGGGGCTTCCTACCTTTTTTCCTGTAAGTCTGGACATCTGTGTGGAACTGTTGCTGCAGCAGCTACAAGATGTGCTGTTGCAGTTTTGCACATAAGTTACCTTTAAAATTGTTTAAAGTAGTTTCTTTTTTTGTTTGTTTAATTGATGGTTTTGCTTGTTTGTTGTTTTTTTTTTAAGACAAGCATCCTTTCAATTGCCAGAACTTTCTTTTCCCACTTCCACATGCATGGGGAGGAGAAAGAAAAGTGGGGCTGTGTGCTGGGAGGTGAAATGCTCTAAAACTTCTGGGCATAAATTTCAGATTCCTGTTTCCTTCATGTCTGTTAGGTAACATTTTCCTCTGCCTTGGCAGTGTGAACTGTGTGTCAGAGCTTCACAGCCTCAGCAGCTCCAGCAGGCAGCCCACAGAGGCACAGACTGCTGATGATGCTGATGGAGGTGACAAATGAGACTGTGTCACTTTGCCTGTTGACGTGGCACTGGGCTACAAGGAGTTGTGGCAATTAAGATTTAAGAACAACACTGAAGAATTAAAATTCATCTTACAGGAAGGCTCTCTAAAGGTACATGTGTGCTGGCTGGAAAAAAAGTACTGAGGGACTTTTATAGCAAATGTGAAGATGAATCCAGTTGGTTCTACCCAATGGGACAGCATCATTTTGATAAACTAATTAGCAGTGACAGACTCTGTCCTCAGGGACACTCTTAACTGAGTCCTGGATCCTTTCCTTGAGTCAGCCCAGAAAATGTTTGGCTGTCAGCTCCAGCCTGATTGCTGCCAATCAGCAAATTTCCTTCCAATAAATTAATTCCAGGCACACCCTGTTGGCTTGGCTGTTCTCTTTCAGGCTCAGTGCTAAATCAGACTTGGAGTGAAAAGCACCTACAGCTTCACAGGCACATCTTTGCTGCTTCTCAAGCCCACTGCAGTGCTGGCTGGATGGCATGCAACCCTTACAAAGCTTTTCCCATATACCTGCAAACTCCTGCCTGTTTTGGCATTCTTGCAGGATTCTTAATTAACTGATCTTTCATGAGGAAAAAAAAAATACACTTTCATGTGTAGGATTTTTCTTGGGGTTTTTTGGGATGGGGGTTGGGGTTTTTTGTTGGGTTTTTTTGGTTTTCTTTTAATCTCAAAGGAAACTAAGAAGTCCTTAAAGTGTTGATGTGAGAGAAGTTACTTCTCACTTTTGCTGACCATCTGTTTGCTTCCCTGTGTAATTCTCAGTTTTAGATATGGCTCAAAATGCAGTTTTATGTAGTTCCATGCTTAGAAAGACTTTGGGTATTTTTGCATGCACAAAGGTGTTTGTAGGGGTTTTTGACTCTCCTCATAGTTCTGAAGGCAGAACATCAAATAACTCAGAGGTATAGAGAGCAGGGGTGGGTATTCTTTGCAAAATAAAACTAAGCAGTGGAGATGTCTGTCTGCTTCCTCCCCTGGAAATGCACCCGAGGTAAAGGAGAGGAAAGGTGAACATGTTGGGTTTCTTCCACAGAGCTGGGAGTCTTTCTGAGACAGCACGAAAAAAACCCAACCAACAAACAAAAATACCTCCCTAGAATATTTTGTACCCCAGACATGAGGGGAAAATGGAAATGTGCTGCTACATCTCTGTCTCCTTGTGCACAGTCAAGGCCTTCCATGGCTGGAAGTGCTGTGAGCCACTGGCACAGCTTGCTCTGCAGTGACAGCCTGCAGTGAGTGCTCTGTGTTTTTCAGCAAGACAACCTGTGTGGGGTTTTAGGGAGTTTATATCAAGAAGGAATGGAAAGATTGCTGTCCCTTGAGCCCTGTGAGGCCAGGAGTGCTCCTGTGCAGCCCACCTGGGAATTTCACCTACACACACAGAAAATTGTTTTCATATGGTGGAGCAGGTATGACAGCAATTCCATGGTTTTGCAGAATCTCTGAAGGTGCCCCACTGATATTGTCCAATTCTTCCAGGCTGTTTGATGATTCCTTTTTATTATACAGCAGCAGAGAGTGCCCCTCAGTCAAATCTAGCAAGTGACAGCAATAACACGTTAGCAACTACCAATATCAATAAAGTAAGGTTCTTCAGACCAGTATTTCTATATAAAATATATAAATATATTTGCACACACCGTCCCTGGAACCCTTACTTTGAAATGACTGCTTCCCTGACCCACCAGGCAAGGCAAGCTCTCCACAGCCCTTGAAGACGGATATGAGAACATTTCCCAAAGCGCCACTTAATGAGCTGTAAAATGTTTTTTATTTACCAAATCCCAGCAACCCAACCACAGCCTGAACAATATAACCAGCTCCCTGCTCCCTAGAGCTTTGAAGCTTTTACTGTACATAGAAAAGAGGGTTTTGAGAGAGAATTCTTCACCCTCTGCTCTCTTGGGGCTGAGTCTTTCCCCTTTTCCCCCCAAGCCCAAGTAGCTGTGCTGTCGTGTGTGGGGCCCTGCCACACTGGAGAGAAAAGGCTTTTCCTCTCCTAACTGGAGATTGTTGCCATGATCTTTAGTCTTCAGTAGCCCTGATTCCTGAGGGACATTAATGAGAAGGATTCCTATTACATGCATGCTTTGTCTGTGCCAGACACAGCAATGGTGAGGGAGGAATGCCAGGCATTCTTGGATCAGTGTGAGCTTTGGTTCTCAGAGAGCTCAGTTCCTGTCCCAGTTGCACCAGCCATGATCAGCAATAGCTGCAGTGAGCTTCAGCAGACAGGTTTTCAGCTGCTGTGCATGAATATCTGCACTGGCAGGCACACACTGCTGGTGCCCACTGTGCTGGCAGAGGGACGGAGGCTCCTCAGATGGAAACTGAGTCAGCTCCTGCAGTTTCAGAATGGATCATCCTGTTCCACATGTGTAAGCTTGGAGGGAGCAGTGAGTCCAGGGAAGGCTCTGGGTTGTGATTCCATGGAGGAATTCCTGGGGGAGCAGTGCGTGTGTGTGAGCACTGTCCCAGGTGTTCCCTCACTGACTGGTGTGGCTGCCTGAGGGGCAGTGAGGCTGCTGTACTGTGAGGATAACATATTCTCTTGTTGTGATTTAAGTTGGAAAAAAGGCTGATAATCCTTGTGAAACTTGCTTGCCGTTGGTAGAATTGAAGAAAATAGGTTGGCAGAGGACCCAAAAAACCCCAAATGCTACTCAGTATAGTACTTTCAATAATTTTAATGCATTTAGTGCCAAGGACTTTTCTCATCTTCACCTCCAGCTTCTACAAGCTTCTGTTGGAGTTTCAAAAAAAAAAAAAGTTGGAGACTTTTTTTTGGCTCCTTTGATAGTTTATGATGCACATGCCTTTTCTATCTAATATTCCACCAGGAGCATCAAGGTAGGAGAAACAATATAAGCCCTAGCATTGCATGAGTGTAAGTCATGATGGAGTTATTCATCTGTAATTCATGGACATGACCTTTTGCTCAAAAGCACAGTATTGTGAAGTGGTGCTGGCTGTCCATCACTGTTGTCATCATGGAATGACTGCAAGGCAATGCAGAAGCCATACTGATAACATGTTCTTCAGCTTTCTCTCCCCTTGTATACATATTTATGCCATAGTTGTTTTTAAACATATTTTGGAATTGTGGTCCTATTGGATAAAATTTCTCAAACTGCTCATCTGGTTTTAGATCTTGATAGGAGGGTGACAGCCAGGGCCTGATGCTGACACCCAGCAGGGTGTGTGAGCACAGAGCTGAGCAGGGCTGGGGGATGGAATTTGAGAGCTGTGGAGCTTGGCCTTGTAGAGAAAAGGCAGAGGAGAGGGTGGGGAGGAGGTGGTCCAGGGTGGTGACTCCCCTGAGTCAAAGGGCTCCCAAAAACCATCAAGGCTTGCATTTCTTCCTTCTTATGAGAGGGAGAAGAAGAAAGAGAAGAGAAGGAGGAGAAGAAGAAAAAGAAGAAGAGGAAAAAGGAAGGAGAAGAAAGAGAAGGAGAAGAATAAGGGTGTGACTAGTCTGATGTTTAAAGTGTGGATCTGAGGAGATACAGGAGTTAAGCTGCAGTTCCTGCTCACAACCATGACTTAGTCTCCCTTTGTCCCACTTTCTTGTCAGTCGAACAAGGGTAACAACCCTGCTTTTCTCCCCCTTTGGATTTCTATTTCCATCTAAACCACTGCAGGCAAAATGAAGTTGAAGAAAATTTCCGTGGGAGCCACCCAGAACCCCTTCTTGTCCTGGTGAGGAGGGGTGCAGGTGGGGCAGCCAGAGGCCATCACTGGAGCAGCTCTTGCCTGTACCCTTGCTGGTTTGTTTCGTTCAGGTGCTTCCAGTTTTCCCAGAGTTAAACAGCTTTGCCAGGACTGGGTAACAGAGAATTGTCTTCTAACTCAGAGGTATCTTTGAGGAGTGTGCTTCTCCGTGCCAGCACACAAGTCCTTGAATGTGCTCCAGTAATTCCAGTCCTGGCCCCTCAGTTTGAGAAGGACCCTGGGACACTGAGCACATCCAGAGGGGACAATGGGGCTGGAGAGGGGCTGGGAACACAAACCCTGAGAGGAACCCCTGAGGGAGCTGGGGGTGCTCAGCCTGGAGAAAAGGAGACTCAGGGGTGCCCCCATCACTCTGCACAGCTCCTGAAAGGTGCCTGGGCTCAGCTGGGGCTGGGCTCTCTCTCCAGCAGCACTGACACAACCAGAGCACACAGCCTCGAGCTCTCCCAAGGGAAATACAGGCTGGATAGCAGGAAAAAGATTTTTACTGAAAGAGAGATAAAGTTCTGGAATGGCTGCCCAGGGAGGAGGTGGGGTCCCCATCCCTGGGTGTGTTTAACAAAGCCTGGATGTGGCACTGGGTGCCAGGGTTGAATTGAGCTGTTTGGGCTGGGTTGGACTCGATGATCTTGAAGGTCTCTTCCAGCCTGGTCATTCTGGGATTCTGTGAATTGCTGCTTCTCAGGAATGCTGAAATTGTTACCCCTGTTCAGGGGACGTTCTTCAGGACAAAGAGATGGCTTCTTCCTAGAGGTTGAATTAGCAGCTCTGGAGGTGCTCACTGTTTCCCCTTTCTCCTTGCCGTGAGTTAATTTTCCTCCAGTGCATTCTCAGGTTTGGATTGCTTGTGCTGTCTGGTTTGAGCTCTGCCAGCACAATCGGGGTTTAGTGTTTCCAAACGCTCACTGCAGCACCTTGGCTTTGGGAAGGGGCTGCAGGGAATGCCCTCAGGAGGATGTGCTGAATCAGGGCCCCCATGGTGCCCCCATCCCTGTCCAGCCCATCCTCTGCCCAGCCTTTCAGCTGTGCTGCAGCAGGAGCCCGTGGACACTCTGCTTGTGCATCACTGCTCTGTCCATCTCTGTGCTGCAGGGTATTTTCTCATCTCAAGGAGAAAAAGAATGTTAAAATTCTCACTTCTGCTCTGTTCCTAAAGTCTTAACAAGAATTTTCCTTACACGGTTTCAGTGCAGCTTTCAAACAATATTGTTATTTCTTGGGGGAAAGGAAGGAAAAGGTCAACTCCCAATCACCTACACCAGCAGAAAATCTGCACAAGGTGCAGCCACAGGTTTTTAATTACACATTTGCCTACTTTGGAGAAGCATAAATGATTACACATGGTGCAAGGTGATGGATAACTGAGATAAAGCTCAGCTACATCTCTTATAGAAAGCCTCCCAGAATTTATTGGTGCCAGTTCAGAAGTTCATTCCTTGTGTGGCTGGGGAGGTTGGGGTGTTTAAACATTGTGGTGAGGGCGCAGGGAGTCCACTTGACCTGGGTCACTCCCTGAAAGCTGTGGCACATTCAAACAATCCCAGCTCCCTTTGCTTTCCCACAAATGCTGGGAACAGGTGGAAAGGGGACAAACTCTTACAGTCAGTGGTACCATTTATTCCAGTTCAGTAGCTCAGCCACCATTTTCCCTCCTTTGACCCTTTCCCATAATTCTTCCTCCCACAAATACTTTCTCAGCATCATCCTGATTCTCACCTTTTCTTTAATATCTACTTTTCTCACCCAAGGTCTACCCTCATTTTCTCATTCTTCAGTGGACAGGGAAAAAATCGGGCAGAACTTGCTGTTAGCTTTCTCCTCTGCCTGTTGCTTCCAAGGAATGTGCAGTGTTCACCCATAGCACAAGTACAGAGTGTGTGGCAGGAGGAGCTCACGTGCCTGCACTGAGTCAGAAAAGGGCTCCATTTGTGGGAAAAGCCCTCAGTGAAGGAAAGGAGGCTTCCAGAAAAAAGAGCAAATGGTCAGTCTTCCAGGAGAGCAGCAATCTGGAGAGAAGCTGCCCTACACCCTTTTTTTCTGTAAATAGCCCTCTCAGTTCTGCTGTCCCTTGTTCAGCAGTAAAGTAACCAAGGTTGGGTGTGACAGGCACCTGAGCAGCACCGAAACACCTTCTATCACAGCACCTCTCTGCTGCCTCATCCAGGTGCCCCTTTTCCTCCTCCCCACAGCTCTGAGAAGATTTTGTAGCTCACAAATAAATGATTGAAGCCTTTAGGCTGGCAGCAGTCAGGTGAGAACACTTTTTGGACAGGTCTACAAAGACTAAGCCATCTCTTTTCATAAAAGTAATTTCATTGAATAGTATGTGCACTGATTGAGGGCTTGGTTGTTCTGTCATTTGCATGTACTTGGGATGGTGTCACAGACACATTTTATGAAAAATCCTTTTGCTAGGATTTTTCTCCTGAGAAGCTGAGGCCTCAGGAACAAAATGTAAACAATGGTTATCTGCTGCTGTGGAATGCAACAGGTGCATCTGGGATTGGCCCATCTTGGATGTTTGTAATTAATGGCTAATCACAGTCAGTTGGCTCGGACTCTCAGAGTCACAAGCTTTTGTTATCATTCCATTCCTTTTCTTTGATAGCCTTCTGATGAAATTCTTTCTTCTTTTCTTTTAGTATAGTTTTAATATATTTTCTTTTAATATAAAATATATCATAAAATAATAAATCAGCCTTCTGAAACATGGAGTCAATATTCTCATCTCTTCCCTCGTCCTGGGACCCCTGTGAACACCACCACAGGATGGTGCTTTACTAAAAATAAAATAAATAAATCAACTTCTTAATCCAAAATGTTCTTGGAATTAGCATAGCCCTTCCCTTCCATGTTGGTACTTCCATCTTCTTACTGGTTTTCTTATGTAAAATCCCTGTTCATTGATCAGTACAAGCAAATTGTCTCATTTCAAATCATTTGTCAAGGCTAAAAAGGGCTAAAAATGTTCCTGTACTGATGCAGCTTTGAATTCAAAGGTTGAGTTTCAGAAACTATTCCTTGACCTGGCCTGAAGACACCAAAATCTTTAATCAGACATTTCAGAAGGAGAAACCCAGAAACAGTCTCACAATTATTAAATATTTGGAACAAATGTGTGTTTAAAACCTGAGCAGAACTTGCCAGGTATTTACAAGAATCCCAGCTGAATTGGTTTTTTTCCCCTGCAGTTAAATATTATTATTAAAAAAGCCTTTTCTTCTTCTTTTTATTGGCATTGTTTCCTACAGAAACAAGGTGCCTGCAGTCACACACTGTTCTCCTCTGCTCTTAACTTCTCAGTTCTTGGAGAACTTCAGTGAAATTTGAACTAGTCTAGGCCCATTTGATGGAAGGGAAGAGCTCTCAACAATAATCCTGCAAGAACAGGAAGCACAGAGAAACCATATTAATATTTCCATTCATTGAAAAGCTGTAAGGTGAGTGCAGCTTTATTAAACATGAAAAAATCCTGAAAGGAAAGACTTTGACTCACAGAACTACCTGTGTGTGTAGCAAGAACACAAAATTCATAACTGGGGTGTGAGGCAGCAAGGGGCAAGGCTGGCACAGTCTGGATGCAGCTTCTGGAGTGCAGAGGTTCCTGAGGTGTTTAACCAGTGAATTGTTACAGAGGGGAGCACTGAGTGTTACTGATGGCTTTGGAAATTCTACCCTAAGTTGTTTAAAGAGAGGAAACAGTAGAAAAGGGATTCATATGAAGAATTCATGTATAAACTCATATCCTTGATTTTGGTTAAATGACCAAAAGATTTTGCCTAATGTGAGCACTTGCTTGCATGAGATCACTTTCAACTGACAGCCCTTTGCAATTCATTATCTAATAAATATCTTTTTATAGGACATTTCTGTGGAAAACATAAACTCCTGTTGGTAAGGGACTCTCAGTTTCTCTTTAGTCTGGCAGAGTCCAGGGAAATCAACATTTGCAGTGGCCTGACAGTTCCAAGTCCAGTCCAGAACACTTCATCACTTTTTATTCCCTTTGAGGGATGTAGGAGATGTGGCATTTGGGCTCTGACTCCAGCCAGTAGCAAAGCTGGGAGATTTCTGGTTCCTTTTTACACATTTCTGCTTTGGGTGTAACATCCTTCGTGGTGCAAAAAAAAGGAGGCTGGAATCTTGCTGTGTTTATTTTACTTGTGTGCGTCCAAAAGGCAGGGCAGTTCTTAGCTCAGCATTAGAAATTCTGTTTCTCAGTAAAAAGGTCAACAGAAAGGTGGTATTTGCACACTCAAAAAATAAATTGCTACCTAGGGTTCTCTTGTGTTTAATATTTTTCTCTTATGGGTGATAAAGCTGGATTGAACATACCCATCTAAGCTGTTCTGCCTCCTGCTATTTTCACATGGTTTTATCTTTTTGCTTTTAATTCCTAGAAATTTCAGGGGGTTTCCTTCATGCCTCAAAGGTCAAACTTCTACATCCAGCCTTTCCCTGAGCCATTACACTGCTCCTAAAGCACCCCGATCACATCACTGTGTTGGGAGCCAAGACCCAGGGCTTGTTTCCTCTCTCTCTCCTGGAAGGAGACTGATTTTGGTCTCCCACACAGCCTTTTATTTTTCAGCCTCATTCCTTCTGACTGGATTTTGACCAGAGCTGAGCTAACAATTTTGAAGCACACAATTCTCTCTGTGTAATCAAGACCCATGGAATTTGTGGTTTGATTTTTCTGTGTCTCATGCCCTAAGGAATTATTTTCCCCAAGAAAAAGTCTTTCCCTTTTAATAGCACTTGGGTTTTCTAGATGACTTTTCAAGCTGCACAGATCACACCAGAATGAAGGCAGCACTATTGTTCTGGTTCCTGGGGTGCCATTGTAAAAACTCCTTTTTCCCCCACCCCGAATATTAAAGGCTCCTTCTGCCAAACTTTATTTCTTAAAGATGTAGGGAAAAAATCAAAATGCAAGAATCAGGAGTATTTTATTAACTGTAAATATGTGCAGATCTGGGGTGGGGGAAGTGTCCACTTCTTTTACCAGCAGGTAGGAACATGGATTTCTAACTGAGTGTTATTTAGGTCTTCAGGAAGGGTCACCTTTGTGAGGAATATCTCACCTGATAGGAATATCTCACCTAGCATGTGGTAAATAATGGGTGCCTTGAGAGCCTCTGTTTGGGTGGGTCAGACCTGGGCAGTGCCACTCAGCTTTTCTCAGATTTGTGCTGCAGGAGCTTCACAAACCTGGCCAGGAATGAGATTCTTGGTGGGGATATTCCCTGGAAACCCCTCCTGGCTCTGTGCATGCTGTTCCCCCTCTCCAGGGGAGGGCACAGATGGTGACCTGGGGCTGTGTCACCTCCTGCAGCCCTTGCTGGAGCTGTTGGGGAAATCCATGGAGAGGAAGGAGCTGTCCATGGACAGGACTCCATGGGAGGGCACAGCCATTGTCCTCATTGTTCTCATTTGGCTCCTCCATCCCCTCAGTCTTCACCAACAGGAGGAATGTCACAAAATTTGGTGTAATATCCCACATTGAGCAGCAGTTCTGTGGCAGTGTGAGCTGGCACAGCTGTGTGGGTCCAGTTTGACAGAATTACTGGGATCTTTGCTTGTCCTGTTTCCAAGAAAGACCATTTCCCTGTGGCACCTGCCCTCAGCTCATCCTGAGAGCACTAATGGGGACCTGCAGAGCTGCTCAGAAGGGATCTGCCAGCAGTGCCCTTTCTGCCTTTGGTATCCTGCAAAAATACATTGCATTTAATTTATTTGGTTTAGGACATCTGCTTTTTGTCTGCTCTAACCAGTCCCTCTGACTAACCACATCTGGTCTAAGCAACATGCACTATATTTATGTGGCTGCAGCAATTTCACCCTGCTTCTGAGGTTGCAGAATTTTGTTCATTTATGAATAAATGCTAGAAATTCTTTTCTAGCACTTCTGTGGAATGGCTTTTGTTCAGGTTACCTTGATAGATACTCTGACACTGCATGCTGAGAAGTGGCTTTTAACATGACTCAGACTTGTTCTTTGGCAGCCTTATTTAATTACAGATCCATCCTCAAACTTGCTTTGTCCTCACTGGAGAAGTCATTTGTGAAGGTAGCAGCAGCAGCTCTGGAGGATTTAATGACATTGTAAAGAGGTGTTCATTTCCAGGGGGAGACTTGGCCTCAAGTGATCCCTCAGAGACTCTGATCTCAGCCTGGGAACGTCTCACTCAGTTCCTCTGCAGATTCCAGGAGTCAGCACTGATGTTTGATACTGTGTCAGCCTGCCCCACTGACAAGCAGGTATTAGTGCATTTTCCCCGCTGCAGTTTTGTTTTCCAGTCCCTCTGACACCCAGGGCTCGGGATCAAGGCAGAGCTTGGCCTGTGACTCCTGTGGGTACAGTAAATACAGCCCTGGCAGGCAGCCAGCCTGCAGCAACCAGGGAGTTTGCTTCCTCATCAATAATATTAATATTTTGAAACACTACCACCTTCTGGCAGCTGGAGGAGAGGATATTCAGACATTTCTTAGTGAAAAACATTACAATGTCATGCATTACGAGGAGATGTACTGGTGTTAACTTTGAATTTTGTTTAACTTTTGTTTTGAATTTTAATTCCAGTCTTAACTTTGAATTTTACATTCCATGTCTGAATCATAGAATATTTTGAGTTGGAAGGGACCCCAAGGATCACTGAGTCCAACTCCTGGCCCTGCCCAGGTCACCCCACGTGTCTGAGAGCGTTGTCCAAACGCTTCTTGAACTCAGACAGGTTTGGTGCTGTGCCCACTGCCCTGAGGAGCCTGTTCCAGTACCCAACCACCCTCTGGGTGAAGAATCTTTTCCTGATACTCAACCTAAACCTTTCCTGAGGTCATTTTCCTCAGGAGTTCTGCGCTCAAAGGCCTTTTGATCTGGATTTCCAGTGCGTTCCGTCGGAGAAAGTGTAATGTGCTTGTTCTCCTTCATTTTCCAGCTCAGACATTTGTTTCACTGGTGACATTGGGAACAGCCATTCCTTCCACGCACCCCTTTTTCCATTGCCCCCCTCCAGTATTGGCATAGAATTTTTGTAAATAGCATTAACAGGATAACATTCAGTAACATTTAATAAATGTTCTTTTATAAATTAAATGTTTTTAACATAGCATTTAAATGTTATTTAATAAATAACATTTTAAAAGCATTAACAGGATATAATCTAACTATTTTTACCCACCTTTGAGGCTCACAGTTTAGTTTTTGATAGTATCGACTGGTTTAGCTCCCTTGAGTGGCTCCTCATTGTGTGTCTGACAACTCAGAGACTCAGCCATTTGTTGGGATTGCATTTGTTTGCAGTGCAGAAGGAAATGGGAGATGTTTTCCTCATGCCCATCCAGCCAGTGGCTTTCCAAAAGATGCTCTGTGGCATTCACATTCTCTGAAAATTCCCTTCACCCAGGATTTTCTCCTGGGAAGCTGAGAAGCCTCAGAGAAAAGGAAAACAATTCTGATCTCATTTGCTTCTCCTGTGTTGTGCTCATGTGCAATGTGTTTGGAGATTGTTTACCCACAGGTGATTGTTCCATTGGATTCTGCTGGGAGTTGTTTTCACTCTTTGGCCAATCAGGCCAAGCTGTGTCAGGGCTCTGGAGAGAGTCAGGAGTTTTCATTATTATCTTTTTAGCCTTCTGTAAGTATCCTTGCTGTGTTCTTTAGTATAGTACAGTATTCTTTAATACAATATAGTATAATAAAGTAATAAATTAGCCTTCTGAGAACATGGAGTCAGCTCCATCATTCCTGCCTTTGTCGGGACACTCCCTGCAAGTGCCACAGTGCTGCTGTTCCTGCAGGGGCTTTGGGACAGACACAGCTCCCTTCCTCCACAGGGGCCTGGCATCAGCTGGGTTGTCCTGGCAGAGCTGCACCTCTCTGCTCTGGGAGACAGTGGGAGAAATTCTTCCCCCTTGGTCATTTATTTCAGTCTGATGTACAAAGGTATTGGATAATCAAGGTTCAGGAGAGGATTTCTGTGTCTGAGGTTCTGGTCCTGTGGCCAGAGAGAAGTCCACTTACTGGGTTCACATAAAAATTCACAGCTGGCAGTTCTTGTTTCATGGGGAGAAATTGGTATGTGTTACATATTTTCTTGGACTTGAGGGTTTCTTCTGTGTGTTTGGGGTTTTTTTTTCACTTGAAAAACGTTTCTTGTGTAACAATACAAGAAGTTAAACTTATATATTGTTGGGTTTCATGTTTTCTGGTCTGGACAGCTTTTTAGAAATATATGTTCATTTTTTGATCAGGCATCTCTGTAAATAATCAATTTCTACACTACTTTTGAATTTTTTTATGTTAAGCAAGAAGGCAATTCAAAACTCTGTACATCATCATAGCAGTTCTAGGGTTCTGCACAAAAGGTTGCAGCACTGGGTAAGTGCCACCTGCATTTGTAAGAAGGTGTTTGAAATACAGGGGCAGCCATATAAAATGGGGGGAGAATCCAGGTGTCCTGACTGTGGTGTGCCTGCAGTGGCTCATTTTTATTGTTTTACAATCTAGTAGCAAAGAAATTTAACTTTAAACATTGTGATTACTTGCTTATTGCATTTTGCTTAAATGCTGAATATAATCATGTCTTCCACTGACAAAAAAAAAAAAGTAGAAATTTCCATGCTGCTGAGGTATAAAGATGGTGAATGTTTTCTCAGAAGAGTTTGAATAATGGCATTTCAATGCTGTGATTATGCTGACTGCAAGAAAGGTGCAGGTCCCTGTGTTGGTAATTAACAACTAAAGAAAAAGATGCACTCCAGGAAACTAATTATCTTTATTTCTATCTGGCAGTGATTAATTTATAGCTGAACAGATGCTAAACAATGTTTAACTGCAGTAAATCCTGTCTTGAGCTGACAGGGCCAGCAAAGGAGACAAACAGAAGACAAGCTTATTAAGAAAGGGGCTGAATCCCATTTGAATTCCAGGGGTGTGAATTTGGGAATCACAGGGAAGTGAGCTGAGAGCTGGCACCTATGATTGTTGCATAGGTTCCAGCCTAAGGGTCACTGTTTATTTGGTCTGCTTTTAAATTAAAACTGGCCCATTTGCATTTTGTTGTCCTGCACAGGCAAAGCACCCAGGAGATGTTGGAGCAAGTGGCAGCTCAGTGCTGAGAGGAAAACTGAAATATAATTGTAAAAATTCCCAGCATTAGAGATCCTTGAACAAAGCTGGGTGCACAGAGTCTGTTTGCCATCCTGAGCCCTTGGCAGCTTTCTGATGTTTCTTCTCTGAGTTTTGAATGGACCAAGAAAATAATTACTCCTTTAGCTCTCCATAGCTTAGAACATTTTTCTCTCAACTTTGGAAGTCCTGAAGGAGAGGAGGAGTGGAATATAGCATTTCCCCACTTCACAAGTCCTGCCTTTTTTTTTTTAATTTTTACTTTCCCAGTGGAGGACATAACGGAGTTGAAAACCCACCACTCCTTTAGAGCCCCCCGATTGGATTTGTGTCCTCAGTGCTTCCTTACACAGAACTGGGGCTCACATTCACAAGATTATTTCAGTTTTAGCCTATGACTGCAGATTTCAGGAGGAGATGTTACTGATGTCCCACAGCGTGTAACCGTTTGTGAGAACACACTTGGAGAAGTGGCACCTGTAGATCTGTTGTCCCCAGCTGGGGATTTCACTGGAATTTCACATGGGAAAGGCAGAAGTCAAAGCCGGCTGTCATCCCTTGCAGTCTCCTGGCTGTATCAGTCTCCTGGCTTACTTTGGGATTAATTAATGAATTATGCAATTAATGGGGTCATTACCAGCAATCAGAGAAGCCCTTTTGCACAGTAGCTGCTCTCTGCCTGTGGTTGCTGGTGCAGGTGTGAAAAGGCAGCTGCTGCTCTTGTTTCTGGTGCTGAGCTGTCCTGCTCTGCCAGTGTGGGCAACACAGGACAGGGAGAAATTGTTTTCCAAGGAAAATAAGGTAGGATGAGACAGGTAACTAACTCTGGAAGTGGGAAAAGCTGTTCAGGGTCACAGAGGGCAGGTGGAAATTCAAGGTTGCAGGGTGGAAATTCAAGGTTGCATGGGGCCCAATACAGAGGCTTTTGTCCAGCTGAGGTCTCTGGAGCTGTGCTGATATTCTCATTATTTGAGCACTTTGGGAGCAGGACCACAGAGGTGCCCATTCAGAGATCTATTTAAACAGCAGCAGAACTGAGCATGGCCCCAAAAGCAGCTTTAACTGAGCAGAATGTGCCTGAAGCTGAGCTCCCTCTCACGTGCTGTGCTGTCTCTGGCCTGGGGACAGAGGAGATGAGGCTGTGTTTTACCTGCTGGGAGCCCAGAGCTCCTCAGGAAGGGCTGCACACCTGAGTAAGAGAGGAGAGAAACAAAGGAGCGCAGTGTGAGCTGCTCTGTGAGCTGTGCTGGGATAAAGGCATTTGTTCCATGCAGTAATTTGATGGGCACTGACTGCTCCTGGGTGGGAGCCTGGAACAGAGCAAAGGGCAGAATGTCACCCACAGTCCCTCTGCTATGGAAATCAGCTGAACTGCTGGCTGGGAGGATGCAGCTCTGGCGTGGGGCAGGTGGAGGGCGGGTTGTTGCCCCTGGGGAGCTCCAGAGGCACAGAGAGAGAAGAGGAGACGGGTCCTTCATAGTCTGCAGCTCACAAAGATGGGGAAATGGAACATTCTTTGGAACCATTGTGTGTAAACTGAGTCTGATTTATTGGGGTGTTGTAATGTCCAGCAGAGTTATGAATTTTAGTTCATAAGCTTGTGTTTTAGAAGTGCTCTTGAAGATCCCTCATGAGGGGTGAGAGGTCAGAGATACACTGGTTTTTAGTGAATTATGTTCTCCCATGGGTATCTGGGGTTTTGTCTCTTATTAAGAATCTGAGCGAGCTCATTTGGTGAAGAGAGGTTGTTTACTTGCTAAGAGAGCATTTGATGCACTGCATGCAGAATAAATACCCAACATCCAAAGAATTTCATGTTGTTACTGTAGGGCATTTAATGTGGTGGTTTCCTGCTAAACTTGATGAGTTCAGCAAGATTGGAGGATGGGCTTGAGCGTTCATTGGAAAATTTTTCAGTGGAAAAGCTCCTTTTAGAATAGCCTGAAATTGCTTAATGATTGTTGCATAGGTTACAGCCTAAGGGTCATTGTTTATTTGGTCTGCTTTTAAATTAAAACTGGTCCATTTGCATTTTGTTGTTCTACACAGGCAAAGAACCCAGGAGATGTGGGAGCAAGTGGCAGCTCAGTGCTGAGAGGAAAACTGAAATATAATTGTAAAAATTCTCAACAAAGACATCCTTGAACAAAACCCCCTCCTTCTTTTTAATAAAACTGTTTGCCATCCTGAGCCCTTGGGACATTTCTGATGTTTCTTCTCTGAGTTTTAGATGGACCAAGAAAAATAATTGTCCATTTAGCTCTCCATTATTGAGCCATTTTTTTCTCAACTTTGCTAGCAGTCCTCCAGGAGAGGAGGAGTGCAATTATCAGCATTTACTTCAAAAGTCCTGCCTTTTTTTTAATTTTTACTTTCCCAGTGGAGGACATAACGGAGTTGAAAACCCAAAACTCCTTTAGAGCCCCCCCGATTGGATTTGGTCCTCTTGTGCTTTTACACAGAACTGGGGCTCGCATTCACAAGATTATTTCAGTTTTAGCCTATGACTGCAGATTTCAGGAGGAGATGTTACTGATGTCCCACAGCGTGTAACCGTTTGTGAGAACACACTTGGAGAAGTGGCACCTGTAGATCTGTTGTCCCCAGCTGGGGATTTCACTGGAATTTCACATGGGAAAGGCAGAAGTCAAAGCCAGCTGTCATCCCTTGCAGTCTCCTGGCTGTATCAGTCTCCTGGCTTACTTTGGGATTAATTAATGAATTATGCAATTAATGGGGTCATTACCAGCAATCAGAGGAAGTCCTTTTGCACAGTAGCTGCTCTCTGCCTGTGGTTGCTGGTGCAGGTGTGAAAAGGCAGCTGCTGCTCTTGTTTCTGGTGCTGAGCTGTCCTGCTCTGCCAGTGGAGGAGAGAACACAGGACAGGGAGAAATTGTTTTCCAAGGAAAATAAGGTAGGATGAGACAGGTAACTAACTCTGGAAGTGGGAAAAGCTGTTCAGGGTCACAGAGGGCAGGTGGAAATTCAAGGTTGCAGGGTGGAAATTCAAGGTTGCATGGGGCCCAATACAGAGGCTTTTGTCCAGCTGAGGTCTCTGGAGCTGTGCTGATATTCTCATTATTTGAGCACTTTGGGAGCAGGACCACAGAGGTGCCCATTCAGAGATCTATTTAAACAGCAGCAGAACTGAGCATGGCCCCAAAAGCAGCTTTAACTGAGCAGAATGTGCCTGAAGCTGAGCTCCCTCTCACGTGCTGTGCTGTCTCTGGCCTGGGGACAGAGGAGATGAGGCTGTGTTTTACCTGCTGGGAGCCCAGAGCTCCTCAGGAAGGGCTGCACACCTGAGTAAGAGAGGAGAGAAACAAAGGAGCGCAGTGTGAGCTGTGCTGGGATAAAGGCATTTGTTCCATGCAGTAATTTGATGGGCACTGACTGCTCCTGGGTGGGAGCCTGGAACAGAGCAAAGGGCAGAATGTCACCCACAGTCCCTCTGCTATGGAAATCAGCTGAACTGCTGGCTGGGAGGATGCAGCTCTGGCGTGGGGCAGGTGGAGGGCGGGTTGTTGCCCCTGGGGAGCTCCAGAGGCACAGAGAGAGAAGAGGAGACGGGTCCTTCATAGTCTGCAGCTCACAAAGATGGGGAAATGGAACATTCTTTGGAACCATTGTGTGTAAACTGAGTCCGATTTATTGGGGTGTTTTAATGTCCAGCAGAGTTATGAATTTTAGTTCATAAGCTTGTGTTTTAGAAGTGCTCTTGAAGATCCCTCATGAGGGGTGAGAGGTCAGAGATACACTGGTTTTTAGTGAATTATGTTCTCCCATGGGTATCTGGGGTTTTGTCTCTTATTAAGAATCTGAGTGAGCTCATTTTGGTGAAGAGAGGTTGTTTACTTGCTAAGAGAGCATTTGATGCACTGCATGCAGAATAAATACCCAACATCCAAAGAATTTCATGTTGTTACTGTAGGGCATTTTAATGTGGTGGTTTCCTGCTAAACTTGATGAGTTCAGCAAGATTGGAGGATGGGCTTGAGCGTTCATTGGAAAATTTTTCAGTGGAAAAGCTCCTTTTAGAATAGCCTGAAATTGCTTAATGATTGTTGCATAGGTTACAGCCTAAGGGTCATTGTTTATTTGGTCTGCTTTTAAATTAAAACTGGTCCATTTGCATTTTGTTGTTCTACACAGGCAAAGAACCCAGGAGATGTGGGAGCAAGTGGCAGCTCAGTGCTGAGAGGAAAACTGAAATATAATTGTAAAAATTCTCAACAAAGACATTCACCCATAACCCCCTCCTTCTTTTTTAATAAAACCTTGTCTCTGCCCCTGGGACATAGGGGAGGCTTATTCTTCTTTTGATAGATTGCTTTTTAGGCTTTGTCCATATGTGAGATTGCATTATTGAGCCAGCAGACCAGTTGCTAGCAGTTCTCCACTTCATCACTGCCTGCAATTATCAGCAGATAGCACAAAAAGTAACAGTGCAGAGGAGCTCATAAAAGGGCCAAGAATAATAGGAGGGACGGCTGAAGAAAATTAGTGAGAGCAAAAAATTCCATTTGCTGGCAGTTTCCTGGTGGTCTTGGTGCTTTTATGCACTGTTTCTGTGACTCAGTTTGTGCAGAGTGTGGCTCTGCCACTGCCCAGTGTTGAGCAGCAGGACCCCAAGCACACGGTGACACTACTGAGACACCCCTGAGACACACAGGGCTGCATTCTGGGGTTCACAGAATCACAGCGTTGGAAGAGACCTTCCAGATCACAGAGTCCAACCCAGCCCCAACAGCTCAGCTGAACCCTGGCACCCAGTGCCACATCCAGGCTTTGTTAAACACACCCAGGGATGGGGACTGCACCACCTCCCGGGGCAGCCATCCCAGTGCTGTTCTCTCTGTTCCCCACTGCCCTGAACTGTGGGATGCACATTCTGCCTCGCTGGGGGCTCTGCCAGAGGTGCTGGGCACCCCCACACCGTGTGTTTGATCTTTCCTGGTCACAGCAGAGCCCTGTGGGAGGAGGTGAGGGGAGGGCACAGGCAGGCAGGTGTGCCCCTGCACCCCTCACCCACAAGGTGTGGGGCACCATTCTGGGGATAGGGACACCACAGGGACTGCTTAAATTTGTTTTCTGGTGCAGGAAGGAGAAACAGTCACTGTTGGTGTGTTCCACAGGCAGTGATTTGGTGTTGGCTTGTCATAGTTGAGATGGAGACAATACAGAGTGTGGTGTTGTGAGGTCCCCAGGACGAGGTGAGAGATGAGAATCTGACTCCAAGTTCTCAGAAGGCTGATTTATTATTATATCATATAATATCATATTATACACTAAAACTATACCAAAGAAAGAGAAAAGAGACATCAGAAGGCTAAACAAGAATGATTATGAAAGCTCATGACAGACTCAGTCTGACACAGATGGCTGTGATTGGTCATTGATTAAAAACAATTCACATGTTTGGATAAACAACCTCCAGACCACATTCCAGAGCAGCAAAACATGGAGAAGCTGAGGCTTCTCATCTTGCCAGGAAAAGAAATCCTGGTGAAGGGATTTTTCAGAAAATATCATGATGACAACAGAGCAACACACTCCATTTTCAGAAAGCTTCAAACTGTTTTTTTTCCTAGCATGCATGCTTTTTGTACATTCCTACAGAACTCATAAGTTTACACTTTACTCATTGGTCAGGAGAGACAAACAAAGGGCTTATTGGAATAGGCAGTTACAGGTTTCTCTTATTTATCCTTCTTTCTTTCTTGGTTTCTATGTCAACAGCCTTGGTAGAGAATTCTCTACCTTGGTAGGAAATTCTTTCAGGGCGTGTGGGGGGACAGGATGTAAGAAAATAAAGATAGTGCAGAGGTAGTCTCACACCTGAGGAGTTGCAGCTGTACTGATCCCCAAAGATCAGGAACAGCTGTGTCCAGTGAGGATGAGTGCTATAAAAGACTGGGCTGGCTGGTTGAGGACAGGGCTGGGGTTTGTTGGTGGTGCTGTGAAGAAGAAGGTGATGTTAGTGCTGTGAGGAGCTGCCCATGAGAAATCACCAAGAAGAAGGTATGGAACTTTTGCAATAAGATGACAACAAGGGTGAATGTGGATCCTCTTATCAAACTTTTCTCTGGCTCACAGAAATCACTGTAAAATCTCTTCCAGGTAGGGTTGGTGCCATTTTCCTTTTCAGACTTAAGGCACTAGAGTGCAGTGACAGGCAGAAAGATGCAGATGTGTTAAAAATGTCTAAAAGCACCTGCTCTGTAGCTAAAAATATCAAATTAGGGCCAGTATGCAAATCTGAAGGTAAGCTATTAGACTTGGTGTGGAAAGGTGCAGTGTCTGCCCAGTTTCAGGTTTAATGTTAATTTTCATTACTTTCCTCAAATCCACCATGAAAGCCTTTTGCATTGTGCTGAGAATATATTTCTTACACAATACTTATGGTAGTAATTCCTGCCAGCCAAGGATTTATAATCAGGCTTTGAAAAATGTATTCTTTAAAGTAAGAAGAATAAAAAAGATTTTTCCATCTACTCAGTTCCTGGTGCACAGTAGTGAAGCTGTGTAGTCTAATCCAAAGAGCTGATGAAATAAAAGGGAGATAACAATAGATTAACTTTGATTTGTTAGAATGTATTACATGTTTATCTCCCAGAAACACACACTCTGCAGTTGAAGTTTCACAAGTTTAATTTCAGTTTGTGTGTCCAGGCCATCTAATGGTCAACCTTTTTGCTGTGCTCTTCTTAGAAAGCACAGGCACTTGATCATGTTTTTAAATTTCTTTATCAAAAAACAAATGTCTGAAAACTCGCACACATCTTCAACAGAAGAGATAAACCTGCCCCCCAAATGGTAATTATTTTTAATTCACAGATGTTCAAGCTCAATCAAAAACAGCAACAGAAAAAAATTTTTAAAAATCCCAGTTTTGGAGTTCTTCATGATGAGGCTTTGGGAGTTTATTTTTCATTTAGCATTGAACAAAAGTGCAGACAAAGTTTTAAACAATTATTTTATGTAACTTTATTTTTCTGTAGCTTTGCAAGCCCTTCTATTTTCTTTCTCCTTCTCTACTTTGCTGTGGAAAATAAAGAAGGAGAAGAATTTTTTTTTAAATCTAAAAACTCTTAAATTTTGAAAATATATCCTCCTGATCTTTTCTTGCTGTAAACAGTAAAATGTGTAAAGTGAGTGTAAAAAATACACTCCAGTTGTGAGGGCAGAATGAGCTGTGGGAAGAGTGGTGGCACTGGGAACTAAGACACTCTTCCTTAAGGGAGTAAGAGGAGTGTGCTGGTTATATTTTCATATTTAAATATTCAAATCTGCACGCTCACCAGATTCCTTGAAGCTTGTAGCGGTGAGGATGCATCAGACTATTTTTGCAGTGTCTGTTGGCCATATCCCCCAAAGAATGGTCGTGCTTAGGAACTGGGGCTGCCTGCTCCTGATCCTTCCTGGGGGCACAGAAACATTCACATTCCAGTGTTTTCCCACCAAGGACCAGAGGCTCAGGTCACACATCCCAGGGAAGGGTGGAGAAAAAGGTAAAATCGATCAGGTGTAGCCAGGTGTGTCACTGTCATATTTTTGGAAAAATCCCTTCACCAGGATTTCTTCTCAGAGAAAAAACAATAATTACCTGATTTGCTTCTCCTGTGTTTTGCTGCTTTGGAATGTGTTTGAGATTGTTTATCCAACATGTGGTTGGTTGATTGGTTTCATGTGAATTGTTTTAACTCAATGACCAGTCATGGTCAGGCTGTGTCAGGACTCTGGAAGCAGTCAAGGGTTTTTCATTTGTATGTTGTTAAGCCTTCTGTAAGAATCCTTTCTGTATTCTTTAGTTTCAGTATAGCATTCTTTATTATAATACCATATAATAAAATAATTTAGCCTTCTAAGAGCATGGAGTCAGATTCATCATTTCCTTCCTACCATGGGGGACCCCAAGAAAATACCACACAGGTGCCCTCCTGATCAATGCGAGTCTGACTATCTCGGTTTTTACAGCAGCAGAATTAGGCTACAATTAAATTGCTTTGAAGAAACACAACAAATTTGGTTTAAAAGACAAAGGGATAGAGCAGCTTCATGTGTGGTAGATCTGGTCCTGACAGAAGCTGCTTTGATTTGCTGAGGCTGTGGAAGATGGGTGGGAAGGAACCCAATTCCGCAAATACAGGGCAGCCTTTGGGTGGTTGCTTTTACCCTTTTTCTTTGTTTCTGCACACAAAATGTGGCACCACACTGCACAGCTTGGGTACAAATACACCTGTAAGTGCCGAGGGCTGGAGCAGGGTGAGACCCTGGTGGGGGCTGTGTCTCTCCAGGGACTGCTGTGTGGGGACAAATTCCATCCCTGATGTCCCAGAAATGTGTCAAACACTGCCTGGGAAAGCTGGGAGGAAAAGCTCACGGGGTGTCCCTGTTGTACAATCAGTGAGTGGGATGCTCAAGCAGTTGATGATTGCAGTTAGGAAAGGTCACAGGGGACCTCGAGGTAGAAACAGAATTCCAGGGATCACTGGAATAAAAATCCTGGTTTACAAACAAGATTTTATCAGGCAGTCTTGGTGCTGGGTTTTTGTTGGCACACGCAGAAGTTTGATAAAATTAACTCTGTTAGTACATTCAGATTTCTGTAAGGCATTTGACACAGTGCCAGGCAACATTGTGAGTAAAACCATGTGTGATTATTAAATCCATGTTGCCCAGATCCACTGGATTAAGACTGCCTGAAAGATCACCAAAAACCTCCCAACTGGAAATGAGGAATACTCATCTAATGAAGCTGCTTAATTTGTGCTCATTCCATGGGGATCTGCATTCAGCCCAGTGCAAATCAGTACCTGTGTCTGGGAAAAAAATATAAAATTGTTGCCATAGAAAATGATGGGGATATTAGGGAAATTATTAAAAAAAAATAAACAAAAAACTGCTCAAAACCTTGCAGGGTATTTGAAGGCTACTCATGTTAACTCCTTGCCTTTATGCTGGGAACCCCTGGTTCAGAAAGCAGGGCAGGAGAGTGGAATCAATCTCAGGAAAAACAGATTTACAGCAGAGCTGTGCTTGGAGGCCCAGAAAAACATCAGACCACAGACTTCTAATAAACGCAGCTCTTTCATATTTCAATATAAATGCAATTGCTAAAGCCTAATTCCTCTTTGACTGTAAGGTGAGCAGCATTTCATCTTGATGTAATCTCTGGTGCAAGGGAAATTCTTGATACACATTTTTAAGATGTATCTTACATGTGCATTAGTTTGGTTTTTAAGCACTGTCACCTTTAAGGGGTTTTTATTTGTGTGTGGTTTATAAACTAAACTCAGTTACAGGCACAGATTTTCCATATGAGAAAACCAGAAATACTTCAGGAAACTTTGCTTGAAGAAACACTTTCCTGTTTGTGAAATAGCGATTGTAATTCTTGGAACTCTCAGGTGTCAGCACTAGTTACCCACAGTGGAGCTAATGTAACCAACCAGTATTCTCCTTATCAATTCATAGATGAGCTATTACTCCAGAGTAAAGGAATAAATCCGGAATGAGGGGTTAGAAAGACTGGCCTTGAAGCAGTCTGATTTCTTATTTACACAGTTATTGCTTCTCTGTCTTTAAAACATCAGACTGGCTCAGGCTGGGGGTGGCACTTGGTTTTCAGAGGTTATTTCTTGTAGCACTGCATGCCTCAGATTATGAGGATTCAGGGAGGAAATATTCATTGAAAAGTGTGTCACAAGCAGTGTTCTGGTCAGAAGGAAGGAATCCATCAGGGGTGAATGTGGATCCTGCATTGTGCATCTCACAGGAATCACGTGCATTAGGCTGCAGCTGCATTTGGGACAGGCAGTGGCATTATGAAATATTCATATTTTTGTGAGCTGAGCACAGGTACAAACCCCTTGTTCTCACCTTCCCTCGGCGTTTTGCCAGTCAGGGGCTGGGCAGGGACTGCTCCTGCATTCTTGGGTCCACTCTCCCAAAATCCCCCCCAGCCGAGGCTGGGAAGGAAATCCCAACTATTCTGTTGGTGATTTGGCTGCGTGGCACAAGGGGGAGCTCCAGGTTCAAATTGCTGCTGAATATTCATAGAGTGTACAGAACATCCCCAGCCAGGTTCTGCTTTAAATTGCTCAGTGTATTAGACTTAACTATAAAATTACAATTTCAAGACTATAACAGTTTAATGGAACTGAAACTACTTGATTTTTTCCATTAGAATCCATACAAACTGGCTTTTTCCTGTCTGCTGAGTTAATACAGTAATTCACGAAGAGCTGCTTTTTTTGTAAACCTGCTCAGCTCTAACAATGATGTACAGAATGCAGTGTGAGAACTTCAGGAGAGATCACTCCACGAGCTTTAGCAGAGAGCTGAACTTGAGCAGTGATGCTGTGCCCCTCAGCTTGTGGTGGGAGTGCTGCAGCAATAACGTGCTGTTGTTACTCAAAATCACATTAAAATGGAAGTGGGGTTCCCACCTCTTCTGATTGGCATGTCAGATGAGCACAAGGAAGTGACAGAAAATTACTGCACTGCCTTTCAAATTAGAACTGAGAAGTGTTGAGCTTCTTTCCTGCCCCAAATCAGTGTTCAGTGCTAATTGTCAGTGTGAGTGTGCTGAAGCAGCAGCAGCATGTGTGCAGTACTGTCTGGTGGCTCCAGGAATGTCACAGGCATCCAGGGGACACACTAAGCCCTGTCCCTGCCCTTCTCAGGTGCCTTGGGCACTTTGGGACTGGGACTGGTGCTCTGCTACAAAAGCTAGAAATGGCTTTTTTTTGATATTGCCAAGCTTAAAGTTTTGGGGTGTTTTGGGTTTTGGGTTTTTTTGGTTATTTTTTTGTTGTTGTTTGGTTTTTTTTAATCAGAAATTGCTGCTTGTTTGCTTTGTAAGGAAATGTGGTAATCCACTCCTTTGATATAAAACCATGGCCAAGGCCAGGAGTTTGCTAGAGAATTACAGCTGTAGATGGAATTTCAGTCACCAGGTGCTTTGGGTCTCTCTCCTGTAACTCCTAGAAGACATCCCAGCCTTCTGAACCCTGGGATCTTCCTCATGACATCTTTCTTGTTGGGGAAAAAATTCCTTCTGTGTCTTGTTTTTGGGAAAGGCAGTGAAAGGTACAGCAGCATGACTAGAGTGTAAAGGACAATATATATTTAGGGAGGAAGGGTGTGAATTGCAAGCTTGGGGCTACAAGCTGGCATCCTGGCTCAGAAAAATACCTTTTTTTGGCTTTACAGTGCAAGGTAAAAGTCAGGCAGTTGCCAGAGGCAGGAGTTCAGGGCTAAATGTGCTGGTGTGATCTTCTCTGGCAATTCCAATGTGCCTCCTGCAGTTGGGAGAAATTACAAATGAGGCAGATTAGAGCTGCAGGAGACTAAGCAAGTAAAGCTGCAGGAATAATTTAAGCAGCAGTTCTGCCTTCCCCATCTCCCTGAGAAGCAGAGAGTGGGGAAAGGTTTGTTTAATTCTGTATTGGATTTAACTCTGCCATTGCATTTCCAATTTCCTCTATACTTGAAGAGATCTGTGGAAGGAGCAGTGAATTTACCTTCTCTTTGTAAAAATAAAATCTGGGCGCAGTTTATGGCACACTGGGCTCTAATTATCACTAAATAATGAGGTTGCCAATAAAAGGCTTTTCATTTCCACTCCACAGCATACAGCTGTGTGATTAATCCCTGCCTCTTACTGGAGGCGCAGCTCTGGTGCTCCTCAGGTCCTGCTTGTGAGCCCAGGTCCCTTCTGGGGGTGCCCAGAGCACATGGGCTGGTCTGGGACCCTGAGCTGCCCTGCCCTGGCACAGCTTGGAGCTCTATTTCCATGGCAGTGCTCTGCTGGCTCCTCTGATTGCTGCTCTGGTTGACCTGGAGGAAACACAGGACAGGTTTTCAGTGAGGCAAGTGGAAACAGGTTTTATGGTTAAAATACTTCTCTGCATTAAAAAAAAACAAAAACCAAAAGAAGCCAGCATGGAGCAGGGATAGAGACAGAGATGGGGTGGTCACCAGGAGCTGCTCTGAGTCACAGAGACTCTGCAAGGGATGCTCAGCCTTTGTTGTGTCCTGTAGCCACCAAAACTCTGAGACACTGTCCCTGCTGTGCCATCCATGTGTGTGACAGATGCTGCTCCTTCCCTGCAGGGCCAGCTGCTGCTGCTAAGAGCTGCTTTTTAAATTTCCTTCTCTTACAAAGGTTTGTTTCCAGCAGTCCCAAGCAGTTACCCACCAGCCCCATAAACATGGGTGTCCCTGAAGCACAGCAAAGTGCTGGCCCTGCCCTGGGCTGGAGGGGCTCTCTGGCTGTGGCAGTGTCACTGCAGGCTGGTCACAGCTCCAGCCACGCTGCTCTGCCCAGGCTCACCACCAGATTGTAATGGTACAGGACTGAGCAGCTTTCTGTGGGATAGGTGAGGTAAGCAGGACTTACCTGTTGGCTTTCAGCTGTTTCCTTACACTAGTTACTTTCTTTTCAGTCTTTTTTTCTCTTTTGATTGATTCACAGAGATTTCAGAAGTTTGAGAGGAATCAAAGAAGGGATTCTCATTCCTTTCTAGGGGCCTCCATGTGCTAAGTGAAGTGAAAAACCAGGATGGAAATTGTGCAGAAATTTGCTGTGCCTCCTCAGCAAGGCAGTCCTGCCATTGCCCCCCCTCTGCTCTAGTGCCAGGCTGGCCTGGGACACCTGGCGGGGATTTGGGCAGAAATTTCAGCCTTCAGCAGAGAGCCTGGGCTGCTCCTGAAAGCAGCCTGTGCTCCCAGGCTCTGTGGTGCTGAAGGTGTGAGTGATGCCTCTCAGAAACACAGCCCAGACCCCTCTGTTCCTCACTAACCTGCTTGGGAGCTGTGAGCATCACAACATCATCCTCCAGCTTCTGTGGGTGAGCTCTGCAACAGGGGCTGGTTGGATGTGGCACTCACATTCTCTAAAAAATTCCTTCGTCCAGGATTTTCTCCTGGGAAGCTGAGAAGCCTCAGAGAAAAGGAAAACAATTCTGATCTCATTTGCTTCTCCTGTGTTGTGCTCATGTGCAATGTGTTTGGAGACTGTTTACCCACAGGTGATTGTTCCATTGGATTCTGCTGGGAGTTGTTTTCACTCTTTGGCCAATCAGGGCCAAGCTGTGTCAGGGCTCTGGAAAGAGTCAGGAGTTTTCATTATTATCTTTTTAGCATTCTGTCTGTATCCTTCCTGTGTTCTTTAGCATAGTATAGTATTATTTAATATAATGTAGTATTATAAAATAATAAATGAGCCTTCTGAGAACATGGAATCAGTCAGATGCATCATTCCTGCCTTTGTCAGGGCTTCCCTGCAAATACAGTGGTTGTACTGATGGATGTGGTGTGTCTGTCTGTCTGCCTGCTGCAAACAGTGTCCAGCTTACATCCAGGAGTGTTCCCCCTGGATCTGTGCACACACAAGACCAAAACTGAGGAGTCCAGCCCATGAGTGTGGGAACCCCCGTGCAAGAGCAGAGAGCTTTGTGAAGGGGAAGTGCCAGCTGGGAGCCAATTCCCTGGCACTGGGGTGGCACAAGGGCAGAGGAATGCAGGTCCCAGCTCTGCCCAGAGCTGCAGCTCCTCCAGCTGCAGGGGGGCTGGAGGCTGCATCCTCATGATGTGACCCCCTGTGCTCTCACTGATGCCTTGTGAAGGCTGACATAGAACAGAGGATGGACAGAGCTGAAGAATAAAGCAGGGATTTATTAAAAGATCTCCTAATGGATCCACCTTGGGCAGCACAAGAGCCCAGCCAGGGCTGCACCCAAGATGAGCCAAAATGGACACAAGGTCACAGGGTCTCTCCCTTGGATCAGTTCTGCTCCATTTGCACCTTGCAGTTCATTGTCCCATTCCAGCTTTAGCCCATCCTGTCCCATCCCTCTTGTTTTTCTCTCTGCAGCCCACGGTGTTTGTGCTCCTGGGCTGAGATTTGGATCATTTGTCCTTGGTGCCCAGCTGGAGCAGGAATTGTTTTGTGTCCCTGCTCTGGGCACAGAGCTCACCATCCCCTCATATGAAGCTCAGAAATACACACTAAAGCAGCAGAGAATGTGAAAAATAGAAAAGCTAAACCTGAGGCGTGATCACAAGTGGCTCTTAGTTCTGCTTCTACAAGTTCCAGGCTGGTCCCTTGGAGAGCAGTGGCATTAAGCCACAGGCTTTGATTGCCTAAATAATTTGGCCTGTGCTGGGCTAATCATCCAGTAATTTGTAATAATTTTACCTTATCTTTTTATGTGGATCATATATTGCTCTATTCAAGATGAAAACCAGTAAAACACTGATTAAATGGTTTTTTCCTCATGCAATTTGCTGTGTTTGCACCACTTGCCAGGGGGAGAGCTGTCATTAGAGTTTCAGATGCTTTTCCAAAATAAATGAGAGACCATTACTGCTGAGCATTACTGTCTGCATGGAGCAGAGTCATTTTTGGTAGTATTTAGTCTCATGCCAAGGCAAGATCCAAACAGAAACTTGTAAGTGTATTTAAAACTACACAGTCACATTGGAATATCCCCTACACCTCAGGGATTAATGAACTCCTCTTTTAGACACTAAGAGAGAAAATCAGGTGAAATAATTTACCTTTTGCCAAATTGATCCTTATTTTTTGTTAATTTTTGCCATGGTAAAAAGAGGCGATTCATCTAAAATGCAAGCAATAAACTACTTTCTCACCCCTGCACCTCTTTTGATTAATTTTTATCTAATTTTAAAACCTTTTATCATTAATTGTTCTTTAAATGCAATCTCAAAGTAGAGGATTGACAAGTTTAACAAATGTCTGCAGGAAATACTCTGCCATTCCCTACAGGGAACCCTTGTCTTGTTTTAATGACTTTAAACCAATTTGGTTCCTAGCTTGTTAACCTGGTTGCTCTGTTGGAAGATTTTCTGTGCACTGGTAGGACATGACATTCAATGCTTCCTCCTTCTCTTGCTCCTCCTGCCTTTGTCCAGCATAATTTCCAAAGCCTGTGGATTTGTGCATGGAGTGATTTCTCCCTGGAAATCTCAGACATAATTGTCCATCAGCAGTGTCCTTGTGCTGTGCTGGCTGTCATATCCAGAAGAGGAATTAAGTATCCAGCAGCATTAGCTGTGCAGGCTTGCAGGGTCTCCCCCACTGAAAAGCAGCTGTAATATCTGTGTGCTGTTCACAGTGACTAATGCCACTTCCATGTGCCTTCAGCAGCACCAGCCCAACCCACCCTCTGTAAGTTCTTCAGATACCTCCAGCATGGATGAGGCTGCAGACAACAGGAGTCTGTTCAGAGCCTATTGTAAATGTTGAAATGTCACATGCTTTCCTTTTTTGTACCATCGTTACATCATTTATTCTTCTATTATTTGTTTTCTCCTTGGTCCTTGCTGTTAATCATGGCAGTATTTTTAGCACACAGATAACAAGTGGTGCTTTGTAGCCCATAGTTGAGCCACAACAAACTGCCTGCTATTCTCTCATTCCTTTTGTCTTGTGTTCAAAATTACTTTGGTTCTCTGTGTTCTCTAATACTGTACACATCTTAAAAAAGAAAAAGGAAAAAAGAGACTTCCTGTCTATTTTTTTTTCCCTTTTCCCCCTGATTTTTTGGCAGAAAAGCAAAGCCAGTTCTCTTGTTGTGCTTTTTTTGTCTCCCTGGTATCTGCAGGCCTTTCCTGATGGCTGAGTTTGTCCTTCCCATGCAGAGGGGTGTCAGCCCCTCTGTGTGTGGGGGGCAAAACCTCTCAGCAAACACTTGAAAAGTGCACAGGTCAGGGCAGCTGCTGGGCTTGAGCAGAGAGCTCTCTGTCTGCCCAGCTGGGGCAGCCACTTGGGGCTCTCAGCTCCTTTTTGAGCCAGGGGTGGTCCCACTCAAGCTCTCGAGGGCTTCCTGATGTCCACAGAGAAGATCGGGAGCTGCTGGATGGCTCCTGACCTCTGTGCCTCACCCTGGCAGGTGGGACAGAGTTTGGTTCCTTGGCCATTGGAATGTTCCAAAGAGGAATTTACATTTTGTAGGCCCAGATGATCAGTGGGAACAGGATGGAACAGGGTCCTTTTAAGATCTCTGCTTAAGGCACTGTAATTTCATCCCCTGAATATAAACTGAGAAGAACAGAATTATTGCTATTATTGCTATTACAGAATTATCTGCTACAGCTAAACAGATTATTTGTGATTATGCTTACATGCCAAAAAAGGGCTTTCTGTAGGGGAGGGTTGTAGGGCCTTCCCTGCAACATGGTCTTTTCTGTTGTGTGCAGCATTGTGTCCTGTCAGGCTTGGGTTTTTCTATATTATGTCATTCATTCTATTTATTTTTCTCTTCAGCTGTCTACACCTTTTAGCTAACAAGTGAAACGTGCATGTTTGTGTGTGAGCTGCAGCTTGTTTGAGTTTACCTGGCCTTGGTGAGCCTCCTGATCTGCCCTGTGCTTGCTTGCTTGGGGGTTTTATACTGAGGATTCTGATTTTGTCTACATCCAACACAGAGGCTTGCAGCTTTTGCAGGGGTTTGAGGAAAGGGAATCTCTGCAACAGAAATCAAAACTTGAAAGGAAGCAAGCCACTAACTTGCCACTATGTCAGAAGTGGCTCCTCTTCCCATTTGCTATGGTGTACCTTAAAAGTAACTACCAAAAGAAGATTGTGCATGATCCCATGACTGAACTGGCAGCTTGGGTTTTCAAGAAGAGGACATTTGTAGCAAGGGGAAGGGAATTCCCTGCCCTTATTTTTCTTCTTAGCTCTTCTTCTGCACAATACTTTGTGCTGCATACATTTGTGTGCATTAAATGTGTTTCCCTCAACAATGTGGTTTTGCTGTTGTTAATCCTGCAGTGAACTTGTGTGAATTTGTGTTGCTGTTTGTCTGTGTGGCAGCAAAGTATAAAATCATGAACTCAGGATTGTGACCTTCCTGCAGAATCAAGGGGGAGAGGTGTAAATTGCAGAAGGAAACAGTTTTAACCAGACATAAATCTCCAGCAGTATTAGCAGAAAAATTGAACAGTATAGGTCAAATACATTGATTTTTGTATAAATATTCTCTGTTCCAGATTGTGGTGGCAGGAAAATCTTTCTACATTTGACCTCTCTTCTAGTGCAGTCATTTTGTGGGAAGTACCAAACACTGGAGCAAGGAAAACAATGCTTTGTGTTTAACAACAAAAACATGAATAGAGGCTGCTCAGTTTCCCACATTTCTCTAAAGCTCTTCAACCTTGACCTGGGTAAACATTTGTCTTGGACAAGTGCAAAGACATTCTGGTCTCCATAACTGGACCCTACTTGCCCTTTGCTACCACTGACATTTTCTGCAGTGTTTTCAGGAGCAATAAATACACTGCTTTTTGCTACATACTGAAATACTGCATCAAATACTGAGTTAGGTAGAAGCTAGACCAGATGAAAATTGCTGCTTTAACAGTGCTTTAAGCCATGCAGCTGGCACTGGGAGGTCTGTGCTGAGCCCATGCACAGGGCAGAGGCTTTGGTGAGCCTGTAGCAGTGAGGGGGCTCCAGGCTGAGCTCAGTCTGGAGCTGTGGGAAATCCATTTCCCACCTTTAGCCATCCCCAGAGGCTCAGGATTTGCTGAGTGCAGCTGGGCTCTTGTTTTACTCTTGGGGGACAATAAGTGTGAGTTGTCCTGATCCGTGTCAGGCAGCTGCAAAAGGAAGAAATTGGGTGAAATGTCTGCTGGAGATGAACAGGTAGATTCTGCAGTAAAATACAGATTCCTCTACCAAGAATAAAACTTGGGGGCTTTGGAATGATGATTTCAGCTACCTGTCTTGCTGGTGGAAAAGATGAACCAAAAGGGAAGTAGTTTAAGACCCCTTGAGTCAGGAGACTTGGAGGTCTTCATGTCTGATCTCTTTCTATACAGCACTAAGATCTTCTGTTTACTTTTCCTTCTGTAAAATTTAGCACCGCCATCTTTGTGATGAAGTTTTTACCCTGGAAATAAGAATAAATTGGAGCTATGTGCCTTGCACTAGTGCAGCCCAGAAAGGCAAATAACTTTTCCACCTGGGACTCCAGGACCATGCACCTGCTGTGAGGTGTTAAGGGTGGGCAGAAGCAGAGACATTGCAGCAGATAAGAATTGCAGTCAATAACTGCACACAGAGATTGGAAAAACTGTGTGAGGGAATGAAATCGGGGCTGAAGCCAGGGGGATCAGCAAGGGCTTGGAGGGCAGAGTTCAGGCCCTGAGCTGTGTTCATCCAGAGCTGCACTTCATGTTCTCATTATTGGCAGCTGGTCTCTAATCCCCCACGTGTATCCACGTGCATTTGGAGAAACTGGCTTCTAAGGAAAGCTGGAATTTTGACCTCAATATTAATCTATTTCTGTTTTGTTTTGTTTCGCTTTTAATGAGCCACAGGCAAGGTCTTCTCCCTGTGACATATGTGGATAGTGTGCAAATTAGGACATTTTCCATTTTGCTTCATAAAAATTCCTACGCTGGGATCACAGAATATCCTTTTGTATAGCCGTGGTCATCTGTCAAGGCTAATTGTTAGGTGTCTGCAACCAGGGTTTTCAGAAAGGCAATTGGATTCTTGCTGCCTTGGCCTGTCTAAAATCCTGTCAAGCAAATAATGTGAACCCTTGCTCCATGCTCATTCTCTCTCCTCTGCTAAGTTTGTTTCTTGTTTTTATTTGCTTTCTGCTATTATTTTCTTCTCGTAAGAGTTCAAGTGCTCTCCTCTCCTGAGAGTGTACTTTGTGCTGAGTCAGTGCTGTTTTCCACCAGTGTTTTCCCTCTGGCAGGTTCAGAAGTTGGGCATCACCTGTTTCCATTTGCTGTGCCCAGCAGAACACAGTGCAAGCTGCCATTCCCCAGGAGGGGCAGCATCACTTTCTCCCTCAGGATTTATCCTGCTCTGCTCTGTTTGCACTCAAGTGTGGTGGTGTTCACAGGGGTCCCAGGATGAGGGAAGAGATGAGAATCTTGACTCCATGTTTCAGAAGGCTGATTTATTATTTTATGATATATATTATATTAAAATAAAATAATATATTAAAATTACACAAAAGAATAGAAGAAAGTATTTCATCAGAAGGCTAGCAGGGAATAGAAAGCAATGATAATAAAATCTTGTGACTGGAGAGTCCGACAGCTGGACTGTGATTGGTCATTAATTAAAAAAAACTATGTGAGATTAATCAAAGATGCACCTGTTGCATTCCACAGCAGCAGATAATTATTTGTTTACATTTAATTTCTGAGGCCTCTCAGCTTCTCAGGAGAAAAATCTTAGCAAAAGGATTTTTCATAAAATATGTCCGTGACACTCAAGGAAGGTTCTCTCCTGGCGTGGGAATTGCTGAGGAAAAGGTGCTTCAGATGAGCTTTACTTTTCCCTTAGGAATGGCCCAGATATTGCTTTGATAAGTATATTTTTTTGTTTACTGTTCTATTTTCTGTTCTGTTTCTCCAGTCATTATAGTGGGGAATGCTCTTTATGCGTCCAGTTCCCAGTTAGGTTCTCAGCTTTGGGTTTGTATCATTTTCATTGCTCATTCCATTCCCTGTGATGGGTATAGAGGTGCCATTTGTGTGTCCTGGAGAGTTTATTTCACTTGAAACTAAAGAGCTTTCCTACCTGATGGTATTCCAGGCAAGTACTTCCTTTGCCTTGACCTAATAAAGATTCTCCAATTAACTTCTTCAAATTTCTGTGCTGTGCCTTGAGGTAACTTTTCATACAGCTAGGAAAAGAATGAAGGCTGTTCCACCAGCAATCTGGAATAATATTTTTTTGCAACACTCTTCAAGTATTTACAATATTCTGTGAAGCTCCAGTCAGTACATTTTCAGCATGATTTTGGACAAATTGATGAACACATCTTTTTGGAGGCTGACATCTCTTACATGTACCCTCTCTTGTTGGTTTTCACTGATTTTCAGGGCGTTCCTGGGCCAGCATCATCCAGTCACTCAAAGCCATCTGGTAACTTGGTTTTGTAGCTGCAGTCTTAAACTGTCTTTATAATCTAGAGTACAGGAGCTCATTTTCAGCCCTGTAGAAGTGGAGAAAGACCATTTTAAATGCTATTTGGCTTTGTGATTTTCCTTTTCTAATTATCTTATTAGCACACTGCATTTGTCTCATCGTTTTCTATAATTGCTAATAAATAAGATTATTTGTGAAACTTCCACTGGAGCCCATTAGAATAGTTCTGGCAGAGATGAAATTCTCATCGTGTCAGTTCTGCTTCACAAAATCTTCAGGGCAGCTAAACTCATTATGTGCCAGACTTGAGCTTTCTTGTAATCTGTTGGCAGTTATTTAATATTTCAAAATGAACTCTTTCTATAGGTATTTTTCAAAGGAGAAACTTTTCTCTCACAGAATGTTGCAGCAGTTGTGCTCAGCTGGTTGTGTAGAATACATGAAATCCTTTTGTTTTCCTTTGTGCATCCACATTTTACCCTGGTGACTGCAGCTCCTCCAGCAGAATTGTACTCTGGTATAAATGCCGTGGTTCTTTCCTCAAAAACAAGCCATGGCTGCTGATTGTGTGCCAGTAAACTTCTCAAGATGTGTTTCTTTTCTTTTTTTAATCAAGTGTTTATTTTGGCTGCTTAGTTCCTTAGAGAGCAGTGCTGGCCATGGGTTGATCATCCCTCTTTGGAGATCTCTCAGCCATGTGACGCTCAGTGAGTGTGACCAGATTTAAGCTGGTTCAAAATGACAGAATGTGTGACTGGGGAGGTTTTTGTGAGCAGTGCCGCTGTGGGAGTTGCTCGGGGATGAGCACAGCCTGTTGGTCACAGTGTTGGTCACTTTTAGTGCCAAGGCTCGGAGGGGGCTCACCCCTCTCCAGTTCATCGTGTGCAGCAGCTCAGGGAAAGCTGAGTTTGAGGGGTGTCCTGCTCTGCCTGGCTTTTCCTCATGGAGAATTGTGTTCAAACTCAGAAGCAGCTCAGAAAAACAGCATTTTCTTTCCTTTCTTGGAGCTCCGCATGAATGACAAGCAGCTGTGATAACCAGGAGAGGAATATGTGTTTGCCATGTGCTCTGCTTGTTCCTGCCACTGTGTGAAGGAGTGGGCAGAGGGGGCAGTGAGATCAAAGCTGATAATCCTGATGAATTATGCCACATTCTGCAGCTTATGTCACTGCTTTTACTAGTTGGTGCACGTTTCTGTGTTCCCTGAATTGGGAAGAAAACAAGGATTGCAGAGCCCTGTAGGTCGGAGCGTCACCTGCTCCAGGGGCTGCATCTGAAAACTGCAAAGGGAATGTCCAAAAATTATTAATTTGGGGACACCACTGACTGCTGCAGATCATCAGTGGATTCACACAATCGAATTTCAGGCAAACCATTCCAGCCTAAGGGTCAAATTATGAATAAATGCAAGACAAAACACACCATCTGGTGAACCATGCCTAATGTGACTGAATTAGTTTTTCAGGGGATCTCAAGGCTGGTTAAATGGCTTCTCCATATTTCCCATTGCTCCTCACTAAATGGCACATTGAGAGCTCCTCCCTTGCCTCTCCCCATCTCCCTTTAGCCCCTCAGTCACTCAGGGTGGGTGCTGGCTGCCCTGGGCTGTGCTGAGTTGTGCTGGAGTGACCAGGCTGCTGCACCCTGGCAAGAACAGGGTACAAATTCAGCATTTCAGATCCCTCTGCTCCTGGGGGGTTTGCAGGCAACACATCCCTGGGATGATTTCATCCTTAAGAAGTTATACCCAAAGATGAAAGAAGCAGAGCTGGATGTGAAATGATTGTTGTAAAGATTCTCTTTGTCTCAACACTTTATGATTTTCCAGAAAATGACTGGAAAAAAAAAAAAATTAGACGATTACTCTAGAGCTCCCTGGCTTTAGCAGGTTGAGTTTGAGAAGGCTGAGAAAGCAGATATTTTCTTTTAGTTGGTCCAGTCTGCAGATTTCAGTGTGTTCTTCTCTTACTGAATTGTTTTTACATTTGTACAGAAAGTAGAACATTTTTATAACACCAAAGAAATAAGTGGTGAGATGTGATTTTTCAAGTCTCAGGAAGAGTTTGTCCTTCCCAGTGTGTCTCAAAAAGGTGTTGCTGCTTTAGCCCTTGTTGATCACAGTGGAATTATTCAACCAGTACCAAGAAAAATGATGAAAAAAAATGCATGACAGATGACAAAATATTTCTGCTTAGATACTGCTGTCTTGATGTATAGTATGTAATTTATTTTTTTAATGTGATCACAAAATTAGAAGCATCTCTGCAAATATATATTAAATTTTCTGAATGGTGAATTTTATTCTTCTTCCACATATATGGCAGCTCTTAAGGTTGTATGACAAATAATTTCATCAAAAGCAGATTTTGCCCCATAGAGATGTTTGCTGCACTTCCTGGATTCCTATGAACTGTCAGATTTTCAGCTTTGCCATGTCATGTTTGATGTCCCATTCATCCCATAATGAAATAAAAATGAAATTAAAATTTGGATGCCTCATGCTCAGTGGCATTGGGTCAAATACTCAAGCAGAGAAGAGAAAATTCAAATGAAGAGAATTGCCTTGAGAGGAAGTTCATGTTCCAGGTATCCTGAATTTCCAGCACAGACAATCCTGAAATGCTCAGTGCTGTTCCCAGCTCTGTGGGATGTGCTGGGGTCTTGCTCCATAATCCCTTGAGAATACTTGGGAAAACTGCCCACAGCACCCTGGCTGCGGGGCTCTGTGCAGGGAAGGGCTGTGAGCACAGCAAGAGCAGCACCCTGTCTCTGGGGCTTTTGTGGATAAATATCACTGCTGGTATTTTTTTTATATATATATATGATACTATGTTATTAATATATTATATATTTATATGTAATGTATTTATAAATTCTATAAATTTTATATAATTAATATAGAAATAATTTATATGTGATTTATTCATATTATTAATACATTATTAATATATGATTAATATGCATTTTATTATATTTCTATTATATAGTAATAGTATATGTATTTTTATACATTTTCTATATTATATCTACATATATATATATATATATAAAATATATATATTATCTATATAGCTGTCCCTAATGCAGCTCCTGCAGTGATTTCCCTGGAATTCAAACTTATTTCTATTTTATTAGAAAATAATTTTATTCGAAGTTGTTTTTATTATATATGCTTTTTTTTTAAATATTTATATATCTTTTATTTGTATTATTAATATATTATTAACATATTAAATATTATATAATTAATACACATTTTATTATATTTATATTACATATATTACTATTACATGTATTTTTATATATTTTATATATAGTATATAGAGATATATATACATATGCATGTATATGTGTATATGTACGTATATATATAATATATATATACTATATATAGCTGTCCCCAATGCAGCTCCTGCAGTGGTTTCCCTGGAATTCAAACTTATTTCTATTTTATTAGAAAATAATTTTATTATTTGAAGTTATTTCTATTTTATATGCTTGCTTTTTTAAGGCATATTTTTATATGATTCATTTATATTATTTATATATTATATATTATATATTTAATACATATTATATTTCTATTACATATATTAAAATAGATATATTTTGGTCTATTTTATATATTATATATGCAGAGATATATATACACACATATATACACACACACATATATATATAATCTATATAGCTGTCCCTGATGCTGCTCCCTCAGTCATTTCCCTAGAATTCAAAATTATTTCTATTTTATTAGAAAATAATTTCATTATTCTAAGCTATTTCTATTTTATATGCTTGCTTGCTTTTTCTTTTTTTTAAAGGCCTATTAGACTTTGAGAAAACTGTGTACCTTGCTTCCTTTTCATATTAGGAATTTAAAAAACACATTTCAGAACAGCATCTGCCTTTTTAAAATGTTATTTTTACTCAGATATCTTAATTTATCTTTTTTATTGATGAAATAAAAACATGCCTTCAGTTGAAATGCAGTCTGCTATGTAAACAGCATGTCATTTTTTATCTTTTTTTAAACTTGAGATGAGCCTTACCTAAGATCTAAAAAATTGATAATGTTCTTCTGAAATTCTGAAAAGCTGGGTTTGGGAGGCTGGTTTTTTTTATATAATTTGGGTTTTTTTTTTTTTTTTTTAGAGTATCATAGCTTAGCCTGATCAATCAATGGAATAACATTGGCCTGAGGCTTGAGGTCTGGATGAAAATTCTGTCTGCAGCAGCTGTTCCCTGGGCTCCCGGGTAACAGTTGCTTTCAGGAGTGCTCCAGTGACAATATTTTAATACAGCTTTCCTGGACATTCCTGCTGACATTTCTGGGTTTAGTTGGAATAAAGTACTAGAGCTGTAACCAGAGTTAACAATTCTATACTACAATATTTCAGTTAAATTGCAGGTTATTAAATAAAGCAAGCCAATTCCTGATCTTACTTAATGTACATTTCCAGTAATTCAGGATCTGATGTCAACAAAAAAAATGGTTTAGATAGTGCAAAGGAGTAAAATAATCAGATTATATTTCAGGAAATGTATAGTGTTTATTTCAAAGCATTTTAAGGGGGCACAGAGGTAGTAGGAGGCTCTGCAGGGTGGGTCAGATGGACAAAAGGGCTGCTCCTAGTGAGGCTTTGGCTCTTGGCTGCGATGGGCTGGGGGATTGCTCCCTTCTTGCTGGGGGTGCAGCCTCCTGCAGTTCTCTGCCCTGTCTGCTCCTCCTCAGGAGCTGGAGCCCCTCTCCTCTGGAATCACCATCTCCTCTGGAATCACCATCTCCTGATTGCTCTGAGCCTCCCCAGGCTCAGGGTTCTTCTAGCAGGGATCTCCCAGGGACAGCACACAGGACAGCGCAGCTTGGAATCACATTTTTATAAAATGAATTACGCTCTGTACATCATCAGGACTGCAGCATCTAAGCAGAAATATTTTGTCATCTGCTGCACATTTTTATCATCATTTCTGTTGGCACTGGTTGAACAATTCCACCATGATGAACAAGGGCTAAACCAGGTTATTATGGAAAAACCCAAGAGCTGCCTTTGTGCCCTGCAAATCTTTTGCCTCCTTTTCCACTATCTTTTTACACCATTCATGGGGCAGATCCCATCTGTTTCACCACTCTGGTTACTTTTCTGGGCTTTTCCACTTGGGCAGTTCACAGTCCAGACTGTTGTGTTCACAGGGGAGAGCAAAATGATGCATCTGACACCATCTTATCAGAAGGCTAATTAGTTACTTTATTATACTATATTATTCTCTACTATATTACACTATATTAAATTATATCTAAACTGAATCTGCCAAGCACTTAACCCTGCATATAACTGCTCTCTCCCTGCTCTGAATCTCGTGACTGTCACCAACAGTCCCAACACACAAACACCCCTGGCCCTGACAGGCCAAGGAAACAAAACACCATCACTGGGGTAAACAATCTCCATGTTGCATTCTGCTTTGGCACAAACACAGGCACAGCAAATGATAAGAATTGTGTTTCCTTTCTCTGAGGTTCAGAGAATGTGAAACCCAGAAATATTTTTGGAAGAACTGTGCCTTGCTTTTCTCTGTGAAGAGAAATGTGGCTACACCACACCAGAGCTGGGCCACTTCTGATGTGCTGCTGGTGGCACCAGGGAGGTGAAGGAGCTGAAGAAGGATTCACACAGATTCCATGCAGTCTCTGACTGGTGGAATTTAGTCAAGCTATGTGATGAATCTAATTGTGAACAACAGCAATATCTGTGCATTATGCATGCATGTCTCCAGAGCTTTAAAGAGGGAGTTCTTAATCATGGGTGGAACTTGAAGGATTGGAGAGCCCCTTTGTCTCCATGGGCTGTGAACTCCTCCCTCCCTCCCTCCCTCCCTCCAAGCGGTCCTGTTCTCCTGGTGGTGGTGTGTGGAAGGGAGGATTGAGCAGGATAGGATAGGATACCAGGATTTAAAGGGAGGATTTATCAGGATCTGAAGGATAGGAGAGCCCCTTTGTCTCCATGGGCTGTGAACTCCCCCTCCCTCCCTCCAAGTGGCCCTGTTCTCCTGGTGATGATGTGTGGGAGGGAGGATTTAGCAGCAGTAGCAGCAGGTATGAGCTGCCTGAGCCTGGCTTTGCCCATTTTGGTCCCTTTGAGGGCTCTGGCATTGATGCTGCTGCTGGCTCTGAACTCTCCGTGTTTGTGGAAACTCCATGCACTGCTGTAGGTTTGTAATTGCACTTAGGGGCAGTTAATGGAGCCTGGTGATTCATGGATAAAAAACCAATGTCATTTGCCAAAAAACACCCCAGCCAACCCACAGGTTTCTTTATCCTGGGTTATAGTGAGCTAAGCCTCCAGAGAAATTCCAACAGCTCTAACCAGGGGGTGAATGCAGAGCAGTCAAGAGCAGTGAAAAGGAAAACCCTTGCATTTTGCTGTAGTGGATGAGTTTCTGATCAAACAAAGCAGCACACACAGGGAATCCCCAAACAGACTGGTGGAGGCCAGGAGCTGACCCAGTAAATTAAATTTCTCCTGTTTTACAACGAGATGATCCCAGGAAGCTGTGTCACATGTCCCTGTGCTTCCACAGTGGGTCACCATGAGTTTGTTTTCACATGATGAACATTTGAGCATTCACCAAATAATATGATTTGTGAATAAAGGTAAAGGCAGGTAAGATGCAGCAGGGTTGTAATATTGTCCAAATGCATTGATGTGAATTTTTACAATCCACACCACCCTTGGCTTCAGAGTAACAGTTTAGCTGGGTTCTTACTGGGGACACAGGTCCAGCTGGGTCTGCTTCTAAGATCTGAGCCCTGCCATCATTTTGGGTGTGCCATTGCACTGTGAAAATTTATACTCTAGATTAGTTTATGCATATATGAGTTACTTATTGAGAAAAAATAGAACATTGTCTTTAAAAGGCTCAGTGAACAAAAAAATACCATCTCAGTGCAAAAGGTTTTCCTTATCATTTGTCCTCTAAATACTATCTGGCTATTAAGGCAAAACATGATTTTTCTCATTTCTGTGTTCTAAACAATTTTTCTTTTTCCTGAGAAGATATTTATTGAGTTTACTGAAAAAGTAGGCCATTCTCAGTTATTTCTTTTTCTAAGCCACACCTTTAGCAGCAGTGTCCTACAGTGTATTCTGCCCCAGATTTTCCCCATGAGGGTAGCCTGGTGGAGCCCCAGCCCAAGCAGGACTTGAGAATTCCTTTGTGGGGTGTTCCCAGAAAGGACTGGCATGTCACATTCATGTCTTCTGGAAAAATCCCTTCCCCCAGGGTTTTTCTCCTGGGAAGCTGAAAAGCCTCAGAGAAAAGGAAAACAATTCTGATCCCATTTGCTTCTCCTGTGTTGTGCTCATGTGCAATGTGTTTGGAGATTGTTTACCCACAGGGATTGTTCCATTGCATTCTGCTGGGAGTTGTTTTCACTCTTTGGCCAATCAGGGCCAAGCTGTGTCAGGACTCTGGAAAGAGTCAGGAGTTTTCATTATTATCTTTTTAGCATTCTGTCTTTGTCCTATCTGTATTGTTTAGTATAATTTAATATTTTTTAATATAGTATCATAAAATAATAAATTAGCCTTCTGAGAACATGGAGTCAGAATTCATCACTCCTCCCTGTACCCCACAAATACAAAACTGGCAGGAGCTGTTCAGTCAGCAGCCACTGAGAGCAATCTGCTGTTCCTCAGGAAAGCAGGGCTTGCTCAGAGGGAATTGCTGTGTGTGGCCCATGCCTGGGGAGGTCCAACCCAGGTGAGGCTCCCTGGAGATCTGGAGAGCAGTGCAGTGTCCCCAGAGAGTTTGTCCCCAGTATCCCCAGCTGCTCTGGCAAGAGGACTCCAGTTCACACTTCAATTATGAATCTTTTCCAAATCCCACCCCCCTTTCATTGGAATTTGCTTCAATCTCATGAAACATAATTTCTATCTTAAATGCCCTGAGTTTCTGCAGTAACAAAAGAGTGAATTTTTGGAAGCTATCAGCTTTGACTGCTGCGTGGAAGAACTTGAGAATGTTAGTTACAAAGGTTCAAATATTAAATTATGAATGAAACAAACCTCTCCATGGTTTATGAAATTGCTGTTGGTTCGTGACTTGAATAGTTGAAAGTGGTAAATGATACTGCAAGAAACTGTGACTTTTATTCTGGTTGGTGGGTTTTAAAACATAAATATTTATAATAAATTTCATTCCCATTTGCAAAAGATTTTCTTTTTGTAAGTCCCCTGTAATACAGCTCTTGATTCTGATGGATGTGGTTCCACTTGCTGATCTGTTATTTCTTCTGTTTTTCAGTTATACCAGCAGAGTTGTTTCCAATGGACTGAAAGCACAAATTAATAATCCAGAACTGAAAGTCAGAGGATTGGACCCACTCATCAAAAATTTAATTGATAAACTTCAGCACTTTAATCAAGTAAGTAATTTTTCTAAGATAAAGCCATTTTATCATGGAGCTGAAGGTAAAATCTCCAGGTGGAGATTCATATTCATATTCCATCACCATATTGCACCTTCCAGGACTGCAGGCCTGAGGTAGCTGTGGTGTGGTTTTGGCTAAAGGCAGCTGAAGATGCCGTGGTCCCAGCTGGGCTGTGAGCTCCAGGGAGGCAGAATTCCCTGGAAATTGCTCCCTGGCTGCTGCTGAGCTGCCCCAGGAGCTGCTCCAGTTCCCCTGGAGCCTCCTGGGCTGCAGCTGCTCCTGCTGGGACACTCTGGCCTGGGCACTGTCCTCTGGCTGTGCAGCTCCCTGCTCCCCAGGTGGGATTGAACCCCTTCCTGACCCAGAGGTGGGGCAGTGAGAGGTGCTTTAAACACTTTTATTCCATTTTCAGTCTCATGTGAAGGGTGAGACAATACAGATGTTATAACTCGCACCATCATTATTAGAAGCCAACTATTTCCTCATTATAGTAATTGTTTCTTGGCCTATCAGCTTTAGCCAAACCATGCTGTAAATGTCTTGATCATCTAAAATTACTCTTTGTGGATCCTACTACAATGCATCTTGCATAGTTCTGTTTCTCTGAAGTATCCAGTCTTATTTACAAGGCCATCCTTTGAAAATTACTTCTAGTTCCATTTCTCTCTCAATAGTGTCTGTCCTATTCCATGGCATTTCTAAATCAGCATTTCTTACCTTGAAAGTTTGCATACACATACACACTATGTGAGCTTTCTCAAGCTTTGAAAATTCTCTACAAATCCATTTCCCATACTCAGGGCTGTAGATACCAACAGATCAAACCCAAAATGAGCCTGTGAGGGTGTGACAGCCATACTGCAAATGCTGAAGTCAGGACAGAGGGTGCTCCAAGATGAATTCATCTTGCCCCTAGAAAAACATTTCCTTAACAGGGCCTTCTTCTGCCCAAAAGGACAGTAGCCTTTGGGTTTGTCAGAGATGTGGTTAACCTGTGCCTGCCTCTGCCATCCCTGTGGGTCCCACAGATGCACGTGGCATTGGAATAAATCACATGGGACTCTGTGGTGTTTGTGAGGGTCCACAGGATGAGGTGAGAGATGAGGAATCTGACTCCATGTTCTCAGAAGGCTGATTTGTTATTTTATAATATATTATATTATAGAATGCTATACTAAAACTATACTAAAGAAAGAGAAGGATACAGACAGAAGGTTTAACAAGAATGAATAATAAAAACCCATGACTGACTCAGTGAGTCTGACACAGCTGGCTGTGATTGGTCATTAATTAAAAACAATTCACATGGAACCAATCCAACATTCACCTGTTGGTAAACAATGTCCAAGCCACATTCCAAAGCAGCCAAACACAGGAGAAGCAATCAGATGATTATTTACAGTTTTCTCTGAGACTTCTCAACTTCCCAGGAGAAGAAATCCTGGCAAAGGAATTTTCCAGAAAATATCACGGTGACAGGACTCCATTTTCTTCATGGTGGAAGAAGCTGTTTATCAAAAGCCACACACTTTTATAGACAGTTATGATACAGGTGGACCTGGTTGGTCCTCAGTCAATATCCCTCACACCAGTGGCTCATTAGACACAGCACCCTCTTGTAAACATTCTTGGGAGAAAACAGCACCAGCTGCAAAGATTAAGAATTGTTTTATTTCCTTCTCTGGTGTGGTGGTGTTCACAGGGGTCCCAGGACGAGGGAAGAGATGAGAATCTTGACTCCATGTTTCAGAAGGCTGATTTATTATTTTATGATATATATTATATTAAAAGAAAATAATATATTTAAATGATACTAAAAGAACAGAAGAAAGGATTTCATCAGAAGGCTAGCAAGGAATAGAAAGGAATGGAATGATAATAAAATCTTGTGACTGACCAGAGAGTCCAAGACAGCTGGACTGTGATTGGCCATGAATTGAAACATCCAACATGGACCAATCCCAGATGCACCTGTTGCATCCCACAGCAGCAGATAACCATTGTTTACATTTTGTTCCTGAGGCCTCTCAGCTTCTCAGCAGAAAAGATCCTAGCAAAAGGATTTTCCATAAAATATGTCCGTGGCACTCTGGATTTCCCAGAACTTCCCAGAGCAGTGCCTGGGATGTTTCTCTCACTCTCTTGTCTGAGCAGTTGTCCATAGCCAGACCTGCGGCGCCCCTGGTGCTGCTGCCATCCCCAGAGCTCAGGGTGGTCCCTGTGCCTGAGCACAGCTCTGGGAGCTCCAGCTGGAGCCAGCAGCTTTAACAAGATTGATTTTCATTTAGAGCAGGCGTGTTGTGCTGCCAGCCTGCAGGGATGCTCCCAGCAGAGCTCTGTGCACACCAGGCTGCTCATCACCTCCCACCATTAAAGAGTGGGGATGGAAATAGTGGGAAACACCCTGGTGGGTGGGTGGGTGTGCAGGAGGGAGCATAATCTGCACAGATACAACTGGGGGGAGTTGTTCAGTCAGGATCTGGGATGTTGTTAAGGCTGGGACTGGGAGTCAGGAATTCCTCTGTTTGGTCCTAAAAATGCTCCTTACCTCTCATCAAGCAAATCTATAAATCCATAATCTAAGCTGTAATTAATGTTTTTGTTAAATCTTGCTGGTCTCTAACATTCTGCTGTTTTGAAGGCTGCAGTTTAGGGATGCTTTGTATTTGATTTAACTCACCATAGGGGATTACAACAATCAGTCTGGTGCAGTGCTTAATATTGCACTGAAATAGGCATTGTGTGGTCAGATTGATGAAAAGGATAATTCATTATTTATCTGTCTTTGCATGTTATAGGCTAGAGTGTTAATTTACTTTATAAATATTAGATACATCCATCTGTGTAATAGTGCTCTATAAACACTGACAATAGGAAATAGTTAGAAATAGATTAAATCAAAAGTAGTTGTGTATTGGAAATTCTATTTCTTTGTCTGCTGTAGAAAAATAAAAATCTGCCTGGTCTAAGCTGCATACCAATTTTCTTAAATTACATACATTTAAAAACAGTCTCAGAAAGCACTTTTTAGCCAGCAGAATAAAATCCAGCTCTTGGCTCAGTCTGTAAGGTGGAAGTGTTGCTTTTTGGTACTTGCAACAGTTTCAGGAGAATATCTTCTTTAAGTAAATGTAACTCCCATCAGATTGAGGTGCTTAGCAAGAATGGATTCCAAGGGTGAAGGATTAAACAGAATACTGATTATTGCCCTAAGATGGTTTGTTCTTAAGTACTTAGAATAATATAAAATCCTTTGATCATAATTTTAGTAAGATTTCTTTGGAGATCAAAGCATCAAAGAAGTTGCTAAATATCTGAGGCTTTCACGTACAACATCAAACACATGTAGCTGTTTTCTACTTCTTGGAATTTTGTTTCAGTTGTGATATTATTGTACAAATAAAAACTGACACTGAAAAGCCAATTAAATCAGGAGTTTAAAGTGACATCAATAGTGTGTGTGGACTGTAAAGTTATACAAAATTCTATTCCTAATTTTGTGGACAAATTGAATTTTTTCATAAGAATATATATAGTTTTTTGGGGGGTTTTTTGTGATGTGTAGGGTGAAATGTAAGCACTGCTCAAATAAGGTGTTGTCTGTGTATCTTCTGAAACATTTGCAGCAGTGTTTGGAGCAGTGGTTGCACACAGAAGCGGTCCCAGAGGGGCAGGAAGCCTGGGGAGAGCAAAGCCATGCCCAGAATGTGCATCAGAGCTGATTTGGTGTGCCTGGGCCCCCTTCAGTAATATTGCTGAGCTACCCAGGGGAAACCATATCCTTGGGTAGGAGAAGGCTGTGATGAGATTTTTAAAGGAATAACATTTCTGTCTCAAGGAAATGTGCTGGGTCTGTCCCTCAGGGAGCCTGGACCTGCTGGATTTCACTTTCTCTCTGGTTTTCAGAGTGTTTGAAATCAGAATAACCTGCTCTGGATCAGTTTGCTGAGGCTGAGGCTGGGGAGAGCTGTGTTCAAATCAACAGGATTCATTTTCCTAAAAGATTTGCCTTAGCTCAGCAGTTCCTAAGGATTTCTGGAGCAAATCTCCTCGCTGCTGTCTGTGATGGTTTCTCTTCCTCCTCCTTCTTCCGCTCCTCCTCCTCCTCCTCCCTGAGAGCCTCTGTCAGGCCAGCAGGGCTTGGCCATTGTGAGCAGGAAGGGCTCTGGCCAGGCAGGAGCAGCCAAAAATTCCCTCATTCAGATCCCACCCTTTGCCCTTTCTCTGTGAGCTCCATGTTATGTCCACAAAGGTAAAAGATCCAATAACTCCATTGACCCTAAATCTCATGTTTGTGAACAAAACTCTTGTCCTGCTCCTGTTCCAGTTGGTGCATCCCAGCTCCAGCGTGTTGCAAATAATCTGTATGCAAAGCATCTTCCATTCCTGCTGTCATTTAGGCTGAAATGCCACTTTGGTGGATATTATAGCAGCTCCTCATTTTTATTTTTTTTTTTCATCTGGGACTTAAATCCTCAGCACATCGTTGTTGTTTTTTTCCTAAAATGGTTATGCAAATAGCAGGCTATTTTATATCCACTTGGCAAAGCTGGAAGTAAAGTGAAATTTAGAGAATATTATTCAACAATTACTGTTATTTGCATCCCTGACAGATAAGGTGGTTGAAGGGTTTATTGTTAGTGGCTGATTCACATATCAATAGAATTACTGAGCTACAATTTACAGTAACTTCTAGTAATGCAAAAACAGATCAAGTGAAGTCCCAGGTTGATGGAGAAAAAAGCAGCAGAAATAACATCTTTTCCTCCCTCTTTTTTGTGAATAGAGCAGGTGTGAACCACAATTGATGTTAAACACAATAATCTCCCATTGCACCTTTTTTGAGTGCTGCTTCTTGCCACAAAATCACACTTAAATGTTCCAATGTTTTTCTTCAGCCTGATGCTTTTCATAGTTCAAATTAAACTGGTTCTCAGGCCAAGGTTAAAAATCCTCAAGGATCAATTGCCCTGGGAAAAATGAGAATGCTGGGAAAAGTGAAAAAGCTGTGACTGTACCTTTTCTAGCAGGGAGGTATCAACTTTCTCAAGGGATTATAATATAATAAGCATTATACAGGTTTGACTTATTTGGTTTTTGTCAGCCTAAGTCTGCTCCTGACAGGTTTTGTGAATCAGTTTTGTGTTTTGCTCTTGTCAGAGATGAATGCTGAGGGCATGGCTGGAGTTCAAGGCAGTGCAATAACCTAGTGGAGAAAATGAGAGTAATGTCAAAGCAAATCTTGCTGAATGTGGACCCATATATTTTATTTTTTTTCTCTCTGCCAAAGTCTCCTGGATCTGCCAGCTGAACTAAGAAATGTATGTAACTTAATTCCTTTCAGACTTCTATACAGAGGATTCTGTTAGAGCAGAGTTCAAAGCAGCAGCACTGAGATGTTTCATTCCAATGATATGAGCCAGCCATAATTTAATCTTGAAAGTGAATTTAGTTGAGTTACACAATAGGGAATAATACAATAAATCATTTAAGTAGTACTTAATTTAAAAGTGTGTATTTTTTAGACATCTATAAAATTTATTACCTTGTAGAGTTTTTATATGAGATATGAGTGGAGACAAGTTGGTTTGATTTTTAGCCAAAGTTGTAGCTGCCTTGGACTAGGATTCAGAATTTTCTGTTCTTGGTTTCATCCATGGAAGGAAAGGCATCACCTGAGGAAGATTGATGCTTTCCTGCTTCTATCCCCTGGTATTTCAAAGCCCCCACAGGCTGTGAACAGGTCCCACTGCTTGTCCCCCCCAGCCCTGCCCAGAGCTGTCACTGTCACAGAAATGGCATTTCCCCTCCCAGCAGTGGCAGCTGCTCAGGACACAGCACAGGGGTCACTTCTTTCTGCAGGGCAGCTGTGCCAGCTCTGGGGCAGAGCACCTCACAGGTGGATCTTGTCTGCAGTCAGGTGCAAGGCAATTTTTCACTGAAGGAAGCACCTCTGCAGCTGTGCTGCTCCTTTCTGAATCCACCTCCCTGGGAAGGCATTGACAGCCCTCAGCACCTTTGTCTCCCAAAGCAAACAGCAGGGATCATTGAATTAATACCACATTTATTGGTTGATTAATGGATAGCACCAAGACATGCACATACCACAGGAAAATAAAGACAGAATTAATGAAACCTGAAACAATTATGTTTAGGATTTTGTGAAGACCAGGAAAGACCAATTGAACTGAACTGTTTTGGTTTTTTATTTCCTGCCCTGCTGTATAAAAATTGTTCACCCTTATAGTAAAATAAACTATCATCTCAGATTACTTCAGTAGTTATACAAAGTTTGTTTCTCATCCTGTTTTTTTCAATATATTTGTCTTTATTGGATTCATGGGCAGTTTTTCTTCTCCCCTGCTAAGTTAAACATGTCTTTGCTTCCAGATATGGATGCTGAATGTTCAGCTCTGAGATAAGTTGTGATCTTTTTCACAATCCATATGCAATGAAACAATTCATCCCAATGCTTGAAACAATCCAGTTTACTCGAAGACTGAGAATGATCTTCCTCTGTGTGCTCTCTTCTGTATGGTTTTCTATTTCTTAGGAAATACATATCATATATAAATCTGTATAAATGTAAAAGCAGAGCAGCTGACAGTGATTTGTCACTGGGCTGTTCATCTGGAGATGTGGGATCTCCTCTTCCAGGGCTGGGCAGCTCCAGGCTTTGGGCAGTGGTTTTCTTCTCTCTTAGATTTTAAAAAGAAAGGTAGTTGGGAAGCTCTAACCTTGGTTCTGTTGTGGCACTAAAACTCCTGTCAAAGCCAGAGGTTTGTCCATGAATCAGAACAGGAGAGTTCTTTCTAGTCCAGTGCTCTGAAAAACATCACTGGAACATTGTTTTATGGGCAGCATATGTTAAAATTGTAATTTGGTGCTAATTGAGATACATATCATCCCTGGCTGAAATCAGTGAACTTCTGCTGGTCTGAGGGCTGCAGGTTATTTGTTCAGTTTTGTTAAACATAGTGACTTGAGATAGAATTAAATAATTTTAATTAGAATTGAGAAATTACCTTTTAGTACTAGAAGCAGCATCAGGATTTCAGTAGAAACAGTAATGTGAAATATTGGCTCCACTAAAGTAGAATTTAGCATTTTAAAACAAGACAAATCTAAACCTCAGTGTAAATCCAGCATATCTTATTATATGCCAGCAAATATATAATGCTAAAATGGCCTTTTATTATTCATGTGTTGTGTCTCAGAGTGTGCTGTGCTATTTGTCTTGCAAGCCTTCTCAGAAATTATTTGCCCAGATGGACCATTGTATGTGTGTTGTTTTGCTCATTGTGGGAAATTAGTCTTAATAAATCAAGATCACATACTGAATCCCAGAAGTGACTTGAGCCAAGTGGGGGAGAGGAGGGCAGAGCTACTGTTCCCATCTAGAACTGAGCCAAAGCATTTCACACACACAAAAACATGGCTGGGAGAGTCTTACTCTGAGAAAAAACAAATATGGGGTCTGTCCCTGGGGTGGGTGCCCAGTTCTTGCAGCTGCTGAGGGAAACCTGAGCCCTGGGAAGGGTTTTGGATGCTCTGGTGGAATTGCTGAGGAGAGGATGGAGCAGGGATGTGCTGGGAGCTGAGCAGGGCAGGGTGGGAATCCAGGGCTGAGTGAGCACCAAGGCCAGGAGCTGTCACTGCCCTGCCCTTGCTGGGGTCTCACAGGGGAGGGGACTCATGGAGCTGGCCTTTGTTTTGATGGGAATTGATTTTTTTTATAGACAGAAAGTCAGCAGTCATCGTTGAATTAATTAACTGAAATTACAAATTCATACGTATTTTCTTCTTTTACCTATATTTTTCTGATCACTCTAGTAATTCTGAGTTACATGCATTGTTTAAGTAATTACCATTAGAAGTGAGATCATGGTATTTACTTTTGCTCTAATTCCTGAGATACAATAATGTGCTTATTTTTGGAGGTGGTAAGTTTAGCATAATAGGAAAAGAAGGCAGAACTTTATGGGTTTATCATTGTTTTCTTTAGGGTAAAGGTCTTGAAACAATTGATTGATCATTGTCCAAAAGCAAGAGCAGGGTCATTTTCCTCTCTTTCTGTTCTGCTGCTGAAGGGAGCAGGCGGGCAGAAAAAGCAGGGGAGGGGAGAAGGACCAAGGCCATGAACCCCAGCCTTGTTCTGAGGATCCCAGCTGGGGCTGCACTGCTGGTGCTGAGTGGATTCATCTGCTGAAGGATTCAGCCCCTTCCTGTGGGAAAATGTCCTGGCTTGGTGCTGGCACAATGCCGGTGCCCCCATATATAAAATATATTCTCCCCTGTGGCTGCTGTGAGATGTGACCAGAAATACAGCAAAGCAGGCTCCAGCTTAGGAATAAAGGAAAGAACTTCATTAACTTACAGTATGAAAAAAAGGACACACAGAACTCAGAATGAAAACCTTCCAAAAATATTCCTCCTCCTCCCCCAATTGCCACCACCACACAAAATAGAACCTTAGATTCTCAATCCAGTTATGATATCAGATTTGATCCATGACTCCTGAACAACTGACCAATGTGATCAAGCAGAGGCCCTTTATTGTTTACATTACACACATTTTATAGATGATACAAACTACCAAGTACACACTGCTTGATTGGTGCCTTTGTCTTCTTCCCTCATTTTCTGCCTGCATTTCTCACTGTATGTGATTGGTTACAGTCCAGGTGTTTCACAGCCCTCTGTTTTCCAGTTCCTGCAGTCTTGGTATTCAGTTTCTCAGCCTCTTCTCTCTTAATTTAGCACAATTTATGTTCCAATATCCTTGATGAATTCCTGAGGTTTTGATACCAAACTGAGAAGCAGTGCTGGTGCACACTATGGCCTAACCCCTACAAATACATTGCAGCAACTTCCAGCTACAGCAAACCATGTGGTTCCAGCAATAATTTGGGGTTTTGTTCAAGATAGACTGGAACCCACAAAAGTGTGCAATAGATTATAAAGAGCAGTGCAGGTGCATCACTGGGTGAGAAATTGAGGGTTTGGGATTTTTAGTGTGTTGTGGATGGCAGCAAGATGGGGGCACAGGGTGTTGTCCTGGGTTTCTCCTTCATGCTTCTTCTTCCTCCTTCTCCATGGGTTTGGGTGGCATTTTGTAATTGGGCAGAAAAGTCTGCACTGTGGGCTCTGTGGGATCAGCTATTGGGTTAAAAGGGAAAACAATCCAGGTGTCAGCTCTTAATTGGATAGTTTAGTCTTAAAAGGCCTTGTACCAAGAGATTGTTGGGCATTTTGTGCCTTCTGATGAAAAGCTGCAGAACTCACAGCAGTGAGACTGTTTTACTGATAAGGAATAATAAACACCTGAGTGCCAACATGAAACTGCTGTCCTGAGTGCCTTCAGTGCAGACCCAGAGAAACCCAGAGCTGGGACCCCCACAGCTGGTACCCCAGCAGGCTCTGTCATGGGCCAGAGGGCACCTCCTGCACCTGGGGAGCCCAGCCCAGCCCTGCACAGCACCCACAGCTCTGAGATGCCCTTTCTGCTTTGGGGAAGAGGCTGCAGGGACGCTCCAGGAGGTCTGTGGGCATTTCAGAGCTGCATCCTGCTTTGGGTAAAAGAGCAGCAGCAGTGACCGTGTCTGACTGGTGCTTTTTGATTTTACTAATGAGGTTGATCCTACGCACATCTTGCTTTTTTTGATTCAACTTGGCAGAGGAGCTTGTGAAGAGATGAGGAAAATGAGAGTCTGATAAGCAAGGATCAGTTCTGGGTTTGGTGAACTCTCAACCTGGCTCAGGGCCATGTGAGATGTAAGATACCCAAACCTTTACAAGTACTATGCACAACACCAAAACAGTACCAGAGTGTCAGAACCATACAGGCTTGTTTTAAGACTGAATTTCTTTGAAGTGACAAAAAATGCTGTTTGATTGCAGTGGTTCTGCCTGAAACAAGAGGATTGTTTCCTTTAGTCCTCCTATCCACTAATTACTTGTGAATGTTTCTCTAAGTAGAAGAGAAAAGCTCTTCCTGGCATGGCCTCTCTCCAGCACTCAGCCTTGCTCTCTAAATTCCAGTGTGTAAGGTAACAGACACTGACAGAAGAGCAGGGTAGAGCAAGAACTCCTCTGCCTTGCTCATGGCCCTGTCCTCTCCTTCAGACACCACACTGGGAAGTTTGGACAACCTCACCTCACAGCCACCATTGGCTCTTCTGCTCTCCAAGAAGCCCAAGACTGCTCACATGGCACCAAATATCCACAGGCTTTAGCTCCCTACACCCTACACTGATGACACAGATTCAGAGGGTGCTTGCCTGGGCAGACAGGTGAGAACCATCTCACATGAAGCTGTCACAGCTCAGTAAGCCAAATCTGAGGGAGCTGGCTTCCAGCCCAGCTCTCGTTCATCAAGCTGTGCTGCAACACAGCTCTGAAATGCCCCACGACAGAGCTGGGAGCCTGCCAGGGTACCAGCTGTGAGGGTCCCAGCTGTGAGGGTCCCAGCTGTGGGGGTGCCAGTTGTGAGGGTCCCAGCTGTGGGTTTCTCTGGGTCTGCACTGAAGGCACTCAGGACAGCAGTGCCATGTTGGCACTCAGGTGTTTATTATTCCTTATCAGTAAAACAGTCTCACTGCTGTGAGTTCAGCAGCTTTTCATCAGAAGGCACAAAATGCCCAACAATCTCTTGGTACAAGGTCTGTTAAGACTAAACTATCCAATTAAGAGCTGACACCTGGATTATTTTCCCTTTTAACCCAATACCTGATCCCACAGAGCCCACAGTGCAGACTTTCCTGCCCAATTACAAAATGCCACCCAAACCCATGGAGAAGGAGGAAGAAGAAGCATGAAGGAGAAACCCAGGACAGCACCCTGTGCCCCCATCTTGCTGCCATCCACAACACACTAAAAATCCCAAACCCTCAATTTCTCACCCAGCAATGCACCTGCACTGCTCTCTCTAATCTATTGCACACTTTTGTGGGTTCCAGTCTATCCTGAAGTCTGGGAAACTTTCTCCATGGATGAGGGTCAGAGTCAGCGCTGCCCTGGGAGTCAGGGCACCCCAGAGCAGGCACAGGAATATTCCCTGTGGTGCCCTGGGATTGCACAGGAGCCTTCTGCCATCCTGACCCTGAGACACCTCTCCTCAAGTGCAGCAATTCCTGCTTTTCCAGGGAAACCCTTCTCCCTCAGCAGCATCAGTTCTGTGTGGCTCCCAGCCTGGTTTCTCCTTGCAGAGCTCAGTGGTGCACTTTGATCCCACTGATCAGAGTTGCCCACCATCCCAGCAGACACCAGAGGCTGAGTTCCCTGCCAGCCTTACCTGCCTGCTGGCTGCCACGAGTGAGCATGTGGTGAGCACAGCAGTGAGTGCTGTAGTCTTTTATTAATAAGGTACAAAATGGATAACTGTGTCTTGTTAGAAGGTTTTTAAAGTTAAACTATCTAATTAAGAAATGACACTTAAATTATTTTCACTTTTAACCTAATAACTAATCACTTGAAGTCTGCAATGGGGACTTTCCTGTGTAATCATAAAAAATTACCTAAACCAACAAAGAAGAAGGAAGAAGAAGGTAAAGAAGAAGGAAGAAGGTAAGGAACAACCACTCTAAAACTAGAATTTTAGAACTACCTAGAACTTAACTCTAGAACTACCCCTCTAAAACCTCTATCTTGCCTTATATGTATTGCTATATTCTAAAACTCCAAAGTCTAAGTTTTCTACTCTGTTATATTGCACACTTGTAATTAAACTACACACCCATAATCTCAGTGTTATCAATCAGTTTTGGAAGCCTTTTCTGCAGCTTCAGGTTAAAACCCCTCTCCTGGGGGTCTGAGCCTGTCAGTACAGAAAATCTAAAATTCTCAGCATCCAGAACTCCAACACATGAGGTGTGAGAGAACCATCTCATAGGGAGTATCACTTCTGTTTGTCTCCTTGCTTTTCTGTCAAGACTTGGACATTTGTAAAGAACATGAGTTCAACTAATGGGGAGAGGTTTAGTAGGAATTTTACAAACCTTATCACGCTCTCATTTTCACCATCTATGACTTTTAGAAGCATATAGATTAAGTCTTTACCCTTCTTTTTTGCTGTCCTTTCTTACCCATATTGCAATGTTTTGTTTCTGAAAATGAGCCTCATTTGAGTCAATTTTACAACAATTGAGTTAGTTGTATTATTTAAAGGCACGACAAACTGAGTGTAGCAGCTGATTTCATTCCACTCCAGACAGTCTGTGCAGTTTGCTCCTAACTCAATTCAGCCCTGTGCAGGTACAAGGGCAGCACGTGGGCTGAGGAGGAGAACCTAGCAAGGAAAGGCTTTGGTCCTAGGAGACTTTGGCACAGTTTTCCATGAACATTGTTGCTGGTTTGCTGGGGTTTTTTTGGTTCTTTTTGCTTCTTTTCTCTGTGTCTATCTAGGATGGGATTGAAGGCACTCGAGATGATATTTTGTGTTCAGACTCAAATGTTTATTATTTCTTATCTGTGTTATAGTCTTACAAGTCCAGAGTTCTACAGCATTCTACTAACAAGCTACAAAATGGCTATCTTTCTCTACAAGGTCTTGTAAGGATAAACTGTCTAATTAAGAAATGACACTTAAATTATTTTCACTTTTAATCCAATAACCAAGCACCCTTGACCAGCAATGTGGACTATTTTATCTAGTTACACAAAGCCACCCAAACCCATGGAGAAGAAGGTGAAGAAGAAGGACCAGCCTCAGCCCTAAAACATCCATCTTGCTTTATATATATTACTGTATTCTAAATCCTTAAACTCCAGGTTTCCCAGCCTGTGATACCACATACTTCTATTCAAACTCCACAGCCACAATCTCAGTTCTGTCATTGCATTTTGGAACCTTCTCCACTGCCTCAGGTCATTGCAGTGTTCTCCTGGGGGTCAGTGCCTGGCAGCACAGAAAGCCCAAAATTCTCAGCAGCCAGGGTTCCAACACATTGTTCTATGTGGACAGTTAGGAATGGTAAAATCCAGACCTTCCTCAGCTTCTGTACAAGTCCAGGTCCAGCACTGTGTGTGTGGCTCACAGGGTGCTTCAATGACAAAATGCAGAGACCGCCACAGAGCACTGATGGGAATGGCTGGCATGTAATAGTCAGCTGAGATTAAAGGCTTTTTTTTCAAAGTGCATTAGCAATAAAACTATTTTTAGAGGCATATATTTTAATTCTGAGTCTTGTAGCATCTTGTACCAGCATTTAGTAGACTGTAAAGTTACTACAGTGTAGTAGATAATTTGAGATTGGAAGGGACAGTCTGGAGACAATCCAGCCTTCTGTTGAAAGCAGGGCTTTAGATTAGGTTATGCAGGGCCCTGTAAAACCAGGACCTGCATCATTCCAGAGGGAGAGATTCCATCTCTTCTCTGGTGCCCCTCTGCTTTGTGTTTGCTTGCTTGCTTATCTCTATGAGAATAAGTATACTACTCTTAAATGCCTCACTCCTTCCTGTTTATTGTGTTCTCAGGGTCCAGCTTGAATTCAAGGACAATAAGTCTTGGGCACAGAATAGGCACTTTATACCTTTATACACTGAAATATGTTCTAGTGTATGAAGCAGGAGCATTTATGTGGCTCAGTGAGACACCTGGAAGTTCCTGCTTCCTATAGGAAACCATCCAAAGGAAATGACAGCCAAGGCAGACAGAGTGTCTCCATCTCTTGTGTGAAGCTGATTCCTGGTGGGACCTGGATTCCCAGCAGACAGGTAAATAAAGGAGAGCACTGATTAAGCAGCAGCCACCTCATTTTCAGAGCACAGGATTTGCATACACTGGTGGGCTGGAGGAAAATTTACTGAGCACATGGTGCTGGGAAAGCCTGGGGTGTTACAGTGAGGAGCCATTTGCTCATTGTTTTGAATAGCAATGAGGTGTGTGCCACAGCTCTGGTGGGTTTGCAGACAGCTCTGCCTCCTGAACACAGAAGGGATTCCTACCTCTAATTGGGATTTCTTGGTGGGAAATGCAGCTATAAGATTGGAGCTCTATAGTCCTGCAAACATCCAGGCCCTCAGTTTCTATGCCCCTAACCACCTCAGGCTTTGGCTGGCTGGAGTATCTTGCATTGCAAATATGATTTATTTACTATGCACTGTTCAGTGACACCTCCAATCTATCCTGCTTCCTGGGACTGTATGCATTTTAAATGAGATAATACATTTATTTCACTTGCCTTTTTGCTGCATCTGAAATGAGCCTGTGCCTCAGTACAGTTATGTGGGAGCGGCTCTATTTGGAGTTGAGTATTCCCAGTCCCAGATGTCATGGATGAACTTGTCATTATGCAGAACAGGGGCCCAGGAGAGCATTCTGAGTCCCTTCAGAACTGGGGAGCTGTGGTGGTTGTGAGGGACGAGGTGAGAGTTGAGAATCTCACTCCAAGTTCTCAGAAGGCTGATTTATTATTTTATGAATATTATTATGATATGATATGATTCTATTCTGATTCTATTATGATATGATATGAGAATGATATGATAATATGATATGATATGAAATATGAAAGAGAAAGGATACATCAGAAGGCTTAACAAGAATGAATAATAAAAACCCATGACTAACTCCTCAGTCTGACAAAGCTGGCTGTGATTGGTCATTAATTAAAAACAATTAACATGGAACCAATCAAATATTCACCTGTTGGTAATCAATGTCCAAGCCACATTCCAAAGCAGCAAACACAGGAGCAGCAATCAGATAATTATTGTTTTCATTCCTCTCTGAGGCTTCTCAGCTTCCCAGGAGAAAATCCTGGGCAAAGAGGATTTTTCAGAAAATATCGTGGTAAGAGGAAGCCTTGGTGTTGCCTTAACACCAAGAGCCAAGTGAGGAATGAGAGGCACTGATTCATGTGCAGGAATTGCACACCTCCATCACAGCTCCCCCAGGCTGCCCTGGGGGCTGTGCAGAGCCCAGGCATCACTTTGGAGGAGAGCCACCCTTTGGGCATCCTTTGTCAGCTGCATCTCAGCCAGGTGAGATGGGCACGCTGTTATCACCCACGTCTCAGCCAGGTGAGATGGGCACGCTGTTATCACCCACGTCTCAGCCAGGTGAGATGGGCACGCTGTTATCACCCACGTCTCAGCCAGCTGCTTCCCCCAGCCCAGAGGTTTGGGGTGAGTGCTCAGGGGGCCTCCCAGCAGTGCAGGAGGTGCCTGCAGTGGTGCAGGGCAGCAGTGCAGCTCTCTGCCTCTCTCAGCACTGATGCAGGGCAGCTGTGCAGCTCTCAGCAGTGGTGCAGGGCAGCAGTGCAGCTCTCTGCCTCTCTCAGCAGTGGTGCAGGGCAGCTGTGCAGCTCTCTGGCTCTCTCAGCACTGATGCAGGGCAGCTGTGCAGCTCTCAGCAGTGGTGCAGGGCAGCAGTGTGGCTCTCTGCTGCTCACAGCAGCTCCGAGCTCTCAGGAAGTTCACACAGCAGCCTTGGGGAGTGTTTGCAGAAGGTAACAGTGGTGCAGTAAAGCAAACGAGACCCAGCATGTGTAACTTGCTCAAGCCCAGAATCAATCTTTACCTGTGTCCATGACTTGAAAGATGTAAATAATTCCACTGGAATTACAACTGGATCCATGCTCAGAAACAAGTGAGATGCAAGGCCTGTGAGCCTTCTGAAGTTGAACTCTTGGTGTATTTGTTGTGTTCTTTGAGAGAACGCAACAAAATCAAAAAATCCTGAGGCTTTTACCCCATTACCCTTCTCTGTTACCAGCAAAGGGAATTAGGGAGGGTCCCCTGGTGAGGCTCACAGGAACCTCTGCTCCTTTAGCCCCCCAGTTTTCTCTGATGTGCTCCTGCCCAGGGGTCTGTGTGTGCCAGGCTCACAGGAGTGTGCAAACCCCAGCGCGCACACACACCCCCGGAGGGACAGGTAACAGGCTTGAATTGTTTAGAAGCAGCCACAATGTGTCCTCAGTCTTACACAGTTCAAGCACATCTGAAGATGAATTTAGGTTGGCCTCTACATGATTTTAACGTGTGTAACTAAAAGAAAAATACCCTGATGCACACAATCTGTTGTTTCCAACATTTAGGAAAGGTTTCCAGCTCTAATTTATTAATAATTCTGATAGGGAAGATTATTCTTCTATGTGATGAGGACTTTTTCACAGTTATAAAAGTATGTCTAATAACTAATTGAAGTGGATTCAAGTGATAGTCAAATTTGAACAGAGCTTTTAATAGCCAGAAGCAAATGAGCAGAATGCAGCCTGCTGATAAGGAAGCAGGGAGTGTTTTGAATGCTGCCATATGTCCAGATCCAAGTGATCAGCCTTGCAAACAGAATCAGAAAGTGCTCAGCATCCTTTCAGAGCTGTGTCTTGTTTGCTTTCAGGACCTATAAGAGGGGCCTCTCTGAGCAGTTTTTCAAAGTGACATGTTCATGGGAGTGAACTGGAGACAAACAATCTCCTTATTGGGGAGCATAATGAAATATGGCTCGTGCTTCGCTGCAGGGAAATTAGGCTGAGCCATATTTGATGTGGCATCTGAAATAAGAGAATCTAATAATATCAAATGGGTTTCAGAAGGGTAAATGGAAAGCTTGAAGTTTGTCTTAGGCCTTATAATTGGGGCTGGATGAAGTCATACAGGGGCCAGGGGCTGTGGTGAGCTGCAGGCACTCTGAACCCCCTGATGAAGCTGACCGTTCGTGCCAACCCCTCAAATAAAAGTTTAATGTTAAGGAGCTGTGTTGCATGAAGTTCTGGTCTCAAGGGTAATTCTGAGTCATGCAGCACCATACAGAAGTCCAAGCTGAGGTGTACAAAATTAATCACTTGGAGTATTAAAGTTCAATTTTGGACTTCAGTTAGAGTGTTTATGAACCATATGAAACAATATTATACTTCCTGATTATAAAGATTATTTTAGTTATTGGTTAAAATATTTTTGAGGGTTTTTTTCTCTGTCTTTGATAATCACTTCCAAGCACTTGGTAGACTACAAATTGCACACCAGTAACCAGCCATATAGAATATTTTTTGTGTTGGTAATATGATATATTAACTAATAATCCAAACAAAATATAATAAATTGCTACTTAATTCAGAGATGGTCAAGCAGAACTAAATATATTCCATTACTTTGAAAATAGGAATAATTTGTTTTGGAAATAAGAAGTTTCTCGTTAGCTTCTAAGTGTAATGGTAAAAGCCAGAAAGTCATGAGTGCACACTCAGGAAATGGGATTAGCTGGTCATAAACCATCCCAGGTCAGTGGGCAAAGAAAAAACACTTTGCAATTTCAAAGGTAGCAAAAGTAAGAAAAGAAAAATACTGAAGTGAATGAAGGAGAAATGATGACATGTAAAAGTCAACTAGAAGAGCTAAATGGTGCAATATAAAACCTGTGATAGGTAGGGCTCAGGAAAATAAGAAAGTGCCTTATTTAGTAAGGAGGCAAAAAGTGGCTCTGAGCAACATTTCAGTTCCAGGAAAGGCTCTGACATTCCTGGGCTGTGTTCCTTTGGGCAGCCCAAGCTCTCCTGCCTGGCTGCTCCTCCTCCTTTGGAGGTGATGCAGCCCAAGCACATTTCCTCACCTGCCCCTTGCCCATTCCTCCTGTTCCAGGGCGTTTGGGCTGCACTGACAGGGTAGCACATCTGGCACCTTGATTCCTGGGCAGGATTCATGGAAAGAATGCCTGAGTGATGCTCTCTGAGCCTGTGGGGAGGGCGGGGGATGCAGGGCACTGTGTTCAGCCTGGGCACTGTGCACAGCACCAGCTGGGACTGGCCTGGTGCTGTTCTGATTTACTGAGAGCACCTTTGTGTGTGGATGCTTTTTTTTATCAGTTCAGGCAGGGAAAAATGTGAATGTCTGTAATCTGGGGTGAGCTAAAATAGTTCCATATGAGCTGTCAGGCTGGAGTTAAACTGGTGAAAAGGAGCTAAGTGTGTGCAGTTGCTGTGCTGCTGTTAGGCTCTGGCAGGTTCAGAGAGTTCATATGATCAATACATTTGTTCTTCTGCCTGGTACACAGAGAAACAACAAAATCATTTGCTAGAACCTTGAATCCAAGGAAATTTTGGTCTGTGGAGAAAGCCTGAGGAGATTGGTTGCATCCCAGGGCAGATTTCAGCAACATTTTTTATGGGGGATTAGAAAGTATCTAAAAAGGGCAAGTCTGGCCTGATCCCCAGTAATGTTTTGGGTTTGGGTGTCAGAGGATGGACTAAAAATGGCTGTGGACAGACTCTAGAGGAGAAGGGAAGGCACTGGTTCTCTCCTACTCTCATTTTTTCGCTCTCCCTTCTTCTCATCCCTGCTGTAAATGAAATGTTTAATTTTGCCTGTGCTAAGTGGGTGACAGGAGCAGGGTGGAGCAGAAGCCCCTGTGTGTGAAGCAGCCCATCTGCCTGTGGCTGTGGGGGAGCCTTGGCCAAGCTTCTCCTGGGAAGAGTCAGGTGGGTGGAGGATGCAGTTTGGGGATGTGGCAATTCACTGCAACCCCCAGAATCCAGGTCAGTCTCGGCATCCCTCTGTTCTGGTTGTGTCAACCACTCAAAGTGGTCAATAATGTGAATTTAGCAAAGCTGGAACCTCAGGGTGTGTCAGAGGGAAGAGCAGGAAGAGGGAGATTCAGCAAATTCACACTTAGTCCCTGGCTTGTGCCTTGGATGTGGGTTAAAGCCTTGACAAGCACAGCTACAGGCACAGAACAGTTCCATTGCTGCAGTTACATCAGCCAAGTTTCTCCCACCATTTTGGAAGCCCCATAAGAGAAGTGGGAGAAAGCAGGGTTAGTCTGGCTCCTGCAGAAAAAAAAAAAGGCATTGATTTCTTAAAGAACACAAAATCCTGAAAATTCAATGTGCTGTATTTTAATTTTCCAGCCTAGAACTGAACAGAAAATTGCAGCATGAGTTCTGACACCATCCGGGACTGGGGAAGAATTTTGTCTTTTTCCTCGGAGTCCCTCCCTCACCCCAAAGTGCTCATTAGCACCTGCAAGCCCTCAGTGCTTGGTGGCAACTCAGTCTGTGGTTTGAGGACGCTGTTCCTCACTGTGGCTGTGTACAGAGTTTTGGATGAGACAGAAATCAGATGAAATATCTCCAGCAGCTTGAGCAGGCTTCCATCATATCTGAACCTTGGTGGCTTTCAGAGAGCTGTCACTGTAATCTGCTGGGTTGGCATCTGTGGCTGTGTGGATGTGTGTGGAAATAGTTCTGAGCATCACAGACTGAAAGCAGCAGAATCCAAAGCTGCTTGCTCAGCTGGATGCTCACATGCCACTGCAGACTTTGGCACTGGGCGGTTACCTGTGCCGGGCACACTGACAGGAGATTTCTCTCCCTCTGTCTCTGAAAGAAGACGAGTGGCTGGCTGTCCACAAAATGCCTTTTTCTGCCATCTGCTGTGCTCATTTCCCACACAGAGGGGTCACTCTGGACAGCAGCATCTCCCACTATGAATCCTCCAGGCCCACTGCAGTTCCATGGTTGGTGTTTGATCCTTAAAAAGCCTCTTATCCCTCCCACCCTGCCCTCTGCTCACCTTCTTGTGTACTTTATTGGTGCCTTGGAGGGGCCACCTGGAACAGAGGTTAAGAGAATTAAGAGAATTAGTTAATTAAGAGAATCTAGACAAGATCCAGAGAATAAAGTGGGGATTTATTAAAGGCCTCAACAGCCACACCTTGGGCAGTCACAGCCTCCCAGGGGCTGCACCCAAGCTGGACAATGGGCACCAGTTTCTCAGACAATTGTAAGTTTGGTCCATTCACATATCAGGGGTTAATTCTCCAATTACAGCTTCAGCTAATGAAGTCATTTACCCCCAGTTTGCTCCCCCCAATTCACTTTTTATAAAAATACCTTTCAGGGCCTGAGGCGGTGGGGTGTCCTTGGTTCCCAGGCCCAGAGGGATTGTTTTGTCTGACCAAAATGTGAGGACAGTAACTCACACTCTGTATGGAGTTTGGAGTGATGCACTGATGCAGTACAGGATCTGAAAATACAAAAGCTGAAATCCTAAGGCATCATTTAATAACTAATATTTCAAATTCTAGCCAAGGCAACATCCTCTCTTTAGGGTTTCTAAGCTCACTGAGTGTTTAGGCTGGGTGCCACTTGTTGTAGCACTGCTCTAATGTGAGACAGAAGTCTCAGCAGCATCTGATGGTGCTGCTCAGGTTCCTTTGTCAGGGTATTGGAGCTCCTGACTAAGGCAGAGGTCAGAAATGCCTTTCCATGTTTTTAGATTAAAATGTGACTTCCCAAATGTAAATTTGCCATGGTTATGTAGAACTACATCTCCAGAGACACAGGACTGTGCATGACTGTGCAGACAGGTCTGGCTCAAAGCTGCCCTTTGTACAGAGACTAGAGAGGGCAGATCCCTCCAGCCCCTCTGAAACAGCAGCTGAGCTCTGGGTTTCTTTGTGAATACTTTTGAATTGATACACCAAGTGCCCTGCACATCCCAGTGGAAAGGCCCAGTACAACCAATCTTATGGCCTTCTAATACAATTCAGTGGAAATTTTCAACCTACAAGCAAGAATTTATGTTGTTGAGTGTTTTGGGATGCCAAGTTTCTACACTCCTCTGTAACTTTACACTTCACCCTTGCCAAGCGTGACCTTTACAAGGGTGCAGATCTGAAAAGGATTTTCTGTCCTTGAGATCTATCTTTTTCAGGTCTTTTGGGAGGTTTTTAGACACACTTATTGTTCTGGATTCTTTTAATTAAAAACGTGTTGAGGGCTGCCCATTAATTCCTTGCTATTCTCTGTTGGCCTGCCCTATCCAATATTCATTGTGCAGTAAGATTGTACCATTTAAATTTGGATCTCTGCAGCATCCCTGGAGCTGGTTCCTCTCCAAAAATGAGAATTATGTGGCTAATTTTGTGTGGTATCTTTAAATACAGGCATCTTGCAGCTCATTATTTTCTTTGAAGATAAAGGTTCCCTTCCATCTCTCCTCAGATTGTGAGGGTATAACTGCAGGCAAACGAGTGCCTTTCAAAGGCTTGGGTGCTTGGGTTGTTTTGTTGGGCTTTTCCCCCTCACCACTGCAGAAAATGGCAAATTGTTGTTGCTGTTAGAAAGCAGATAATCTTCTATAGCTGCAAGTTCTTTGTGTTCTTTTAATAACAATTGAAAAAGCGGGAAAGAGGGGAAATGGCTGCAGCAGAAATAACAGGGAAAGTTCACTGGTCCAAATGCTGCTCCCATGGCATTTCCACGTGTCAGAAGCTCAAGTGTTTCTTCTGGAAACCAGGGCACAGGCTGGGAGGTGTTTGCAGCAGATGCCCAGACTGGAGCAGAGCTTTGGGGAGCTTCCCTCCCCTCCTTGGCTTGCCTTGTGAGCAGTGGGGGAAGCCTGGCAAGTGCAGGGATTGGGGTTTGTCCCCTCTGCGGGGCTGGCACAGGGACAGGGAGGGGCAGCACAGGGGGGAACACCTTGGTGCCCTGCTCATCCCCCCAGAAACTCTTGAACTGGCAGCCATTTACACCACTCCTCTAGCCTCGGAACAATAAAATTAAGTGAGACTAGAAATTGAATAGGTGTTTGGAGAGAGATATCCTGCTCATGCCCCACTGACAGAAACAGGGCTGTGTCCTGTACCCCAAAGAATCCACATTAAGGGGAAGAATGAGAGGTCTCCATGTGGCGCAGGTGTGAGAGCAGCCTCAGTCAGGTCTCCTGCTTTAGTACAGGTGAGATACCCAGCCATGAACACAAAGCCAAAGGTGCTCAGGCTGCTCTGCTTCCCACTGAACATCTCATTCCATGTGTGCCTGTGTTCAGTTGTGCTTTCCTGTTGCACTCAGCAGTTTGGTGAACAAAAATGTGCTTAAACTTGGCTGTTTCCTGGGCTGGAGAGTGAGAACAGTTAAACTCCTTACTGCCAAATAAGTAACTCCATGTGCCTCTTCTTCCCCTTTCACTTTCTGCTGTCTCTTCTGGGGAAGTGTGAATTGATCTGCAACCCAAAATATTGAAGATTTATGTGTTGGGTTTGTATTTGCATAACTCACACAGTAATGAGTAAGAGTTATTAAGAGCTTCACTTCATTGAAAGGAAAATGTTTTCTGTGTATTTTTCAGAGCAGAATTTGAGTTTCTCACGTAGTCTGCAGCAGCCTAATGTGTGATCTTGGACCATTGTGAGGTAATGGGTACTTGCTGAAAGTTGATTTCATTTCAGAAAGGCCTTACTGTGCTAAGAACTGCTCATTCCCACTGTTTCCAGAAAATCTAAATTAACAGCTCAGGAAGGAACCTCCCCTGGACTTCACCTTTAAGTTTCTGTGCTTTTTTTCTGGATTGTTCATTTTATTGAAGACATTAGACCATAAATTATGATATTGTATAACTGAGGGTTGATGTCATATATTTGACAGCTGTCAGTCATGTATTTTGCTTTTTGGATGGAATGACTCTGAATTATTAATGTTTCAGATGCCACAGAGCCTCTTCAATGCTTCAAATGGAAGAGAGCTTTGTTAGAAAACTCAAAAACCTAGCTACTGTTTTTCACACAGAGCAACAATGTGGCAATAATTAACTGTGATAGATGATTACACACTGAAAATGATCTTCAGAAGGCCAAGCCCATGGAAGTGCAGTTCCCAGCTCAAAGGAGAGCTGAGGTGTTCAGGCAGGCAGGCAAACCAGCAAAGAAAGCCAGCAGAAACCCCCCTGAGTTACAGCTTGTGGTGCTGCAGCTCTCAGCTCCTGCTCGAGGAACCAGCTACTGCAGCCTGGAGCCTTTGGGGCAGATTTGTGCAAAAAATGTGCAAAATCACAACTTTTTGAAGAAGCCGAAGATGGGGAGAAGGGGAATGTGTCTGAAGCAGCCTCCAAAGTCTAAGCAAACATTTCTGAGCATTTGCCAGTGACAATGGGATTGTTTCTGTAAGTTCATGTGCCTGCTGTGTGGATAGATAGCCATCCTCCTAAAATCTGATTTATTGGCTTGAGAGTAGAAACCCATTGTTTCTCCAGGGTTTTCCTGAGGGACTTTGCCACTACAGATCCAGAGCAAGCCTGGGGTGGGGAACACAGCTGTGAGCCTCCAGTGCTCCCCCCTTGCAGGCTGGCCCAGGGCAGTGGGGCAGGGTTTGCCTCTGCTGGGATTCAGTGGTGTGGGGAATCCACAGCCCAGGCTGGGCAGCTGGGATGGGCTCTGGGAGAATGGCTCTCTCTGTGTGGAGGAAATCAGCACTTGCTCTCCCATGTCTCCCCAACACAGGAGTCTGTGGCAGCAGCCAGATATCCATGAAGTCGGGGCTAGGAGTAGCTCAGGGCTAAATTAGGAATAAGATCAGGGCATCAGAACGATTTTCATCCCAGGAAACAGCTCAAAAAGTTCCTCCTTGCTACACAATTAATAGGAGATATCAAGATACTCACTGTAATCACAATTTTACTGCAAGCTGTATGTACGTGACACATTGCTTCATAACAGGATCTGGTGAAAAACTCAGAATTCACAGAAGTTGCACTCTGATGTTCTTTTACCATTTTTATGAACATGCCTGTGCATACTGAAATAGAGGCCTGGGACATGTAGATGCTAGAGCTCCAAACCAAATGGTACTTTGAATTCTTTTGGATTTGGAATTGCATTTCTTTAGAAAAGAGTTGTTTTGAGTCATGCTGAAAGTCAGAGAAAGGAAAGGAAAGGAAAGGAAAGGAAAGGAAAGGAAAGGAAAGGAAAGGAAAGGAAAGGAAAGGAAAGGAAAGGAAAGGAAAGGAAAGGAAAGGAAAGGAAAGGAAAGGAAAGGAAAGGAAAGGAAAGGAAAGGAAAGGAAAGGAAAGGAAAGATGAGAGAAGAAAGAAAGGAAAGAAAGAAAAAGGAAGGAAGAAGGAAAGGAAAGGAAAGGAAAGGAAAGGAAAGGAAAGGAAAGGAAAGGAAAGGAAAGGAAAGGAAAGGAAAGGAAAGGAAAGGAAAGGAAAGGAAAGGAAAGGAAAGGAAAGGAAAGGAAAGGAAAGGAAAGGAAAGGAAGAAAAAGGAAGGAAGAAGGAAAGGAAAGGAAGAAAGAAAACGAAGGGAAGAAGGAAAGAAAAAGAAAGAGAGAGAGAGAGAGAAAGAGGGAAGGAAGGAAGGAAGGAAGGAAGGAAGGAAGGAAGGAAGGAAGGAAGGAAGGAAGGAAGGAAGGAAGGAAGGAAGGAAGGAAGGAAGGAAGGAAGGAAGGAAGGAAGGAAGGAAGGAAGGAAGGAAGGAAGGAAGGAAGGAAGGAAGGAAGGAAGGAAGGAAGGAAGGAAGGAAGGAAGGAAGGAAGGAAAGGAAGGAAAGGAAGGGAGGAAGGAAGGGTTATTTCAAGCTTGTAATGACATTGTGGGTGTTGCTGACATTTGACAAGTTTGCCTATTGCAGATTAATGGCAAAGGTAAAGAGTCAGAGAAGAGGAGATGAAAACTGCGTCACAAAAGGAGGCAAAAGGTTACCCATAAAAAAGAAGAAAATAAAGAAACAAAAACCTTTCCAAGGAGGGGGAAAGCTCCATGTTGTGATGAATGAACTGCCAAAGTTCCAAGAGTTCACATTGCTGGGCATGCCTGGGTTGGGAATGTTGTAGGAACTGTCCACTGTGTTTGTACCACAGCCCTCTGGTAGAAGTCTTGAGAAAACAATTTCCCTCCTGGTGTGCCAGTTCCTCTGTTTCTGGCAGTTTTCCAGCAGGGGAAATGCCAAGGAAGCGGTGGGAACATGTGTTATCTGCATCTCTGTGCTTGATCCTCCCAAGATCTTCAGCTTCCTTCACGTTTTTGGGAATTATTTGGCACTTGCCAGTGGAGCAGGGGTTCTTTTCAGGATGCAGTGGTATTGAAGCCTTATCCTTAAACCTGTATCAAAGATTGTATTCATTGTTTGTGCTAGGAAAAGGAAATGCTTCAGAGAAATATACATTCTGTTAAAAAGGAGATTCCTTCCTAATTTTGTGCTCCTCCTGCAGCACCTCAGCACTCCCACCACGCTGGCATGGGGCTGAACATGCCACAGCCTTGCTGGGAATGGGTAGACATGGATGGCATCCTTTCCTTTCTCCTGCCCTTCCCTTCCCCTTCCCCTTTCCTTTCCCTTCCCCTTCCCTTCTTTTTCCCCTTTTTTTCCTTTTCCCCTTTCCTTTCCATTCCCTCCCCTCCTTTTTTTCCTTTCCCTTCCCTTTCAGTGTTCATGGGCAGAATATTCTAACAAGGCAATAGAGATTCTTAAGGCTCAAACCTGAGCCACACTGAAAGGAAAACCAGATTTCATGGGAGTTTGAGTGGCTCTGCTCAGGCAAAATGGAGTTTTTCTGAAATTTATCTCCAGGCTCATCAAATACACATCACTTTAGTCTTAATGAAGGCTTTTGAAAAAAGTAAGCTGGGCAAAAGCTGTGATGAAAAAGAAAAAATGGAGATTAAATAGAGAATTAAGAATCATCATTTTTCACTGGAAGATCATTAGATTGTTTGTTGGAAATGCCTTGGAAAAACATTGCCTTTATTTGTGGGTTAGAAAGCAATAGTGGCATTGTGGTGGAAGAGGAACACTGGACTGGACAGACGAGAGAACACATTTCATAGAAATCACCTTTTCTTTGCCAACATTTCTGACCTTGCAAAATTGTAAGCTTTCCTGGAAAATTGGGAATTGGAGGAGTAACTGCAGCTCCCTCATTTACAGGGCAGTGTGATTCCTTCTGGACCATTTGAGGGAGGGGACTGTTTGTACTAATTGGCCTCTTACAGCATTTTGTAATCCCATTGTTTAAAAATGGTTCTTTTTAAGAACATTTATTTCAAAATACAGATCTATTTAGAGAAAAGTGTCCCCTGAAAATTAAGCAAACTTACCACCAGTTCAAAATGGTTCTTCATCTCACTTTCCTCATAACAATGATCAATTCACCAACAATTAAAGGTAGAACATTTTTTTTTAAATGGTACATGCAGAACAATGCTGTACAATGGCTATTCTGTGTACACATCATATATTTAGCACTAGAATATTTATTTAAAAGGACACACTGAGATTCTTCTCTGCTGTCTATACCTGCAAAAACTGAAGGGCAACTGTCAGGGTAATATAATGGATAGATGGTGATAATTCATTCTTGTTGCAAGAAACAGGCTAAGATGAGGAATTCAAGCAAAAACATCATGATCTCCTTTTTTGTTCCAGGCAGATAAAGTAGAAATAAATGAAGCATATCTTTGAAATGCCATTCAAAGCTATTTCTTTTGTACAATGTCTGTTTATCAGGTAGAAGCATCTTCCAGTGCCTTGGACAATGGGAGTATCTGTTTGCAAATAAATTTTGTTAGCATCAGGAAGATAGATCTCATTCATTATCTAGACAAATATAAATGAAGCTTGATAATGGGAACTGAATTCATTATTACATGGAATCTTTTCTTTAAAATGTACTTTTGATTTACTTTTCTCAACTCAGCTTTCTTAAGTAGCTTCAGGAGTGGTAATAAGATTTACAGAATTTTTGTGACTAGTCCAGCAGCTGCCCAGGTGGTGAGCTCAGCCTGCAGAGAGGTGTCCAGGCTCCCTGAGTGCTGCTGCAGGGCTGTTGGGTGTGCAGGGAGGAGCAGGAGCTGCCTGAGTGCTCTGGGGCTGCCCTGCAGTGCTCAGAGCTCTGCTGCAGCCCTGCCATGCTCGTTTGGATGGACCCTGCACTGACAGCTGTCTCAGGTCAGAGGTTAATTCCTGCCGGCAGTCCTTTGCTTCTGCAGAGGCTCTCCCAATGTGGCAGGGAAATTGGTGCTGTCTCTCCTCCCTTTAATCAAGGCTCCTTCCATGCTGATGGATCCTGGGTGGGGAAGCTCAGCTTGGCACAGCTGTGTCCAGGCAGGCACGTCCTGCTTCACACAGGAGAGAGAGCTGCTGAAGCTGTTCCTGATTGCAGTGCAGGAAACACAGAGCCTGGAATTTTCGAATCAACACACTGCAACTGATAATGCAACATTCAGGATGTTTTAGCTGACAGATGAAATCGCAGTGTAGAGCAAACTGGTGGCACTTGAAATAGGCTGATTTACTCTTCCCCAGCAGGGTCCATGAATTCCTGGGGTGTTCCAGCTGTGGAGTACCTGCTGGAGGGGTTTTATCAGCTTGTGCTGCTCAGGGTTCTCACTCTCCCTGCCCACAGCAGATCCTGAGTTACTTAAGATTTAAATTAGAAGTGCCAGTAATGTAGAACCTTAAACTCAGCAACTGTGTTCACATGTGTGGCACCCTCACAGGCTTCAGTTGTGATTGTGTTTTTTTAGGAAAAAAAATTTCACCAAAAGAATAATAAAGTAGTGGAATGCTCTTCCCAGGGAGGTGGTAGAATCACCATCTCTGGATGTGTTTAAAAAAAGACTGGACATGGCACTTGGTGCTATAGTCTGGTTGAGGTGTTGGGGCTGGGTTGGACTGGATGATCTTAGAGGTCTCTTCCAACCCCATTATTCTGTGATTCTGTGGTTCTGTGATTCTGTGTTTCGTAAGTTACCCTAAGACAACAGGAGCACAGACAAGTCTGGCTAGAAGGAAATGCAGAGCAAAGCAGATCTGTGTGATCTTGCTCTGGTGATTTCTAATGGCTCTGTCAGATACATCTATCTAAGGTAATTGCATTTCCCATTTAAAGTCTCTTTACAAAGAAGGGCTCTGCTCCTTGGTTCTGTTGTTTTCTAGGCCTGGCTGGGAGGAAGGTGCTTCATTCCACTCTTTTCAGCAGAGTGATGCCTTGTGAAGGCTGACTAGACAGAGCTAAAGAATAAAGCAGGGATTTATTAGAAGGCCTCCATGGATCCACCTTGGGCAGCACAAGAGCCCAGCCAGGGCTGCACCCAGGATGAACCAAAATGGTCCCAAAATGCACAATTGGGCACAGGGTCTCTCACTGTGATCAGTTCTGCTCCATTTGCACCTTGCAGTTCATTGTCCCATCCCAGCTTTAGCCCCTGCAGTTCCATCCCTCTTGTTTTTCTCTCTCCAGCCCATGGTGTTTGTGCTCCTGGGCTGAGATTTGGATCATTTGTCCTTGGTGCCCAGCTGGAGCAGGAATTGTTTTGTCTCCCTGCTCTGTGCACAGAGCTCACCATCCCCTGATGTGAAGCCCCGACCCACACACTAAAGCAGCACAGGATCTGAAACATATAAAAGCTGAAACCTGAAGCATCAAAAGGACTTAAAATAATTTTCATCAGTGGCTAGGGGAGGGTTGTAGTATCTGCTTAACAGTTAAGGAGATGCTGAAGTGCTTCAAGGCTAATTCAGGGCCTGATCCAGATAGCCCTAAAAACCTACATGGATTTCCAAGGATGTCTGATCCTAGGTTTGTTATCTGACAACAAAATATAACCCAGCAGTAGCCTGGCTCAAAGAGATTTGGGATGGAGAACAGTGTGTGGAGGGGTTTTTAAGGTTAAAATCATGGTCAATAAAAAGAAAAGTTAGCAGGAGTTCCCTCCAGTGTTTAAATTTGTGATGCTAAACCCTTCCTAAAGTTCCTAACAAGGCACAAATGTTTCATGAGAGGAGGCAGGTTTTCCTCCAAGAATTTAATCTGGTTGGAGTTTGTTGCTAATGCTTCCTAACTCTTTCAGCACTTCCACGTCTCAACTTGTCTGCAGGTGACCCACACAAAGTTCATCCCCTGCCCAACTCACTGAGTGACTTACTGGCTGCCTCTTAAAAAGGTCTAATCAGCAGCTTTTTTCTGAGAAGTGTTTCATGTTTCAAATAAATCAGTTCCTGAAACAAGCCCTGATATCTCTGAGGCATGCTCTCTTCATGTCAGCGAGGATCAGCTGTGCTTTGCAGGGCTTTGAACTCTTACTTGGATAAAATTGCATTCAGCATTTATCATTCTTCCATCAGAGTCAAGTTACTTCTTAATTGGGATTTTTTTAATATTACTTAAATGTTAAGATCAATCTAAATAATGTCAATTACTCCATCTATAGAACAAGAAAGAAAATTTTCTTGTGTTTGCCTCATATTAATGTTACAAAGTTAATTTTGTTAATATTTGTAATAAATTTTGATCTTGGAATCACTTTAGATGTTTTCATCTAAATCTTTTTGATGAGGAGATTTGGGCATGCTGTTAAAGGCTGATGTTAGTCCTTTTTAGTGTCCACAGGATCCTTCTCTATTTAGGGTAGAGGAAGAGAAATAGCAGAAGAGATTCAGACCCCTTTGAGTCAGGTTCCTGCTTTGGCATCTCCCTGTGAGGAAGGAGCTCCTCTCTCCCTTGGCTTCATCAGCACCTTCTTCTCCACGAGTATCTCCTGTCTCCTGGGCTTGTGGAACGCCCAAAGGCTCAAATCTTCACTGAAGCTTTTACTATCATTAAGTCCTAAATAATCCTGAACAGGTAGAAGTTTTGATATATTGACAAAAGGGGGAATATTTTTTTCCACATGCCAATAAAGACACACAGAATGCATGTATGAAATAGAGGAGCAACATGCTGGACCACAGGGTGTGAGGGGGCCAACATCACTCCAGGTGCTCATACCTCAGATCCTCAAACACCCATTTTTGTGCACAGCTTTAGAGGTTCTCAGGACATGCAGTTGTGCTCCATGTCAGCACATTCTGGGTTCAGCTGTTCCACATGGGGCACTTCTCCAGCCAGATTCAGAAAATAGTACAGTGTGGGTAATGCTGCCTTGCTGCACTGGAATAAATCAGCCTGAATGCTTCTGTTACAGATGCCAGTTGCAATGTAAGAGTGCAATATTATTTATAAAGAGCAATCCTAATACACCCTGGCATCTTTTATATAGTCATTTTAATAGATGCTGTTATTGCTGCTGCTGTGTTGTTTTGTGACAGTAACCCTCTCTGAAAGTATCCAGAGCCAATTTTACATTTTGAGAAACAAACCCATTCCTTTTATTGCAGCTGACAGAGTGCTCTGTTCTAAGCTCCAGTTAAACAGCCCTCCTTTAACCCACCTGCAGCAAATAGTGAATCCTTGCACACATGAGTATTGATTTGGGCAGCCAAGGCAGGATGCAGGCATTTGTTTGGGTCAGCAGTGCAGATTTACGTTGTGTTTTGAAGGACTCAGACTCTCCTGGAGTATATTTAATATTTGTTACTGCTCACTGCTACAGCCTGTGCAATTTGCAGTGCTTTCTTTGTGGACAGGGTTTCAAGCAGAACAGCTTGTTATAATTTTGAAGATGCTGGATGCAAATGCTGGTAAAGTGTAACCAAAACCTCAGCCCAGTCACTGCAGCCCCAGCTGGACACGTGTTGCCATCCAGGGTGCCATCAGTGCCACTTGGAGGGAAATGGGCACTGAGTTGGCAGCAGCAGTGCTGGGGAAATCCCACATAATTCCCACCCTGAGCTCTGCTCAGACCCAGCTATTGATATGTGTTCCTGAGATCTGGGAGCTCAAAGAGGGGGAAACTTCAAAAATTAATAACTCAGTTTTTGGAAACAGCCTTCCCTGGGTTTCTCACGATTCTGCTTGGAATTATGGTTGTCACTTTGGGGGCTGGATTAGTGCATGATGAGAAATGCCCCCTCAGTTTTCCTTTCTCTGTCACCATTCCAGTGCTGAATTGTCAAGTGGCTTTTTTCCCTTCCCTCCCAGGGCTGCATGTGTTTAAAAAAATACCGAACACCAATTAATTTGTCTAATTTACATGAAAAAGTGCAGAAGATGTCTTTTTTCCATAATTAACTATATTTTGCAATTCATTAAAATTCTGCAGCCCTCCACATAATGGAGCCCTATTCACTCCATAGGAGATAAGTGCTTAATTCCAAAAGGGGCAGACGGAGAAGGCAGAAAGGAAGTGGAGGAGGGCAAGATTAGCATTTTCTATATTAGTTATGCATATTCATGAGGGAAAATGAAGCCCTGCCAATTCATGTTGGCTTTAAGTTTATATTGTGGGGGTATTCACAACACTTCAACAAATGGTTGGTGTGGATTTTTGCCGGGTTTAATTGAGCAGGAGGGTGGTGACAGGCTTTTTAGTGAACCCAGAGCACATGAGGCATGTGAGGAGCAGACAGAGCTTGTGTGTCAGGGCACAGATTGCTCCCCAGGGCTCTCTTTTCTCTCTGCTACCACCATCCACAGAAACTGGGAGAGCAGCATGGGAGCCTAGAGCCTCCAAGTGGACCCCAGACCCCTCAAACACTGCTGAATTATCTTTGCACAACAAACAAGTAAATTTAGACTCAGTAACAGGTGCCTACACATTTTTCTCACTTTGGATTAGAGCAACCCATCGTTCAGTTTGTGGCTTTTTCATCAAACAGGAGCATCACCCCTTTCTCTCACAGCCAGCTGCTGGGTGAGCCCTGACAGCTGGACGTGTCAAAAGTTTGCCCTGCATTTTGCTCTTCACCTCCATCCTGGCTCTGTCTCTCTCTCAGATTTCCCATTAAAGAATTTTTCTTCCATAAATCAGCTCTGCTGTCAGATGAGCCTGCACTGTGCATGTCAGCTGGTTGAAGTCCCCTTCTGAGGGGGGTGTTCCTTGTTTCCACTGAGTTGGCAGAATGCTTTTCCTCACCCTGGCAGGCCCAGCCCAGGTGGTGCTGAGCATCTGTTCTGCTCTCCCAAACTTCAGAGCAGTTCACAGGCAGAGCAAGATGAAACAATAAACTGAAATATCACTAGTGCTTAATGAAAACACTGTAGCTGTTTACATGCTTTGCACAATTCACGTTTGAAAGAAAGTGCCACTAGTAAAGTCCAAGCAATGTGAGATAAAATAATTGTTTTAGTGACAGGACTGATGGTAATTGGTGTTAACTTAAAGCCACACTGCGCAAAAATGCTAACTAACATCTAATGCTGGAGCTCCAACACCAAACTGTGTCTCCAAAAATTGTCTTAATGACTCACTTTGCAATTTTCTGCACAGTATTTAGGTAGCATTTCACATTTCAGAATACATTACCCTGCAAATCATGGGGTGTTTTAATCCAGCCCACAATGTGTTGTGCATTTCTAGTTCGGTGTTTCCATACCTGCATGTATACCTGTGCAGAGCATGGCTGGAGTGAGGGGGAGATGAAAGGAAGAGGGAAAATTGGAGAGGGGTAATGAAATGCAGAAAGCTTCAACCAGGTGTAAATGGCAAAGTATTTATATCCCTTCAGCTGGCTCTGGTGCAGGGGGAGTCTTGAAATCTGGCAGGGGAGAGGGAGTTCCATTTGACCAAGTCACACCATTTGCTTTGGCTGCTCCCTTAATTTCCCCTCACATCTGTTTTATTTCAGCTGCAGATCAGGAGGCGAGCCAGTGCTATAGACACAACTTTGGGAGCCACCAATTTAATTGAGTTCCCTTTTTATTTTGTTCCCCTGCATCTGAGGTTTCTGAATGCCAAAACTTGAAGCAGTAACATAAAAGAGAAATTACATTTGAAACAATTCTGCTTTTCCTAAAAGCTTACAAGTTCAGACTTTCACCCCAAAATAAATTGTGACGTTTCTGTCTACCCCACAACTTTGCAGGCACAATCACATGCTGTAAAAGGAGCACAGGTCTCTGTCACTACTACAAAATGTGCAATTTAAACATCCCTGGAGGCATCTGGGTTCAAAAGGATCAATACATAACTAGGAAGGAGCCTGATCTCCAGAGCTCAGATCTGGAAATGAGAAGTTTCCTGAGGAACAGTGCTGCACAAGCACAGTAATTAGAAGCAGGAGCTGCAGGCTGGGTCTGGCTGCCAGCAGCAGCCAGGGCTGCAGGGCTGGCTCTGGAGGGGACCAGTGTCTGTCCCAGTGTCTGTCCCAGTGTCTGTCCCAGTGTGTCCCTGCTGCTCCCACCTCGTCCCACTTGCTCCAGAGCCCTTGAGATACAATGCTGCTGCTGCTGCTGCTTCTGATTTAGTCCTGCAATGATGCTTGTTGCTGGGTTTGTTTTGTCCTTTCTCTTCATAATTGGGTGGATTTTCCTCACCTTTTTCATTTTTGCTTGTTTGTTTGTTTTGTGACACACAAACTTTTGGAATGTACTTGCTAAATTGAAAATTTAAAGAGAGTGTGAGCAGTTGAAGTGTGGTCCTGGATGTCAGCATTCTTGTTTAGCTGGTGCTCACTCAGCTGGCTAATGAGTCGAGTTCCCTCTACATGTCCTGAAATCAAATCATCTGCTCAGTTTTGGTTGGAAGCACTGTGAGTGAGAAGGACAGAATTTTGTATTTTCCCAAAATTAGGCTCAGTCTTGGCACCCTCACTGTGCTTGGATAAGTCACCTGCTGTCAGGCTTTCAGGTGAAAAACAGCATCTCTTATCTGATAGGGGCATTATGAGGGAAAACCTCACAGGAGTCATGGAGAGGTGAATCCACAGCAGTGGTGGAGCTGTGAGGAGCTGTAATGCCAGTTGTGTTCTCAGCCCCTAAATTGCACCAACAGTAAAACACAATTCCCTCTGCTTTGGGGAAGTTACATCTCCTCTACTGAGAGCAAAGTTACTCTTCCTCTGCATAAACCCAGTTATTCCTCTTGGGAGTAAGGGAGGATGTTATTCCTCTTAGGAATAAGGGAAGAATAAGGGAGGCAAAGCCCAAACTCTTCTTCCTGCTGCTCCAGTGTCTTGCTTGGCTGGTGATGGAGAATACCTAAAGGGTGATGGTCACCTAAAGGGTAACCCCTCACTCTGCAGGACAGCCAGGCAAAGCACAGTGACAAGGAATGAAAGCCTTTGCTTTCTTGTCCTCCTTACCCAAGGCAAGGAAAGTCCTGAGCCCCACAGAGCTGGAAGGCACAGCCATAGCAGGAGGAGATGCGCTGAAGAGAAGTGCTCCATCCTCATGGCTCCCAGCAGCAGCTCTGCCATCAGAATCACAGCTCTGAGCCTCCTCAGGCTTCCCTGTGCTGCTGAGCCGAGGCTGAGTGCTTGGAGCTCTCAGAGGGAGCACAAGGAGCCAAGCAGTGAGGATTTGTCACCTGCTTCCCCCTGAGGACAGCCCCGAGGGACCTGCACGGGAGGGGTGGCAGCAGTGGGGACAGTGGGCACATTCCCAGGAGCAGGGGGAGCATCCCTGGCTCCCTGGGCTGCCTGCAGCTCCCGTGTGCTTCCCAGAGCTCAGGGGGCACATTGATTTGGTGCTCACTGGTTAGCTTGAACATGAAATATTAAATGGATATTGACTGGCACTGAGGAGTGCATCAGGATTATCGAGCCAACACTTAAATACTGAATGTTGCAAAAGCAAGCTAATACTTGTACAAGTGACCATTTGACCACTCTAACATTTGCTACGTGTGTTGTGCTGCTTCCATTTTGGGTATCTTCATTTAAGCATCCAAAGAACACATTCAGGGCAGATTTTTTTTAAAAAAATATAATATAATATAATATAATATAATATAATATAATATAATATAATATAATATAATATAATATAATATAATATAATATAATATAATATAATATAATATAATATAATATAATATAATATAATATAATATAATATAATATAATATAATATAATATAATATAATATAATATTTTTATGTATTTACACATAATTTATGAATGTATATAAATTTATATATTTATATTTATATAAAATTTTATCTGTATTTATATAAAGTTATATGTACATATATAATATAAGAATATATATTTTATATATTATATATAATATTTGTTATATGTATATTTTACATAAATATAAAAATATGTGTATATATGTATATATATAATACATATGTTTATATATTTTATACATATTATATAGGTGTGTGTATTTTATATATATACATATATGTGTGTTATATATGTGTGTATATTACATATATTACATTATATACATATATTATGTATATTACATATATGTAATATGTAAAAAGTAAGAGCTTGTCAAAAAAAAAAAGCCAGGACCTGCGAGGAATATTGGAAGAAGTACAGCAGTCACTGGTGTGCAAAAAAGTTGTGAATGTGATAATAGTGAGCACAAAAAGAGACCCTTTTAATATCTCTCCTAAGATGGAAAATCTTTTTGTTGCTGTGTGGGCAGAGCAATGCTCAGAGTAGATTTGGAGATCTCAGGTCCATCCATTGGGACCCCACCCCAGATCTCAGATCCATCCCTGCTGCCCCATGAGTGTGACAGTGTGGAGGGAGCCAGGATGTCCTGAATGCCTCCTCAAGCACTGTTGTGTGCTGGGTTTAGAAGATTGTGCCAGGACTTCCAGAGCTACAAGGAGCTAAAATCGTCTCTCCTGCATGGAATGGATGTTGAGCTTATCCATCTAGTAAATTAGAACATTATTAAGGAAATGATTACACGTGTTTCTATTTAGTTTTCATTCCATTCCCAGCTAGGATAATTGCATGTTCCTGAAAAACATTTTTAAACACTCTTTGAAAGGACAGGAATATTTTATATTTGTATTGGTTTTTCCAGGGATTTAGTATTGCTAATGAGAGAGAGCTGGTCCAGAGTTCCACATAAGAAGCTCGTGTGCTGCTCTTACATGAATACTTTAAAATATTTACTTGCAGGGGAAGCACGAGGGCTTCATTAGATCCTGCATCATGTTATGTAGCTCTGCCTTAGATGCTGAATTCAAAGGTTCTTGTTCTGTCAGATATGTTTAATACCCTGGTGATGTATAATAGAGATATTGTCACATAGTGGTTTGGGTTGAAAGGGACCTTCAAGATCATCTCATTCTTGATTTGGGTTTTTTTTTTGTTTGCTGTAGATTTTTGTTGTTCTGCAGCTTGTTGCAGTCTTCTGTTCAAGTCATTGTCCTGGTAACATCAAATCTGCCACAATTAGCATGTATTATATTTAGAAAAAAGCTACATTTATGGAGTAATAATGTAGATATCATGGGATTTTACTGAACAAAATGCAGTTGAGGCCATGGATCTGCATATATAGCCCTAGCTGTGCTTAGTCTGCATGAAGGTCACATGCCAGCATTTTGTTAAATTTAACATTACTGTTACTGCATTTCCAAAAATGTAAGATAACTTTTGTGCTGAAAATTGTGGTTTATATTGGTGACAACATCTGACTTCCCATTTAGCTCACATCCCAAACGTGGCACTGCTGTACCTTTCCCAGCACAGCCGTGGGAAGGGGATGTCAGCACTTCCCTCCCAGCCTCCCTCCCTGAGCAACTCAGAATTCAACTAGAAAATCTCATTCAAAGCAGAAGCTAAAAGGACCAGGTGTTAACACAATTTGAGGGGGTTACTTCTCATCAGCTGTTCTATTTAAGCAGAGCAGCTTTTTGCATGAAATACAATTTTCATTTCTGCATATAGTGATAAAAACAAGCACTGCTTCTTGTAAGCCTTGCAAAGTCAGTGCAGGGGTGTCCTGAAGTCACCATTGGGGGGGTTTCCTTTCAATGTCTGCCTTGTTTTGGGCAAACTTTTTATGCTGATGGGGGGGGGGGGCTGCTCAGTTCTGAGTAATGAAGAGAGCAAAAGGCAATGGTGCACGTGTTTTCTCCTATTTCCTTCCTATTTCCTATTACCCTCATATTCTCCCTCTGCTTGTACTTGCCCTGCTCTCGTGTGTGTGTGAGAGCTGCCTTCTGCAAAGCTGGGGTGGGGCTGTGCTGGGCAGAAGAGGGCAAAGGGCTGCCAGCTGCATGGGGAGAGGCAGGTTCACAGAGGGCTGCTGCTCCTGGCCCTGCTCAGGACTTGGGAAGGTGCATTGGATGCCTTGAGAAGGCTGACCTAGAACAGAGACCAGACAGAGCTAAAGAATAAAGCAGGGATTTATTAAAAGGCCTCCATGGATCCACCTTGGGCAGCACAAGAGCCCAGCCAGGGCTGCACCCAGGATGAACCAAAATGGTCCCAAAATGGACACAAGGTCACGGGGTCTCTCACTGGGATCAGTTCTGCTCCATTTGCACCTTGCAGTTCATTGTCCCATTCCAGCTTTAGCCCATGAAGTTCCATCCCTCTTGTTTTTCTCTCTCCAGCCCACGGTGTTTGTGCTCTTGGGCTGAGATTTGGATCATTTGTCCTTGGTGCCCAGCTGGAGCAGGAATTGTTTTGTCTCCCTGCTCTGTGCACAGAGCTCACCATCCCCTGATGTGAAGCCCAGACCCACACACTAAAGCAGCACAGGATCTGAAACATATAAAAGCTGAAACCTGAGGCATCACATTGGATTCATCCCAAAGAGAGGCAGTTCTGCACTCCCAGGGCTCAGCACCCAAAGTCCACAGGCATCTGCTTGTCTTGAAAGATCTTAGGGAAATTTTGCCATGGTAATCTTGAGTGTTTGCTCATTCTGCACACACAGTTCAAGTGATAGGTGTTCCCCAGTGCTCTGCTACCACAGCAAGTTTGTCTATAGCATCATTTTGTACACTCTCTAGGGCAGGAAACCTCATTTCCTTTATTTCTTGCAGCTTTGTGCATATTTATGGATAGACGGTTAATGATTCATAAAGATGAGGCACTTGGCTTCCTTTGAAAATATTATTACCTCTTTTGATAATGAAAATAGCCAAATAAACTATATTTCATGTTGAAAGAAAGATAATTCCTTCCGCTGCCATCCCTTTATCTCAGGTGTGCTCTGTAATTGCAACTGGGAAGAATTTGCCTTAGGAAGATTTCCCATAAATCTAATTAAAATAGGCTTGTATCATTTTTGAAGCAGTAATTCAGCAGTGCAGATAGTATAAGCACCATATGTCAGATAGCATGAATCCTTTGGAAGTTTAAGATGGAAAAGAAAGCTGAGCAGCAGAAATGAAACCCCTTAATGTCTCTAGGAGAAGGCATCATCCTGCAGGACAGTGCAGTAAGTGGACAGTTTGCAGGGTAATTGCAGATCAGTGTGGGAAGCTCCCAGAGGTAGAAATGCTCCTCTCAGCACCATTGATCCAGCCTAACAGTGCTGGTTCTCAGCACCATTAAGTCATAAACTGGAATGTACTCTGCATGTTGGAGCCTGCCTCCAGCTCTCCCTGGCTGGTGGCACACAGGTGCAGAGCAGCTGAGTATTGGAAAATTCCTGACCACTTATCCCATTACCTCTGCTGTTCCTTGCAGCCCTGAGCAAGGAGGTATTTTCTCCTAAGAAAGCTTTCAGTCTTGCTTTAATACCATATTTTGCACTTAGTATTGAAGTCTGACGAGTGAGTGCTGATTTAGAATTCCTTTCCACTTCCTGCCACAGCCTGCTCCATAAATCAGATGGATGGGACCTCAAATGGGATGAAGAGAAACAGGACTCAGGAGTCACATAATGATGGGCAATGGGGGAATAAGCATCACCAAATCCAGGGCTCATTTTTAATGTTTAGTTACATTCTAATGGAGTCTGTGGAAATAAAAAATCAGATTAATATTCAGTCAGCAGCTGTGAAAGATGTCCCTTTAACTATGTCATAGTTAAAATTTTACTGGCAAAATACGATCAGTGTAAAACTTACTGACTAGCTAAAGTTTTCCAGCAGTTTAAGTAATGACAGACTGTAATCAAGAGGATGCTGAATGATCTTAAATGAAGAGTGTGCTGGTTCTGCTTAAGAAATAATTTAGTAGCTCAGAGGCTTAGGGTTAGCTTCAAAAAATAGTCAATGCTTTCAGGCCTAAATTTCACACTCCCCAGTAGAGCAGTCCTCTGGAAAATATAGAATGGAAAGAAATAGCATGGCACTGTGTGTAGAGATTGTCCTGATGTACAAAACAGGAAATTCAGCAAAATCTTTGCTGGGGAATAGGTTGGTATTAAGAGCTCTGCAAAAATTACCATTGTTTATTGAATTATTCCCTCAGGCTTTTTTTTTTTTTTTTTTTTTTGCAAGGAGTGCTCTAAAAATACCTTTTTATCATATGGGGAAGACAGCAGGTTTGTAGATGTGTAGGGGCAGATCCTCCCAGGGAAGCAATATAGCCAAACTCGCATCAAGAAAGGAGGAGCTGCACTGGGTCGCACTTCCAGATGAATCTGTCACTTCAGGAAGAATGAAGCCCCACAGTGAGTCAAATGAAGAATCAACTGCATTGATGGGATGTTTTGTGCTTTACCTGCCTCACTGAGACACCTCAACCACCTTTCCCAGGATGGGGCTGGCACTAGTGACACTCCTGAAATAACAGCATCTCACTATTAAAATTTCTGTGTGTGGTTGAGATGCAAGAGAGGAAATCAGCCACGTGTGTATGCAGAGGGTTAAAGTTGTAAAAATATGCACAGAAGAAGCAGGGGTGAGAAATTCAACATCTTTGCATAAGAGCCTTGAATGAAGTGAATATCCCTCCAGCTCTGGAATCCAGTGCTTTGATTTTCTTGGATCAGGACATCGGTTTCCTGAAGATAACATAGCATAACTACTGTTCTGTGTAGGCAAAAACATCATTATCAGTTTCTAAAATTAGATTCTCGCTTGATTGAATAGATTAATTAATAATAAGGAAAGAGGAAAGCAACAAGAAAATGAAAGAAACCCCGTGTAGTAGCATACCAAAAATACTAAATCTTCTCAACTGGTTGAGGACTGTTGCGTGATAATTGGCAAAATTATATATAGTGTGATATTTGTGTGCTTTCTTGTCCACCCTCTCTCTCTCTTTCATTCATCAAATTGCCTGCTCAGGCTTCAAATAAATAATTTAAATAGAAAAGCTAAGGCAGATCAGTAAAAACTGAATGAGCCTTTCAGACTCACAAAAGCTTGAAGTGCTGGAATTTTTTTCCATGAAAGGGCTAAACATTAAGATCATGAACAAATCATGTTGTCCAACTAGTGTGAGCTTCAAACACACAGCTGCATGATCCAGGCAAGTGACATATCTTCAAAGAATAGAGCAGCCTGAGTGATGAAAATCAGCCTGCCAGCCTGCACACATTTACATGAGTGCTTACACTATCAGTCAGGCATTTCCTCTACGCCCCTGGTTTTATTTCATGGCAGCTAGCAGGGATTACAAATGGACGCTTTAGGCTGCATTTCCTCCCAGCTCCCAGGCGTGTGCTGGAGCAGGACTCAGACACATGCAGGGCTCTCTCCTGTCTCTGTGTGTGCCCTTTGATGGGCTCTTTGCAGGGTCAGCAGGAGCAGATCTGCAGCTGTGCTGTGTAAAGGCTCTCAGGATCCCTGCAGGAGGCACCCTGGTGTATTTGGGACATGGGGACACACGAGCTGGTGGCAGCTGGTGCTGCAGAGCCAGCTGGGCCTGCAGCACAGCCCTCATGGAGCTCTGCTGATGCCTTTTTGGGCTACCTAAAACAGAGGCCAGACAAAATCAAGGGAATAAAAAGCAGTTCTGTTTATTGAAGGGCCTTCAGGTACATTTCAGGCAGACAAAGCCCCCCAGGGGCTACAACCAAAAATGGATGATGGCTCACAGTTTTTCACACTTTTATAAGTTTGGCCCATTTGCATATTGGGGGTTCATCTCCCAATTCCAGCTTCAGGTAATGAAGCCATGTACCCTGAGTCTGCTCCCCCCAACTCACTTTTGTTTCCATCTCTCAGGGCCTGAGGCAATGAGGTGTCCTTGATTGCCAGGTCTGGAGAGTTGTGTCTGCCCAAAATGGGAAAGCAGCAGCTCACACTGTGTGTGGAGTTTAGAGTTACACACTAAAGAACTGCAGGATTACAGATACATGAAAAATATACAAGCTAAAATCCCAGGGCATCAGTGCCCTGCTGTACTAAACGTGCCCACTGGGAGATGTGGCCACAGGAAGACTCAGGAATGCAGCAATGTGACAGGCACATGCTCACCTGGACGTTTCCAAGAGCTGCATTGAGAAAAACTTCATTGGAGGTGTTGGGCTCCAACCTGCAGTTCCCTCATGGCTCTCAGCTCTACCCAGCATGTCCAGCCCATCCTGGTCTTCAGGGTCCCAGAGTGGGGAGGAATCCCTCAGGCAGCCCTCAGTGCTGGGAGAGCAGCAGGTTCCTGAGAAGGAGGAGGAGGCAGTCTGGCTCAGGCTCCTGGAGCCTTGCTGTCCCCTGTCCCTCAGAGCCCCCTGAGGCTGTCACACCTCCTGCTCTGGCCCATGTCCCACAGTGCTCACCACTAGCTCAGTTCATCTGCTCAAGGAGGGAGTCAGCAAATTCCTTTGCCAGGATGATGAACACACTTTGCCTGAAGGGGCACGGAGCAGTATCACATTTGTGCCACCATCAGGAGCAGAATACTGGGCTGGATGAACTCCTCTCTCAACCTGTAGGGCCATTTTTATGGCACACTGATCGTTTTGATCCCGAGCCAGCTATTCAGCAATTCACTCTGGCTCTGAGGACTTGTAGTACATTATCATACACTTTAAAATTCATGCAGAAAAGATGTGATATTGCAAGTATAAATCAGGAGGTGATAATTCTCATTTGGAAGGTCACGTTACGTGGGGCTGTGCTTTGCGTTCGGGAAGCCTCTAGCTTGAAAAGTTTGGTGCATTTATTATTTTATGAAGAGCAGATGTTGTTTATCTCCTTTTTGTGCTTGACACCTCCAAGATTCAGAAGGTTTTTTTTAAAATTTTCTACTTGGGACAAAAACCTAGCCCTGCAAAGGCAGCCTTGCGCTGCCAGACACTGATGTGGGGCTTGTCAGGAGGGATTTTGCACCTGTGCCTGTGTAGTGCCACATTTTCTTGATCCAGCCCTTCCTCCTGCAGGAGTACAGAGGGCAGAGAGTCCTTGTGAACCTTGATGTGAATGAGTACAAGGGTTTGGACTGTGGGACTCAGGGTGGACATGGCCAAGCTTAGTTGGTGTGGTCCTGTGCTTGTGGAAGGAAGGGGGGAGGAGAGGAAACTTTGGGACATGGGGGACAGGCCCAGTGAAACTCTCTGCATTGTCTGAATGGTACTTGTAAGAGGGATGGAAAAAATCCTCCTCTCTCTGCCAGAGACACTGTTGACATACACAAATTGCAGGAGGTCAGTGCTGTCAGTGGCTGAAGGAGGGCAGGAGGCAGTGGTGACCTGCAGCTCCCTGCCTGCTGCACGACAGGGGCGAGGATAAACCCCACCACTGCAAAGATTAATGCTGCAATAAGAGAGCAAATGCTTCTGTAAGTAATTCACACAAGCCATAATGTGTCTTTTGCTTTGTGTTAGTGTCCCCTGAGAGCATTTCCTCCTTAACATCAGCTTTTTTCTTCTCTGATTAACTCTCTTACCTGTCCATGCTATCTGGTATGGGCACGTTTTTGGACAAGTATTCGCAGTATGTTTCAGAATTGCTTAAGAGCTTAACTAAATCCTCCAAGCTCTGTGCACAGCCAGTGATGAAATAATCTGCTTAATTGCACAAATAAATAAAGCAGAAGTTTGGTTTAAAGATTAAGGATGTAAATGATAGGAAATAGTAGATATGTTTGCCAGTCTCTTTCTTTTTAGTGGGTTCTTGCTTCCCCCTCTGTCTGTGAGGATCATATTTGCTCTAGTATGGCTCAAATTCCAAGTTTATGTCATCCATTTTAATCATTAGGCCTTGCCCAGTACCCCTGCCCAGTGAGATCACTTTAATGCACTTTAGTGAGGAGTGAGAGTGGGAGTTGTTCCCACATTTTTTTGGTCGGGTCTGCATTTCTCAGTTGCTTCCAAAACTGTGGTGTCCACAGTTGTAATGTGATCTGAGGGTACTTCTGTCTTCACTCATCTAAACCTGCCCCAATATCAATAGGAAATTTGGCCTTAGGTAAAGACAGATGTTCTGCTTCAGGGTAGGAGTCTTTCCTGAGGATAAAAGCTTCGATTTTAGCAAAAATACTGACAGCAGAGGGCTGTGGACAGAAGCCTGATGGCAGAGACACATCTGTAGTGCTCCATCCACCTAATGACACTCAAGCTTTGTGGTACAGTTTGCTGAAAATGAGGTGGAATTGCTGTGGCGTTAGCCTGACATTCCTGGCTGATTAAAGCTTAGGAAAATCAGAGCAACAGTTTTTAGCCATAATGGGAATGTGCTGCTCAAATGCTAACAAGAAGCCCAGTAGGAACTTAGAAGGAAGGATTCCAGTAGATGTAGACAGTAAGTTGTGCTCCTTTATGTTTTTATGGAGACGTCATTTTGCATACAGAATGATCTTCTTCACATGCATGCCACTGTCATATTAATTTATTCTGGAGAAGCTGGAGCTAACAAGGAAACCATGTCTGAATGTGTTGCTAGAAGACATCAGTTGCCTTTGATGGAAAAAAACTGAGTTAAACATAGTGTGCTAAACTGTGAGAAACAAATGTGACGTCTCCACAGAGGAGTGAATGGTTTCCATTAAGCTTGCTAAATCTGTCTTTCTCAGAATACCCAATATAACCTCATACACTCTTGATTTTAACAGGCTTTATTATACTGCACCTCAACTACATAAATATAAAGCTAAAATATCTAAAATATTTAACAGATGTGGAACAGTAGAGAGAGACCTCTATGGCATACAGTATGGGATTGGTCCAAATTAAATAGTGATCATGGACCATTAAATATTAAGGTCTGTTCTGGAGGTAGATCATTAGTCCTCACCTTCCACTGGCAGTCCTGGCACTTGAACGAGAAATGAAAAAACTCTTGACTAATATAGTCTGTGAAAATGAGTAGCCTGAGAGTGGTTAGTTCTGATCTTGCAGGCTGCACTAACTTCCAGAGAGTTAAACGAGATTAAATCACGCTCCCAGTATCAGGTACACCACAATTTAGAAGACCCTGTATAAAGGGAGTTGTAGTACAAAAAAAAGTTAACAAAGGCAGCAACTCCAGATCAGCACCCCGAGTACTTCCACTCTTTCATAGCTGAATAAAGGGACTGGGAGTAGATGTGAGAAGCAAACTGCAGTGATGGAGGCTTTGCAGGCAGCGAGATGAGGCAGAATAAAGTGTGTGAGATCAGGTAAAGGGGGAAGAAATAACCCCAGAGTGGTGGGAGAGGGAAATGGAGACATTAGCTTGTGGGAGCACAGCAGGGATGGCATGGATGAGGAGAAGCCCCAGGGTGTTTATCTGGGATGTGTATTACTCATCAGAAGGGTGTGGGAGAAATACAACAGGGAGAAGGGAGACTTCATGAAAATTACAGCAAAATCTGGTTGCTTCAGTCAGTTTCCCCTTCCTTACAAGTAAGAAGTGACTTGGTCTGCTCTACACTGGATGTTTATTTTAAGTATTAGATTACTATGGAGATAATATAGGCATGATTTATTATTAATATTAAATCAACATTTATGAAAGTTTTCTGCTCCAGTGGTAGTCCCACCCATGTTGTGACATAAATTCCCATTTTTGATAGAATACTAAGAAGAATTAGGGGGTACAATCAACTCTTGCTGCATATTTCCCTGTATCAAGACAATTTAGACACATCTTAAAAATGGGAACTTCTGAGAGAGACCACTAATGTAAAACATCCACTGTAGACCCAAAGAAAGGATATAGAAAACATATGTATGTAGCCCACAGTAACAGTTTATTTGGAGGTTATAAACTGCCTTTTTCTAGAAAGCATTAGAGTAGAGGATGTGTTGAAAGAAAACTCCTGGGCTTCTGGCTAATGAACAGAAGAGAGATAAACAAAACATAATAAAATAGTAAAACACCACCTTACAATGTTGTATCAACCATCATCATAACTGTTTTCATTCTTTTGTTAATATTCATTCTTTCATTTCCCATTCTTAAACATTTAAATATCAGTGGCTCTAATATCTCACACAAGACAAAACATCTCTTCATTACAAAGAGACAAAGAAGAGCTGATCAGCAAAGCACGCACCATGCTGAACACCTCACAAATAGATCTGAGAGGCACAACAGATTGCAGCAATTAAACAGTCTCTCAGGCCCTTCAAAACACAGATACCTCAGCTGTGTGCTTCACATTAATCCAACCTCCTTGAAGATTAAATTTGACAAGAAGGTCCTTCATTATGGTTCCATATTGCCATCTCTTTTAACAAAAACCACCTGAAATGAATAAGAATCAGGACACCATGTATTTAAATAATCACAACAAAGCTTGCAGTGTGTGTTGTCATGGCATAGCTGGTGTAAGTCCACATTACCTGGAGTGTAATGTGTCAAATGAAGGAGGGTAAGAGGAAACATGATTTATAAAAATGGGCACAATTAAGCACCATTCCCCATAGTAAAATTGCACTTACTTGTCTGATGTATACATACATTGCAGTGGAGAGGTGGTGAGATCAGATTTGAAAGGAAAAACCCAGCATAGAAAAGAAAACAGGAAAAAACCACCTACCATCTGTATAGCAAAAAGAACAAAAAGCAGGGGGATATTTTTTTAATTATTATGATTAATCATGTTTATTACAGATGGAATAAGGGACCAGCTAAGAACAGCCCTCTAAGCTGGTAATAAATCCAAAAGAGTAGGCAGTCCCTGCAGAGCTTGCAAATAGGAGGCCAGGTAAAGCTCTGGGGAGGGTGACAGAGAGCACAACAGGGAGCTTTATGGTAGAGGTGGACCTTAACACAATTCCCACAGTGGCTTTTTGCCCACTTTGCTCTCTAAAAAGGCTTGTAGCACCATTCTCTTTGTGTCCCTGTGAGTGCTGGTGGCTGTGTCTCTTTGTTGAGCCCTGTGACTGCACGGGGAGGGCTGGGGACAGCACTGAGGAGGGCAAATTTTTTTGAAGGATCACCTCGGCTGAAATCAGTGAGCAGGCTTTGATTTGGTAGTCAGTCATTGAGGACATCAGAGTAATGGGAATTAATAACCCTGGCCTGCCCCATAACTTACCAGCAGCCAGGAAAAGAGACAGAGGGAGCATTAGTGGTGCTGAGCCTCTCCAGCTGCCCCCGCGGCTGTAATCACAGCCATCGCTGCCAGCCCTACCTGCCTGACAGCAGGAACCCCGGCCTCGGCTTTGAACTCAAACTAAAGATAGATCCCTTCTTTTTCATGCCTAATTTGGATCAGATGACCAAATACACAGCGGGCTTCTTGCTAGACTTCGTGTTACGTTTCAGCAGCTAAATATAGCTGTATTACCTCAGAAACGCTTCAAAGACCCAGACCAAACAACTCCCCCAGATACAGCAGTGGTGCCGGGACTCTTTGGGGATGCTGCTCCTTCCCAGCTGGGTTAGAGCCAGCACTGGTTCGTGTGGCTGCTCCAGGGCAGGCAGGGCTCAGCACAGCCATGTCTGAGCTCCAGGGAAGGAGAGGAAGCCACAGTGCCAGAAGGGTGAATTCTTCATGGTCTCTTCATGCCATCTCTGCCTTTTGTGATTCACGCTTAGGAAAACGCCCAGGGCAGAATCGGGGCTCGGTAATTCGACAGCTCAGGCATCAGGTGAGAAGACAAGGGCAGGGAGTGTGCCTTTGTTTGCTCAGATCGTCCTTTTTGTCATCACAAACAATGAATGGTTCCTCCCAGAGCTGATGTGCACACACCCACCCGGTGGGATCAGAGGTGCAGCGAGCTGGCTGCCTGAGCTGTGAGGTGGCAGTGCCACAGCTCTGAGCCGTGAGGGGGCACTGCCACAGCTTGGGAGCTGTGAGGTGACAGTGCCACAGCTTGTCCTTCACTGCACTGCCAGGGCCTTGCCGGGAAGGAAAACTGACAGTGTTTGCTGTCAGGCCTGAAATCTGGGGCCTCTCACCCTCAGTGTTTTGTTTGGATGCCACAGTTTATTCCAGGCCGTGTTTGTTTCCTGTTGCTGCCTCTCAGGCATGGCTCAGGGGGAGCAGAGCAGGATTTGGGGCAGAACCAGCCCTGGGTGCAGTCACACCTCAGCTCCCCCTCAGAGCAGGCCAGAGGACAGGTACCCCACACGGGGTACAAGGACAGGCCAGCAGGACAGGCAGCAGGACAGCCACCATATGGGGTGCTCAACAAGAACAATGTAAGCTGTCCTAGAGCCATCTTACCTTGAATAACATGAAAATGTTATGTTATCAAATACACAGCAGGCTTCTTGCGATACTTCATGTGAGACACAACTGCTCAGTTTGAAAATTTGAAAAGGTTTATTATACCTTGACAAAAATACAACAAAGGACTGCATAAGGAAGAAGCTGCAGCACTGGGAGCTGCCCCTCATGCACACCACAGGGCCAGTTCATCTGCAAGATGGGTGCTCAGTGTTTTATACCCCTGGGGTGGCATCAGCCAGCCCTGGCCCCTCCCAGAGTCTGTCAGGCAGCTCTTCTGTGCCATTTATCAGTGCAAACTGCTTTCTTGGAACTGCATTGGAGCTCAGGTGTTGCCATGCCCACCCCCTGAGCACCCCCAAGCTTTTCCATTCCCACCTGCCCCATGCAAGGGACACCTGGGCAGCTCCTTTGTACCTGTCCTGGACAGCCCAGGCTGTCTGATGGCAACAGTACAGGGGGGAAAGGGAACTGTGGGGAGAGCAGAGGACCATACATCACTATAACCATACATCACTAAAGCTTTTCTTAATATTCACACAATAGTTATCTTTTAATTGTGAGAGCCAATCATCTCATTATCCATCTATAACACTTCATGTTACATTTCAGCAGCTAAATATAGCTGAGAAGACAAGGGCAGGGAGTGTGCCTTTGTTTGCTCAGATCGTCCTTTTTGCCATCACAAACAATGAATGGTTCCTCCCAGAGCTGATGTGCACACACCCACCCGGTGGGATCAGAGGTGCCTGAGCTGTGCTGGCTGCCTGAGCACTGTGCTCATGGGTGGCAGTGCCACAGCTCTGAGCCGTGAGGGGACACTGCCACAGCTCATGGGCTGTGAGGGGACAGTGCCACAGCTCTGAGCTGTGAGGGGACAATGCCACAGCTTGTCCTTCACTGCACTGCCAGGGCCTTGCCGGGACAGGAAGCTGTGAACCACAGCTTGTCCTTCACTGCACTGCCAGGGCCTTGCCGGGAAGGAAAACTGACAGTGTTTGCTGTCAGGCCTGAAATCTGGGGCCTCTCACCCTCAGTGTTTTGTTTGGATGCCACAGTTTATCCCAGGCTGTGTTTGTTTCCTGTTGCTGCCTCTCAGGCGTGGCTCAGGGGGAGCAGAGCAGGATTTGGGGCAGAACCAGCCCTGGGTGCAGTCACACCTCAGCTCCCCCTCAGAGCAGGCCACAGGACAGGTACCCCACACGGGGTACAAGGACAGGCCAGCAGGACAGGCAGCAGGACAGCCACCATATGGGGTGCTCAACAAGCACAATGTAAGCTGTCCTAGAGCCATCTTACCTTGAATAACATGAAAATGTTATGTTATCAAATACACAGCAGGCTTCTTGCTATACTTCATATGAGAGACAACTGCTCAGTTTGAAAATTTGAAAAGGTTTATTAAACCTTGACAAAAATACAACAAAAGGACTACATAAGGAAAAAGCTGCAGCGCTGGGAGCTGCCCCTCGTGCACACCACAGGGCCAGTTCATCTTCAAGATGGGTGCTCAGTGTTTTATACCCCTGGGGTGGCATCAGCCAGCCCTGGCCCCTCCCAGAGTCTGTCAGGCAGCTCTTCTGTGCCATTTATCAGTGCAAACTGCTTTCCTGGAACTGCATTGGAGCTCAGGTGTTGCCATGCCCACCCCCTGAGCACCCCCAAGCTTTTCCATTCCCACCTGCCCCATGCAAGGGACACCTGGGCAGCTTCTTTGTACCTGTCCTGGACAGCCCAGGCTGTCTGATGGCAACAATACAGGGGGAAAGGGAACTGTGGGGAGAGCAGAGGACATTTAAACTACAATAACATAACCATACATCACTAAAGCTTTTCTTAATATTCACACAATAGTTATCTTTTAATTGTGAGAGCAAATCATCTCATTATCCATCTATAACACTTCATGTTACATTTCAGCAGCTAAATATAGCTGTCTTACCTCAGAAATACTTCAAAGAGCCAGCCCATGGGTCTGGTCATTTCATGCCTGCTGAAACATAACATGAAGTCTAGCAAGAAGCCCACGGTGTAATTGGTCATCTGATCCAAATTGGGCATCAATCTGATCTTTCATGGGACCATGTCCATGGAAATGTGGGAGCTTCCCCAGCCCAGTTTCTCCCCTAGAGCTCTGCATTGCTGACAAGCTCATCTGGGAGCTGCCAGACTGTGGGGAAACCTGCTGGTAGTCAGTGGTGAGACCCCTGGGGTTGATTCCTCCTTATTCCCACTGAGAATCCTTGCAGAAAGGAAGATTCTGAGTGGTACAGTGTGGATTTTTTTTGTTTCTTTTTTCTGCTAAGGTTGGGATTAAATCACGACACGGTATTTCTTGTTTGGACTCAGATGCTTATTAGTTCTTATTTATATTATAGTCTTACAAGCTGTGAGTTTTGTAGCACTTTACTAACAAACTAAAAAATTGAGTTGTATCTCTTTATCTTCCTCAGTTTTTTAAGGATGTCTAATTAAGAAATGACACCTAAATTATTTTTACTTTTAACTCAATAACTACTCATGCCTCACAACATGGATTTTTTATCTAATTACACAATACTACCTAAACCTAGAAGGAGGAAGGTGAAGAAGAAGGGATTAGCCTTCACCCTAAAATTTCTATTTAGCTTTATATATTACTATATTCTAAAACCTTAAACTCTTACGTTTTTTACCATGTGTTATTACACACTTCTATTCAAAATACACACCCATAATTCCAGTTCTGGAATTCAATTTTGGAAACCTTCTCCACAGCCTCGGGTCAAATGCAGTGTTCTCTTGGGGAGTCAGTGCTTGTCAGCACAGAAAGTCTGAAATTCTCAGCAGCCAGGGTTCCAACAGTACAGGAGCTGTGAGAGAGCAAAATGAACAGGCAGGGCAGCCTTGCTCTGCAGAGATCTGAGGCAGGGAAGAGACACAGGTGGGAGGATTGAAGGGTCCTCACAGCCTTCAGTGTGTGCTGGGCAGAGCTGCTGCAGCCCACCAGGGATGCTCTCCAGGAGAAGAAGAACTTCCACATGTAAAACGTAGTGAAGCATTCAGACAGAAGGGACCAAGAGCCATCGTGCTCAGCTGAATCATGACTGCATTTAGGCAGGAAAGAGGATGATGTTCCATGAGAAAGCAGAAAGAAGAGGGGTGGGTCATGAGTAAGCAGCGAAGAGGAACTGGCAAGAAAGATGGAATAGAAATTAAATGGAGGGCATCTTGCTGAGAAGGGGGAAAACAAGATCAGTAGAATGTTTTGTTTTCCACTGACTGTCTTACACTGGTATTTCTCAGGTCATTTTCCTGGGTTTTCACCTATTCCAAACTAGGTCTTTACAATAATAGAAGCCTGCTCCAGTCCAGAATTCTCTCTGGTCTTTAGCAGAGCTGACATCTTTTCTTTGCTCCTTTTGAACACTGCTGGAAATTAGGTAAGATCTACGGAGCTGTACAAGAGCAGAATCTAATTTAGACCCATCAAGGGAGAAAATAGGATGATTGTTTTAATTAAATAAATAATTAAATTTTTGGTGAAATAAAAGATGGAATGGAGAAATTCAGAAATCTCAGAAGATACATCAATGAAAATTATTCTATTTGATTAAGTGGGAGCTTAGTCACTTGTCAAGAAAACATTCTGAATTAATAAGTATAAAATAGAAGTGTAAAACATCAGGGCAAGTGATGGTTGCTTGGATGTGCTGAAATGGCTTAAATGAGTCCTGCAGTAAAGTGCTGTAGCACAAGTCTGCAGCCCTGTTCTGAGCATCCCTGTTCTCTCCCAGGAAATATCAGTTCCTTTATATAGTGTGAATGAGAGATAAAGACAGACTTTCAAAGCCACTTTACATCTCTGGTAAATGTGGGCCAGTTCCCAGCTCTGAATTATAGGATATCCAGCATAGGAGGATGCAGTTATCAGTTTCCCCAGTGCACCACGAGAGAGCTTTTGATCTTTGTGATCAGATTATCTTGTTAGTGGCTCTCAAAAGGCAGCAGGAGCAGATGATATTCCACGAAGACCGATGCATTGACCTTTTTCCACTTACTGTGCCTGTTCTGAGCCTGAACAGAATTTAAACCTGGGAGGGGAAAAGCAAAGCTGCATCAGACAAAGACCTCTTCCCGCTCTCCAGAAATTTCACTGCTGGGCTGCCAAGGGCAGTAGGTTGTTTGCCCTCTCGTTGTGTTTTAACCTGGTTTCATAAACAAACACAGCTTATGTAATGTGCTCTGCTGTGTCCCTACTCTCAGCTCTGCCACTCCTGCTGGATCTACCCTTTAGCCAATTTTAATCAAATGTAACAGATCCTGAGTTCTGCGAGGAGAGGGACTTGCTGGTAAAAACAGTTATTGTGAACTCAGTCTTTGTGAGGGCACAGAACCTCCATGGAAGCTATCAATGAAAAGCCATAGGAAAAACCATAAGTAAAAAAGCTCCAGTGACAGCTGCTGCTTGCCGAAGTTTATTTTCTTCCCTCTTCTTCCCTTTTAAAATAAAAATGATTTAGCAAAAGCATTCAATCATGTCCTCAGATGTTACCATGAAACCATGTGAGTACAACATCTGGAAAGAGAGTCTTTTCTTCTGTCAGGCTTATGCAACATGAAATGCATTTGTCTGCTCTGTTACAACACCATGCTTTCCCAAACAGAAAAAATCTGGGCTGGCCCTTCATGTGGAAGAAACTGAAGCAACTCCACAAAATTCAGTTTGCTGATTCATAGCAGCACAGGCTCCAATCCTTTAATTTCTCTTTCTTTTCCTGTATATGTGGCACTTTCTAAATAATACAAGATTTTTATGATATTCATGATTTCAGAGAAGCATGGTGGCCCTGAGACAGTGGGATTATTTTTATATGTGGCTTTGGGTTGCAGTGCCATTAAAGCTGATTAGCTTATGTAATGAATAATTGGTGATTTAGCTCCCAGCATCGATACATGCTAAATGGATGACAAACATCATTACCCATGTTCTTTCCATATTTTCCACACTTCATTCCATGTTGTATTTTAGTGCTTTGTTGCTGTGATTTAGTGTGGAGGAGCCTAAGCAGATCCCTGCTTCTGTCATGTTTTAACACAAAATGTCAAATTTAAAGCCGGGGTCTGTTGAGCACTACCAAGAAATGAGAGACTTTGATTGTTCACAAGTCTTTCCAATGAAATGTCAAACTTTTCATAGTATGAAAATTATGTTCCCCAACATAGAGCTTGAAAACAGATAATTACCCAAGAACATGAAACAGAATTAACATGCACTGGAGCATGTCATGAACATTTCCCTCAGCAAATAACAAAGGTAATTGCTGTCAGAGTACAAAGCAAGGAGAAAGGTTGGCTCTGTTCCTTAGACAATTGAGATTGGGCCCTGTTTACTCACTTAGCCCATAAAAACATGCAGCTTAGCAGAAGGGTGCCATTCCTGGGCTGATGGAGTGTGACCAGCCTGCTGATTGCAGGCACTTCCCATTTCACACTTCCCAAGTCTGGTCAGACACAAGGTCCTTCGCTATTATTAGACATCTAAACCCTGATGAGTCAGAGCTCATTTGTAAACCATGTTAAGCCCCAGTAATAATTAATACATTTTTTGAACCACATTTTGACTTCAGGCACAATTAAGAGGCTTCATTCTTAGCCTAGAAGAAAGAATGCACATAATTCGCTAGGTAGACACAATTTTCCCACATAGAAATCAGAGAAGCAAGGAAAAAAACCCACTCCTAATTGCTAATGGGGGGTAGTTCTGGTTTGGGATTTTACAAATCAATTTTCAAATATTAGAAACCAGTGGAGTGTAGAGCTCCAGGATAGAAGTGTGGAAGAGACCTCCTGAAATACCACATGTAGCTCACTGACATCACAGGCAACTCCCCTGGTTCAGCCAGGGCTTGCAAATGCTTGAGAATTTTGTCCCCACCTTCCTCGTGGGAGGCTGCTCCCAAAACTCATCACTCTGATAGTTAAAATGCTTGTTTCCACCTGTTTTTTTCTAGGCTTCTTTTGTTATCAGAGATGTCTGCATTTAAGGGAAAGGCAAAATACCTTTTACCAGTGATAACCAGATTCTCCCAGTCATCTTTGTGCATGGTCTTCTCAGGCTTTTAGTATATTTTACTAAGTAATCTATAGTCTATTTTTTATCTATAAAATATTTCATATATTTAAAATAGTATAATATAGTATATTTATTTAATATCATATATTGATATATAAGTTTTATATAAAAACCATTTTATCTATATAAAATATAGTATATTTTATATAAGTAGTATATCTTAGTATATTTTATCTATACAAAACTTGGAATTTGAGCCATGCTGTAGTGAATGTCATGCACAGAGAGCTGAGGGGCAAGCAAGAGCCCACTGAAAAGAGACAGACCTATGATTTCTGGTCATTTACATTCTTAATCTTTAAACCAAACTTCTGTGGTTTTTACATCATTCTCACTACCTTGTGGGCACTCCCAGCAACCCTCTGCCTTGTTGTATCAAACAGACCCTCTCCCAAATAATGAACTATTTTGAAGGATAAAAGGTCTTTTGTAGGCAGGTTTTGTTTTTGGAAGAAAGTACACTGTACCATCTAAAGGGGTTTTTTCTCCCCGAAGTGAACTACTTCGAAGAGTCTGAGGTCTTTTGTAAGCAACTACTGCCTATTCCTCACCAATAATTATGTTTATGTTACGTTTTTATTACAAAATATTACAATTTTATTGCAATTGTTTACCTCTTTTTTACCTTAACAAGATGCAGAGAGTCTTCAGTGTAACACGACAGATTTTTTTGCCATATGCTCCATTTTCAAACGATATGTACTGCAGCTTAAAAAGCCAGTTATGTTTTTGGGCAACACTGGGCTACATTTTCCGTCTAAAGGTGAAGTTCACACCTGTGGCAGGGACTAACCCAATACCTATGTTTGAGTCGGGCATGTCAGATACCAGATCAGAAGGATCTTCTTTAGTGCATCACACAATACCAAAAAGTTACAGCCCAACACCAAGACCAGACATCAAGGAGAGATTCTGCTGCTCCGTGCCCCAGTTGACTTCCTGAATTTAAATCAGGTTTTCTTTCATCTCTTTAAACACTTGTTTAAGCACATTTTTAACTGGAACAAGTATTTTTTAACTTGTGCTCACTTTACAATCAGTCACAATTAATGCGTTTTGGGTGACATTTTACCCAAACTGTTACTATGAAGTTCTTGCTAATAGTGTAAGATTCTGTGAGTGCACATTCTTGTTGCGCCTTCACAGTGAAATCAGTAAATATGAGAACATTTGTAGCTTGTGTAATTTAATTCAGTGAATATTGAGCTGCTCCTGGTGCTTGCAGTCTCCTAGTTCTCCTAGGATAAGCAGTTGGAAAACAGAAACCATAAACACAAAAATAGAAGCATTAATTGTGCAGTGTAACAAAGTGAATCTCTAAAAACCATCTTTAGATTCCTGCTGAAGCATTTGTAATCCAACCAGGAAGAAATAAATGCTTTTAGCTCCTCTGCTCTGGGGTATGGATCTGCTGTGGAATGTCCAGGAAATCAGAGAGACACAGCCAGGCTGGAGGAAGGACTCAGAGAAGAAATGAAAAGTAGTCAAAGATAAATGAAAGTGTGGATTTGTAGGTATCCAGTGTGTCACCTGGCAATAAAAATATCAGGAAGAGGGTAACAAGTCAATCTGCATAAACCAGGAGAGCAAAAAGGAATCACAGGTGGAGACAGATATGAGCAAATACAAAGCCTCAATTAAAGAGGATGGAAAGTGTGTGTGGAGAAGCTAGGGCTATAAAATTAGGAGGGAAATATAGAGAAAATAAGGGAATGTTTGCAAGAAACTTCCACTGAAACCATAAGAATCTAAAGCCATTGTAGGAATACAGATGCTGTTTCTGAAAGCAGTAATTTAGTGATTTGATGTGAATAAAAGCAAGTCAAAACAAAACAAAATACCAATTCCAACAGCTTTTTGGCATAAAAAAAGATGGATAAAATCAGAAAACAAATCCTGACCTTCCCAGAAGATGTACAGCTCCTACTGGAGATGCTTAGAAATAGTGGGAGGGTTGGTCAGATCAACATACTTGGAACAAAATAATCCTAGAATAAAGCAGAAGATGAAAAACAAGATGGAGAAGACATAAGAAGCAGCTGTGTCATTTTCCCTGCCAGATGCAGTGATCCCAAGGAAGCTTTCTGTCACTGTGACCCTGTCTGTCCTGCTCCACCAGAAACTGGTGCAGTTTATCCAAAAGGTGTCTCTGTGGGGAGCTGCAGTGTCCCAAACCAATACAGGGAGGGCAGGGTTATTCTGAGAAACTTGGTGAGAGAACAAATAAGAAAAACCTGGGAAAAAATTGCCAAGAATGGAAAAAGAACTTTGAAATTCCTTGAGTGGAGATACACGAAGGCAGAGGGCAAAGGAAGGTGTTGGGCCCCCATTTCTGAGAGTTGCACTCAGCATGTTTCCATGTGCCTCAAGAGAGCCTTCCCTTCATATAAAATACATATATATTGCATATAAAATATATATTGCATATAATATAAAATATGCAAATAATATATATCTATATAAATATATAAAATAAGTATATATATTTATTTTGCATATTATATATTTATATATTAAAATATTTATATATTTATATATTTATATATTCTAGGAGCATGGGCACAGACAAGAAATACAAATATCAATGTATGTAAATGTGAGGTGCTTCGGCTGGAGAGAAAACCACAGAACAAAGGAATTTACCAGTGTTGGTCCAGTTCCTGAGCTGAAAAGGTCTGCTCTGGAGGGATGTGGATAAAATTCCAAAGCCATTGTCAGCCCATAAGTGTGCCCCATAAATTATGTATAGCTGTTCATTTAAATTATTGTAATGTGTCCAGGTGACTTGTGAAGCAGGATGTGTCATGAAAGGTTATTGGAAGGATCTGAATAAACAGCAGAAGGAGGGCTGGGGGTGTTGGTTGCTGCAGAAGGTTGGATGTCTGTTCCCTTCTGCTACAAAGGGGATTTTGGAGCTCTTTTGGAACTACCAGTGAGCTGAAAAATCATTTATTTCCACAGTGCTGCTAGTAGGCAGCTGTTCATGGTGATAGCAGGAGAAAGCTCCTTGAGCTGTACTGCTTCCTGAAGAAACTAGGAGGGGATAATTCATCGGGCCTTTTTGGGTTTCTGTGAAATAGAGAAAAAGGAAGACAGAACCAAAGAAAATGTCTGACAAAATTGAAGCTAAATGAGTTGATTTTTCATACTTACATTGTAATAGATGAGTGCTAGATAATATGAAAAGAAGGAAAAAAAGCAACTGCCAAATGCTTTTATAAAGGAGATAAGAGCATATGTGGAGGAAAATGAGCCATAAATGTTATCTCAGAGAGGTCCCACTTGGAATAAGCGTATACATGGCAGTTATGTCTAAAATTTGTTATGTTGCTATTGTTTTGTGAAATGACAGAACATCTGCTCAGTCACAAGGCACCAGTAAAATGCAGCTTTATGCCTAAAGCAGTATGTCAGTTCCTAACAAAAAATGTATATAACAGGCCAGAAACAAAGGCACATTGTCTTTTCCAGTTGTAGTCATTTCTGACCTAATAATGGTTTAGAAAGGATTTTTTATTTTTATTTTTAAAGAAATGAGAGGGAGGATTGAGTCATTTATGACTCTTTTCAAGATGAGGCTTTGTGCATTATTTGTGCATAAGCTGGCAAAACCTTTGTCTCTGCAAATCACATTTCTGTCACTATTATGTCACTAGAGCGCTTTGAAAAAGGCAGCTACTTGTAAGTACCTTGAGAAAAAATCATGTTTAGCTTACAGTTCCTAAAGGCAGTGTACAATCAGCTGGTTTTTCCTCCCGCTGGAAACACCAGAGAGTGATAGGTGTGCTCACATGGTGAGTGGACTCAAGTCACATCTCACCTCAGAGCTGACTCCTCAGAAGGAAAAAGCACTCACAGTGCAATCTGTCGTGTAGAAAACTCATTACCAAATCCCTCTGGAACAATTATTCTATGGAATTCCTCTCTGAATATTCCAAGCACACAACTTTTAAGTGGCTTTATTCAAAGAGAATATTTTCATTGTTGTGTTCACTGACTTGAGAAGTCTGAAGCTGTGGTGTAAAATACAATTTTTAAAGCCTATTTTCTGATAAAATGGGGTCATTATCCTACAGCTTGAAATCATACACATGCATATATGATGCAAATAGACCAATCAACGAAACAGATAGAAATTGGCACCTTTCTCTACAATGCTTTTCATGGAGGGAAGCAGTTTTTATTTCATTAATATGTGTGAAAGTATTCAAGTGGAACATGGGTTCATGAAAAACCACGATAATGAATTTGTATTCTGGCACACCTGTGTTCAGAGTGAGAATTAGGGTTAGACTGGTTGTGGAGAGCTCAGGGGTTGTGTGTCAAGGGCTCTTCGAAGCCTCTGAAGTCTGAAGGACCCTTTTATGTGACTGGGAATGTGTGTGCTACATCATGAAGTATTAATAGGGGAGAAAGACAGGAGCCACTCATATGAATTCTTTCTTCTCCAGAAAACCTTATGTCAGCAGAACTTGGGGTTTTTTTAATGTCATTTCAGGTTGGGACCTTTGCTGGAATAAATAAAATCCATGCAGCAGAGTCATCTGTGTCTGACTCAGAGCTGAATAGTAATATGTGATTTTTACCTTTCAGCTGAGTCAGATACAGACACTAAAACTTCCCCACAGAAGCAGTATATAGCTTCTCAGAAACCCTTCAGAGGTTTATGAACCTGATCCAAAGCTTATTGCAGTTGGGAAAATTCCTGATTTGAGTCAGTTTCCAGTAGGACTGTACAAATCTTATTGATCTATTTATAGAACCTTTTCAAGAGGGGAAAAAAAATCTTCCACAAAAACTTGAAGACTTAATTTTTAAGCTGTTAAGATTGCAGTATTCCCTGGAATCTTGGGCTTTGTGAAGGTAAAGGCACAAGCTCCAGGGCCCAGCCTGAAATTCCTTGCAATTATTTAACCAAGGCATCAATTCTCAGCACTAGGACAGGGCACTGCCAGGCAGGAGCTGTTGTGCAGAGTTGCCAGAGTGGCTGGGTGGCATAATTTGTCAGCTGGCAGGGAAAGAGCCACCAAAATAAGGTGTTTTTTAAGAGTGCCTCTTAAGCAGTGCTAGAAATGCCACATCTGAGTCCCATCTCTTGCTCCCCAGTGTTGAACAGGGGCAAGGCACTCTGCTTCTCCCCACAGCCATCTGGGGAAGCAGGAGGACTTGTGCTTGGTGGCAGCAGCCTGGAGAATTGTTCAAGGTTTCTAAGAGATCTGTGTCTGCCACGCTGTCACTGAAGATGAACTGAACCTTCAGGCAACCTCCAGCTCCTCTGCTGGGGACCTTGCAGTCCCACAGCCACAAAGCACAGCAGGTATTCCCTGCCCACACCCAACCCCTGGGACCAGAGGGAAAAAAAATATTAATGTCTTCCATTCTGGTCTCCTAAAGCTCCACCATCCCAGTCCATCCTGATGCATTTGGTGCTATATTCACGGAATGGTCTAGGTTGGAAAAGACCTTTAAGGTCATCTAGTCCATCCTATGCCCTAACACCTCCTTACCAACAACGCCATGGCACTGAGTGCCATGTCCAGGCTTTGTTAAACACCTCCAGGGTGCAGTCTCAGGCCTTTGAGACAGGCTTCTGTTATTCTGTGAAAAAAGGGGATTTGGACATGCTGCTGTAAGCTTTGCTATAGCCCTGAAACACTGATCTCACTGGAGTCCTGTGGCAGTAGCCAGAGGAGAGCTGTGCCTTAGAATGTGGAAAAGAGAAGGATGCTGGATCACAAGTCACTGAAAAATGGTGACATTGCCTTCTCAACAGGGATGGTTGGTGTGTCTGGAGCTCCTCACTGAAGAGGCTACACTGTCCCATCTCCTGCAATGAGTTTATTTATAGATAAAGCATTACTGATGCACAGTTAGGCTCTGATCCATCAGTCTAGCTGAGTGATAGCCACAGGACATTAAAAGCCCTGTTGTGAAGAGGCTGGGAAATGGTATCCAAGGTGAAAGGGGTTGGTGGGTCACACCTGAGCTGATGTGGTCATGGTGAACCTGGATATCAGGGCTCTGGGTCGTTTGGTGGCCCCTCTCTGCTGACAAGGTAAGGAAGGGCTGGATGCACCTTCAGAAATACAGAGGAGCTGCAGATCTGGGCTCCGTCTCCTCTCTTGCTGCAATGAAAGCACCAGAACCCAGAAATGCTGCATTGCACCATGCTGGAAAGCTCAGCTTCCTCCTTGGAGCTGGGGCCCATTTGGTTCAAGTATTGCTTGTTTTGAGCAGAGGTCAGGATTTGAGCCAGGGGCAATGAAGGAAATCAGATCTTTGCAAAGGAGGAGTGCCTTAACACAGAGTAAACATTTCTGCTCTGACTTGCAAACAGCCATTGAAAACCTTTATTAAATTCTGTGTCTTTTCTGTTTGCCACTTAGCCATTTCTTTTCATTCTGAAGAATTATAACTAAGAATGGATGAGGCTTTTCTAATATGACCAGGACACAATAAATTTGTGAAGAACTGAGTTATCTTTCTCCCTCATAGGCAAAATTTTTCAATTGTTTAACAAAAATGTTGTTTTGTATTGCTGTGACATGGGTCCTTTTGGCTGTGAATACCAAGGCTCAACATTAAGCAACTTGTTTATAAAAGCCAGACATGCAGTAACAATTAGAGAGTGCTCAACGTGCTTTCCCACTCGAGTCCATACCCTCTCCTCCCACTTGCTGATCTTCCCACTGCCCTGTGCAGTTATTTGTGTCTTCAGAAGGAGCAAACTGAGCTCTGCAGGGAGAGGCTGCAGAATTTCCTGACTTCTGCCTTGTAGAAGTTGGCATCTGTTGTTCCACAGAGCCAGATCTCTGCTCCAAGCATTTGTCAGTGGAGGATGGCAGCTCCAGCACCTGAAGAAGGAGACTGACACAAAACTTCCCACTGCAGAGAAACTGCTGCATCCATCACCATCCTTTCAGCCCAGTTAATAAAGTTGTATTAGCCCTGTGCTCCTGTTCACCCCCAGCTCCCAGAACTGCTCCTTTGTAGTGTTTGAATCTCCAAAGTGTTACATTTCAAAGTACATTTTGCTCAGTACGAGAATAATCAGTCCTCTGGGATGAAGCAGATCACAAAGCCTGAAATGGATCTGGAGTACTTTGGGAGGAAGATTCTTGTGCTGAAGGGTATTGGATGGATCCAGTCTGGCAGCACTGCAGAGGCTTTGAGAGCAGTACAGTCTTTCCATCTGGTCAGTGCTCCTCAGGTGTGGGGAAAGGTTCAGGCTTGTCCTGGACCATTCTTGCTTGATGAATATTTGCCTTGATAACACAATTTATTAGTCTAAGCCATTTGGGTTTGTTTTTTTTTTTTTCCCCCAGGTAGTGCTGCTCTTGGTGTGACCTGCACAGGCTGGGTTTAGATTCACTCCCAAGGAAATGGGATTTTTCATCTTTTGTAACTACCAGTGAGCTGAAAAATCATTTATTTCCACAGTGCTACTAGTAGGCAGCTGTTCATGGTGACAGCAGGAGAAAGAGTTATCTAAACATCAAAAAGCTGAGAGTTGGGGGATGAATATGTTGTTAGAGCAAGCATGACCTGGTGTGATAGATTTAGATTTATTTTAGAAAAGTTTTCTTATTCTGTGCTCAGTCCTGGAAATATTCTGATGAACAACTTGCGGTTGGAACAGACGTCTTAAATGGCAGCATCTTAAAAATCATATCCAGGGGCAAGGTTTCCAAGTGACCAAGCCCATCATGAAAAGTAGCAAATGCCCTCAGCTGTGAAGTTTGTCATGGTCTTCAACTGCAAATCCTTCAAAACAAATACTTGGACAGCTGGCAGATTTGTACCATCATTAACAAGTGTTCACCAATGTGTGCTTGGCAAAGGAAAAGCTGTGTGTTGGAACCCTGGTTACTGAGAATTCCAGACTTTTGTGCTGCCAGGCACTGACCCCTGGGAGAACACTGCATTTGACCTAAGGCCATGGATAAGGCTTCCAAATTGGAATGATAGAACTGGGATTGTGGGTGTGGAGTTTGAATAGAAATGTGTAATATCACAGGTTGGAAAACTTAGAGCTTAAGGTTTTAGAATATAGTAATATATATAAAGCAAGATGGAGGTTTTAGGGCCAAGGCTGGTCCTTGTTCTTCACTTCTCCTCCATGGGTTTGGGTGGTTTTGTGTAATTGGATAAAATAGTCCACATTGCTGGTCAAGGGTGGTTGGTTATTGGGTTAAAAGTAAAAATAATTTAGGTGTAATTTCTTAATTGGACAGTTTATCCTTAAAAGGCCTTGTAGAGAGAGAGATAGGACTCCATTTTAGTTTATTAGAGTGAAGTGCTGTAGAACTCAGGGTTTGTGAGACTGTAACATAGATAAGAACTAATAAAAATCTGAGTCCAGACAAGAAATTCCATCTCACACATTAATCCCAACCCTGGCAGAAAAGAAGCAAAGACTCCTCAGCTGTAGGAGCAGCACTCCCTGTGGTGGTATTGGTAGATGTGATGTTTTCAATTAAAAGTTTGATTAAGTGCCCCTGGTCATCTACGGTGTGGAGCATTTGGTTGCATACTCTGTTATTCCAGAAGATTTGGATGCCGTTGCCAGAAACAATGTCATTCAAATATGCTAAACTCCAGCTTGAGGAGCTGCTCTTGAAAGTGCATGAGGAAGTGTTTGTTGCTGAATAAACCAGATGGGTGCCAGGGGTGGGAGCTGTGTGAATTGTCTGACCATGGCTGGTTTGTCACTTCTTCCATTTCAGCTGGATGCTGAGAAGGCCAAGTTGAAGCTGGAGAGATGGGGACCCCGGGATGCTGGCAGTGGGGCTGGAAGGAGTGAGGAGATGGAGTCAAGTGGAGACTGTGATGATGAGGATGGCTGCCAAGGATCCGGGGACAGGATGCACACAGCAGGTAAACACACCTTCTCTAGGCACTTGGAGGGCTTAGAATTTCCTGTGTCACAATTAGGTGGACAGAGCTAAGACTTACACTGCTTGAATTGCTGTCAAAGTCCTACTAAATTCAAAGGATTTGAATCTTAATCTGTGAAGGGCTGCAGTAAAAATAGAATGATACAGACAGTAACCCAATATAATTTAACACTTGGCATGCAGATAAAAGACTTAAATGTAGAGTGAATAATGTCTGCAGTGAAATCTAGATCACAGAAATGCTGAAGAGCCTTCCCACATAATGTGGGCCCTTCAGATAAATAGACAATTGATGACCTTATAGAGTATGCTAAGTGTTAACATAAACATTTATTTATTGCAAAATCATACTGAAGGATGATCCAGAGTTGGCTCAATGTATATATTCTTGAAACAAACGTAGGGAATACTGTGGGGCTTTTCCTTATTGGCGAGCTGCTGGTTAAATGAAATTTCTTTATAGTCTCAGATATTGCATTCTGCAATATTTATTCATTAAATTACTTGGATAATATGTCATCAAGTGTAGAATCAGCTTCAATATCTAACAACTTCCACAAACATACTGGCAATATGATTTATAGTTAAATTCTTTCAGTAACTTAATAAAAAGTAAGATGTTTCTAAATACTTGATATTATTGATTTACCTTATCTCTAAGTCTGATTCATTTTACCTCACCAAAATGTGACTGGTTTAATTTACCATAGTGTAAATATAATGTGGGTTGGATGTGTAGATACACGAAATACATGTATGAGAGTGCTGGAAACAATGCCCATTGAGATGGCTGGAGCTCAGGTAGGTTTTAAACTGCTGCTTGATTCTGCTGAGATCAACAAATGCCTTTTCGTTGTCCCTTTGCCCCTGAGTGGAGAGGGGGAGGAGGTGTCTCATACTCAGGTAAGATTTGCAGACATGCTGTGATCAGCTTGTGGTCAAAACTTCAGCTATCCCTATTGTGAATATTTGTTCAGGAAAACCAAGCTTAAAGATGTGCTTTGGAATGTGTGCAAAGTGTTACAGGTAATTGCAGTGCCAGCTTATATTTGAATTGAATTTTAGCTTGCACTGATGGCCTGTGTGATCAGGGTATCATCACATAGGGACACTGTTTTTAAAAATCATTAACTAATTACAATTGACAGATCAAGCTGTCATCAAGTGTAGAATCAGCTTCAATATCTAACAACTTCCACAAACATACTGGCAATATGATTATAGTTAAATTCTTTCAGTAACTTAATAAAAAGTAAGATGTTTCTAAATACTTGATATTATTGATTTACCTCATCTCTAAGTCTGATTCATTTTACCTCACCAAAATGTGACTGGTTTAATTTACCATAGTGTAAATATAATGTGGGTTGGATGTGTAGATACACGAAATACATGTATGAGAGTGCTGGAAACAATGCCCATTGAGATGGCTGGAGCTCAGGTAGGTTTTAAACTGCTGCTTGATTCTGCTGAGATCAACAAATGCCTTTTCCTTGTCCCTTTGCCCCTGAGTGGAGAGGGGGAGGAGGTGTCTCATACTCAGGTAAGATTTGCAGACATGCTGTGATCAGCTTGTGGTCAAAACTTCAGCTATCCCTATTGTGAATATTTGTTCAGGAAAACCAAGCTTAAAGATGTGCTTTGGAATGTGTGCAAAGTGTTACAGGTAATTGCAGTGCCAGCTTATATTTGAATTGAATTTTAGCTTGCACTGATGGCCTGTGTGATCAGGGTATCATCACATAGGGACACTGTTTTTAAAAATCATTAACTAATTACAATTGACAGATCAAGCAGAGGCTTTTACCATCTCATCACCAATATTTTTGAACAAAGGAACTTGCATACAATGTTATTTTAAAACTCTTTGCCTAACTTTTTAATTGTTTACTGTATTTCATCCATAAGCAAAGACAAGACTTTTAGAGGTTTTAGGCCCTGGGGATTTAGGAAGATAAATACTGTAATATGATTTCCTCTCTGTGTGGAGTAATTGAAACAAAAGCCAGGTGCTTGGTAGTCTTCAATGAACAATCAAACTATTAATACACCATTTGGGGAGGATGTGTATCCATGCTTCCATGGACAATGGCAGAGTTAAAAAATAAAAACTTGAATGCTTTCAAAACTTGACTTTCAGTTGGCTTTAATAATGGAAAGCTACTTAATGTTACTTTTTCTCCTTTTTTTGCAATCTATTTAATTAAAATATTTTATGCTGATATCATCCTGGATTTAGAAGAATTATATTTATATAACTGTCTGTTTCAGAATTTATCAGGGTATATATCCAATTAAAAAGGTAGTTAGAATAAATTTTAGAAAATGGTATTGATTCATAACAGAAGAATAAGTATTTCATTGTGTGACAATAGTAATGCTCTATCATAATTAGCTTTAAAATATTATACTGTATACAAGCCACTAGCAGTAAATCTCCTTTCCATATCTGGATACAATTAAGAGATAAAATGCACTAATCTCATTATGGAGCTGCTTTGCTTTAATAGAATGTTAAAGAAAAACAAACATCAGATTAGTTGAATTTCCCCTTGCTGCATGTCTGTGAGATGATGTTGGCAGTTGTACAGCCTGTGAACTTGTGTTTCCTAAGCTTTAAACTCATCCAGTCCAAAATATCTACTCATTGTTTTGTGGAAGTGGAATATGACAGCATTGCCTGTTCCCTGCTTGCCTGGAAATTGAGTGGTGAACTGGCTCTAAAGCCAAATCCCAAATGGAGCCCTGCTTTGAAGGGTGGTGAAGCCAGTGGGAATGTCCTTCCAGGTGTGGCTGAGACACAAGGAGAGCTGTGAGATGCCACCAAGCTCTTTGGGGCATGGTGGAGCACAGAGTCACACAGCAGGACAAAAGGAATGAAAAAGAAATAAAAGCTTTTCCAAACACAAACTTTCTGGCAAAGCAGCCATGCTTTTAACAACAGGCCCATGAAAAACAGAGGAAAATATTTTAATGTCAGCCTCTAAATTGCAGAATTGAGAATGTAGTAAATATGTACTACATCTGTCACTTATTCAAAACTATATGAAAATTATATTTACTGCTCTGTGTGTTGAGAGCATTGCAAAAGACTGAGATTGCTTTTAGTTTTTGAAAACCTACTGAATGCTCATTTCTTTCCACCTCCCAGGAAGAAAAAAAAAAAGCCTTTTCCTTTCTGCTAAATGACCAAGAATTTCATCAATATATGGGTGACCATCATGAAACATTTCTGTTCATAGGTATCGGTAAAGATCTCCCCACACAGGGTCCCCTGCTGACTCCCCACATTGCTTTTCCAAGCTGCTAACAGAGGGCTGGGCTCCTGGGTTTTGGATTTCAGCCTGTCCTGAGTGGGTGAGGGCTGGGCTCCTGGGTCCTGGATTTCTGCATGTCCTGGGTGGGTGAGCACAGAAATGATTCCAGCCAGGTCACTGTAACACCCTTTTCCCTCTGTTGGTTTTTATTCCCTTTTGGTTGGGGTTTGCTCTCTCTGTAGTTCAGTTCATCCTGCAATGGACAGTACAGCCCTGTCCTTTTGTTTGTCACCTTCTGGCCTTTGAGACTCATGCCTGCATATCAATCAATCATTTTATTTAAAGTCTATAGTTAAGATACATAGCTGTCTATTAGCTAGTGCTGGGTGTCTGTGTTTGTTGCAAATAAGCCTTTGCTTGACCCATTCACTATTACCTGAAAAAATAAACACTTCTTTCATGATAATGGGCTTAATTATCTATTCTATATCATGTGTGTTTGTCCATGTGATTTTTAAATGAACAAGATAAATTCTCAGGAAACCAGGATTCTCTTCAAAAATTATGGATGGTGGAAGATGCTTTATAATGTGCTGTTCTCACAGGCCTTACCAATTACTCTGAGCATCTCTTCCTGGGGAAAGCTGTGGGAACAGCAGTTTCTCAAGCAGGCCCATGTGTTATTTGTTGGCAAGTCCCAACGTTTTAATGACAACATCTGTGAATCATCTTGGAACAAAGCTTTGTTGGGAGAGATTTAAGAAGAGGAAAGCCAGCCATATAAATCTGGAGCGTGGATGGGGAAGTTGCTCTGTGGTTTGCCCTGCTGCAGTCCTGCAGGTTTCTAGGCAGAAGGGCAAAGCAGCATCTTAGGCTGAGCTTTGCTGAGTCCAGCCTGCTCACAGAGCCAGTGTCTTATGTGGTTCTGATCACAATGTGAGTCCACTGGTGTCAGTCCTTGTTCTTTAGCCCTTGAATGAAGGTGGTGGTGCTGGAGAAGAGCATGGAGTGCTCAGTGCTCTGCAGGATTGAGGGAGAGAAATGAGAGTCCTGCTGCTCATGAAAAGAAAGCAGCAACAGGTTTACATTGGGTCCTGCCTCTGCTGCCTCCTTTTCAGAGGAGAAAAATGTTTGGTGAAAAGTGGGAAGGAAGCTTGTGCCAGAAATTCCAATTCCTAGCTCTGTGTTGTGATGAGGCGCCACCCAAGTAATGACAACCAACATTAGGGGTCAGTTCAGGGAAATCATCAGTCATTCACTCCTAAACAAAGGTGGAGGAAATGTTTAGGCCACAGGAAGGCTTAAACCTGTTTAGTGCAAGGCCAAAGGCAGCTGTGTGGAGGTTGTGGAGCACTGTGGTGCCAAGGTTGTGCTGACACCACTGTGGGCACAAGTCCATGAGCACACCTGCATGCAGGGACACCCAGGTGTTCCTGGATCCCTGTGTCTGAGGCTGGATGTTCCACACAGCCTGTGCAAGGCAGAAATTCATCCCAACTTCTGTCTTGAGGAGCCTGATGCAACATTGTGCCAAGTCCCAGGGAGTGGAGCTGTCCTGGTGAAGGAAAATACAGTTTAGTCCATCCTTGGGCCCTCCTCCACTGGACAGAATAGACAACCCCAAATGTCGGGTGTACTTGAACATCAGTCTTCAGATTCACCTCTCTGAGGTTAGAATCTATGTGTGGCTCAAAAAGCTCAGCCCTCAGGTGGGACAGGTGTTAATCCCACACCTTCTGACATAACTTGAAACTTGAGATTATTGGGAAATATGGAGCTTTCCTTTGGCCTGGCTCACTGCCTTGTTCCACATAGGGATGGGCTTCTGCAGTGTCCCCATCCCAAAAGCAGGGGGTGTCCATGGGATAACAAGTGCCTGACCCTCAGGCACAGCAGATTTTTTACAATAATTCCAATCATGTCTCTCAGTGCAGGCATTCAATAAAAACACATCCTGGGACATCCCAGCCAGACTTTGACCATGACTGTGGCCTAAATGTGTTTTATTACTGTGATTTTTGCCAAATGCTTACCTAATCCCAGTAAGAGTTTTATTCTCTACTTCTTCCTTATTCCTTCATGAAGCTCCCTCCCTTGAACAAGAACTTTCACATTTTGGACATCCCAGCTGCACATCCTGTCTTAATGTCACAGATCATTGCCTGGGTGGGAATCTACAACAAATCTACTTGGAACATTCAGATGACCTGATTCCAACTCTTGGCTTTCTTTCTTGGTGTGTAGACAATCCCCAGTTTTCTGCTTATCTTTCAGAGTATCTAAAGAGATTATCCTCCTTGTAGATTTGTTATTTAGGGCTTATGAGAAGGATGCATTTTTGCCCCAATATGCCTTTACAAGTGCAGACAAGTAAATTTTCTTTTTTCTTACTATCTTCTCTCTGATCTGTATCTGCTCTCAACAGCAATGGAAAGTTAATGTGTTTCTCTGTCTGCTTATGAATGTTTCCATTATCAGTTTTTTCCTTTTGAATATCAAGATTCTTTAATGCTTTATTATGTTATCATTCTCCCAGCTTGTCAGTCTTTTCTTGGCATCAGTACTACTGTGTGACCTGTCATTTTAATCATCCTTCATTTCCATTCCCCGTGTCACAGGCTGCACTTACACTTGTATTTATCCAAATACGCAGTTGTACAGCTGCTGATTTTGTAATTATTAGTACAAAACATCAATATTCTGAGATCATAATATCTGCTGGCAGTCAGCCATGCTCGTCAGCTTCTCATTGCCACACGTCCTCACAGATGATCCTGGCTCACAGAAATGCTGCATTTTCAGTCTCTTCTATCTTCTGCCTAGAGAAACCTCTCCATCACACCTCCTCCCCATCCTGCTGCCTTGCATTTCCATTTTTCTACATCCTTTGTTGCTCAAGACATTTTATCTCCAACTCTGTTTTTAGAAAACCTATAAATTCCTAGATTGCCCTCAGCACAAATGCCTCATTCTGTCCTCAGAACAGCACAGTAACATGTTAAACCCTTAGAGAAGTTTGATTTTCAGGAAAACTCCACCTTATGCTTGCCATTTGGGGTGGTAGAGACACATGAGCCTCTGTCAAGAGGAGCAGAAGCAAACCCTGCCAGGGTCTTCAGCATGTGTGGGGGACAGTGAGTGGGAGCTCCACAGCTGGCAAATTTCTGGCTGTGGCTTCTGTTTTAGGACACAGTTTGGGAAGAGACATGGGACCAGAGAAAACCAGAGAAACCAAAATAATCCAATTAAAATTACAGATTTTTGATTATTTATTTGAACTTGGGAAGGTCTGGTCCTGAGATGAGTGACTTTGATGTCACAGTGATGTCCCACCATTCCCTCCTGGGTACAGCTGGCTGAGGGATTCTCTGGGTGGCAGTGGCATTTCCTGCAGGCTTTGCTCTCTGCTGGGGGGCTTCAGATAAGAGAAGAGAGTGTTGCAAAGGGAGAGAAGAAGAGAGAAAAAAAAAAGAGAGAGAGAGAGAGAGATAGAAGGAGGTTTCCTCATCTCTGTCCCTGAGTACATCTATTTTATAATCTGCCAATACAGAAGTAAGTTATTTTTTGTTGTTTAGTGTTCTGCATTACACAGTATAATTTTAACTGGAATGAACAGAAGAAGAATTTTATAATCATTCCTCAGCCTTCCTCAGCCTCAGCATTGATGTGACAGTTTGAGGTGTAAAGGAATGGGATCTCAGTTCCTTCAGATTCTCACTCCCAGACCTGAGGTGAGAGTTCCCAGCACACCAGGGCTTCTGCTTAGATCCACTCAAGACAGGAGTTTTTGCCAAGTTGTAGAAATGACTTTCTGCACGACCAGATAAACACATCCCCTGCAGGAATTTTTCCTAATGCTGAGCAGAGCAGTAGCTAGAGGAACAACAGACTGTGTGCCAGCTCTGTGACTCTGTGAACAGCTTTGGTGATGTCTCTGGTGCCTTCAAAGAGGCAAAATGGTAACTGGGGAAATGCAGTTTTACCATTTCACCAGAGAAATGTAAATTACAGCACATTTCTGATCATCTTAGCAGCATTTAGACAAAATTAAAAGGTAAAGAATTTTAGTTGCTTAAGGTACCCTAAGCATGTTCTGTAGAGGAAATTAAACATTGGAGAGATCAGGATAAAGATATTTGGGGCTCAAGTGTTTGCAGTGGTTCTGAATAAGCAGCCATCAGGGACTGCATTGGAGATCACTGAAGGGTAATGAGCTTTTACCAACTTCCTACTAAAAATATTACCAGTAATCTCTGTCCCTTGAACACACTTCTTACAGCAGAACAATTTTCACTGCTCTTGTCAGCAGTATTTTATCTGGGTACTTTCCACAGGAGTAATTCCATGTGTACATCTATTTCTGAGATGGGTTTTGAAAACAGCCCTAAACTGAAAACTCATTGATCTCATTTTCCAGTGAGTTCCCACTCAGCAGCATTTCTCACAGGTATTAATAAAAAGGAATTCTTTTAAACAGAAGTGTCACCAAACTGAATGATCCTAAACAGGACCATAGTGAAACCACAAAGAGCATGAACAAAAAGAAGCACCTTGGTGTTTGATGGCTAAAATATGAGAAAGACAGGTTTCTAAGAAAAATTGCACTGCTAAACTCATGAAGCAGGACATTTTGATTCAGGCTGTGGGAGCACTCTGCAGGTGGATACTTTGACCCCACAGTTGTGGTGCTTTATTCTGGGAATGTCATTTGCAGGAGCAGGCTGGCACCCAGAGCTCACAGGGGGAGAATAAAACCAGTCCTTCACATGGAGATCTCGTGAGCTGTGTGGTTTGCATCCTTCTGACAAGAATTCACCTGAGAGCTCCAATATCTTGGTCATGCCATACAGTGATAGGGTAAATGTGAAGGCTGAGGCAATCTGCCCCCAAAACAACATAAAACCAAAATTAATTAAGAGGAGTTAACAGTGAAAGGTCCTTCAAATTGCTCCAAAACAGGTAACTCATATTATTTAATGGAAGCTTGTCACCATGATATTTTCTGAAAAATCCCTTCACCAGGATTCTTCCCCTGGGAAGTTGAGAAGCATCAGAGAAAAATGTAAATAATAATTATCTGATTGCTTCTCCTGTGTTTGGCTGCTTTGGAATGTGGTTGGAGATTGTTTACCAACAGGTGCATGTTTGACTGGTTTCATGTGAATTCTTTTGACTTAATGACCAGTCACGGTCAGGCTGTGTCAAGACTCTGAAAGCAGTCAAAAGTTTTTATTATTAATTCTTCTTAAGCCTTCTAATGTATACCTTCTCTTTCTTTAGTATAGTTTTAGTACAGTATTCTTTTATTTTAATATAATATCATAAAATAATGAATCAGCCTTCTGAGAACATGGAGACAGATTCTCATCTCTCACCTCATCCTGGGGACCTCACAAACACCACAGAAGCTCCCTTTAAAACATCCATGCCATTAGATTATAAGTTCTCAAAACAATCCAGCCGGCCCAAGGCAAATGTTCACCTGCCAGCTGGTTTTGGTGCCACACAAGGGAGGAGCACTTAGCTGGCCAGAGCCAGGTGACAGGGACGTTGTTTCTGCTCCTTGTGCTGCGCCTCTGCCTCCTTCCCTCCTCACCTTTCTGCAAGGAAGGAAGATACGAAGATCAAACCCTGGGCCTTGTTTCTTCCAAAGGTAAATTCTGCCAGGTTAATTAAGGTAAGGTTATGAATTACTGCAACCTTCAAGGCTTTAACAAGCCCTCTGTCATCTCTCATTGCACACAACAAGTGCAAGGCAGGTGGTGCAGCTGCTTGGCAGTGGAAATAGAACTGAAGGTTACTGACAAATGAAAATACACTTTCTGTTATTCCCTGCTGACACCTTCCTTGTTTTATGGTTCAGAAGGAAAGCCTAAGCAGTTGCTGTTCTTATAGAGGAGGAAAAGAACTGCTCTGATTTGTTTTCCCCCCCTTCCTCCTTCTCTTGAACCAATGTTTCTTGGGGGTGTTTTGTCTTTGCTTTCAGGGAGAAGCTGCCTTGAGCACACCAGGTGCACATTTGGAGGTTTTCTATTCCTTGATTGTCCATTTTAAGGTAAAATAACACTCCTTAGAAGAGTTCTGTTGTGCCTGAAGCCAGCAGATATGCAATCAGAATGTCTCAGCTGAGAAATTTAGGATCAAAACAATACCCTGAAAGCAAGCACAGTTTAGTTTTACAGTAACAGAGAGCACAGCACAACTGCTCTGTGCTCTAGACTCGATTTACTACAAAAAGAACAGAACTTCAGGCTAAAGTATGTGGCATATCAACAGGATCAAGAATTTATAGGGCTGGATCTGGCTGCCTTGAGATCAAGGTACTTTAAAATAACTTAAGCCAGCTGATGGTCTTGCATGTACTTAAATACCTTCCCTGAAAAGTGTTCAAAGATTAAGCACATTATTCCTCAGCAGGTGATTTTGCATCTGGTTTATCCCACAGTGTCTCCTGTCTCCTGGTTTCTAGGAGTGTTTATTTCTGTCCTTTGATCCTGAAAGCAGCCAAGTAATACTTTCCTGAAATCTCCAGTTTGGACAGGACAGCTGACACCTTTAGAGGCCTTTTAGGATGTGTTGGGCTGTAACATCACCCAGTAGCCCCAAACTCAGGAACCAGATTTAACTTGGAAAACAGGGAAGTTAGAAGCCCTTTTGGGTTTATATGAGGTGCTGAAGTGTGGAGCCTCATCCTGTACAAACAGGGTAAAGTCCCTAAATTATGGATGACTGAGGGTCATAGTTCTCAGTGATGGAAAAGTCAGCTGGGTACAAGATCCTACAGCACTTGTAACACTGCTGTTAGTCTGGTTTCCTCTATTTGCCTCCAGTAATTGCCCCTCATGTTTACTTGTATCAGAAGCTTTTATTTTTCTAAATTGCATTCTATTCCTAGTTCAGGCTCCTAAATACCACAATCAGAAAATGTTTTCTTTCCTTGTCTTCCTGTCTTTCAAGATTTAGACAGATTGTCTGACGTTCTTTAGGTTGTCTTCTTTAATCTCCCTATTGTGCTTGTTCTTCTCTGAATGCCTAATAGTTTGTCAAGCCAAATTTGACCTATTTCTGAAATAAAGATTTATAAAGAACCAACCAAACTTTGAATATGACAAAAAGGTATTTTGAAATGAAGAAAATGGTTTTGGTTTGGGTTTTTTTAAAATCTCTTGAGGTATCTTGTGTCACATTAATTTGTTCATCTTCTAAAGAAGAAATCCTGTTAAGTTTGCAGATCAGTCTTCACTTCAGTGAGATTTAAGTCAATTTCCTGCTTTAGTGCTTTCTGAAATGATGCACGTTCTTGATCCAGGTGTGATCTGCACAACCAAACCTCCCTTGCACCACAACGTGCCTGGGCAGCTCAGTTGCCCAAAAAGGGTGAGACACACTGGTCTGGTGCCCTTTAGGAGAAACAGAATGAGCATTTTGGAAAAGCTGAAAGCTGTAGGTGGATATTCTGGGGAGCAAACTCCAACTTTTGAATATGCAGGCAGTACCATTTCTGTCACTGTGCAGACCATAAACTCTCACCAGATGAGGTGGGAATGTTGAACAGTGGTGAGGCAGGTGCACACAAGGGAACAACTACTCCTTCAAAGTTTATTCAATTTACTTGTGAAAGTCATTGAACATTCTCACCACCACAGCTCTAGCCCACTTACCATGGAATTGCTGCCCACAGTTAGCAGTTAATTCCCAGAAAGAAGCAGGACTGGGTCAGTGTGGGCATGAAAACCTCTTGGGATCACCAGAAAGTGGAAGGAGACACTGAAATCAGCTGATAGAACTGCTACTTGCACAGAGAACCTTAGAAATTCTCAGCTTTCCAAACTATTTACCATTCTTCTCCAAATTAAAGAGATTAAAGAGAATTTGCTCCTGCAGCACTGGAAGTGCCTGGTAATAAATCATCATCTGATATTTATAGCCAGAATTAAGAGTGGTGACTCAGCCACACTGCTGACCATTTGGTAGTGGAGTCCTAATAACCCAATCTGGAGCAGCAGGGAAAGGAATGGCTTTCTGATGTGAAGTCAGACAAGTAATTTCCTACTTAAAATTTGATTAGATAAAATCTTTTGAACATGTGCTTGTAAAGCAACAGCCTGGTTAAATATGTATGGAGCTGCAGCACACACAGGACACTGCTCCAACAGCACAAAGAACATTTGCAGTAACCTGAACGTGGAGGGGCAAGCACAGTGCCCTGGGCTAAACTCCATCAGGATAAATCTCTTACACAAGAGAAAAACAGTAGAGCTGATGGGGGGAAAGCAGTTTTCTTCCTGTTTAAAAACCCACAGATTTGTTTCTCTATCGAAAAGGTTTCATTTTGAAAAATGGAAACATTTGTTGTACATATGCAGTTGGAAGAATGTTAATTTCAGGGGATGTTTTTTGTAGGTTTTGAACACAAAAGGGAAAATATTGATTCAAGCTGGAATATTTTACCCCCTGCAAATAATATATAGCTTTTATGATAATAATAATGTATAGCAAGCTTGATATTTTTAGCCAGAAAGTTCTTGATTTAAAGACATTACATTCTAAAATTCACAAGAAAGAATATAAATGCCAGAAAAAACAAGATGGGGGAGTTTGGCCTGATTTGGACCCAATAATTATCACTGGGGGTTTTGCTTTTGACTTAATGAGACAACAGTTTGAGCCAAGTAACAAAGGGTTGGATTCTGCTGCCCTTCTCCCTCCTGCCCAGCGTGGGAACCCTAAGGCTGCTGCAAAGATGCTGCCCATGGTGACCTGCAGCAGTGAGCTTGGCCTGTGCCACAGCACAGGAATTCCATTGCTTCAGGTCAAACAACTGTGGCACTGTCTTCTTTTGATATCCTGATTTATCTAATTTACACAGGTCAGGACCCCTTTTGAAACTCAGCTATTGATAATAAAATATCCTCTCAAAAGTGGGATGCAGCCCCAAAGCTGGGATACAGCTCCATTGCAAGTTCAAGCAGAGAATCCATTACAATAGTTCAGTACAATTGCATCCAGGCAGGAACATTTTATCACTTTTCATAAAAAGTACTTGCAGAACAGTCCTGGGAATTGAAATATTCATGTTATATTCATGCATTAAAAATTACTATTTTTGAAAATGACCAGCTACTCATGTTCACTGGAAGTAAGTTTTTCTCTTTCTCTCTTCATGGAGCTCTACATTTTTTATTAAAGCTGTGGGAACATAATTCCTTTTGCTGAGTCCTTGGTGTGAGAAACATCCGTGTGTTCCAGTAGTCTGGCCACTACCTGCTGCACTTGTGTTCATTCCATGGACATTAGGGGATTTTTTTGAAGTTCTTTGCCTTATCCCTGCCTGCCAGGGCATCTCCAACCACTGTCCCTGCAGATTTCATTCCAGCCCTCCAGGGCTGCACAGGAGCATGGACCCAGCCAGGTGCTGCCTGGGTTTTGCTTTTCCAAAGCAGAAGAAAAGAGCATCAGCAGCGTCATGAGGCTGTGTCAAACTCAGAGCCTCACATTTGGAGGTTTTTCTTGCAGCTGGAGCAGTTCTGTGGTTGGCACTATCACATGTTTATGTGTTTTCCCCTCAGACAGGGTGGAATATGGTTTTGCCCTGTAAGAGAGCCAGACAGCTTCTCAGCAACCTCACCTCCTGTGATACCTTGGGGTGGCTCCCTAGAGCAAAGTCCAGACAAGATCCAGAGAATAAAGTGGGGATTTATTGAAGTCCTTCAACAGTCACACCTTGGGCTGTCACAGCCTCCCAGAGGCTACACCCCAGCTGGACAATGGGCACCAGTTTTTCAGACAATTGTGAGTTTGGTCCATTCACATATCAGGGGTTAATTCTCCAATTACGGCTTCAGGTAATGAAGTAATTTACCCACAGTTTGCTCCCCTGATTCACTTTTGTTTGAGGCGGTGGGGTGTCCTTGAGTTCCTGTGGGGTTGGGAATGCAGATTTTCATGGAGCAGTGTTCCCTGCTCAGGTCCCTTGGTGCTGAGAGGGGATTCCTGCCCTGGTGAGCAGCATGTGGGATTCCTCTGTGAATCCTCCATCCCTGTCTGGTTCTGCCCTGCTCCAGGCATTCTGCTGCATGTGCAGTCCTCCACAGTTGAGTAGGAAGGCACTGCCTGTCTCCAGGCTGCTTTAAGCCTCAACATAAACTCCACATGGATATCATGAACTGAAAAGAGCTTTATCAAAAAAAAAAAAAAAAACACCACTTTAATCAGGTTCCAGAGTCCTGACATGTTACCAGGTCCTTGACAGCTTGTCAGTAAATGAAGATGTGTGACACGAATGGGGACACAGCAGTGCTTCAGTATCACACCCAAATGCATCACTGGGAGATGCCCAGTGGGAGCCTCCCCATTAATCCAAGAAAAGCCCCAAGAAATCAATGTCCATCCATGGGCCTGTAAACCCCCAATCCTTTTGAGTTCCCCCAGCAGCCTGGGCACTGTCAGCTGAAGTTCTGCTTTAAAATCACTTTGCATCCTCTTTGTCAGGCACATTTGCATAATCTGTGTCACAACAAAAATTAGAAGTGTGTTGTATCAAAGAAGATTTGAAATGAATTTTTTAAACTACAGATAAATCATAAACTTATTTTTGCAAACTGTATGAACATGCATTGCAAACTGTAAAGAAGTCTATTCAAAGGAGCAAATACCCAACCACAGAAAATATTTTTCTATCTGTACAAATACACTGAAACCCTATCAATCTGCAGGATACATCAAAAGGCTTTATAAGAAATAAGCAAATTATAAATTCCTAGAGTGCCAATTTTCTTCCACAGATTATGCAAACATTATGTGTGCTTCAAGTAAAGTTGCATTTTATTAAAAATGTAACTCGTGATAAAATAGATGTAACACTTGAATAACGATTTCAAATTTATATTATTCTCACCTTATAAGATAATATTGAAAAAGTGAATTGGGCTAACACAAGTGTATTCATTATGCATGAAATCTCTATTTAGTCTGTGAAGTGCAGAGCAGACAGATAGTGGCCATTTTCTGCTGCTGTAATTACTGTGTCACCATTTGTGAGGCATTTATGTAAAGTACAATGCTTCTGACTAACCATGGACAAACTCTCTGCATCTGGCTAAAAATCAAATCATTGTTTTCCAGTCCTTTATGTTCTGCTGACACTGGAGTGCAATGCAATCCACCACCACTCACATAATCAAACACCATCCCTTTCTTGTGCATTCTTTGTATATGGATTTATGGATTATACACCTTAATAATGTAATTTTTTAAAAGCCAAAGCCTGTTATAAAATAGAGATCCTTCTTTATTTGTTCCCTCCTGTTACAAAGAAGGCTTGAATGCTGGCACAGGTGTCTCTTTACTCAAGGGCTCTTTCCCCTATTTTGCAGACAGGTGCCGTGGTTTTTGGTGGAGGTAACTTTTCTGTGTTTGCTGTGTTCCCCTGAAAGAGCCTTCAGGTTGAATCTTTGCAATGATCCTTTTCCCCACTGGTCACAGCTGCAGGGTAAATGCCAGCAAATTTAGAAGGTAAATAGTCAAAAATCCTCCCCTGGCGAGCGTTCAGGTCCTCTGCGCTTTTCACTTCACCCATGTCCCACATGTCAGTGACTCCTGGGATTTGGGACGTGCTCATAAATCCCCTTCTGAGACAGAAGGATTTCCCATTCCCATGCCAGTCTCCTCTTTGGGACTCTCATCTGCAGGGCCACACAGAGCCCTGGCAGTGCCCATGGAGCTGGGTGGGCATGGCAGAGCCACATCTGGCAGAGCCACAGCTGGCAGAGCTGTGTGGCTGTGACAGTGTTCACAGGGGTCTGAGGATGAGGGAAGAGACAAGGATCCGACTCCATGTTTCAGAAGACTTGATTTATTATTTTATGGTATATATTATATTAAAACTATACTAAGATAATAGAAGAAAGGATTTCATCAGAAGGCTGGCTAAGAATAGAAAAGGAAAGAATGATAACAAAGGCTTGAGGCTCAGACAGGGAGTTCAAGCCAGCTGGGCTGTGATTGGCCATTAATTAGAAACAACCACATGAGACCAATCACAGACCCACCTGTTGCATCCCACAGCAGCAGATAACCATTGTTTACAGTTTGTTCCTGAGGCCTCTCATCTTCTCAGGAGGAAAAACCCTAAGGAAAGGATTTTCCATAAAAGATGTCTGTGACATGTGGCCATGGCAGAGCCACACTGTGTGGCCATGGCAGACCAGTGGGATCACTCTCTGCCTGCCTGGCCTCCCTAGCTGCCCCCACAGAAGCAGCAGCTAGCAGCTGTAATCTCTTTTCTCCTGGGGTCTGCAGCAAGTCACTCCTCACAAATGCACCCTGCATTAGCACTGCTCTCGTGGAACGGAAGGCTTTTGTTCTTGGAAAGCATTAAGGTGTTATGAGCTTAAGGAGATTTGTCCTGAAAGGAATTTTGAGAAAATTGCCCAGCATTAATGCCTTAAAATGCCCATCATCAAAAGCAGCATGGCTAAACTCCCAGGCAGTAGGTGGTAATGTAATAATTGATGCATCCTTGGCAAGCTCACACCTTGTTCTTGAAATTGCTGCATTAATACTTCTTTTTAATTCTTCACTGGGCTAAGGTAGTGCAAATGTGTTAGTCTGTGCTAAGGAAATCTGGTTGTTACAGGCTGTAGATAAATTTATTTTGATTATTGCCTTGGTTTAAGTGAATGCTTTTTAGGAAAAATACACAAACATGATGAAGTTAAATGACTGCTGATTAATAATACCATGCACCAAGTTTGGCTTGTTTTTAACATACTTGTTAGACTTGGAGACTTCAGTAATATAATTTACAAAGCAAAAGTATCATTTCAAAATGGACAACAGGAAGCATTTTCCAGAAATCCAAATTGTGCCTGAAAATAACAAAGCCTCTGCATGAGAATTGGTCAGATACTTTTAGTTTTATTTAGCTGCTAAAGCAGCTGTCTGTACAGTAAAGCAGCTACATGGTTGCACTCATGGGTTTTTTTTGTTTTTTTTCAGTTCAGTCTAATAGCTTGTCAAATAGTTTTGGGAGTAAATCTCAGGAAGTGGTGAGATTATGTGGTTAGGGCTTTCTTGGGGGCTTCCCTTGAGACAGTTTCTTGAGGAAGTAAACCAATTGGCTGTGCTGGCTGGAAGCAGATGTGGGAGCATGTGTGCATTAGTGGCACTCAGAACTTTGAATGCTGGCTAAAACATCAAGGGTTAAGATCAGGGTGTGTATAGATTTCTGTTTAATGAAATAAATCACCTTTGAGCTGACTCTAAAGAGAGTTTAGAGTAGCTCTGCTGGAGGTACCAAACACCCATGGCATTTTTCAGGTCTCAGGGTAGTTCTGATTCCATGTGGAACACTCCCAAGCAGTGGCACAAAGGGTTTGTATTCCCTCCAGTGCAGAGAAATGGGAGCCCCTAACCCCATGATCCTCCCAAAATAACCTTCTCCTTCTGCTGTCAACTAGCAAAATCCCTGGAGATCTCCCTCAGTCATTGTTTCTCATAATGTCTCATGGAAATTGCTGAGAAATACCAATAATTAGGAAAAAGTTGTGCTAAGTTCTCCTCTTTTTCAAAGCCTCATCCTCAATTCTTCCCCTTTACTACAGCCAGTCATGAAATTCCAGACTCTTAGTATGCAGTATGTTAATACAGCTCCACAGGATCTGTCATCTTAGTTAACATCACCTGCCTTTAGTGTTTCCATCTTTTGAATATGTATTAAAAAAATCAGACAAATTTTCAATGCAATGGTTTATTACCAAAAAAAAAAAAAAAAAAATTGCTATATGTAATGAAGAACGTACATTGGTATTGTGTGCTCTATTAAAACAAAATTACCTTCAACTTTAAATAATATTTATTTTAAAATTTAAAGCAGGTCATCTTTGAAGATGAACAGACATGGCCCCTTGCCAAAAGAACAATCAGATTTTCTGCTGCAGAATATATAGAAAATCATAACAAACTTAATTACCTGTACCACTGCTAAAGGCCCTTCATATCTTAGCACTCTTGAGATTTAGCAGATTGTATCACATCTTCCTGATTAGCAATTATGACTGAGAAATGAAACATTCTGACTTTTACTGAAATTTAAAAAAAATTGCTTAGTTTTAAAAGAAGACAATCTGTGAACAGCCTTGATTTTAAAGTGTAATGGCTTACAAGAAGTGTTGAAATTTCAGTGCATTTTCTCAAACTACCTTAATTGTGCCATGTGAATAGATAGCAGCATAGTTTTCATTTTCTCAGAGCTCATCTCTTCTGACCTCTCTAGAGGTCACTGTCTCAGCCTGAGGAGTTGGGGCTTTTTTTTATTATTATTATTTCTTTATAGGTTTTTCCTCACAGAAAACTTAGTACAATGATCCATTTTTACAACAGATAGCAAGAATCCACTCAGTATTCAAAATGTCGTCTTTCTATCTGAAATTCCTGAGCACTTTTGTCAGATGAGCATGTCTGAAGATCTCAGCAGTGTCAAATGTGAATTTCTTTGAGGGACACGAGGGGAATGCCTGGGTGCTGGACAGGTTACCTGGGAGGAAGGCCCTCCTGGCTGAGCCAAGGGAAGGAGCCAGGACAGCCTTTGTTACAGAGTGCTGAGGTGTGGGGAACAGCTGAACACTGCAAAGGGCAAGGCTCTTCTTGTGGCTGTGAGCTGTGAGCCCATGTTTCTTTTCTGTTCTTCATTATCATTCCCTTGGTATTGCTTATGGGTACAAAGTTAAATTCTCATTTTCTGGCATTATCTCAGAAGCTGTTGACAATGCCTTTGGATTCAGGTATTGGCATTTTTCTAGGCAGAAAAGAACATATTCAGTGTATCACCAGAGTGCCTTTGCTGCTCACCCAGCTCTGGGGGTGCACAGAGCCAGCTGTCCCTGCCCCTCATTGTCCCAGCCCCCTTTGGTGTCCCTCTCCAAGCTCCTGCTTTCCTGGGCTCTGCTCTCATGTGTTTCCTTTCCTCAGCCAGGCTGAGCTCCATGGCTTGGCTTCCTTAAACATTCCTTCCTGGAAGTGCTGCAGCCTGTCACACCCATCTGAGCACCATAACTCCATTTCAGCCTAATTCTCTGCTAATTCTTTGCAAGCTTTCAGTGCCTATCAGAAATAACTGTCCAACATCCTCCAGACACTGCCCTTCTCTCAGCTTGAGGGATTCCAGTTTCTGCAGCCCAGAATCCACAAAGGAAATCCCTCTCCCAGCTCCTCTGGCTCAGTCTCAGGTTGACTTTTTGTATGTCACATTCTGCCCTCACACTCCTTGGTCATTAGAATCTGCTTAATCATCTCTTTTTTCCCTTTCTCTCAGCTTGAGAGATTCCAGTTTCTGCAGCCTGGAATCCACAAGGAAAATCCCTCTCCCAGCTCCCTGCTGGCTCCAGCTGCAGCCAGACTGTCCAAATGTGGAGCAGGGACAGCAGCAGCTGATCAGGGCAGGAGCCCTGAACTGCTGTGGACTCTGGCTTGCCCACAGGAGCAGTCCTCAGGGGCATTCTCTTGGTTTGATTGTGATTTTGGATGAGAAATGAGATCACAGTGGTGTGGAGAGAGCACACAGTGCTGATCTGACCATTGTGCAGTGCCTGGGAGTGGGGAGGGCAAGGGCAGGGCTGGCTCTTTGCCTTCCAGAGGCTCTAACCCACAGAAAAGCCACTGCAAACACTTCCATCTCTCTCCTTTACAGCCAGGGCCATGGGATTGTTGGCTCTAGAGCAGATAAGAACAAGCTTTGTTCCCTCTGAGCTTTCTCTTGCACCACACCAGGTTTCCATAGTGTTTCTTCCTGTTGCAGTGGGATCACAAGGGATTTCCCCACTGCCTGCCCATGTAGGTCCCTGCTCTGCAGAGCTGTTGTGTGCCAGGGGCTGGTTCTGCAGCCCCTCACTCTGATCTGAAGGGAGAGAGGTGATGGACAGGGACTGGGGCTGTTCTTGTTGACTGGTAACTCTAAGGCAGGTTTGCAGTCAGTCTGCTGCCCAGGGTGCTGATGGCACATCAGAAGTCAGATTATCCTTGCAAACCACCAGCTTTTCTGAGCAGCTGGCATTCTGAGCAGAGCCTCTCACTGGGCGGAACTCTGGGCCCAGCCTGGCTGGGTCAGGCCTTGCTGGTGCACATGTGCTCACACATGTGCTCACACACGTGTGCAGGCACAGCCCCAGCCTCTCTGAGTGTCTGCATCATGTGGGATCCCAGCAGTGTCCTCCTTTGCCAGTCTTCAGCATGTGCTTAACAGCTGAACTCATGTCTGTTTGCTTTTTCCAGGCTCACGTTACTCTTGACTTTAAAAATCAACACTTGTTTAATTAAAAGTAATTTTCAAACCATCGCTGGAGTGCCAGATGCAACAGCTGGCATCATCCTGCCCCTCATTTCTCCTCTTCTCTCCTCTCTAAAATACCAACACCAATCAAGAAAAAATTGGCAATATTAAGCCTAGGAAAGAAAATAAATAGCCAAAGAAAAGTGGCATTTACAGGTATGTCAGCCCAATATATCAACCCACCTTAAAGATCTGAGCCCAGAACTCATCCCTGCTTCATTTGCCATCATATTCATAAGTGTCACATTTATAGCTCTGTATTACTTGAAGTTGTATTTTTAATGTTGAGGAAACTATTGTAAAATGTATTGCAATACTTAAACATTACTGTGAAAGTGAAAAATGGATTTTTCCATAAAAATATACTCTCTTGTGGAATTATGGCCCTAGTGAAAATGTACTGCCTTTCAGCCTGCTTCTTGGATAGTGTGCTAATATTCTACCTAGATGCATTGTCTGCAGGCACTGGACACAATCCTCTGGGTGTGCAGAAATTAGATAAGGAATAATTCTTTTGTATAATAGCATCCCTTGGGTAGGCTCCTGTGCAATACAGTAAAATTAATTCAGGTTCTCTCCATTGAGCTTATCTGCTGTCCCAGCATTGGAGTGTTCTTCTCCTGCCTTTTACCTGGGCAAAGCTATTTTCTGGCTTCATTCTGTTCAAGTCCAGCATGGTTGATTTACAGAGCATCATCTTGGAGTCATCCTGTATCATCCCAAGTGTTTTTGCAACAGGTGGCTGCTGGGTTAAGTTGAAGAGTTAAAAATAAATGTGCCCAAAGCAGGATAATCTCTGCCTGCTTTAGTATCCTGGAGCACTGCTCAAAGCTTGGACCCCATCCTCAGGAGAGCTCCTGGGCCTGACCTGGCTTGTTTACAGTAACCTGTAATTTAAATACCCTCTCACTCATGAGATGGTGTCTGTATCTCTTTAAATGTAAGTTACCACTTAGACTTCTCTTTGAGGGATTCATGCAGCTAAGGCCTGGTTGGAAGGAGGAGAATCTCTGCTGCTTACTTTGAGCTGAAAAGTTCATTGTCCAGTGCTGGAAATTTGATTCACTTTACCCCTGTTTGCTGAAAATAACTTCAGGCCCTTGCTGGCATGGTTTGTACCAGAGAAGCCTCCAGCAATACAGTCTGTCTCCTGCTCTCAAAAGCTGGGAAGGCCAGAGCACAAATCAGTCCTGTGGGTTTCCACCCTTATTCCCCTACAGACACCTTGTGCCCTCAGCCAGGGTTTGTTACAGACTTTGATGTAATCACAGTTAGACCTAGAGTTGCGACTGCTGTGGTTTTCCATCAGAAACATCACCATGGATGGCTGTTTATGGTGCATCTCTGTTTTCTAGTCCTCTCCCAGGCAGAACATGGGTCACTGGGCCATTCCCATATCCATTTCCTGCTAACACATTTCAGTTGTGCATATTCACTGGCATAATCATAAATAATCCCAAAGCTGGACTACTGTGTAGCCACATGGTGAACAGTGAGGCAGCTCCTCTGCTGCTTTACTGTTCTCTTTTAACAAATCCAGCTGCAAAACATCTGTGTCATGGGCTGTCACATTTGTCACCGAGTCTCAGGTTGACTTTTGGTATCTCCCATTCTGCCCTTACACTCCTTGGTCACTAGAATCTGCTCAATCATCCCTTTTTCCACTCTTTGCAATATCCCCTTTATTCTGGGTGTTCACCTGGGATGATGTTTCTCCCTTTATGCTGCCAGAGACCCTCAAGTGACACCAGAATGTGAGTTTGTGCAGTGCCATGAACACCTCCCATGAGTCCTGTGTGTTAAACCCACACTGCAAAGTAGTCCTGCTCCTTTGGAAGTGTGCAGTGATGAGGAAATACAATACTCAGAGATTTGTGGAGGAGAGAATGCTTAGGTCCCTTTAATAGGAATAGGAAAAACCACTGGGAATGTGGGGCCTGGGGAAGGGTTTGCACAGAGCACTCATTTTGGTACCACTCATCTAAATGAGCTGTACAACTCATCTAAGTGAGTTGTTACAGCTTTTACTGCACTGATATTTTCTAACTATAGTTATCCTGAAATTTTTAAGATGAAAGGTCATTTTGAACAGAGTGGGTTTCAGTGGGTGGGTTTTAAGGCAAAAAACTCCCAAAGTGCTTGTGGCCAGTGCTGCCATTCGATCAGCTGAGTGTCACCCAGCGTCACTGAGCCCCAGCTGTTCTGCTCTCCATCTCCTGTGGCAGATTCTTTCCCCACAGTGGATTCCCATGGAGATGCACCTTGCTCATGCAGGGCTTCCCATCAATCTGACACTTCTGCTGGAAGCTGAGGATGAGGTGAGTGCTGCAGAAGCCCATGTAGACCTTGTGTAGCTGACAGTAAAGGATGACAGCCTCTCTTCTCAGCACCTCAAACCAGCAGATATTGTCAATCTTTTGTCCCGTATGTCTGAAGGTTCCTTTGATTCATGTGTGCACCAGATATTTGGTGTAAAATACCCTGTCTGGTGCAGCTTAGTGTCACAGCCTTATCTCCTTCAGCCTGCTCCAAGCTCAAGAAGAAGGAGCATTTTGGCAGGCAGCTCTCAAGGATGCAGTGAGTGGGTGACAGTGGCCTCGTGGCTGTGGGCGGCAGTGTCAGTGTTCCACCCAAGGTTTGATGTGAGCTCTTAGTGTGGCACAGAAGGTGGGAGAGAGCTCAAGGGTGTTTGACTTCCCCAGTGAATCTGCACTTGTGTACTGGATGGCCACAAGTCCTCTTCTAATATTTGTGGTATTTCCTTCCAAACAAACACAATTTTGTAGTACTTGGATAGTGATCTCTAGCCCACCTACTTACATGGTATCAATTACAGCTCTATTGGAGCTCCTTAGTCTTTCATCTTTTTTTTTCCTCATTGTGCCCCCAAGACTTGTTTTCTTAATTTTACAGCTGAAGAACTGGCATAGGGAGCCAGTGGGAAATAGGCCAGTCATTCCACATGAGTTATGTTTTGCATTGGTTTTAAGTGAGACTCTTTAAAATATAATTAAAAGCTTTATTGTTCCTTGATTAATATGCTGCTCTGTTTCTAGTATAATGCCACATTATCCATAGTGCTCCTCAGCTATTTTACAAATATTTCTATGCTGTGTTTGTTTTGGCAACTCCTGCCAGATGTTGACTCTGTGAAATCTTTCCAGCTTTTTAAAAGCTGCATTCTTTTTCTGTCTAGAAGATGCATCCATGCCAGGATGCTGTGACGCGAGGAATTGCACTTTCACCTGGGAGAGCTGGCCTGTGCCCCTGGTGTGCCAGGCTGAAGGGATGGGGGGCAGAGCAGGGCTGAGATTTGTGCTGCCACCTCCCAGAGCCAGGGTCGCCTGATCCCTGGCTGCCACCCCACTGTGCTGCTGGTCACTGAAGGGTTTATCTGAGGGGAAGTGATAACCTTGTGGAGGGAAGGTGATAAAGGGAGCAGAATGACCAGCTGCACCCACTTCAGAGCCTGATAGGTGATAAATGACCAGCTGCACCCACTTCAGAGCATGATAGGTGATGAGGACTGAAACAAACTGGGATGGGGACCCAGGGTCTTGAAGTGTGTGTTAGTCCTGGGGAGCTCCAGGTGGAGAGGAGCCTCTGTGGAGGTAGCATGGGTGTGAGCCAGCCTGCTTTGCCCACTGTGCATGGCATTCCTGCAGTTACAGGCTTCAGAAATGCAGAGGAGCAGCAGGGCTGTGCAGTGTTTGCAGGGCTCTGTGAATCCATGTGCATTGGTTTCAGTTCTACACAGTCAACTTCCACAGAAATACACAGCTCAGGCCAAGTTTTGACTGATGTTCATTGGCAGCACTCACACAACCAGATATAAATCTGGGCCAGACCTTGGAGTTCAGGGAATGTATCAGATGTATGACTCCATGCTTCTGAAGCTTTTGGGGAAACAACTGGTTTGTGTTGCATTCTGTGCCTTACATAATCTAGTTCAATGTTCTGTGTGCCAGCTGCAAGTCAGGAGTTGTAGCCTCGTTTGTTCTGAGTGAAAGATTGTTTCCCCCTGAAAAAGGGAAGGGAAAAACAAGCAGAGACTTCACTTCTTTAGATTTTGGGTTTTTGTTTTGTTTTTTTTCTTCATACACCTTTTGCTCTGAGCCTCAAGACAGAGAATCTGTCACAGTATATCTGCTTTCTGTTTCGACCTGGGCATAGGAAAAATGTCTGGAAAATCTGATATATGGGGCTACTGCAAATATTGATGCCCTTCACAGGCTCCATCGTATTTTAAATAACCTGTCTGGAGCTGATGGGAAATCTGAGGTTGCCAGGCAAAACAAATGGGACAAAAGTGTCCCTGCCAGATATGTTCCATGGTGTGGCTGTCACTTTTGGGGTTCCAAGGCATGAAGCATGTCCCAGCAATCCTGTGGCTCTCTGACACTACATCAAGCACTTCACTGCCTGCAGAGTTTCTTCCTTTTCACTGCTTTAGGTAATAGAAGTGAAGAAGTCGTCTGCTGCAGTGTGTTCATCTGGAACAGCCTTTTCCACTGCATGTAGCATTAGAAAGTATAATTTGATTGTTGCCAATTAGCAGAGCAGCCATGCCTCTCTGGTGGTTGCAGGGGTGAGCGGTCCTTACTCTGCATCATCATTTGAGACCCTTCTGTGGCTGACAGGCTGTGCCATACAGTGCTGCAGAGCCCTTTCATGTTAAGAGATCATTGTGCTGCTGAAATCAGGTATGTAAAATAAATCATCTAAGGTTTTGCTGGCCATAATTCAGTGAGCAAATACCATAACCCTCATATTATTTGAACTAGGGGCTGATTAACAGACATCCTGCAATGTGCCTGAAGGGACTGGAAACCATCTCAACAAAAATGTAGATTCCACAGACTATGGTAGTCCATGCTTAAGGATGCATTTGAATCCTTACCTGTCCTGTAGGTAATTGCAAATGCTGAAATCCACATGATTTCAGGTTTTAGGCCCATCCCTGTCCCCTCTGAATTTTATATTGCCAGATTACTCTGGTTTTTTTCTCTAAGTCAAGCTGACATTAATAAACAGCAGTTTGTTCCTTTCCTGCAGTGGTTTAAAAAGCAAAAACCACAATACAAAATTAACCTAAAATAACATTAATCTTTGGCCCTGTGTGTTGTAAGCAATGTTACCTTATTTAAGGGTCCTTTTAAAGATTAGCCTAAACAATTCCCCATTTCCTCTATATACAACCTCCAGTTCTATAATTACCAGTCACTGATTGTTGTTGTTGTTTAGGATGAAGCCTTTAAAAACAGAACATGTTTAAACAGGTTGTGGTCAAAAGTTTTGGCATTGACACGAGCTCCATGTGTGACACTGCGTGTACTCAGAGAGCTTTGGAGCTGAGCCCTGCCCTGCTCAGACACCAGGGCAATGCTGTTCCCTTACTGTTGGGAGGAAATTCTGTGTCTGAGTACCAAGGGAGTTATCTTCAGGGAATTCATGATCCCTGAGCCTGTCTGTGGATGGGCACCCTGCACCTTCTTCCCACCCTCTCTGGCCACACTGCATCAGCCCCTAGCACTGGGGCTTGCTCCTTGAGGGTTCTTTATCCAGAGCAGAATTTTTGTGTGCAGGCCTCTGTAGATGAGTGATTTACTCTGGTAAAGGTTCCTTCCAAGCCAGCCTAGTCTGTGATTCCATGACTGTGGAAGGGAGTGTGCAGAGGAAGCTGGGGTGATTTGTGACACCTGGGTGGCAGGAATTGGTGCATTTCCCCTGCTTTGACTCAGTAGCTGTTTTTCTTGCAGAGCTCCTGAGACCTGAGGAGAGGAAAAAGGATGCCCAGCCATTTTTTCAGTGTGCTACAAGTTTGCATACGCTGCACATTTTCTTCAAAATTAAGTGCATTCATTTGCAATGTTTCTCTTCCTTAATTAGGTTTACCGATTGCCAAAGTGAAGAAATGTGGTCTTTGGTTTGAGGATGGTTTATGAAAACAGCCTGTGCAATCCATCTCTTGGCATGGGGGCTGCTTCACAGCATTGCTTCCAGGACTCAGCTGCTCTAAAGGAGCAGGGCTAAACTCTAATAAGTATTATTTCTTCTGGCTTTGGATAAGTTCTGGCATCTGAAGGAAGGTTCTTTCTTTCTTTCTTTTTGTGATAATGAGTTGATATCAGAGAAACGCAGAGATAATGTGAGAGTGTTGTATCAGCCTGGCTTTTGTTGTTGTTGCAGATCTTTTTGCACTCAGACCAACTCAGTTCCTAACCATCCATCCATTTCAGCCATCAGTAAAAGCTCTCCATGGAGATTCAGTTTAAGAAATAATGATTTCATCAGAAATGAGTAAACATTATTGTATTGGAAGATACTGTATCAACAAAGCTAGTAGCTTCTAAAGCTACTTTTACTGGTTACTATTTTGGGACTTCAGATTTTTGAGCATCTGTGGATGTGTTAGGAGTTTTTTGGCTTCCTTCTGAAGTACTTTCGTCCTCTTGCTTGGTTTACAGTGCAGGGTTTTTCCTGGGTACTGTCTCAGCTCAGGAGTGACTCTGTGATGGATGCTGTGGCCAAGGCTTGAGCACAGCTAATCAGGGCCTGTTTCCTTACCACTGGCCCTGGCAGAAAACCAGGCTGCTCTTGCCTCTCTGCAGGCAATCCCAGGTGCTGGGAGCAGGCAGGGGTTGCTGATGTGTCCCAGGCTCCTTTCTGGCCAATCCAGACAAGCAGCTCTGCTGGTTCAGAGGAAACACACTGGAAGTCAGAAAGCCCAAAGGAAAAGAGGCTGAACTCAAAGCACAAATCAGGAGTGGAAGCCAACACTGCTGGTCTTGCTCTTTTGAATTCCTAAATGCAGAGCCTTCAGGACAGCCTTTAGGATGGGGTGGTTATAGTACCAGCCTGGTTAGGAGCTGTGATGTATTTCATTTCCCCTAGGATGTAATGATACCACAATAACAGCACAGATGAGAAGCCCCAGTGACATCCTGTGTACTCTAAGCCAGAGTGTCCAAAATGTGGTGCCTGGCCCTCAGTCCCCTTGCCACCAGCCCAGGGAGAGCTGGCTGCAGTTTAAGTATTGTAAATTCACAGCCTGTGGCAGGGAGGAATGATGCATCTGACTCCATGTTCTCAGAAGGCTAATTTATTGCTTTATATTATATTAAAGACTATAATATAAACACTATACTATATAATATAAATACTATACTATATGTCTCAGTTTGGAAAGACAGGCTCCTGCTAAGGCTAAGGAAGACAGGAACCTCCCCTGAAATGGAAAATGTAAACCTCCCCCTCCCTCTGAGTTTCTATTAATTTTAATTTAAAGGGCTCTCAGGTAAAAAATATGGTAGCAGGAATAACAGTTCTTTAATGGGGAAGAAAATGAAAGGATAAAATAAACAATGCTGTACACTAGAACAGCACTGACAGAGTCAGAACCCAACCTGACACCCTGTGGGTCAGGGTGTTGGCAGCAGTCCCATTGGAATTGTGGCTGCAGCCCTCCTGCAGTGTCAGGGGTGGTTCTGCTGGAGCAGGGATCCTGGAGAAGGGTGCAGTCTGCCTCTGAAGATCCAGAGGAAGAAGAGGCAGCTGCTGTTCCTCTGGGAAATCCAGTGGAGAAGCCGTGCTGGTGTTCCAGAATCTCCAGATTATATCCAGGTAGGAATGCTTGGCTCCTCCCTCTGGGCTCACATCTCCCGATGGGATCCTGTAGTTCTTATCAGCCATGCAGTGACATTCAACAGCCTCTTATCAGCAGATGTCCCCCCGGAGGGGGAGGGTGGAAGAGGTAAGAACTGCCCACTTGACAAAAGACAACTGCCATACAGATGGTAATAGAATACATCTTGCCTTGCAATCTGGAACACTATACTATACTAAAGAACACAGAAAAGATACTTACAAAATGTTAAAAAGATAATAATGAGAACTCCTGCCTCTTTTGAGGGCCCCGACACAGCTTGGCCCTGATTGGCCAAAGAGTGAAAACAACTCCCAGCAGAGCCCAATGGAACAATCACCTGTGGGTAAACAATCTCCAAACACATTGCACATGAGCACAACACAGGAGAACCAAATGAGATCAGAATTGTTTTCCTTTGTCTCTGAGGCCTCCCACTGCCTTTCAGGTTCCCAGGAGAAAAATCCTGGGTGAAGGAATCATGTTCAGAGAATGTGAATGCCACAGTTGAAGTGCTGGATTTGCCCTCTCAGAAGTGTGAGGGGAACAAGGAGCTTCCCTGATGTCTGAGACCCTGCAGGTGTGAGCAGGCTTGTGCTTTCCACTGTGGAGGAGGAGGTCTAGCAACCTGGAAATAAAAGGATTCTGGATCTCCAGCCAGGTTCTCTGTTCCACCCTTTTGGACTAAACTTCTCCCAGTACCCAAAAAAAGAGCAAAACAAACAAAAAACCATCAAATAAACAAAAAAACCAACACCAAAACAAAAAAGCCCCTTTGTCATGATCAAGAAACTAAAGGGTGTTGGCTCAGAGAGCACTTCTGAGCAGCCAGGTGGGTTGACCTTTCAGTGCCAGAACCCTTTTCAGTCCTATGAATGAAGAATAAAGACTTGCCCTTGTTTTTGATGATGCATTTTCTTTTCATTAGGGACAGTGAATGTTTCTGATTGCATCCTTATGCCAATTGAAATGAAATTAGCAAGGGCATTTGGAGTAGGGTTGGTATCCTTGTGTGCAGTGCTGGAAGTGGTGTGGGAGCCCTAGCAGTGCTGTGGTGTCAGGAGCTGAGCCTGTGCCTGGGCTCTGGGCAGGCAGGGCAGCAGGAGGTGTTGGCTGAGCTCGCTGAATGGTCTGGGAGTGCTTCTTCCTGCAGCTGCCCATCTGTGCTCCCCTCGAGGGGCAATGTGCGCAATGATTCCTCACTCCATAGGAGAAATTACCTGAGGAGATAAACCTGCCCTTTGCTTATGGAGCAGTGCAGAGCTTCCCCTGGAATGCCTCCCTTCAAGGGGGAAACAGGGATCCCATTGACTTCATTTGTTGGTTGTTGGGAGAAGAGTGAAATCCATCCTTAACTTGGCTGGGCTCCAAAAGCACTGTTTGTTTGTCTGGCTTAACAAAGCCAGATAAACAAACAGTACTTTTATTTTTCCAAGATGTGCCCAGAGGAGAGAGGGAAAGCTCTGCTGTGTAGGAATGATTTTGAGGCCAGCACAGGTTGGAAGGAGATTATTCCAGTGCATTGACCAGAGGCAAAACCACGTCTCATTCCACCAGTGCTGAAATTCTGAGTGAGGGAAAGGAGTTTGACAGAAACGGGTTATACCTTCACAGGGACAGTGATACTGCCCTTGCTTAGCCCTTTGTACCTAACAAATTCAATTATTGCCTGAGAAAGCATTTGGTTTTACCAGCTTAGCTCTACCAGCTGAAATTACACATTATGATGTGTATTTGTAAGGCATTAAGTTGCTTCCTGTAATTTAACTCTTTAAATACACTCAAGTATCCAGCAGATGTTACCAGGCAAATTCAGTATCAGGGCTGTTCCTGGTGCATTTTTAACTGGTGGGGAAGCACAGCTGCTGTAGTGCTGTGTGTGGAGTCAGGCTTTGCTCAGGGTGGGTTTCAGTCTGCCAGCTGTGCCAGGGAGAGCCCCTGTGTGAGTGTGACCCAGCTCCGGGGACAGGGCTGGGGGGTGGCTGGGAATCTCGCAGCTGAGGATCACAGAATCAATGAGGTTGGAAAAGACCTTTTGAGATCATCCAGTCCAACCCTGCCCTAACACCTCCTCATCAAACAAACCATGGCACTGAGTGCCACATCCAGGCTTTTTAAACACCTCCCGGGGTGGTGACTCCACCCCCTCCCTGGGCCGACCATTCCAGCGCCCAGTCACTCTTGCAGTGAAGAATTTTTTTCTAATGTCTAACCTGAATTTCCCTGGGTGCAGCTTAAGGCTGTGTCCTCTCATTCTGTCAGTGCTGCCTGGGAGAAGAGACCAGCCCCCCATGACTACAACCTCCTTTCAGGGCATTATGGAGAGTGATAAGGTCACCCCTGAGCCTCCTTTTCTCCTGGATATGACCTTGAAAATTGGCAACAAATGCAGAATACTGCCCAGCCCCAGCCTGTGGGCACACAGGGACAAAATCCCAGCAGGGTGAGCCCATCCAGCTGTGCTGGAGGCTGCCCTGGCAGCCAGGCACAGACACCTCCCTCATGAACACTTGTGTGTGAGCGCTCCAGGTGTGTGTGTGCGCATTCCACGTGGGTCTGTGCACTCCAGGTGTGTGTGTGCACACTCAGGTGTGTGTGTGTGCACTGCAGCTGTGTGTGTGCATTCCAGGTGTGTGTGTGTGTGCATTACAGCTGTGTGTGTGTGCACTCCAGGTGTGTCTGTGCATTCCAGATGTGTGTGTGTGCACTCCAGGTGTGTGTGTGTGCACTCCAGCTGTGTGTGTGCATTCCAGGTGTGTGTGTGTGTGCACTCCAGGTGTGTGTGCATTCCAGGTGTGGGGGTGTGTGTGTGTGTGTGCACTCCAGGTGTGTGTGCATACCAGGTGTGTGTGTGCATTCCAGGTGTGTGTGTGTGCATTCCAGCTGTGTGCATTCCAGCTGTGTGTGTGTGCACTCCAGGTGTGTCAGTGCACTCCAGCTGTGTGTGTGCACTCCAGGTGTGTGTCTGTGCATTCCAGCTGTGTGTGTGCACTCCAGCTGTGTGTGTGTGCATTCCAGGTGTGTGTGTGCATTCCAGCTGTGTCTGTGCACTCCAGGTGTGTGTGTGTGCCTGCTAGCTGTGTGTGTGTGTATTCCAGCTGTGTGTGTGCACTCCAGGTGTGTGTGTGCATTCCAGATGTGTGTGCCTGCCAGCTGTGTGTGTGTGCACTCCAGCTGTGTCTGTCAGGCCAGGGCAGAGCTGTGCCCTCACACCGGGATGTGCAGAGCCCTCTGAGCAGGCTGACACCTCTGGCCAGCAGAGGGTTATCAGCACAGAGGTGGGGATGGAGCAGATTGGAGAAATAGCATCTCTCTTGCTCAGCCTGGTGTATGAATTGTGGGAAAAGCCTCTGTTTTGTCACAACTGGTGTCTTCTCTAATAAACTGAAGGGTTGAATTACTTACATGTGGGGCTAAAATAGCTCTAAGTGCATTTTTATTGCCTGGCTCTGGTGCTGCCATTTACAGGTTTAACAGCCCTAATGCTTTTAAATGAAAGGAGAAGGGGTGTATGTGGTAGAGTGTTCAAAAATGATACCTGACTCGTTATTTGGACACAAGTATAGCACTAAAAGTACTGTTCCATTTTCTACTGAATATTTTTCTTTTGCAGACCCTGGTTTTAAATATTCTACAATGAACCAGTAAACATTGAGAGGCTTTGAATGTGTAAAAAATACTGTTACATAAATCTTATGGTTAAGAAAATTAAACTATTCATGTACAACCATCTACTGAAAATATAACAATTTTGTGGACTACTTTAACACCCAGAGTTCATTTTCTACTTTTTGTGAAATGAATACTATTTTTGCTTTCTGCTTCTGCCCTCTTGTTTTGGTGTAGTTAAGAAACTAAAGTCAGGGAAACAGTGCGCTGGAGGAGCAGAAAGCTCCAGGATGTTCTCTGCATGTCGAAAAACAGAAGAGATGCTAAAATAGCAGCGTGTGATTTTTTTTTAATTGCTGAAAAAATGAAAGACTGCTCAACTTCCTCTATATTATATATATATATATATATATAATATTGAGGAATATATATATAAGTATATATATATATATATATATATATCTGAATATATATCTATAAATATATTTATATATCTATGTATAAATGCCAGAGTACTTCAGCAGAGATAAGGGTGATATAATCTCCCTTCTGTAGAGGAGGAGAGTGAGGCACAGTGGCTTTAAATTCTCACAAATTTAATTGTGCAGAGATCCCAGGACCCTCCATCTTCATCCCTCATTACTGGGCTGCTCCTGCCTCTCCTGCAGGGTTTTGGGTGCCCCTCTCAGGGCACAGGGGCTGTGGCAAGAAGGCTCTGGCCTTTGTGACTCCAGCATGCAGTACCTGCTGCAGAGTGCAGTCACTCACAAAAACTTGCAGCCTGAGCTTTGGGCAAGTGCCTGTTGTATTTGCTGGGAGTGTCCCAACAAAGGCAGGAATGATGCATCTGACTCCATGTTCTCAGAAGGCTAATTTATTACTTTATAATACTATATCATATTAAAGGATACTGTACTATACTAAAGAATACAGGAAGGATACTTACAGAATGCTAAAAAGATAATAATGAAAACTCCTGACTCTTTCCAGAATCCTGACACAGCTTGGCCCTGATTGGCCAAAGAGTGAAAACAACTCCCAGCAGAATCCAATGGAACAATCACCTGTGGGTAAACAATCTCCAAACACATTGCACATGAGCACAGCACAGGAGAAGCAAATGAGATCAGAATTGTTTTCCTTTTCTCTGAGGCTTCTCAGCTTCCCAGGAGAAAAATCCTGGGGAAGGAATCATGTTCAGAGAATGTGAATGCCACAAGTGCCCGAAATTATTATTTTTTAAATATAATTAAAAACATTTGCTGGTCTTTCCTGCAGGTACCTCCTTTAAACTTCATATTCTTCTTTTTAGATGCAGAATGTGTTTCATACCTCTGACAGGTTGGCAGATGCATTGCTTTTAGGCTTTAACTGACCCCCATAAAATCAGTGAATAAACAAAACCCTGGAAGTCAAAATCAAAAACTTTCTGTATCAGATGCTCCATGATGCCTCAGGAGTGGTGTCAGAGATGTGCACTTACCTTCTGTCAAGTGGCACCTGGTCTAGATTCTCCCACATTCAGGATGCATTTCTTTTCTATAGAGAGTTTAAAAAAACCTCATCAAAAAGGCTTTCTGTAAATGCAGCATCTCATGCAAAATGATTATTTTTGGTGGAAGATGTGGATGGCATCCTGAATCTGCAGTGATGAGCTTTCAAGAAGCATCATCTATTTGCCTTGTTCATCCAAGTGTGCTGTGTGTAATTACTGAAAATATTCTTATAGGTCCCTGATTTGGTGTTGTGGCTTGAGGTTTTCTGCACTTTTCTTAATATGAAAGAGTATCTTAAAACTGAAATTAGCACTGCACATACACTGACCCGAGGTGAGCCTAGAGCTACCCTACTCTCTGTTAGGAAGGAGGGTTAGAGCAGCAGCAAGGTTTTTTTCTTGTATCTCCCTTTGCAAGAAGTGATCTGTACTGAGCTGATGTGCTAATCATTCTTCTCAACAGTGTAATTCCTAGAGTATTCCAGCCTTTCCCATTTCCTCCAGCAAAACCTTAATCATGATGTATTTTGCTTTTCTCTTAGCCGTTAGATGTCTAATTGTTCTTCCTTAAGTCTCATTAAATTATCCAGCTGATTACCTGCTGCAGCAGATTGTGTGGATCCTGCACTTTACCCACCATGAGCAGTCCTGGCTCTGCAGCCCTAAAAAGAGAAGATTCTCCCAAACAAGTATCTTGCAGCATTTTCAGATTACCAGTCATTTATTCAAACTCTGTATATTTTAATGACTCCACATTTTTTTATCCTTGCTCTCAAAGTCGTGTTTTCTTAATGACTGCACAGTTAAACCCCTGAATTTACTTCCACACTGCATCACTCACAGGGGATGCTCTGCCAGGGCGGTGTTAAGCTGGGCAGAGAAGCAGCTCTTTGAGGCTGCAGTGCAGTGGTCACCATGTCCTGACCTTTTCTGGTGCCTGCTCTGCTCTCTTCCCTGATGTTCCTGACCCACCATTTGGGTCATGTCACACAACCAGGAAAGAGAATTTTTCATCTTTATTGAGCCTCTGGGCATATTGCATTTGACAGTTTTCCATGAGCTTTTGCTGCTTGTTAGGGAGAGAGCCTCTGATGGTGAATTTGCAAAATATTCCTCGTAAAGAAGACGGGGTTCCCTGGAAACTTCCAGGGAATCTAATATAATCAACCCCCTTACAGTTTAAACTTTTCCCCAAACTCCTTAACGTTTGGCCAGGGGGTAGGAGCAGCACAGAGTTTGTCAGGCGGGTGAGGCAGGTCCAGCAATGCCTGTTTGCACCTCCAGTGCTGTGCAGGCTGCAGGTGATGGGCTGAATGAAAGATCAGATCCATGCCTGGAGTGAGGGAGGGTAAAACAATTCCCAAGGGACAGAGCCCACATGGTGAATATTTTATTTGTATGCTACCTGTGCTGAGCTGAGCAGAGCAGATTGGGGTTCTTTTCTGCCTTAAACTCCCAGATCTTACTGTGGCTGTTCCTGAGCAGAGAGGCAGTGCAGAGACAATAAGCTGGGCCAGATTCCTGCCTGGTGGAAGTGGTGCTGCCTCTGCAGCTGAATGGCACCAGATTGTTCTGAGTTCAGTTTTCTTCAGTAATTTTCACAATCTTCTGAAACAGCATTGCTCAGGATCCTCCCCCAAGCTTGTTATTTTCACTGCCTCTTTCTCCCTTGCACTAACCAGTATTTTAAAATCCTTCCTCCCTCTTCAGGACCTGGTCTATAAGTGAGCCCCCCAAAGCCAAGCTGGCTCAGCCTGTCCTGTGAGGAATGTGTGGTGCCCAGTGGCTGAGGCACAGCTGAGTTTGACCACCCATGTAAACTCCAGGTTTCTGGTACAACTGATGCGGGCTTCAGTATTTAATCTTCTCAGCCTTGCCATGCCAGCCAGACATCAAAGGTTCCAGCAGCACTCCGTGCCCCAGCTCTTGAGCCAGAAGGATTCCTGTATATCCCTCTGCTGGAATGCTGCTCCTTGTCCCCACACCTTTCAGGGCTCCCACTTGACTTTCTGTGAAACCTTCCTCTCCCTGGAGGAGATGGCAGCTCCACTGCTGGGTCTGATGTATGTGCCAGGTTCCTGCCTCGGGACATTCAGGTGCTGCAAACTGCCTGAGCAAATGTCACACGGGGCTGGGTCATTGCCTTTTTATAAACTTCCTCTCACTTTATGTGGATGAGATGTACAGTTTGAATCCCTTATTCTGGTAAAACATTCTTTGTGTGTGTGTGTGTGTGTGTGTGTGTGTGTGCAGTTCAGGGGGTAAACCTAAGGACAGGACACAGGCAGACAGATCTTGTGCTGAAGTCCTGTGTTAGGCCCCTGGGTTAGCTACAGGCTGCAGCGTGTTCTAGCCCCAGAATTTCAGTCTGTGCAAGTGACAGTTTGGGTTGTAACCCCCTGGAGAAGCAGGATTTAACCTGGAAGTGAAGCACTGCTCTTCCCTCATGTAGGTGATGCTGGCTGACTGCGAATGAAGAACAGCAGACTTTGTTCTCTCCTCTGGGGGAAGCGTCAAAGCTGGTTTGCTTTCCATGCCTGGTCTTGCTTGCAATTTTAGTTCATTTTGTGTCCTGTAGTATTATATTTACAGTCAGTAATACATTAGAAAATGCTTGTTTGCCTGTGTGAGGTGTTAAAAGTTTATTAGACAACAGAGATTGGTAGGCAATCCATGGTGCTGTAAAAATAGAATCACAAAAGCTATTACAAGGATATAATGTGCAAAGAAATTTCTTTCCTTCAGTTATTAATAGAAAGGTTGAGGTTTATGCCTTTGTGCTTTTGCAAGCCACACTTTCCTCAGCCTGAAGCATGGTTTCAGCCACAGCATGTTCTCATCCACTCATCCACAGCTGAAAAACACCTAAGGAAGTAAAAAGTGGGGGTGGGAATCCCAGTGCTCATGTTAGGTCACTGAGGGCTCAAACAAAAACCCAGTGTTTCCTTCCTGCAGTCAGACAAGGTTTTGCAAAGGGCAGAAGGATATTTTCTGAGCAGCAGCTGCAGGGATGTGTTGGAGAGTCCTGCTGGGATCAGAACTCACCTCCAATCCAAATCCCAGGTTGGCCAATTTTAATTCCACAGTTTAATTTCACAGGTTTGAAGTGCAAGGTACATGGAGTGTGACTTGCTGTAGTGTCACACAAATCCTTCTTGCAGAAGCTGCCCTGAGGTAGCAGGAAAGCAATGCTCCAGCCTGAGACTTACCCAGCTCCTCTCCTGGGCACTGCCAACCTCTGGCAAAGCCCAGCAGTACCAGCCCTGCCCAGGGACATCTGTGCTCCAGGATTCCTCATTCCTTTGGAGTGTCTGTGATGTGTGTGCTTTCTGGAGAGGGTTTCCTCAGCTGCCCTGGCTGTCAGGCTGTGCTGGGAATGCAGGATTTGGAGCTGGCTGTGGGAAGTGGCTCCCAGAGCATCCTCCCAGGTCTGAGTGTTTGCTGCTTCTGCCTGCTCAGAGATGACACACTCCAGAAACTGTTCTGGATCCTCCATGTACCATGAAATGCTTTCCATATCAAGTAAAATATATTGGTTATGTTGTTTTAGAAAACATAAATAGCTCTGGTAGTGTGGTTTCCCATGGAACCTTTGCTGGTTGGGTAGGGAACCTGTGACCCCGCCAAGAACCTTCTGTCAGAGTTGTGGCAGCTTGAGACCACAGGCAGAGCCTCTGTGCAGCTGCAAGAGACACCCCCATCCATCCATGGTCAGGGGTTTGGGAACAGTGAAATCCATTAATGCCCACCATGGGGGGTGTTTATGGATTCAGGGTGTGGTGGGTGTGCTCAGGAGAGAGGAAGGAAAGTTGTGTTCAGTGTTGAGAACATTCTGTTTATAATTTTAGTTCCTTGCTGAGGTTTCCATGCCCAACACAGGAGCCATGAACGTCAAATCCTTTGCACGAGAAGCAGTTTTCCCTCTCTTTGCCTGGTGTATTAATTAAGTCAAATTTGTGCCCCATCCTGTAGTATTAAATTCATCTCTTTTCAACAGGAAAATTCATCCATATTCTAGAAATATTTAAGTAGTTTTATTGTGTTATTTTAGTAGATAAGACTGCTTCTCAATAGCAAGAATTCAAGTAGTAACCCAGCTTAGATAGGTTGCCCTCATAAATTATATCTTCATAGGAGGAAGAGAAAATCAGATGTAATATAAGAGCTTTATCTAGGAAAAAGGCTAATAATGTCACTAACCTCATGATTTCAACTATGGAAATTGTCTTGCAATGTGAAATTTATTACATTTAACATTCATGATACTGTTGGACCATTTAATGGGAAACAACATAATTGATTTTCCATAATGAGCCATCTACCAAAAATATTGAGGGGAAAATTGTCTGTTGGCCATCTAAAGAATTTTTTGAAACACAGTTGGGATGCTATTGAAATAAGGAACTTAACCTCAGAAAGATTTTTTTTAATTTAGAAAAGTAGCTGGTATTGCAATTAAATGTGGAAATTAAGAGTGGATGAGTTAATATAGGCAGCTCTCTGAATTTCAAGCTTAACATTAGAAGCTCAAATACTTACCACCCCCCACCCTCCCATTAAAAGTGTTATTTGAATTAAAATGCCATTTTAGTGTTTATTGGTTGAGTTCATTGATAGCAGCCCCTGTGTGTTTATGGATGCAGTGTCCAGGTCAGGGATCACTGGCCAGGTGATGCCTTTTTGGGCTTAGCTAGAAACAGAGGCCAGAAAAAATTACAAGGATAAAAGCAGATATGTTTAATGAAGGGCCTTCAGGTACATTTAGGGCAGATGAAGCCCCCCAGGGGCTACACCCAAGGTGGATAATGGTCATGAGTTTTTTAGTTTGGTCCATTCACATATTATCCACCAATTACAGTTTCAGGTAATGAAGTCATTTACCCCCAGTTTGGTCCCCCCAATTCACTATTGTTTACATTTTTGGGGGCCTGAGGCAGTGAGGTGTCCTTGGGTTTCAGGCCTGGAGAGGAATTGCTGTATCTGAATAAACCAGGACAACTGGTTTACAACAAAAGTAGCTGGCAGGCTATGGAGCTTTAGAGTTGTACCCCAGAGCAGTTCAGAATTTGGAAAACATAAAAGCTCAAATCCCAAGGCATCTCAGGTGGCAATGGTCCCCATCCACAGGGCTCAGCCCCTCATCAAAGGGTCACCTGTTCCAGTTCCAGTGTGTGCTGTGACCCTCATGGGCTGGGAGACCCCCAAAATCTCACCTGTGCACCTGGGAACAGGGTCATGCTCAGCTGCCTGTGTGAGGAGCCAAGGAAAGGAGACCCTCAGGAAAAACCAGCTTTATTGGTGATGTTCTGTCCTCTTTGTCCCTCTGGACAAAGATGAGCCATAGAAAAGGCACTTAGATGCCTCATACCCAGTTCCTGTTTAAACCATGTTCCAGAGCTGCTGTCAGTAACACTGCTGCACATCCGGGGCTTCCTCATGATCAGATTCCCATCTCTGTGAAACTACACCTAAATTTCGGTGTTTATTCCTAAACCAGCTGGTAATCTTCAGAACTTCCATGAAAAATTTAGTAGCCACACTGTACACAGGGCACGAGCCTGGAGAGCCCAGCAGTCTCTGTTACCTTGGTGTGCTGGGTGCTGGGCACCAGGCAGGAAGCTTTTCCTGCCCTACAGAGCACCTAAAGTGCATCCCCAGAAGGCAGGAGGACTGTAATAAAGCTAGCAGACTTCAGAAGAGCATTTAGTGCACATTAAGATGCTTTATAGGCATTTAGTCTGCCAGTGGATATTGATGAATAGTCCCGTATAGCCATTAGGAAGGGAAGGGCTCAGTCCTGATGGCCCTCTGACACCTCAGTCCTGTTGGTGCTCAGGCTACCACCCACACATCCAAGCAGACTCATTTTTCCCCTCCAATGTAATTTTGAAGCTTGGGCAAGATCTGCCTCCAGCAAGCTGGAATCTCACTACCTGAGACTTCTTTAAAATTTATATGTTTCAAGATTTATACTCCTGTTCATTGATTGATTTTGGAAGTATTTTACTAAATACCTCTATAATGCAGTGGGTCTGTTCCATTATGTTTCATTCATTTGTTGAATTCCGTGTTTATTCCTGCTGAAGTTATCTGAAAGGGAATCCTGTGGATATCTTTGGACCAAGCTTCCTGAACTCTGCCACTGGACAGCCACTAGGAAAAGCTGGAAAAATGCTGCTTTAAAACCCCTTCAAATAACATCAAGCATTGCTTTAGTATTCTCCAAAGTACTGCCCATGCAAGCTGGGCAATTTCCTCTCTGACACAGTGCAACTCTCTCATTCCACTGGATGGGAGCATAAAAGAAGATTTCAGGAAAATCATGTTTCTGAAGGAAATACTCAGCACACCAGCCACTAGCACTCTCCAATACTGAGTTTTATGCAGCCTTATTCAGCAGTGGCCTCATGATTTTACTGAAATGAAATGTTCTAGGTAAATTGCTTCATCTTTGAAACAATTTGCAACTGTTTGCCCTTGGGGGAAAAGGAGCGTGTAATTTTCTAGCTATTTTAAACCATGTAAGCACCAAGGAAAATAGTATGATTAATTTATTTTGGAGTATGTTGATTACCTAGCAATTAAAGCTTTATAATATTTTTCTTTATGGAACAACAAAGGCCAGTTTAATGCTTTTACTTTAGTTCAGGCTCATTGGACTGGTTTCATACCTGGTACAGACAGATTAATCCTCTGAAAGCACATGAAGTACCTATATGCAGCTGAACAGGCCCACTTAGCTCAAAAATATGATGGGTCTTCACAGAAGGAAGTTTCATTCATTCACAGCATCTGGTTCCATTACATTCAGCCCAATCAAGCCATGAAATTGAAATAAAATTACTTTTGACAGTGGTGGTGGCAGTGTAACAATGAAAGCAAGGTGGGGGGAAGGAAATATACACATGGCAGGAGAGGCTCTAAGTGAGGACAAGCTGTGTAAAGTGCCTTTAAATTTTCAAATAAGTGACTGGGTGCGTGGGAAGATGAACTTGGAACTGTTGGAGCTTTCCCAAGTGCATTTCAGGTGCTCTTTAAAGCTGAGGTTGTGTCTGTGTGACAGGGCAGGGCAGCAGAACCCTTTCCTGCACAGCACAGCCCTTTCCTGCAGAGCACAGCCCTTTCCTGCAGAGCAGAGCCCTTTCCTTCACAGCACAGCCCTTTCCTGCAGAGCAGAGCCCTTTCCTGCAGAGCAGAGCCCTTTCCTGCACAGCACAGCCCTTTCCTGCACAGCAGAGCCCTTTCCTGCAGAGCAGAGCCCTTTCCTTCACAGCACAGCCCTTTCCTGCAGAGCAGAGCCCTTTCCTGCACAGCACAGCCCTTTCCTGCACAGCACAGCCCTTTCCTTCACAGCATAGCCCCTTCCTGCACAGCACAGCCCTTCCTGCACAGCACAGCCCTTTCCTGCACAGCACAGCCCTTTCCTGCACAGCACAGGTGCTTCCTGCACAGCACAGCCCCTTTCCTGCACAGCACAGCCCCTTTCCCCTGCAGCACCCTTTCCTGCAGCACCTGCACCCCCTTCCTGCACAGCTCTGCCCTTTCCTGGGTACAGCTCCTGCACAGCACACCCTTTCCTGCAGCTGGGTGGGAGCATGGAGGGAGGGAGGATGGCAAACTGCAGAGCAGCGGAAAAGGTGGCTGAAGAGTATGGGTATTGTGCAGAACCTGGATAGAACCAGCATTTCCTGCACAGCTGTGGTTTCTATCCACAGCACCCCCTTCCCTCATGTGTCACCTCTGAGCAGGGGCAAGATGGGCTTTCCTGCACAGCACAGCCCTTTCCTGTGGGAAGCCCTTTCCTGGTGTTGCCCTTTGAGGTCTGTGGTGGTCTCTGCACTCAGAGAAAAACTTTTCTAAGCCACCATTACAAGACTCTCCACTCACCACAACTTGCCGGTGAGCTGTCTGCAGCAGGGTGGGAACTTTGCAAAGTGCCCTGTAAGGCATGAGGTGAGGGCTTGGTGTTCAGGGCAGGCACATCACACAGTTACAAACACAACATCTATTTTTAAGGTCCACAAGACAAAAGGTATTCCCAGCTCCCCAGGCAGCTGGCACTGAGCACCTCAGGGTTGTGCCTTGTTCTCAGTGTTATAGATAAGTAATGTAATAGTTGGCTTTCAAAATTAAGAGATAGATATTATATAGATGTATAGTGATGTCATTCCACAGTCCTCTTCCCCCGCTTGTAATAGCCTCAGTAGTCAAGACATTCAGAGGAGGCTGGCTTGGTACCAGGAGGGCAGCAGAACACCTGACCTATCAAGGTGGAAAAAGTAATCTCCACCAATGGACAGCAGAGAAAGACTTGGCTGACAGAACTTGCAGAGGGACCAAGGATATAAAAGGCAGAACACGTGCATTTTGTAGATGAGCCATGGAGCAGGCAGCCACAGGGGGCGCTCTCAGTGCTGTATTTTTTCCTTATTTAGTCCTTTGTTGTAGTTTTTGTTAAAGTTTAATAAAATGTTTAAAAAGTGAGCAGTCATTTCTCACTGCAGAGCACACAAGCTCTGAGGCCTGTGCACCTGGGAGAACCAGCATGACACACTGTGGTTTCCTCTCCCACCAGATCAGGGCAGCATGTGGAGTCAGACTGTTTCCCAGGCTGAGATGCTGTGTCTGTGGCAGGACTGGACTGTGTTAGGGAAGTAGGTGTGAGAAATGATACTTCCAAAAATTTTAGGGGGTTTATTAAAACCTTATCAAAAATACAACAGAGGACTGAATAGAGAAAATATTATGGCGCTGGGAGCAGAGGATCTTTCCCACCGTGTGCTCACCCACACAATGGAGGTTTTGGTGTTCACCCTTTTTTGCATCCCAAAGTTCTCTCCATTGACTCCTTCTTCCCTGTCCAGTGCTGGAGTTTCCCCTCACCTCTTGACTGGAGGTCAGGTGCTGCCTCAGTTATAGATAAGTAATGTAATAGCCTTTCAAAAATCCCAAACCCAGATATTATATAGATGTATAGTAATGGGGTAAAATGTCATTCCATAACCTCTTCCCTATAAAAAACTTCTCTGAACATATCAAGACATTCAGGTATTTGGCTTTTAACTGTGGAGGGCAACCATGGCATTTACTATCAAGTCACAAAAAGGATATCCACCAATGGACAGCTGAAAAACACTTGGCTGACAGAACTTACAGGTTTGTGATAAAAAGGTATGATTTTGTGATAAAATTGAGCAGGTAATCAATATTGGTACTCTCAGTAATTATTTTTCCTTATTTGGGAATTTGGTAAAATTTTTTGTTAAAAGTTTAATAAAATGTTTAAAAAGAGAGCAGTCATTTCTCCACCCCCGACAGATGCTCTGAGGGACAGGAGGAAGAAACTGAAGACACAGATGCCAAAAGATCAGGGCAGGAACCTGGTTGGACTGTTTCCCAGGCTGAATGCTAATTATAAAGGACTTACTGTTCAATATGTAGATACAGCGAAATATGTGCTTTTGGCTTTTAGGGGTTTATTAAAACCTTATCAAAAACCAACAGAGGACTGAATTAAAAATACATCGCTGGGAGCAGAGGATCTTTCATCATGTGCTCACCCCCAATAGAGGTTTCACCTTTTTAACTGGCTCCCCAATGGTGCATCCAGTGAAAGGTCTTTACTAAGGGCGTGCTGGGTTCAGATGACCAACTCTTGACTGGAGAATATGGTGCTAACACATGGTATAATCCCAATCTTCACTTAAAAGTCCCAAACCCAGGCACCCACGGGTCCAAAAGCCCTGCAAGGGGTAAAACATAACTTATCCTTTGCTTATAAAACTTCTTGTTAGAACAAATTATCCCTTCTTTATATATTTTCTAAATTAATTAATTAAAATTGTTGGCATTACTCAAATCATTGTTTGGGGTTTTTTGATGAGGGGATAATTGGGCAAACATAACAGGTTCTTGGGTTTCTGTGGTTGAGATGATCCCCAAGGAATTAGAAAGTCTCTTTTTCCCACCCCTCTGACTGAAGAAGTTGAGATTCTTTGGTTCTGCTTTTCAAGGTTATTTTCTCTTATCTGTTACATTCTTTCTCTGACCTGCTGAGATCTGTCCAGCAGGTCGGGTTGTGGCACAGTCCCTGCCCTCGGGGTGGTGTTAGCTTTTTATAATAAAAACTACCTGTACTTTATTTGCACTAATTTTCCAAAACCTATCACCTATATTAGTCTGTCTCTACTGTAAACCAATCCAAAAGTGCCACCATCACAGCAGAAGATGGAGGACAAGAAAAAGAAGAAGAAGAAGGAGGACAGGACACAGATTCCTCCATCTTGCTTGTTGAACCCCCATTCTAAAACCCCAAAATTCTACTTTTTCACCCTGTGACAGACTGACTATCACTCTACTCAAACTCCTGTGGCTTGTAACCCTTCATACAAAGTTGGTAATTGTTTCCATGGGCTAAAATCAAAGGCACAGGTGTTTGTGACTCTGTGCCAAGGTCTGTGAGCCCCCTGCCAGGGTCTCGAATTGCCCAGGGCAGCCAGAGGAATGTCCTGGGTCCCAACAACAGCTGTGGCTCTGTGTCTTGGTTTTGTATGGGAGGTATTTACAGAAGCAATGTAAAATTTAAGCTACAGGAAAGCTATACACATTTCTGTGGAAAACACATGTTAAAAATAAAGAAATAGGAACTTTTCCTTTTACTTCCGGTTTGGGAGCAGGTAACAAGGCCTGGCCTTTGTCCCGGGTGGGCCGGGCCGGGCAGGCTCTCCTGTGGGGCCGGGCCTGTCCCGTAGAGTTTGTGCCCTGCACAAGCTGTCCCCACAGGACACCTCAGTGCCACAGCTGTCCCTCAGTGCAGTGGCCATGTCCCGTGACTGGGGGCTCATTTCCAGGTGTTGGTGATGGGGACACAGCCCTGGCAGCCCAGCCAGGCTCTGCCCATGCCCCTGAGGCCGTGCAGGCCTGCCCGGGTCCCCAGGGGAGTCCGGGCTGTGGAGGGAGCTGGTGTGGGAGCTGCTCCCTCCTGCAGTGCTCAGCCTGTTCAGACAACAAGTGCTTCCTTTGATTTCTCTAAATTCCATCTATCAGTTTCTCTGGGTCAGGATTGAAGGCACTCAGGACAGCAGTTCCATGTTGGCACTCAGGTGTTTATTATTCCTTATCAGTAAAACAGTCTCACTGCTGTGAGTTCAGCAGCTTTTCATCAGAAGGCACAAAATGCCCAACAATCTCTTGGTACAAGGGCTTTTAAGACTAAACTATCCAATTAAGAACTGACACCTGGATTGTTTTCCCTTTTAACCCAATAACTGATCCCACAGAGCCCACAGTGCAGACTTTTCTGCCCAATTACAAAATGCCACCCAAACCCATGGAGAAGAAGAAAGAAGAAGCATGAAGGAGAAACCCAGGACAGCACCCTGTGCCCTCCATCTTGCTTCCATCCACAACACACTAAAAATCCCAAACCCTCAATTTCTCACCCAGTGATGCACCTGCACTGCTCTCTATAATCTATTGCACACTTTTGTGGGTTCCAGTCTATCCTGAAGTCTGGGGAACTTTCTCCATGGATGAGGGTCAGAGTCAGTGCTGCCCTGGGGGTCAGGGCACCCCAGAGCAGACACAGGAATATTTCCTGTGTGCCCTGGGGTTGCACACCCTCATTACCTCTGATGAGAAGCTGCATTTTCCCTGCAGCTGTCCTGGGCCTGAACCTGCAGCTGTTGTGTATCCTGTTTGTGCTCACTCACCAAATCAGTCACCTCCACAGACTGTATTCTGTGCTGTTGCGTTTTAAACTGGCTTCTGAATGTTTCTGTGATTGTCAGGGAAGGATTTATTGAGCACTAACCCATCTGGGCTTGCACTGCCCCACCGCTGGTTGGGTCTCTGGCACACTCTGGAATGAGTGGCTCCTGTCTGCTGCAGGGGCTGGGCTGCTCCCATCAAACCTGGGTATTTCCTCCCTCCTTCAAGCATTTTGGAAGCAAGGTGGAAATGTTGGACATTCTACCCATGTGTCTGCTGCCCTGTGGGTGAGTCAGGACTTTCCTGAATGGTTTGATAAGTGTAAAAATGATGAAAAGTTGTCAAGGCAGGAGAGGATGCCAATTTCTGTTCTGTATTTGGTTTTTCTCTTTGAAAAGGGTATGTTGCTGTTTTGTAGAAATTGTTGGTTTTGGTTTTGTGCTCTTTTTCCCCAGTGTGTTAGAATACACCATTTATTTTTCAGGTTAGTGGGTAAGATCTCATGCAAATTGTTCCTGAAAACAGCTTGCTTTCCTTGTCCATGAACAGTGTGCCTTTTCATGAATATATTTAGCCTTCTCATAAACATGGATAGTTCCTGAAGCCAATGTCTTTCTCTTTACACATCCAAGGCTGCCAGAAACCAGTCCAGAGAAAGCAATTTTTATTTACCACAACATTTCTCCAGCCTCACTATTTCTGGAGGTGTTTTCAAAGGCAAATATACAGAAAGCAGCAGCTGTTTTAGTCACACACATGAAAATCAAGTTAGCTGAGGAATGAATTTTACAACACATCACTTTTACTGTCATACCTGAAATGAGTGATTTAACTGATGACTATAATTTAAATCAAAATATTGCAGGCTTCATTCAGGAAAAGTAGGTGATATTTAAATGAGGAAATAAATCGGGATTGAAACTCAAGACTTTGTTTTCTGATGCTAATTTTGAAAATAATGAACACAGTTCATCTTGTTGCACACATTGCACTGCCCCACTCCCTGAGGCTCCTGGGCTGTGTTGGGGGCACTGGCTGCCCCTGCCAGGGCTCACCCCAGCCCTTCCCAAGCTGTCAGTGCTCTGCCAGGTGGATTCTGTGTGGCTGCCGCCCACCCTGGTGTGTGTAATTAAACACTTTTTTCCCCCTCTGAGTAAATCCTTGGGTGGTTACAGAGGCAAGAACAGATCAGCTGACAAGGCTGGGGATGAGTGGTGGGGCAGGAGCCCTCTGTGTGTGAACAGCAGCTGGCCAGAAATCCAGCAGGAGCAAGGTGATGCCTTTGGAGGGTACCTAAAAACAGAGGCCAGACAAAATCAAGAGAATAAAAGCAGTTCTGTTTATTGAAGGACCTTCAGGTGCATTTAGGGCACATGAAACCCCACAGGGGCTACACCCAAAAATGGACAACAGCTCACAGGTTTTCATACTTTTTTAATTGGTCCATTTGCATATTGAGGGTTAACCTTCCAATTCCAGCTTCAGGTAATGAAGCCATGTACCCCCAGTTTGCTCTCCCCAACTCCCTTTTGTTTCCATCTCTCAGGGCCTGAGGCAGTGAGGTGTCCTTGATTGCCAGGCCTGGAGAGGAATTGTTGTGTCTGCCCAAAATGGGAAAGCAGCAGCTTACACTGAATATGGAGTTTAAGTTATACACTAAAGAAATTACAGGATTACAAATATATGAAAAATATACAAATCCTAAAATCCTAATCCATCAAAGGTGGGCTGCTCTGCAGGCTGCTCTGCTTGAAGGGTTCCCTGACAGGGGCATCTCCTCCCTCCTCACTGAAGGGAAGGTCCCCTTCCTGTGCCCACATTTATTTATGGCTTTTAACAAATAACATGTTGTGTAAGTTATCTGTCATATCATATTCCTCTGCAATCAGAGGATGTTTTGAAAGGCAGGTGCAGCAAGTCAAGCTTGTGACAGGTTTCATGGGTGTGAGGGAAGCTGGAAGGGCCTAGGGCAGGGGAGGGCAGTGGCTGCCAGACTGCAGGAGCTGCCAGTGAGGTGGGAATCAGGCACGTGGGAAAGTCACAAATCTGATCTGCTTGTCCTTTTCCTGCTGCTGAATTCCATCTGTGTTCCCTCATGGGGTGTCAAGAAGTCACCTTGGTTCTTTTAGGCAGAAGAATTTTTTCTCTTCACATTCACATTTGATGATGGTTAGAGAAAATGAGGATGTAATCAATCAGTGGAGTTTGTTATTTTACAAAATGGATTACTTTCAGCCTGCTCTAGTCTGCTCATGCTGACAGATGAAGCTGAAGTTTCCTGGATGCTTCCAGAAAGAGGGACCCAGGTGTCCACAGGTTCAGGGTGACTTCAGGCTTTTCTGTGCACAGAAATGAACTGGATCCCGAGCTGTGCTGATACCCTGTTCATGCACAGAAGGGAATTTCTCCTGAATAACTGTGTTTGCCAATAGAGCAGCCTTTGGGGGGAGATTTTCTGGCACAGCTCTCTGAGGATCCTCACCATCAGGCTGGTGTTTGTGCTGAGCTCTCCTGTGGATCTTGTCACCTCCCAGCTGGAGCAGGTCCAGTTCTGCAAGACAAAAGGGGATTTTCAAGAAACCATGAGCAATCTCTTACTTTTGGACACTTAAGGCTGACTTAGTAGCCTTAACAGTTAGAGATTATTATGCATAGATACAGACTAGCCTATGTATCTATTAATTATCTTCCCTGATCCACCAAAATGATGGAATATTATTCTCAGTCACATGTAAATGATATTGATGCTGGAAGGGAGCAGGTGATACAAATCATTGCAGTGCTTGGTTCTTGGTTTAGAGCAAAAGAATGGGCTTCTCTTAAGTGCCTTCTCATTTTAATGTGATACAGCTTTCATAGTGGGAGCAGCTTTTCAGAAAGCAAAATCAGTCTGGGGTCCCCCAACTTCAGCTGGCAAGTGTAAATTTCTTGCCCTGTTCCTGAGGAAGAAGCAAAAGCCAAGGTTTTGTGGGAATAGCTATCTTGTTGGTTGTTGCAGGGAATTCATTTGGGATCTGGATGCCAGATCTTTCCATGTGCCTCAGCAGGTCCATTTGCAGCTTCCTATTTGGAAGATGCCATCCCAGGTGTGTTTAAGGTTCACTGACTCCCACAAGTAACAAATGAGAAAAAATATTTCAGTAGCGGTTTGGGGGTGGTAGGGAGGGAATGGAAAAGTGCTAAGACTCATCTTTTCCCAGCTGTGAAGTTCATTTGTAGTCCTTGTTCCCTTTTGGCTCCGTCCCATTTGCTACACTAATGTACAAAGGAGGAAGAGGAGGAGGAGGAGGTTGGGACAGGTTCCCTGGGAAGAGAGGCACAATCCAGTGTCCATGTTGGCACTGCTGCTCCTGCCAGGACAGGAATCTTCACTTCCCAGCTCAATATCTTTGGGTTTCAGTGAAGAAAATACATCCCATCAAAAGAAGATGAAGATTATCTTAAACCAGTGGGAAGAGATTTCACAACAAAACCCCTCAGAAATGGGATAGAACCTGTGAGTCTCTGTGCAGCTTCAAATGCACTGCAGACAAAAGTACCTCTGGGTTCCCTGAGCTCTGAAGAATATCATTAAAGTAAAAGAGATCATTGCTTGAAAAGGAAATTCAAGAGTGGCACAAACCCTTCATAATTTCAAATATGAAGTCTCTTCTGGGAGAGCAGTAACTCAGGGATCCTGAAAGATCAACGAGGTTTTTGTGAACTTGAGGTTTTTCTCTGTGTTTTTGTATTGGGGTTTGGTGGGGGTTTTTTTTGTGGGTTCTTTTCTTTTCAAAAAAAAAAAAAAAAAGGCTGCATCCTTCATCCCTTCTCTGTAACCAGAGGTGATTAGAGAGCTCCTGTGGAGTATCAAACTGCTATACTGAGATGATAGAAAACTTGTGAATAACCATATCTTAGGAAAAATCTTTGAGCTTTGCCTAAAAACAAGAGAGTAGCAAGGACAAATCAGCCAGAGAGGTAAATGTGTGCAAGAGTTTTGTCACCTGAGATTGAAGCTGGATCCTGCACTCCTTAAAAATAAATAAATAAGTGAAAGGTTTAATCATTCCCTGGAAGTGAGATCCCTGCTGGAACAATTAATTCATGAAGCTGCCTTGCAGGCCTGTGGGAGCTGGGCTGGCAGCAGTGATTAATGCTGGCTGCAGGGAGCAGCCCTGGGAGGCATCACAAATTACTTAACCCTGCCCAAAAGGCCTTTTCCAGGAGCTCCCCACCAACAGGTAACAAGGAGGAAAACTGGAATTTAACAGTGATTCAACAGGATGGACAGATGCCTCCTGGGACAGAGGAAGGGCCTTGGGATGGGATGGAATGGCCCATCCATGTCACAGGGCACGTTTGTGACTTTTCTAAACAAGTGTACCTCTGCTCTCTGTCCTAGACAGCTGGGCTTTTTACCTTAATGTGGATTATTGTTACTTAAGATTAACAAACCATATTTTTATTTGATAAGGCAGATCCATAAACTAGATTTTTTTCAATTCTGTTTATTGAAGGACCCATTACATCCATGGTATCCATTTAGGGGAAAGACATGAAACCCCCAGGGGCTACACCCAAAAAAAGGACAACAGCTCACAGGTTTTCATACTTTATAATTGGTCCATTTGCATATTGAGGGTTAACCTTTCCAATTCCCAGCTTCAGGTAATGAAGCATCATGTACCCCAGTTTGCTCTCCCCAACTCCCTTTTGTTTCCATCTCTCAGGGCCTGAGGCAGTGAGGTGTCCTTGATTGCCAGGCCTGGAGAGGAATTGTTGTGTCTGCCCAAAATGGGAAAGCAGCAGCTTACACTGAATATGGAGTTTAAGTTATACACTAAAGAAATTACAGGATTACAAATATATGAAAAATATACAAATCCTAAAATCCTAATCCATCAAAGGTGGGCTGCTCTGCAGGCTGCTCTGTTTGAAGGGTTCCCTGACAGGGCATCTCCTCCTCCTCACTGAAGGAAGGTCCCTTCCTGTGCCCACATTTATTTATGGCTTTTAACAAATAACATGTTGTGTAAGTTATCTGTCATATCATATTCCTCTGCAATCAGAGGATGTTTTGAAAGGCAGGTGCAGCAAGTCAAGCTTGTGACAGGTTTCATGGGTGTGAGGGAAGCTGGAAGGGCCTAGGGCAGGGGAGGGCAGTGGCTGCCAGACTGCAGGAGCTGCCAGTGAGGTGGGAATCAGGCACGTGGGAAAGTCACAAATCTGATCTGCTTGTCCTTTTCCTGCTGCTGAATTCCATCTGTGTTCCCTCATGGGGTGTCAAGAAGTCACCTTGGTTCTTTTAGGCAGAAGAATTTCTTCTCTTCACATGCACATTTGATGATGGTTAGAGAAAATGAGGATGTAATCAATCAGTGGAGTTTGTTATTTTACAAAATGGATTACTTTCAGCCTGCTCTAGTCTGCTCATGCTGACAGATGAAGCTGAAGTTTCCTGGATGCTTCCAGAAAGAGGGACCCAAGTGTCCTCAGGTTCAGGGTGACTTCAGGCTTTTTTGTGCACAGAAATGAACTGGATCCCGAGCTGTGCTGATACCCTGTTCATGCACAGAAGGGAATTTCTCCTGAATAACTGTGTTTGCCAATAGAGCAGCCTTTGGGGGGAGATTTTCTGGCACAGCTCTCTGAGGATCTTTACCATCAGGCTGGTGTTTGTGCTGAGCTCTCCTGTGGATCTTGTCACCTCCCAGCTGGAGCAGGTCCAGTTCTGCAAGACAAAAGGGGATTTTCAAGAAACCATGAGCAATCTCTTACTTTTGGACACTTAAGGCTGACTTAGTAGCCTTAACAGTTAGAGATTATTATGCATATATACAGACTAGCCTATGTATCTATTAATTATCTTCCCTGATCCACCAAAATGATGGAATATTATTCTCAGTCACATGTAAATGATATTGATGCTGGAAGGGAGCAGGTGATACAAATCATTGCAGTGCTTGGTTCTTGGTTTAGAGCAAAAGAATGGGCTTCTCTTAAGTGCCTTCTCATTTTAATGTGATACAGCTTTCATAGTGGGAGCAGCTTTTCAGAAAGCAAAATCAGTCTGGGGTCCCCCAACTTCAGCTGGCAAGTGTAAATTTCTTGCCCTGTTCCTGAGGAAGAAGCAAAAGCCAAGGTTTTGTGGGAATAGCTATCTTGTTGGTTGTTGCAGGGGAATTCATTTGGGATCTGGATGCCAGATCTTTCCATGTGCCTCAGCAGGTCCATTTGCAGCTTCCTATTTGGAAGATGCCATCCCAGGTGTGTTTGCTGTTCACTGACTCCCACAAGTAACAAATGAGAAAAAATATTTCAGTAGCAGTTTGGGGGTGGTAGGGAGGGAATGGAAAAGTGCTAAGACTCATCTTTTCCCAGCTGTGAAGTTCATTTGTAGTCCTTGTTCCCTTTTGGCTCCGTCCCATTTGCTGCACTAATGTACAGAGGAAGAGGAGGAGGAGGAGGTTGGGACAGGTTCCCTGGGAAGAGAGGCACAATCCAGTGTCCATGTTGGCACTGCTGCTCCTGCCAGGACAGGAATCTTCACTTCCCAGCTTAATATCTTTGGGTTTCAGTGAAGAAAATACATCCCATCAAAAGAAGATGAAGATTATCTTAAACCAGTGGGAAGAGATTTCACAACAAAACCCCTCAGAAATGGGATAGAACCTGTGAGTCTCTGTGCAGCTTCAAATGCACTGCAGACAAAAGTACCTCTGGGTTCCCTGAGCTCTGAAGAATATCATTAAAGTAAAAGAGATCATTGCTTGAAAAGGAAATTCAAGAGTGGCACAAACCCTTCATAATTTCAAATATGAAGTCTCTTCTGGGAGAGCAGTAACTCAGGGATCCTGAAAGATCAACGAGGTTTTTGTGAACTTGAGGTTTTTCTCTGTGTTTTTGTGTTGGGGTTTGGTGGGGGTTTTTTTTGTGGGTTCTTTTCTTTTCAAAAAAAAAAAAAAAGGCTGCATCCTTCATCCCTTCTCTGTAACCCAGAGGTGATTAGAGAGCTCCTGTGGAGTATCAAACTGCTATACTGAGATGATAGAAAACTTGTGAATAACCATATCTTAGGAAAAATCTTTGAGCTTTGCCTAAAAACAAGAGAGTAGCAAGGACAAATCAGCCAGAGAGGTAAATGTGTGCAAGAGTTTTGTCACCTGAGATTGAAGCTGGATCCTGCACTCCTTAAAAATAAATAAATAAGTGAAAGGGTTTAATCATTCCCTGGAAGTGAGATCCCTGCTGGAACAATTAATTCATGAAGCTGCCTTGCAGGCCTGTGGGAGCTGGGCTGGCAGCAGTGATTAATGCTGGCTGCAGGGAGCAGCCCTGGGGAGGCATCACAAATTACTTAACCCTGCCCAAAAGGCCTTTTCCAGGAGCTCCCCACCAACAGGTAACAAGGAGGAAACTGGAATTTAACAGTGATTCAACAGGATGGACAGATGCCTCCTGGGGCAGAGGAAGGGCCTTGGATGGGATGGGATGGAATGGCCCATCCATGTCACAGGGCACGTTTTGTGACTTTTCTAAACAAGTGTACCTCTGCTCTCTGTCCTAGACAGCTGGGCTTTTTTTTACCTTAATGTGGATTATTGTTACTTAAGATTAACAAACCATATTTTTATTTGATAAGGCAGATCCATAAACTAGATTTTTTTCAATTTGAGAAGTTTAGCAATTACTGTAACTCTCCAGCACATCCATGGGGATACATCCATGGTATCCAAAGGCTCCTGAGCCCTTGCAGCTGGGAAAGATGCAGGAGAGGAGCAAGCCCTGGTTTTGTGGTGCTGCTGAAGTCTATTGGTGCCTTTTTCAGGGCTACCTAAAAACTGAGGCCAGACAAAGTTAAGGCAATAAAAGCAGTTCTGTTTATTGAAGGGCCTTCAGGTACATTTAGGGCAGACAAAGCCCCCCAGGGGCTACAACCAAAAATGGATGATGGCTCACAGGTTTGCACACTTTTATAAGTTTGGTCTATTTGCATATTGGGGGTTCATCTCCCAATTCCGGCTTCAGGTAATGAAGCCATGTACCCCAAGTTTGCTCTCCCCAACTCACTTTTGTTTCCATCTCTCAGGGCCTGAGGCAGTGAGGTGTCCTTGATTGCCAGGCCTGGAGAGGAATTGTTGTGTCTGCCCCAAATGGGAAAGCAGCAGCTCACACTGAATATGGAGTTTAGAGTTATACACTAAAGAACTGCAGGATTACAAATATATGAAAAATATACGAGCTGAAATCCCAAGGCATCAGTTTCTGTTCTGGAAAATCAGAGCTGTGCAATGCAGTGTGTGTAGGAAAGAGCTGATACCAGAGGAACCCTGGAGGACAGAAGATGTGTGGCCCCTGGCATTTTTAGGGGAGGCTGTGTGGAGCTGGGAGGGGTGTTTGTCTGACTGGGAGCCTGGCACAGCAGGTCCTGTGTGGAGCAGGGAGAGGCCATGGAATTATAACCTTGAGCTGCTGAGAGAGGCATGGCCAGGGCTTGGAAAGATAAGCACAGTCACTCAATTGTCTGAACATTTCACCCAAGGGATTCAGTGCCAGCTCCCAAGGGGTACAGCATAGGATGCCAGGAACTTTAGGTCAGAGTTTTGATTTTGGCATGGCTGCCAGCATCCCCACATCCCTGGGAACATCTCCTTCCCTTGCTACCCAAAGGTTCCAACTCACTGTAATCTGCCTGGTTAATAAAATAACTGCTCTTCCAAAAAGGCTGTGCCAGTTCCCCACAGATTCTGACAGGCTGTGCAGCTCCCCAGGGCGTGAAGTCTGATTTGTAAGGGCTTGGGGAGCTCTTGGATTTCCTGTGCAGGGCACAGCTGACAGAAATCAGGTGTTTGAGGGGGAGAAGTGAGGTCTCCAGCACTCCCCAGCCTGTGTGAGGAGAGCTTGGCATGTGTTGTTTGTATGATCAGGTGCTTCATATGAAAAGAACAATTTTCTTTAATTCAAACACTAAGTGATTTGAGAGACCATCTAGCATTTCAAGTTGATACAGATCCGGTTTTATGTTGGCATTAAACAAGATTAGGTGTAGTTTTGTGTTTAATGCATATTTTAAATGTACTGTGATAATGGAGTGCTATACTTTTCAGTCTAACCTGAAGAGAATTGGAGAGTTTATACTGAAATGAGAGGAATGCTTGGTTTTGGTAATTTTTTTCTTAGAGCATCAGGAAAATAAAGAGGCTGATGTCTAATGAAGCTCTTTGTGTGCCTTTGAATTCACAACAGCTAAAACAATTCTGTTAGCTCACAGATTAGATTAGAACTGTAAAAATGAAATAAAATGTCATCTGGGTAAATGATCTACTACCACAGGTGTTGAAAAACAATCCTGAGCAGGAATGGCCTAGGCATCAAATAATGAAATTACGATGACAGATGACAGTTTAATAAGGTGATTGTTATGAGGTGGGCCTGCCATCCTGAGAGCTGCTCAGCAGCACTGGCTGCCACGTTTGGAGGATGGCAGCACAAAGGATTTGCAGTGAAATTTCCATGTGATTACTGTCAGCTTTTCAGGGAGAACTGCATCCTTTGCTTCCCATAATAGTGTCCCTGTGGACATGTTAAGCAGCTTCTTCACATTAGATGCCCTTTTATATATATATATATATATATTTACTTATTTATTTATTTATTTATTTATTTATTTATTTATTTGTGTGTTTATATATATTTATATTTTAATATTATATATTTATATGTTATAAATTTTTGTATATTTTAATATATAAATATGTATGTATGTATACATACCCTTAGTGGGTTCAAATGTTTATTTTCAAGGGCTACAAAACAACCAGGTTTATCTCTCCTTTCTAATAGATTAAGAGGCCAGTGCATAACAATTAAGACCCAGTCCTGTAACTACTGAGCATGTTGAGATCTGATTCTCAGCATCTGTGGAGACTGGCAGATTAACACAAGCTGACCAAAAGAATTCCCAATAAATCAGAGAAGTCAGGTGTTTGCTCTGCCCTCATCAGCCCTGAGTTCTCACTATACAAACCAGCAAACCTCTCCTCTGAGCTAGGTGAGCTTGCATGCAAGAGGAGGAAAAAGCAGTTGTTGTCCTTCAGGCTGGCAGAAGTGTTTCTTTCCCAACACAGGTGTTTGGCTTCAGAGCCCCAGCCCATTTGCTGGAGGCCCTGCAGAACTGTGCCAGCAGAGCACATGAAATACTTGATAACCCAGTAGATCAATCCTTGATAACCTGGTATATCAATCCTTGATAAGCCAGTAGATCAATACTTGATTAGCCAGTATATCAATATTGATTACCCAGTATATCAATACTTGATAACCCGGTATATCAATACTTGATAACCCAGTATATCAATACTTGATTACCCGGTACATCAATACTTGATAAGCCAGTAGATCAATACTTGATTACCCGGTATATCAATACTTGATAAGCCAGGCCAGTGCCTGTGGTCAGATCTTTTAGAGGCAGAATGTGCCCTGCTGCCACTCCTTCAGGTGTTCCCTGCTTTTCCAAAGATGGGTCACAGGGCACAGGAGAGGGGGTGAAAGGGAGAAACTTGTTATTAAAATGCAATACTGAGCCCATAATAAGTGTTTTCTTGGGGGAAAGCTAAGCTTTGAAAAACCCAAACAAACACTAAAGGCCCAAACTGGGTTTGTTTTGGAGTCCCACGTGTTTGCTGTGCTTGTGTCTCTGCAGCAGGCACATTGTGGCAGCAGCTGCCTCACCTGGGCAGCAGTGGGGAGCTCCAGGAGGGCACTGCTGGCACCAGACATGGCACAGGAGCTGTGCTTGCAGCACCTCAGCACATAAATCACTCTCTAAAGAGCAGTTCAGCTCTAAAAGACGTTCATTTCCCACTGAGACAGGACAGGTTGCAGCAGAGGCAGCTCCTCTGCCATAAATCAAGCATCATCAGAGTGGTTTGGGGTTTGCAGTTGCTTTCCTGCCCACCCAGGGGAAGCTGGGGGTGAGCTGGAGGTGTCAAAGGAGGTGTAAGCCAGGGGAGAGCCTGGCTTCACTGCTGAGCTTTGCTCTCACAGCAGAATTAATTTGGATTGTCCTGTTGCCTCTCGTGGCTGGAATTTAGCAGCTGTAACTGTACAACCTTGAACATGAAGGTAAACGTTGGAACCAGTGGGAACAGAGTAATTGGTACTGATTTTCATGAGCCCTATTGATCTGAGTGGAGAGTGTATTAGTTGGTATCTCTAACACTTTGTAGTGTTAAAATTCATCAATGCTCATAAATGCCAATATGTAACAGCAGGTGCTGCTGTGATTTAGTGAATCATTATGATTTCTATTTAGTAAATCAGTTGCCATCACTGTTAATGTTTAATTTGTAAGTTAGTGCATCACCCAGCAGTACAGGAGGGATGAGGCTGCAAACACATTTTCAGTAAATATGATATAAATACCGTGACTTCTGCTATTCAGTGCAGCCCATATGTTAGCTGTTGATAACTCTGATTTTTCTATAAATACAGCATTGTACCCTGACCTTTAAAGGGATGGGATGGAAAATGGAGAAATTTACCGTGATAAATATCTTTTGAAGGAGAGTGAAAAGGATCTGAATTTAGGATAGAGCAAGGCAAATGGTTACTAGAGATAAGTGTGTGCTTCTCTTAATGAGTTCTTAGGAGTGGACCTGGGTTCAAAGGGAAATTCTGATATTGAACACATTTGTTCAGGAGCAGTGTTTCTCCTGACAGGAGTGAAAATGCCAAGTCTTGATGTGTTTTGATGGGATTCCAAGGGCTCCCAAGGATCTGGTAGTGTTGTCACCCAAGGTAAGGCTGTCAGAGCTCTGGGGAAGGAGGGCAGCAAGGGACGCCTCAGTCCAAGGGAGCTGCTGTGGCAAACTGCCCCCATAGTGCAGCCACCCTTGCCCCAGAGGTCACATTGTGCCAGGTTCATAATTCAGTGATAACTGCCCAGGTAGCCTTGCTTCAGAGGGGCTGCTGATATTTATAAACCTGCATCCACAGAATCCCTCTTGAAGCTCGTTGGGACATGGCTGGGGCCATGACAAAGGTGTCAGTACTGCCTGGATCCGGGGCTCTAAATGAGTGAGCAGTGAGCAAAACCGCTGAAAGCCAGAACACACCATCCCACAGCAAGGCCTGTGGGAAGCACTGCCTTGGGAACTCACATCTCAGGCAAAACACCCAGAGGCATTCTTACTTCTGTGTTGGAAAAAATGCTTTGAGTGGGTTTTGATCACTGGAAGGTGAGAGATTTTAAAGATGATACCTGAGAAAATGGGGGACTCCCCCCAGTGTGACCAAGGTTTTCCTGTCTAATTCAGAACCCTGGCCGCCATCTGAGCTGGGTGAATGTCACAGACATATTTTATGAAAAATCCTTTTCTAGGATTTTTTCTCCTGAGAAGCGGAGAAGCCTCAGAGGAAAAGAAAAACAATGATTATCTGATGCTGTGGAATGCAACGGGTGCATCTTTGATTGGTCCATGTTGGTTGTTTCTAATTAATGGCCAGTCACAGTCAGCTGGCTCAGACTCTCTAGTCAGTCACAAGATTTTATTATCATTCCATTCCTTTCCTTTCAAGCCTTCTGATGAAATCCTTTCTTCTATTCTTTTAGTATATTTTTACTATATCATTTTCTTTTAATATAATATATATCATAAAATAGTAAATCAGCCTTCTGAAGCATGGAGTCAGATTCTCGTCTCTTCCTTGGTCCTGGGACCCCTGTGAACACCACCACAGGTGAAGAAGAAAGCCCAGCCTCTGCCACGGGTGAAGGGATGCAGAGATCTGGCTGGCAAGGAGCAGAAGTGTTTCCCACAAGGATAACCCATCCTTCCTCTCAGACACTCTGCAGTGCTGGGGTGAACTTTGGGGCAGGTTCAGCCATCAGATAAACTGTGTGCAGCACAGGAGCCCAGTTTGGGAGTGTGGGTTGGGTGCTGGGGCTGGGCCTGGTTTTTGAGAGGTTCAGGGGTATTAAAGCCAAGGCTAGCATAGAAATAAGCAATGTTCTGCCAGACATATTTTGTAAGTTGGAGGGGGAGTCAAACATTTAGCAGACACTGAATCACTTAAGAAGCAGCCAAAATTCAGTTTTCAGAGAAAAATCAAGGGCTGCCAGAACTTCTCCTCAGTTCCATACTGACTGCCTTATCATTGCTATCCACATTTCTATAAATTTACAGAGGGTCTGAAGTTAAAATAAGCTATTTTAGTAGTCACTGCCCAGCTTTGGGGCTTTGCACACAGGGAGGTGCCATATCCATTAGGTTTCAGTACAATTTTACTGTAATACCTGTCATCCTAAATACCCTCCTTCCCCACCCATGAAGAATCTGCCTGGTGTTTGTTAATTCTCTCCAAGTGCAATAAATGGCATGGAAAATAGGCTGGAGTATCTATGCATTTTTACTAGCTATTTTCAAATTCTGTCAACTTAACCCACAGAAGTTTGTTTAAAGTCTTTTGGTTGCAATTCTTTTTTTCATGCTGAGGTATAAGAGGAGTCCAGTATTTGCCAGAATATTCCCCCTTTGGAGTTATCTGGGTGGATGCAGCAGAGGTGAAAGGCGCTCCACCCCTGCTGTCCTTGCTGTTGAGCTGCACAAGGCACTGGCAGCTCCTCCTACAGTGAGGGCTCCCCGAGCTCACTTGTGCTGAGCCTTCCATTTGTGCTGACAACATCATTTTGTCTGGGTGATTCATCATTTCCTTCCAGTCACAAACCTTTAGACAAAGGAAACTACTTCAGCAGTGAGCCCCCACCATGCTGGGAGGTGCTCTCCCATTTGGACTGAGAAGGCCCAAAAAGGGGATTTCCTGCCCTTCAGGAGGGTGTCTCTACACGTGCCTGGCAAGAGCAGGAATGCCAGCATGGCATCCTGTCTCCAGTGAGTGGGAGTGACTTGGTTCATCCCAAAGAAATCCTCTGACCTTTCTTTCATTTCCATTCTCTGTCTCTCACAGCTGCTTCTCCCAGAGATCCATTGCAACAAATAATAAAATACTGCTGTCATTTTGGAAGTGACCTACTTGAAGTGCCCCATATTGCAGCATTTTACCGTGATAAAAAAGTACTCAAACGAAATTAAAACCACCTTCCTCAGGTTAAGATCTTATCACTGAAGAGTCAAAAAACGGCTGAATTGTCTGATTCTGATAGTTTCTGTTAAAAATACTTCTTTGCAGTATGGCTCCTGCTAAGTAAGCCTGCTGAAATAACTGCATGAAACTCAGCTGGGGTGGTGGGGTGGAAATCTCCTGTTTCATTTGCTGCTTTTTCTGCCCTTAAGGCAAAATTCATAACATACAATATGGAAATGCTGGTTCCAGTGACATGTTTTATACCACTATCCAATCTGGTTACAATTTTAATATAAGCATCACATTAGCAAGTGTTTCATCTCCCTAAAATATCTCCCCAGTTTTTTAATTGTAGCTCCTTAAAGCATTCACGACAGTTCACGTATTTATTATTCCTTCTTTCCCAATTCTTTCCACCTCCTGCCACCCTCCCCAGCTTGGCAACGTTTCCTTGGCCCCTTGGTGACCGAACTTTCTCTCACTGGTATGAAATTATAGCTCAGCCTGTTTTCTCCCAGTCCACAGGAGGCAGGAAGAAACCTCACATATCATGACTAAGTGACATTTAGCACATTGGGTCTAATCGGTTTCAGCCCTCTTCGAGCAGGCTCTGGTAGATTTAAGAAGTCAACACAGTAGGAAGTGTCTTACCCACAACAATCTGCCTACTCAGAAACAGCAAGTTGGACTTTATTTAATCTATAGTTCCTTTAAAGTGACAGGGTTGGTAAATGGGATGCTCGTTTGCATCTCTATTTCTGGAAAGCCTCTCGCTGGTTCTGCTCCGCGGCGCGTTGCTGATCCGGGAGCTGGGATGGCAGGGATAATGTTATTACCAGCAACTCACACATCTCCCAGGAACTGCTGTGCCTTGTGCTTTCAGGAGACCCTTAACAATTCCTCCTGCACCCTGGAGGCACCAATCAATACCTGCCTTGCTCTGGCTGGTGTCATCTGCACAGGATATTGGCAGCATCTCTTGCAGCAGGTGCTCATTAAGAACACCTAAGCCTTCCCTGCTCAGACCTCCATTCACACAGCATTCTGTGCTCTGCATAATTCCTCATGCTTAACGTTTTCCAGCAGAGCAAATGAGCTGGTGGAGTCGGGGAAATGTGCTTGTGTGAATTCCCCCTGGGGACCTGGGCTACCCCCAGCTCACATGAGTGTGTGTGGTTCATTGTTCACATGCTTATGTGTGCATGGCCTGCTTTAGAGGCAAAATGTACAACAGATCGCTCAGAGAGGCTGTCCTGAGGGTGCAGCATGGGGAGTACAGGATAAGGGATAAGAAAGATGGAACGGGAGAGATTGGAGACACGGGTTTAAGGGAGGAAAAGAAGGCAACACAATCAAAATCTGATTGTGTTTAACAATTTCCATAGCAGTCATATCCCCAAACAAGTCAAGCCACATGCTGCTCCTAATTATACAGCTTTCAGGCAACAGAGAGCAAGTGATGAACTCTAACAGTGGCAACTCATGTAGTTAGAGGGTTAGAACAGTTAAAGGGGTGGGAAAGAGATGTCCAGGTTGCACGCTGAACTGGAGAGGGGCTCAGGAAGACACTCCCATGGGGCAGCACAGGCAGGTGACAAAGGCTCACTGCTGGCAGCAGCAGGGAAGAGCAGAAGGCACGTGAGGAAGCAGAAACAAATGGTGAGAGGCAGGAGGATTTCCTTTGTCAGGCATTGATTGCTGCAGCCATTTACACTGGGAGCACAGCAGTGCACTGTACAAAATGTGCAATCATGTTTTCATTACTCAGATTGCTTTCCCCAACAGTGCCTTTGGTATTGGGGATTACATATCTGAGTGGCTCTATGCATAATGTTGCAATAGTAAACCATAAACTTCAAAAGCCAGGCACAAACTTGGCTTTTCTGGGCCTCTCCAGTAGCTGCCATGTCTGAAGTCGTTTCAAGGCTGGAGGAAGAAGTGAACTACAGGCAGTGTAAAATGCACATCAGGAGGATTAACATCTTCAGACAGGTTTACCACGTCACATTTGATTCTGTTCCAAGTTTCATATCTGTAATTGAGATAGGTGATCTGTATTTCTTCGTACACCCTTTTTTTCTTTATTTACCTAAGTTATCCCCAGGTTTTCATAGCAGTTATAATTTATTCCCATCTGGAGCATGGGTGGAAGTGTTGGGAAATACAAGGAGTCCAGTATCAATTCATTAGGAAGCCCCATTAGAAAGCTCTTTTAATGATGATCCTTTGTCAAGCTAGCACTTTAATTTTTTCAGTTGACTTGTTATAATTTGTTTTTAACCAGAATATTATGCTGCACTAAATCAAAGCCCCATATAAAAACCTTATAACAATGATGAAATGATCATTATTAATCAAACATGGTCTTGTGGAATATAACCAGGGAATTTTCTTTCTTTTTGATTTCTTATTGACAACACCTATTTTGCATAAAAATATTAGCTGACTTTAATTGTGCTTATCTACTCCACAGCTTCATCCTGTGCATTGCCTGAAGTCTTGCAGGTTGCTTGCAGTGTAAAAGGAACATTTGTCCCGATGATCTAATCCTTGTCTGAGAGTTGAGGCCATGCTGTGCCACTAGAAGGGTGTGCTGTGTAGATTATTGATGTCAAAGCAAATCTTTATTTGCTGTGGAAAATACAAATGTTTCATTTTATCTGTGGGTATCACAGGAAGCAAGAGGTCCCTCAGTGGCACTTCCTGCTCTCTGTGTTTTCTCTCATAATCTCTAATTTCTGCTCTGGTTGCTGTGTGCATCTCCTGCTCTGCCTTGCATTCTTTCCTGAATAGGAAACAAAACACAAGAACAGTAAAAACCAACCTGTGACTCATACCTTGAGCAATTAAATATTGTCAAATACATTTTCCATGTGGTTTCACTCCTGTCCAGGGCTCAGGGGCAGCTGCTCCTCTGCATCTTTCGGGCTTCCTGTGTTGGCTTTGCCTGGCCTGAATGTGTTGCTCTGTTCTGCCCTTCCTGGGACCCTGCCTTTGTTCAAAGTTCTCCTTTGTCTCAGCTCTGCCACCCTGGAGATGCAGCTGAATTTGGGGAATCCACACTCCAACAGAGCATGTAGTGACCCAGGCACGTTTCTGTACTGGTTTTCCTAATAGGAGCGAGGCATGAAGAATGAAAGGGTTTTGAAAAGGCAGTTTGCATTTCTGCCTCCCTGTTTACTCCTGTCCCACTCCTCCCTTTCCATTATTTGCACATAACTCTGCCTGTGCGCACATGATGAGGTTTGAAGAACTGATTTGGGTTGAAAACTTGCCAAATCTCCCATCCTGCTCACCACAGTGGCCCACAGGGGTGGGCAGGGATTGTCCATGGGGTACAGGCTCAGGGCACAGGGGGCACTCAGTCTGCCTCTGCCCCCAGGAGCTTCCAGATCTGCCACTTTTATCCAAGAGACGCCTTTTGGGGAGCCACCACTTCAGCTGTGGTGAGGCCTTTTGTTGTGGTTTGGGGGTGGGTTTCAAGGCTGTACCTTGAGGAACAGTATGAAATAGGGATGTGGATTCTAGTTCCAATATTTCTTAAGGGACCTTCTGAAAACAGGTTCTTGAGTGCATTTTCCTTTGTTTAGCTAATCAATAGATACCTCTTTGGCTTGCAGTTATTTCCAGTGCTCACCTTGAGGGGTCACAGATCACTAAGCCTGGGTCACTCTGTGCAGCTCAGCCCTGGGCCCAAGTGGCTGCAGAGGCTGGGACTGATCCATGGGGCTGTGGGAGCACTGACAATATGAGTTATGCTTATTACATTGATTCTGCATGGGTTTTGTCCTAGAATTGTTTACCACTGCTAGTTTTGATGAGCCTTGATGAGCTGTTAAAGGTATCTTTCCAGGAGAAAAGTGTGAAAAACAAGTCATGACTTCATTTATTAGTGCTGGGCACTGGTAGTGATGTTGATGGAAGGTGATACTGCCAATACTGTTCACACTTCAGCCCCATCCCAGCTACCAGCAGCATACCTGAGGCTTTCAGCCAGTGCCTGATGAAAATCATCTGCCTTTCCTTAGGTAAAAGGCATTTTTCCTTTTTTTCTGTTCTAGATCCTGAGTAAAGCTAAGTTACATTTGTGTTTCAGGAACTTAATGTACAGGAGGTCAAAAAAGAAATACCTCTGTCTTCAGAGCCTGATCCAAATGCTTTTTCAAATGGAGAGCATTCAGGCACTGAGATTTTCACATGGGAAATCCCAAAAGCATTGTCCAGAGAGTTACCAGCATATAGTCAAACGTGAAATCCCCTGTGTTCCATATTGACACATTAAAGACTTGTTCTCGCTGCCCAGAGAGAACCTGTCCCCCAGTGCTGTAAATATTCCATGGTGCAAGGTGTCCCCTCCTCTGAGGTTTAGTTACACTGGAATCATCAAAACTGCTGCTTTGAGTGGTGACTTCTGCAGATTGCAGGATGGAATCCCACACTGCAGTGAGGAGCTGCAGAGGCAGTTCAGTGCAGGCAGCAGCAGCACGGGTACCTCAGCAAAGCAGCTGGTTTTGCACCCTCTCTTCCTCATAATAAATGAAGACAGGATGGAATGTGCAAACCACAAACATGTCCTTGCCAAAAAACTATTAAGTGTAAATTTCAATATGCTCTACCTCTAGATATTAGTGGGACTAATTTGAAAGGGAGATGTGGGAACTGCTAACTTAAGTGAAATTTTAAAAAGAGCAATCAGTGTTTGATCTTCTATTAAATATTTTGCCACTTGTGTTAAGGAAACAGTTGGTAGTTTTTCAAGTAGAAAGTTGCCACTTTGCAGAGGAAAAACACATTTGACTGTGAAATGAACAGAGATGGTGACAGGAGCAGTCATGGTGGGAGCAGGGTGAAATCTGATCTCCAGTCTAACATGATTAACAAAGTAATTTATTTTTCATACATGTGTATGCAGGGGGTTTTGTGGTTCTGTTTCAAAGCTTTGTTTGTGTTTCCAAATGGGGTAGAGGGTAATTTAGTGTAGAAGGATGGAAATGACCTCTGATTGCACCTTACCCTGTTGGTTTATATTCTGGTGCAGCAGTGAGTAACCTGTTAATATGGTGTATTTCACACCTCATTGCTGGCCATATTAAAAGTTTTTATCCTAATTCCTTAGTAAATATTAATGTACAGTATTCACTAGTATCTGTCTGTTTCATTTACTTTTCCCATTTTTCTTTGTAATTCCTTTTATTCCCTTTATTCTATGGTGATTCTAATCAAAGCCAAATCCAGTTGTTTTAATGATCAGTTTTTATTAGTCCTCCAGGCAAACTGCACTGCAGAGATATGACATTGGAGCCCACTATTATTATGCCTCTACAGAAATGATTAATTTAAGTGTTTTGCATATTGCAAGAATTCAAAACATAATAAATCAGCAGAGGTTTATTATACTAAGTGATGTATGTAACCTATTAACTATTGTTTTGTTTTAACTGTTCAGTATTTCTCAGGATTTCTTAAAAATCTTTGTTTATGGTCCTGATCCAAAGGCTGATGTGTACATTGCTGTGTAAGCTGACTGATCTCAGCTGCTCTGATATGAGACTGACAATCAAGAAAATAAAAAAATAATTGAGTTAAACCCAGAATTTCCAGAGACTTCAGCTGGGCTAAGACTCTGGGAAGTTTGGATTTTCTTAACAATGAGGCTTGATTAGTTTTTCTCAAATCAGTGAATATAAAAGCTCCAATTGCACAGTTGTTGCTCAGATCTCTGGTGTCAAGAGTGCTGTGGACAAAACCATTTGGACAAGTGGCTCTCATGTCATTCCTGTCACTCCAAAATGCAGGAGCTGTTGTCATGGATCACAGTGCTGGCCAAACACTGATCCCTCCCCCCAAAACCCAAACATTTTTACTCAGGTGAAGCCCAGCAAACATGGCTGGCAGCAGGAGAGGCAGAAGGTGAGGATTATCCAGGGCAGCAGCTCTGGCAGTGACCTGACCCCCCTGTGTCGCTATAGGACACCAAAGAACACCAGCGCACACCGCTGCTCTCAAGGTGAAGGAAAAAAGGGAAGTTTATTTTCTGACTCCAACATTTATAGTTTTCCCAAAGTGACAGCGGATTGGAGGGTGACAGTGCCACCTCTCCAATGACACTGGACAAACCAACAGTCCATCAACTCTCTCCTCCTCCATAAAGGAATGCAAAACAATGAGTTATTTACAGAAAGTGTGTGAGAAAGTTCACTACAAGAATGTCAACATCAGAAGGCTTAGGAAATCTAAAAAAACCAGGGTGACACACCTGCTGGGACTCAGCTGTGCCCTGGGCAGGGGGTGGCTCCTGGGCCACTGCCTTTGCTCCCGGAATTGCTGGGCAAGCAGACCCTGGCCATCCAGTCAGCAATCACCAGGGGTACATTGAATGAGTGTGCTGCATCTCACAGGGGCAAACACAGAGCTGTTGGGTGAGTCCCACAGATGTGAGCCAAGGCAGGACATGGTGGCAGTCCCTCCAGCCTGGCCTGTTTTCCTTAAAACCCCCCTTTGCTCAAAGGTGTTTCACAAGCCCTTGTGTCCCATGCTTCTGGCTGCTGCCAAGAGTGGCTCTTGTCACAGGCACAGTGGCTGTTCCAAGGGACAGAGATTTGGGACCTGCCTGCCTGTGTGTTTGAGAGGCTGATCTCAAAGGTTTGCTCTTGGAAGGTTTCTCTTTCCATGGCAGATGCTGGAGGTTCATTCTTGACCAGCAGGAGCAGTGGGACAGTGTTCTCCTGTGTGTGGGATAGAGCAGTGGCACGGGAGGAGGAAAGGAGACTGCAGGAGAAGCCCAGGATCAGAGGGAAGTGCCAGCTCTGCCAGTCTGAATGGAAACATGCAAATAAGACACTGCTTTTTGGCAAGTGGAAGGGAAAAAATGACAGAATCGGGGTGTTAGATCTTTCCAGAAGCCCCCAGGAGATGGCAGGAGCCCTGCAGCCACCCCTGGGCTCAGGGCACTCCACAAAGCCTGCAGTGAAGCTGAAGGGAAGTGCAGGGATCCTCTTCCCCCACCCAGAAAGAGGGAACTAGGGGCAGCCCTGCACCTCTGCTCACTGGGAAGGACAGGAAATCATCAAAAAAGAGAGACAACTTCTTGGGAAATTGGACATGGGGATGAAGGACAGCAAGGCATTGAAAGGCACGTGCTGTAAAGGAGCCTGACCTGCAGTCCCTGTGCCCTGTCATGTAAAGTGTGTGTGCACACACACACATACCATTAAGGACACAGAAATTCTTCTAAATGAACCTGAAGAAACAAATGAAGTGAAAAAGATTGTGTCTGGCATAAAAAGACTTCTGTTTTACTCAAAGAAGGAAGCAAAATGAAGCTTTTGAGTAGTTTTGTACTCAGAAGTAGAAAGGAGTAGGTTTTGGAGAGGTAAAATGAGCTAGAAACAACATCTATGACATTGAGGCTTTTTTATTGAATCAAACAACATTTGTTGAATGCTACGGAGAGAGGAAATGAAAAATCAAAAAGCTAATAAAATTACCTTCTATTCTAGGCTTTCTTCAACTTTGGGAGCTAGCCAAAATTTTACTCCATGGTGTAGTGTATCTTTTAAAGAAATACCCATTTATAATTCTAAAATTATCAGGAATTTGTCCAGTGGCTTATTCCTCTGTTATTAAAAGTGTGTGGCTGTTGCCTGCCTAAATTTGTCTGGTTTCATGTTCTGCCTCTGGGACTGCTGCACCTCTGCTAGGATGAAAAGCCTCTTCTTATCAGTTTCCCTTTCCCCAAGTAAGTATTTACTTGGTGATCAGACATGCCTTAACCTAATCTTTGATAAGCTAAATAAATTGAACTCCTCGAGACTGTCACTGTAAGATGTGTTTTCCCATCCTTAATCAGTCTCAGGACTTAGAGCCATTGGGAATTTATCACGCTCTCCCCTGATGTGTGAACACCAGTGCTGAATGTGGGATTTTGCTGGTTGCAGTGGTAACAGAATTGATTTGGCTCTCCCTGCTCTGTGCCTGAGCCTCTGAGGTCCCTGGAGCCACAAAGCTGCTTGGGGCAGGTCTGGAATGTGCAGCCCCAGTGAGGGGAGAGAGAATGATGCATCTGACTCCACTGATATCAGAAGGCTAATTAATTAATTTATATCCTATATTATTCTATACTATATTACACTATGTTACATTACATCTAAAACTGAACCTGCCAGCACTCTAACCCTGCTCACACTGCCCAGAATCTCGTGACTGTCACCCAACAGTCCCAACACACACACACACCTGGCCCTGACAGGCCAAGGAAACAAAACACCATCACTGTGGGTAAACAATCTCCATGTTGCGTTCTGCTTTGGCACAAACACAGGCACAGCAAATGAGATAAGAATATTCTTGGGAAGAATTGTGCCTTGCTTGTCTCTGTGAGGAGAAATGTGGGGCTACAGTCAGGGGCTGCTGGGGTGCTGCAGCCAGGCTGGAGGCTCTGTCCTGCTGCTCCTCAGGTGACCCAGCACACCCAGGGCCTGGTGGGTGCTTCCCAGGGTCTGTTCTTTGCTATTTGCCATGGAAATGATGCCCCAGACAGTTCTCACCTGCTGATCATGGCAGACCATTAACCAGCAGACACGGGGTTTGCCAGCATTGCTGTGCAAGGAGCTCTTCTGATTATATCACAAGATGCTGTTCTAGCATCCAAACACTAGTTTCACTCAAAGAAGGAAGTGTTTTCTCTGTCAGCAGTTTCTAAAGACTTCTTTTCTTCCCTCTTCATGCAACTGTGTAACTGGCCAGAAGGGCTTTGCCCAGGAGTGGGCTGAGCTGCCTGAACAATCCCTGTGCACTGACCGTGCCATGCTGCTGTGGGAATTCCCATTACAAAAATCCCTTCCCCAGTCACAGACTGGAAGGAAGGAAGTGATTAAATTTGTTTGTTTGGGGGCTTTTTTTGCTGCTTGGTTTGTTTTTCTTCTGTGGGATCAGGGGCTGGGGAAGGAGGAGGGGGCTGGGGCTGGAGGGTCTAGGTTAAAAGGTAATTATTTTTGTAACAGAATTAAAACCTGAAATACATTGAACCGATTTCTAATACAAACAGGATCAGCATTAGCTTTTAAAGGATTGCTATTATCATTTCAAGACTGCAATGTGATTTAAACTGTAATAGATATTGATTTCTATATTAGTGTTCTTGCTCCTTGTATTGTGTTTCTGCTGCCATCTGCTAAAACAGGAATGGCATTTTTCACTTTATTGACTGGACAATGAGTTGGAATATTGTATTCCTGCATTCTCTGGATCACTAGGATGACCACATGCTTACAGAGGTTGGGACAAGGCAGCTGCTGGGACACTGGCATTTTAAACTTACAGGAACCAATTAGTAAGTGTATATACAAAGAACTCTTAAAGGGATTCTAAATCACTTATGGAAAGGCAGAAATTTACTCTAAAGAGCATCCCAGCTGTTCCACAGGACGCTCAGTTTTAACGAGAAGCAATGACTGCAGTGTCCTGTGCTGGTGGTCTGAAGCAGCACGGGCAGCATTTCCCAGGCAGTCAGGTTGGCCTCAGCTGAGCTCCCACAAAAACAGCAGGAATCTCATCCACGTGGGCAAACACAAGGGCTGCCATGGGCTGACAGACCACAAACCTTCCTCCCGAGTTCAGACCAGCATCAGACTGGGAGTCTCATTCTACTCACTGATCCCAGCTTAACCATTCTGTCTAAGGCCTCTTGTGTCGTGTCGTGTCGTGTCGTGTCGTGTCGTGTCGTGTCGTGTCGTGTCGTGTCGTGTCGTGTCGTGTCGTGTCGTCTCCTCTCCTCTCCTCTCCTCTCCTCTCCTCTCCTCTCCTCTCCTCTCCTCTCCTCTCTCCCAATTTCCCAATTCTCCTGTTTTTCACCCCCAGTGGCAGCTCCAGAGCAGCCCCCAGCCACATCTGCAGGCACAGCTGGGACCCTCTGTGCTGTCCTTGTCCTTTGTCCCTTGCTGTCCCCAGCAGCCCTGCTGTGCTGGGACACTGCCCTGGCTGCACAGAATATTGGTGAAATGGTGCTGCTGAGATGCTCTAAAATGAACTTTATTACAGCTCACTGCTAAGAGTTGGAACACTCTAAAATGAAGTTGCCTCTAGATGATGACTTTTCCCAGAAAACTGATTTTGCCTAATGATAGAGAATGGTGTTAAGCAGTACTTAATTAACATAAATTAAGTTTACTGGGAGTAAATTCTGCTAGTGCCAAGTAGTTAAGAGGTGTTTAATAGAACTGAAATTCTGAGGGTTCATCTTACACTACCTGAAGGTGCCAGCTGAAGGTCTGTGTTCTCCAGGGCACTCAAGGAGTCCTCTGTCAGGTGTGCAGCTGCAGTTTGGTGGGCTTAACTCAGGGAGAACTGGCTAAATTGTTCCATTTCATAAAACAAACTTCTGTAGGAGATTTTTTTAATTCTCTCTTTTTTAAGATGAACATAGAAATTTATTTTAAAATTTAGAATCAGAATATATGAGTCTAAGGATAGTTTAATTTTGCCAGAGATCTGTCTCTGACAGAAAGCCCTTGCAAATATTAGTGACAATTCCCTTGGTGTATTCCATCAGTCTGTATCATAGGGACTTCCTAGGGTTGCTTCTGTGTTGTGAGAAACTTTATTTTAAATTTTTCTCCCTCTTGGAGAGAAATCAGACTGTGTGGCAAAAGCCTAAAATTGAAGACAGTGAATTTTCCACCTTCTGTCTCCATTTCCTGATCCCTGAATGCTCCATTTCTCAAACTTCAGTTGCATTATTGTGTAAAGATAATTACAAGGGTGGAACATCAGCTTTCCCTAATGAGTGAGACTCACCCTGTTCCTCTTCACCAAGCACTGGGGACAGGAATTAGGAGATTAGGGAAAGGTACCCCACCTGGAGGAATCAATTCCAGAAAAAAATGGGATATTCCAAAAATATCAGTCATGGGAAGTGTAGAAGCAAATTAATTAAAATACCATATACTTTGTAAACACAAAATAAATAAGAATTTATGTGGGTTTTGGTTGTGTTGTTTTGTTTTTGGGTTTTTTTTAGTCTAAAAAGATAAAAATCTTTGTCTAAAATCTCTCATAATTTCTATGCTGTTCAGAAGGGTCGGGGAGAGGCCATCCCAGGAGCACCACACCTTGCCCCATGTGTCAGGAGCAGTGCTGGAAGGAAGGAAGGAAGGAAGGCAGGCAGGGTGTCTCTGCATCTGTAGGTGGGAACTTGGGTGTGAGCCTGAGTTCAGTGCCAGGGGGGCAGAGCCCTGGGGCAAACCAGGGATCATCTGCAAACAGCACAAACCCACAGCATTACAAACAGAGAATGGCGTTTTACTGAGTTTGTCACTGTGTTTCTGGGAGACTGGGTCTAAACTTGGCCTCCTTCTATGCTGTGCTTACCTAAAGCAGCCTGACCTATTCCCTGATCAGCTCTCACCATGCTGGTTCAAATTCCCTCTGCAGCTTCTGGCTTTCTTCGTGTCCTTTTTTTGTCCTGACTTAGACTGAAAGCTTTAGTGTACCAAGTCTGAACTTTGCTCACCTTCCACGAGGCTGGCTGCTGCAGTCTGCTGGCATCACCACAGTCCCTCTGGCATTCTCTGAATAAATCCCCTATTTGTTCTTCAGATTAGGAGCAGGTTTTTTAACTCTGTGTTTGTAAAGCTCATAAGCTTGGTGCTTTTTTAGCTCAGGACTTGGCCTTGTGGCTACTACTATTAAAGGTTGCTTTGAGCTCTGTGTGGGTAGTAAATAACTTGCCCAGGTTTGCTGTGAAAGCTTCTAATTTATAGGCAAATATGTGAGTAATTCATATTTGGATTTTTAAGCAATTAATTCAAGCTGAGCACAAAGGGAGTGCACAGCTGAACTCTACGTGTGCTTTTGCACCTCACTCTGAACAGACTCTGCAAACAGGGAATGCTGCAGTGCTGCTGTGGGATGGGGGAGCCGGTCACTCCCAACAGCAGGCTCTGGCCCCGAGCTGTGTGTTTGGGTGTGAACAGTGTGCCACCGGGAGAGGGGTGGCTTTGGATCCTCTGTGCACAGGGCCATGGCAGGGTCTGACACAGCCCAGCTCTCTGATTTCTCAACAGTCCAGCAAACAGCTCCACTTCCCCAAACCATGGCAATAACTCCTCAGACCCTTTATGGGGGGCCTAGATGAAAATTCAAAGAAAACCAGGGTTGCTGTTATAGCATGGCATAAATCCTTAACATTCTGAAGATGTTTTCATGGCCAGTTGCTGTAATAAAACAAAGCCTCCTCTGCATTTGTTCTCCCATGTGCAGGCTGGGAATGGAGAGACACAGCAAACAGTTCATTTTCCAAAGGCTGCAGGGAAATTTGAGGGCAGGGCATGGAATGCACCTCCTGGGAAGCCCAGCCTGAGGTCCTTGCCCTGCAGCAGGGCTGGGCACTGTGTGCTGTGTCCCTGAGCTCCAGTGCAGGCTCCTGTTGGGTGCCGGCTGCTGAGACAGAGCCTGCAGTTGGGAATGTTCATCATCCCGCTCATAATGAAGCCATTACACTGCAGTCACAGCTCTGAATTGCAGCTAATAGATTTTCATTTTGTTTTCTCAGTTAAGTCATATTTTATAAATGCAGAAATGTGTAGGGAGCAGCTTATCTCAAGTAGACAGTTTCTCTTTAAATGGGCAGCTCGAATGTGCTTTGCATGAGGATTTTTGGAAAGAAAAAAGGGATTCTGCAGGAAATCTTTACAGATATTCAATGGCAAACCCAGAGTATCTACTTGCTGAGTACAAGTCTTCTCCCTTTTAGGAGGGAGAAGTATTTTAGGGATGTGTTAACTTGCAGCTGATGAAGATAAATGTTATTTTCTTTATGCATGTGTACCTGTGCTTCTGTACTTGAGCTTGTATGCAGAAATGTTATAGTACTGGCTATGTAATGCTGTGCAATGCATTCTGTGGGGTTTAAAAGATTGGCTTTAATGGTTCTTACTCAAATTCTATTATAGGAAACAAGCAAAACTCCATTCCTTGTATCTCAGCAGACAAATGCAGAAGGATGTGGTTTTTCTCTAATTTTTCTCTTACTTTGAGCTGAAGTGGAACAGGGCAGTCTGGGAAATGACAGCACCAATATGTGTTGTATCTTTGAACTGGGTTGTCCCTCCAGAATTACCCTAAAAAAGTTTTTGGTACAAAGTATCTCAGCATACGTCGTACAGGGAACTGGAGGTAAATTCTTTGGGTTTTTTAAATTCTGGCTCAAAGGTTCTTAGCAGAATTCAGGCAGCATTACTCGACAGACTGGAGCTAAGCTGCTCTCCCAGCACTGTCCTGGGCAACTCCTCAGCACTTCCCAACCTGGACACTGAACCCAGCCGTGCAGATCTGTGTTTGGGGTGGGTTTGCAAAGGACCTTTCCAGCTGCACACTGGTTCTCAGGAGTACCCAAGCAAATGCAGGGCAGGCTTTTTGCAGCCGTGATAAAATCACAAAGGAAGATCCACCCACGGGGCATTTCTGCCCTGGTTAATTTGGAGGTGCTGGGGTCCCGCCTTGGCAGCTGTGGCAGCAGAGAGCAGGCACAGCATTCCCAGGCATTTTCCCTGGGGAAGGCTGCAAGAAGCTGTGAGAAAGCTCAGAGAAAGAATTAAAACCATTTTTATCTCCACTTGCTGCACCTGTTGCCAGGCTAACGTGGAATGTGCTATGGAGATTTGTTTACCAAAGGGTGCTGGTGGTTGGGTTGGCTCAGCAGTGAGGTCAAAGCTGTATCGGACAGGCTGGAAGGGCTTACAGGTGTCTTGAGAACCCAGTAATAATACAGGATAGAAGAAGAGAGCAGTGCTTCAGCCTTCTGCATGCTGGAGTCAGTGTTATCTCCCCTGTGTCAGGCGCAATCTCAGCCCCTGCGTGGGCAGGCAGTGAGGGTCCCTCCCGCTTCCAGAGCCGCTGTTCCAGCACGGGCCTGGGGCAGGGCCCAGCCAGGCCCTGTGTGTCTGCCCTGGCCCTGCCCACCTCCGGCTGCACAGGGCCACTCTGAATGCTGCTGACTGCATCAAAAGGCTGAAGTGTTTCTGTCACAGCCACCCCTCTTTGGAAACAGTTGTGCCATTGTTGGCCACGCTCTCATTGCCCTTTTTCTTTTTGTCTCCCTCCACTTTTGTCCCCTCCATTTGCCTTCTGGGCTTTCTCCTCTCACCCTGTGCTACCCACGTGCTTTCCCAGGGTTTTCTTCCTCAGTTCTTTCTTCTGCCTCTGCCACTAGTTTCCTTGCTGGAATTCTCTCTGCTGTGTTCCTGCTGCAGGAGGTGAGCTTGGAAAGCACATCTGTCTTTGTCTGGGCTTTGGGCTTCCTGTGCCTTCCCCCACGTGCCACATTTGTGCTCTGCCCAGCTTCTCCTCTGCCCTGTTCCCACGGCTGTGCGTCTGCAGGCTGCTGTCTGTCTGTCTGTCTGTCTGTGCCTCCCTCAGTGACTGCCACTGGCCCCAGGCTGTCTCCTGCTGACCTTCACCCCAGCCCAGCCCAGACATATAAAACAGAGTTAGCCACCATCACACATTGTGATAAACAAGGCAGCCAGCGGGTCATGTAAACTGTGAGCTCTGCACCTACAGTAATATGACCTCAGACCATTAAAATCACATACTTGGGGCTGGTTTAGGATTTGTATATAAATGTTTTACAGAGACACTTTATTAGAGCTTGGTGAAGCAAAATCTGAATTTCCACAGTACAGGGTTTAAGAGAAAGGAATTAGAAGTTTGAGAGAGTGTTTGTTGAAATTCCTGATGAAGTACACCAAGTCAGTGTGTTTATCAGAGCAGTGTTATCTCTGTAAGACTAAATGATGGGAAAATACATGCAGTGAAAAATCCCACCTCATGAAAAAATTGATTAAGCTCTTAAACTGTTCTTCCAAATGTTTTGTTGGAGCAAGACATACACAAAATCGACCTTTTGAGGATGTCTGTGAGCTTGAGAGCTCTCTAGCTTACCTGAGAGCTTCTGCAGTCACAGACCATTACTTCCCATTGCAGTGCTGCTGAGAGGAAAAGGGCACGTGTAGAGTTCAAGTAGACAGTATGAAAATAGTGCTGAATGTTTGCTGCAGATTCTTCAACCAATGTTGCATTTCTCTGTATTTGTGATGGTAAAAGCAAACAGCAGTTGCCTTGTTGGAGCCAGACACCTCAGGAACTGCCAGCATGGGCTTGCAAAAGGGCACTGTTTCCCCAGGCAGCTTGTTGAGTCAGCTGCTGCTTCTGTGCCAGATTTGTGTCTGAACTCTGACCACTGCTTTCCAGGGCACTGGAGAGCAGCAGTGAGGAAGGAGGGGTGTGTTAGAGACACTCTGTGGGCATGCCAGGCTTCAGAAATGGGTGGGCACAATCCTGGCAGGTGCTGAGACCCTGCTGGCCATGGAAGCAGTGCCTCTAAGGACAATCTGTCTGCTCCCAGCCTGCTTGCCCTGGCAGGCACCTGTGTGAAAGCATCAGGCACACTCAGGGGTTCTGCCCAGCCCCTGTGAGATGTGCTGTGCTGCTCCCCCAGGGATGCCCAGCCCATCGTGGGCACAGCAGTGAGGAGCTCAGAGTGGCAGAGAGCAGCCACCTCCTCAGGGATAAGGGAGAGAAAAGTTGGCTGTCTGAAAAGAAAGCATGCTAAAGTCCCAGGAACTGGATATTCACACCCAAGAGAATCCTAAAATCTTTGATTCAATTCTAAGGGGCAAGAGCCTTTTTGCTGAAGCCAGTAAAGCTGGCTTAAAGCAAATAAGAGGTGATTCAGCCTAGAACTGTCCAATTCTTCTTTTCCTTTCCTCATACAACACAGGCACTAACATTGGCAGGAGTGCAGTCAAATGGTTTTTATTTCTGTGCAGAAGTCCATCTTGTCCATGCAAATAGTTGCAACTGCAACATTTTATCATCAGTTGTTTTGCACTTTCCATGGAATTCAGACTTTTTTTGTGCACCTCCATTTTTTTTCTTTAATTCTTCTGTTTCATTAAGAGCAGCTTGCTGAGACTTCAGACATAAGAGCTGATGTCTCTGCTGGTGTCTCTGAATGGCTCTCCAGCTCTGGGACAAGCTGTGGGAGATTCCTCTGGAGCTGGCAGAAGCTGATTTGTGGCAGAAATGTCCCAAAATGACCAGACTGTCCCCATTCAAAGTGTATCTCTTTGATGTTAATAGGATGTAAATATTGGCTTGAGGTGTTCGGTGCAGTAAGAATTTTAATTAAAATATGCTTTCTTCAGTAATGGGGCTTAGAGAAAATCAAACTCTTGGACAATTTCAGTAACTAAACATTTCCCACAATATTTGTAAATATGCAGTGGAACTTCATTAATTTATTTTCTTGTTTCCACTACATTAGCAAATCTCTGGAAAAAAAAAACAAGTTTTCTTTTGCATTCATTCATTCATTCATGTGTATCATCACTTTGATGTCTTTTACAACAAAGGATCAAATCCATGAGATTTTTTGGTGTATTGATGAATGTTTACTTCCAGTTGAAAGGTAATTAAAACTTCTCAGCTTGCAGGTCTATTTACATATAGTAAATATGCTGCAACAGTATTTTCCTGTCAAGGCTAGCTATTTTTAAAAAACCACAGGTGTTTTAAGGCATCAAACTTTCAAAATTACCGTGATGCTTATGAAATTGCTAGAAAATGTGATTTTCTTCTTATGAGTTTGATACAAGCAATGAAGAATCCTACTTCCCTACATAAGAAATTGCCTTTAACAAAAAATATAGAATTTATCCCCTCTTAGTATAGAAAAGCAACCTTTTGATCAAATGTTAACATGAAAAATTTGGGGGGAGATTCAGTAAGATCTTCATCAGTGATCACCAAACACCAAGAATCTCGGCTGTGATTTTTCTGTTCTGTTTTTTAAGGAGGAAAAAGCACAGAAGCCTTTCAGTGTCAGTCCCTCAGGATGAATCTGTTTCCCTATGCAGAAGGATGTAGGACATGCTTAAAGAACTGGGTTGACTTGTCACTGTAGCATCTGCACCTACACAGTGATTTCATTCCCTCACCAACCTTGTGAAGAAGATAAATCCCTCCACGGTGCTGGGACTGGGATCCAGAAGGGATCAGATTTGCCAGATTGTGACTGTCAAGGCCTCACCTGGAGTGCTGTGTCCAGCTCTGGCCCCTCAGGTTGGGAAGGACCCTGGGACACTGAGCACATCCAGAGGGGACAACGAGGCTGGAGAGGGGCTGGGAACACAAACCCTGAGAGGAACCCCTGAGGGAGCTGGGGGGGCTCAGCCTGGAGAAAAGGAGACTCAGGGGTGCCCCCATCACTCTGCACAGCTCCTGAAAGGGGCCTGGGCTCAGCTGGGGCTGGGCTCTCTCTCCAGCAGCACTGACACAACCAGAGCACACAGCCTCGAGCTGTGCCAGGGGAAATACAGGTTGGATGTTGGGAAAAAGTTTTTCACAGAAAGAGTGATCAAGTTCTGGAATGGCTGCCTGGGGAGGTGGTGCAGTCCCCATCCCTGGGTGTGTTTAACAAAGCCTGGATGTGGCACTGGGTGCCAGGGTTCAGTTGAGCTGTTGGGGCTGGGCTGGACTCTGTGATCTTGAAGGTCTCTTCCAGCCTGGTCATTCTGGGAATTCTGTGATTTGCAAGGCTGATTTTCTTGGTAGGTGCCACTTGGGGATGTTTGTTTGGGGAATTGTTTTGCCTTGAAGTCTGATTTTCTAGGGCAGTGTTTGGGGTATAGGAAATGTTTCTAGGGAGAGCAAGTTTCAGTCCTTTTACATGTGTTCTGTGGCCTTGTTGGTGACATGTCCATGCTGGATGACAGCTTCCTTCTGCCAGAGGTGACATCTTTGGAAGTAGGTCTGTCACACAGCACCCTTTAGATCCTACCCAGCCTGGCTTTTCAGAAGAGGACATCACCCAGAGATGAGGCTATTCCAGTTTACAGGACTTTCTCATCACCTCTTCACCCCAAGACTGTGAGGGAACAGCCAGAGCACTGCCCTTGATGGGGAATCACAGCTCAATCACAGCAGGGATGGCACAGGCAGGGGAGGGAGCAGTGGGGTTTCTCAGCCCCCTTGCCTGGCTCACTGGGGCTGGCAGTGCTGCCAGGCTGTGTGGAGCTGTGCAGGGTGCCAGTGCCAGTGCCATTGTGAGATGTGTGTGTTGTGTTGTGCTCTGCACTCACAGATCTCATGCCAGTAACCCCTGAGCTCTGGGGACACTGTGCCACTGTGAGTTACTGGATCCCAGCACATGGAAAGGGACATGTGAGTACCAGGCAGGAAACCATGGATGTCAAGTCCAGCTCCTGATCAGTTCATTTCTGATGAATGCTCATCATCCAGGCAGGTTTGCTCTAGGGGGAGATGGCAGATTCAGGACAGAACATAATCCCTGCTATCAAATGGTAATTATGAGAGCAAATACCTGTCTGTACTCATTTTGAGCTGCATGCTGAGCAGGTAACACTGTGCAGGATGTTGTCCAGGGAATACAGAGAACTGCAGGATTTCATAACATCTTTCCCTAAAGGCTGTAGCACTCAGAGATGCTCTGTCTGCATTACAAATGTGTTCATTTCTGAGCCAACGATGCAAATTGTATTTCTGATAGAGATGAACTAGCAATAGAGGTTCTAAATATGGTTGGTTTGAGGATTTTCTGCCTGCTGGTCCATTCCCATAGGAAACTGAAGCCCACCAAGGTTTGTCAGGGGGACAGCTCCTCACTCTGGGGCGCAGCCCAGGATGTTGTCAGGGATATTTTGGTACATAACACTTCTTCCCATTATCCCTGTTCTTTTCCTGCTTGGCACCCTAGGTAATAGTTCAAGAAGGATTAAATGCATTGGGGCTTTTTACTGGAGGATTCTGAAGATTTATTTCCCCACAGGGACTCTTTGGAGCTGATAAGTGACTTCTTCAAGAGGGGAAAAAAATCTCCTTTCAAATCTCTTTTATTTTTGAGGTTCTGCTACAGGAGCAGGCTCCTCTGTGCTCTCTTTTGTGCTCATGCATAACATAATGTGATACCTATCAGACTGCATAGAAAAGTTGCTGGGTACAAGCAAAAAGTGTCCTCAGCTTTCCTCTCAACAATATTTTTAACTTGGAGCAAGTCACAGGCCCTTATTTCTCCCCAGATTATTCCAGGCAGCTCTCCAGTACAAATAAGTAATTCGTATTTTGAGATGCCAGAAGTCTCAAGGGGAAGATTTTTCCATGCAGCCTTTCTTTTGATTTAGGCATTGCTCCCCACGTTTTCCTCTCTCTTTGGTTTGCCACTTTGTCACCGAATGAAGTCACCTAGGAGGGAATAATGAGAAGATTATCAAGGGATGGGGTTGGTATCACATCAAGTTCTGTAATTCCTTTGCTTTCAGAGTGCAAAGAAGCACAAAACTGGTGCCTATTTTGGGCTTACCTAGAAACAGAGGCCAGACAAAATGGAAAGGATAAAAGCAGATATATTTAATGAAGGGCCTTCATTAAGGGCAGATGAAGCCTCTCCAAGGGGCTACACCCAAGCTGGACAATGGGCAACAGTTTTTCAGACAGATATTATTTTGGTCTATTTGCATATCAGGGGTTAATTCTCAAATTGCAGCTTCAGGTAATGAATTCATTTATCCCCAGTTTGCTCCCCCAATTCACTTTTGTTTGTACTTTTTGGGGCCTGAGGCTGTGGGGTGTCCTTGGGTTCCAGGCCTGGAGAGGGATTGTTTTGTCAGAATACAATGGGAGAATAGCAGCTGACAGGTTACAGAGCTTTAGAGTTGCACACTAAAGAATTGCAGGATTACAAATATATGAGAAATATAAAAGCTGAACTCCTAAAGCATCACAGGAGCAGCCCCACTCTGCGTCCTGCACAGAGAGGGAGGAGAAACCCCTCACTCTCCATATTCAGCCTCAGTGGAGCACCCACCTCTTCTTCACCCCCAGCTGGTTTGTGGGTGACTGATTTACCTGGGCTCTGGCAGTGCTGACAGACCCAGCTGCCAAATAACCTGAGCAAAGCAGGCAGCAGCAATGCACTGCTTTCTTCATTTGATTTACACTGGAGCAGGTTTATAATGACCATAAATGATTATTTTTACAAGAGGTACATAAACAAGTAAAATTGAAATGACTGCTCTGCGTGCTCCTGCACATTCCTAATGCTGCATATCTATGTGTACAAATGAATTCTTTCCCTTCCAGTGGCTGATTGCTGCCTGAAGGAGCCCATGGCTGTGCAGGATGGCAGTCCCTCCTGCAGGGTGTGGGTATGGGCAAGGCCATTCCATTCACTTCCAGAGAGGGGATGTGAATGGGAGCTTTGGGGTTGCTCCCTCTAAAGCTTAACCATCTTTGGTCTTTTAGAGCACATAATACTCAATATTTTGTGCATTAATCGGTGTTCTCTCCTGTTCTGAGGCAAGGCAGGTGTAAAGGTTTTACATGCCAGCAGTCCATGAAGGTCCCTTTGTCTCCCTGTTCTTCTAAGTTCTTCTAAGCCTTCTGACGTTTACATTTTTGTAATGGAGTTTCTCACGCACTTTTCATGTAAATAATGATTGTTTTCCATTCCTTTCTGGAGGAGAAGAAATTTGATGGACTGTTGGTTTGACCAGTGTGGCTGGAGAGGTGGCAATTCATCCTCCAATCCATGGTCACTCTTCAAAGTCTATAAATATTGGAGTTCAGAAATAAACTTGTGGGAGCGTCTGGGGGTAGGACGGTCGGGATGGTTGGAGACGAGAGATCTCTGCAGCCAGGTTGTGGGACTTGTGGGTTATTGCAAAGGGTGCAGGGCCCTGCTAGGAGCTGCCAGCCACAGCTCGGAGCAGGCCCGAGAGAAGAGAGGGGGAGAGAGGATGAGAGAGAGAGAGAGGATGAGAGAGAGAGAGCATGAGAGGATAAGAACGTAAGAGAGTAAGAGAGCGAGGTGCCCATTACAATACAATAAATCTTCTTCTGTGTTGAATATTCTGATTCTCACTAACCAATCTAGTACAAGATGCAAATCCTATAGCATTTCCATACAGCCTATAAGAATCATTACATCACCATACTGTGTTACATTTTAAACCCTAAAACCCTCTGTGGGCCCCTTCTGCCAAGCTGTAGGGTCTGCTCTGACCCTTGGGCCTGTCTACAAGCAGAGGGTGTTGTTCCATCAAAAGGGGATCACCTTCAGCCGGCCATGCCATTGTTTTCCAGTTGTTCAGTAACTAAGGGATCTCAAAGCTTGCTTTCATTTCAATCTTGCTTATGGTTTCTGTATTCTCAAAATCTTTTGCCAGGCAATCATATTTATAAGGTTTTCCTGTTTCATCTTCCCCAACATAAACATTTTCTTTTTACCTTGGACATTTCAGTGTGTGCGTATTGTTCATTTTGTGTCCTATTGCAATGTCCCTTTGTGCCAGGACAGTGCCCTCCAGCAGAGCTGCCTGCACAGATCCCCAGCCCAGAAAAAGGCTGAGCTCTGTTTCTACACAGGTGTGACAGTGACAGTGTCAGGCTGTGCCCTCCCTGCCAGAGAACTTGTGCTGTTCCCTTCAGCACACAGGGAACCTAAAAACACTTGAAGCAAACTGGAGAAATAATACTTTGACTAGGGGAAGCAATCAGGGTGTGCAGAAAGCCAGAAATGTGAGAGGAAAAAGAAATTGCTTAGAGACACCTGAGGGAAGAATCTTCATTTCCTTCCAGAAACTTGGGGCAAGTGTCTCAAACTGAGACACAGGTAAATAAATATTGGTCACCACAGGAGCAGGGACAAAGATGAGGACAGCAGGAAGATTAGACATGTGCAGAGTGGCTTTAAAATGTTAATTGCATTGTATACTTTGTCAGGCATGAAGTTCTCTCTACATAATCATTCGGTGTATTTCAAGGATAACAATCTAACAGTGGAGCAGGTGAGATAAAAAGCAAAGTCCTGCCTGTCTCAGCCTGTGCAAGCAAGGTTTGATGTGTGTGCTGCGTGGTGATCTCCAGATGCTGAGGCATATGTTGTTATTGGATACCTTTATTTTTTAGAGGTAGGTTGGATGGCTTTGTAACTTCTCACAGGTGCTGAGATGTCTGAATTAAATGGATGTTTGTAGTCTATCAAATTGTGCTTCAGGAACCTGGTACTGTTCGTTTGCACTGTGGAAAGTACTAAAAACTCCAAAATCACACACCTCCACACAGAAACACTGAACTTTACTGGACCTTCAGTGTATCACATGTGATAACCTGTATAACATCACATGTGAAACTTGTCACAGGCTGCATAATTTGGGGGAGGCTATTTCATCTTGCATTGTTTCATGTCTGTTTGCTGACAGCTTTCTCCACTGTAACTCTGCTTTGATACTTCCAGCTTGGACTTCCCAGCACCTCACAAGAGCAGCAGCTGTTGTGTACTTCTGTCATCACATCTGATTATTACTGTTTATTTTTCATTCCACAGTTTTCATTTTCGATGCCCATCCTGTTTTAGCAAGGACAGGCATTCAGTTATGGTGCACCCTAGCTAATTACAATAAATGAATGATCCAGATATTCCTGGAGCCCTGGTGTGAGATCAGACTGTACAAACAGAACAAAGACAAACCAATTCCCCATCATCACTGTGGGCTAAGAACCACGAGCTCCGTGTGAGCTACAGGCTGGAAAGCCAGTGTATCACCACCTACAGTTTGATTTTGATTTGGACACACAGTAAATTAGCTTTTAGTAAATGGCCACATTTGGAATGAAATGACATTTGGCTGCACTGGTTTCTGGACTGAAGATGGAAGTATAGTGCTGACTCTGAAGGCCATTGCAGGTTTCTGCTGTGACACCACCTGGAACATTTTAGCCACTTCATGTCTGTTATTTCATCTGAAAAATGGGAATGATACTTCCCAGGAGTGCTGCCATACCTGCTGCTTGTAATATCTGTTAAGACTTGAACTAAAGACTTTTTAGGAATGCAAAAAGTTACTTCTTCCATTGATTATTCTGAAATTACTGTCAAGACAGTCATGCTTTGATTTAAGAACTGCCAGGGTCTCTTGTTACCTGCTCTAGGGGGTCAGAGCCCTTGGCAGCTGCTGAAATGGTTTTCCATCTGCCCAGGTCTCTTTAACACGTGTACTGTAGTGCTGAGTAACTCTATTCATCCCAGCTTATGTCATCTTGGGGCTTTCTTCAGGCCAAACTGAAACACTCGTGCTCACAATGAGTAGTGGCACACTCCATAAAAAGTCTCATTGATTTCAGAAAGGCTTTCACTGATATGTTGTACTATTCATTGTTAAGTAAGGGAATAAATATCTCAGTCTGTCTCTGGAGAGTGAGAGCAACAGAAACTGGAGGATGGGGAGTGGGAATTACAGAGACAAGGAAAGCTTTCATTTAAAAAAGATGCAAAGAAAACGTGATTCATCTGAATGTCTTAACTCCAAAGAAAAGCTTTCTCTGGCAAATGATAGAATATAGTATAGTGGCTGACATCTGTAGTAAAGCAGAATTTAGAAATCTCATCACAAACAAGAATATAAATTACTTGGCTGTTGCATCATAAATTTTACCTAAACAGTGGAAATTCAGTTGAAGTATGACTTTAACTATTGAAGAATTCCAGGATGTAAAAGACGTGGTGTTTCTGGGAGTGAGGCAGGGGTTTGTTTGGGTTTAGTTGCATTAATTTTCTGTCACATTTTACATGCAGTTCCTTCAGAAGTCACATAATACACTTGCAGAACAGTTTCAGAGCTACTGAAAAAAAAACCCAGGGGTTTAATTTAGTGGTTTTAAAGGCTACATAAGGGCACGATAACACCTGAGTCAAAAGTATATTATACCTGTAAATGTTTTGACCTTTGTGGCTCAGAGCCTGCCAGAACAAACCCAGCTCTCCTGGTACACACAGTGCTGAGCAGTGCTTGGCAGGCTGGCAGATGTGATGTAGGAGGATGTAAAGAAGTGGAGGAGCCCCTCAGCTGCATGTGCAAGATGCAGTTTTGAAAAGAAAAACACAACTCAGGGTGCCCTGCTGGCTTAGACCAAAGCACATTGGAAGGTGCAGAAAACAGCTGTACCTTCCCTCCCATCCCTCTGCCATCCCCACACTCTTCCACAATCCCCTTTTTCCCCCGCCCCACACAGGAAGAGCAGAAACGTTGCCATTTCCACCTGCCCCGAGTGCTGCTGTTAATGTGTGCTGGGTCCTGGGTGGGATGGGCTGTGCTGGGGGCAGCTCCCCAGGAAAGCTGTCCCAGGTGCTGAGCTGCCTCTAACAAGTGGTACTCGTTTATTCCCTGCTAGAGAGGCAGTGGAACACTCCTGGAGGTGTTGCTGCTGCTCTGCTTTGGGGGTGCACAGCAGTGAAAACCGCTCAGCTGCGCTCCCTGGCCCTGCCACAGCTCCACAGGGGGATTTTCCTGGAGATGCATTTCAAGGTCTTGATTCTAATGGGAGTTGCAGATGCTTGGTGGGTCTGAAAACAAGACAAATTACTTAGACACACCCTTGGAATAGCATTTGGCTGGTGTTTGCAATTGCCTATTTCCGATTATTTTTGGCTGTAGAATGATGAACTAAACTGATGAAAGTTCAACAATCATAATCTCATGCCTGCTTTATTATTTCCGTTGCTGCTGCACCCAGAATCCCCAATTAAAGCAGTAATGTTTGTAATTTGGGGGGAGTCTTTCCTTTTCAATAGGTAAGCAAAAAGACAGTAATGAATTTTTTACCAGGCTACCTCTGCCTACTCAGCTTTCATTTGAAGCAGACTGTCTCAGAAACAGGAAGAATTAAAGCACTGATAATTTTCACATGGACAGGTAAATCAGAGTAAATTTAGCCGTGTTTGGGATTTTGCTGCCTTGAAGTTTTCCTGGAGAGCTGGTAAAGCAGAGAGTAGTCTTCCAGTACAAACCCTGAGCTTAATCAGTCCTCTTGTGACTCTAAGCCAAGCTCATCTTTCAGTTACATCAATTTCAGTCCAGTTAATTTTTCCTTGGCACAAGCCATTATTAACAGTACTTAAATAATTCATATTTTCATAACATCATAGAATAGCTTGGGTTGGAAGGGGACCTTTGTTAAAGGTCATCTAGTCCAAGCTCCTGCCCCAGTGCTTAGGGACAGGGTTTAGTGTTGGACTTGGCAGTGCTGGGTTAGAGGTTGGACTTCATGATATTAAAGGTCTTCTCCAGTCTAAACAATTTGATGGCTCTTAAAATGACCAGAAAATCATTAATTTTTCCTCTAGTTAGCAGGTTAAAGAGCAAGGCTCCATTGTATTTAATTAGAAGGAAATAGGAAGAAGGAATGTCTTGAGAAAACCCAGGAAGTGAAAAAATAAATAAAAATCAAGCTCCTGGGTTTAGAGAAGATCAGAAGCTGTTTGGCTTCTGAGGACTTCTGGCCATCATGTCCCTCTCAGGCTGCAATGCGCAGGGTGAGGTGTGCAGCAAGGCCAGCCCAGCAGCAGAGGCTCCGGTGTCACCGGCCGAGGTGGCGGTGACGCCCGGCACATCCCGCCACGCGCCCGCGATCCCTCACCGAGAGCCCTGCGCCTCTCCAGCCTCCCTCTCTGGCCTCCGGCCAGGAGCACTGAGGCTTTGAAAAGCAGGATTGTTCTGCAAGGGGGTGGCAGCTCCAAGCAGCCATTTGCTGTGGTATGGCACATCCATCATCTCCCTGTAATCCACGAGTGCGTGTGCTCACATCACACACAGTGCTCTTTTCACTGCTGAGCGGCTGCAGCGCCTGCCAGAGAGTGAGGGGGACCTGGCCAGCCTTCAACATTTCTTCACAAGGACTTCTTAATCAGCTCCCATGCCTCTGTGCTCCCAGGGCTGTGTGTCTGGTAATTTGCTGTACTTTATGTACACTCTGTTCATCATACAGATTGGCTTTTTACTTTCTGCAGCAATTCCTCTCACTTTGCCAACACCTTGCCATTTGCAGCTTTAATGCCTATCGATAGCACTTCATCAGCAATAGCTGCCAGTGTATATTCTTTTTACAAGATGTTCACCCTTGGTTTTTATAGATAGTTACAAATTTAGTCATCAACTGATTGAATACTTTGTTTTCATTTGCTTTTCACATGGAGTAGATTAATCAAAATGAGTGGATTGTTGGAAGATTGAAAATAGTGATGGAGAAGCTTCTCCAGGATGGATTAGTGTCCCAGGCCTGAGTCAGGTCTGACAAACCCATCCCTGTGTGCCTCATCTGGGTTTTAAAACCTTCACCAAGAGGTCTTTCACAGCACTTCATAGGCAGCTGCCTGCATAGCTCTGGTGCTGCTCCTCGTCCCACTGCCAACACGTAATCCCTAATTCGATTTTCCTCTGCCCTGGGATCTTCTCTCCCCAGACTGAGCCATGAGAACCTGAGCAATCACCTTGTTAGCGAAGCCAGGGCAGAGAAGGCATTTAATACCTCCCTTTTTGAGTGTCCTCTGTCACCCTGAACCATTTTTCACATTTCTCTGGTCTCCGTTCCACTGGTGATGAGCCTTTCCTGTGGCCCTTCACATCCATGCCACTGCCAGTGCAACTGGGGGCTTTGCTCTCCTGTTTGTCACCATGTGCCCCATCCCACCATCCTCTGCCTTTCCTTTTCCAGGGGGACACCTGACTGAGCTGTGTGGGGCCACCACTCCTCTGCCTGCCCAGGCTCTGCCACACTAATTGGAGACAGCTTAGTAAAATTATTCCTCTCTGAGAGGTGTCAGTTTTAAGCAAAACCTATTACCAAAAAGCATCCCTGTGTAACTGGATAGTGAGAGTAAAGTGCAGAGCAAATTTCAGGCTTTTCTCCCAGCCCACTTTCAAACACACAGTGACCTAAGGCTTGTAACTCACAAGTCAAGCAATTTGCTTCTGATTTTTTAATGGAAGCTGGCAGAAATGTGGCATGGGGAACAGATTGTGCATCAGCCCATGGACAAGGAATTGTTTTGCTCCTAAGGGATGTTACTGCAGTAATCCTTGCACAAACAAGGCTTGGTATTTTACAAGGGAACTATGTTATTAGTTCCATTAAAGGTGCACAGAGCTGCGTGACCACTGTCACTCCACAGCAATTTTTTTCATTCACTGTCAATGGCAGAACTAAACTGCCTTTTGATATTCAGTGAGGTGCAACAATTGGTTGCAGAGAAACAGATACAAGATCATATCTTCTCTTGCCTTCTCCCACTCCAGAGCAAGAAATAAATGCTCTGAGTGTTGCAAGGTCTCATCTCACAATACCTTCTGCTCTTTGGAATATCCATGGTGGAACTGAGGGGTTCTTATGGCTGGGTGACACATCACAGGAGTATTTCTGTTTCCTTGACTTGCTCTCAGCTTTGGAGATGTCAGGAGCCTGTAGTGCTGGAGTGTACTAGGTCAGGGATAGGGGGATGGCTCAGTGCATATCCCAGACTTGGATACACTCGTGCTCAGCTGGAGAAGATTCAGTGAAATGATCAGTTCTATCCCTTCTAATTATTCTGAATGGTTCTAATATAAATCTGTAACTAGAGGGCTGTAGATCTCTGGGGTTTCTAGTTTAGGGTTTGATTGCAACCTTATGGATGGCTGGTAACTTGGTAAGTGTTCTGGATACCAGTAAATGTTGGGGTTTAATTGAATGTTAAAATGCCCAATATTGTTCTTTGCTGCCCTTTAATTACCATTGTTAATGCCTTCCCATTTTTGATTTGACAGTAGTGTATGAATGCTCCAGTCAAGATCACAACCTTGGCTACTGTAGGTGCACAGAAATTACTGTCCATGTCCTGAAGAGCCTACACAGGCCAGTAAAGGAAACTGCATGGCTGCAAATCATCTTCTGAGCTCCTTTTCTGTTTATAGTTCGTGGTTCAGGGAGCACTACTCAGAAGCAGTGGTTAGAAAGGCTCTTCCATTCACCTTGCACTGTCTCTGCCTGTCTGGGAAATTGCTACCTCTGCTTTGTAATACACCAGTCTTTATGAACCTTTGTTTCAGGTCTCTAATCTATCTTTAAATCAGGTATTTTTCCTGCCTACCTCAGTTTGCAGTGATTTCTCTATCATCTGGCTCCAGTTATGTGATCCTCACATGCTATCTCTGAATAAATGTTCTTTGAAGTCATAAAGCAGAAGGATGCCCTTGGTAAGCTGCTTTGATTCAGCTGCTTCAAGCAGGAAGAACACAGTTGAGGTATAAAGGTTAATTTCACTCATCTCAACTCAAGTTAAATAAGAATTTAATGAAGTCCAAGAGATGCTCAGTTTACTATTCCTGAAAACCTAGTTTCTCCAAATCCTTTACCCAAGTAGACAGTCCGTGATGTTTTTCTTTTCCAGCAAAGGATATATTACTTGGCCTAGATTTTTGTAAGATGTCAGATGACAGGAATGGGCCTCCTGAGCACAATCGAAGATGTTTTGTGTTCTCTGGAAAAAAAAAATCTAACTGCTTGTCCAGTTTTCAGATGGGATAGGGTTAATTTTCATCTTGGTACAGTGCTGTGTTTTGAATTCAGGATGAGAATAATGTTGATAAGACACTGATGCTTTGATGTTGTTAAGCAGAGCCTTACCCTGAGTCAAGGCCTTTTGTTTCCCATGCCCTGCCAGTGAGGAAATGCAGAGGGAGCAGGACCAGGACACCTGAGCTGAGCTGGCCAAAGGGAGATTCCATCCCTCATTCCCAGTACACAAACTGGGAGGAGCTGGCCAGGAGGCACTGGGCACTGCCTGGGGACAGGCTGGGCCAGCAGGGGGTGAGCAACTGCGCAGGGCATCACCGACTTCTCCTGGGTTTTATTCCTCTCTCCTTTCATTACAGTTATTGCAAGGTGTACTTTTTGAGATTGTTTTTATTCTCCTGCCCTCAGAGATGGTGACAGGGGACTGATCCAGCAGCTGTGTGGCACTCAGCTGCCAGCTGGGGTTAAACCACCCCACTGCTGAGCTGGCTCCTGAGGGGAGCCCTGGGAGCAGAGCCCTGCTGCTGGGTCACACTGTGACCTGCGCTCATGGCCCAGCCCAAAGCCCAGTTTGTCTGTGCCGGCTGTGACTCAGGTCTCAGCCAAGGCCAGGAGCAGACTGCAGGGGTGGAGAACCTCTGGAGAACTCCAACCCCTGCCCCCACAGAAGGATGAGCAACCTGCCCTCATGGAGGTGTGTGGATGTCTGGCATGTGTCAAAGTAAAATTCAAATTCTTAATTAAAAAGGAAAACCCTTCATAATCCTAAATGAACAAGTCTGTACCAAATTCCAGTTGGGATCTTGTGGAGCCCTTCTGCAGCTATAAATCCAAGGATCTCTTATAACCTGTGGTGTCAGTGGTATGTGACTTAAGTAGATTATGACACAGTCAACTTTGATTGCAAATTTCTTCTTACCAAGATGTGAAATGAGGTTTGCTAGGCTCAGACATCCACAGGCTGGCCCAGCTTGCACAGCAATCCCAAGTACAGGTTCACATCAGAGATCTTAATTATTGTCTTCAAACATCAGGCAATTAATCTGCATTTTGAAGAGTCTCTACCTAGATATTTACATAATTTATGTTGTACATAGTCCACTGATGTGTATTTGCATAACAGACCACAGCAGGGCAAACAGACCCATCACAGCACACGGTGTCAGCCCTCATGAACTTCCAGTGGGTTTTTCCCTTTATTGGAGCTCCTGTGACAGGAAGAAGTGGCGGTAAAGAAATATACACATAACTGATACATCTCAGAGAGGCTGAGGGCCTGTCAAGGCTTCCTTGGCTGGCTGGAAGCACACAGAGGTGAAGCCACCTGCTCAGTCACCTGAGAAGCATTCTGTGTATGTTCACGCCAGCTCTGTGCATGGAAGCAGCAATGATTGTGCTTCATGTTCATCAAAGCCCACTGAATTCCCTGATCTGGGGTCCCCACTGCTTTCCACACACTTCCAGCCACACCCTGATGCTTGCATGCTCTGCAGCTTCCTTGTCCTTGAACACAAGCACTGTTTCTCACCAGCACCCCCCTGGATCCCTGCAGCCTGCCTTGGCATGATCCCAGAAGGACTCTGATCCCTGCACAGGTGCCTGCAGAGCAGAAGGACTCTGGCATGATCCCCTGATCCCTGCACAGGTGTCTGCAGAGCAGAAGGACTCTGGCATGATCCCCTGCAGAGCAGAAGGACTGATCCCTGCACAGGTGCCTGCAGAGCAGAAGGACCTTGGCATGATCCCCTGGATCCCTGCACAGGTGCCTGCAGAAGGACTCTGGCATGATCCCCTGGATCCCTGCACAGGTGTCTGCAGAGCAGAAGGACTCTGGCATGATCCCCTGGATCCCTGCACAGGTGCCTGCAGAGCAGAAGGACCTTGGCATGATCCCCTGGATCCCTGCACAGGTGCCTGCAGAGCAGAAGGACTCTGGCATGATCCCCTGGATCCCTGCACAGGTGCCTGCAGAGCAGAAGGACTCTGGCATGATCCCCTGGATCCCTGCACAGGTGCCTGCAGAGCAGAAGGACTCTGGCATGATCCCCTGGATCCCTGCACAGGTGCCTGCAGAGCAGAAGGACTCTGGCATGATCCCCTGGATCCCTGCACAGGTGCCTGCAGAAGGACCTTGGCATGATCCCCTGGATCCCTGCACAGGTGCCTGCAGAAGGACCCTGGCCTTTGTCACCGGTGTCACCTGGGCAGTCAGGCTTGAGCCCATCAGTGCAGAGAGAAGCCAGACCTTTGGGTTCCAGGGCAGGGTTTTTCCATCTCAAAATGGTGTTTTTAAGCATTCTCATGATGCAGATAATGCCTTGAGGGGGGTTCAGCCCATGAGGGCTAATGGCAGTAATGCTTTTTCCTTTTGGCCAAGTGAGAGAACCCTGGCCAAGGTGAAGTTGAGCAGTGTTGTTACCCAAGAAAGGAGATTATTTGTAGCCCTCAGTCTGTTCTGTACCAGTGTTGGCAGAGTTGTTCAGCTCAGTCTGGTGCTTTTGCTGTAGGTGACTCCATGAGAATTGGAGGGAGCAGTTCACACCCTTACAAAAACAGAGCAGGGAAAGGGATTGTTGCCAGCTCCAAACAAGAATTTCCTTCCTTTAATTTGCCCCATAGCCTGAACACTGACAGAACATAGCCTTATGCATACCCTAATGGATGGGGCTTCGTTTTTTTAAGAGTTTCTGTTAGAAAAGTTTATTTTCACTCTGGTTGTATATCTCCTTTCCATTTGTGTTGATTTGGGTATTCATCATCCTGCTGACTGTGATAAGGGTTCATCAGTTTCACTGCATGCTACTAATAAGATAATGCTTTTAAGCCCTTTGGTATTTTCACATGAAACGTGTTGTGGCTGCTGCAGCTCCTCGGCAGAGTGATGGCTCTAATCATCCTCCCTGTCAATAACTGTCAGCTGTGATGGAGCTGGGCTGCTGGCTGCCTGGATAAACCAGCAATGGGAAATAGAGGATGTGCAGTGCTGAAGAGTTGCCAGTCTAGAGCAGGAGAAAAGACTAATTAAAGCTTCCCATACCAGAGCTGAAGCAAGCCTAATGCCAGGATGTTTTTCTGTACCGCTCCTGATGTTCAGGCTCAGATGATTAATCCAGGATAATATCTTGCCACAGTTTCTTTTGATTTCAGTTCTGAGTGAAATGAAATACTAGAAAGATTCAATTAAAAAAAAAATTCCTACTGATTTATATAAGGACTGGAAGTATTGTTTGGCATTACAACTAATCCTTTTTATCATCTAGATAAAAAGCAATCAGATGCTATGTAGATTGAGGTGATTTCAATGTTTATTCTGTAATTAAACATCACTCATTATTATTATATCCTATTTGAACCTCTTTTAGAGATCTTTAGTATAAGGTTCTGTGCCTGCTCAAGAAATGACAGAAATACAGGAAGCATTTTAAACCCTCTCTGTTGTCATGTGGTGACTTCAGAATCTTAAAGCAGGAATTGTATCTGCCCAAGTTTCTAAGGGTGCAATGGGAATAAGTGGAGGAATTTGACTGGCTTTTAATGAATGAGGAATGATGAGAGCAGCCTGCTTGCAGGGTGAAAAGACCCTTTCAGATATCTTTTAGAGATGCTTGGGATTGTTTCCCTGTGGCTGCCATGCTGGAGTTGCTGTGAGTTGTGGCCATTCACTCAGGGTTTTGCTGAGCTGCCTGCAGTGCCTGTGTTGAATTCTCCCTGCCTCTCTTTAAAGGCTGCTGAGCTAAAAGGGCTCTGCCCCGAGTCCCATCCCCTTGGTGGGAGGGGAGTTCTGCAGGGGCTGATTTTCTCCTGCTCATTCCTTGATGATGTGGGATCTGCTTCTGCTAAAATGTGACAGGATGGCTTCCTGAGCAGAGGGCAGTCCATGCTCCTGCCCCTCACTGCCATCCCCTTGGGGAGGCATGAACACCTCTCATGCAGGGACACAGAGCAGTTCCTATTGTCATCTCCTTTTTTGGCAAGATCTTACCCTGTTTGAGTTAATTGATTTTAATCCTTCCAGTGCATTTTTCTCCCGGCCAGTTTGGGAGGGGCTGATTGGATCTCCAGGGCAGAGCCAAACCTATCCAGGCAGAGCCTGCTTCAGGCTTCACTCAGGGTTTTGCTGAGATGTCCCTCCTGCACATCCCTGAGTCCCATCCCCTTGGTGGGAGGGAGTTCTGCAGGGCTGATTTTCTGACTGGACAGTGCAGGAGAGGCTTCCTGGGTGGGCAAGCACCCCTGGGGAGGCATGAACACCTCTTGTAAATCACGCACAGGAAGGTTCCTTCCAGATTTTTTGCCTTTGCTTCCAGGGCAGAGCCAAGTATCCAGGCAGAGCTGCTTCAGGCTGAGATGTCCCTCCCTGCACATCTCCTCTGACTGGACAGTGCAGGAGAGGCCTGGGTGCAAGCACCCTTGTAAATCACGCACAGGAAGACTCTGAGCCTTGGTGCCATCTGTCACTGCTGCCCCAGCTGGCAGATTCCCTCTGCTCCCCTGCCATTCGTGTGGTCCCACAGGCTGGCAAGGTCTGGCTGAGGAGAGCAGACCTGCAGAGCATCTCCACCTCCAGCACAGCTCCCAGGGCTTGTGTGCAGCCAGCTGCACAAACACAAACCGTGGAGGGCTTCTGGAGATGGAGAAGGGTGCAGAGAATCCTTCTGCCCCCAGGGCTGGGAAACACTGAGAGCCTGACTGGGACAGAACAGCTGACTGGGAGCATTGAGAACCTCACTGGTGCATGAACACAGCTTGGGCAGCAGCCTGGCACAAGGAAGCCTGAAATTCCTTGGGATTGGCCTTGCTGCACACAGGTTGTAGCCTGCTCAGACCAGACCTTACTCTCAAGCTATGTGGTTGTCTTCTGATGGCATTAAGAAACAGTAGAGGCTGCTTAGGTAGACCTGGCAGTGTTTTCAGAACTACTTTTAAGTTCTAGACCTGAGAGGCATGCCTAATTTAAGCAGGTGGGTAATAGTATTTATCTTGGTGCTCCAAGTTCTGTTTAAAGTTAAGCAGTTTAAGGGCACTTCCAATCCTGGCTGTAAGTCGAATTTACACTGCTGAAGTATAAGATCATATACAGGCCTGTTACAAAATGGAGCTCTCTGTGTTTAGAGCAGCAGAGCTAAATTAAAATCCTCATTACAAATGTCAATTGCAAGTACAATTAGCAGGTTATTGAAAGTTTGGATATTCATAAAATGTAAATTTTGAAGCCTTAAAAGATGCAGTTTCTCCTTAAGGGAAAGACTGCCAGTAACACATGCTCCTTTTCTTCACAAGAAATTAAGGAGTGTCTGGGGGAGAGGAGTTGGGATGGCTTTAAATATTTTTGTACTCCCTTCCAAAATAAGTTTATAGTTTCCCCACATACAATTTAATTAAGCCTTCGATTTGACCTTTGTATTGAGCAATAAAAGTTAACTGGGAAAGATGTGGGTAGAAGGAGAGCACAAACAAAGCATGCCCCACGTCAGCCAGTGTGAGAACTGTTTCTGTAACCAAAACTAATGAGATCATCAGGACAAAAGCAAGAGCCAAAGCATTTTCAATTATTGCTAATATTTTTCTTCCTCGAGCCAGTTTATATTTTTCTTAATTACAGCTTTGAGCTGTGGCGTGATATTTAGCAGATGCCTTCAGCACTTGGCGTGCTGATCACTTGCACACTCCAGACTGGCAGGGGCACCTAATCTTTGAAGTCTGGAGCTCACATTCATCTTTACCCATAAAGGTCAGCCCTGCATTCCTGCATCCCCCCAAACTGCCATGAAGTTTAATAGGAGTTTGGACATGTGAGGCATGCGGGATCAGGATCGCTCTCAGTCTCCCTGATAGCACCAGTCAGGCATGTACACAATTTCCAAACTTAGCTAATTAATTGCACCATACAGTGAAGGCAGAAGGCTGTCACAGGGCTTTTGAGTTGTTTCTTTTATTACAAGAAAGTTACAACAAATGTTCCACAGATTTACTGGGAACATCATGTTTTACAGATACTTCCATGCTGTGTTTCAGGATATCATGTCAGCTGTGCTACACTACATACGAGGTATCTGGCAAACTAAACAAGCATAAACATGCAACCACAAACATGTGCCTAGGACTAGACTAGAAACAGATGTTTCCAGGAAATGTAAAATATGTTTGGCATGTTTTAGGCTTACACTTTCAGCTTGTCTGCATTTGAGTAAGTCCCATATTAATATAAACAACATGACAAAACCTTTTCTTGCAAATGACTGATTGATTAATGGAAGTACTGCTGAATCACACGAGGTTTGTTAGGTTGGATTATTTTTTCCCAAGGAAAAGATGGATTGTTCCTGCTTGACATTTACCATGGCAGGAGCGGTTCTACGTGCAGGTTTACTTTTAAACCCAGAACTAATACAGGTGTATTGTGGTTCCTGAAAATCCTGCAGGGTTTGCTATGGCCACTGGGTATGAAAAGCCAAACACATACAGGGACAGGTTTCCTTAGAGCAGGACAGCTGAGATAATGTCCTGCTCTCTCTGTGCACGTGTACATTGCACTCAGATGTGTATGGACTAAAAGGTTGCTAGGGAAAAGGGGAAGGAGCTGCCATTTCGTGTAAGTGTAGCTTCCAGGCACCTGACATCTCAAACTGTCTCATGGCTGTTCCTGCCTTTTCTTTATTGCATTTGAATTAGTTCCTGAAAGTTCCAGCCAATGTTATGTCTTTCAGAGGGTGGGTATGGCTCTCAGACAGAAGAATTTGCATCCAGAATGTCCAAAATGTGCAGGAAGTAAAGTAGCTCTCTCACTGGTCCACAGGGAATGGCAATCTGCCAAAGATCATATAGAGCTTAATATAGAACTAAAATGTGGAAATAGATAATCCTGGTCCCAATTTATGATTATCCCCTCCCTCATTCTTTTAAAAAAGAGAAAGTTCTTAAAGAGAGAAATGGAACTATCTCAGAATTGAACTGGGACACATCAGCTTACCCCCATAATCTTGTCCCACAGGTCTTCTGGAAAGGCTGGCCTGAACCAAATGCCACTCAGGAGTTCAGTGGGGAGAGTGGTCTATGCACTTAAAACTCCTGGAGTTCTTTCTTTTTCTGATTAAAGATTTCTTTTTTCCTCCTAACACCAGGTTTCCATTAAAAGGTTTGTGGGGAAAAGGCTTCTCTGGACACCACATTCTCAGGCTGAAATAGAAAATGGTAGAACAGTACATACAGAGCTCTTGATTGCTCCCTTCTTCTGGCTCCACAAAGCATACATTACACCCACCTTTTACTGACTGGTATTATACATACCAAAAATAACAGACTCCAGAATTTGGAGAATTGCATCACGAGTTATCATACTTTAGGAGTTCTCACATTCCCATTTCCACAGCATTCCTGTTTCCATTTGTCTGCTGCAGCTGTAACTGGAAATAATTACAGCTGGTCTTAATGTCAAGATAATGGATTATTTGGAAATTGTTGGTACATTTTATGGTGACAGCATTGTTTTGCAATTTCAGAGCTTCTTCCTTTGAATATGTAAAAGTAATTTCAGCTTTTGCTACCCGAGGTGATAAAAAGCTAATAATAACACTGCAGCATCTACTGTAATTTAAGAGTCTGTTCCACCAAGCTGCACCTAGCTTTAATTTCTTATGAAGCTGTCAGCCAAACCCAAGCCTGTGATCGAAGGGAAATTTATCAAGCAACTGAGCTCCAACATGGAGAGTAACTGCAGGTGCTGACCAGTTCACTTGAGAGCTGTGTTATGGTGTCATTGCACCCATGATGAGGCATTCAAGACCAAGGCATTAATTTGCTATTGTAGATGCTGACAGTCTGGCTTTTCAAGGCACAGTGTTTGCATGAAAGTCTAGAAAGAAATGGACAAGAAAAGAAGAGTTTAGAAATGGTCTGACTTGAATATAATTAACGTGGGGAAAGCAGAAATAAACAATCTGGGTTGAAAGTTCCCTCCAGCAGCTCCAGATTAAACTGATGGATACGTGTCCAGAATCCCCTTGGTGGACTGATGAGCATGGATTCTCTGCTGTCAGTGCCCCACTCCATTAGAAGCCAGGCTGCTGTAATTAACATTTACAGGACTGGTCTGGCAAATCTCTCTGTTTGTTTTTATTCTGCCTCCCCTCTCAGGGCTGTGGGTGAGAGGATCTGCAGCCTCAGAGGCACACAGGCTGTTGGGCAGTCACGAGTGCACTGCCTGACAAGCAGAGGTCATCATTTACTATCACAGAGAAAGGACTGAGCTGAAATCAGATCAAGAGAAGGACAAAAATGGAAGGAGGTTTCTGTTAAGTAGCTGAACTTGTTCATCCCTAGGCAGGACAGTAGGAAAAATGAACAGATTAAAGCAGACCCTGATGATATCACTCACTAGAGAGCAATAGCATGCAAGAACATCAGTAAATAGTTATTTCTTTGATAATCCCTAGCAGTAGCAAACTGAAAATGATTTGGCCTAGGAAGGGGGAGCTGACAGCTTGGGTGCCAATATGGCTTGAACTTCTGTCTGATGACCTAGTAATAACCAAAAAATATTATAATGGCATTGTTTTGTCCCAGAATCTTTACTGCCTCTGATTCAGGTGTACTCACTGAATTAAAAAAATTAGAAAAGCATTAGAAAAGCATAATCAGCCCTCACTGTAAGGGAGGTTTCCTGTTCCTAAATTAGCTGTCAGTGGCAGTTCTGGTTCTTCTGCCATCCTGAGCTGGTCTCTCTGAGGAATAGTATTGATCCACAGAGGTATTTATGAGTAGCTCGGTGCTGTCAGAGCAGCACGTGCATTCCTGGGCAGCAATCTGTGGTTACAGCTCGGAGGTGAAGGCAATCCTGAACACTCAACAGCAAGGGCAAGTCATTTTCATTCTGTGTTTTGTTTATATTGTCAAGATGTGAGTTCAGCAGAGTTAACACAGATGAGAGTTCAGCTGAGGAAGTGGACTCAATCCCCTGGACTAACTGAGCTGTAATCACAGGGGCTGGAGGAGCTGTGAGCCATCTCCAGTGACCCCAGCAGACCCTGGCCTCAGCAGGAGTCCCAAAAGGCTGCTCAGAAAGGCTGCTTTGGCACTCAGCTGCCTTCTAAGCACCCTTTCTGGCAGGATTTGAATATCCTCACTGAGAGCTGGATGAGGGAACAGCACAGCCACCACTGCAGAGGCTCTACCAGCACCATGGCGCAGTGACAATAAACAGCACAGAACAAAATCCATGTGCCAGGCTCCAAAGGCCATCCCCTTGTCAGGCTGAGGGGAGCTGGAGCCTCCAGAGAGGTCAGCCACTCCATTTCTGGAACACAGAGAGGGACTGATGGTGGAAGGAAGTTTCTAGCAATGGAGAAAGCGTCTAGTGGGCAACCATAAAGCCTTTAAAACTCAGAAGGTAAATAGGAGAACAAACCAAAGCTGTGGGGTTTGGTGGGTTGGTTTTATGAAGTCATACTCTGGGGGCTGAATACATGGGCGCTGAACATCTGGGGTTTGCTCTGTTGAGACTGAAGTTTCATTTCTGTGCTAGTCTTCACACTAACACTTTTTTCTTTCCTAGCATGATCAGTACTTTTTTGCCTTTTGAATGTCAGTAGTAGACTGAACATAACCATCTCTGACTCAGAGGAAAAGATTTAAGAGGAAAAACTCATTTAACTCAGAGTCTCTCAGCCAAAATCGTGGAGTGAGTAAGCAACAGGAACTCTGAGGAAACTGGAATAAAATGGGATATCTTTATACTGCTGAAATTTGTGCCTTAAAAACCAAATAGAGGATAGAAAAAGATTTTGAACTGAACTGAAAGTTAAGCTATTTTTATTTATTTTTAAGAAAGGAGAAAACAGAGCATTATAAATAAAATGCCAATTTTGCACAATTAGATCCCAAATTAGAATTGGCCATGAATAGCATCGGAAGATCCTCCGCTGTGAAGACAGAGAGAGAATTCAGAATGGAGTCCTTCCCCTGGAAAGGATAAAGACAGAATTTTCTAATGTATTATTTAATGCTTGTTATGTAGTGCATTAAGCAGTGACTGAGAGGAAAGCTTTTAAAAACCAACAGTCTCTCTGATAGCATTAAATCTTAGCCTAGATTTTTGTTAAAGTCAATAGTAAGAAAATAAACGAATTAATACATTTCAGTCTGCCCGATTTATAGACGCCAATCAAGTTACAATGCTGGACATGGCCAGCTGAAAGAGGGGAATGGATTTACCTGAGTGAGGTCTTAATTTAATCAGCTGGCCCCAGAGAGCTGAAGTCAGCAGGCTGGGATGATATAAGAGGCAGCAGAGAAATAGTGCCTTTAGTGCAGCTGCAAAGGAGAGTGACAGTGATGGAAAGGACTCGAGGCAGTGTCAGAACACACCTATTTCCATGATTTATTCTTAATTTACTTTAATGACAGTCTGAAGGTTGTCCATTTTTCTTTAAATGTCCTCAGAATACTGATATTTTCTAAACACTTTGAGCATGCTTTTTCTCCCCCTCCTTTCTGTGAGCTCCACTGCAAGTTGCAATCACAGAGGAGCTCTGCCTGCCCTTTGCCATAAGGAATTTCAAGCACAATGTCAGAATACCCTTTTCCCAAAGTATGCCTTGCCAGCTGCTGTCCCTTCCCTGCAGTCCCTCTTGAGTCAGGTGTAGGAATCACACATTCCTCTGGGATTAATGTTGATATTATGGTAAAATGGAGGGATTCATTGCATTTCTTTCACAGTTTATTCTGGCAAAAGAACAATGTGTGCTTTCCCAATACAATAGCTCATTTTTAGTATCAAGTGAATTTATTGATGGTTGTTCAGAACTACTGACATGCAGACAATGATCTCAGATTGCATTTACATTTCTGAAATACTTTCCATCTTTCCAGTTTCTGCCAGGAACTTGCTTCTGTGATTCAGAGTTTTCATTTTAAGATTGGGCTGCTGTTTCATCTGCATTACAAATCCATGCCTTTTGCTTTCTTATGTATGTGCACTGCATTCATTAGCAACACAGATCCTTTAAACTTGGACCTGAACATTTATTGTTAATTATAAATTTTTCCAGGTAGGCATTTGTTCTTTCTGAGCACTCAGGTATGCTTTTACAGGTTGACTATAAAATCATCATCCCTTCAGCAGATGAAATAGTCTTTTTTGTTTGTTTGTTTGTTTTTTCTCCCCAATGCCAGTGAGAGGGTTTAAGGGCAATATGGTCTAAGTAATATTTGCAAATAGCTTGGAAATGTCTTCATAACAGAAGATTTATTATTTTCTCCCTATAAAAAAACAAATCCATGTTTTTGCAATAAAGGGCTACTCTTTCTTCTGAATCCAATTCTTTATATAAAAATACATGGCATTGCCTCAAAATGCATCTGTAGGGAGAAGCCTTCCAGTGCTTAAAGGAGACTTAAAAGAAGGGGGGGGGAGAGTGACCCTTTGCACAGGAAAACAGTGAAAAGGACGAGGGGTAGTGATTTTAAAGGAAAAGAGGAGAGATTAGGTTAGATAATAGGAGAAATTCAGTACTCAGAGGGTGCTGAGGCCCTGGCACAGGGTGCCCAGAGAAGCTGTGGATGCCCCATCCCTGAAGTGTCCCAGGGACAGGGCTTGGAGCAACCTGGGATAGTGCAAGGTGTCCCTGCCCATGGCAGGGGGTTGGAACAAGGTGATCTTTAAGGTCTTTAAGGTCCCAGACCATTCTGAGGTTCTCTTAAGTCAATATCAATCTCCTGCAGCACAATCCATGCCTTTTGCTTTCTTATGTATGTGCACTGCATTCATTAGCAACACAGATCCTTTAAACTTGGACCTGAACATTTATTGTTAATTATAAATTTTTCCAGGTAGGCATTTGTTCTTTCTGAGCACTCAGGTATGCTTTTACAGGTTGACTATAAAATCATCATCCCTTCAGCAGATGAAATAGTCTTTTGTTTGTTTGTTTGTTTTTTCCCCAATGCCAGTGAGAGGGGTTTAAGGGCAATATGGTCTAAGTAATATTTGCAAATAGCTTGGAAATGTCTTCATAACGGAAGATTTATTATTTTCTCCCTATAAAAAAACAAATCCATGTTTTTGCAATAAAGGGCTACTCCTTTCTTCTGAATCCAATTCTTTATATAAAAATACATGGCATTGCCTCAAAATGCATCTGTAGGGAGAAGCCTTCCAGTGCCTAAAGGAGACTTATAAGAAGGGGGGGAGAGTGACCCTTTGCACAGGAAAACAGTGAAAAGGACGAGGGGTAGTGATTTTAAAGGAAAAGAGGAGAGATTAGGTTAGATAATAGAAGTTCAGTACTCAGAGGGTGCTGAGGCCCTGGCACAGGGTGCCCAGAGAAGCTGTGGATGCCCCATCCCTGAAGTGTCCCAGGGACAGGGCTTGGAGCAACCTGGGATAGTGCAAGGTGTCCCTGCCCATGGCAGGGGGTTGGAACAAGGTGATCTTTAAGGTCTTTAAGGTCCCAGACCATTCTGAGGTTCTCTTAAGTCAATATCCAATCTCCTGCAGCACCCACCATCCTGGAGGGTGTTTCATTGCAACATCTGCAAATCCACTCAATCCTAACTCCACGTTTTAAAGCATGAGCTGGTTCCCAGCCCAGGTGAAACTGAAGGTGCTTTCTGTGGGAGAAGATCAGGTTCTGAGCCAGCCACTGCAATGCAGAACAGCTGTTATTCTGCTCAGGCTGTCTGTGAGCAGCCACCAGGCAGGCAGAGGAGACTTGTTGAGCAAAACAGGGGGTGCTGAGGACAGAGCAGGCACACTGAGCCCAGCTAAAACATGAGTGCAAGTGCCCCATCAGTCTCCATCCATGTTTCAGTTATTCACAGTGAGTGTACACCATGTTCCAGCAATATTTAAATATGTTCAAGCACTATTTAAAAGATGTGTGATTAAGCTCATGTTCACTTTCATGTTTTCAGATATACTCAAGGACAGGAAGACCCATGCAGAAAACAGAAATGAACCAAAACCAACCGTGAAAAAGATTGACACCACAACCACCACCAGCACTGTCAAGTCATCCTCCAAACACAGTGTGACTGGCAATGGGAGCAGCCCAGCCCTGAGTGCCCCCCTTGCTGTCCTGGCAGCACTGGCAGCTCTGTGGCACTGTCCCCTGTAGCTGCACTGCCCTGCTGTGCCAGTGCTCCTGCTCACTGTCATTGATACCTGCAGCCTTACCCGACTGGAAACAAATGGAAATGGCTCTAGGTGATGTGATTTGTTAGGGTAAATAAGGAGTGAAATGCTGGAGTTGGCAGATACCAAGTGTCATCACCTTCAACAGCTGAAGATAACTTTTGGCAAAGCCCACCCAAGTACAGCAAGGATGATCACAAGGACCTGTGTAGCTTAAGTTATGAGGTAGAAATAACTGAAAACCCAGAAATTGTGTATGTGTGTGTTACTGTTTTTATCAATTTCGTTTGCTAGAATCTGACTGGCTGTTGTTTATTTGTTTAATTTTTCTGGTAAGTTATATGAATGGTCAGTCTTCAAATTCAAGGCAATCCACACTTTGTTTTTTTTTTAAGTGAGCAGCTAACAAGCTGTGCTCCAGTTCACAGGAGGATAGAATGTTATGGGGCTGGGATGGACCTTAAAGATTATCAAGTCCCAGCCCCCCTGCCATGGCAGGGACCCCTCCCACCAGCCCAGGTACCAGGTTGCTGCCCTGGAGGGTGAAGTGCTCTCTACCAGCTTGATGGAATTCCTGAGTGGTCAAGAAGATCAAAGCATGTTTGAAACTTCTTTTCACTCTTATTGTTTAGATTGTAGGAAGCAACATGAAAACATATGGTGTGTCTAATATATCGGTATAGTTGCCTTAACTGTGGAAAAAAATAGAACCACTTTGTTTACTGAGAGACATAGATAGTGAGTTTCCCTGCCCCACAAAATGTCATTACCAGATGCTTAAGCATACGCTCAAGGCTTATTGGATGAATGTCCAGCAAAGGGAAACATAAATAAACATAATAATGTTTTATCCACCTAAATGCAGCTCTGTACAGAAAAAAAAATGAAAAAGAAAAAGATAATTCAGTTCAAACTTACTTTACCTATGAGATGTTACATAGAAACCAACTTAAATTTTCCATAAAGGTCCCAGAGATATAAATTATTGGGAACTCCCATTAGACACTAACAAGATTTTGTGCATTATGGATCTCTGAAATCAACTGTTTCATAAACATGTGTATTATTTAATTACATTTAATGTTTAAAATTTTGTATCACGTTAGGTGTAAATGTAAAACATTCTGAAATCTAGAGCATTCTCTGTTATGCTTCATTTTGATTGCTACCCTAGAAAATGTCAAATGTGCATTATATTACAAGGCTATTTTTTTTAAGTCAATGATACATTGATGCATTTTAACTTTTTGAATGAAAAAGTACTATAATAACTTCTAATGGGTTAAGAGTTAATGTGTGTTTTCCAACAACTGTTTACAGTGCCATTGAATATATGTATACAAACACAACTGTATGAATACAGTGATTAATATGATAAATATATGAAACATTAGAATTCTTATATTTACTACATTTCATAACTATTACAACTGTTTAATGGCCATTTTCATGTTGTAGACTATTCTTATGTACAGTTTTGTAAGATTTGATGTAAAACACTTGCCTTTGGTTTTTGTAAAACATCTCTTTGATACTTAACCAGTCACTGAGATTACTCAAGAGAAGAGCCCTGTGTCTCACCAGCCAGCTTCAGGCATTTTATTGGCAACTTTGGTTACAGAAGCCTGACTCAAAGGAAGGTGCCATGGGCCAGGATTACTGCTCGGTGTCACCACACAGGAGGTGACAATAGTACAGAACAAGCAGACAATGAGTGAACAAAGGCTCACTACACTTGTACATTTCCAGACAGTATCAGTGAACATGTCTAATTATGTTTGTAAAGGTGGGGCTTTAGTTTCATCTCCAGTTTTGGTTCCTAGATCAGATTTATGACATAAAGGTATGATCGGAACCATGGATGCACCATGGTTGCTGTAAAGGCAGCGTCTCTAAAGTGGCAGCAGCTAAATTTTCTAAAAGATAATTCAATATTAATACTAAAACAAGGAAATGAAATGGAGAAGATACTTACATTAACATCAAGTATTTTATATTTTAACTCTGATTTTTCACAACAGTAAGGATATTAATATCCCTAAGGAGCATTTCCCAGTCTTATCAGTGAAAATCAGTTTTCCCACAAGTATTTAAATGGCTGTCCTGTGTTTTCCAGGGTTTGTGAGCTGCACCAGTCTATGGAACCATAATTAAAAATGCTACTTCTTGTATTCATTTTCAGTGTCCTTTGGCAAAGTGCTGTTTTACCTGTGCAGAACCCATCATCTGTGCAGTGGAAGGACTTGTAATGCCTGGCACTCTTAGAGAATCCTGCACTGTGATGGCTGAGTCAGACAGGAGCTCTCTGTGCACAAACAGAAATGTACCCTGGGTGCTCACACTCACCCCTGCCCCACCAAGCACTCTGAATTCACTGGAGCAATCCCTGTCTGATGCTTGTCAGCCTGACTGATGATTTAGAGTTCTCATGCTTACAGTGCTCAGTCGTCATTCAGGCACTGAGAGTGTCCATCAGGATTCCTATGGATGAGGTTTCAGGGCTGGGCTCCAATCCTGCCAGATGTCAGCCATGCAGTTGGGAGTTTTCAGATTTTTCTCACCTGCAGAGAGGAAACCTGATCAGCCAGAGCCAGGTGTGTTTCTGAGCTCTGCTCTGGAAATGATTTTAGTGGCGATCTCGCCAGCCGCATGTTCAACTGCAGCAGAGGGGGCTGCAGAAACCCCACAGGAGGCAAGTGTGCAACAATTCACCCAGGGAGATATTTGTTGTTGCTAAATGTCATAATTCTGCTAAACAGAAACCCCTGAAAAATCAAGAGTTTGGATTTGGGGATTGGTTGGGGAATATTTGTATTCGTCTCTTGAGCCTAAACAAGAAAACCCTTTAAAAGTTTCTGTAACAAAACACAACAAGTTCAGATCGTGGGGTGAGGCAGAATCAGCTCATTTCATTGGATTCAACCAATGTTTTGATAGACACAACTTGCTGCAGAATGAGGGAAGAGGGCTCTACATCAATTAATACATTTCATGCAAAACCACTTCTACACTGTAAGAGAACTGGTCAAACCAGCGTGAAATATGTTCACAATGAGCATCAAAAATTGTGCCATTTTAAAGGGCAATGCAGTTTATTTTTACTGGTGGTTTATGGTATTTTTTCCCTTCAGGATCAGTTGCATTTACATTTTTACAAACAAATGTTTTCCATCAGACAAACCATCTATACCAGCAAAGGTAAAACCACTGGCTGTGTCACATAAAGGAAGCATTCATTTTCAGATTAATAAGATACCTGCTTTTCAAAGTCTTAGTTTGTTACCCAGGACACTGTAATTATGATGTAATTACAAAGGTCTAAATTCAAAATACTTTTGAACTTGTCTCTGTAATCTCAGTGTAAAATAAGGTACCAGTCTAAGAGCATTGCTGTAGCCATGCCTAACAGTTATGAATTGTATTTAGCCACTGCTTTCTGATTGTTTATTGTTTTGCTATGACTTTCTTCGAATATTTTGTTGTGCCCACATTTGTTAATGCCAGCATTGGAAAGTAACTGCTGTCATACATTTGTGAGTAAAATCAATGTACAATTTTCTGTTGGGAGTGATGCAGGCTTTTTACCAAATCTGACAAAGCTGCCATGAGCACAGTGTCAGTTCTTAGTGTTTCAGTGCTCTTCAGGCTCTGTGTTCCTGTAAGAGGCTCAGGTCTGTGTGTCCCCAGTCCCCTTCCTGGCTGTGGAAGCACCAGGGGAGGGTGAGCAGGGGTGGGCAGAGGCGTGGGTGGCTGCAGGGTGCCAGGGCGTGGCAGCTCCAGCTGGCTGCTCTGAGCCCTGAGCCCAGCGTTCTCAGCTAATTTCAAGCAGCTTTTACACCTCTCCAAATCATCTCTTGGAGACTGGCCAGGCAAAGAGCAGCCGAGAATCAAGAGACTGCACTTTCAGACAACTTCACAGCCACCTGCTAGGAATTGGACTTTTTTTTGCAGTTTAGATGCTTTACACAGTCTGGCCTCTCACACTTTTTTCTGGCTTGCACATTGCCAGCACTGTGCCCTCTCTTCTAGTGCAGCTTCGTTATTGCATAAGGAACTGTGATTCTGATCTCTCAGTAATGAACCTTTTGAGGCAAAAATGTCTGTCAGAGCTTGATAAGGGCACACAAATAATACTGTCCAGCTGCGTTGGCTTCAGAGGCTGTGTGCGGTGAGATTCACATCTCTCTGATCTCTTCAATCAGATCTTTGTTTAAAATAGCCCCATTCCCTTTTGATACCAAGACTGCAACATACAGAGAAAATTTAACTCTCTCATCCTGTATGAGTCTTCTTCATGTTGTCCTAATGGATGTTGTGTACAGACTTGATTTTAATATTAGTCGAGACTTTTTGCCCATATTTACTGAGATTTCCAGTATTGCACATTATTAGGTTGAAGCAAGGTCTATTCAAGTGAAAGGAGCTGAAACACACATTGAAGTGAGATACTGAGTAGGACACAAAATCCAGAAAGCTCCTACATTCCTGAATTAAATAAAGTTTACAGTCAAAATTTCCTAGCCAGCATGCTGTCAGAGGGGTTCCAACTTTTTATTGAAAATTGATAAGCAGTCTACCCATTTTATAGGGGAAATCAGTTGATATACATGCTTTCCTTATGTCTCCTCACATGGTCAAGTTTAGCTCTGATTCACTATCTTGCACATTTTAAGTGTTTAATGTTACAACTGGCCATAAGTACAAAGCATTTATTTTCATTTATTGCATTTTGCTGCTCTCTGTGCTTCTTGTAATGACATATGGCATATGTGCTATTGAAAAGTGAAACATCTTCCAGTCAATGTCATTACTGCTCTGACATGTGTTAATCAAAAAGAACAAAAGTTTATCTTCCTCCCATTTCCTCAGAAGTCTAGAAGAATTCTCAATACTGAATTCTCTTCTGTGTTCCCTTCTCACTCTCTAAATAACTACATTTGAATTGTATTAAATATTAAGCAACCAAAAAATAAATGCTGGGTGAGAGATTGTAATAAATCGAGAATAAATTCAGAAAAAGATCCTGCATTTAACATGGAGAATACTCCCAGGAAGGAAATCACCCATGGACTAGAACTGTTTTCCAAGTCCCTCTCCCTTCTCCAGGTACATCAGCACTGCACCTTCACACAGCACAGCAGGAAGCCTGCCTGCAGGAAGCTGCTACTGGATTCAGCAAAGTGAATTAAAACTATTGCTGCACAGTGCTATTTCCAGTGCCTTGCTTGCAGTGATGTCCTTTTGCCAGTTGCAAGGGATGCATTCCAAGTGCACGTGCAGCTGCTTCAGTCCTTGCTCAGGAAGCAGCTGCCGTTGCTGTAGCTTTGAGAAGAGGTTGCTGAACAGACCACGATGAAATTTTTTTGTGTCTCTCCATGTCACTGTCCTTAAAATAGACTGGTTTAGGCATTTTGGTCATTACCAACCTACCAGGATTTGCCCCCATGGAAATCCCGTAATACCCTTCCAGGAGAAGAGCACATCAAGGAGAGGCCACTGGTGCTCTCACAATGTGCTTGAAGTGCTTCATTAAATACCCACTAACAACCACGTTGGTCTCTTTTTTTCCATGTAGAAAGTGCACAATTATGCTGTTTGCACTTAATCATTTCAATTAATCTTTAGTAAATTACTCAGTACTTCATAATTATTTGCAGTTAATTTAGCGCCATCTTAAAAATAATTAGTTGTATAATATAAGCAATTAATATTTATTCAGGTTTTTTTCTTGCAGGGAGATGTATAAATTGTCCTCAGTGGCCTTCTGTACACCTAATTAGCACCTGTTTGAATTATTCTACAGGCTATGGACAATTCATTTGAAAAATAAATGGCATTGCTAGTTTTGTGAACTCCTTGCAAATACACAGTTGTAAAAATTACTTTTCAGGGGAATGCAAAAGCACGTTTTCATACATCTTCTGGGTTTATGAGCCAGGCTAGGCTTTTAGGCTATTGCACCTAAAATAGTTACTGACATTTTAAATGCAGTTAAGATGGAGGAAGTCTGATACCACTTTCCCATAATTAACTACAGCATCACAGATTTGTAGCCTGTTTTATTCAGTAATGAAAAAGGAAAGCAGTAAGACTTCAAGAATATAGATACTAGTGTAATTTTCACATTTCTGTATATGCATATACAGTTCAGAAGTTGAGAACACTGTGTTAAACTTGTGGAAATTAAACCAGATTGCTTCCATCTTGCAAGGAAGCTTCTAGGTAAATAGTAATTTTCTATTTAAATGCACAAAATACTGAGGAAAATAATTTGATCTTTCAAAAAAGATCTGAAAAAACTGTTTACAGTCTCCACACATACAAAATTGAGAAATCAAAAATAAAGATACTTTTCTGGAGGTGTGAAATGCGGGAAGAGACTTTAAGCTCCTATAGATCAGTGCAGTTTCCTTGATTTCAGTTTAACAATGTAAATCAACCCTGACATATGCATCTAGCCCAAGAATGGGAATTCCTGCCCATCGTTTTGCAGGTGCAGAAAATCAAGAGTAACTGCAGGGATTACAGAATGTGCTTAACTTTTGCATTGCCCCAGCACTGATGAGTGTCTCATGCCTGTAACACAAATCTGTAAGACATGGGATGCCCAAAGTCTGCTGGCATTTTCCCTTTCTAGGGCACAGCAGGGGCCTTTTCCAGCAGCAGCTGGTTCTACACCTTGGAGCTGGGCTACAAGGAGATATTTATTCTGTGAGTATCTCCTAGGGTAGAAATTCTTTCTCAGAGAAGGTTCACTGATACAGATCAAGCTTTGAGGCAGATCAAGCCTGATTTTTCTGTTTCATGTTAAAACAGGATCCAAGTCTTGAAATGGTCTCAAAAATTAAGTGAGACTCGTTGGAGAAGACTGATGGGAGCTTTGATGTCTTCAGGGAAGCTTGCACAGCAGAGGGCAGGCAGCTGTGCTCTGCCTCAGCTGAAGCTTGTGTGTCTTTGTGTTCAGTTTCAGGTAAAATTATCCAGGAGTCTCCAGATTAACAAAATGACAAATTCCTGAGTTGCTGCAGTTCTATAGGGAAGAAATTAAATTTCTTCTGAACAGAAATGAACATTATTCTATATTATGCTAATCATCCAGCTTGGAAGGAAACCAAAGCAGGATGTTAGGCCTCACAGAGATCCCCCTGAGTGGGGTTGGGTTTGGTGCAAGGCTCAGAGTTTACCTGGTTGTCATGGAAGAGCACATCTACCCTCTAGTTCTGTTTTGGGCTGGAAAAAAGCTCAGGATTATGGCTCACAGGTGACAAACCACGTGTAGGCAAAAGCTGTAGACAAGTCCACAAAGCAGGCAGGCAGTCTGTGGGGGTCAGTGAAAAATGAGGAGATGCATTGAACTGACTTATTTGAGATTTTGCATTAGGGGTGAGCAACAGGGTTGAAACCTCCTCCCAAAACACTGCAGCTGCAGATGGGAGCAGGCTTTTGGAGCAGCAATACTATAGAAAATGTTTTTTGTATCCCAGTTATTCTATGGAGCCCTATTGGAATAAAAATGGAAGCCAGTACACCAAACCTTGCAATTTGTTGCATAATACAGCTACTTCCTGATCTTTGGTATCAGAACTAACACAACATGAATGTTTACACTACACTGGGATAGAAACTCTAGTAAAATATGTGCTTTGCCATTTAGCTTTTTAAATAACTAGTTTATGGCCTCCTAGTCTGTTTTAGTTCATTTTACTTCACAGGAATTAATAGGCTGCTCCATTTTTATCTTACATTAGTTGTATCTTGGGTATTTTAAGTTCCAAAATAGATTGGTTTTGCCCCAGGCTGTATTCAAGCTCTAATAAATATTTCTATTTCCCAAGCATGTGTTTTATTTGCAGTATATCTGCTTATATTTTTATTGCATAAATTTGTCAATTTTCTTCAGTTTGTTTTCAGCATTGAATACAATACAAGCAATTGAAACAAACAGTCTGAGAGCAATGTCTTAAAAGAAGAACAAGGCTACTTTGAAAAGTTAAACAGCATGCTTTGTAAAAGACAGTGAACTGTGATTGGGAATAAAAATAAATAATTCACAGCAGGAAATTGTTGTTGTCCATTAAAATTTCTGTTCTTTCCCTCTGAGTGTTTTTCATCATCAGTGATGTAAGTTACAAAGCTTATAAAATCTTAAATATATTTTAATCTGTTCAGATGATGCTCTGACCAAAGGATGCAGACCTTGAGAACTGCTGAGGAACTCCATATTTTGGCCATAGTCTGGCAAGGAAAGGTCTGTTTCTTCAGCACATAACTGTTATTGTTCTTCCTTTCCTGAAATAAGCACAGTCAGGTGTAAAGGTGCCTGCCTGCTCTCCTGGGAGCTCTCAGTACCCCTGAAGAGATGCAGTATGTGCAGTGGTCTCCTGGGTAAGGCCACACACCTCCCACAACAGGTAGGACTTTTCCAAAACAACTTCCATTCCTACATAAATATTCAGAACTGAGTTCTCTACTGACAGAGTTCTTGCAGTCACTGTGTGCTCTATTAAAAGCCTTCCCTTTTCCATGGTTTTGATTAGGAGCACGTTGCTGCTCTGTCTTCATCTAGGCCAGTGTACAAGAAAAAGGAATTCCCTTCTGTCAGCTTCATGTTCTCATCACTTGTCAGTTACAAACTTTGCAGTTTTCCTTCATTTGAGGGGGGTAAAAAAATTTTTTTTTTTTTCAGATGTCTCTTCCTAAAGTGGCGCAGCAGAGACCTTTGCTGTTACAAGCATTTCTTACAGCTCATGTCCATGACCTTCTCTTCACTGCTCCATCAAAACAGATGGGTTTTTTCCTGCTTAGAAGTTGACAGGAAAGGTTTTCTCTCTTTTACTTCCTGTTCTGGTACTATTGGTTGAAGACTGTAGACAGACCACTGAAGCACAACAGTATCATGAACAAAATGTGTCTTGATTGTGTTTACATAACTGTGTGCCTCCTGTTTACCTACCCATTTTTTTCTTTGTCAATTTGTTTTTTGATTGCATAATGATTTGCATATTGCCTCCTAAAGCATCCACGACTCCAGCTGTCCCTGATTCTTTCAGAAGGGTTCCTATGTGAGGTCCAGGAATTGCATACAGCTCATCCCACCATGTATGGAGAGTGCTTTTTGCTAATATATTCGGTTTTGACCCAGCTCCAAAGATAATAGCCAACAGCTCTTCTCTGCCTATGCTAAAGGGATGCTTGTTCTCTGAAGTGCTGCCTCATAAAAGCCTTTTAAGGATTTCACATTCATCCTCTAATTAAGCAGGTGTCTAAATCTGCAAAGCTGCTTCATTCTGAAATCCAACCTGCCTCCACTTCAAAGGATGTTGTTTCTTTTCCCAAAGATGCTTTAAAAGTGCTTCTTTGACACTTCAAATTTGTAAGGTTATTTAAAGGCTTTGCTTCTCACCTGATTCCATATGTATTTTCCAAAAATACTCAGAATACATGAGATCTGATGAGGTGCCTGGAGGACATTCTTTAATAGTGGTGCTGGAGTTCATATCTTGGACTGAAGATCTTTAATTGCAGTGAGTAACTGGCTCTTCTGCTTAGCCTAATGACACAGGATCCATTCCATGCTTCTCCCATCAGGAATCTAAATCTTTCCTCTTTAGGTTTTTTTGTTCTTCTTGTTGTTTGGTTTTAGTTATGAGCAATATGTCAGTTTGGCTTTGAAACATCAGGAATTGGTCATAGCCAAACTCTGGGGAAAAAAGAATGCATTTGGCCTACCTTGTCTCAGGGGTTCCAACATGGAACAGCTCCAAACACAACCACTGACTTACCAGAATGATGTTTTGCCTTATGATACTGAGAGAGGCACTGTGACTTCAGTGTAGGAAGTCTTCCTACACTTCAGTTTTACATCTGAAAATAAACAGTCTTTTTTTGGAAAGAACGCTTGTGAAGTCATGATTAACTCAGGAACCCAACATAAACTACCACCATCCTAAAAGAGCAAACTGAAAATACTTCTGCTTGTGTAAGAAAAAGACAGGTTTTATTTGCATTTATTATGTCTTCAAGGAGACTCAGAGTTAACTTTAGAAGAAATAAGGAATTCCAAAGGAAGAGAAGCCCATGTCCTACACCTACAGGATTATGTCCTACAACGACAGACTACTACTTTCCTATCTTGCATGTTTTCAAGAAAACAACATATGGGTGAAAGGAATTTGCCAGAGCAAGCAGAAGGAGATTACACCAGATGTGAGCCCTGTTCACTCACAGCGGTTACTCTGTTTTCTTGTGGAGTTTTGGCTCTGCAGCACAGATCCAAGGTAACTCCTAGAGCCTGAAAACCCCCAGAGGATACTCCATCCTTATAGGGTTGCCTCCCCTGGTCCCACAGGCATTGTACCCTGCTCCCAAGGGGTGAGGACACAGGGTGTCTCACAGCAGGACCCCATGTTCTGCCCCAGGGTTCTCAGTGGCTCCCACATCATGCTGCCATTCCCTTTTTTAAAGTACGTGCAGACAATGTTATGGATGCTCCACAGGTAGCCCAGAGGGCATGAAGGAAAGGAAGAGAGTTTCTGCTGATCTTCCTCCATCCAGGAGCACGAAGGAATGAATTATGCCTGAGACACCCCTTCTGTTTCAGAGCTGCCCTTTAATAACTGAAGGCCTCTTTTTCATATGACTCATTATTTGTGGATGCAGGCAAGTGCTGGGGCAGCAGGAGGCTGCTCCCTTATCCTATTGCACAAACTGTTACAGTGCCTGCTCTCTGTTTTCTCAGCCACAAGTGGGTAGACTTTTCTAGCTGCAAAATCAATATTTTCCATTACAGAGTAACTTGGTCTGCAGAACTAGAAAGTATCTTGGTCCTGCTGGGTCTAAAATGTGAACAACCTCAGATCTTTCAGGAATTAGAAACTTCTAGGAGTGGCAGTGGCTTTGCTTTTCCCTGGAAAGCATCCATGGTACACACACACACCTGGTATGCACTGCTGTGTTCCTCTGGGGAGGTCACAGTTTAGCACTTGTCTTTCTCAGTTCCACCTTAAATTGGATGTACAGTTCTTGAGACACATTTGGTGCATCAATTTCCTCAGGGAATCTCTTTAATTTAAGGAAAGGTGCAGAGACTCCAATTAACCTCAGATGAAGAGCCCCATAGTTCATTGTCTGTCTGGGAAAATGAACCTCAGGGAGCAGCACTCTTCCATTGCATGTCAGAACCACAATGAGAACTCATGGTTTTGGCTCCTACTCTGGCATGTAACCTATTAGAACAGTGTGAACAAACACATTCATTAACCTCCCAGAGCCTTAAGTTTTTTTTCTATGCAAAGAAGAAATTGTATTTGCCATGGGTGAAATCTGGAAAAAAAAAAATCAAAACAAATTAAGAACATCAGCATGTGCTAAGTCACTTCACAGTGGTTACTTCCCTGACCTTTTCTTACAGGCAGAACAGGAATTCTTTGGGGTAAGTGCACTGGTAAATGCACTGACTTTCTGATGTTACTCACAAGAAAATGTTCCTATCCACAGACAGGCAAGGAACTAAGAGTAGCAGCTTGTTTTGTCTGAACAGTCAAAAGCACAAGGCTGGTACTTGCCCAGAGCAAAATGAGCTAATAGGAATGATTCCTCCTGTTGGATGCTCCCTGCTAACTCCTGATCACTCATCCCTGGGCAGAGCAGAACTTACCAATGGGTTCCATCCTTACAGAAACACATGGCAGCCCATGCAACAGCAGCAACATTCAAACCTGTTGTGGCTGAAAAAACTACCTGTTGATGTCACCTCTTTGCCCCAGTCAACAGCTGCATTCCAAACTGGGATCCCCAAAACTGACACTAGAGTAAAAGGTGGCCCCAAAATGATGCAGAGCACACCTATAGGGTCATTCTCCCTTTACATTTTGCCCATGCTGGCAGCCAGGAGCCATCTCCACCTCTGCTATTACTCAATACTCAACTCTGCCTCAGAAATTAGGCTTGTCTTGAAAGTGGACAGATCAGCAGGAGTCTTGCATTGTCATCAATTTCTCTTTCCATGTATAGCCAATGAGCTGTGCAGAAACACCTGCATGTACCTGCAGGTTTCTTCAGGTCCTTTTGTGAGAAAAGCTGGTTTATCTAACAGACTCCAGAGGGCTGGCGCACACTGCAATTTCAAAAGGAAAAAATGTATTAAATATAAAAATAATACTGCCCCTAAAACAAGTGGAATATTCCTCTCCGTGAACAAATTAATTAGACACACCTGAGACTCCCATGTGTTAGGCAGTCCCTCAGGGTTTGTGTCTGGGCACACCTCTTGCTCCCTGGGCAGCACAGAGCTGTGGGATCTCACAGAACATAAGAGAAGAGACAGTCCTGCTCACTGCTGGGTGTTTTGTTCTCCTGAAAAAGGGCACAGAAATCACTAGAGGCCATGCTGTAAACAGCCAAAAGCACAAACCACCTTGGAACATTTCATACTGGCCAGCTACAGTGGGCATTCTTCTGTGGATAGCTAGGCTTGTAGTCCTTAACATATCTGGGACTTATTCTAGGGAAAAATAAAGACAGAGTATTTCTGCTAGCATTTCTGGGGAGCCAGACTTGGGGCACAAGGCTGCAGAAAATGTAGAAGTGGCTGAATTACAGACTCTGGGTTAGATATAAAAGGGCTTAATTCATCATTTACTGAGATCAAAACAAGGCAGTGATATAATAATTGATTTCAAGGTGCTTCACTTTAATGATGGTGTGAGACAGTACTTTGTGCTGTCACATGAGCAAAGGTCAGTGAACTGTCAGCCCTCATTACTTAGGCAAATGTTCTTTTGTGAACTCCCAAATGACTTCATGGTACATGGTAATGAGTACACGTCTGTAATGGTTATCTTCAAAAATCAATAAGCATAACGTTTAGAAAGAAGGCAAATCAGTAAATTGAAGGAATCATAATTAAAGGGTAAAAAAAAAAATACAAAAAGAGAAAGGCTTTAAAAAAAAAACACCGTAAAAAGCACAACTCAAAGAGTCCCAGAGAGAAGACCTAAAGAATTGTCCATTCCTGGGTGAGCTGTTGGCCCATCTCTGTCTAAATACCCTGTCTCAGAAAAGAAAATAGAAAAGACAAAGGTACGAGGTAAGTTCAAAAAACTTGCAAACTCATAAAGAATAATGGAATCAGTCATGCATGGTGTATATTACACCTGCCTCCAGGATTTCACTTTATGCTCTGAATTTGCTGCAACAATGGATCCAGGGTGCCCAACACCCTTGTTCCACCCCATGCAGGGCACATTTCCTGAACCACTGCAAAACCCTAACCTGGTTTTGATATCCCTTTTGCTTTGTAAACTTTTCTATTTAGCATGTTGAACTGCTTCCCATCATGCTCCTGGATCCAAGCTGTCTTCCAGAACATTTTTTTTCTCATATTTGTTGTTAGACTATCAACAGATATTCATTAACCTTTTGCATGCTATTTACTTATCATTCTGCCTTTACAATATCTCTGATTAAAATAATCACTCTAGATCTCTCTTTCAGTTCCACTCCAAGAGGAGCTTTCCTTCTGCCTCTTATCAGTATTTAGCACCTGCCTTTGAAGGGAGGTCTAGACATGAGCAAAGTCATTCAGGAGGGAGAGCACCACCACTTTTGATAGCAGTCTTCAACAAGGCTCCTCAGCAGGGTCTGGGGTATGCCCAGCAGGTGTAAGGCAGGTGAAATATTCCCTCCCCTAAGCAACAAAAAAAGAGGTGGTGTTTTCCCCCCTCCCACTTTCAACCTCTCACTTAAATTAATCACCACCAAATTCTATATATTGTTTGCCCCAGACTCATCATCTTCATCTTGGAGGGGAGTAGGAGGAATAAAATGAGAAAGAGCAGCCGATCATAGTAACAGAAAGAAGCAAACTGCACAAAGTCATCCTTATTCATTTGTTTGTCCTGGATAGGAAAAAAATGTATTAAATATAAAATAATACTGCCCCTAAAACAAGTGGAATATTCCTCTCCGTGAACAAATTAATTAGACACACCTGAGACTCCCATGTGTTAGGCAGTCCCTCAGGGTTTGTGTCTGGGCACACCTCTTGCTCCCTGGGCAGCACAGAGCTGTGGGATCTCACAGAACATAAGAGAAGAGACAGTCCTGCTCACTGCTGGGTGTTTTGTTCTCCTGAAAAAGGCACAGAAATCACTAGAGGCCATGCTGTAAACAGCCAAAAGCACAAACCACCTTGGAACATTTCATACTGGCCAGCTACAGTGGGCATTCTTCTGTGGATAGCTAGGCTTGTAGTCCTTAACATATCTGGGACTTATTCTAGGGAAAAATAAAGACAGAGTATTTCTGCTAGCATTTCTGGGGAGCCAGACTTGGGGCACAAGGCTGCAGAAAATGTAAAGTGGCTGAATTACAGACTCTGGGTTAGATATAAAAAGGGCTTAATTCATCATTTACTGAGATCAAAACAAGGCAGTGATATAATAATTGATTTCAAGGTGCTTCACTTTAATGATGGTGTGAGACAGTACTTTGTGCTGTCACATGAGCAAAGGTCAGTGAACTGTCAGCCCTCATTACTTAGGCAAATGTTCTTTTGTGAACTCCCAAATGACTTCATGGTACATGGTAATGAGTACACGTCTGTAATGGTTATCTTCAAAAATCAATAAGCATAACGTTTAGAAAGAAGGCAAATCAGTAAATTGAAGGAATCATAATTAAAGGGTAAAAAAAAAAATACAAAAAGAGAAAGGCTTTAAAAAAAAAACACCGTAAAAAGCACAACTCAAAGAGTCCCAGAGAGAAGACCTAAAGAATTGTCCATTCCTGGGTGAGCTGTTGGCCCATCTCTGTCTAAATACCCTGTCTCAGAAAAGAAAATAGAAAAGACAAAGGTACGAGGTAAGTTCAAAAAACTTGCAAACTCATAAAGAATAATGGAATCAGTCATGCATGGTGTATATTACACCTGCCTCCAGGATTTCACTTTATGCTCTGAATTTGCTGCAACAATGGATCCAGGGTGCCCAACACCCTTGTTCCACCCCATGCAGGGCACATTTCCTGAACCACTGCAAAACCCTAACCTGGTTTTGATATCCCTTTTGCTTTGTAAACTTTTCTATTTAGCATGTTGAACTGCTTCCCATCATGCTCCTGGATCCAAGCTGTCTTCCAGAACATTTTTTTTCTCATATTTGTTGTTAGACTATCAACAGATATTCATTAACCTTTTGCATGCTATTTACTTATCATTCTGCCTTTACAATATCTCTGATTAAAATAATCACTCTAGATCTCTCTTTCAGTTCCACTCCAAGAGGAGCTTTCCTTCTGCCTCTTATCAGTATTTAGCACCTGCCTTTGAAGGGAGGTCTAGACATGAGCAAAGTCATTCAGGAGGGAGAGCACCACCACTTTTGATAGCAGTCTTCAACAAGGCTCCTCAGCAGGGTCTGGGGTATGCCCAGCAGGTGTAAGGCAGGTGAAATATTCCCTCCCCTAAGCAACAAAAAAAGAGGTGGTGTTTTCCCCCCTCCCACTTTCAACCTCTCACTTAAATTAATCACCACCAAATTCTATATATTGTTTGCCCCAGACTCATCATCTTCATCTTGGAGGGGAGTAGGAGGAATAAAATGAGAAAGAGCAGCCGATCATAGTAACAGAAAGAAGCAAACTGCACAAAGTCATCCTTATTCATTTGTTTGTCCTGGATAGGGAAAAAAAAACCAGACTTGGTCTGAGCAAACTAAGTAGGAAGTTATAAAATGTCTTCTGTGAAGCAAAAGGAAGGTTATACTCTAACATCAGAGAAAAATCACAGGGCAAAAACATTCTCAGATTTTATTCCTGTTATTGGCACCTTTTATTATTACATATGAAGGAAAATTTACAATCTGGCAAGAAAATTAAAATATGCAGAAAAATATTAAAATCTTTGTGTTACTAAAGGGTAAATATTTTCTCTTAAGACTATATTGGGTTTGCTTCTCTGTTAGACTTCAGCTTTTCTTTCTTACCATCCTTTGCAATACAAATTATGTAGAGGAACAAATTTATTATTCCACTCAAGAGGCAGTTATGAGTACATGTAACTCATGAGCTGAGGTGAAGGCTTAAGCTCATCTTTAACCCATTCTTTAGTGTATAAAGAATATTTGATAACCACTGTGCTTTCACCAAAGGGAGGCTATCCATAGGAAATTGGGATGTGGTGCCTGCTGGACTTTATGGCCCTTGTGCATGATGACTAATTGATCAATGAAAAAAACAGATTACACAGTTCTCCAGTTCAGGAATAAGTGCTTTTTTTCCTGTCTGGGACCTAATGAGAGAAGGATCCCCAAGAGTCACCCACTAAGGAAGAAACAAGCAGTACATATAGTATAATGATGTGAATTCAATACCCACCCAATTTATTTTAAAATACATCTGTGCACATCCTTTGAAGATATCCTCTGGAAGAAATTCCTTTGTAATCTGTCCTGTTCCCCTGGGGTTGGCAAACATCTGTGTGTGCAGCAGGGGAGAAGATGGGGGAATTTATTTTATCAGGTTTTCTCTCGTTAGGTTTACCCTTCCTTAGAGTCTTTCAGCTTCTCTTCCTCTCTTAATGGCTTCCCTCAGACATTTCCTTTCAAGCAGTCCTACCCTGTGCAAGATCCACATTTGACTTAGATACTTAATTCAAGCAATTTATACCAAGGGTTACTCTAATGCCAGACAGCTGGACCAAGCCCACTTCCATATGAAGGCAGAGGCATGTGCCCAAACCCCTTTGATCCTGCTTCACATCTTCCTCCAGATGCACTAATCAACAGCCAGCAGCAAAGTGAAAACTAAATAATATTGGTTTATCTTTTGCTCCTTCAGCAATAAACCCTCTCATTTGCTACCAGAGGCAAAGATAAGCCCTGTAAAGAGGTCAGAAACCCCAGCATCTGTTTTGTTGATTTATTCCCACATGGAATAAAATAATTTATTTGGAATAGCTTATTAGACAGTTGCATCATGTGGCGTTTTCCTTCTTCTAAAAGAAGATTGAAAATGATCAACACAGCGAGAGAGAGAGAAAGAAGATACACACCACAGTGTGCAGTGGCAAAAGCATTGGCCAAGGCAAAAAACGGGAAAGGAAGGCGAGCTGAGGAAACAGGAGTGAAAAATGATAGTGAAAAAATACTTAGTAAGCTCTGATTTCCAGGACTAGGCTTGCTGAACTCTTCTCACACAAAATTTCACAAAAACATCAATAAAGATTGGAATACTTTAAAGGTACTTAAATAGAGCAGGTGTACAGACCCTATGGGAGCTTCACAGCAATATGGTTTGAATCTGCTATATGTAAAAAACCCATCTAGAAAATTTGGCTGAAAATATTTGAGTGACTGTCAAGTGGAGAAGAAAGAGGTTGTTTTTAATGATAGTTTGGGGCTCAAATATAGATTAGAAAATAGACTAGCTTTGTCTCACCCTTCAAAAAGGTTGGCTGTTCCTAAGGCAGGTTCCCAAGGCAGGTTCCTAATCAGGTGCCAGATTAGGAGCTTACACGTGGTTTTGTACACTTTCCACGGGTTCAGCAGAGGACATCCCTCCCTCCTGGAGCTGACCAGAAAAGGAAAGGCTTTGGTGAGTGTTGTCCCCAGTGGTAACCAACCCCAGGGGACAGGGGCAGGACATGGGGCCAGACAATGCCCAGGACCGTGGCCCGAGAGCCCTGGGCGCTGCAGCCCTCTCAGGAGGAGCTGGCCAGGTGGCCATGTCCCCCTCAGGGGAGCTCAGGAGCCCAGCACAACTCCAGCCCCAAAAACAAACCCTACACGAGGCATCCCTGTCCCTGACAGTAGCGTGGAGGGGACACAGCCCCGGCCACCCTCATCGAGGGAGGGAGACACGCTGCCAGGCATGGAGCTCATCCCCTGAGAGCTGAGGCACACCTGGGGCTCCTTGGGTGCTCTATCAGCCCTGCCACTCCCGCTGGTGTGGTACGGTGGGGTTTGGTGCTCGTGGGGACAGCTGGGGCTGTGTGAGGGACGTGGCTGACCCAGCCACCTCCGTGAGGGGAATCGGGAGAGCCCCGAACAGACAGCGACGGAAGGGGAGGGGAGGGGAGGGAAGGGGAGGGAAGATGTCGGTGAGGGGGTGAGCGAAGCAGAGGAGAGGTGTCCGGTCGGCTCCTGGGGGCTGAGGGACGACGTGCCGCGGAGCTGCTCCTCCGGCCCGGCCCGGTCCCTCTGCCCATGACCGGCTTTGCTGTGGGCCGGTTTTTTAGTGGTTTGCCCCGTCCGTGCAGTCGCGTCGGCGAGAGCTCGGCCTGGCTGTGCCTCCCGTGCCGCTCTGGGGGTTTGTGCAGGGCCGGGACACTTCCCTTCCCTGAGTCAAGGGAAATATAGGTTGGATATTAGGAAAAAGGTTTGTTACAGAAAGGCTGATAAAGTTCTGGATGGTCTGCCCGGGGAAGTGGTGAAGTCACCATCCCTGGGTGTGTTTAACAAAGCCTGGATGTGGCACTGGGTGCCAGGGTTTAGTTGAGCTGTTGGGGATGGGTTGGACTCGATGATCTTGAAGGTCTCTTCCAAGCCAGTGATTCTGTGAATTCTGGATTCTGTGAATTCTGTGCATTCCCTCCGGCTCCCCTCAGGGCCGGTTCCCGTGTCCCGGCGGGTCCCTGTGTGCCGGCTCGGTTGCTGTGGGGCCGCGGCACGCTCGGGGCTGTGTCCCCGGGAGAGCCGGCTCAGGAGCCGCAGTGCCGCGGTCACGGCCCTCCGGGCTGCTCGCCCCGGCGGGTTAAAAACCTCCTGCAGCGTCTCTTCCTGCCCGCTTCACCTGTCCGGCTGTACTGTTGTGCTCTTCTTCCCACACTTTTCACCACAACCCCCTTATTGAGCATGGGTAAAACAGAAACAGTAAGTGTAAAACGTTGCATCGTGCATAGATGAGCGGTAAAGCACTCTTGGGTGTGCATTGTTCCAGCTCTGACCCTAACCTGAGAAAAGTTCTCATGTTGTCCTGGATCTAAAGAAGCAGTGCAAAATCTCTCTTATACCCCATCTTCTCTAATTTCTGAGACCTTTGTCTTCGTTTGCTGTCAGTACTTAGTGCTTTGAAATGAGAGATCACAGTGGGATGTGCTGTGCCTATTCATAGACAGGCCCCTCCTAAAGATGATAAATTCCAAGTAAAAGTGGGGGGAAGTAAAAGAAAGAGAAAACAGCTTGTGCAAGGTCATGCAGAGGTCACTGGAGAAAAAAAAAAAATTGTGTTTTTAAAAAAAAAGAGTGACAATTCCAGTGTTTTCCACCTTGATCCCCACATCACTGGCAATGATGACCCAGCAGCATGAATAGATGTCAATGGTGCAATGTCATCATCTATATCTGGTGTCACGGGCTTGAAGGTTTCTCTGACATAACTCAGATGATTTTGCAGAAATAGAAATTTCAGAGAAGAGCTACTTGGACTGTGCATGTGCTGGCAATTGTGAAAAGAAAAGCGATGCTCTTGGTTGTGTGTATGTCAGCATTTTCGATCTTATGGACAGAAAGTTGAAGAGAATTTAGAGAGTGATAACCAAAAGCAGTGTGGAAGCATGAAATTTATAAGGAAGCTTTCAGTCAAGGCGGATTTGTTTTAAGAACCCTTAATGAAAGCTAAAGCTATGTTATGGTAGTGCAGACAATAAATAAGAGAGAACAACTAAGTAAGGCTCCACAAATCCCAAGTACAAAGTTTGTTTAGGGAAATTCACAGAATATGCACTTGGAGATATCTCCATCCCTTGGTTTTCGATTTGAACCTGAGCAAAAAAAAGGAGAATGAAAATAATTTTATCTTAAACACCCCGCTAAAAATGCAGAATGCCAACATTCTACAGTTGGTCTCTTGTTTACTGCTCTCCTTATTTCCATCTCCCATTTCTCTCCTCTGCATGCAGGCATATATAGAAAATAAAATTAATTAGAGAATTTGTATTAATCCTTAGTTGCAAAGTTTTCTTGACTTTTTAAGAGTTAAAGGCAGATTTACTCCTCCACAAACATCTAAATAATGTTCACTCTCTAGTCCCCTGTCTCTTCATTAAATTTTACTTTTCAGTTCTTTTTAAAATTAGTCTTAGCAACTCGCCAATGCATTTTTCCACCATGGTGTAAATACGACTGACTTTTAGTAGGAGTGGTGTCTGCTGAAAGGCTACAGAGGCAAGCCTAGAGTCAAAATCAGGGTAAAATCTTAAGTAACTGGCTGCTCTGTTAATGCATAATCAGATTCTCTAGCTCCAGTGACTTTGTCAGTACACCATGCTCACTATATAATATAATTTCAAATCCATCCCCAAATGCTTCATTCACACTACTCAGCATTCCAAGTACCATTCCTCCCACCCATCTGTCTGGCACACGAATTGCCAAACACCTTTCCTCAGTTGGGTCTTTGTGAAGTTGATGCAAAAGGAGATGCAAGGTGGCTCTTGCTGAAGTCCTGCAGAGCCCCAGAACTGCTGTGCTGGAGGAGTGAAATCCAACAGCAGCACCAGGTTTGGTTCACTGGAGCCAGTGCTGTGTCTCCCTGGCAGACCTGGGGATCTTCAGGCTACATGAAATTCTTTCACCACAAGGCAATGAGTGTCTTTTTCTAACTTTTAAACAAGCATTTATGTAACCTTCATTTTATTGTATATTGGATGTCTTTTATTCTCATACTTTTCTGCTTCTTTTTTTTCCTTTTGTAGTAATATGAAATTAAATTAAAAATAAAGTAGCATTATTCATCCAGCAGGTAGTCAGTGGGCTTCCATTACTAATTGCAAGTAATGAGTGGCCCAGTTACTCCTGGTCGTAGGTCCAGTGGCTCAGCAATTGGTTCAAGTGAATCAAAACCAGCACACTGAGCCAATCCTTCAATCATCCATTGCTTTATTGCCACCTTCATACGGATTATGAAATGAAATAAGACAAAACTGATCTTACGCTGTAGGTTAAGTTCTGCCACTGAGCACTAAAGAGAAGGTTGAAGGATCAGCTTTTAAAGATGCTGTGTGACTAACCTGGAAATATAGGCATTGTCTGGCAGAGGGAGGGTCTACATTTTTGACTTTGTATTGATTTTGCTTGCCAGTTCAAGTACTATTTAAGCAAGAAACTATTCCTCTAGGGCCCTCAACTTAACAGTTATTGTAGCCTCCTTATCCTGTTAAAATGAAGAGAATCAGATTGCTCTGGGTTGAACAGCTGCTTGAAGTCAATCTCTGTCCACTGTTAAGGGAAACAACGTTAGTGAAGGGAAGCAGAAGGCAGCAAATCAAAATGATATCCTCAGAGCATTTTCTGCAGATGTCTCGAGAGTTCATGGGCTATTATGAAGCATAGAAGACATCTGGTCACATTTTTATAATCTCATCAGTGTATATAGAAAAGTCTTCTCCTGTTTACCTTGTCAAGAGCCGTGGAAAGGCTTATATATTTCTTTATATGCTTATTTATCTTATTGCTAGGGGAACATACTGATTCTTAACTATCCAAATCAGCTTGATGTGTCACTAAGTCACCAAGTTCTTTCACTGTAACATCTGACTCTCTCCTGCTTATTTATAGCTCTTCATTGAATCACTTTGTGAAGCAGGAGGCTTGGGGATATTTTTATACTGTGTTATGGGGCGTGTTGTCTTTCATCTGCAAGTGCTGTGAAATCACCCTTTCCTGCTCAAGAGTACTATTGTACTTTTGTTCAGTGTTAATGACACCTCGGTGTGGTTTGTGGGAACACTTTACTTCTCCCCTGGAAGGAGAATACTAAATTGGCTGATTCTGCAGGCACTATTGCAGCTTCCAAAATCCAGGCATGTTGAATTTTTTCTGGTGCCCTGCTCCCACAGGTTAACATGGACTGCCCAGCCACGTTTACTGGGGACTGTGGAATCCAAATTAGACCAAAAACATATTGCAGAACCTAATTTTGATGAACCAATATAGCAGGCTTTATTTACAGTGATTTGTCATCTTGACCTAGTTTGATGTGGACATTTCTTTCCTAAAAATTAATTAAAGCAGAAAAATATTCTGGCTTTATTTTGCCTGGAGGACAGCATATTGTACACTGTTGTGACATTTGACAGTGTTTCTTAAACCAAGACTTTTTGTTTAAATTGCCAACATACTGGCCAATTTATTTCATTTACATGGTCATGTTTCTGAAGACCACATAAGCCACGCTGCTATCCATGAGGAGTGTTTTTGCTGTCTGCCTCTCATTGCCCGTTTTGACAGGTCTGTATGGAATGTCTTCATTTATCTGCAAAACTAGTAATTTCTTCAGTCTTCCCTTCCACTTCTAGACCAACCCTAGACCTGTTTGTGATGTCCAGTCACTGTCCTCTTCCACCTCTGCCAGGGATACAAGCAGCTCCTTTGGAGAATGACATGGTGTTGCATGTCAGTGCTCACTGCCACTGTTTGCTGCAGTCTTAGGGGGTTTGTCTGAGCAAGGGCCAATTTTCTGCTACCTAAATTCTGCATAAACAAAAGTAGATACTTAATAGCTGTACCACAAGATTAAAATGTCAGACCTGCCTCATGCTATTCCAATTGTTGGGTCATACCCACAAATAAAAATAAGCTGTGTCCTTTACGAAGCAAAATTGTTCTTCCCACCCTGAATTCTGAAGAGACAGGAGTTCTAATGTGTTGTATACTTCCTAAAGGAACAGAGGAGTTGGATCCATTCATATGGAGGTCACTTCTTTGGAGGTTACATCCAATGCCTCTTTCACAAAGTGATGAAGGAGCCTAAGTGGTAATGCCCTGATTTCAGGGCTGGCCTGGGATGTTTCCAGGTGTTCTGTCACATTTGCCCTGGAGAGAGCAAGCTGTGCTCAAGCACTCGGTGCAGCAGGAGCTGCAGGAACCTGCCACCATTCAGTGAAAAGCATCAGCTGATGATGCCCCAATAAGGGCATGAGACTGGATGTAGTAGCCAGCATCAGCAAGACCCTGCCAGGTGTCTCTGCCTTGCGTCTTCTTTCAGCAGAAGATAAACTTCTGGATCTGGCAGTTGCAGCCTTCCTGGCCTAGGACTCTGCACCACTTCCCTTGGCAACAGCCTGGAGAGAACGCTGGATGATGGTGGCTCCTTGGCTAAGGATGTTGGAGAACAGGCTTCTTCTGCAAGAGGCAGGTGGGAGTGGCTTGTTTGTTTGGGGTGTGAGGATAGACATTAACTGGAGGTGAAGGGTTGCTTGCAGAAGGAGGAGCAATTGGCCACAGCTCATGAGAAAAGCGTGAGAAACCACTTAGGTGAATTGAGAAACTGGAGGGAGATAAGAAATCAAGCTTAAAGAACATTAAGTCCCTGTTGATGTATGGTGATGTAGTCTCACAAGAGGTTACAGTTTAGTTATAAGCAGTTCAGCATGTTGAAAATTCAAAAATGTGGGTCTGACTTTTCAGCACTCATGCCGTGCCTTGAGTATTGCAAGAATGATGGGGTTCTTCAGCCTGGAGAAAATGAGCCTTAGTGGGACCTCATTGCTCCCTACAACTACCTGAAAATAGGTTGTAGCAAGGTGGGGTTTGGTCTCTGCTCCTAAGAGGACAAGAGTAAATCGCCTCAGGATGTTCCAAGGGAGATTTAAATTGGATGCTGGGAAAAGTTCCTTCACTGGGAGGGTGTTCAGGCATTGGAACAGATTGCCAGGGCAGTGGTGGGGTAACCACCCCTGGAGGGGTTTAAAGGACACAGAGCTGTGGTACTTGGGGACACAATTTAGGGGTGGGCTTGGCAGTGCTGGGTTGATGGCTGGGCTGGATGATCTTAGAGGTCTTTCCAACCCCAATGATTATATGGCTCTATGAAGATCCAAAGTCAAGCTGAGTTCAGAGCGTATTTCTTGCGTATTTCATCGTCTCACACAAAGACTGAGTTAAACCAGCCAAATGACGCAGCTTTTCTCTCACAGTGAGCAAGGCATCTGGTGCTTTAATGAGAGCTGTGCTACCCCAGAAATGTCTCATCTCCTCCCCAGTGCTTTGGCTCTATTTCCAGCCCTGCAGCACAGACATGTAATTGAAATGGTGTTGGAGATGAGGCTGGAGTGGGTGGTGTGTTCTGAGAAAGGGAAGTTCCCAGCCATCCTGTGGTGATCAGCTCATGCTATCCACAGGGAGAAAAATGCTTTGCTCCCTTTCTCCACAGGTGATGGTGGCACCATCTGCAAAGTATTTTGTTATTAAATGAAAAATAATTGCCTGTTTTGTCATAGTGGGAAGTTGGGGTTTTTTTTTCTCTTCTTGTCTTCAGTAAGCCTGTCTGTCCATTGCAAAGGGACTGTGGGCTGGTTTTGTGCCTGATGTGGTGCCCTGTGGGATCAGTGTTTCTGGAAGGAGGGGCACTGGGCCAGTTGAAGCAGAGCTATTGGTATTAGGTGTGTGTTGTGCATTTATTTCCTCTCCAGGGTTTTCATGTCAGTACTTGAAAACCATGTTTTGCTGGAGGGATGCCATCTGCAACTCCCAAAAGAGCAGCTAATGAATGTGCCAGTTCCTTCCTGGAGCAGTGCAAGAGAGCCTGTCCCACCTGGGTAAACAGAGCCTGTGCTCCTCCCGAGCCCAGGCCCTGCTGGCTGCAGCTCTGCCTGTGGAAAACGCTTGGACAGCCAAGGGACCTGGCACCGGTGACTTTTGCAGAACGTGTTGGTTTCCATGTTTTAGGTGCTTTATTTTTCCAAGGCTAACACACCCTCACAACTCACACAAGTTACATATTTGTCAGTGTGAAAAAGCAATAAATTTCTCCTCCTAACTTACCTGCAGCAAGAATAGTAAAGCTTTGACATAAGGTGTGAAATCATAGTGGAGTGCTTTTATTGACGCTTGCCCTAGAGCTAAATTACATTTTTCCAGGACTTCAAATGGAGCAATTTTAATCTTGTTCTGATTTGATAGTGCAGTCTGTTTTCAGTTCCTTGAAATGGGTTTTTCCAGCCTTGTTCTTTGTTTTTCCAGCCCTGCTCTCTGCTTAGCCAACAGATTGAACTTAGCGCTAGTAGGGAGCTTGTCCTGAAAAAGCAGAAGAGAGCAGGAAATCCAGTGCCTCACCAAAAATAGCAACTCACTCATGTTTTAAGAAATCAGATAATTGTATCCTTGCAAGGGGTGACCTACAGGTGAATTTGCTTAGTTCAGATTCCTTGTGGGCAAGGAACCACAGGGGAGAGCTCCATTATAAGCAGAGGATATTTACTCAAGAACTACTTAAATGCCTTTCTGGACATACCATTTTTCTATTAAAAGATTCAAGCTTTTCTTAAAAACAAAGGGAAAAATCCAAGTCGTCTTTAAATGCCAGCTTTCTTGTTGCTATGGTTGCTAAAGCATTCTTTGTATGGTTCCCCCAATACATCATATACGTTTTTTTAAAAAAAAAAAGCCTTGAAAAAATTGTTCAACTTTACCTTGTTATGTCAACGTGGGCAGTTTTTTTTTTTAATGCTACTGTGTTCTAAAGGTTACCTCTTGTGTCAACCCCATTAAAAAAATAACAGTTGCAGAAATGCCCACTGTCTTATCTTCTGTGTTCCAAAGTCCATCCTGGCCCACTCTCTCTGAAGGTGCTGGATGCTCTTGATTCCTTAATGAAGTGCTTCCCATGGAGTCCTGATTAATTTCCTGCACAGTACATGCACGAGTTTCCCATCGCACTTCTATCTCAAAAGTTTCTCAGACATCAGGCTGAGAATAGAGCTGTGCTTTGTTCCCCCTGTGCTGCTCAGTCATCCGATGTGTTTTTCTGGTTGAAGTGTTTTTAAGGGCCATTGAGGGATCCTGTGGCCATGTTATGTAAAAGAGCTTTAAAGAGCAATCTGTTTCTCTCACTTGAAGTTCCCCCAACCCACACACACAGGTGCTGATTTTGTGGCCGTAGTGATTCTCCCTTCAGAAAGGGGGATAGGGAAGTTAAAACACAGGCAGCATTTTAAAGCTGTCTGGAAGAGTTCTTAACCTCTATCTATCCCCTCTTCTCATTATCTCATGGATGTTCCTTTTGCTTCTCCTGCTAGAGCAGAGTTGTTACAGCCTGTTTGGGGGACAAGGTGAGAGTGGAGTCTCTGGGCACTGAATGCTAGAGGCAAGTGCTGGTCTGATGGTGCCCTTAGCAAGAGTGTGTGTATTGGCTCTATGCCTGGCCCTATTTTTGCTGTGCTTGGTGTGTTATGAGTGGTGCACCTGCAGTTTCAGTAGGATCCAGTGGTGGTCTCTTTCCAGCCCTATGTGTTGTGCAGTTGCCAGAGACTTTGAAGAAGGTGCTGTGTTCCTGCATGAAATTCCCCAGGTGAGCCACTGAAATGCAGGTAGGGGGGATGCACCATCAGGTCAGAGTGGTCCTGTGTGGAATTGGATGGTTAAACACAAAGATGGCATCATTCAGTGGCCACAACTGGGGAGCTGTGGTGATTTTTTTATGTGCATGTGTGTGTAGGAAGAATGGGATGACATATCTAAGTCATCATTCCCAGGAAAATGTGTGGCTGCAGGATGACTTTCCATTTCATTGGAGATGTAGGCAGGGAGGCAGCATATGTGCAAGTTACTTTTTTTTGTCCCCCCCTCCTCTTATTTCTGGCACACAAACAGGGAAAGTCAGTTTAAGAATGCCTGGGTGCCTGTAATTTCTGCTATCTGATTTGACTGCTTCTTTACTGCTGGTGAGGAAACACTTTCCTTCCCTGCTCTATAAAATACCATCTAATGCATACATCTAAAGCAGTGACTAGGTGTTCTCTGCAGTCTCTCATTTGATGTGCCCTGTCAATTTACTGGTCTTCCTTCCTGTCTCTGGTGTAGCCCAACACTATCTGCCTGGCTCATGGGTAGTTTAAGCAGTAAAGTTTGATAAAATCCTTATGTTGCCTTTTTTGTTTGCTTCTGTATCTAGCTTCTGAGAAATGACTTTGGGTCCAACCCTGGCATAAGGAGGAGTTTTAATATGAATACAAAATTTGCAAACTTAAAGTTTCCATTCTGGAGGGAACCAAAGGAGATTGTTTGTCTCCCAATGGAGAGTGAGCATCTGGTTTCTTGCTGCCTTGCTGGGGCTGGGGGACTCAAGGGCTCGCAGTTGAAGTGGAGGTGCTGTGTGGGGCTGTGGAGATTTGTTGTTTGGGACATTCAGTCTACCAGAGAAGGCCCTGAGAAATGAGGTGCTTTGACCAGAGAGCTGGAGAAGGTGATCTGTTCTGTGGGATCCCTTCTGGATCTGGAGGGGGATACTGCTGAGTGGGGGAAGCTGGGCCTGTATCAGCTACTGTCAGATGGGAGATTAAAGAGCAGAGGCCAGAGGTCCATTTGTAAGACTGATTTGCTCCCCAGGGATCCAGTTGAGCAGGGAGGGACATATGTGGCAAAGAGCATAATTCTGATTCTTTGGTGAGAGCAACAGATACTGTACCTGCTGCTGGTGACTTCATTTTAATGCCACTATCTCCTCTGTTCAAATGCTGGCAAACTCTGCTATGCTGCTGACCTGTGGCAATTGCTGTTTCGTGACCTTTCCTTCAGTGGTTATAATTGCTGGTTCCATCCTACATTTTCAGAAATCATTTTAGTGTAAGTAAGACAGCGATTCCACCTCCTGAACATGACAAAGGGTTGTCCTAGCCATCGTTAGGTGTAAAGACACTGCTGCTCAGTGACAAGTTGCAATTCTGTGAGGAGATTGCACCCTCCTAGGGTGCAGGGATGTATAAAACTGGGAGAGAGCAAAGTTCATCATCATTTCAGTAATTCTGTTAGTGAACTTCTGCCTGCAAAGGTGTCTTCTGCTGTTATCATTAGGCCATTAACCTTAGCAGTACTTCTTAGTATGCAGTCTGCCTGAGCAAAATATGTCAGAGCATCTCTAAACTCAGCAGAACTCCATAACCCGCTGACATTTAGTGAGGAGACATCGTATTCTGAAGAGCAGGTAGAAAGTGTGTAAAAGTGATTGTGGATTCAGGAGTACTGGCTCTCTTGTGGTGAGCATAATCCTTTTAATACTCACTCTACTGCAGCTCTGAGATTCATTCATTTAATCTGAAACATCTTGAGGGAAATGAATGCAGGCAAGTTCAGATCAATTATCACACCAAAAAAAAAGAAAAAGCTTGCATTTCTCTGGGCAATCTGTGTGTGCTGTAATGTCAAGCTGTGCATGAGAATGTTGCCACAAAGAAAGGTAGTATGCTTTAATTAGCAGTCACAAAAATGAAATATCAAGGTGTTATTTCGATGACTAAGAGCCAGACATGTACAGATTGTGATACAGGAATGTTCTGTAGATACACTACACTCAGAGGTGCTTTTCCCCAGGAGGATATTGCGTGCATTAGACACTCAGCACATGCGTTTGTACTTCTTTTTTTGTAAGGTTCATATAAATCAAGCTGGAAATGGCTTTAAATGAAGTGCTATTTCTGTAGGTGTATATCACAAGTACAGTTGGATGGGAACTTTCCAAGCTTGGGGGTTTTTCCCCCTAGAAGAGAGAGTCTGCTGGAAAATGTCACTTATGTCGAAACCAAAATGTTTGAGGAAACCTGGCTGTTTGACAACCTATTGCTGACACATTCGTGAGTCTCTGGTAGAGGGCTGTGTGGTTTCTTGCTGCCTTGTTGATGCTGGGGAGCTGAGGGACTCAGTTCAAATGCAGGCTCCATGTGTGGTCTGAGAGCTTTGGGATGCTCAGGCCCTTGTGGGTTCTCAGGTATGGGGTCTAGAAAGGAGAAGCTGGCTTCAGTGTGAGGTGGCTTACTGTAATTTCCTTGGCAGAGACCCTCAAGAGGTTCAAGGGTTTGTCCTTCTCTGTAGGATCCCACTGATGACTTCAAGGACTTGTGAAGTCCCTCAGAGTAAAAAAACAGAAAATCCTCCAGAGCTGGGAGCTGTTAAACTTTTATTAAACTGTTCTGCTTCATTCAGGGAAAACAAAACAAAACAAACAGTTTTCTTCTCTAATTTTTTTTTCTTCCACAATGTCCTTAATTCTGGATATTTCTAAATTTCTTCTTCTTGTTCTAATTCAGAACAAAGCTCTCACAAAATACCAGAATTTCCCATAGGAAAGAGATCCTGAGTTTTTTCAGTCTGTGTACAATGTCTTTGGATTTGGTCCCTGTGGGGATGGTGCTTGCAAAGGAGATAGTAAAGCTTCAGCAGGCCACTAACTGGGCTTTGCTTTTTAAGAACCATTTCTGGGCCCATTGTTGAGATGGATTGGAAACATGGGTGTTCCTGCTTTTGCTTATTTCCCTCACAGCACTCTGAAGCAGTCATTGTAACTGCATCCTGTCACCCCTTCATATGTACTTTGTGATGCACATGTTAGCCTCGTTTGACTTCATTATTCCAGCATAGGAATGTCTCATATTTTACTTGATTTTTTTTTAATTAAACTATTTCTAGAATTAGAGTTCACACACACACAAAAAAAATTAAAATTAAAGTACAGAACAGACAATAAATCCTTTCATTGCATTAGGCCCTGTCTAGCTGATTTCTCATTGCCTGTCAGGTCTAGAGCTTAATGATTTGAGATGTTGTTCTGGGCTGAGCTGAGAGCAAACCTTTAGCTGAGGCTATTACCTGTAAGGCACGGGGTAGTATTTCTTCTGCAATGAAAATGAGCAGTTGTCACTTCTGCCAGATATCTGCTCTGTTTTGTCTGCTCTGCATGGATCTGGAGTGGATTATTTACACTGGATTCTCACATATTCTTGTCACAGGAATGGCTGCTAAACAGAGCTGACATTTGGGAAGGAGGAGCAAAGAGGAAACTGCCCAGTCCATTTTATTACTTATTGCCTCATTAAATTTTAAAATTGGAAAATAAAACAGATTTTGCGACATTTAATTATCAAGTCAAGCAATATCAGTTCTTCAAACTACATATAGTTTATGCAATGGAATATGAGGTGTCTGAAATAACCCATGAGTACAATTAATCCCCTTTGAAGTCTTATTTGATAAATTGTTTCAAGGGCAACTAATCCATGTAATCCAGAGGAAAGGCAGGACCATAGGGCCAAAATTCATTCGTTGAACATTTATTTAGCCTCTAGCTGAAGTTCATAGTGCTGGAAAATCAGGTCTTCCTTATGTAAAGGTCTTTGAATTGAAGACTGTGAAAGCATCTATCTGATTTAGGCTTCTGATAAAAAATGAATGAAATTGTTCAGCCAAACCCCTGTTCAGGACCCACAACAAAGCACGAATATGCACAGGGGAAATGTTAGTGTTGCATTGTGTTTGCATTGCCCCTAGACGAAGGCAGGATTGATTAATCTGACTCCATGTTCTCAGAAGACTAATTTTTTATTTTATGATACTATATTATATTAAAAGAATAATTAACTATACTATACTAAAGAACACAGAAAGGATACTTACAGAATGCTAAAAAGATAATAATGAAAACTCCTGACTCTCTCCAGAGCCCCGACACAGCTTGGCCCAGATTGGCCAAAGAGTGAAAACAACTCCCAGCAGAATCCAATGGAACAATCACCTGTGGGTAAACAATCTCCAAACACATTGCACATGAGCACAGCACAGGAGAAGCAAATGAGATAATTATCCTTTTCCTTTTTCTCTAAGGCTTCTCAGCTTCTCAGGAGAAAAATCCTGGGTGAAGGGATTTTTCAGAAAATGTGAATGTGACAGTGTTGCATCTCATCAGCAGTGCTGGCTATCACTGAGAGTTTCTCTGTGGTGGACAAATCATTGAAATGAGCAAGAAGAAAAAACTCCCCTGGTTGCTGTTGGGTACAGTAAACAGCATAACTTGGAAGAGGTTTGGTTGGTTTGATCTATTACCTGAGGCAGGAGGAGATGGCACTGAGGAATGTCAGCTTTCAGATCAGCTGGGGCCACCTCGCACATCAGAGCCAGCAAATGCTTTTGTCGACCTCTGAGAGGTCTGGAGTTGACACATGTGTGAAAACCAGTGTAGGATCCATGCTCAGCAAAGGAGCAAACACTGAAATAGATGTCAATAAGTTCCACTAACAGCTTTAAAGCATCAGTGTCAGATGTTCTCAGCTGAGTGTAACAGGCTTCAAAATACAAACCCCCTGGAAGACAGGTAGTAAACACAGTTCATTGCTGACAGGCTTGCAAAATCCTCCTGCCCTGGAAAAAAGGAGAAAGCTGCTAGCACATGAGTTTCCTGGGAGACTTCTGTTGCTGCCATCCACTTCTCCAGAGGCTAAACTTTCATTTAAAAGGAAGAACTAACTTTTCAGCCCATGCAAAAGAAATCCTTCTGAGCATGAATGTTGGCAACTGCTTGACAGTGTACAAATGGTTTCTAAATCTGCCTCAGTTCAGCAGTGAAACAAATAGTGAGATTTCAGTAGCCACCTCTGCAGGTTTTTATTTTGAAGTACTCTACAGAGGCAACCATAGCATGGGCTATTCCAGTTCCTTTTTCTCCTTGGAAACACTCAGTGTTTGTGTTGCACCTCTTACAGCAGCAAGACCTCAAAGGCATGGTGTTGCCAGCCCAGGACATTTCCAGGTTTTTCCAAAAGACTTGAGAGGGAAGTATTTCTCCAGGAACAAACCACATGACCCTGTGGTTTTGCTATGCTAAGTGAGCAGACTTAAGGGTGTGGAGTATCTGCTTATTGAGTGCAGGCTCCAGAAGAGATTTAGAGGGAAAAAAAAGAAGTTGGGAGCACATTGCTCTTTAGATCAAGAATGGTTAGAGGCTGTGCAAGGGTGATTGCATGCCCCCTACTTCTCCCAGAGCAAAGAGGGGAATAATTTCTAGTTCCTGTGAATAAATCTGCACTTCAGATGTTATAATGATTCATTAAGCACATGGAGCTGAGACAATACTCTGGCATTAGTGAAATGTCATACGTAGATGACACATGTCTATTGTGTGGCAAGAGCAGAAAGAAGTAAAATAACAAAAATACTGCAATTGTTATAACTAAATTGTTGTTCATGTGGTGTAATGCCTGCTGGAACTATAACTTAGTGGCTGCTTTTCTCCCTTTATATTCTCCTCCTATTGCTTCACAAATTTTGCTGATAAAGGGAACCACGCTCTCTCTCTAAGTCCTTCAAAGCACAGGCATTTCTTCCAGGTGGCATGTGGCTTTTTACTTCTTTCTTCACAGCATGACTATCAATCATGGCACATTTCCCTCCACAACTATGTGTCCACAACTCGCCATCCCTTTTCTGTTCACAGTTGCTTGTTGTGCTAAAGTACCAGCCTTTCATTTATACTCTTGCTAACCATTCTGCCCAGCAGTAGGAGGATTATAATAATTTTTCATTTCTAATCCCAATAGGGGTGTGTTTGACTTTTAGTCATTCACAACATGCGTCGGAGGGGGAGTGAAATGAAACATTAGCAGTGTGTTTTTTCTCTACACTGTGAACCCTCTGAAGCATTGGGAACAATGGGAATGAGCTCTTGCCAGGTGTGGATTGTTTAAGTAGAACAACAGAATTATTTCATGAAACAAAAGGTCTTAATATAAAAGGTACCTAATTTCTTCCATTTCAAAAGCAGCAGGTGGGTGTGTTTGCCCTGTGGTTATTTCCTTTTGTCTTTTGTGTTTGTTGTGGGAGCTTAACAAATAATTCAGGCCTGCATGTAAAAACAAGGGGCTTTAACAAGCACACTTCCTAAGGCCTTGTCCTTTGTTGGCATCTCGGGATCCAGCCTGACAGAGGGCTGTGTTCCCTCGGTGCTGTCTGTGGGGCTGCTACCCCTCCTGTAACCTGATAGAGGAGCACAATAGTGTGAAACAGTGGTTCTGAGCCAATTGCTTATTGAAAGGTTTGGTAGAGCTATGGTAAAAAACAAGTGATCATTTACAAAAAAAACTGAAAACTGTTTTTCTGGGTTCAGGTGTTCAGCACTCTCTGTTCTAAGCTGTACCCAAGTAGCACAGGTTGTCAGTCTGCTGCTGCTGGGAGTGTGCAGAGTCCTGATTTCCTGTTACTTCTGGTGTAGTGGAACCTGGAATTGGTTTTACAAGTGAGTATGAGGAGCTTACTAGCAAGGATAGGCCTTCTTTGCTCCTTGCCTTGCCAGGAGGTTGCTCAGATATGCTTTGTAGGGGAAATGGACAGCTCTGGCAGCACCAACATTTCCCTTTTGTTTAGCCTCTAGAACCAGTCTCTGGCTGCTCTAGAGACAGCAATGGCACACAACATTTCTTACACAGAGCAGGGAAAACAGCACAGCATTGAAAGGAAGACACAAGGAATCTTCCTTTCAAGAAATGCTCTGCTGTTATGATAATTGATATGCTATAATTCACTGAGAGCAAGCTTGCTGCATATGGTACCACACACTGTCTGACAGGGTGAGAAAACAGGCCCAAGTCCTGCTCACTTCACATCGTATTAGTGATTGCATTTGGTAACCAGAGACAGCTGTGGCTAATGGACCCCACAGGGGTGCATGTTTTAACTCTGGAAGTATGTGCAATTTTGCTTCACGTTCCTTCTTGCTGCGTGTTTGCTGCCTTGAATGCTTTCTGTTGCCTTCCAGGTTGTGGGAGTAACGCTGCAGTCATATATGAGCAGTGCTTGCCTGTATGGAGGGGAAATGCTTAGGAATCCATAGCTCTGAACATTTCATAGCACTAATGCCCTTTTACAGGGCTGGATTTGGATGGAAAGGAAGTCAAATTGGCTCTGGAAGCCATATCTCCCAATCCCAATTCATGTGCTTGATTTCTCTTGAGTCTTCATCTCTAGATGTGTGAGCCAAAGGTACTGACATAAATTCAGTTAAAGCTGGATATAAAGTGAGCTTTATCCTAAAGCTAATTTCCAAAAAACTAATGGTCTGATATTCACATCTTCAGATATTAATCCTCAAAGCACACATCAGTAATAATAACTGATTACACTACTAAAATGAGCCTCTCCTTAATCCTGTTGTCTTTGACAGTCATTTTTCCTTCCTTGGATGCACACATGTATTTTGTGCCTCAGCAAGTGTGCAACCCATGAGGCCCTGCCAGATGGTAACTTCATAGTCAGGATGATGAAGATAGGGACAAGGCAAGAATTAAGTGGGCTGAATGTGAGACAACAGTAGGCTGTGCTGAAGGGGGGAGTAAAGGTCAGAGTAGATTCACAGATGGATTGATCTTGCTTAATATATTTGTTAATGGCATGGTTAGGTGAGAGTACACTTATAAGGCTGATCAAAAATTTAGCAGATCAAAACATACAGGAAAAGCAGGAGAATTCTAAGAACTGAATTTTAAAAAGTGAGCAGTAATTCCACAGTGCACAAGGCAAGTCTGTGCTGCTAGGGACCAGTGATAAATTTCTTATATGCTATTGGATCTCTACATTTGAAAAGGAAGAAAAAGGAGAAGCAAGGCATAAATATATTCATTTACCAGAAGATGCCTATCACTGTAAGCAAGATAAGTGTGAACCTAAAATATTATTCTGCTAGAGACTGTGCATAGCCACAGGTTCTCTGTTAACTTCATCTTAAACAGCGTGAATGATTTCAGGTGTTTGTGTTCAGAAGGGATTCATTCACAGGTACAGGAAAAAGCTACAACGACACCAGGGGGTGGAAAGCCTGTCCCTTAAGTGGAGACTAAGCAGACTTAGCTGGTTTACTTTGGCAAAATAATTGTTTTCCAGGTATGTGCTGTGGGGTAGTATCAGAGGCAGGGTGTAGAACCAGTTCCATAAAAAAAAAAAGCAGGATCAGATGGCTGATGTCTAGAGCTTAGAGGAAAAAGCTGAACCTAGTAGTAGTGTAGGCATAGCAGTACTAAAACCTGTAAATTAACCAGGAAACGAATCCCTTTCGTGATTAGTTTGTGGAAAGATGTGGTGATCAGGTCAGGTGCTGTAGCCCATAATTCCAATCTTGATATTATTTAAGGCCAAGGGAGACTCATGGGATTTATTTTTAAGAGACTTGAAATCACTGGGTTGTCAGATAGTCCTATAAACCCTAAAGTTCCTGAGAAGTCTGTGAAATAAAGTTCTGTGCTTTGGAGTAAAGTCAGAGTGGCTTTTAATCAGATTGCTTGTGGCTGTCACCAAAGACCTGCATTCCCAGATTGAATGTGAAATTCCGCTGCACTGTGGTTAATAGTCAGATCATCTTCTGAAGTCACTCGGTTTAATTCCTCTGCTTTCAGTGGAGTTACGCCGATTTCCAACAGCCCAGTAATTTAAAGTAATGGGATTTAATGAATTTTACATTAAGTCAAAGAAAATATTATAGCTAGGGCTCCCTGTGCTATCTGGAGGATTATAGTAAAGAGCGTTTAAAAAAACCCCTTCCTATCAACCTGTCATTGTAGAATTTTGTGATATACAGAGACCACTTGAAAACCTTTAGGAGTCAGGGATTTTAAGTTGTGTTACTTGTTCTCAGAGCTTGGTGGCAAGAATTACAGCATCACAAAAATCTAGAAAAGAAAGCAGTAAACGAGGTTGGGGAGAGGACAGACCACATAGGCCACATCTAACTTTTTCCTTGCAATTAGGTGTGTTCATGGGGAAAAAAAACTGGTTTGGAAAAAGATGATCTTCAGTTGGCTAGTCCACAATGCAGACCTTTCAAATCTAAGGTCTTCAGATTTGAAGATCATAAGAGATTTGAAAAGAACTTTAAAATCTTCATACAGTCTTCTAGGAAAATGAATCCAGGAGAATTTAATCTGAGCTAAAGTGTCCAGGTTAAACACAAATTCAGAATCACACAGAATCCTGGAGTTTGGAAGCAAACTCTATAAAGTAGATTGTTCAGACCAAGGTCTGCTTGGGTCTTCAGTATTTTAGAGGATGGAGACCCCATAAACAATTTGTTTCAGCATTTGACCATCCTCATAGTAAAAGACATGTTTGGAGTTTTTTCTTGTGTTTAATAGGGTTTTGTGTATTCAGTTTGTGTTCATTGTTTCTTGTCCTTTCATTGGGTGCCCCGAGAAGCATCTGGCTCATTTTCTTTACACTCTTTCACCAGGTATTTATACATACAGACAAAATCCCACTGAGCCTTTCCTCCTCCAGGATGAGCAGTCTTGACTCTTTCAGCCTCTCCACACCAGAGACACTTCAGTCCCTCAGTCATCTTTGTGACTCTTCCCTGGATTTGCTCCTTCCCAGGGATGAAGGTGAGGCTGACTGGCCTGTAGATCCCTGGATCCTCTTCCTTAGAAGGAAGATAAAAGGAAGCTTTGCTTTTCCAATCCTGAGAAAAACCTCCTGATCACTTTGACCTTTCAAAGATAATAGAGTGTGGCCTCACAGTGACATTGGCAACCGCCTTAGTGCTTGGAGCACATTCCATCAGAGCTTGGATGTGGCCTGTTTGTTTACATGCTTCCTAGCCAGCTTCCCCACAACAGAGCATAAATCTCCTTTTCAACAGTACCAAGCTCAAGGGAAGCCCCAAATAAGCTGCTGTCCTTGCAGCCATTGACCTCACAACAGGATCTCCCCAGAACTGTGCTGGCTGCCTGCTGGGATGTGCTGTACAGAAGTAGGTGAGAAGCCAGGGTGCTCTTGCACAAGGAAGTTTCCCAGTACAAACCAGTCCTATGTGCCCCTGCATGGAGCAGTGCTGCTCCATGGGTAACTCCACAGCAAGTCTTGAGCTGTGTTTGAAAACTTCTGAAAGGAACTTACCAAGTGAGATAGAGACGTGATGCATAAGGGAAAGGAACAACATGAAAGCAAAACTTTTATTATTTTCTCACTTGCATTTTTATCAATTTAGATATCTATCTGTAGTCAACATGCTGACATAATCACCAACTAAATTTTCCTTCAATCAACCATGTGTGTTTTCCTTTCAGAAGAGTCTTCTAATGCCACTTTATATTTTCTGGTGTCTTTCCTTCTTTTAATCCCTGTTACATCTGGAAATGAAATCCGGCACTCTCACAGATTGCCTGTTGTAGGCGACCCTTTGAGAATGCCAGCTGCAGACTCACAGCTCAACAGACTTTGACCTGACATGGCTTTTTTCCCTCTGAAACTTCTAAATCACATTTCAGTGAGATCTGTTTTTTCCAGTGCTTGGTTCAGCTTATATTTTCTTGGTTCAATATTTGAATCCTATCAGACTGCTGAATTACATACCTCTTAACAGCAGTGGAGGATCAGCAAGAGTCTCTGAAAAGGAAAATAAAGAAATTAACTTGTACAGGTTTGGGGAGTGATTCTTGGTATGACTCACACTTGTTCTAACCATGAAATCTGACTCACTGTGTAGTGTAGCAGGGAGAAGTCATGATAGAAATAGCAAAAAAATCTGTAGTCAGTCATATCCAGCCAGTCTAATCCAGGCATACCTCAGGCCCTATATGGTGATTCCGGCATCTGGAGTTCACCCATCCCACAGTGGGACCAGCAGATGATTATTTTTGGAAGCTCCAGGCTCCAGTACTACTCAAGTACTATTTGCTACTTTTTTTCTCCCCTGGGCTTCATGCACAGGGGTTTCAGTATGGCTGGGCTGCAAACCCCAGTGTGAACAAGAATTCTCTTGTGCTGCCTTTGGAGTGAACAAGGAGATGCCACTGCAGCAAGTGGGGAGGTCATTTTGGGACTACTCTATCATACCCAGGTTTTCTGGTGTGCTTCTGCTGCACACCTTGGACCTCTCAGATCCCCAGTCAGGCTTTGTCCCATGGGCAAGCCAAGATAAACAGTGTAGCCAGTTAACCAATAACAATAAGGATAAAAGAAGAAAAAAACATTCTACCTTCATTTTACGTGTTAGTGCCTTTCTGTTAGGTATGAGAATGCATATGTGATATAAAGTATCTTGGAGAAAATTCTATAAATTTAATTGTGTCAATGTGTCTCAGCATCCTACAAAGTTAACATACAATAAATTTATTAATTTATCATCAGTGAGAGAAACCCTTTGCTGGCTGTCCAAACTAGTTTGACTGTAAGGCTTCACACCTTGATGTTTTAGGCTTGTCTAGATGCTGGTTTACCATTTCCCCTCTTCAGTATCTCACGTGTACAACCTCTGCATCTACTTTAACCTTGCAGTAACCTTTCTGTGTTGCCTGGTTTCAGAAGAGATGGGCAGCCAGCACTGCCCTCGATGCCTTTTTCAGGGCTTACTTAAAAACAAAGGCCAGACAAACTTAAGAGAATAAAATGTGTATATATTTAATGAAGGGCCTTCAGGTACATTTAGGGCAGACAAAGCCCCCCAGGGGCTACACTCAAAAATGGATGATGGCTCACAGGTTTTCACACTTTTATAAGTTTGGCCCATTTGCATATTGGGGGTTAATCTTCCAATTAAAGCTTCAGGTAATGAAGCCATGTACCCCAAGTTTGCTGCCCCCAACTCACTTTTGTTTCCATCTCTCAGGGCCTGAGGCAGTGAGGTGTCCTTGATTGCCGGGCCTGGAGAGGAATTGTTGTGTCTGCCCCAAATGGGAAAGCAGCAGCTCACACTGTGTGTGGAGTTTAGAGTTATACACTGAAGACCTGCAGGATTACAAATACATGGAAATATAAAAGCTAAAACCCTGAGGCATCCCCCTGATTCCTTTGGGAGGAGTGGCTGCTCTGTCCCATTCCCATTGGCAGTACTGTAGAGCTCAGCAGCGTGCCTTTGTGTGCCGCCAGACCTCTCCTGAGATCACCTCTGTCCTCCTGGATTTCTTTCTCTTGCCCCTGCTGGTCTGCAGCTGGCTGCTGCACCAGTATATCCAGCAGGATAACTTCAGGCTTGTGTTCCTCTGGTGAGAATAAAGGGGTACAAACAGATTGTCACTGACAGCTTGCCCAGAATCTGAGCTCTCTGGTTTTACTGTACAGGTGCATTGATTACCTTGGCTACAGTATTGCACCAGGCTCTTAGTCCACATCATTCCAAAAACTTATGCTACCGAAGCATTCCCAGTTTTTGAGGAGATGCTTCCAATACTTTAATAACCTGTTTGTCAGTTGTGTTCACTGTAATGTGACACTGCAAGCAAATACTAAGCAGCTTGGTGGTTTGACCGCAGCAACAATTAGCTCAGGAGTGTCTCCCTGCTATAGGCAGTCACTTCATTAAGTATTTATGAAACTGAAATGTTTCTGTTAATAAAACACAACTGGAGCTTCTTAGGGGATGATTGATATAAGTGCTTGCTTTGTATATCATTTAATGTGTTCACTGACTGGTAATGTCTCTGGGAGAAAGAATAAAACAAGATCAAAATAAGAAATGGAAGCAGCAGCTTTAGCCCAGTGATACCTCTTAGGAGAAGAGCAAGCAATAATTGCCGCTCTATTGTTTCAACCTCTGTCCAGTGCCGTGGGATCCCCTGAGGTCACAGCTCCTTCTGGTTGGCAGCCAGAGTCATACAGGTTCTGTGAACTCAGCTGCAGCCTGGCCTTGTGTTCTTGTGTGAGCAGGGCCATGCAACAGCTCCCTGTCCTCATAAAACCACACATCTCACAGCACAGCTGCTCCTGGGAGCCTCAGACAGCACTTAATGGGCAAGGCACAGAATTCCCATTAAATGCCAGATAGCTTTATCTACTGCTGACAGAGGGAAAAGAATGCATGTAGCAAATCAAATCACCTTTGGATTAATACTGGGATGTTGGGGTCACTTCCCATCTAGATTTTAGTGTTTAACAAGTGTTCTTTCCTATGAGCATGAGCAATAGAAGGGAGCTAAAGACATGGGCTATCCACAGCCCCTGTGTTAGGATGGGGTGTGGCATTCCAGGGGGTGAGAGCAGCCCAGGGCACAATGCACAGCTCAGGGCTTTAAATAGAGAGCAGCAGAGAAACAGTCATGAAGTGAGTGGTTCCCTAGGAATTGGGCAATTGGGACCTTCCCTGGTGGAAGAAGTTCCCTGTTTCCCTGGATTAATTAAAAGCACTGCTGCCTAACCTGGAGGAAGAGAGAATTTCTTTTTCTTTCTTCAAAGGCTAAGTTTCTCTCAGCCTTTGATGAAAGTGAAGTGTCAATTTTTTTAATGTAGTCTGGCTGAGAGCCTGCTGTGGGTATGGCAGTCAGCGCTCAGGCTGTCAGGAAGCAAGACTAGCTTATACAAAACCATAATTGCCGAGCTAATTTTAAGCAAAATGAGCTCAAACAAAGCAATGGTGTTCTCCAACAGCTTCCACCTTCCTCCTGCTTCTGCAAAAGAAGAGCAGATGAATCTGTGGCTCTGTGATCAGCAGACATGCTGGGCCTTGATCAGGTAGGGATGTCTGGACTGATCTTTATGCATTTAACAGGCCTTTGGACTTAAATGTGGCTACTGTACAGCCACACGCTTGCCTGGTTGGGGAGCTTGGGTGAATTTAGCTTTGCTTCCACTGTAATCTTGTGTTTGTCCTTCACCTGAATGGGAGAAGGGCCTGGTATCACTTTAGTCTTCTTACTCCATGGCAAGGTAACCACACAGGCAAGGGGAAAAAATTACAGTCCAACAGGTTACAGCAGTAAAACAGCATGTGTGTAGGTTTATCCTTTTATGAGGTTGATAGAGTCAAATATGGGTGAGCATGAAGTGCTTCACAGGGCAGAATGTCACCACTTACTCAGGATCATTTCAGTTCTCTGATACAGCTACAAGAATTTCCTTACAGAAAAGAGCAGTATCCAAGGAAGAAGAAAACTGGATTCAACATTAGTACTTTTTTGTGTATTAAAATGATATGATTTGATAAAAATTTCCAACATTCCTTGCAGCACCAAAGCTATAAAAAGTACTGATTGTAAAGCAGAGGTCTTAAAAGTCTTTAAAAATTATTCCTTCTAAAATAAGCAAGTAAATTAAATGAGAATTCAACACACATTGCATTTTCTCCTTTTAGCTTTAGGTAAATACTGCCAGAAATTCAGTTCTCTATTTATTTGCAAACACTGCATAATAAACATAAATGTACTGCTGTTAAGAATAATAATGCAATGCTAATGATTCTGAAAAGTAAGAAGGGAATAAAAGAACCGTCTGAAGGAAAGGGACAGGTAATTAGGCAAAGCAGGAAGATGAAATGGTAGATAAGTACCTAAGAAAATTACACAGTAAAGGTGATTAAAAATAAAGGAATATATGTTGTACATTTTATAGTAGAACAGAAAATACAGAAAGCGCTGGCAAGGATGAGCCCCGAAAGGTGAATCTAAACTGCAAGGGTTAAGGATTTGAAATGTAACTGTCCCCTAGTTCATCTGGTCAGAGAATTCACTCTTGTCAAAATAACTGGGGTGAGACTCTGCATTACAGCTGAGAACAATGACCACAGAGTGAAGCAGAGCAAGCACAGAGGTTTTGCTTCCCAGATCCCCTTTGGCTGAGCTGGCAGCTCCAGCTCTCCCAGCTCCTCCCTCCCTCCTCCCTCTGGCATTCTGGCCTCCCAGGAGCTCCACTCCTCCTTGCTGGGTGCTGATGCTCAGCCCTGGTTTTTCACTCAAGGCCCATTTCCTGCAGTGCAGTTGGCCGAGATGATTTCCATCTCCTCTTGGATGGACTCCCAGGAAATGGAAATTTAGGGGATGCCACCTGGATCAACACATCCAGGCTAAAAATATGAGGCTTTGGCATATGCCTGAATGAGGATGGTTCTCAGGCTGATGACTGCAAGACATTAAAAACCCCAGTGGATCAGCACAAGGGAAGGTTCCTAACATGTAGTGGCCACTGGATTACAAGAGTTAATCATGATTTCAAGTAAATTGTTGGTCCACTGTAGCATTATTTCCATTGCTTTTGATGGAATTATCTTATTTCTGTTCCTCATGACTATAACAGGAAGAATACAGACAACCACAGGTTTTATGGAGATGTTAAGAGAAAAAAAATGCACAGAGCATTCAAGTCCTGAAAAGCTATTATTAATTTTATTAGTAACCATAAAAATACTCTGAATTTAATTTTAATGCTTTTTTTTTTTTGTGGTCAGCAATTAAAACTGGATTACTTCCCATTTGGGGCACTAGAGTTTGTAATATTTTTCTGCTGAGAACCAGCTCCCTTTGTAATCTGTTGCCACAGAGATGTTGGTGAGGAACAATAGTTTTGCCAGTGAATGTCTCTGATTGAAGGCAGCTTTAATCAGAAGTTACATCTTGAAAACACAGTAAAATTGTAGAAGTTCAGCTTTTCCCTGGAAAAAAGCTCTGACTCCTTGACTCCTTGAGTGTATTGCTGTTGTTGTGTGTAGTGACAATTGCCAGTTTCCTGCTGAGGAAGGAGTGCCTGTGCAAGTACAGCAGCATCCAGGTGCTATCTGATACACAGAGGTGCAGAGAGCAAATGAAATGGGAAGTGGAGCCATACAGTGGCACTGTTTCACGGGGAAAAAAAGCTGTTTTTCCTGCTGCTAATGGCAATAGTTCATCTGTTCTCAAAATTAATTTCTCTGACCATTCTTCTCTTGGCTGTTGTTCTGCTATTATGGCTTTACTTTCAATTTTTTGGCAGTAAAATGATTCTGACCAGCCACCTTTATATTGAATAATCACCTTGGAGTATGCTAAGCATGCCAACAGGGAATGACTGGATAGCTCTAAGCACTCCAGTGAAGGGTTCTCTGTGAAGTATCAAATAAAAGGCCAGGAGATTAGGCCTCATGAAAACCACAGCTTGCTTTGGAAGATATGTGCTGCAGGGCATTGCTTTCCCACCTGTGAAGTGGTTAAGGGCACTGTGATATTTATTTAGTATTTATAGAGGGGAGACTGGTAAATAAGTCTAAACTATACTTTTCACAACTGAATGAGTACTTTCCTCTACAGCAGTGCAAACTTGACTTTTGTCTAAGGTTAATGGTGAAGATACTTTGTGAGGTTTAATGTCACTTTAATTTAGCTCCACCAACCAACCATTGTTATTATTATTACTTTAACATTTCTAAGCACACATCACCTGTACTCCTTAAGCATGTCATGGTAATGAAAATTTAGTTGATTTAGTGATTAACTGAGTTGATTTAATTATCTTGGGTAAATAATATTATATGCTAATGTAAGGTAACATTTCTCTTTAATCTCTTAGAACTGTATATGCTGCAATCAGATTCTTTAAATATTTACTGAAGCACTTAGATGTAATAAATCTGATAGAATTATTCTGGAGTGACATGATGCTAGTGCCAGCATAAGCATTTATGGAAAAGATGGGTAAAATGTCCCTGCTGTTAGAAATGGAGGGAAAATTGGTTTTGAGGCATTCCCAGGCTCTCATTCATACTCTGCAGTTGCCTTTGTGGCTGCCTGGCCAGGGAGGCTGTTCCCAGCACTCCCTTCTCCCAGCCAGCATTCCCAGAGCTCCCCTTGGGCAGGGGGAAGTGGAGCAAGGGCAGCTGGCCTGGGTGAGGGAGGAGCAGTGGGGCAGTGGGAGGAGGTCACAGCATGCAGTGGGACACTGCTGGGATTTCCTGTGGGACACAGATTCTGCAGGCAGAGCAGCACTCACATCTCTGCTGGCTCTGCTGCTCCAGCGACTGCCCTGACTTCCCCAAACATGACAGAACACTCTGTGTCCCCAGCCAAGTGCTACACAGCCCAGTCTTGTTGCATCTTGCTCCGTTTTATTCCTGTTAACATTTATAAAGAAAATGAAATATTTACTGCTTTAATACATGCAGGTCTGAGGAGCCTCATAGAAAAATCTCTGTGGGTTCAGTTCTTTACTAAATTATTATATAAAAGTCTAGAGATCCACAAAGTTTCTAATTACAAGGGAAGGGTTTATAAGTCTCTGTCTGCCTTTTATAGCACTTAGAATACAGTTGTTGGAGGCTGCCTGGGCATTTTGTTAGGCAGAACTTTGCATTTTCAGAGGTGTCCTGAGACAGGGAGTGTGCTTTGGCTTCAGCTGCAGCTCAAGCCTGCATTTAGAGCAAAACTAGGGACGATACTGGGCAAGATCTGAACAAGAGTAAGATGCTGATGGTTGTAGCAGCTGATGATGATGAGCTGTTCTGAAATTCAGACTATTTCAAGCAGGTTCTTGTGTGAACACCAAGCCCAGTTTAAAATGCCTGTCCATCTTTGTGGGCTGAATATTTGAAATTTTGACTCAACATCCACAAAGAGTTCACAGAACAGTTTCAGAGTTACCATATGACATTCATAAATTGTAGTGACAGTGGTCTTAAAAATAGCAAAACTTGTATGAATGCACTTCATGTCTCAGGTCACTAGCAGATTATCAAATATGCAGACATATGAAGTGTCCCTTTTCTCAAAAAATGGGTAAAAACATTTAGATGCATTGCAGTCTCTATAAGGATGAAGTACATGCTATTTCCTCTCCTCTCCTCTCCTCTCCTCTCCTCTCTTCTCTTTTCTTTTCTCTTCTCTAACAGATTAACCTCACTGAACAGAGCATACTAATAGCAATCTGAGTACATGCATGTCTAAATATATCACTAAATATTTATTTCATCAACTTAATAGAGATTAGAAATGCTAAAAATAGTGATTTAAATTCCTATATTTAATAAAATTACTGGAAAGTAAGATTAGAGATGAGATCCATTAAAATCAAGATGTAATATTCTTGCAAAATATTTAGAAGAAACCCCAAAGGCAATGCTTCAACCACTGACCTTTTTACACATTTTCATGGTTTGCTAAATGCAGGAAAACCCCCAAACTGGAGAACATCAGCAGGATGTGAGCCATCCCTAACTGCTGACTAAGGACTGATATGACCAGCCCTTACAGAGCACTCAGCCTATTCAGCATTGGTGTCCACAGAAATCCTGTCCCACTTGGATGTCAGGCCTGCTTGAATATCCTACAGATAACTCATTTGCAGGCCTGGGCTCTGAAAAATGTGCAACACGCACTTAAAGAAGTCACAAAATACTCTCATCTGCTGCTTCTGAGCAAAAGGGAGTTCTATGACATGTATAAGGCAGCCATTCCCAGGTACCAAGCTGTGACCATGATAAGCCCACAAGCATTGCTTACAGCTTAGCACTGTAATGACAGCTTATTGATATTTATGTCACATTTTAAAGCATCAGGGTTCTTCACAGTATTTCCAACATGCATACCTCTATAGCACCATCCAGTCGCCAGCAGATAGAACTAGAGGAACTGGGGAAACCAAAGCTGGTTCCACATTTGTGTGCAGAGAAATCAGACTGGAAGTTGCTTACTTTGAGGGCCCAACAGCCAATTCACACTAGCAGATCTTTATAGCTTCCAAACATCCTATTCATGGATTGTTTTAATTTCTTCAGAGCTGAGCCAGGCAGATTTTGGGCCAGTGTAGCCTGTGTTCAGATGTTGAAAACATTTACCAGGAGCAGAAGTCAGAACAAATTTCCTGCAGGGTCCTGGGAAGACACAAGTTTGGTTGGCTGGGCTGGGAGGTTAGAAGGTGGCAGTGAATACTGAAGGGATATTAGGGCTTGGGTGAGGAACAGCAGAGGCCACAAAATCAATAGTCAGTAATCAGCACAAGCAGAACCGCTGGAGCCCAGCAGGGCTTGTGGCCTGAGGTGGGGAGTGGGGATGGATGGAGGCATTGAGAGTGAGGGGATGCTGTGGTGGGTGCAGAGCCAGACAGGAGGGAGCCGGGCAGAGAGGGCAGATGTGGGACAGAAGCACTGAGAGCTCAGGTCTGTGGCATACAGGAGACTTTGGAGCACAATTTGGAAGACAAAAAAGATAGAGGGAAGATGTGGGCTGGAGTAGATTTGGGACAGGAGCTCAGGAAACAGGAGTTCTGTACTGGGATAGTGGAGGAGCTGCAGGGCTTGGAAATGAACTCCAAGTGTGAGAGGCCTGGGCTCTGTGAAGCACTGTGGGGCATGAGGCTGGGACATTTAAGTGTCCCTTTTCTCAGAAAAATGGGTAAAAACATTTAGATGCATTGCAGTCTCCGTAATGATGAAGTACATGCTATTTCCTCTCCTCTCCTCTCCTCTCCTCTCCTCTCTTCTCTTTTCTTTTCTCTTCTCTAACAGATTAACCTCACTGAACAGAGCATACTAATAGCAATCTGAGTACATGCATGTCTAAATATATCACTAAATATTTATTTCATCAACTTAATAGAGATTAGAAATGCTAAAAATAGTGATTTAAATTCCTATATTTAATAAAATTACTGGAAAGTAAGATTAGAGATGAGATCCATTAAAATCAAGATGTAATATTCTTGCAAAATATTTAGAAGAAACCCCAAAGGCAATGCTTCAACCACTGACCTTTTTACACATTTTCATGGTTTGCTAAATGCAGGAAAACCCCCAAACTGGAGAACATCAGCAGGATGTGTGAGCCATCCCTAACTGCTGACTAAGGACTGATATGACCAGCCCTTACAGAGCACTCAGCCTATTCAGCATTGGTGTCCACAGAAATCCTGTCCCACTTGGATGTCAGGCCTGCTTGAATATCCTACAGATAACTCATTTGCAGGCCTGGGCTCTGAAAAATGTGCAACACGCACTTAAAGAAGTCACAAAATACTCTCATCTGCTGCTTCTGAGCAAAAGGGAGTTCTATGACATGTATAAGGCAGCCATTCCCAGGTACCAAGCTGTGACCATGATAAGCCCACAAGCATTGCTTACAGCTTAGCACTGTAATGACAGCTTATTGATATTTATGTCACATTTTAAAGCATCAGGGTTCTTCACAGTATTTCCAACATGCATACCTCTATAGCACCATCCAGTCGCCAGCAGATAGAACTAGAGGAACTGGGGAAACCAAAGCTGGTTCCACATTTGTGTGCAGAGAAATCAGACTGGAAGTTGCTTACTTTGAGGGCCCAACAGCCAATTCACACTAGCAGATCTTTATAGCTTCCAAACATCCTATTCATGGATTGTTTTAATTTCTTCAGAGCTGAGCCAGGCAGATTTTGGGCCAGTGTAGCCTGTGTTCAGATGTTGAAAACATTTACCAGGAGCAGAAGTCAGAACAAATTTCCTGCAGGGTCCTGGGAAGACACAAGTTTGGTTGGCTGGGCTGGGAGGTTAGAAGGTGGCAGTGAATACTGAAGGGATATTAGGGCTTGGGTGAGGAACAGCAGAGGCCACAAAATCAATAGTCAGTAATCAGCACAAGCAGAACCGCTGGAGCCCAGCAGGGCTTGTGGCCTGAGGTGGGGAGTGGGGATGGATGGAGGCATTGAGAGTGAGGGGATGCTGTGGTGGGTGCAGAGCCAGACAGGAGGGAGCCGGGCAGAGAGGGCAGATGTGGGACAGAAGCACTGAGAGCTCAGGTCTGTGGCATACAGGAGACTTTGGAGCACAATTTGGAAGACAAAAAAGATAGAGGGAAGATGTGGGCTGGAGTAGATTTGGGACAGGAGCTCAGGAAACAGGAGTTCTGTACTGGGATAGTGGAGGAGCTGCAGGGCTTGGAAATGAACTCCAAGTGTAGAGAGGCCTGGGCTCTGTGAAGCACTGTGGGGCATGAGGCTGGGACATTTAAGTGTCCCTTTTCTCAGAAAAATGGGTAAAACATTTAGATGCATTGCAGTCTCCATAATGATGAAGTACATGCTATTTCCTCTCCTCTCCTCCTCTCCTCCTCTCCCCTCTCCTCTCCTCCTCTCCTCTCCTCTCCTCTCCCTCTCCTCTCCTCTCCTCTCCTCTCCTCTCCTCTCCTCTCCTCTCCTCCCTCCTCTCCTCCTCTCCTCTCCTCTCCTCTCCTCTCCTCTCCTCTCCTCTCTCCTCTCCCTCTCCTCTCCTCTCCTCCTCTCTCCTCTCCTCTCTCCTCTCCTCTCCTCTCCTCCTCTCCTCTCCTCTCCTCTCCTCCTCTCTCCTCTCCTCTCCTCTCCTCTCCTCTCGGAGGTGTCACAAACCCTCTCCATCTGGGCATCTCTGCAGGGATTCTGGCTTGGGAGCCCGCACAGTCCTCCCACCCACTCCCCATGCTGCCTTCCCTGTCTGATCATGGGCACTGTGAGCTTGGGACCCAGAATCTGCTTTGGGTGAAATTGTGCTCTTTCAACACCCAGGTTTTCTCTAAATTTAGGAGTTGTTCATACACACAGGCCTGTCAGCTAAATATCTAATATCTGACATCCACATTTCATTTTCTCTGAATAGAGAACTTTGAGTTAATTCACCTTAGCCCTTGGTTGCCTAAAGCTTTCAGGTGCAGTGTAAAATAACAGCATAAACAGTGCTTTGCTTCTACTAGGAATTGCAAACTGAATTTATGAAATGGTGGTGGGAACTGGAAATCTTTCCTTGTATCAGTGGGAAGATGTGCCTTTTCAGTCCAGGAAGTGTGTATTTGAATTGAGGGAGGCAAACCCAAATGTTCACAGAGTACCCTTTTCAGACATAAAGAAAACACAAAGCAGTTCCCTTCGTAACCTCCTGCATATAAAGCACCTGCCATGAAACACTGAATGGCAGCTAGAAGACAAGGTGTGCAGGCAAATGGATTCATTTTCTCTTCCTCTACCTGTCACTTCTGGCTGTCAAGTCAAAATCTGGCCCCAGATCAGAGCTTAGGTCAGAGAGGGGTTTTGGTTCCTTGGCTGCCACCGAGCTGCTGGAATCCAGGATGAGGAATGGTCAGCCTGGGTGCTGCAGCTGCCTCTCAGCACTCCCAGCCGTGCATTGTTCTGACAGCTTTGGGGGTAGGTAGGCATTTCTCTTGCATTTAATCCTTGCCAGGCTTCACAGCCTCAGAGTCTGTCTTCCTTTCCCCAAGGGATCTTGAGCCTCAGAGCAAATCTGCAGTGGTTTGGTCTCAGCACCAAACAGAGATGACAGAAGAGGTAATACTGGCTTTTCCCTGCTAGCCAGCAATTTAGGACGTTTGCTTAGGATGCGCAAGACCTGGATTCGCTTTTGCTTCTGTTGTGCCACATGAATTTGTAAGTTTGGGCTACCCTTGGCTGTGTGGGGACCCTCAAGTCCTTCCACTCAAGCTGTTCCACTTTGCCTGACATAATTAAATATTAATTGGGCCAGACTGAAGGAGTAAATGACTTTTTATAGCCTGGCAACTAGGCCACTCACCTGGGAGAAGAAAATCACAAGTCCTAGCACTCATATTTTACAGCTAGAAGCATGAAGCTATATTTGAGCATGTGAATGTTAGATTTATTTTTAAAAAAACATTTAGATGTTGCTTCTTTAGACTTCACTATACCAAACCTTTTTGAGGAGCAACTTATCTTATTAGGGTGCCTAATGTAAAGACATGCCTTGGAACTTATGGGCCCATTAAAAAACAAAACAAAACAAAAAAGGAAAACCACAAAAAAAAACAAAACAAAAAACAACCAAACAGACCAAAACAAAACAAAAAAGAAAAACAAAAACCAAACAAAACCCCACAACAACAGCAACAACAACAAACCCACTCAAAGAAACCCAAACAAAAACCCCACTCTTTTCAGCTGACTTTGGAAGAATCTGAGAACAAAGGTCGGACTGATGCTGCAGGAGCTGATTATCTTTGGAGTTTCTTTAAGAAAATCCAGGGAATTTCTATTAATCACTGCCTTAATTGCAGTTCAAAACAAAAGGGTAGCCATTTCTGGAAGCCTCATTGTGAACACTTACATTTCCAAACAAATCTTTCCTAAATTTCAAGAAAAAAATTGTAGTTGCTTAGAAGATTCAAGCCTGTATTTCTTGCCATTGTGAATAACTGCCTGATGAATTAGGGTAGGCTCTCTAAGATATGTTTGTTTTAAAGCTTTCAGTGTCTTTTATCTGCAAAGCATTTATATTCACTGGTTTGCTCTAAAAGCACAATATCAATTATCTCTTCACTGAAACACACTTTTAACTCACATGAAGTATATAAAATATAATAAAAAACATAGCTCCCCTAGTTATTCTAGATGCTTACAATAGATGAAAGTGGATAATATTTTTGTTTATGAAATTAGATACTACAATATCTGTCTTGTTAAAATGAAAAACTGAGATCCTTGAAAGGGAGGAGATTTTGTTCTTCACCTTCAGAAATTAACTATTGTCATACACAATTTCTAGGCTTTCTCCAGCATTCTGTATCAGAATTCTAATCATAAAAATCTGACAGTAAAAACAATGATGAGCTCATGTTTAGCTTAGGATTTCAGAAATGTACAGACCAGCATTGAAATGTTATTTTTATGACTTCTCTCTCTAATAAAATGTTATTCATTTGAATAGAATTAGGGAAGGCCTTTGCAGATGGACACAATTCCATGTTCAGGTTTTTTTGCTTTTGCTACGGAGGTTCTTCATTAAATATTTACAAGACATACCTGAATAATTTACATTGCCTTAATTCACTGGGCACAATAGTTAAGGTAAAAAAGACCACAGTCAATCAGGCTACAGAAGGAACATGTTCAAAAAAGAAAAAAAAAGAAAAAGCACTTTATTAGAGCTGCTTGCTTCAAATAGCAGGTTCTCTGTGTGTGTGTGTGTGTGTGTGTGTGTGTGTGTGTATCTACACTTTTAGTGTTGGCTCATGTTTGTCTATTCTCTGTTGGTGGTTTCCCACTTTAAGATGCTAGATTGATAGTGGAATTATCTGCTGTTTAATAAACTCTGAGCCATTTCCACTGCAATCAGTGCAAAAAGCCTTTGGTATTTTCCATGCTTGCCTCACGTTGAAGTGAAGGGTCACAGAGGAATGTACCCTTGACCCTGCAGGAGAGACCCTGGTACATTTTCTCAGCCAGTCCCACAGTGATTCATGACAATGCAGAGTACTTAATACAATATGGTTTTCAGACAGTCATATAATAAAATATATAGCTCATAAACTTTAGCTCTATAAACAGAGGTCACTGCCTTGTGGGAGCTCCCATGATTTAAGTCTGTGAAAATACTGCTGTGCATTGTAGATCTGACACAGCCCTTACCAGGACTTTGTGCAGAGGACAGTCCCCAGCCACAGAGGTGAAAAGCTTAAATGGAGAGATTATCCATCCAGTTTCATACAAATATGGAGAGAGTTTTCAAATCCCATGAGAAACCTCATTGCTTTACAGCAAACATGACTGCGTGGAAGAGAATGTACACACATGCATGCTCAGCCAGTGACTTCTGTGCAAATCTGGTCACAAAAATGCTGGCTGCCCCACAAAAAAGGGGGAAAATAGCAGAGAGCAATGCTGAAATCTGAAACTTTAAATTGAGACTTTCAAATTTCAACTTCATGATGCCCTTCTGATTTCCAAGTTGAAAACAAGACTAGAAACTCTTGACAATGATAAAGCATTGTGATTTTCCTACAAATATATATATACACACATACTGCATACTGTATATATATTTATACTGTATATAAATATATATATATACTGTATATAAATATATATATATGTGTATATATATATACTGTATAGAAAAAATATATATATATACTGTATACTGTAAATGTTGCAGTCCATGCTTCCAGGGGTAATCATGTCTACAAAGTATATTTGTCCTAGTTAATATTTGAAGTTCAATGTGAAAACAGTGGCTAGTACACTCTGTTTAAAGACAGCAAAATGATTAAGTAAATGCCCTGAAAGACAGCAGGACCTTTGCAGATGTACCTTGTCATCTTCCCTGAAGTACAGGGTAATATGCTGACATATTCCAAACAAGAATGATGGTCATTTGCCTAATATATGAATTTCTAAATGAAAATATAGCAAACCTGTTATTTGTGCAAGAGTTGTCTTGTCCACTTCCTACTGCTGATATACATGACTACAGCCAGATACAAAGTCAACTCAAAACCAGGTTTCCCTGTAGCTAAATTGTAATGTTACTGTGAATACATCTACAGAAAATATTACAGCACTGAATGAAGGCTGAATTCTATTTATATTATGTTCAAGTATTATCTCTCAGATAAGCAAATCTTATTAAAAATATCCTTTGTTAATTCCATCAGAGTAATTATAGCAGAAAACAATAACAATTACATTGTCATTTCTACAAAAAGTAATAACCCAGAACTTTGTTTGATATCTAAATTAGATTATTGTGAGAAATTATAAATTAATTAAAGTCAGCCCTTCAGGCTTTCTACTCTGAAAGTCTGAAACCAAAAATTTCTCTTTCATAAGTCACTGGTACTTTAAAGGCTGGTAAAGCCTCAGTCTATCTCCCATTTTCCAAAAAATATTTCCTTCATTTCCAGAAGATGAATCTCAGATTCTTCATCCCACTGGATGTGGAATGAATCAGCTAAAATACCTGTGTTTGGGGTTTTTTGGGTGGGCATGTAAATTCAGCATCAGCATCTTTTGGGAGGAAGCAATGCACCCAATCCATAGCAGCTCATTCTTTTCCATTGACTCATGTGAAATATTTCTCTTTAAAGTGGAAGGTCAAGGCTGATGCCTTCCCAGCTTTTGGTGCTCAGGGCTGAATCCCCCCACGGGGATAAAGCCCTCCAGCCTGCAGGCAGCAGCAGCAAACCCTGTGCCAATGTTCCTCCTGCAGGGCTGGAGAGACTCCCAGGGCTGGGAGCAAGGGCCTGCCTTGGACCAATAGAGTGGGCAACTCCTGCAGCCTGGTCTTGTGCAGGATAGCACAGCTGCATTCAGGGATTCTGCTGTGCAGGGAGCCCTGGGAGATGCCAGGTGCAGCAGCTGGACAGGGGTGCCCCCTGAATGGGAGCAGGTGAGCGTTCTGCCACCTCCCCAGGGCTGCAGGGTCCTGCTGAGCCACCACATCCCTGCGGCCACTGCTCGTCTGTTCCCAAATGAGGCATCCTGCTCTTCAAAACTGCTGAGCATCCAGAAATCCTTACTCATCACAGGGGGAGCTGTGGGATAAGTGGTCTGGAAAATGAAGTGATATGTCTCTTTTCTTGAAATAGCATCTCAGGAGCCAGTTTTGAAATGCTTGTCTGAAATCCTTTTCTTTCTCCTTGAACGTGTGTGAAATGCTCCTCAATTTAGGACCTTCTGATTCAGTTGATTGCTGTCCTGACAACAGTCCTGCCCAGAGCACTGTGTAAGGCTTCCAGTGGACTGCCCCTCAGGGGATGCCTTGAGAAGGCTGCCCTAGAACAGGGATCAGACAGAGCTAAAGAATAAAGCAGGGATTTATTAAAAGATCTCTTCAATGGATCCACCTTGGGCAGCACAAGAGCCCAGCCAGGGCTGCACCCAGGATGAACCAAAATGGTCCCAAAATGCACGACCGGGCACGGGGTCTCTCACTTTTATAAGTTCTGGTCCATTTGCATATTGGAGTTAATTTCTAATTCCAGCTTTAGCCCATCCAGTCCCACCCTGCTTGTTTTTCTCTCTCCAGCCCACGGTGTTTGTGCTCTTGGGCTGAGATTTGGATCATTTGTCCTTGGTGCCCAGCTGGAGCAGGAATTGTTTTGTCTCCCTGCTCTGTGCAGAGAGCTCAGCACCCCCTCATATGAAACCCAGTACACACTAAAGCAGCACAGAATCTGAAAAACATGAAAGCTAAAACCTGATGCATCACAGGAAGAAAGGTTGAGGTATGCAGTGAAATAAAGGCTCTGTTGGAAGTGGAACAAAACCCCTCACTTGGGGTTTTATTCCCAATTCTCCCATGAGAACACTTCCTTGTCATTCCATTTGCCTTCCCAGCAGTCTGCTGCTGGATTGAGCCTGTTGCAGGACATCCTAAATGCCCTTACAACAGTGACCACAGACCTCAGTGGGCTGGCTCACATTCCCAGAGTTTCCCCAGTCCTGACTGAAAGACTGGGATCCTGAAAACAGGCACCAACTCATGACTCTTGACAACCCTCCTCAGTGTGCTAGGCAGTGCTTGGAGTTTTCTTCAATTCAAATCTCTTTCTGTGGTAAAATTTAAGGGTTATTTAAACAAGAGAATTAACTTTCCAATTACATTCTGCCTGGGAATGTAAGTGGGAATTTGGAGCTCCTGTGAGCTGTAGGCTCCTGTGCTTTCTGCACAAGTTATGATGGCTGCTTCTGTCGTTTCTTGATTCTTCAGAGTTGATCTTCCTTTCATTCACCCACTAACCCAAGCAAAGCCCATCCATCCATTAGCAGCATAGAATACCATTTCTCCCACTTCCTGGCTCTTCTGGCAGCTGCAGACAAATGACTGTCCTGCTAATAGTCCCTCTGTTCCAGAGATTAGTGCTTTAAGCATGTGAAAACAGTATTTCTCAATTTATTCTGACAGAGTTTTATTTGTCAAGTTTACAGAAAGCTTAACCAAGTCATGTTGTGACACCCCTTCCAAAATCATCTTTAACCAGTTCCAGCAAAGATGCTGGGATTTCCTCACCACCCAGTGTTCTGTTTCCCTGTGAATCCTTGCTGGTATTTTAACCTTCCACCCACCTAACACCAATCACACTGTAGATTAAAAAAATATTTTCTTAAACCTCTTTCTTCTGTGACACAGGCAAAAAGATTAACTGCTACTATATCTGACTGCTGCACAATTATACAGCACCAGAGGTGACCGAGGCAGGGAAATATTAGAAAGTTCTCCTTCATAATAATTTAAACCTAAATTTTTCATGCTTAAGGGAAAGAAACAATGGGTCTTGACCAAATGCGAATTCTGGAGTGCAGATGGAAGTTTTTACTGGAAGCATGGTGAGCTTTGGGACAGCTCCCAGCAGGACTGATGAGGGGATCTGATTGTCAGGTGGGAGATCCCTTGGTGCAGCTCCTTGGATGGTGTGGTTGCGTGCAGGAGCAGAATGGACATGGTGATAAGCTTGGTGATAATGGCAGTTCCTTCTCTGTCACTGGGCAGGTGCTGTGACAACAACCTCTAAAGACACCTTGCTTGACTGGCTGTGGTGCTCAGTGCTGTGGAAGGTTCTGGGGGAGGTGGGGAGATGAAAGGTGAGTGACTGAAGGGACCCCTGTGGATTCCTGCGTGTGTCCGGGCTTGTCTGGGAACACAACAGGTATGGAAGTAAAACCAAACCCTCTGGAAATTGGTTCTATCCTTTAAGTTCCTGTAAACACCCAGGAGCTCTGTTCAAGCCTGTGAGAAAGCAAGAAACAGCCTCAGGGGAAGGGCAGCAGGAGAGAAACCCTGAGGAGTACAGCAGTGAGCACAGCGAGCCCTGCTCCATGCTCAGCACGCGGCGCCGATCCCCTGCCGTGCTGAGGGATGAGCAGTGACAGCCTGAGCAATGAGATGTCTTCCTGCAGCAGCAGAAAAATCAGGCCCTGTGCATAAAGACTAATGCTGACACCCTCCCAAAACAGGGCAAAGCAGCAAGGGGCTTGCTACAGGGAATAATGCTGTGTGAAGACTAATGGAGCAGTCATCAGCAGTCTCTCTGTGGTGTATAATAGCAGAAAGCATTCACAAACATTTAATTAAAATGAATTTAATGGCCAGATTTAAGCTGTTATTCCAGAAGTTAAATGCCAGTTACCAATGTGTTAAGATGCACAATCAGTATCGCATACATGAATCCATCCCTTGGTCTCATCTGTAACTATAGTAATGTTGTGCACTCGCTAGATTGTGCTGGGGGCCTCAGCTTTCAGCTGCGATTGCAGGAGCTGTCATCTATCACATTTTCTTGTCATCTTCATACTTCTATTGTTATTCACTGGTTAAGAAGAAGGGACTTTTTGTGTTCTGAAAAACCTTGGGAAAGTAGGGAGACGGAGAAACTAGAAGCCAAAATTTTCTTCTTCTAGGTGATAATCCTCGTTAGGCTAAAAAGACAAACCTGTGGATTTTTCAGTTTGGAAAGTTGATTTAGACTCTAGAATTTTGATTTAAAAAGGAAAGCAAGACTATTTAGACTCATGGAGCCCACTGCAGGCTCCAAGGCTTTGCAGGAATTCCTTCATGTTTGTTGGTATTGTAGAAACAACCTTAGGAAAGCAGCTGTCACGTCTGTCCAGTCTGGCATCTTGTCTGCAGGAGGGGCTGACACTGAATGTGCCAGAAGATACATGTGCTGCACTTCTTCAGAAAAAGATTTAATTCTCAAGGTAAAGAAACATGAAACTTATGCTGCAAATATTCTGAGGGTGTTATCAAACAGAAGTGAATTTTTAAAGAGAAGGCATCCAAAGTTTTATGGAATATTTGATCAGAAAAAGCCAATTTAAGGAAGCACTTCAATGACTAAGCATTGCTGAATAAAGACCTGAACTCCATAAACAGTGTTAGAGCTGCCAAAATTCCTGGGACAGTGCTGAGGAGTCCACCTTGCTTGCCAGTCTCTTACGTTAGGCACACATTTTTCCAAGGTTTTGTTCTTCCTTTAGGATGTAAAATTTATTGTGAAGTGAAATCACTGTGAAACATTACATTATCAAAACTTTAATTAATTGCTTCCTGTTACTTGTTAACCTTGGAGTTTTCTCTTTAACTCTGAACTAAGCAGTGAGCACAAAACTGTTCTGTTGATTTGAGATGCTGTAACATCTTGCCAGGGATGAAATTTAACCTGGTAAGCTCCACTTGGGTCAGGAAATGGTGCAGCTTTTAATCTAGTGTGGAAAAAAACCACAAACAAACAGAAAATGAGTGACTTGAAGTACATCATATGAAATATTAAAGAAATGCAGAGCCAAGTTAGCAGATGTTTTCCCTTCAGTGGCTGAGTGCTGTGTCTGTAGCTGAGACATGTTCCTTGAGGAACCTACTGAGACCATCCCCCTGTGCCACTGCTGAGGCTGGGGTCCCACCTCAATGCTGGGAATCACCCCCTTCCCACCAGCACTGCCCACTGGAATTTGGCTCTGTAACACCCAGAGACTCTGGGGCTGTCAGGACCTCCCATCCCATCCCATCTCCCACAGTGATGGGGAAGGAGCACACCATACCCCACAGGCAAAGCTGTCCCACACAGCAGCTGGAGATGGTCAGAAATAGACCCAGCTGCAGGGGCAACTCAAAGAAATGGGCTTCAGTGATGTCTCCCTATCCCAAAGGGGATAATCAGGGTTTTGAAGCATATTGGTGCGAGAACTCTGCCAGGTGTAGGTATGAGAAGAGTGAGTTGGCACATTTTATGGGTCCAGAAAAAAATGGGGCCAGTCAACCTTTTTGGTTCCTTCAGCTTATCCTTCTGCTGCACTGGTTGTGTTTTGATTCTTCCCATGCTTCTTTAAGTATTAGCTGATTGAAATGAATTTGAAATTCAGACATCAGGTATTGTTATATGCTGGCCTTTGACACCAAGAGACAGTGCGTTTGACATGCAGATAGACTTCATGGGCTCTAATCTCAATCATTTCCTGTGTTAGAATTCTTAGATGGCAGAAGATCTGATGGAGGTCACCTCAGCCTCTGAGCATTGCCTGTTAAACTGGGGACAGGAAGGGGGAGAACATAAACAGTGCTCATCTGTACGTGAAAAGGTCATTTTAGAGAAACAGAGTCAGAGGCTTCATCTGAAGCAAAGAATTATTCTGTTAGTGAGTTTTTAAAAGAAAGAGCATAGACTGGCAACCCAGTTAACCAAGCTGGAGAGCCCAGGTGGTCGCTTGAGCTGCACTCAGCCCCCAGGAGAGATGTGGCCCTGAGCTGTTGTCACTGCCCCCACCCTCCAGCACGGCTGGTGCTTCTTGCTCCACACCACTCCTTCCAGCCTGGGATCCCTGGGGTGCTGTGAGCAGGGAAGGTGAGGCAGGAGGATGTGACAGTGTGTTATGCCCTCCCACTCCTAAGTGTGCGCCTGAGAGCAGGCTGCTGGGGAGGTTTGAATGAAGGTTTTGATGGTGTGCAGCTCCAAAGGGCCCTGTAATTGATTGTGAGCGAGGCTGTGAGAGCATCCCAAATCCAATTGCAGTTACTGCACTGGGCCCATCTAAATCCCCCCGACATGTTATTTGGATATTGTGCTGCCTTATAGATTCTCCATAAAATGCCAGGCAGGGCTGCTGTGTGCAGCTAAATTATTGCTGTGCTGTAACATAGAAACTGCCCAGAAACTGCCTGTGCACAGCAATATACAATTTTATACAGAGTTTGTTTTTTAACAAGAGAGGTTGTCTCTGCTTTTATGATCGTGTATGGGTTCCAGGGCTGGGCATCTTCATTAATTTTACTCTGTCTTCTACTGAAAATACCATATATTGCATTTATTGGTTGTCCATTGTGACTGGTTGTGACTGTGACTTGAAGAGGTGTAGATATTTTTTTATTTTAATTCTGTGTAAGTCTTCATCCAAGAGCAGATTAGTTGTGAAGAACAGGTGTGCTGGAAGTAAAGCACTTGAATTGTAGGAGATTGGGAAATGGTGCTTTATTGTCAGAGCTCTTCTGTGTCTCTTCCATCACCACCTTGGCAGTGTGCTCCTACTCGGAGGCTCATCAGCATCACAACAAATTTGTATCCTCATGTCTTGTTCCAGACCAGTTTCTTTCCAGTTACTGCTATTGATCTGATAAGTGCTGAGAAGAAATTCAGAGTGCTATTAACAGTATGTATCACTGGCTGCTTTTAAATCTTTTGTCCTGTCATGGATGAGGAAGATTTCACTGAAGTAAATATCATGTAATCATATTTATAGATATAGATGACATATTATACATTATGTTGTTATAATTGGCTGTGGGTAATCAACAAGAGCTGCCATATAGTCTTTAATTCAGGCTAGGAAAGAAAAGACCGACCTTATCTGGCAAGAAGAAAACAATCAAATTCTTTAGGATATCTTCAAGAAACCAAGAGACCAAATGAAGAAGCTGAACAGCTTTAATAAAATTCAGTATTATTCCTTTGGATTATTCAGGACTTTGCAAATTACTATCCAGGCTTAATGGCATTCGCTGACATTATGACAACAGGGGATGCTCCACAGACAGAAAGGGGAATTAGAATTATGTGAGGTTAACTGAAATCATGCTTCTGGTAATAAGTCAGTGGAACTAGACTGTCACTCAAACTCTCCTTCTGCTTCTGGATCCTGATTATCCTGTCAGTTCTTCATATGCTTCTTCCATCAGCTTCAGTAAGAGGAAGGTGTGAAAAAGATGGAGAAGCTGGTCACATAATCAAATAAAATATACTAAATACTGTAAATATGGGGTGTGACATGTCCCAGGTTATGTATATGTTATGACATATCATTTTACTGCCAAATGATATGAGATGATACAGACTAATACAATGTGAAATGACTTAGCCTAACTACAAGTGCCATTTGATGCAGAAAGATGCATTTAAAGAGCAATGTGGTGAATCCACTGTGCATGATGATTTTGAACAGGGCATCCAGCCTGCTTGTGTTCAGAGTTGTGAAGCTGCTGGACTTTCTCCTACTTTGGATTTCCTGGGGATATCTTCACAACTGCTAGCCTGTCTCGGTCTGGCTTATGGCTGCAAGCTGGTGCTTCATCTCCCTGGTCTTTGACAGGGTGACATGTTTCAACTGAGTGCCAGAAGCCACTTGTGATCCATTACTATAATTAAGGTTGGATTTACAGACTTTTTCCTGTGCATTTTTTTTTCTTTCCTTGTTTTTCCAAGCTGTTGAAAAAATTGAGACAGTAGCTAATGTTTGCTGGGAGGTCATTCCCACTTCTTCCCCCAGAAAGTTGACTATACATCTTCCTTCTATCCCTTGCATGTTTTCTTTCCATCCCATAACTGCAGCCAACTGTGTTTTCATAGCATAGTAGTGGAAACAGAGGAGAAGAGAGCTGGAACAGCTTTGCTTGCAGAGGTAGAGCCCATCTCATGAAGCACTGCTAGAAACACGTAGGACCACACACACACACACACACACAGACAAAGTAGAAGTGTCCACAGGAATCTGAACGGTTTAGCAGCAGCAAAAAGCACCCAAATTGTCCTGTGCTACTTACCTGACTGCACTGCCAGGCTGTTTTTCTTGGTCTGGCTCTTGGGGAGGAGAACTACACACACTGCAGATGTTCTGTCACGTCACGTCTCTCTCAGGCAGCCGTGGTAACTAAAAGGAAAAAGACCATAGTGACATGTCCCAAAACAAACTTTACCAAGTTCTCAGAAGCCAAGGAAAGTGGGCTTCAAACTGGGATTTTCTTTGGTGTATTTCAGGCCAACAGCAAGAACAAGGCTCCCCATCACATACGGGAAGGTGAAGCATTCAGGCAGCTTGGCAGAAACTCAAGAGAACAGAAGAAGTGTATTTTTCTTGGTGAAGTTTTGAGGTCCTTGTACAAAGTTGTGGATTTGAGGTGAGTCAGTGGGGCTAATAAGGAAGTCTTAACAGAGTTTTGAGCTCTGGTATTTTCCTAAGTGCTAAAATCCAGACAGCTTGGGAGAGGACTATAAGTGGTACATGCTGATTGTGGGATGCAAAAGAGTGCTACAGCTCTGCTGCTGTATCCTTCAAAGCACAAAAGATTACATCTAGGAAGGTTAAAATTGTCAGCACACATTTGCAGCATGAGTAGGAGCAAGCAAACTGCCCTCCTGGCTCTGACTGACTGCCTGAACATACATGGTTTCCTGGTTGTTTTCAATCAGCTGCTGTGAAGTTTTCCTGCAGTTGCTGTTAGTTCTGAGTGCTGTACACACTGATAGTGTCCTATGGCAGAACAATAATGTTTAAGGAATCATGAAAGTTGACAGTAATCCATGCCTTAAAAGTTTGTGTTGAGGGGCTGGAGACACTGGGCACTGCTCTGTGCTCCCCATCCCACCTCTCTGCCTCCTGTGCTTGGGCCTGACACAGTGCAGGATCCCAGACAAAGCCCTGCTTTGCCAGAGCCTCTCTGAAAGTGTTACACAGAGCTAAATAAATGTCAGTGCTGGTTTATATAAATTAACTGTATGTGGGAGAAAGGAACACGATCCCTGCTGTCAGGCACCAGTCTGGGGGTGCCAGGGACACAGCTGGGACACATCTGGGTGTCTCTAGCTGAAGCCTGACTGCATTCAGGCCTGAAGCAGAGCCAGTGGGAGCTGCAAGACTGAGCTGACTCTGAGAGTGCTCCCAGGGTGTCCTTGCATTGCTGGAGTGGGCAGAGAGCTGCCAACAGTGCTGGCCTGAGCCTGGAAACTGAAGATACATAGCTGTGTGCAGTTGTATATGAAGGGAAAAGAAAAATGGGGGCTGCCATTACAGGCACTGCTTTGCCTTTCCTCCTTCAAATGCCTTTGGCTTTACCCATCACTGATCTGTAGGAAACAGGAGGCAGTGAAGGCTTGGTATTTCCACCACAGGCCAGGCCTGCCAGGATTTTCACTTCCAGTGCTGGCCAGGAGAGTGCTTCTGCCTGCTGCAGTGTGAGAGCAGCCCTGCAGCTCCACTGCATTGGGGTGGCAGGGACACAGTGCAGGGCTTGGCCACCAGTGGAGAGGGGCTGAGTGCCCTTTGGGCTGGGCCTGCAGTCTCCCTTAGCTGGGTGCCAAGAAGCTGCAGTGCCAGGCAGTACTTTGAGTCTGCCTTGTGCCAGGGCCTTTTTACCTGTGATTGCTGCTTCTAAGATGTTAAATCAAGCCTTTTTTTCATAGTACTGGATGACAGGGCTACTGCCCTTCCATTTTTCAATAAGTCTATATCCTATACTTCCCAAATTATTACCAAGGAGTGCCTAAATCTGTGGCTCATGTGTGAGGGAGGTGTTAAAGTATGTCTTTTAATAGATTTACTGTCATTTACTCACACGGTCCATTGTTACTGTAGACATCAACAGCACTGATCAGTGTACACAACATTGTGTAAAAAAGGCACAGCTGTCTCCAAGTCCCCACAAAGGCTGCATTGGCCAATCCCTGCTGGAGGGTAGTTTTGGCTGGAGCAAGGGAAGGGAGTAGGGAAGTGGTTTTGAACTCATTTTTTAAGCAGTGACTTCCACTGAAGTTTGAGGACAGGGTAAAGCCTCCCTACATGACCTACCCTGCTCTGAGTGGGAAAAATTTATGTGCTGCTCGTGACTTTAAAAAGAAGTGTCTCCTTGGTTAATGGTGCACTTCAGCAAGATAGAGCCTGAAAATGCAGGCAGCAGTTTTCAGATTTCCTTCATACCTGATTCTTTCTTTAAATTTTGTTCTTAATGTTTTGCTTCATTAACATGCAGTTAATCATTTGGCAATTAATTTAGCAGACATCTGTCATTTTGCATATTTTGTAATGTAAAAACAGTTGCAGCCATTGGACGAGACCATTTGCCAATGAGTGAGATAATGTGCTGGTGTCAGAGAAACAATCAGAGCCTGCACTTTCATCCTTGAAAGGAACCTTTCAAGTGCATCCAAGAATTCCACAGGGCAAACGCCAAGTCTGCATCTGTGTCTCCAAGCTATACTCAGACTTTCTTCCATTTCTTTTTGCCTCTGGGGATCCAGTAGCCACAGTGTGTCTGAACTGATTGTTCACCACCAGCATCATCTGGGTTTTGGGTATCTTTGATATCTTCAGCTCACTCCTCCCAGCAACATCTGAGGCAAGACTCTAATTAAGGCCTGTTGTCTCTTCTCTTGGAGGTTAGTATTCTTGTACTTCTGTGGCCTCTGCTTTGAGGCTCCCTGACTAATGTCAAGGACTGAGCAAATTACTCCCAGCTTCTTGTCAGCGATGTTCCTTTTCAAAAGTTTAATTAGCAGAGAATAACACAGTTTGAAATAAATGCAGCCAAACCAAAAGTCAGCTCCTGTGAAGGGCTTAGCTTGTTAGCAGTAAGGCTCTTAGGACTATATCTCTTTTTGAATGGTGCAGGCTTAAGACAGGTTGGAGGACTCCACAATCAATGAGTCCCAAAACTGCTTTTACAAACACCTGCAGACAAGCTAAAAATATAGAACATCTGGTATGTGTGTATGCATGTATAAAATGAGCTTTTTTTTATTTTTGCTTTGCACTGAGTGCTGCTATGTGGGCTAAACCAACATAATGTTGCTAGTGTACTTTAGAACTGAATCAGTCCAAAAGTGTGATTAATTCTTTGATCACGGAGACTTTCAAGATGTTCTGTAGGACTCTGGAATTCTCATGTCTGGAACAGGGACTACATATGTATTTTTACTGTTACCTTGAGATGCAGCAGGAATTATTGTTTGAATCCCTTCAAGTGTTCACAAACCTCAGTTGAGCTGGTAAAAAAAGGTTAAAATAGATAAAAGAAAGTGCTTCTTCCTGGAGTGGGTGGTGAACTTCTGGATCTTGTGTCCATAAGTGTTTGTATGAGCAGGTACAAAAAGGGGCTAGACATTCATGGAGCAAGAGCCTAGAAATGGATACTAAGAGGGCTGAGCAATAGACACTGCAACATCCTTGGTACAATTGCTTTGGGGGGAGTAAAATGTAAATGGAGAGCAGAGAGTGACCAGACTGGCAGGCTCTCTCTAAACAGTTTCTCCTATTGGCATAGTCAGGATCCTGGGCCTGAGAATCCACTGGTCTCACGCAGGAAGCAGTGCCTAAATCCTCCTGTTTGTGTAATTTGTACCTGAGCAATGAGGGTTGTCAGGTTCAGCCATGACTCTAGAGGCCCATTCCTTATCAAACCTGCACTCAGAAGGGGCAATCTCCTGTGCTTGCCCTCTTGCCAGCCCAGGCAGCACAGGCTGTTTCAGAACACAGCTGAGGTGTGTTGGCCAGTCTCCCTAGGGAAAATGGTTACCTTGACTTTCCCAAAGCAGCTATACTTCATCATGCAAATGGCAAGGATCATTTCTCAGCAAGCCTCTTACTTCCAGAGGTAATATATCTCCAGCCATTTCCATTAGTTCTTTGTCCTTCCCCAGCACTGTCCTTTGGCTCAGTTGCTTGGCTTCAGAGTGAGGCAAGATGGATCTGAGTGGCATTTGGCTAACATGCTCTGAAACACTCAGTTCATCTGAAAGTCTCTGCAAGTACCAGCTATTTCTACAGCCACTTCAGTTGGAATTAAGAGGACAAATCAAGGGCAGTAAAAGTCTAAGCAAAGGGCTCTATTTCCCTCATGTAGAGACAATACATGGAATTTATGAGACCCACATCTTGGATTGCATTTCCCCTCTTGAATCCCTTCAGTGCTGCAAAATACTGCTCGCTTTGAATGCAAATTTTCTTTTTGCATCCCCATCACTTCATACTGTGCATTCCTTGATATCCATTTCTGCTGTCTGTCTTCACAGAGCTCGCACAGTCAGAAATGTCTGTTTAGGGTCACATCATCAGCTGACAGGCACGTGCTGCTCAGGCTCCAGTGGAGCATATTAACATTTTTTGGTTATAGAAAGTTGGGGTAGTATCTCTGGGAACACCGTGTAAAGTGCTTCATATTTCTGTTGCTGGTTCAATGCTTGGAAGAAATCCAGCCAAAAAACAATGTGGATTAAAAATGGAAACTTCTTCTCTAGCCCTTTCTGCATGCTGGCTTAGTGATCACATGAATTAACTGGGCATGCCTTTTGCTTAGTACAGGGTAAACATCTCCTCACATGCAACTCTGTGTCAGAATGTGAAAAATCAGTGTTGATCCTGCTTTCTTATGACCCTGGCCCAGAGCTGCTTTACTTTATCAGGGAGAGCACCTTTGGGGTAGCTGTACCCCAATAAAACTCTCACAGGCTTTTCTTCTTTTCCATTAGCTTGCTCTGTTGCATTGATTTCATCATTTGTAAAGTGCAGATCGAAGGCATCTCAGCACATCTAACACACAATGCAGACCATTAAGAAGTGTGAAAGAAAAACCAGCCAGTTCATACACAAACTCAGTGTAATAAACCTGAGAACTTGGCACGCAAGCAAACCCAGTAACTGTCAGAGAAATCACTTGTGTAGTAAAAGGGTGCTTCAGATATTTAGAAAATACTGTTCCTAAAGCCTGTTTAGGCACAAAGCATTCTTGTCACACTTTGCAACAGCTGTGATTAAAAACTATTTGAGAGTAAATGTGTTTTCTGGTATTTATCAGTGGGTCATTAACCTTAACAATATCAACATTTCAATTGTCAGCAAGATTAAAAAAGCCCATTATAGCAAAATGAGCACATTGTATGTAGAGATATTGGAGTGCTGATGAATTACTAGCTCTGCTCAGATACAGACTTCAATAAAGGTACAGCCTTCAGTGTGGTGAGAAATAGAGGATGAATTAATTGTTGTGTGAAATATAATGCTGCAGTGTTAGAAGCAAACCAAATGAGATGGTTTAGCACATGGAAGGACTTAGAAATTTTATCCACAAGATAAAGAATATACATAAGCTTTTAGTTTTTGTAGGTGATGGCAGTGATGGTGGTGCAGACCTGAGTAATGAAGTCTGGGGATTCAGGCCCTCATTTCCATACAGCTGGAGAAGGAGTCCAGGCAGGAAAGGGCTGATTCCACAGCACTGAGCACGGGGACACAGAAACAATGGGTGTCAGAGGGGAGAGGATATGACAAGCAACACCATACTGTCCTTGCTCGAGGGATTCCTGAGGAGGATAACCCAAAGGACCACCTGGACCTCTACATTTTGGGGTTGGAAATGAGTGCAGGACCTGCACAATTTAGGGCCCATAGGACAGGAATTGCTAATTTCTACCTGGCAATGCAAGGCAGGTATAACACACTGAAACCTGCTGTGTAGAGAACCATGGGCACAGAACTGGTCTGAGAGGAAATCTTCTCATTCCAAAGCCAGTGCCAGTGCTCCCAGGTGAGTACAATGGAATGGACAGCTCAGAGAGGAGCAGGCTCTGTAGGGAAAGTGCTGCTCAGGGTAGGAAAGATAAAGGCTCACTGCATATTTCTGTGGAATACTGAGGTAGAAGGGGGACCTGAACCTTGCAGTGACAAGATCTTTCCCATCCTCTTGGTGACAGAGCCAAGGTGACAGAGCCATGACAGGTTTGGTTGGAAGGAAAGCCTTGGGAAGGAGCTCATTCCTGCATCCCAGGGCCACATCTCCTCTTGGCATGTGCCTCCTGTGCAAGGAGCCGTGAATGTTTGTGGGAAGGGAAAAAGGGCCAGGGAACAAAGGTCATGCCCATACCCAGGCCCCCTGACTGTTTTGCTCCCAAGTACAGTTTTAAGTTATAAAAGTAAAGACATAACAGAACCTTTGAGAAAGAATTTTTTGGTTGCTCTCTTTTCCCTCTGCTGGTTATTTTTCTAAGTGTGTGTGCACAGGAGAATGTTCTTAGGGGTTCATTTATTTCTGTCAGATAACTTTCATTACTCTAATAAAATTCCACTGTCTGACAGCTTTTATTTCTGGATTCTGAGTTGTCACGCTTTTCTGAGGTTTCCCCTCTGACCTCTAGGATGTGTAAGGTGAGGGAGAGACACGTCTAGCATTTGTGAATGTTTCAGAAATACCAGAATTCCGAAAAGCCTGGCAGTTCCTGTCTGGTAGATCTAATTTCAAGCTCTAGTAATACCATGGAAAGAAACTGAAGGTCAGCACTAGGAGCAGGTGATTCTCTTTAAAGTGAAGCCTCAGTGGGGAGATGACCAGAAAGGTCAGTCACACCTGACAATTACAGATTCTCCCAAAACAGGTGGAGGTCTGACATGCAGAAGCCTCCTCTTCTTTTTATCTTCTTCAGTCTGCTGCCAAGATAGGCACCCAGTCCCTTCTGCAACAGCAGACACAGACTTGTTCCCCTAAGGAAGCTCCAGAGACAGAGAAAGGTTGGTACAAAGTTCTGCTCTTGTAAAAGGAGGGCTGAAATGCATTTTCTGGGTTTTCCAAATGAAAAGGAAAGCCTATGCCAACCCTCTGCAAGGTGTCCTGCAGATGTGTAGTAGGTCTGATGCTTTTTGAACAGTTCCTGTGAGGATTTGGCCTACCATAATGTGGGTACATGTTCAACACTTTGCTGGCAGTTCTGGTGAGTGCCAGGAGAGGAGTGTGTGTGTGCAAGGACACGTGGCATTTGTGTGGGGGCTGTTTGTGCAATCCAGCTGGAGCTACAGCTCTGATGGAGCTGCTGCTTCCACTGCAGCCATGCCTGCAAACCTCACACAGCAGCCAGAGCTCAGAGGGAATGCACAAAAGCGTCCCTGCATGCAGGGATGCCTGCTCCTCCTCTCCTGCTCTCCTCCTGTCGTGGGCCCCTGTTGGAAAAGGGAATTGACCTCTCCTTTCCAGTAGCAGAGTTTTCCATGTGAGACTGCTCAGGCACCTTGCACAGCACCCCCTGCAAAGTCACACAAACATGCTTTGCACTGGGCTATAAGAGGGAAACCTGACCTGAAACCTGGATTTTGTTGGGTATGAAGAAGACTTGGCTTGATACTAAAGTGGCTTCTGGTGAAATCTTACACGTACAATTTAATTTTGAAATATTTTGGGATTCAAAAGTGTCTTTTGCTTGCTAACAGACAGAAGGGAAAGAAACAATTAGAAATAAAACAGGGGGTTGATGAAGATGATATCTACTTAAAATTATCCCATTCATATGAGATCCATTATTGCCTAACCTGTTTTCTTTGGCATTTGAAAGCAGATACAATGCCAGAATGGACTTGGTATGGATACTGGTCAAGATGAAGAAAAGATAGAGCAGAAAGGATAGGCACCAGAAATATGACCTAAATGCCACTGAATAAGAATCTGCTTGGGAAGAAACCAACATGGAGGACATCTGGGAGGAAAAATAACTCCCCATCCAGTGAGTTCAGTGGCACAGAGGGCATAGATGTACAGCCCAAAAATGATGGTGGGCAGCAAGTGAACCTGTAGAGCAGTGCAAAGTGGCAAGTAGGTCAGGTCACAAGTGCCACCTCATCAGAGCACACAGACAACAGCATTTCCCCAGGTGTGCCCAGGAGGGAGAGCAGCAGCCACAGGAATGGTGGTAGGAGAAAGTGTAGGCAACTCAGAGTAATGCCAAAGGCAGGGATAGAAATCTATCATTGTAGTTAAACAATATAAATAGAAAAATGGTGTGCGGCTTTTCAGTGATTTTCAAATGTCAGAGAACTGTTTAGACTCTCCTGCCCTACACCTTTGTAATTGCAGGATAATGTTTGGAGCTTGGACAGAGCCATAGTCTCCAAAAAGACATGGTATCAATGCCAGCACCTGCTATAAATGAAGCCAAAGGAGACAACATTTTAGGTTAAGAGAAATCCATCATTTCCTAAGATGATAGGCCAAATTCTACTGTCTTCACATCTCTGCACTTTGACTAAGGTAAATTGAGGTATTAAATGAACCATTCTGATTTATAACAGACAAAACCCTTGATGAAGGCACCATTCACAACAATTAAAAAGATTGAACAATTAACAGTAGGATAATTGAGAGTGTAGTGTCTGATTGATTTATATATAAATGCATCATTATCTGTCAAAACATTTATTGTTAGCAATACAATATTCATGGCATAACATTGATAATATTCTGCAAACTACCTGCTATTCAAACAGTGTTCATTTATCACCTGGCAAGATCTATTCAGTCATATCTCATTAAGGAGTTTGAAAATATTGTTCAATGTCCTCCATGATGTCTGAATACCTATTGTCAAATACTTCACTAGCTTTGCACTCTGCACATCTTGACTTACTGAAATTACATTGCTTGAACTGCTGATCTACCAATGGAAATGACTGAGGGGATCTGATACATGCAAATGTGAACACTGAACAGTTTTCTGGCAACAAAACCTATTTTAAGGAATACATTTACAAGTATCTTGGGAAAAGTCATCTTCTCCTATTTCTCTTGCTATTTTTGGTCGACTTGAAAGAGAGAGGAAGAGCTACAGGAAGAAAGGATAATCGTGAGGTGTGAAACCGAGTTCCTCTGTGATTGTGTTTCATAAATATTTGCTGTAACCCTCTGCCTGAAAGGAGCTTTGTTTGGGGAATCGGGCAGCAGATGTTTGGCCTTACCTGATAGCTACTTTGGCAACAGGTTTTACTTCCCTGTTGTGTGTGACACGGTGCTAAGGCCATGGTTTGTATTTATAGTCCTGTGGGGCTTCCAGGCCAGATCCAAAAGCAGCAGAAGTGACAGGAAGACTCACAGTGACACAGTTGGCTCTGGTTCAGCCTTGTTCTTTCTCTGTCCCTTCTCTGAGGAAGGGACAAATGCTGCGTTTTGCCATGTAACTATTAGATGAAAAATACTACTTCTCATCTTTATCATCTTTCAAATAACAGAGTGCCACCCCTACTGTAATATCATCTTTCTATATTTGGACTAAAAACTTAGGAGAGGTTTGAACTTATGTCTGCATGTTTTCAAAGTAAACATGGAAATCTGATCATTTTAACCAGAATGTAGTTTCTGTAGCAGCTACTAAAATATTTGTATTGCTTTTGCATTCCCAGGTTTGAACTAATATTGTTTTAAGTACTCTGTGTTCATAACAGAGCCGGCCGTTCCTGCAAAGAGCTGTGCAGTGCCAAAGAACATTTCTCAGTGCTGTTTGTTAGTGTCTGCTGGCTAGTTAAGCACCACTGCAGATGTACCAAAGCCTGAACTTGCTAGAACTTAACCTCCAGAAATAAATCCCTGCTATAAACAAAACTTGGCCAAAATAGTTGCTCACGATGAGCTATAAGCTAGTGAGGAGAGCAGTAGATAGGGGAGATATTTCACTATCCCAAATGCAGAGTGGGAGAGATGTTTCAGCAATATGTTAAATACCTTGGAACAGGAGCTGTCATTTGACAACAATTTGACAACAATCTGTGCACACACACACCTGTGTGCCATACTGTGCCCTAGCAAAAGACAAAAATTCCTCAGCACTCCTCTGGCCATTCCTCCTGAGTCTTAGCCTGCGTATGGTCTTGTGTGGGTTGTAACTTTAAAAGGAAGAGCTGGCAGCAAATGAGCCGGAGTCACTTGCAGGTTTTTTTCCTCAGGAAGCCTTCTGACCTTGAAAAGCCTTAAAGCTGCATTCCTCGTGAAAAATAACTTCTACTTAGTGCTGAGCACGTGTATTGTTGCGCAGACAAATAGACAAATAACAATGTGAGTACATGCCTTGATCATTTATCCTCCTCAGAGGGCCATAAACCATGAGTAAATGCAACAAAAGCAGAAGATTAATAGTGGGCGCGTAATGCTCTGCATTTTTCATAATGATTCTCTACAGATACAATCAGTAAGTGTCACTAATTGGTAGGCACTTGTTCTGCAGGGGGGCCCAATCCTCCCTCTGGGGGGGTTGGAGGCCAGTGCCTGGTGCTGTGTGGGGAGAGCAGAGGAGGCTCCCAGGAGCATCACGGGCTGTGCTTTTCCAAATGCCATAACTGCAAGAGCTGGGCAGTGCAGAGAGAGCCCAGCAGCCTGGCTGTGCAGGGCAGCTCTGCAAACACACTGCTGCCTCTTCAGCCTTGAGGGGAAAGAGGTGCTTGGCCCCCAGCCAGCTGCTGAATTTAACATGTATTCAGCTGAATGACTGGGCTGGCATAATAATATAATCCTGCAGTGTCCCGCTGATCTCTTTCAGATCTTGTTGGCTTGTTGGCTGCCTCTGATCCCTGTTCCCTGTGGGCGCAGGGGTGCTGTGTGGGAAACTGCTGGAAAGATTCCCCTACCCAGTGTTGTCCAAACACTGTCCAAAGCAGCAAGTCCATGCAGAGGTATCCATCCTGAATGTTATGAAGGGCTGTGCAGGCCCAGGAAAAACACTTTCATCAAACTTTTATCAAATTTGCTTTGTTGCTTGAATTGATTTTTTTCTTTTTTTAAAGTCTTACATAAAGAATGAGAGCATATTGTGTCTATTCTAATACTCTAACTCTGAAATTAGAGATCTGCATGTATCCAGTGCTTTGCCAAGTAGAGGTACCCAGGCTTCCTCCCTGGAATGGTGCTGTGTTTGGGCAGGAAGCTCTGCCAGTGCGGCTGTGCTGCTCCCCATGCCCAGATTTGGCTCTTTCTGTGCAGTCTGTAGTGTATGGGCTCAGGGGGTGACCATAGAATTGGTACCACACCCAGCAGAGCAGGGAGAGTCCTCCCTCAGACCTCCCACACCGAGATGATGATGGGCCCAAAAGCCAGGAGCTCTGGTTTGCGTTGGCCGCGTGACTTCTGAAATTGCCACACACACATTGCAAGGCTGCTCCTGTTGCCAGCTCTCTGAAATGTAAAGCCCAATGCTTTGGGCTATGCAGCCAGAATTTCCCTAAGTGAACTCAGAGAAAGTCAACTTACACAGATTTATCTAAAAAGCTGCCTGGTGGTGAGGATCTTTTTACATTTCCCCAAATCCAGAATTCCCACATCGTGCGTGCTCACATTCTCCATAAAACCATGTAGTGTCTTCTGCTCTCATGGAACTCCAGGAATCTGTCCTGCTCCAGTCTGAGAATGCCACTGGAATGGCATCTCCTCCACAAAAGGGAGGATGTGGGACAGATGGAGGCACAGAGGGGGAGGGTATATGTGGCTTTCCAACCTTTCTCCCTGCACCCCCCTTAAGGAAGTTGACTCTGTGCCTTTGTCTTCTCCCCATTCCTAGGTAAATGCTGCTTGTGCTTTCCTGTGTCCTAGGGAAACCTCATTGTCTGTTCTGCCCAAGAAGGCAGGAAAATAGGAAAAGCAGCTTGTTGAGCAAGGTAAGGCTCAGAGGAGCATCACTCCACAAATGGCTCTGGCAGAGGACAAGCCCATTAGGGAAAAGCTGTCAGTGCTTCAAGTGCCTCTGCTGACCAGGCATGTGCTCTTTTACTTGTTTTTTTACCTATTGCTGATCCTCTTCATCTCTACCCCTTTCCTCCTTTGGCTATTTGTACTTTTGTCTCTGTGCAGTGCCTTGAACACAATATGGTTTCAGTCTGGCTTCTTGGCTCTGCTGTAACAGAGGTATTTCTGTTCCTAAGAGCAGTCAAATAAAATCCAGCAGGCTTGGGATGTGAACATTTGTGGTCAGTCTCAAAAACCAAAACCAAAGTAGCAGCTTTGTTCTTTTCAGGCAGATCATCAATTAGGGCCAAAATGGGTAACGTGTCAGCATGACTTACTGACTCCAGGCTGCTTTTTTAAAAGCATCCAAGATACATAGACCATTAGTTGACATGATATAGATATTTGTACAACATTTACCCTACAATTATTGAGAAGCTTCTGAACTCTCTGGGATGTCTAACTTCAGAGCTCCTTCAGTTTACTATTTATTTATGACAGCAGCAAGCAAACCACTGTTCCTTATGTGAGACAAAGATTTGTAAGAAAAGAATACAGAATATCATGAAATCATCTCCATTTAAGGAGAGTCACTGCCTGAGTGAGAATGACTGGACCCTTCATTACTAAACTGTGCTATCAGGTACTTTTGGGGTGATCAGAGATTACCACCTCTGGAAACACTGCCTCTGAAAGGAGAGCCTGGCTGCCAGAGAGGCATTTCCAAAAGGGAAGGAGCTTCTCTGCTGCAAACCAAGGAACACAAGCTCTTCCCTCTGTGCTGCACTGCATGGAAATGAACAGGAGCAGGGCTTTTAGCAGAGCTGTTCTGCTGCACCAAACGTGCATTTGGTGCTCTGTGGCCCCACACAAGTGCAACAGGAGGGGTTGGATGGGAAACACCTGAGAAGGTATTAACTGAGGCCATCAGTGCACTGTGGGTCAGAGCTTGACTAGACTGCTTGGGAAAAAAAATTCCTGCAAAACCCTGTTCCCTTTTCATTCAATGTCTCATATTCTGTTATTTACTGGTGCCTTCTATAATTTGCACCACTACGTGTTGGGACTTGCTGAAAATGAAAGGAGACCTTGAGGGAACAGATTTCAACCAGTATGTCATATCCAGGCATGTTTCCTTGATAGGAATGTTCCAAAATTTCTGGACCTGACTGTTCCACTCATTTATCTTGGGAACAGTTTGCCAGTGCCTGTGTACCTGCTGCAGATCCAGGGGACTGAGAGCGTTCCTCTCCTTGTTGCTTGTTAAAAATGTATTTCTGTGAGCTAAGAGCTGCATCTTTCCAGTTAAAATAAGCTTTGGCCAATGGAGTTTCAGTACTCTTTCTGAAAACCCCAGCCTAGAAACATGGATCTGTAAGATGGGAATATCTGAATCCTCCTTTAGACATAAACATAGCAGGCTTTTTGTTTTTCTTTTTTTAGTTAACATGCCATTGTGCCATAGTTTTAATTTTTGATGTGTCAAAGCTCTGGAGACTCAACGTGGCTGCTGCTGTCATTGGTGGGAAAGAATTTAAGACATTGCAGGGTGATAAATCAGAAATTACACCCCATAGGTAAAGGAGTCCCCAGAACTGTGTGAACCTGAATATGGAATTCACTGGAAATTCACTGGAACTCAGGAACTGACCTGAAAGCCTCCGTTGGTTGGGCTTATTATGCAATTGGAATCAGCTGGGTGGGATTGGCAGAGGATTTGCCTTCTGAGGGTTTGTTTTCATTGCTGCCTGATTGAAAGCACCTGGAGCAGGAAGGGGATTTTTGTCTGGCATTCGGGAGAATTGGCCACACCTGAAAACTCTGGCTTGAGTTTTTAGCTGGGATGGCAGAAGTCAATAGCAGGCTGAGATGATGGGAGGATTTGAGGTTGTGGTTCCAGCCTCATGTTCCTGGGAATTCAGGGGTGAGTCTTTTCTGTAGTCTGTCCTTGTCTGACTCAAGGAGAAATGATTTAGAAGAGCAGTATCATGGGGGTTTTTGTGGCAAAGTGTGCACTGTGCTCTGAAGGTGTTTTGTTGTCTAAAGAGGGCTTTTTTAAATCTCTAATTAAAGCCTGGCTGAAAGTCAGTCTCTAGAAGAGTAGGATTAAAACTTAGTTAGATTTTATGAAGTAATTAGAATGGCATTCATAAAGCCTGTGGCCAGATCAAAAATGCAGTTTTATCCAAAGCACATCTGCTGTATCTTTTCTTATTAAAGCACTTTGACCTTCTACTGTGAACAACAGAAGGTTTGGCAGGTGATATTATATGCTCTAATCACAAAAAAAGTAGGAGAGAGTTGCAATAACCCTGGAGTTCATGGAGTTTTGCTTCCAGAGAGCTTGTTATGATTTCCACTTGTCCCTATAAAAACTTTGCACTGAGAGCAGGTTTTGTGTGAGCTCAGAAAGAAAACAACCTAAATGGTCATGTATGCACATCCCTTTCTTCCACAGCTAACCTGGGCTCAGGCCAGGCTAAATTAACATATTTTTTACCTATTTACCTCTTTTATCTAGATTAGACAGGAAAAAAAACCTCTTATACTTGAGGACTTATCTTTTTGGTTGTTGTTTTTTTTTTTCTATTAAAGACACTGCATTTTCCCAGTAGTGTTCCCTCATTAACATCCTCCCTAACATACCATGGTGGCTGTGAACAGTTATTTCATGCTTTGTGCAAGCTGGTCAAAGCCAGCATTAGCCTGTTGCTAAATGATGCCAGAGGTTGTCCCTGCATCTCCTGCCTGCAGTGTCATCCCAAAATGCAGTTCTCTGCAGAAGGTGGGAGTTGGTCCCCTGGATCTGTGAGAGGAGCAGATGCAATCCCAGCAGCTGGAAGAGCAACAGTTGTATTAGATGGTGGATAGGCTTCTGTGAATTTTCTTTAGAGCCTCTGAAGAAGAGGGGATGATTTTTGTGTTGGGTTTTTAGCATCAAAGCTCAGTGGGGGGGTGGGGTTGCTTCCTGACAGAGCTCTCATGCTTGGGCTGATTTTCAGCTATCTCTGTTCTTTTGTGATCAAAAGTAGAAATTTGCATCCTCAAGTTAGAAAATTAAATACTCCAGTAAATCACAGATAAATTATGTAGAGACAGGTCTACAGGAAAGATTCTTGAGCAGAATAGACACAGCTGAGGTGTCCTGTACCCTGGCACAGGGCATGGGGCTCTCCCTCTCTGTTCCCTCTGTGTGTTGCCAGCACAGTTGCAATTATGAGCATGGGTCCTTTATAGCTCAAACCTGTGGATTCTTTGGAATTTTTTTTTGGTTAAGGTTGGAATTAAATGTGTGAGATGGTTATTTTTGTTTGGACTTAGAAGTTTATTTGGTCACACCTATGTTACAGTTTCACAAATTGTGATTTCTACAGTATTTTATTCTAATTAACTAAAAATGGAGTTGTATCTTTCTTTCTACAAAGATTTTTAAGGCTAAATTGTTTAATTAAGGAACGACACAAATTATTTTTACTTTTAACTTAATAACTAAGTACTTGAGGTCAGTAATGTGGACTTTTTAATCTAATTACACAATAGTACTCAAACTCATGAAGAAGGAGACCTAGTTTCTGCTCTTAAACTTCTACCTTGTTTTATATTTATATATTATTATATTCCTAAACTTTAAACTCTAAGTTTTCTATTATGTGATATTATATACTTCTATTCAAATTATTTATAATCTTAGTTCTGTTATTTAATTTTGGAAGTCTTCTCTATGGCCTCAGGTCAAATACAGGGTTCTGTTGGGGGTCAGCACAGAAACTCTAAAATTGTCAGCAATAAGGGTTCCAACACAAACCTTTACTAATGACAGCTCTCCACTCCATGGGCATCCCTAAAGTTTCCTTTTGAAACATCTTGTAGAGACTCTCTGAAAAGAATAAGACACTATCCTGACAAATCACATCTTTCATAGAATATTGCCAGTGGGAAACCCCAGACTGTGAGGCACATCTGAAGAAAATATGGATGGTTTTCAAAACAAAATATGGGCTTTATTTTATTTCTGTAAAGATAAAACAGTGAACTAAGTAGGACCCTAAATAATGTGGTATTAAGTCATTGCAATCAGGAAAATACACTGATTTTCTTTCTTTTTTATTTTTATGCAAAGCTTTTTACATGAGTGCCTTGCTTGGCAGCTTAGCTTTCCATGGAAATGGGGTGTGGTGCCAGTACAAAGTTTCCTTCTTTTCCAAGTTTTTATCTGCCCAGAGGGTCAAGTGCAGGCCTTAGACCAAAACACGTACCCACCCTTGTCAAAGCATGAAGGGATGGAGCCCAGCTGTGTGTGTGGGGGCTGCTTCTGCTGCAGAGGTAAGGGAGGGAGGCTACTGCTGCTCAAAGGCTGCAAAGATTACAAAACACTCGGTTTGCTTTAAAACAGTTGCATCTTATTTGACTCCCATTATATATTCATCCATTACTTTGGGCTCCAGGAAATGGCCTGTCTTGCATTCCCACTGGAGCAAAGATCTATGCAGAGGCATCTCAAGAAGGGTCTCACATGCAGCTGTATTCACCTGGGGCATGAAGATGCTCTCAGTTCATGTCCTGCAGGTCCAGGCTGGCCAAAACACACCTCTCCAGGCCTTTTCCTGGTCTAAGGCAGCAGAGGCTCAAGCTGCAGATAAAAGGGTTGCTGGCCATGTGGCACTGCTCAGGGGTGGCTTTGACTCTGATTACAGCAGTGGGAAATCAGAGGCGCTGAGCATGTTTAGTGTAGGGGATGGCTTGGTTTGGGTTTCTTTTCTACCATCTGCTTGATTCCTGTTGTAGCCCTGTCACCTTTTACTGAGAAATGTCCCAGGGTGTTCTGGCTGCTGTTTGGGTAGGTGCAGAATGAAGCCGGGTGGGACCTCCTGCACTGCGGGTGTTTGTAGGAGCCAGCTGTGCTGCACAGAGATGTCTCTGCTGGCACTTTGAGGTGTCAGCACCAGCCCTGTGCTTGGAGCAGCTGCTCTGCTGCCAGACTGTGCCCAGGCAGGAGCAGCCCTGAGCAGTGCCCTGCTGTGTGGTGCTGCCCATTTCCCAAAGTTTCATATTCATGGATAGTGGCTGCCTCTTCAAGGATACTGGTCAGGGCTTGGCAACTCTGCTACCCTGACAAATCCCATCTGGCAGTGGGATGAGGAAACACAGGGTTTTACTCCCTTGTTAATAGTTCTTGTAAATGAAACGGCCCGCTGGAGAACTTCAAATTCAGGTCCTTGTATTTAAAAGAGAATTCTTTCATTTTATTCCTCTGTAGTCATAAAGTCAAAATAGTCCCCGCCCTGCTCTCTGCCTTCCAGGCTCCATGTGAATGGAGAGGGAAGGACAGAAGCTGCTTGAAACAGACACTAATGGCACCAAAACGTGACAGAAGTGACTCTGTTTGAACCCTGTTTGAAGTCCTTCAGATCTGTCACTGGGATGGCTTTCTGCCATCCTCACTCAGATCTAGCTGCAAGCACTGTTTTCCAGCCCTCATCTGTAATTTAGGCACCACCACAAAGGATGTGTGAAGGCAAAATAGGAGGGCTGTCCTTCTTGCAGAAGTGATTTCAGATGTGTCCAATTTCCATAAAGCACCAGGGAAAGGGGGATATTATGGCTGCGATACAAAGTGCACTGGAAACACAGCACAAGTCTTTAACAGGTGACCACAGGGACATTGATCAGGGTTTGATTTGTTTTGCTGTTGTAGCATTGCTGTTCTGTGCTGCCCTGAACACGGGTGAGTTTTTTCCTTTTTTTCCAAGTCAGAGAATCATGCCAGGTATAGAGTGCAGAGTTATTAACACCTTAGATGCCAAACTCACCAGGATTGTGCTTGTTTCTTTGCCAAAGCATTATCTTATGAGTCCATTTCTACCAATACATGTCTGTCTTTGGAAGAGAACACATTGGCTTATTATGATGTTTATTTTTTAAATTATTCAAAAATTAGGCTGTTTTCAGAGGTGTAAACTGACTTGTCATCTTCCTTTGGCTTCATCAAAGAAATTAGGGGTATAATATTTATATGGCAAAATGGCAAGGATTAAACATCACTCTTTTGAGATTAGCATATTCTCCCAGCAGCAAGACTTTCCCAGAATTTATTTTCATTCTGTGTATTGAAGCAGGTGCATAGGTGTGAAACAAATAAATAATATGGGAAAAAATATATATAGAGAGAATACATTTTGAGATGGTTATCTTGGACAAAGTGCATTTCTGCACAGTCTCTGCAACTGCTGAATAAACCCAGCTGCAGAACCTCATGGAAGTTGTTAATCTCTCGTTCTGTTTATGCTTTAATCGAAAACTCTCATTGCATATTCAGAGGTAATATCTTATAGAGCAGTGATAGTGAATGTACAGCACTGTGTGTTAAATCATTCACACAGGTTCAGAGATAGTTACCTCTAAAGGACAGCCTGGGTTTATTAAGGCTTTGTTTAGCATCTGGGACCAGCACAGGGTGAAGGGATTTTGTTTTGCCAGCAGCATTGTCATTAACATACAATCTGTTGGAAAATGTTTTGCTGTTCAAAAATAAATTTCAGCATATAGTTGTGGTGAAGTGGACCTGCATCATTTGTATGCATTCAAAGCTGTTCCCTTGATTATTGATTAAGGCACTGTTCTGTGAAAGTCAAGTTTTCCACAGAGTACAGTGCTTGCAGGATTTCTTTCATTGGAGAAATACTATGGAATTTTTTCTCAAGTTTCCAAAGGTGAAACTGAGGCAGCACATGTTGACAGGGTTTTCATGGGTGGTCAGTGGGATCTACAGAATTAGATGAGAGAGCTGATTGTGTAAAAGCCAGAAAGAAACAGAAAGCAATTTAAAAGCCTTTTCCAAAGGTGTTGAAAATCAGCCCTTGCAGTCCTAGCAAACATGTCTGAGCTGGCCTGCAGAAAATGCATTTCCAGCTCAGACTGAAAACAGCACCAAGGACCCAGACACAGGCTGAGGTTCAGCCCAGCCAGTGCCTGAACAGGTCATGGAAAAGCAGAAAGCTCTGGTGGCAGTGCTGAGGAGCACAGTTCAGGCAGATTTGGTGCTGTGGATGCCCTTGCTGTGGGCAGGGATGCAGTCCTGCTGCTCCTGCAGCACTGAGAGTTTCAGTCTCACTGCACACAGAGGCTCCCACAGGCTCTGCAAACCCTCATCCTTCCTGAGAGTGAGCAGGCCACTTTTGCTATTGCTCTGCCCTCCAAGTGATCCAAAAAATGGGGTGGATTTTTTTTTTTCATTCACTCTCTTTTGCTTTCTCTGTACTACAGAAAAGGAAGACATTATTAGGAAAGCAAACATTTCTCATTTTGAGAATGTCAATGTTGCTTTTAAAAGTAGTTGCAAAGAGTATTTCACATTTTTGCCTTACCAGTTAATCTTCTATCTCTTCTTGCATTTTTAAACTGTGAAATACACATCATGTGAACTGAGATGAAATATATTAATTCTTACTTTGCCAAAGCTTCCTTTTTTCTTTTTGTTAAACAAGTGTGAGTTTTGTTTCTAATTAATTGGTAACTAACCGGTCTACTGGGGCTTCAAATGATCAGTCAGACCCCCTTCAAATCTCATCTTTCAGCAGTCTGATCTATTGATGTGAGCAAGCTCACTGGAGCTATGCAGGAAAGCCTCTTCCATCTCACATCCCAGTGTGGATAGGGAAGCAGCGACTGCAGAGGGCTGAGGGCATTCAGTGTGCTTGCTGTGTCTCAGAACACTGTTTTCCTTGGAAGGAAGTATTTCTGCTGCTTGTCCTGCCAGGGAAATGCACTCATTTAGTAAATCATGCCAAATCCTCACTGCCTTGAATTAATAGCAAACAAACAGCCCAACATCAGCAGGCCTGGGAGATGGCAGGTGACAGCCAGCCAGGCAGGGTGGTGGCACACAGCTGCTCTTGTGTCACCTGAGCACCTGAGCCAGTGTCACTCCACTGTTCGGGGAGTTTCCTGGGCTTTGCACAGGGCTCCCCACATGTTGCTTATCCCAACCCATGGATGGGATTGTCTGGTAATCAGTGAGAGATGTGGGCATGGTTTTCTGTCTCTTGATCTTGGAGAGGAACCAAAGTGGAAGGAGAGTGCATCGCTTCTGGATTTAGACAGATGATGGTTAAGCTGGATGGCTAAAATAAGATCCAGGCCAGGCATACTGTTGACAGCACTCAGGAAAATTCCCAGGGACAGATTCCAGCTAACCCTGGTGTAGCCTACCCACCATAACTGCAAACCTAGCTGTTAGCAGCTCAAGATGTGTGCAGAGCACTGAGCTCTCCTGTCTCCTTCCTTTTCCCCCAGATGTTTATTTTAAATAGCCCTTCTCATGCAGGTCTGGTTTCCACATTTATAGTAAACAAGGCAACCCCTGTGGGGGAGAAATGATGAGGAGGACTCCATTGATACCAGAAGGCAAATTAATTACTTCATTATACTATATTATTCTACACTATATTACATTAAATCTAAACTGAATCTGTACAAGCACCCAACTGCCCAGAATCTCGTGGCTGTGGGCCCACAGTCCCACACACACCTGGATTCAATGGGTCAGTGAATCAAAACACTCACACCAGAATCCAATCACCAATTCCCTTCAGGTAAACAATCTTCCACAATGCATTCCACTTGTGAACAACACAGGAGCAGTGAATGAGATAAGAATTGTTTTTTCCTCTCTCTGAGGTTGAGAGAATGTGAATCCCAGAAAATCCTTGGGAAGTTGTGTCTTGCTTTTCTCTGTGGAGAGAAACGTGGCTACACAGGTTCTCATGTTAAAGCCAACATAAGTTTCTAAATAAATCCCTGATGCAACTCAGAGAGTTTTACTGAGCTTAGTGACAACTGTGCTGAGCTACAGGGGTGGTGATTTCATTGGAAACTACAGCAGGAGGAGGAGCTTGGGTGGAAAAGGGAGGTCTTGAAAAGGTTTTCAATTCCTCTCATGTACACTTAGGGTTGAGTACCAAGAGATCCCAAGAACATTTAATCCATGTCAACTTCTAATGTGAATGATTTCAAATTAAGGAATCCAGACTTTGGAAAGGAAGGTTTGTAATATGTTGTGATTCTTCATTTTTATTGGTTTCCAAGTGTTTAGACAGTGTGCTTAATGGACTTTACTCATTACCCATAGCATTGTGTACCACAGGCTCTCAAAACCTTAGCAATAAACCTGTTTACACACACATCATACATGACATTCCCATTGCTGGAGGCTAAGCAGAGAAACATGTGCTTCTTTTGTTTAGGCATGTTTTTTATCCACAGGATTTGTGGAATTTGTTCCAGGTGTTGCTCCTCCCTGAGCTTATGGTTGTTGAATTTCAAATATTGGCAATCGATGACAGAGCCTTTAATTTCTTTTCAAGGTCAATCTGTGCTCTGCCTCCTAGGAAATCCCTGAAAAATCTCCAAAGGTGAAAATCCAGTGATTTTAATGGAGTTGTGTCAGCAGGGACCTTGCCTGCTAGATTTGGCAGAGCAATGGAGACAGCCTGATGGCAGTAGCTTCTGTTGTTGTCCCTGCAGAGGGAATGAGGACATGGATAATCCTCTTCAAAAAGGACTGGGACTCTCTCTGGATTCCCCACACAGAATTTCAGAATTATTTTCATGCTGCATCTTTACTTCTCTGTCGCAAAATTTTAAAAAATAATAGTTGAAGTCTGGATAACTGTAATTACTTAAAAAAATAAGCTCACACAAAATCACTGGTTGGGACTCAGGAGCAGAACATGAGCAGGGATTGGTCAAAGCCTTGGGGTCTTGTGCCCCAGAGTCATTCCCTCTGTCCCTGCTGCAGAAACTCTGTGGATCAGAAGCAGCAGTTTAAATATCTGTTATTCTGCTGTAATCCTGGCAGCTTTTGAGGCCTTCTGAGTCCCCATGCCTTCCTCTTGGGGAGAATACAGCAGCCTTTGTTGTGTCCCTTTGTGAAGTACTCCAACTTCTCCCTGTACAGTTTTTATGAAATAAAACTAGACTGCAGTCCAGTTTAACATATCTGCATAATACATGTCAGTTCTACCTGCAGGAACCCAAATACATGTTTTGCATATAGTTTACATATGCATAAAATCACAGATGCATCTTGTATGGAGAGTTTGTTGATATCCATAATGTGCATGTGTTTGCCTGGATAAAGTACTGGAAAACATAAATGAGAATATGTTTTTTATATATTTATTCTGTAATACTGGTAGGTTCTAAGAATAATAAACCCTGTCAGAATTACCTCACAAGATATCTGGAAAAGATGTCTTCTAAGCATCATCAAAGTCCCACAATATTTACAGAAAAGCCAAATGAAGTGGTGACTTCACACAAGTGATCTAGAAAATTACTATAAATTAATATATTTATAAATTAAATTATATTTATAGAATAAATCTCCAGAAAATTTGAGATACCAGGTATAATCTCCATAAGCTGTAAGTTAATATCAATACAATCACACACACTTTCCATGCACATATGTGTGTGCACACCTGCAAGCTTCACTCTGAAAACTCAGCCATGGCTGCATAGAGCTTCTCCAGGTTCACTTTTAGTTTTCTTCTGAATAATGAGAGGGTCTAAATGAACTTTGTCTACATTAATTGAAATAAAGTATATTTTTCCTAAGGCCCTGGGTGGTTATGGACAGCAAACTGATAACCCTTCTTGTAGGAGGGACAAGGCAAAAGAGCAAACGTTGAACATGAACTAAATGATGCTGTACAAACCTCTGAAAAGTCTTAAGCCAGAGTTTTCCATTAATCTTTAATGCAACCAGCAACAGAAGGGTGCAGTAATGTTTCTGCTGCCTAGAAATTATTCATGCCAAATATATTTTCATTAATGTTTATTTTTTTAAAAACCCAGGAAAAAAGTAAGATTGGGGGCCTTTCAAAAAGCTGCCTTCCCTTTTCTTTTTTATCCCAAGTGAAGAATATTAACTTGCTCCAGTTACAGGCTGGGAGTTATGTATGCTTATTGCTGCATTTTCTGATAAGCTAAATCTGCTAATGGGAGGTAACACTGGGAGAAAATTAAACACTACTTCTGTGAGAAATATAAATTCTAGCCACTGTCTATGTTAGCAAACACTGAATGACAATAAGCTGCCATGCTGAAGCATCAATTAAGCTTTCAGTAAGGAGTGTTTATTGCAAGTCAAGACCACAATTTTGTAATGGAAAAGTACATGAGGATTTTTTTTAATTAATAGAATAATATAGTTATGCCTTAAATGAAAAAAAATTGCATATGTTTATTTTTATAGGAGAAACTAAGTGCAAAGTAAGTTTGAACAAGTGTGTTCAAGAGGAAGGGAGGCTTTTGTATGAACAGTCAAACAAAATTTCTCTAAAAAATTCTTATTTGTTGAATTAGTGAATGACTGTTAGAGAGCAGAGTGTGGTGAGCACTTGGTGAAACCTTCCCATAAGGAGGAGAAAACAGATGCCCATGGACTGGAGGCGTGAACAGTGTGTGCAGGGGGTCAGAGACTGTCAGGACAGAGAGGAAGAGGAGATGCATGGTCTACAAGGCACACCACCTGTCTGAGGCAGCACGACAGATTGGAGGGCACGGGTGGGGGGAGAAAGACATGCTAATACTTAGTTCTTTAAACAAAGAGTATGGTGTGAGGAGCCAAAATAACAGGCAAGTCAAGCACTGGGGAGAGAAGGTGAAGCGTTTGACAGCTACTTTGTTCAGCTGAACAGAGACAGAGAGAAATGAGAGCCCCACACAGGGACAGTGCTGCTGAGCTCAGAGGGCTTGTGACAGCCCAGCAGTGCCCATCCTGCACAGGTCCATCAGCACCTGTGGGAATGCCATCACTTAGGGAGCCTGGGTCTGCCAGGAGCCGGGCTTTGCCTCAAACATTAGAGCTGGGGGGGCTTGGGAGGCCCCAGTCTCTCAGCAGCAATGGTGACTCTCTCAAGCTGATGTGTGAGACCGTGTTCACAGGGGTCTGAGGATGAGGGAAGAGACGAGGATCTGACTCCATGTTTCAGAAGGCTTGATTTATTATTTTATGATATATATTATATTAAAACTATACTAAAAAAATAGAAGAAAGGATTTCATCAGAAGGCTGGCTAAGAATAGAATAGGAAAGAATGATAACAAAAGCTTGTGTCTGGGACAGAGTCTGAGCCAGCTGACTGTGATTGGCCATTAATTACAAACATCCAACATGGGCCAATCACAGATGCCCCTGTTGCATCCCACAGCAGCAGATAATTATTGTTTACATTTTGTTCCTGAGGCCTCTCAGCTTCTCAGGAGGAAAAATCCTGGATTTTCCATAAAAGATGTCTGCAACAGATGTGTGTTCATATTACATTCAGGAGTGCAGCTCCAAAGCAGGAATTTTACTTTTTGATGTGTGTGCTGAGGAGTGCAGAGCACCTGGTTGGTAGGTGAGCAGCCTTGTTGAGCTTGTGGAGATCTGCCCCCAGTGTGAGCAGTGCTGGGCAGGAGGAAGGACAAACTCCAGCCAAGTCTGCACTGCCAGGGGGACATCCTTCATCTGCTGCACCAACCACCCTGACAGCACTGCCTGGGGACAGGGACAGCAGCTTAGGGACACTGCTTCCCCTTTTCTGGCTGTTGGAATGTGCCCCAGAGTCTTGTAGCTTGTGCTGTACAACGAAGATCTGGGATTGTGGATGACTCCACATTCTTTAAAGGCTCTTTAACTCCAGTTTAACTGCCTTGCCTGCCTGGCTGAGGAACTCACCGATAGCCAGGATGAACTTTCTGTCTGTTTAAATGCTTGTGGCTTTGGTGTGCAATGTAATATGATGCTGTCCTCTGGGACATCGTGGGAAAATGTAAAAACCAATTCCATACACATGTTTACAATATTAGAGAGGCAGCTTGATCAGGTTGGGCAGGCTCAGATTCTTTTTATAGCAGGACAAGTAAAACAAGACTGTTTCTCAAACTCTTTGGATTAAGGTTTTCTTTCACGTGAGTAAATATTTATGGAACTTACATTTAATGGTTTCTTCACTGCAGAAAGATAGCTTATTTTACTTTTTAATGAGGCTTCTACAAACTGAGACAGCTTGACCTAACTTTATCCTCATTTAACCATGTATACCACAGTAAAGAAAAAAAATTCTAAAATCCACTTCAGTTCTGGTAGTCTCAATCACCTAAAAAGGTTTATATGGATACTTAGGAAGAGATTAATTCAATTACACATATGCCTTTTTGCTACATAAAGTAAAATTGCATGTCCCCTGTATGCAACAGAAAATACTTTCGCAGAAGTTGCCCAGCCAAGACCAACTTCTATTTTACTGTTCTTAAAGAAAGGACGATGCTCAAGTGGTTCTTTTGCCAAATTATTAGTGATTTATAGGGGGAAGTGTAACTTCAGACACCTGAAGTGTAGGGGGACTGAAGGTCAGCCAGAGGGGCATGTGGCACACTGTGTCCCTGCAGAGGGGCAGCTCTGGTCCCAGAGCCCTTTCCATGCCTGTGAGAGTCCCTCCACAGTGGGATCCCAGGCACAGGCTCACACCCTCCCTGCTGTCAGGAGGCAGGGGCAGGGCAGTGGGATGTTGGTGCTCAAGGTGTCCCCAAGGTACCAGCACATGGGCTCTGTGCAGGGAAGGAAAGGGGCAATGGAAGGAAATCCAGCCAAGTCTGAGCTGTGCTCTTTCAGAGTGAACAGAAATAAGTCACAGGATCCTTGCACACATCCATGAACATTGAAATTACACATTTGTCTGGAGACAAGAAAGAAAAAACCATCCTCAATGCCCTGGGCATGGGACCGTTCTGGTGCTGAAAAGCTTTAAGAGGTTCCTCTTCATTCAGTCCCAGTTACTTCTGCCTATCTGAACACAAACTTCTGCAGCCTCTTCCCAGGCTTCTTGTTCCTGAAACAAAGCCGTTTCCATTTAGAACCCTCCAAGCCCCATCCACCATAAGCTTTTCTTTGACCTGCTGGGTGTGGACAGTTTCCCCAGAGCACGATGTCCTGCCCACCCTCCCTTCACCAGACATGGCCAACAATTAAGCTAATTAAGCTATATGCAGGATTAAGTCTATAGGGCCAGATTCACAAAAGGACTTTGGTGTTTGAAATGGGAATTAAGCTGATTATCAGCATATCACTCTCATTATACAGTCTTTGAAACCTTCATAGCCTTGTGCTTGTGCACATTTCCTCTTGCAAAGTTCCTGTGTGCTCAGAGAGGGAACAGAATTCCCTTTATGCTCTTCCCTCAGTGAGAACTGCCCCAGGGTGAGTCCTGGGCTGGGGGCAGGCAGCCCCCACCTCAGCCATGCAGTGCTTAGGATCCATGAAAAGCTTCTTCCCCACATCCCTGCAATGGGCTCTCCTTGCTCCCTGTCACAGGAAAGCCTCTTTGAACCCCTTGTTTCACACCTTTATGTACCAAGTCGTCAGAGAACAAAAGACATTTCTGTTTGGAAAGGCTCACAGAGCTTTTCTTTCATGTGTGACAGATGCTTTCAGAATCCGTTTGAGGGAATCTGCATAATTGATACACAACACCAGTGACCCAGCCTGAATGACTTCAAGTCTATTTTCATCTCGGGTGGTTCAGAAGCAGCCCGTGGAATTTGTAAGGCTCCATTAAGATGTTCAGGTCTTCAGGCTCTCTGGCAATGGGGACCATGTGAATACCTGAGGACAAATACCCTGGGTTTCATTAGCAAGATAAAATCCACAGGGTGAAACATGGGAAATCAAATGCAATAAGGAAGTGATTGTGAGCTGGTTATGCATAATGTCAGCCACAGCGGGCTGAGGAATAATGAAAGGAGGGAAAAATGATGAGCTCTAAACTGCAACAATTGCCCTGTGAGCCTTGACTGCTGCAAGACATTTCCTTCTCTCTCTCAGTCCTGGAAAGGCTTAGCAAGCTTTTTAATAAAAAGCCAACATGGGAATTTTTTTGACAATGTACACCGTTCAAAGTGTTGTTTCTGTCAGTTGCATGCTGTACTACCAACCCCTCTTTGGATTTTTATCTTCATGAGGTGTAAAGGCTCAGCCCAAAATGAGGAGAACTCACATGGGTTAGTCTCCTCTTATTGGACAGAAAGTGCTTGAATTGCCCAGGCTGTTAGATGGTGGTTCTGGTCAAGACTTGTGAAGACACTGAAAGTTTCACAAGGATGAGATTTAGATAAACACTATTTCACTTTAAAGACATTTTGCAGCTCATTACTTTGCTTATTAGGGGTTTCCTCTTTTATTCTGTTTTTTTTTTTCCCTCATTCCCTAAACCCCATGAATTGCTCTAGTGACCATGGTTTAGTTTCCAGGGTATGTAGGACTGCCGCCCTCATGGCTGCTGGAGTTCTGCTTGGGACCTGCAGCAAAGTCTGGCTACCAGAGAGTTCCCAATAGCAGAGACTTCAGCGATGTTTGATGGGGGCTGAGTGTTCTGGAAGTAATACATCCAATGGTACAATAATCTTTTCCATTGCAGTGGGTTTATCCTGTGTTCAGCTCCCTGAGTCACCACAAACCATTGGATCTGTTGCTCTCTGTGTCACTATGCTCCATTTAAGTGTGGGATGAAGTGTAGTAGTTCTTCACCCACCAGGAACTTTGCACTGATGAATTTGTGTTCTAAAATAATGATCAATACAAGCACTTCATTTTCCCAACTTCCTGTGCAGTTTTGGGTGTCTCTGCATGAATGGCTCATGCTGGGCACCCTTGAGACAAGGCTGCAGGACCAGCTGGCCTGGATGGAGCAGGTCCCAAAGTCCCTGAGGATGCTGTGGCAGCACAGGATCCTTCTGTTCTCTGTGAGTCTCAGCATGGTGGGCAGTGCCACTCTCCAAGACAGTATTTGTTCCCTTTCCCCCTCCAGTTGCAATAATGTTTGCAAACACAGTTGTAGATTTTCTTCTGTTCCAGTTCTCTGTGTAATGACAGAGTAAAGATGTCTCACAGAGAGATTGCATAAAAAAGCTTGGGGAAGTACAGAAATCACATTAAAATCATCATTATTGGTAACCCATGAACAAATTGTCAGCACCATTCACTCTAACATTACAACCACTCTAAAGCATTTTAAGACACATTTATGTTTAGTGGCTAGTGAGAGTGGGAAGCTGCAATTCAGTTCTGCACCTACAAAACAGAGACCAGAATCCAACCAGCAAAGGCCACTGGAAGCCTGAGCTCTGAGTTTCAGGTCCTCACTTCACTCTTCCCATTGGCAAAGCCCCTCTTCCCCTTCCAACCCAATTCTGATTCCCTACAAACGGGCAAGGTCTGTTAAACTGCTGCAACAAATTCTGCAGCTCCTGCCCTGGCTTCTCCAGAGGTTTAAAACCTCCCCACCCCCTTATCCAGTGGGGGGGCACACTCCAGGAATTGGGCAGGGCACCTTTGAGTAACAAATTGCATTTCCCTGAAGGAGCCGAGGGATGCTGTGCTGTCTGTAGGTTACTAGAGAATCAGCTTTACTGCTTGCTACCAGAACATACTCTGGAATAATGACACTAAGTTACAAAGAAAATAAACTACAGAGTGTGTTACCCACTGAATAAGAGAGATGCTCTTCAACTCCTGCAGCCTTTCACTTGCTCCTGAGGAGGCTAGTTATCTATTTGAGCCTAGTCCAGCTCAATGTGTCCTGGAGAATTCCTGCTGGAATGTCTTTCCTGCTCTGGTTGGAAGTTGGGTCTGTGCCACCCAGACCACAAGATTATTTGCTCTTTTCTATAATCCAAGTGGAAAAATCCAGCTTGCTTTCCCTGCCCCTTCATGATTGCTCTGTTTGGAAAGTTAGGACATCATATGACCCTGAAGATGTTTGGATCCTTTTGTCTCCTCCCCTAACACCTTGATGAATATTCCTATTTCTGTTCTTTTCCTAGATCACATATTGCCTTCACCTTTGTGCCCTTTCTTGTTCCTTACGGGAGCCTTCAGACACAGTAGCAAGATTTTATAAACCTTGTATTACAACACTTTAGCATTCTACCTGCATTTTAACAATACAAGTAAAATTTACTACTGGCAATCCTTGGAGTTAAAAAACCCTATTCAAACATGAAGGAATGAAAGAATGGAGATGATGCCTCTTATAATTGTCACAAGATTGCATTTAGAGCCACCATAGCATTTAGTGAACAGGAAAATGTGTTATTTTGGCCGGGAAACACTGCAACTGCATCACTTTTTGTTCAAATCTGCTGCAAAATTAGTCGAGGTCCTTGTATTACAAAAAATTTCACTGTGATTAAATGGAATTAGTGGATGATACAGTACTTAATGCAGAGGTAATAATACGATTTCCCTCGTTAGTCCGGGACTGCTATAGCTTCTTAATTGATTTTAATCGGCATTTAATTAGAAAATGTGAATCCCCTGTGGCTAGTTCATATTTTGCACTATCCAAGGTAGACTATTGTTTTTTTGCTACAAGTGGCATCCCAATTCCAGATTAGGAAAAATATGAAATCTTGTATTTGGCCTCTGACTTTTGAGGGTCTCTATGTCACAGACTTGGGCTGTCTATCTGAGCCTCTAAAGGTCACCATCACCTGTCTCAGGAGAGAATCCCTTTTTCTGTCTCAGCTTTTGCTCTGGAGCAGAGTTTCCTAGTGCCAAAGTACCTCACAGACTGCTACAAAGCATATGTCCAAATATTTCTAAAGGAAAAAACACCAGGACTCTGTGTTCAGAAGTTGTGGGAAGATGCAGACAGAAGTTTTATCCGTTCTGTGAGACTGAAAACACCTGTGAGCCCATATATTGGAAGGGTGGTGACAGGTTCTCAGTGTAATTCCACATTGTTTCAGTTCCAGAAAGAATGACTTGAAACAGAGAGGGAGAATATCCTGCTCTTTGAATGAATAGCACAAAGAGATCCCTGTGCTAGCATGATAGGAAAGTTTTATTGCACTCTGGATTTTCAATTGTGCTGCATTAAACCATATTAATATTTGGTTTTTCTAGGGCAGTCAAAAATCATTGGTAATGTTGAATTTTTCATTTACAGTGGTGCCAAATGATCAGCCTTAGTGCTCCAAGGTCAGTCAATCATTCCCCTCTGGTGGAACATTTCTGCCTTTAAGGCAAATGAAACTTTTTTCTCTCTATCTCAAGTGCAGATAACTTATGGGACAAACTCACTAATAGTTCATTGTGTGTGCCATGGCTGTTGCCCTATGATCCATCAACATACCCAAAATGAAAAGTGATTTCCCTGGAGACTGAGGGTAGAGCTGCTCACAGCTTTTTTCCTGTGTACCTGAATTTGAGCAGATTCTCTGTTAAGCATCCAGCTGAAGCAGAGGCTCTGCACCCAGCCATGTTGTGACTTGCTAGGAAGGAAAAAGTTCCCTAGAGTCTGATTCAAAACTGGGTTTAATATATGGAGATCTTGATTCCAAGGGCATTCAGAACAGTAATCACTCCCACCACTAGAACAACATGAGCTCATGCTGAAGCAAAATTGAATTTAAACAAAATGATCTCCAAAACCATTAATCCTAATAGTCCATTTTGTAATGGAAACCTACAGGGCTATTGCCTGAATTGTGGTTTTGCTGGGAGCTGATTTACAGTGTGGATTTAACATCATTTGCCTCGTACAGCAAAGGAGGAGGCAGGTGTGGCCAGCATTAAACCCTGCTTACAACATCCCTTCCAAACAAAAGCATCTGACCCTTTGGTTTCTGCCTTTGTTTGGCACAGAAGTGTAACTACAGGGATTTTTCAGTGACATTCACTCCTTTTGTCTTTCTTTTAATATTGCTGCTCTGAGATTGGTGGTGAATGGAAACCTGAGTAATTATATCTGTCTGCACCGTGTATTTAGCCTTACGACACAATATTCCTTTCTTTGCTCTATGTCATTTTTTATTGCCTGTGCTCTGAAGCCTTTGAATTTAGCTCAGACTCTAAGGTTGAAAGCTGTTGATTTCTGAAAGGTAGAAATGAACAAACAAAAACTCCTCCAAAGCTCACTAAATCAACATATTTGTTTCCAAACCAAAACCAACAAAAAGATTGTTGAAGGGACCTGTTTCAATCTGCTTCATATTCTTGCTGTGTGCCAATCCTGCTTTTTTTGTATGTCTTTTGTATGTCTTGGTTTCTTCTTTCTCACCTGCTATTGCATTTTTCATCTGCCTTCTTCATTTGTCTCCTCTACCTCCTTCAATTTTCTCTCCTGAGGCAGCTTCCATCCTGAAGGATTTTTTTGAGAAAATATCTCCCAGTGAATGATCATCTGAGTGAGTTCTTAGATGCCCTGGAGAGGTGGAAATCAGACATCCTACACTGTGAGCAGGACTGACTACCCCACTTTCATTTGACCAGGAGCCGTACCCTTTTCCGTTTGACCAGGAGCCGTACCCTTTTCCATTTGACCAGGAGCTGTACCCTTTTCCATTTGACTTTGGTACTACCCCACCTAGGCTGGCAGGAATGACTCCAGTGAAAGGCATGACATGAAGTGCAGTTGGATCCCAGGCTGGTTTAGGGAGGCAATCCTACAGATCCACTCCAGCTGCAGGTTGGTTGTTTTGGACTTTCACAGAGAGCATAACATCATTTTGAATCCATTTCCACGGTGCTTCAATAAGCAAGGTGCCCAAATCTGAGCTCAAGTCATCTGCAGTTGTCATTGCTGGTGTCTGAATGAGCAGTTTTCATTTTGTATCTGCTTTACCATTTGTGTGTGGACATCTCAGGCATTTGAAAGCCCTTCAGCACTGCTGTAATTACTCTGCTACTGAGGGCAGTGGTAGAGCTGCTGTTGGCTGCACTGGAAAGAAGTCTGACAAGTGCAGGTGGTTTTGAAAAGCCCAGTCAAGGGTTCTGCAGTTGTCCTGCTCTCGTGGAGAGTGTTCAGAGCACTCCCTAAGGGCCCTTTCAGGCTCTCCTGCAGCACTGGCTGCTGCTTTTGCCAAAGCCAAGGTGGAGAGTGAGCATTGCACAGGAGCAGCACTGCATGCCCTGCTCACACACAGATGCTACTCAACATGAGACCTGACAGATTGACTTTTAAAAGTGCTTATAAATGTGTGGGAAACAGTAAAGGCAAGTGACGGTGAATGTGTGCTTTTAGTGATTAGCTAAAACAATTATCTGTAAGCTTTAGCAGTATGTTATGGGCTGGAAAGTTTTTTAAGCACTCTGTAACAAAGGAATTTTTAGTTGCTGCTAGCAAGGCATGAGCTGTTGCCATCTTTAAGTTGTCTCAGCCATGTAATGAAACTGATGCTGCAATAAAACTCAAGGAATGTATCCCAGCAGCCCCGTCCCATTTGTGCAAGCCTCCAACACATCAATGCAGTTTGGGAGTGCATGTGTGCAAGGGGAAGTTAGAGTCACACATCAGCTTTGTATTGCTCTGCAGTAGAAACACCAGGCATGAGAAGCACACGGGAAGTTGAATAAAAATGCAGTGCTTGAATCTGTTCTTGAGACAAACTTGTGAAGTGGCTGCTCTCCATGTTTCTTAACAATGAGGATCTCTTACTAGCCCAAAGTGGAAAAATGCATTATGTTTGTATGTAATAAAATCTGTATGTCTTTGAAAAAATCTATTTATAGGCCTTGCTGATGGCAGCTGTTCAGCCCACTGCCTTATTGCTACCTGCCAATTTCCTCTTTATGCTTCTATTAACTAGAGCTTTGGGATTCACAGTTTATTCTAATTCATTCTAAATGATAGCAAGCCAAAGTCTCTTGGGTACTCAGTACTTGTGAGATGCACTGAAGCACTGGAGTCAAGCTCTTTATGAAGAGGGAATTTAAAAAAAATTATTTCATTTCTCTATACTTTTGGATTATTTTTGCACTGATACATTATAAGTATCAAGATCAAGACTGGTGTCAGAACAGAATGTGTCAGTAAAAATAAAGTTCTGCAATCTGCATTGTCTTAAAGAGCTTTGACCCTGTCTATGTATATAATTTCTTGGTCTCAGGAATATTCTCTAGTCTTTCAGATAGGGGCTAAATAAAGGTTTCTGTCACTTTTACTGAGGCAAACTTTATATTTTTGAGATGTGATTCCCTTAAAGGTGTCACAGACACTGATGGGAAGTCTGTAGGTGAGTTCAGCACACTTAAGGCACCCAGAACAAGTTCACGTGGCTCAGGAAAAACTTTACTTATGAAATATCCTTTTCCTTGATGTGTCTCAGTGGCAAGTGCTGCTGTCTGCTCTGTGTGTGAGGGGGCAGAGATGAGTGCATATTTGTAATATTTAGTTGATCTGTTTCACCAAACTTGGCTTCATTTCCTCCAACAGACAGCAAGTCCAAGGAAGATGGATTCAGCAAGAGGCATGCTACTTAATTTAAAATTAAAAGCTATAAAAAGAGCTGATGCTTTGAGTTAGGTAGACAAAACAATCCTTTATTGTCCCAACGTGGCTGAAGCATGGCAGAAATGAAGGGTCAGTATGAATGAGTTAATAACAAGATCCAGTGCGTTGCCATGTTCTTAGGGCTGTTTAAGGGGATTGAAGGAGAAAATGAAGTCTCAGGTCATGTCACGACATTAAAAGGTGCAATATGGACCAGTGCCCAAGGGAATTGTGCTGTTTGTGCCGGGACTGAGTGGAAAACTTCACAGCTGGTTTTTTTCAGATAAATGCAGTAACAGGAGACTGTCAAAAATTAACAGAAAAATTATCAGTGGTTATCAAGACTACAAGCAATTCTATCCTGATTGTATTTCCCTTGAGCAGCCAGAAAAGCTATAAAAGAAAACAAATTGTCTTCTGTAGCAAACTGACTGCTTTAATTTCTGCTTTCATTTAGAGATAGATTCTTGGAAACTATTAAATGTTTCTAAGCTGGAAGAAAACACCACTTCAGTTAACCCCAAAGGAAAAGCAAGAACAATAGGTGAAATTGCAGTGGACTCAAACAGAGAAATTAAATTGATGTCCTGGAAAAATAAACACAGATCAGGGAATCCTCTCAATGCTCAGTGCCCAGAAATCAGAGATGCATAAAATTCTCAAATACTCCTTTACCCTCTCCCTGCCTTTTTAACCTGAATTTTAAAAGTTCTCTGTATGAGATTATTTTTCTTCTGTCTCTGTACTGAGCGGTTTTGTAAAAGTGCAGTAAAAATACAGAAAGGAAATGGAGAGTCTGCTGAGGACAAGTGACCTAATTTATGGTTTTATGTCCCAAGTGTCACCAGAGTGGCCAAGGATAACAGCAGCTAGCTTGCTCACAGTTACTAATTATGAGAAAGCTTGGCAGAGAGACCTGAACCTTTTTATTAGACTAAGTAATATAGCTGTTGAGAAAAGGAAAATGCATGGAGTAAATAAGAGCTTCTACAAGTTAAAAATACATTATTTGGTCGGCTGGAAAATGCACATCTTCCTGATCAACCCATGTTGGTTCCCATGCAAACCTTTCAGACTGCCACTGATGTACGCATGGCAGCTTTGGATCATTTATTTGTTCATGTTCATGTCTTCCAGAAGTTACCTGATCATTGTGGGGACACATGGCAGACTTGGAGATGATCTGGAGTGGGTTTGCCAGAGTCACTGGAATTGGATCTGTGTGTGCTGCTTGAGGAGCTGGCCAATACATAGATTTGGGGGAGAAATGAGGAAAAGTTGGACATGTGAGGGAAGTTGCTCTGAAAACGAGTAGTAACAAAAATGAAGAAAATTATCTGAGGGGAGGGGAAGAGGAGAAGGCAATGTGACCTTTTCAATGCAAAAGAAAACTCTGAATCAACACTGAAAAAACGAATGGCAGAGTCATTAGATCGACAGTGAATAATAGGGCAGCTAAGAAGGGCAATTGTGTGCTTCCATTTTTAAGAAAGCCATTTCTTCTGGCAACCAACCATCCCAGCCAGAGACTGGAGTCTTATTAGAGTAGGAAATGAGTTGTTCTGCTGACTTCAATTCTGACATGCAGTGAATTGTCTGCAGAACTCCTACAACAAAGTTCTTTTAGAACAAGTAGCAAATTGCAGATGAGATTTGTTAATATGCCTCACAGCACTCAGCTGTGTTAATACAGACCAGAATGCACAACATATGGAGCCTAGGTAGAGATTGAGACATGTTAAATTTGACTCTCAAATTAGATTGATTTTGTTAGTGTTAGACAAATATTATCTGAAAGGACACAAACACAGCAGTTGTCAAAACAGAGCACCGAGCAGAAAGATGGATGTGGCATGCCCAGGCTTAGCTCATTCCTGTCCTGAACTTTATCAGGAGCTGAAGCTGTGCTGATTTCTCACTTGAGTGAAGTGATTGCTGTGTGATGGTAGCAAAGTCCCAAAGATCTGATTGCAAAGATTAGGAAAAGGCTCGCTGTGACTAAACCGCTGTCATTCCTGCTCCGTTCTCCACAAGCACAAAGGAAGTGTATTTTGAAGTATAATAAGAAGAGACAATTAAAACTTCTGTTTTCCCGTGCAGGGAGAGCACAGGATATGCCCCAACTCTTGGTGTATCAGGTTCATGTGAGGCGATCCACCCAGAGAGGCAGGACGCCTGCTGAGACAACTAACAAAAGCCCATTCACTAACAAAGCACCAGCAATTAATCCTGGACTTGTACGGGGTTGTAGGCTACTTAGAGGCCTGGTGTAAATGAGCACAGTCTAATGGTACCCTCATTTACACACAGGTCGTCCTGTGGCATTTAAAGCTATTTACAGTACAAGCATTCGTTTTTATAATTTGTCCAGTCAGAGGAGAGATTCTCTTCTATATTGCAGCATGTAAGTTCTGGTTTCAGCATGTGCTGGTTTCAGCATTTGCCAGGAGAAGAACAGTCAGGTCAGCTTTTCTGGCTGGAAACTGTTGTTCTATTGAAAGTAATTGCAGTTTTCATGATAAAACGTTGTATGTATTATATTAAATGTATTCCTATAGTCTTGTATTGAGCAATGGTGTAATTAAGGGATATACCAGGGATTCCCACTGTAGAAACCAACCACCTATTCTGAAGACTTTAATATAGCTGTAAAAGCTGATTATATGTTGGAGTGTGAATGTACAGATCTTGGAGAAAGAGCTCTTTATCGCACATAAAAGACATCTCTGTATAATGGCTTATAAACATCTTCCCTCAAAACCTGACAATATTGAAGGGAGATGATGAAGAGCTACTCAAAAATCCATTTAACTGATAAGCTGAATGCTCCTAATAAGCCAATTTCAGGCATCACAGTGAAGGAAGTGAAAACACAGTCTGAAGCAAGTGTGAGCCGTAAGGAATCCTGCCCTTGCAGGACAGTTCCACACAGAGTGTGTTCTTTGGAACTCGTGTCATGGTGGCAGTGTCAGCCCCCTGAGCTGGCACCTGCTGCCAGGCTCTCAGTGCCAGGTACAGTGGGATAGCTGCTCTGTACCAGAGACTCCAGGACAGCTGATCCCATCAGTCACTCCGAGGTTGTTCTTAAAAATGGCACAATTCAATTTCTGGACAGGAGCAGCTCCCACCTCCTGTGGGACAAACGCGTGGCCCAACAGGATCTGATGCTCAGGGTCTGTCTCTGCCTGAGTTTCTCTGGTCTGGAAGTTGTTCTTTGCCTATCACACAGCAGCCTCATTCCTTTTCAGTGTGTTCTTCAGAGATTTTTGGCAGTAGTTTATTCAGTAACTAAAATTTTCTGCTTACCAGTTCAGTTTCAGAATAGGAATAGAAAAGCAAACAGAGGGTACAGATGGGAACAGCAGCTGAACAGGGCAGGGTGAGCCTCAAGTGAGTGACAGTTCCTAAGCAAAATGCTCTACATTTCTTAAACTCTTGGATTTTTGCTATTCTGGCGCAGCCTGCCTAGAAATAGCAGTGCCTGGGATCAGCTCTCCTTGCAGCAGTGGGTTATGTGGCACAGAGCAGTGAGGGTGAGCTCTCTGTGCACACGGAGCAGCCCAGGGCAGGGACCTTGGCTGTGAGCCCTGCACGATCAGAGCCCAGGTTTTCATGTGCCATGACCAGGCTTTGTGTTCCACATGAGGGGCTCTGGCCATAAGGCTGGTGTGAGTTTGGAACTGCCTGTTCCTCTGCAGTGCTACCCCATCCTCTTCTTGCTTCTGCCTCTTTAAGGGCACAGCTTCAGGCCATAATTTGAGTATATGGTTGATGTAATTATGCATGTAAATTAGACATGCTCTTTTAATTTCATCACTAATTTGACTACCCCATTAAAGAGATTTAAGGGCACCTCTGGTCAGTGAAGGTGACTTAAAACTCACTTGTTTCATGCCAGGTGAGTACACTTTGTTTTAGCTGGCTTCTGACCAGCAGAAGCATCTTAAATCATTCAAGGTTTGTTCTCAGCTCATGTCTGATGGGTCCTTTAGAGCCATTATATTTACATATATATATATATATATGTGTGTGTGTGTGTATATATATGTATATTCATACCCATATCTATATATAAAGTCATTTTTAATCTAAGTTCACTTACATAAAATAAAGGATTTCAAAAATTTGGAAAAGAAAGGAAAGGAAAAGTTTCTTTCTTGTGAGGAGAACTGAGTCTTCCTTGAAGACCGAGCACTTTGATAATTTTCTGCAGCAGTTATCTTCAGCACCAGATTTTGGCAGAACATGATTGAATTAGGGCCTGAGGGTAAAAATTCCATTTCAAGGGTTTGTTGGAAGAAGGAGTCTGCCAGCACAAGGACAAAGGCAGGATCTGCAGTGTGGAACTTTGGGAGCAGAAGGGGTAAGTCACAGGAAGGGGGCATGGCGGGAGGCTTGGGAGAGAGCAGCCGGCAGAAAGCCTTGGCCAAAGTCCCCTTTGAAGACCATGGCAGAGCCAGCCTGGAGCCAAGGCCTCGGGACAGGAGAGGGAGGCTGAGGCAGAGCCGAGCACTTCACTGCCCTGGTGGGACAGCACACCCTGTACAGGCTGAGGGAAAGGTGGATTTCTCTCCTCCTAGCCCAGTATTTCAACCAAATCCTCCCCTGTCCCTGTACTTTTTATTTACATATGACTTTATTTTACCCTAGCTGTGGGATGAGAACGTTGGCAGTGAGTGCAAATGAACATTTTCTTCCATGTGCTTGAAGACCACACCATCAAAACCAGGACCAGGACTTGGTTTTATGCACAAGCTGAACTTAATCCACCCCTGAACTTCAGCTACTTGCATTGTGCCTGCTTTGTTTGTTTTGAATCACTGTGACAATGACATTATTGTTGAAGCTGGCACATTGGATTGAATGAAGAGCAATCATTTAGTTCCTTCTCAGTTTCCAGAGCACGGATCTGTGACAGGGTCAGAGCTGGTTGCAAACAGAGTCAGTGGCCCAACTCCTCACACCCAGCTCAGCAAAGTTCAACCTTGTGGGAAGCCTGAAGCAAACTCCAGGAAAGGTAAATATCTGGTTGGGTGGAATTGCCTGTAAATGCCAGGGGCATTGGCATCCTGCAGCACAGTGGGGTGCTCCAGGACAAACCCTGTGTGCAGAAAGGGAAGAAGGAGAGAGAACAACTGATAGTTGTTGTAAAGAGAAGAAAAATATTCTAAAAGTTTTATCCTAGTTTTCATTACTCTTTCTTTTAATTACTATTAATAAATTTTTCTTTATACCCTTTTAAAATTTTAAACCTACTTTATTTTCTCCTAATCCTACCTCACAACAAAAAAAAAAAGTACACTAGTGATTAACCAACACTAAACCCTACCACACTCATTAATACACCACCCTCAAAAGTCTCAAAATTAACAAAATTAGTGTTTCTACCCAGTTTCAAACCACCACATTGTTTTAAGTAACTGAATGAATTTATGAAAAAGAATAATTTTTTAAGGTAAATGAAATATGAAAAAATTGGTGTATATGAATAAGAATATATGTATATATGAAAAAGAATAATATTTTAAGGTAAATGAAATATGAAATATTCTGTATATTAGAGTGTAAGAAAATAGTGCTGCTGTACCCTGGTTTCTCATCAAACCAGGGTATCATTTTGCTTTAAAGACATGCACTGGGGGCAACTGTGGGTTCTGTGTTTCTGTGTTTCTGTCCCCTGCCAGCTCCAGGGAGCTGGACTGCAGGAGCTGGGTGTCTGCTGAGCAGAGTGTGCAGGAGAGTGAACAAGTATTAACCTTTCTCTCAGGGGTCAGAGCCCAGTCAAAATGCCCTTCCACAGCAAGTAACAGAATGAGATTAATTTTACATGCTACAGCTATGATTGTCCAAGTGTTATGGGTAAGGCAGCATGAATTCAGGCAGGCAGGGTTTCATTAATTGAGGGAATTTCCAGGCTAATTTCCAGGTGTTCTGGGACCTGACCTATTTCAATTTGAATAATAGCTGATGACAGAGTTCGATATGCACCAGCCTTCCATTTAAACAGAGGGGAGAGAATTGTTTTGGGTTGGAGCTTCTTAATTAGTATTCCACAAATATGGCATCGTTTTGCTAAACACAGCTAGCATGTATTTCCTTGTCAGAGTTAAAGGAAAAATCAGTGCAATTAACTTTGCTCAATGTAAAAGATTTTAAAAAAGAGCCAAAGTAAAACTAAAACAGTCTTGTGATATACCTGGTTATTGATTTAGGTTTTAATCAGAATTAGAGGGGGAAAAAATAAGAAAAACTCTCAGAGGCTCTTCAAATTCTTCCTTTGATAATTAGACTCTAATTTCAAGTTTCATTTAGTTAACTAACAACTATGTTGGCCATTAACTTTATCTAAAGTGGATGCTAATTAATGCTAAACTACACTTCCTAAGGTGCCACATGTTATACCCCCCTGCCTGCCACCAGTCACTGTGTCTGCAAGAGGGAAACAATGAAAGAGAGGATGACCAGGAGCCAGAGAAGACAATTCTAATATCAGCTCTGATCTTCCACTTATTTACTGTAACTTGAAGTTACTCGCTGATTTTAAAAATTTCAGCTATAATTTTTACCTGTGGGGTCTTTAGCCTATTTAGAAAGAAATCATCTCCAAACCTCTGAGGAATCAGTTAATATTTAATTCTCTTGTACTCTGATGTCAAAATTTCATGAGTAGGTGACAATGAAATATGTTTAGCTCACGAATTCCTCAAAGCACAGCACAGTATGGAACACACACCTCTAATGCTGGGTTAATTCAGCTGTTTTCAATGTCACTTCTCAGTTAATGCAAAGCATTATCCTTGCCTAAGGTAACAGTGGCACTGAGCAGCTGCCTCCTGGTAACTGGTGTTTGTATTTCATTACGGTCCTGAGTGCCTGACAAAGACACTTCTGGTCCTGCACGCTGTGCAAATACTTAGAGGAGGAAAGACCCCATCTCTGGGATGTTTGCAGTCTCCCAGATGTAATCAAAAGGCAATCCACTGACTTTGTAGATTGCTGTAATAAGCTTTAAGTAGAGGGAGGTGCTTTAAATGTGTAGTGTCTCACTTAAAACTGGGTTTAACCTTTAGTATGGTACTGCCTGGCAGAGCCAGATATCCATTAAATCACTTGGATTCCCTGCTGATTGGTTTCCATCCATTTCCATTTCTCTGCTCTGACTTCTCCTGGCTGTCAGGGAAATACAATATTCACAGAATCACAGAATTCACAGCTTGACCAGGCTGGAAGAGACCTTCAAGATCATCGAGTCCAGCCCAGCCCCAACAGCTCAGCTAAACCCTGGCACCCAGTGCCACATCCAGGCTTTGTTAAACACACCCAGGGATGGGGACTCCACCACATCCCCGGGCAGCCATTCCAGAACTTGATCACCCTCTCAGTAAAAAACTTTTTCCCAATATCCAATCTGTATTTCCTTTGATGCAGCCTGAGACTCTTGAGATCCCTCACTGCCTGGCCCAAAATTTTGGCATCAATACTCCTGAGAGTTTGGGATTCAGCCTGCAGCAAGCTTTAGAAGTAAACTTGTGCTGAGGGCAATCCTGACAATCAGAGCAGCAGGAAAATGAGGCAGCCTCAAATGTCACCATCAGATTAATGACAGATATACACTAGACAACCCAGGGGATATTGGTTCCTGCGAATAACTCCTGTTCTCTGTGCCATCATCTCAGAACCTGACATCTCCTGTGGATGGCATTTCTCCATCCTGGGGCACTCCTGCCCTGTTCTCACAGACTGCATCCCACACAGTGCCTGTGCCTAGGGAATGGATCTGTGATCCTAAGTGCTTCCCACTGCTCTTCCCAAGATACATGATCTTGTGATTTGTGAAATGCTCAGCTTATAAAGAATAGTGACTTCTTGTTCAAGAAATAGCATTAAGCCCTGCCATGTCATTTTATTGGTGTTCATTCTCATAAAGGCTAATAATCTTGTTTAGTTCCTTGTCTCTGCTGTGAAGTACATTTGCAGCTTCTTTAATCTTTTCAGGATAAGCAAGCCAGCCAGGGGCTAAATAATTACTGACAGCTGCTAGGTACTGTCTGTCCTATTAGATGTGTTAATCAAATTTTGGAACTGTATAGAAACATCAGCATCAGCAGAGCGAGGTAGCTTTGTCTTTTTTCCACCAGATCCATCCAGAATGGTGCATTCTGCACATTTATTCTGCACAGTTTCTCAGAATCACAGTGTGACTTGGAAGGGACCTTAGAGATCATCTACTTCTAACCCTCTGACATGGGCAGGGTCCCTTCCACTGTACCAGAGCCCCATCCATCCTTGCTCCCACCAGTTCTCTTGGGCCCCTGGTGTCCTCTGGGTGCCCATGTCATTGCCAAAGTGACTGTGATTCCTGCAGCACAGGACTGGGACCCAGAGTGGCTCCATCTGCAAAAGGGAGGAGGATGATATATCCCTTTATTCGTGCAGCATCTCCCAATACAGTAAGTGTAAAATTAGATTTTGGATGTAGGACACAGCAGAGATTAATATTATGGGTTCTGGCCACAAGGATGTACTCCAGGCAGATGTGGTCTAATGGGTTTAGTAGAGGCATGCTGTGCATGTGTAGGTATATCACCAGGCCAGGTCCCTCGTGCTGTAACTGCTGCTTTCAAAAGCTAATGAGACAAAAATGTTAATTTAATGACCCATCTCCAGGAGTTCTCACAGAGCTCCCTCTCCCTTGGGATTTGGGAGCGAATTGAGATTTAAGGTCAGGCTGCTGTGGAAGCCTGATGTGTTGGACTGGAGTAGAGAAGAACAAAGGCAGTGCTTACAGTGGGTGGCCACTATTTATATGCAGTGACTGAAACAGGTCCTCCCTGCGTTTGTCCTGGTGTCCCCAGGCAGGTGGAGCACAAAGGGCCTGGCCCTGAGCTGCCCTGACAGCCCAGTGGGGCTGGCACTGGGGACTTGGGGCCACAGCCTCCCATCTTTCCTGATGCACTGATGAGCCTTCAACGGGCCAGCAAAACTCACCTGCTCTCATATCTACTTTCCTGCTGGTTAAAAAAAGAAGAATCTCATCTCATTTGAATCTCTGCCTGGTTCCTCCCCACCATCACATTCAGACAGATTCTCTCAGACCCACTGGCCTTCCTTGAAGTCCTCCCCTTCCCCCCCAGTCATATATCTGTTGCTTTAGCTTTAGGAAATAAGTGCCAGCCTAATGTCTATCAAATAACCCCAGCCAAACTGAGATTCCTCTGAGTAATGGGTCCAAACTCATCATTTTTCTATACCACAGATCACAGAAAGGAGTAAAACCAAAATACCTCTTTATTCCTATTTCATCTCAGAGAATGCTGAACGTGAAATCAGATCTCAGGGAGAAAACCTGGTCACTGCCACTTGTTCTGGCTGTCACTTGTCAATTCTGAGCTGCTCCTGCAGCATTTCTGTGCCTTGCTGTGTCAGTTTTGCTGTGCTCCTTGTCAGCTTCACAATAAAGAACAACGGGAAAAAATTGCCAACTGGCACAGGGAATCAGAGGTGGAATAAATTGATAAGGAGTCGTTAGAGAAGCATGAAAGCCTTGGAGCTCAAGAATGCTGAAAATCCAGCAAGGAACTAAAGATATATTTCAGGCGTGCAGTCAAAAACCACACAAGCTTTAAGACATCAGGAATGGTTCTGAATTAGAACAAAAGGTGAAGAATCTGTAAACATTGCCAAGAAAAGGTAAAATATAAGAGATGGTGCTAAGCTCCAGCAAAAGGAAGCCAGAAGAAACAGAAATTATGGTAATCAAACAGAAAAACAGATTGCAGGTTTTTGGTCTTCTGCTCTGGTTAGTACAGAAGAAGGAGCTGTGGGGTGACAGGAGGTTTTGCAGAATAACTGCTGTGTGTCTGTCAGTGATTGCAGAGACATGGACACAATTTTGGGAAGCCAGTGGGTTTTGAGTACCCAGTCTAAGCACATCCTAAACTCCTACTCACTAGAACTGTTCTGAAGGCTTGTAGGCAATCTCTGCTGCAGCCTGGTCTTGTGTGGACCAGCTGCTGCCACAGCATCACTCCCAGGGAAAGGAGAGCTCTGGTGTGCACACTAAAAGGGGAAAAAGGATTTAAAGATCTCTGACTACCCAAAAAGCAACAGCCATGGGTTTCAGAACAAAGAATCTCACGCACTTGACAAGACAGTGATGGTAGTTCAGTGTGTTCACTGTACGAAGAGGAACGTTTGGGGGCAGGAGGAATTCTGCAGCCCCCATCCCACACAGCTCTGGCCACTGCACTGGAACATTCTGGCACTGAGCCCCCAGCATCTGTTGGAACCAATGTATTTTTAGTTGTATGTCTGCTGGGGATTCTAAGATTTCAAGAAATGGAAATTTTAACACATCCCTGAACGGGCTGCTCTCATATCTACTCCCCTGGTGGTTAAAAAAAGAAGAATCTCATCTCATCTGAATCTCTGCCATTCAGAGGTTTTTGTTACTCCTTGTCAGGTAATGAGGATCCTTTTCTGCTTTGAGGAATTCCCTCTCCACTCACTCACTTGGCACTAACCTCACTCTGTAACAGCCTTGGGGATATGTGATGGTTGCCCCATGCTTCTCACTGTAGGACTCTTTTCTTACCAATTGCTTATCATTTTCATTGCAAAGGGGAACCATTAGGTTCATTTTCCAGTCAGGATTATTTTCCTTCCAAGGTAAGGAAATACTTGTTGTGGTTTTTTGGTTTTGTTGGGTTTGTTTTTTTTTTTTCCTTGTAAGTTTCAGCCAAAATTATCCAGAATGTGGAAGAATAAGGAGAGGGAAGGACAACTTTTGGGTTGTTTATTTGTTTTTACTAGTTAAAAAAAAAAAAAAAAAAAAGCAGCCTGGATGAGCATTTGGTATCTTTTTTGTGGACATAAATTTCATGATGCTTTGAAGTGCTCTGATACCATCTTGCCACTTAAAAAAAAAAACACACAATAAAAATTCTGTTCTGTCTTCATAGCTGGGCTTGGTGAAATTACAGTGAACAAGGCAGGGTTTAGGGCCTTGCTTGGAATACCAGTGTTAAAGCAGAATATTGAATAATGTCCCAATGCCCCAGTGAGTGTGCCCTGGTGTGCCCTGTCCCTTTTATGCCCCAGCTGAAGGAGGTGATGAACGCACCCCAACAGACGAGGTGCAGGCCGCAGCACCATGCATTGCAGAGCTTTGAGGTCTAACCAGTCTGGCATTCTCAGGGTGCCTCCATTTGGCCCTTTAACCAGTCTTGTTTTCATGTTGGATCTGCATGCAACAAGCCACAGGTTCACTTTATTTATTCTGTCAGGGTCAGGCAGGTTTCCAGCCTGTGAGCCAGAGCTGGAGCCCTTCTGCATCCCCCTTTGGTCTCGTCCTTTCTCTGAAGGAGGGTATGGAGTTCCAGTAATGCTCACACAAATACTGCTCTGTAATTGCCATCATTCCCCTGGTATGTTTTATTGGCAAACGTGGAGTGTGTCTGAGGCCTGCTCTCCATGCCAAGGGTTTTTTAAGATGTGTTGAGCACCTCTCTGCCTCGCTGAGTTCAGCTGGCGTTGACAGCTCCAAATACCTTGCAAGAGTAAGCACTTGGCATATAGGGCAAGTGAGACAATCAGCATTTTATGCATGTCAGGATGTGATCATGCTTGTTTTAATCCACTCTCCAGTAAGCTTCCTTGCAGAAAAACAGCTCTTGCACTTAATAAAGCCTGTGCCATCAACCAAACAGCAGCACAAGTGTAATTACAGACTGTTTATGAGAAGGCTTTTGCATGAGAGAGTTATCTTTTGCTTTAGCCGTGTTCATAGCCTATTAAATTTTAGATGACTCAAAGAAGATTTTCTTTCTTGTTCATGTAAAACTGTGCCCCATCTTTTCATGCAGGTAATTGCATTATCTAGACACAAGGGCTCCTCACACGTTTTGTCAGAGGGGCACTCCCAGTGCCAGGGCAGTGTCTCCAGGGTGTCTGTGCATGGCACAGATTTTATGGCAGTTAGTGCATCACTCTCACCTGAGCACTCCAGTATTTTAGAATATTTCAATACAGTGTTCCCCACCATAAAGGGAACAAGGATTGAGGTCTCTGTTAATGGAGCTTTCCCCCATTTTCTGCTGACAAAGCACGTGTGATATTGGCAGAGGAGGAGGAAAGGAATGACTGAAGTGAGATTGTGAGGAGACAGAACTCTTCAATCCCAAATCATATAATCTGTCCCTAAAACAAGCATTTTATTTTGGACCACCACAAAAAATGCTCCACTAATGTTCCATACACCAAGTCTCTCTGTGTTAGCAACAAACCCTGTGATCAGTGAAAAATAAATACATTTTTCAGTTTAGTTCTCCTTGGCACCACAGAATCATTTGTATCACCTCACCACAGCAAGGCTGTGCTAGCATCCCTGGCTGTGTTTAGAGAGCATTTTGTTATTTATCACCTTAAAGTGTGCTCTTCTCTGGAGAACTGCTGCTTTTAATGATAGATTTTTGGTGTTGTGAATGTGAAATACATCACAGTTTCGGGTATCTTTTTAATTTTATGGATGGCACAGCTTAAAACCAGGTATATCAAATAAAATAACTACTGCTGAGAATGAATAAAAGTTGGCAGTATGGCAGTTTAAAATAGCCCTATTTTCACCCTAAATATAGCCTGATTTAATTGAAATCAAGTGGTAGCTATGAGACAGCTGCTGTATCAAAGACCAGTGACAGCCTGCTGAGGTTAAAAGAATACAGGCTGCCTGTGTCTCTGCTGAGATAAAGTGGCATCACAGAGAGCAGAGCAGCAGTTACAGTGATGAAAAGTTAAGTTTTTAAAGCACTGATTTGTAAAGCCCTTATGCAGTTTTATTTATAGTTTATTTGTCTCTGTCCTCCCAATAAAGCAGGTTTCATTCTGAAAGCAGAAATGTGCTGCAGGTCCCCAGCTGATGTGAGCTGATTTAGCTCAGCTGGGAAGGGAGCCACGGGTGCAGAAAGTCAGTCAGGTGTCCCCCTGAAACTCTGCCAGTGTAGGAGCAACAATGGTAGAATTTGGACTTTTTTCCATGTGAGTTTTTTAGAAATAGGTATTTCAGCTTCATGAGGTCAGCCCCAAACCACCACAGGGTTTAGGGGAGAAGGGCACATTAAGGCACCATCTGATGCTTCCATGTCATTAAGTAAGTGATCTAACAGTGATGATGTATCCCACTCTAACAGCACCGTGCACCAAAACACCAGAGACTTAAGTCCAGGAAGGAGTTGTCTCCACAGTCACAGGTGAAAAGTGGACATTTTTTAATATCCCACTGCTTTCAATATTCTCTAATTAACAAGCACTTCTTCTTTTAATTCTCATGCTTTCTGGTTATTATTATTTTTTTAGCCTCATATAGTCTAAACCCCAGTCTCTCAGACTTATCCTCCCTGGTAGCTACTGAAATTCTTTTTACTTGCTAGTACTTAATTAATATTTGCCATGTTCTTACTAAGGTAAGTCCATACTTTCTCATTATATGAAATTAAAAGTAGATGAGCTTAGTTCCCAAATAAGAGAAGCTTTAGAAAGATATAAACACCCTCACATATGGATTTTCTTTTGATTTTGATTCTCAGGAGAGCTCTTAAGACCTTCTACCAACCCTGTCAATCAAATAAATTGATGAACCATTGAGCCAGAGCTATGGCTACAAGCAGTCCTGCACAGCAAGTTCTGAGGTGAGCTCCTGATTCAGATTCATCATTCCTCCCTGCCATGGGGGTCCCTGCAAACACAAAAGATACCCAGAGAAGGAAATGGAGAGTCTGCAAAGTGCAGGGAGAGGGGTCAGAGCACAGGGCTGGCTCTGCCATGGCCACCAGTGGCTCTGTAGGGAGAGCACACAACAGAGCTCCCACACTGACCCTCTGAGCTTCCAGCTCCCTGTGCCTCAGCATCTCCCCAGCCAAAAATGATAGCTGGGATAAACAGCAATGTCACATTCCCATCAGTGTTAAGTTTGAGCAAAGAGGTTCAGTCATCCCTGCTGACAAAGAGAATTTTGCAGTTGTACCTCTGCATTTGGCTATCTCAAGTTTTGTTTTTTGTACACAAAACCGGTGGTTAAAAGGATGACATCAAAACTTTCAAATCCATATGAACAGAACACTTAATCAAACCCCATAAATGGAGAGAAAGAGGACTTTCTCAGGCAGGCTGTGCTGCAGCTCTTGAAGAGTGAAGAGTACATTCATTATGCTTCTTTTTTGAAGGGAAGGATTTTCATCTTCTTTTCAATAGATAGCTTTGAACAGTTCATTTCACAAAACATTAGGAAGGGAAAGATTTGGGGAAAATTGTATTTCTCTGCCTTAAAATTGAGTTATGGGCAGGGTGTTTGCCAGCTCATTTTTCTTGTTTGTGTGAAACAGACATTTGTGAGTTGTGGAAAATGAGCAATGGGAGGAGGGAGGAAATTGTCCAAGCCTATGTAAGAAGGTTAGAAGCATTCTGGTATAATTTATAAGGATTTACAGACACTGCTGTGCTTCCATACCCAAGAAAGCCCTTGTGGACAAACTGCATGGTGTTTCTGCCTTGTGACCCATCAAATCCATGGCAGCCACTGATGGGTCAGCTTTTGTCTGCCTTGAGGTCATGGGAGCAGCTTTTAAATGAACAGCTCTAAATTCTGATATGGCATTGGTGATTGAACCTGAGCTCTCAGGCTGGTGCCAATCACAGGGATGCTGGAGCCTGCAGCCTGTATGAGCACAGGATGTCACAGTGCCAGGCAGTCACACATTTGTTACAGGCAAGTTCCTCATGAGCTTCTTGTGTGTCTTGGTTTGAACAGACAGGTGTCTGCTAAGGAGGGCAGGAGCCTCCCCTGAAACGGAAAATGTAAACCCCCTCCCACCAAATTGTTAGAATTTTGAAATTAAAGGCCTCTCAGGCAAAGATATGGGAATAGGAATAACAGTTCTTTATTAGGGAAGAAAATAAAAATAAAATTAAAAATGCAGTTATACAAAACAACCCTGCCAGAGTGAGAGCAGTCCCTGCCCCCTGTGTGTCAGGGCGGTGGCACAGCCCCATCCCATGGGGGCCCAGCCCTCCTGCAGTGCCAGCTGTGGCTCTGCTGCAGCAGGGGTCCTGCACAAGGGGGGAGTTTTCCTCTGCAGCTCCAGGGCTGCTGCAGATGGGCCTGGGCTCCCTCTGGGAATGCAGGGCAGCAGAAAGCTGCTCCTCTGGCAATGCAGGGGGCAAAGGCTGCTGTGCTGTGCCAGGCTCAGATTGGATCCAGGTAGGAATGCTTGGCTCCTCCCCTGGGCAGAGCATCTCCCCATGGGATGCTGGAATGGGATCAGCCCTGCAGGGACACTCAGTGGCCATGGACAGCAGAGCTCTCCTGGAGGGAGGGTTGGCTGTGGGAGAGAGAAAGGAAAAACTGCCCCATGGACAGCAGAGAGCTGCCCCAGCTCTGACAGATGGGGATAGAACACACACCAGCCACATCTTCCAACCCAAGACACTGTGTCAAGAGTCAGGAGGGAGTCTCCTGTTCCAGCAGGCTGGAGTTAGGTGGAACAGGCAGACAGAGACTTCAAAAAGCTCTCCCTTGTGACACTGGCTCTGGCTCCTTGTAAGCAGAGAACTCTGGATGTGCTGGGATCCAGCACAAGCCCTTCCCTGGCTAAACAAATCCATGCTGTTTTTTAGAGGGTGATAAATTCTTCTCAGTGCTCAGTGAGCTTTACAGGTGACTTAGACTTGGTTACCTCAGACTTTATGGACCTTGTTAATGTTATAGAAACAAGAAAGCAGAGGAATTAAGCATTTGATTATGCAAGTTTGGGAGGACAGCAAGGATAATATATGCTGCTTCATTGTAGGAGCTAGTCTTTATTTTCTTAATATCTGAAAACATGAAAGAATAATTTCTTCCCTTATCAGCTGCATGTTCCATTAGGAAACCACTTTGTCTTTTTCATTTTGAGCAGCTATAGTTATGAAAGCACTCTGTGCCTAATTGGTTTAATAACAAATTCTCATACTAAAGACATATGGACTATATATATTGCATCAACAAATAATATTTGTTAGCTCCTTCACTGGAAGGAAGGGGGAACACAGCACTTTAGGCCTCTCCTGTTTTTGCAAACTCATTTTGATAACCCACATTGAACATTTCCAAATTTCCTTATAAAGGAAAGGATGCTCTTGTTTCACTGAAACTGAAAGAGTCTCAATCCGCCTCTTAATTAGTTTTATATTCACCTCATATTAGGAAGAAACTAACAGAGTCTTCTTTGGGGGAAGAAAAAAAAGGAATACTTTGTGAGCTGGAAGCCATTGAAAGGACTCAAAGCCACAAAATCTGGCCCTGATTTTAGTCTCAAACCTGAATCTGTGTTCAAGTCTGTTGAAGGTGCAAACATCAGTCACATCAGAACACTATGGATGCAAGTTTATTATATTGTAAGCTTTTCCTGGTTTATCTTTTCCTTTAACTGTGACAGGAGAAAAATAGGGGAGACTGGAAAAAGGAGTAGAACAGTGTGGTTAGAGCAGAACACAACAGCCACAAATAATCCTATATTTCATAATTTAATTTCACACTCACTAGGCTGCAGAGTCCCCACTAGACTGTGGGGACAATAATCTAAGAAGGTTATTGGCTTGACAATGGTAACATCAGAGCTTAAAGACAGGTCTGGCAGCTTTCTAAAAGTGAATGCGGGTCCTTCCTTCTCCCTCTATTTCTCTACTCAATATAGATTAAAGTGACCTCTGGAGATAAACTCTACTGAACCCCCCCCAAGTAGTTCTGCATTGTAGTTTTTATTTGTACAGTATGTGAAAGAAGAGTTCAGATTAAATTCCTGGCCTTTCAGAAAAGTTTTCTCTTCCTTAAAAAAAAAAAAAAAGAAACTAAAAGAAAAAAGGGTATTTTATTTTAAAGCCAAAGCCTCTTTCATGGTCCCATGATCTCATGAGTTCTTTGGCTGGCCTGTGACCTTTCAACCTTGCACTACATGTTTCTTTTCTAAATTAGCTAGTGTTGAGACATCAATGGCGGAATATCAATGTTATTATAAAAGGCATCATTCTCTCCCAAAAATGTCAGTGTGAGTGAGTCATTGCACCTAACTGCTTAGCTTTTGTGAGGCAGCAAGGAAGACTTGAAAGTGTGCTCCAGGGTCCCCCAGTCCACCAACTTCTATTTAAAATGCTTTAAAAAGCTATGTCCCTGGCATCTGCTACAATAGAGGCAAGGGAACGAAGCTTTGCTCCCTGAGCCACAGAAGGAAAGTCCTCCCTAACACAAAATTATGTATGTGGTGTGAAAATACATAGCTGTCACAGACAATTTCATTTGAAGGCTGTGCTCAAAAGCAGCACTGTAAAACCAAACCAAGCAACCAACTGAACACCTGGTGGAAAGGAACTGAGTGTCCTGGTGAGCTCTATCATTTCCAACCTCTGCATCTCCTTGTGTTCATGCTCTCTGGCATCTAGCAGGTTGAGGAAATTAAATCAGATTAAGAGCTCTATTTTAAATCTTAGGAAGATGGGTTTATGTTGTCTGGCATCTTGAAAAATCCAGCACTGGGTGTTTAGGCAGTGCTGAGCAAAGAAACAGTAGCATTCCATGGGGATGTTTAATTAAGGGTACCTAATGTGGAGCCAGGATGAGCTGCTGCACCTGCACTGGCATCACTCTGTCTGCCGAGGGCTTGCTCCTGGAGCACCTTTGTGATGACACAGCCATAGCAGATGCATTCACTGTCTTTGTGCTACAAAATGCACAGAATGAAAACCACACTGGCCCAAATCCATTCCAGCTGTTCCTCTGCTCAAGTGCAGTTACATCAGCAGTGAAGCTGGCACACATTAAAAATGTGTGTCACCTGGTAATTATCTTACTAGCAGTGCATGGGAAGGACACAGCTCCAAACTCCAGGTCAGATTTTCTCCCCTGTGTGTGGAAAGGTGCCCAACATTTGCTGAGCTGTCCTGCCAGCTACCTGGTGCTAAGCCAGGCTTACCTGCTCTGACACCAGCTGGTGTTTCCTGCAGCACAGACACAGCCTGGAGTGGGAGAGCCTCTGCTCCAAGCTGGAGGTGTTGGGTGCTTGTAAGTCCAGCCCTGTCAGTGTTTCTTTACAGTTAGTTTCCCTAGAAAAACGGGTTATGTTGTACCTAACTGAATGTGAGGGAGAAAATGACACTTGAGCAGAACTCAAGGTATTGTATTAATTCATTGAAATGCTTTAGTTTGTGGTGTTTAATGTAGCAACAGCTGAGGATAAAGTGCCAGCTCAGAAGTTCTATTAGGGATGCCAGATGCCCCTATTGTGACACTTTTTATTTTCTCCTTTTTCCAGTCTCCCCTATTTTTCCCCTGTCAGAGGTAAAGATAAACCAGAAAAAGCTTACAATATAATAAACTTGCATCCATAGTGTTCTGATGTGACTGATGTTTGCACCTTCAACAGACTTGAACACAGATTCAGGTTTGGGACTAAAATCAGGGCCAGATTTTGTGGCTTTGAGTCCTTTCAATGGCTGCCAGCTCACAAAGTATTCCTTTTTTTTCTTCCCCCAAAGAAGACTCTGTTAGTTTCTTCCTAATATGAGGTGAATATAAAACTAATTAAGAGGCGGATTGAGATTCTTTCAGTTTCCAAGTGAAACAAGAGCATCCTTTCCTTTATAAAGAAATTTGGAAATGTTAATGTGGAACATAAAATGAGTTTTTCTTCTCAACTTTTTCTTCTCAAAGAAGTCTGGGATGCCTATCTCACACCCATTTGCCTTGGACCAGTGCTCAGGAACAGGCTGTTGAGCTGGCATTCCCAGGAACAGAGAGTGTTCCTGCTCCTGTTTTCCTTAGCCAGTGCCCCAGACAGATGACAAAGAGATTGAGGGGGGATTTTTACCTGAAAAATCTCTTTCAAAACTAGTTAGGTTCAGGATATAACCTCTTGAATTATAAGAGGAAGTCATCTGATTACAACTTTTGCAGGAAATGGGAAGGAATCTTCTGTATATCACCATAGGAGCATGCTGAAAGGACATATTTCTTAACTAGTTTTGGGGGCCATTTTGAGCCATTTCATACTATCAAAGTGTGGTATTTTCTGGGGTCCCCTGTGGCAGGAAGGAATGACTCTGACTCTATATTCTTAGAAGGCTTATATTATATTATATTATATTATATTATATTATATTATATTATACTAAAACTGTACTAAAGAGTAGAGAAAGGATACTTACAGAAGGCTACAGAGAATGATAATGAATCTCGTGACTCTCTCCAGAGTCTGACACAGCTGGACAGTGATTGGTCATTAAGTCAAAACAATTCACATGAAACCAACCAAACAGCCTCCTGTTGGATAAACAATCTCCAAACTACATTGCAAAGCAGCAAAACACAGGAGAAGCCAATGAGATAATTATTGTTTCCCTTTTTCTCTGTGGCTTCTCAGCTTCCCAGGAGAAGAATCCTGGGCAAAGAGGATTTTTCAGAAAATATCATGGTGACCAAAGCTCTGCTTATCAAACATAAATCAGATTTAAGTGCTGTGTCCATATTCTTTGTTCATTGCTGTGTATGTTTTCGAGAGTGGGTAAAGCTTTACTGAAAGTTCCCAGAAAGGATGAAATGTACTTCCTGGGGCAGACCCAATTAACAGCAGTTTCTCTAACAAGTTTATGGCATTTATTTATTTTTTGGCCTTTAAGACTTCTTTCTACTGGGAAATCTCTGACTCTTATATAATACAAGTACAGTCTAGCAGGGTGGAGTCATTAAGCAATATATTCCTTTAAGTTGCTGCTGTAAAATTGTGTGGTTCAATTCAAAACACAGCACAGAGTGGCAATTACCTGCATTAGCGTGATTCTCAGTCTGAAATTACTTTGTTGTTCCTAATATTCCTAGTACTACCCACACTGGGGAAATGAAAATTCCGTTTGAAGGGAATCTGTCTGTTCCACCAAAGGTCAAAGAGCAGCTTGGCACAGCCCTGGTGTACACTGCTGCACTTGTGCTCTGTTCAGCCCCTCTTCCTCTGTTCCTCAGCAGCCAGAATTGGGATTTTCATTGCCTGGGGCCTCAGTCTGGCTCCCTCAAGACCTGGGAAGGGTCCCCAGTTCTGTACATCCACTGAACGCTGTCCCTGATTAATTAATCTGAGCACACAAATCCCAAAAGGTCTTGGTATTTTGGGAAGGCAAATGGTGTCTTACAAAGTCAACTGAGATCAAGCTGGATTTGTCAGTTGTACATAGATGCCCCAGCAATTTGAAGGGATTGATCTGATATTTTTGGTGATCAAAACAACCAGACACGTGCTGTTTGTGCACGTCAGGAAAGCTTCCTGGGGGAATGTGAGCAGAGGGGAGGAGAAGATGTCAGATTGCCACTGAAGGGAGAGCCAGTGAAGAAGTAAGCAGCTGTAGATAGCAAGGTGTAATCTAGTAAATCCTCTGAATAACTTAATTAGATTTGATTCAGCAAAACACATGTCCAGCTTCAGCTTAACACCAGCCAGTGTTGAGGGGACAGGGGCTTTCATGAATCCTGCAGGAAACAGCTACTGCAGAGATTAAAGGAACTGGGCAGAAGAGGTACTGAGATAGTCCTGCTTTGATGAAGATTTTTAATCTAAAGGTGCCAGATTTGCTGATGCTGCCAGAAGAATCAAAAGTCTCATGAAACTGGCTAGGGGAAGGGGCAAAGGGTTTCATTACATGAGGTTGGGAGGAGTGAGGAAGCTGTAGCCAGTCAGGCTTTGCCCATCTCTTTTCCTTCCTCTGTCCCCACTCTGTGTGAATTTTGCACTTGACACATAGGGAAAAAAGTAGAAAGACCACTGAATTCAAGGGAGAACGCACTGTTCTTTTATGTGGCGTCAAAGATACAGGGCAATTTTGAAAAAATCTGTGTTTTTTCCTGTTTAGGTTTCGCTGTCAGACTCCAGGTTGCTGTAACTCAGCATAGGTCCATTTTGGAGCCAGCTGGAAGTCTGGTGGGCGTAATTGCATTGCTGCCTGTACAGTTCTTGACTTGCATCAAGGTGAAAAAGAGAGGTATGCCCACTGCATTGCAGAAGTTTTGGAAAGCGCTAGAGAAACAAAGATGTCCCTGTGAAAACTGAGGTTGTAGAAAGCCTCTCTGTTCACTTCTTGTTTTAAAGGGTAGCTTTACCCACTTGTGCCAGATGATTTGGCTCTTCTTCATCCTTCTTGCTTCATAATGCTTGGATCAGCTTTTTAGTGGGCAGTGCTTTTTGTCGGGACTGTCAAGAGGTGATCTCCAGAGCAGGATGGATTTTCTGTCTTCCTCTGGCTATCTTGCTGCCTGGCTGTGTGCTTTTTGCCTCCTCTGCATTTTGTCTACTCATCTTTGTGTTTTACACTGCCTTTTTGTATCTTTCCCAGTTCTAGCTCTTTCTGACTGTTTTTGGACAATCTTTTGTTTACTTTTTGCCAAGTTCCATTCTTTTAGCTGAGGATGTTCAGAATCTGGAGCTGGTCCTCAGATACAGACAATCCAATTTATAATGGATGCCAAAAATACATTTTCATTGCAACACTTTGAAGACGTTTATTTCAATTTACTTAAAATGTGTCTAGGTCAAACCCTGCATGTGTATACAAACTTAACGGCACAATGAGACATGCCTCATTGTCACTGTCATATTTTCTGGAAAAATCCCTATGCCAGGATTTCTTCTCCTGGGAAGCTGAGAAGCCTCAGAGGAAAAGGAAAACAATAATTATCTCATTTGCTTCTGCTGTGTTTTGCTGCTTTGGAATATGATTTGGAGATTGTTTATCCAACAGGTGGTTGTTTGGTTGGTTTCATGTGAATTGTTTTAACTTAATGGCCAATCACTGCCCAGCTGTGTCAGGACTCTGGCTAGAGTCACGAGTTTTTCATTAGTATCTTGTTAAGCCTTCTGTAAGTATCCTTTCTCTATTCTTTAGTATAGTTTTAGTATAGCATTCTATCATATCATATCATATCATATCATATCATATCATATCATATCATATCATATCATATCATATCATATCATAAATTAGCCTTCTAAGAACATGGAGTCAGATTCTCAATTCCTCCTCTGTCTGGGGGACCCTGAAAATACCACACCTCACCATTTAAGATTTGTTTGCTCAGGACTGGATCCTGCACAGACCTGCAGGTATCTTTTCTCTTGAAGAGCTCGTATCAGCTTGGGTTCATTTTAAATTTGTCTACATATTAAGCTTCTCATTATGATAGTCTGTGAGCATCCCAAAGGCAGGTGCTTAGGTGAGAAACACTCTTAGCCCTGTTGAGAGTTAAATGACCTGCTGGTGGTCACTTGATGACTGAGGTTTGCAGCAGAGCTTGTAGCTCAGCTGTAGCTCAGAGAAGAGCCTGGGAGCTGGCAGTGTGGCTGTGCTGGGGCTGGCAGCCTGGTGTCTCAGCAGGGAACAGCAGCGAGCGCTGCGCTCTCCCAGGGTTCCAGCAGCCCCAGCGCGACCCCGGCCCTGCCGCAGGCACCCTCACCCAGCCAAGGGAGAAGCGAGGTGTATGGGAAATGCTCTGGCCTGTGAAATGACCTATAGCTCAGGGGATGGCTCCAAGGGCAGAACCCAAGGGTCGCAGTCCCAGATGTTCCCCTGCCAGCAGCTGTGTGAGTGCACAGAGCTTTGTGCTGCAACCTTGGGGTGCAGCCACAGCTCACAGAGAGCTTCCCCAAAGTCACTACAGGCAGGGTGAAAGCAAGCACTCCATATACAATGGCAACAAGTATCTAATCCCGGGCTTTGAGAAGGAAAAGAGGAAATTGGGTACTATTTTGGTCTCCTGTGCCACCCACCCCAAGTCATTCTGTGCAGCCAGACCAGACAAAAAGGTTTATGACTCTGCCTTTCTTGTCTATCGAGTACTTTGTTTCTTTGGAGCTTGCATTCCTGGAGTTCATTCCCCTCAACAGACTCAAGTGAGGCTGTTGTAACCCGTGTGTCTGCAAGAATCTCATTTTCACTCTGGTTATCCAAGAGGAGGAACAAGATCCTGGTGTTCCTCCAGTCATGGCAATGTAGGTACAGATTCCTCTGCTGCTTTTCTGCCATTGTTGTACTTGGATTAGTTAGATGAGACCTCTGACATGGGTCTTCAAGTGATGTGTTCAAACGTGAGGAGAGGAAAAGGCTACAGCTATGGCTATAAAATTAAAACAAATCCCCAGGAGTATGGGCTGAAATAACCTCGTGCCACATAACCTACTTGGAATCTCTTATGTGCGCAGTACTTTTGCTTTTACAAAAGAGTTTTTATTTAAAAACAGGTTAAGTCAGGCTTCATCCATGGCAGATTTTTTTCCCACATATCTCCAGGAGCAACAGTATTTCCACATTCCAGAAAGCTCCCAAAGCAAGCTCCAAGCTGAGGTGTATTTTGGGACTCTGTGAGCCTCGGGTTTCTAAACTGTGCATCACTGAGAGATGATGCCGGAGGCCAAAAGCCACAGTGTCATCTGTGAGAGAATTAAGATTTGGACTGTATGGGTGTATCTGACTCAAAACTGTTAACTTTTGGTGGTAATGATGTGTCACCTCAGTCATGGTCTTCATTACAAAATTCTCCCTGTCTTTGCAGGGATTTTCCGTCCTCTCCATCTGCTTTGTCGTATCTCATAGATGAATCAAATTAGGAAGATTTAAGAGGAAATCATAGGGTGATTTCATAGAAAAGCAACAACTTTTCCCTACTGCCACTCTTCCACTCCCCATGGCTCCTACTTTGCAGTCACTTCTCCCATCCCCCAGGAGAACAAGCAGTTCTGAAGCAATGGGATGAACAACAGCAGTTTCCCGTGTAGTTTCACACATCTGGGTGACTGACCAGTGCAAAAGCTACAATCTCTGATAAATTTTGCTACGGTGGGGGGGGGGGGGGCACAGTGATGGTGTTTATGTGGGGTGTTTCTGCTATCTTGTAATGTTTAAGCCCACACAAGCGCTCCAGCTGAGGCATGGGCAGACTCACTCCCGTTTTTGCACACAGAACAACTGCTCTGCAAAGGCTCGGGAGCGATCGCCGGGTCTTCTGTCTGTCGGGAAACAAGTTAGAAGCTGGCCAAAAGCCTGCGAGCTCTTTTGGGGATGCACACGGGCATTGCCTTGACACACAGGTGATCACATACGCCTCAGTTCTGTGGGAAGCAACTCAAATCGCGGCTGGCAGAGCTGCAGAGCACCACATTCGGGAGCTGGCAGGCTGCTGTATGAAGTAAATTCCAAAGCTGAGAATCTGTTGTAGAGAATTGCCTCTCTTCCCACATCTGCTCTTAAAGGGGCCCTTTCAGTCTCCCCGGGACCTTGCTGGGACTCTCCGGCTCCCAGCTGAACCGCCTTCTCCTCGCCGGTCCAAGTGTGCAATGATTTCAGTCTCCGGCGCGGCCGTTCTCCCAGCCGCCGGGGGAACTCCGGCTCCTCAGGTTCAGCACCGGGGCCACGCCGCAGACAAAGACCGAAGGGCTCTGTGCGCGCTGTCCTTGCCGAAGGACGGGCGGCGGCGCCGCGGCCGTGCGCGCCCCGCCCGCCGGGGATGCTCGGGGATGCTCCGGCCGCGCTCCGGCGGCTCCGGGCGCTGCGCAGCGCCCGCGGCGGGGGCGCGGGGCGGGGCGGGGGCTGCCGCGGGATTGGCGCGGGCCGCGTGATGCCACGTCCGGCGGGGAAGCCCTGCCCGCCCGGAGCCGCCCGCCGCCGCTCGGCGCGCAGGTGGAGCGGTGCCGGCACAGCCCAGCCCAGCCCAGCCCAGCCCGGCCCGGCCCCGCCGCGGAGCAGCCCCCGCAGCCCGCCCCGCGCCCCGCCCCGCCGCGCTCCGCCCGGCCCGGCGGCGCCGCAGCCGGCAGCATCGCGGCGGGACTGCCCGGGGATGCAGCCGCGCTAAGAACAAAAGCCCTCAGCGCGCTCTCGCTCCGGGGCTTTGAAGCGGCGCGGCCGAACTTGGATCTCTGCCCCCCTCGGCCGAGCCGCGGCGGCGTCCGGGGCTGAACTCGGCGGCGCCTTCTCCCCGCACGCCGCGGGCAGCCGGGGCTCGCCCGCCCGCCGCCCTCGCCCGCCCGTCCCGCCGGGGCTGCCCGCGGAGGGGCCGCACCCCGCGCCGCGGGACCTTGGCTTTGCCCTTCGCACGGCAGGTGGCGGGGCCAGCGGACAAGGATGCGTGTCTTCCCGTGGGGATTTTGGCTGCTGTGTGTCGCCTCCGCCCCGGCTCGCGGTGACAGCGGCAGCAAGGCGAGGAGCTGCGCCGAGGTCCGGCAGCTGTATGGAGCCAAGGGCTTCAGCCTCAGCGGCGTGCCCCAGGCCGAGATCTCCGGTGAGTCCCGCGGGGGCCGAGGGCGCCGTGGCCGGCCGGGGCAGCCCCGGGGCCGCTGCCAGCCGGGGGATGCCCGGGCACGGCTCGGGAGCCGCGGGCGGGGGAGCGCTCGCCGCCCCACGCTGGAGTTTGGCTCGGGCCGTGGGCGGCGAGAAGTCGGAGCGGAGAGGGTTCCCCGAGAGCCGGGCGGGCTCCTCGGCCCCTCTCGGCAGCGCCGGGAGCCCTGCCCGCGCTCAAAGGGTCTCTCCCCGGCGGTGGAGATGCGAACGGAACTGTGAGGGCGGGGGGTGGTCGCACCAAGTGTTCAGCGGTGGCTCTTTCTTTTTTCTCATTGTCTCGTTGCTTCTGTTCTGAGTGCAACTGAAACGGGTTTCAGGGTTTTGATTCGGAAATCAGGATAATCGGAGTGTAATGGGTTTTGGTGTCGGAGCTGGAAAACGCCACGAGGTTGTGAGAGAGCAATTGATTTATTTAAATCTTCTTCTGGGTGGGAAGCAAACGCGTAAATGGTATTTGCCACTTACTAAAAATGAGGCAGGAGTAAAATGACTGTGTCAAACGTGAAGTGCAGAGAAAACCCGTGCAACCTACATTAGAGTGTGTCCTCTTGCCTTCATTAGGGCTTTGGATGAATCTTGGTTTAATTTCTTCCTCTTTGTAGAAACAACTGAAATAGCAAAGAATATTCAAGGTCTGGTTTGTGTTGGGTTTGGATTTGGTTTTGGGTTTTTTTTCTCTGAAGGCTTGAGGAAAATATGCTGATGCATTGTAGGGTTTTTTAAAATTCTCTTCAAAGTTTTGATACACCAACTTGTGACCCATATCCAAGAGCCTTCCCCTCACTTGTGGGGAGCTTCCTCCTTCAGACAAAGCATAAAACATGCAGGCGTACGTGCCAGAGCCAACCCACAGGGACACCCCAGTAAAACTGCAGTTTGTACTGCACATCTAAGCTACACAATGCCTTATGTTGAATATTTCATCAGGTAATTTTTCAGAGAAACCAATTTGTTGTCTGACCAATGAATGGAGAAGGCTGAACTATATATATGCCTCATAAATGTGAATAAATTAATACCTTCTTTGTCAGCTTACAACTGAGAGTAAATTTCCAAAGTAAAACGAGCAGCCCTCAAAGTTAAACAGTGGGGAGTTTCAGAATCGTTTGAACATCACTATTAATGGAATAACACTTCAGCTGGGCAAGAAAGCGGCTTTTTATGAGTTTGCATCTAATTATTGCAGATGTGAATACATTAGCTGTCGTGTTTCAAGTGGGAAGTTCTTGGAAGGATGAATGTTTACAAACAGTGCTGAGGTGGCTGCAGCTTGCACACGGGATAGTACTACGGGCAGCCAGCGAGGCTCGCAGCAGCTGCGCTTACCAGGAGCGCGTGTCGCAGGTCAGCAGCCACTTAAACATCCTGTACCTGCAAATTGTTGAGGTTCCAGGAGTGTCAGGACACAGATTTCCAGGATCCAGGAGTTTTGGTTCCTGCTGTGTGTTGGTATGAGCATACACACTGGCAGTCTCAAGCCACTGTGGTTAAAATTGGGGTATCAAACCGGGCGCCTCTGGCTGTTTCTGTAGACAGGGAAACTGTAGATAAATGCCATGAAAACTTGAGGAGTACTGCATGGAAAGTAATATGAAGAAGTGCTTGGAGGAAGAAGGTCCCACACATAAACCTGCTGCTGCTGCCATTAGCCTGGTGTATAAAACAGCTGCCAGACTTGATGATTTTCATTGGTAATTACCTCCTGACCCCTGCACGTTCAGGAACGCACTTCTGTGTTGCTGTATTACTTGCCCGGTGCAGTTAAAACATCAGTGAGTGTAGATATAACCTTAGAAACTCCTGGCAAAGCACTGTGTTGTGTATCCTCTGTGCTTCTTAGCAGCTGGGCAGGTTAGTGCAAAGGCTGGTGCCAGTTTTGCTGTCTCCAAGAAGAGGAGTCTCAAGAGCCTCCCTGTAGTATCCCCACACGCACCGAGTAGAGGATCATGCAGTTTATAATTCCACGTTTGCTCGTTGCTTCACGCTGGTTTCAGTGGCAGCAGTTCAGCTTGCTGACCATGGGGGTTGTCACCTGCATGGAGCCTTGTCAGGTGACACCACTGACACCTGTGAATGCATCCCTGGGCACACAGCTGAGGAGGGGCAGGTGTCTTGTGCCATGTCTCAAGTGAAAGGAGAGGAAAGGGTCTTAGGTTGGGCCAGGGCAAGTTCAGCTCAGATATTGGAAAGAAATGTTCACAGAAAGAGTAGCCATGCATTAGGGTGAGGTGGTGGAGTCACTCAGTGTGGGTACGGGGTTGTTATGGGGGATAAGGGGTTGTTTTGGTGGTGACTGGATAAAATTATATCGAAGGGTTTTTCCAACTTTGGTGATTGTGTGATTTGGCAACTTTTGGCAAAGTTAAGAGAAGTTGATGAAGTGAGTTCAATGTTGTCTCCAGTTCGACCTGTGCTGAGCTTTCCTGATAGTAGCCCTCTCCATGTTTTAAGAACTACCCCATGAACCATGTTTTTGTTTTATTTCTGAGCTGTCTGGAGACAAAAGCCCTTTCCTTTGTCCCTCTCCTCGCTGTTCCTTCCCTCCACTGCTTGCCCTGAAGCAAAGGGGAACATTAATTTCGTAGCCCTCTGTCCTTGTGCCCAAAGTGGTGCTGACCTTGCTCCTGTCTGCCTGTACCTGGCTCCAGGCACTGCTTGGTGTGTGTTGGTGTCACAGCAGCCCAGCCCAGGAGCCAAACCCCACACTGCACCCCAGAGCTGCCCTGCAGAAGGAGTTCAGCGAGCTCCCAGCACGCAGGCTCTGACTCAGACTGAGATTGGCTGTGTTTGTGTTGGGTTTAGAACACTTACTGCACGCTTTACACCTTCTAATCTGTATTCTTAGTTATGATTTAAGGGGATTATGAATAATCTAGTGTCTCCACAGCTCACCAGAAGGCAGTCCCTGCTTGTGGCTGCACGGATCAGTTGGAGAAGAGTCACACAGTTATTAGCTGGCTAATAGATAAACATCTGATGCAGGGATAGACTCTTGGCTTACCAGATTTCTCATGAACCACCTAGACAGGGTTTCCTGGTTTTTTGCTAATGTTGTACAATGCCTTTAACATGTCTATGCACTTTAAATGTGTCAGGTGCTGTTATTAAGTGTGTTTAGGGAATACACAAGGTGTTATATCTCAGTACTTTGAAGTCAGTGGCAAAATTCCCAAACATGAAAGCAGTGTCTGCTCGTGTTAGCAGTCCTGACAGACAGCATGCACCCAGAGTCTTGGGTGAAGATCTGCCTACCAGAAAGTTTCTAATGCTGGGGAAAAGCCCCCTACTCCTTGAGTTTGGGAAAGTTACACCACTTGCTCCCATGAGATGTACTGCTAACTGGATCAGAGCTTTCCTGCGAGTTGGGGAGTGTTCCCACTCTCCTTTTGGATGACCCAAACCCCCTTTCTCTGATTGCTACAAAATAAGGGAAGCCAGTTTGAGAACTTCCAGTTTTTCTGTTTGCTCTCAAGTTTTCTGGAGGCAGCTACTGTTCCTACTGTCTCACGTTCCTGCTGCCCTGACACCATCACCCCCTTGCGGGTCGGTGACTGAAGGGGAGGCACACCCTGCTCTAGGGGTGCTGCTCAGTGCCTGTGTTAGGGACTGGTTACCTCAGGCTCACAGCGTGGCTTCTGATAGAAGAGAGTGAGCCTGCCCCGTCACAAAATATTGCCCTGTGGGGGGATATCCAGCTTTCTCTGACTTACGGGAGTGTCTTGGGGTTACTGGTGTTGGATGGTGACTGCTCCCCACTGTCTTGAGCAGAGGTAGTTCCCTCATGGACTGGAGAGGAGCTGAGGGTTGTGATTTGATGTGAATGTGCTTGGCCCTTGTTCTCTGTTTGGTTTGGACTTCTGCTTTGGTTTGTTTATTCCTGAGACTAATTGTCTAGCCACTAGACGTGGCTTGCTGTTAGGTTGATCTTGTTGACGTGGGCACTGGGTGCAGGGCAGCCAAAGAAGAGGAGGGTACAGAAAAAAGCCAGCTGGACTTTGCCAGGCTGCCCATCCAGTCACACATCCCACGCAGATCCTTCCCTGGCTCCCCAGCTGAAAGGAGTCAGAACAATTGTTTTAACCTTTTAGTCCTTTTTGGCTGTGTAATTACATTTTATGATGAAAACATTGTCAAGTGTATGTGTTTGAGCCCTTTAGAGAAGTGTTATCTAAGTAGAGAACAGGTCTGGCAACCAGCTGGGACTTGATCAGGCTCTTGGAAGGGGGTAATGGAACCTCATCTCTTGGAGGATATTTCAGCTGCTGGCCCTTCTAAAGTGGGACAAGCCTACATCTGTGGTTTGGAACATAAAACCTGGGGCTCCTCTTTTCCCAAGGAAGGAGCTGTACCCATGACTAAAAGGGGCACCCCAGTGCTTTTTGAGGTGGTCATTCCATTTGGTTTGTATTTCCTCAGGGCTCCAGAGGGAGGGATTTCTCAGGATCAGCTCCACGGAGGGCTCCCAGATACAACAGCATCCTGTGAATGAGCTGAATTCCTTCGGGGCAGATCCGAATGGCCTTTGTAGCCTGCTGGCTTTAGAGTGCTATTTCTGACGAGGCAGAACACAGGGAATTGTGCCGCCTTCTCCATCTGGGAGGTGTTTTGGTGGGACTGTCTGGGGAGGCAGTGAGTGGTACTGGGTGCTGTGCGTGCCCTGTGCCAGTGCCGCTCGAGTGCGTGCCCGGAGCGTTCCGGGCCAGGATCCATACACTGGGATCCATCCCCGCACAGAGCGCTGTACACTGGGATCCATCCCTGCACAGAGCTCTGTACACTGGGATCCATCCCTGCACAGAGCTCTGTACACTGGGATCCATCCCTGCACGGAGCCTGTACACTGGGATCCATCCCTGCACAGAGCCTGCACGTTGGGATCGCTGTACATCGGGATCCCTGCACTGCACATTGGGATCGCTGCACATCGGGATCCCCACACAGAGCCTGCACGTTGGGATCGCTGTACATCGGGATCCCTGCGTGCACATTGGGATCTCTGTACATCGGGATCCCCGCACAGAGCCTGCACATTGGGATCGCTGCACATTGGGATCGCTGTACATCGGGATCCCCGCACAGAGCCTGCCCATTGGGATCGCTGTACATCGGGATCCCCGCACAGAGCGCTGCCCTCTAGCGGCATTCCCGGCCCGGGATCCTCCTGCCGGCGCCCGCACAGTGCTGTGCACTGCTGGCGTTTATTTTTAAGAGAATCTGCTCTTCTGTCGCTGTGGGATGGATGACTAAGCTCTCCACCACGTAATTATCCTTATCAGCTGTGTCTGAAAAAAACCTCTATTTCAACAGCTCCTTTTGTTGGTGGAGCAAAAGGCTGCTATTTCTTTTTCCAGAAAATTTGCATGGATGTATCGCTGGAGACACCCACCAGCACCACTGTGTGAAGCTCAGAGCTCACCTCATCTCTTCTTTTCCTGTTCCTGCCCTGCAAGTGCCCTGTTTTATTTAAGAACACGTGTCAGTCAGTGTCTGGGTTCTCTGCATGGGCTTGATAGGAGATGTGTGGCTTTTGGCAGCGATTATAAAACAGTTGGTTTGATGTTCTACTGCTTTCAGTAGCATTGTCTCACATGGAGGGGACCAGATAGATGTATTCCTCTGGGTGATTTCAGTTATTGAGTGTGCTTTGACTTAGCCAAAGGCAGGGTGGGAGCTGGTAACTTCCTTATCAAAAATGTGTATTTAAAGCCAGAGGTTTTCCCTTGTAGGTCACAGCCAGGATAACTGGAAACAGAGAAACAAAGTCCCCGGAGCACCTGCCCATGAGCAGCAGCTGAGCACAGGCTCTGTGCCCAACCCACCAGTGCCCACTGGGCTGGGGAGGGGGGTTGAGGATCATCTATTTTTATTGTAGCATCAAATTGCATTAGGCACAGTATGGCAGGAGAAGGCAGGATGAAAGGATGGCTCCAGCCTCAGAGAGCTGTTGGTCTGAGCAATATCCTGGCCCTGCTCTCTGCAGTGGTCTCAGCACTGTGCTGCAGTTCTGCTCTCTGGCAGCAGCTCCTGTGTTCCTCCCTTGTCCTGTGGGGCTGGGGGTGTGAGGAGCAGGGTGGTTGGGAGAGTGACTGACAGGTGTCACTGGCACAAAGAGAAATTTTGTGTTTGCTTCCAGCGTTCAGCTGAGAATTTCAGGGGAAGACCAGGGAAACAGACATCTCAATTTTGTGGAAATCCACAGGCTTCCTTGGGGAGAACAGCTTTAATTTCTGTTTGCTGCCCAGGTCCCTGCTGAATGCTGCATGTTTCTGTATATTGGGTTTCTCTCTTTGCCCCATGGGATGCTGCTGTGTACATGCAGCAGGCAGGTGGCCCCAGGGAGGGGATACTGTCAAAACAGCAGGCTGCTCTGGCTCACAGCTGGCTCTGCTGGCTCTGCCCAGCTCCTGTGACAGGGCAGGTGCTGCCTCCAGACTGTGCTGCTTTCCCCCAAGCAGCTCCCCAGGTGATGAGTGCTCCTGTTGCTCCTGCTCAGGGGAGCCCTAAGAAAAGCCCCTGCAGAGAGCTGCCTCCAGGGAGGGTCCTGTCCTGTTCTGCCCTGTCCTGATGGAAGCACGTCAGCCCCACAGCAGCAGGGCCGGGCTCTGGGGGCCTCTCCTGCCCCTGCAATGCCCTGCCCTGCAGAGGGCACAGAGCAAACCCAGAGGCACCTTCTTGGCTTTTCCTCTGCAGGAGCTTCTGCTCAGGGTGTTAATTCAGAAAGGGGCTGGATGTGCTAATTCCGGCTGGGTGGCAGGAAAGTCACCATCAAGAGCTCTCCTCAGCTTTCAGCTGCCCCTTCTGAACTGCTGCATAGACTGAGTCTTTCTGAAAATCCTAAATCACTCCTTTCTACTCCTGTAAGTTAAGCAAGAGTTGGGCCTTCTTTTTCAGTTTTCCTCCAGATACTGACTCCCAGGCACAGCTGTGAGAAGGAAGGAGAGGCTGAGTGGGCAGCTGGTGGGGCAGACACGCCACCTGCATGGGTGGTGGCTTGGAGCAATCCATAGCAATCCCTTCATGTTTAAATCTTCCTGGGGAAAAGTGACACTTTTGTTTTGCTGTCTGTGTCTTACTGATGGCTGTGAGGGTATCTGCCCCAAGGGGAGAGAGCCAGGGAGGGCAGATCCTAAAACTTGCAGGAACCCTCACAGCAGTTGCCTGAAGTGTTCTGTAGTTTGTTTGTTTTTTGTTATTCCACCGTGTTTTGTAGTTTGTTTGCACAACGCTGCTGTAGCTGCCATTGTGTTAGAAAATTTCCCCTCAAATTTACAAAAATAGATAAAATTCAAAACTCAATGAAAGCAGAAAATCCCCTCCATTCTCTGTTAGCTGTGAAGGACAGACCCCCTCTCCTCTGATGTCTGTATACCCTGACACTGTTGCTCAGAATATGTTTTATCCCTGACAGGTGAAACCTGTCTTTAAGTAACATTTGATTCCCAGGGAATCAGGTTACCTCCCTTGCCAGATTGTTCTGCAAAAAATAATGAAGCTTTAGACTGCAGGCACTTAAAATTCTTGTCTGAACGTGACAGGGCTGCGAGCTTGGTCAGTCACTTCTGCCTGATAATGTGTTCCTGTTTTACTTGGAATTCTTCAGATATGGAAAACTTTTCTTTCTTAAATTTCAAATAAGCAGAGTGCTGTGACAGTTTTTCCCAATGCTCTTGCTTCTGAGTTTTAAAAAATTCACTCATCACAACTGTGTTGGCTGTATAGAAATTATAAAACTAATTTGATTTTATGTGCTTTTCTGTGTAGTGCAGCATGAATCAGAAATACAGAATTACCCAGCTGTTACAGGCTCCTGTGCTAGCAACATAAGTAAAACCAGTTTTTCAATTGCCATGCATTCTTCTGAAGTATAAAAAAGAGAAGAAAACAACAACAGAAGTTTTGCTGTGGTTTTGAGGAGCAGCATGGTAGTACTTATGTAGACAGTCAATCTTTTATATTACTAAAATGCAAACACTCTATGACAAATAGTTTTGGCTTGCAAAAAATTAGTATTTTATAGGATTGTAAAACTATCCTGTATAATTCAGTTGGACAGGCGTATTTCTTAAATATGAGTATTTTAGAAATTCATAGCTGTAGTTTGTCGCTATAGGAGACGAAATAACACAACACGGACACGCAGCTCTCTCTAGGTAATAAAGGGCACTTTTCATTTCTGACTCCAACATTGATAGATTTCCCAAAGCGGATTGGAGGGTGACAGTGCCACCTCTCCAATGACACTGGACAAAGCAACAGTCCATCAAATTTCTCCTCCTCCGGAAAAGAATGCAAGACAATAAGTTACTTACATAAAGTGTGTGAGAAAGTTCATTACAAGAATGTCAACATCAGAAGGCTTAGAAAAACTTAAAAAATCAGGATGACAGTAATTTTCATTCATAAATAAATCACAATAAAAGCACTGTCAGAAATGATCATCAGTTTTACATTTTTTAAAATACTGCTACAAAGAGGCTGCTTCAGTCTCTTTGCTCTGGGTTCGTGTTGCTGCACTGAGGTTTGCAGCGATTCCGTGGTGCAGTTGATGCTGAGCTGAGTGCCCAGCACAGCGGCTGTCCCAGGCTGGCTGTTCCTGCCCACATAAGCTGGGGGTGCAGTGGGGTGCTGCACTCACTGCCCACATCTGGCACCAGGGAGGTCTGCTCCTAGTCCCCATCTGGGCGCAAATTTTCACCATGGAGCTGGAAAAGCCACTTCACTTTTCTTGTTTCAGCAGTTTCCTCTGCCATAAACGCTAAATTGGAATGAGGCAGCTTGAGTAAGGCACGGGAAGTTTGGTTTATTAAACTCCAGTCCCTCGGTGTGAGAGCAGTGGTCTTCTCTCCTGATGGAGCTGGTCACTGTGCACAGCTGTGTGAGTTTAAAACAGTTGTAGAACCAGTTTGGATTTTTACAAACATCTGTTTGGCTTTGTGACAGAATACCAAACAACCCCTGCTAAAAGCCCCTCTCTCTCTCCCCTTGCATTTGCGGGAGGTCTCAGAGAGGCTTCCATGATGAAGGAGGAGGAGGAGGAGGCTGGTATTTTTATTAGAGAGGCTCTCAAGGCCAGAGCACAGCTAAGGGACCCATCTGCTGTGCATTTGAGGAAGGGCTGCACAATGGTGGGAACCCACGGGTACAAATCCCTTGGGCTCAGCGGCAGCCTCCCCCAGCCTGTGCCCCATCCTGGCTGATGGCAGCGGGGTGGGGCAGTGCCCCAGCTGCTTCTGCCTTGGGGGATTGCTGTGGAGGAGACCTTGGGAAGAGCCTGGGGAGCTCAGAGCAGTGTTCCAGTTTGCCTTTTGCAAGTGGTGGGCTTGGCAGAGCTGGGCTCAATGATCTTAGAGGTCCTTTCCAGCCTAAGCACTCCTGTCATTTATGGCAGGTCTGTTCTGTGCCCCAAACACAAACATTTACAGGTGTGTGTGGCTGCATGCTGAGCTTGTGAGGGGTGATGTTACCGGGAGTGTGCCCAGTGCCCACAGACACACCTCTCATGCAGGCAAAGCCCTGTTTGGGGCACAGTGTGATCCCTGGGTTTGATGCAGCACGTACATCAAACGTACAGTATAGGTGATAGAAAAGACACCATTGGCGCGATAGAGACCATGTACCGTAAGGGAAAGATGAAATAATAATGAAAACTAAGCTATAAACAGCAAAGATCAGAACCTTTTGCATCATGGTCTAGCAAGAAAAACCAAGCAAAATGAATTTAAGTTTGCCATCCCAAAACACAAGCTTGGTGTGGCTCTAAATGTATCCATAAATGGAAGAATCCCAAAGCTGAGATCCATTGCTCTGCTTTCACAGCTGGTATAAAAGTGCCATTGGCATCCAGAGCTTACCTCTGCCACCCAGCTGCTTTGTCCCACCTGGACAGCAGCACAGGGCACAACTTGCTTTGCCATATCCACAACTCAGTGTGTGTGTCCTGCAGTGCTCAGTTGTGGGGTCACTGGAGCCCCAAATGTCTCTGTGCCAAGCGTTTTGTATCAGGATGGCCCAGTGGACTGACTGTGCTGCTCCTTGGGGCAGTGCATTCAGGGAAAACCTCATCCAAATGTTGATACCACTTCTGCAGAACTAATTAAAATGAATTTTTTTTTTTGTGAATCTTCACAGGTGCCAGCAAATATAAATAAGCAAAGCTTAAGCTATGACTTTATTCTTAAAATAAACAGAGAGCAAACACCTTTTGAGAGGGGGCACATTTTACTTGTAAACCAGGGGAGAAAGGCACTGTGCTGAAATGCAGTATCACTTCTCCCACTATCCTGGAGCAGCTGTCTGGGAGCTTGAGTTCTGATTTAATTAGTAACACTGCTGCTACTGTTTGTGTTGCACTGAAGACATCCCCTGTCACAGTCGTAAATTAAATATTTTTCACTGTTAGCAAAACACTGTGTGACAGGTTTTAGGACTGAAATTCCTAAATGTGTCTGCTGATGTATGTGTGTCCAGCAGCATGGTGTCTTGTGTTATCCTGCTGTCACTGATATATTTTGAGCACTTTACATCACTCTGGCTGACCTGGCTATCCTTTTTGCCAGCTACAGAAAAAGACCTGTGAAATGTCCCTTTGCAGGGTTCTTTGGGGTGCAGTGGTTGCTCTGGCAGCCCAGTGTGCCTGCACATGCTGAGACCCCTGGAACAGCAAAAGTCCACAAGTGATGTGCAAAAATAATGTTCCTGTGTTGTTCTGTAAACTGGAGGCTGCAGGGTTTGTGTAGTGCGGAGTGCATAAAAATACAATAACTGATAAAAGAAAATTAGGTATTTGCATCCTTTATTAAAAAATGGTGTGAAGTGCCTTTACAGTCTGTATTTGGTGGCTTTGGGGCTGCATCTGGAGCACAATGCCCATTTCAGGGTACCTGTCCAGGAGAGGCATGGCCACAGTGGAGCTGCTCTGGCACAGCCAGGAGCTGCTGGGGGCTGGAGAGTGCCCAGGGGGCAGCTCTGAACTGGGCAGGTTCAGCCAGTGAAGTGCAGAAGGAAGAGGGCTAGAAGAGATCCCGCTGCTGCCTGCAGCTGCTCAGTGTGTGGGAACAGAGGAGACAGAGCTGGACTTGGTGCCTGGCAGCAGGATAGGAGGTGGTGGGCACAGCTGGAACTGGGGAAATTCTTGTTTCATACGTGGAAAGACTTTTTCACCCTGAGTGATTGAACACAGGCACAGAGAAGTGTTGGGATTTCCATCTCCATCCTTGAGGATACTCAGAGTTTATGTGGACCAGGCCCTGGAGCATCTGCTCTAGTTTGTCCTGCTTTGAAGGAGGGATGGCTGCACAAGACCTGTAGGCTTCAGTGATTCTGTGCAAATGCTGTATTTGTGCCAGATCAGGTGTAGGTGTAGGCAGAGGACTTTTGTTAATGATGGTCTTCTGAGGAGAGAGGGATAAAAGAAAATCCTTCCAGTACTGCCATGTAGCATTAGCAAATGTTGAACTTATTTATTAGCTTATGAAATATGACATCTAGTGAAATCAAAGAGGAGCAACAGCATTCTCCTACATGAATAAAAACCTGTGCTGGTACTCCAGAGATCAGTTAAATTTTCTGCTCTGGCACATGTGTCTGGCATGACCTTGGGCGAGTTGCTTAATCTGTCTGTATCTCCAATCCCCATCTGTTCATTAGTGTCTTTAAATTACAATACCTTGTTTTTGTAATTTGTCTTTGAATTATAAAGTCTTGGAGTACAGATTCTCACTATTTCTCTGAATTTCGCTATACAGTACTTAGCACAATGGGACCATAAATCTTCATCAGTCCTGTGATACATGAATAATAAACAGTAACAGCATCATTTTGGGCCACATTCTGCCTCTGATCTCATGATGCATAGAGACAGGGGGGTTTTGTTGATTAAAATGCTGTGCTGTTCAGCCTAACGAAGATACATGGGCCTTACTGAACAGATTTTTACGAGCCTGTTGTTGGCTCTTTGGTTTGTTGGGGTTTTATTCTGTTTCATCATTACTCATTGATTGCAGGTATCTAAACAATTTGCTCGGCAGATCAGGGAATAATAAATTCCTTTAATCTGTGTTTCTTTCAGTTTAATTATTGTTAACTCATTACTTAGCGTTTAGTTCAATGGGTAATGAACTCCGTTCACTGTGTGGTGGAACAGAGTTGGACTACAGAGTCAGAACTGGCTTCTCTGGTTCTTTTGAAGGCACAAACCAAAACTGCAGAGTCACTGAGTGTTTAACTCCAGGCTGGATTGAAGGTTACCAGCAGGCACACTGTGGTTGCATTTGCAGGCTCCATGTAGGTTAACATTATTTCTCTCGGTTCCCTGTCTGGCACTGCATTACATTTGTCACTTTATTTTTAGACAGTTAAGAAACTGGTAACTACAATGTAGGCAGCTATTTTAGTCTTGATTATAAGACAGTGTCTAATAAATCATATGTAGTACAGTCCTAATTACTGCAGACAGAATTTACATTTGTGACTGTGGTAATGCTGTGTTGGACTATTTCCTGCAGAGTTTAGCACTTGTTCAGACCTTCCCACTTTGGCTACAGCTGGAGGAATAAATCCTTCATTCACTCGGGGTGCTGTGGTCTCTAGTGCCATGCCACTGAGCATCTGGGTTCTTTTAGGGCATTGCCCATTTCTCTTGTTCCTTTATCCTGGAATTTTGCTCCTGTTGTGTGAGCCCGCACCGCAGGGCTGGCCATGCTGCAGGTTGTGCCAGCAGCACTCAGGGAAACCTGCACCGCTCAGGAGGGCACTGCTGCTGCTGAGGGGTCTGTCCCACCCCAGGGAGCAGGGGGGTCAGGGTCACCCCTGTGGCTTTGCTGTCACATCAGCAGCTCAGTTCAGCCCCAAACCAGCACACATCCAGCACAAGCTGAAATACACCCGTGTGGGTTTTAACCCAGCAGGGTCTGGGGGAGACTGATGCACCAGGGAGGGGGAGCAGAGCGTGTGGAGTCCCTTCATGCATCCCCCTCTGCTCTGCAGCTATTCACAGCTGTTCACACAGCAATCAGAGTAAAAATGCTACCAAGGCTTTCCCCTCATCGCAGGCTGGCTCTGTGGAGCAGAGCATGAAGCCTGCAAACACAGCTGCCCTGGTAGAAATGTAACTTTCCTATCATCAGCTAAAATGAAATAAAGAAAATAGGGATTTTGGTGAGATTCTGAATGGCTTCTGAGGGTTTGGCAGCATGTCATGGAAAGCCTGAGTATGGCTTTATGTCAAAGATCACTGTTGAAATGTTTATTTTGGGCTTGCTGCTGTATTCTGCTCTGTATAGCCATCAGAAGACAGTTTGTAGCATTCACACTGTCTGACCATTTCCTGCACACATTTAATGCAATGAACTTTCTTGCACAGTTAACAAGGAGACAAAACTTGAGAGCCCCAGATGACTAAATTGCTGCTCTGGAGATATTTTCCCTCTCCTGGGGAAGGAGTTGTTTTTGCAGTGTCCCCCACAAAAGCCCTTTAATACAAATGACATTACCCACATTTGCAGAAAGAGAAAATGGCACTTGCCAAATCTGCAAATCACAGTTGTGTTTCTGTCAGCTTTGGCAGCTACATGGCTTCTGGTAACACTAATGAAGGCAATCTGCTTTTAATTTAAAATCCTCCCTGCAGAAAAAAAAAAGTAGCTGGCAGTTGAGGGATTCAGCAGTATCTTTGTGTGAAACTTCTCTTTATTTTCTATGGCTTGCTTTAGCCAAGGAGAAACTGTTAATTAAAAAATATTCCTAATGTAGCCAAATATGCAGGAATGTACTTATGCAACAACTACCTGTACCAGTTCTGCAGTAAATCACTCCTTTGTTTTCATTTGATGAGCAATTCTAATTAACCAAATAAAAATACTGCTTACCTTGCACTTAACTCAGCATGTTTGCTGCTTCTCAGTGATTGAGGGGCCAGGGGTGACAGGTTTTGTTTGGATGACTTTTGGATTCAGCAGGGCCGAGGTGGTGAGATGGCACAAGGAGAGAGAGGAGCAGTTCCTGCAGGGTGGGAGCGCCCAAGGCTCTCCCAAAAGCCCTGCCCTGGCTCTGTGCCTGCTGCAGGAGACAGCATTGCTCAGAACACCTTTAAATGCAGTTTCTTTGAAGGCATTTTTCCTTGGTTCAGGAGGCGCTGGACCAAATCATGGATCCAGCCACATAATTTGGTGCTTTGCAGAGCAGTAAAAGTCTGTGCTTGGAGAAGAGTGTGAGGAAAGTGCCTGTGTGTGAACATGTACAGTGGTGCTGATGTGGTCCTGCAGCAGAATCATCTGGAAACGATCCAGGTGTGTTGTGGTCCCTTGCTCCTGCCCTGGATCCTTTGCAGCACTCCAGAGGAGCTGCAGGCAGGAGCTACACCCTGGTATTTTGCTGGTTTTGTAGAGCTTAGGACATCTCTGGAGCTGTAGGTTCTACAGAGAGGGTTGGGCAGCAGATACCAGGCGGCTTCCTGATAAGTGTAAAAGTGATCAGACAGCCTGATGAACAGTTGGGGTGCTCCAAGTGCAATATTTGCACAGGTCCCACTTGGCAGAGCGCCATCAGCTGCAGCCAGTCTCCCACATCTGGGAGAAATGCAAATTATTTTTATATTTTTTATTTTTAAAAAAATTACAAAGATAGAAAATTTTCTCTAACTTTGGGAAAATCAAAGTTAAATCTACTGTGGAGTTGTCTCGAACTTGTCTATAACTAGGGTAAGCATTTATATTGTCAAATGATGAAAGCATTTTACGCTTTATTGGATTGCAGTAACTTCTTCAGCACTGCATTTCATGTGTGCAGGAAGGAGGGGTTTGGCTTGTTTCACAAATATTTCACAATGATTTGAAACTGACGTGCTCCTTTTTTCATCACAAATGAAAAATGGCCAAAGCTGTTGGGCCTGTAGCTTATTACCCTGCACACAAAGTCTTGTTTTGGAGGGGTGGGGAGCTGATGGAGGCACTGAGACACCCTGAAGCAGATACTGCTGCCCTTTAATAGGAGGAGTTATTCTATAGAAGGAGTTAGTTATTCTATAGAAGCAGTTAGTTATTCTATAGAAGGAGTTAATCTAAGGGAATAGAAGGAGTTATTCTAAGGCAGTAGCTGGAGCTGATTCCTTGAGAAGGCTGACCTAGAACAGAGGCTGGGCAGAGCCAAAGGCCTCAATGGATCCACCTTGGACAGTGCAACCCAAAATGGTCCCAAAATGCACGACCGGGCACGGGGTCTCTCCCTGGGATCAGTTCTGCTCCATTTGCACCTTGCAGTTCATTGTCCCATTCCAGCTTTAGCCCCTGCAGTCCCACCCTGCTTGTTTTTCTCTCTCCAGCCCACGGTGTTTGTGCTCCTGGGCTGAGATTTGGATCATTTGTCCTTGGTGCCCAGCTGGAGCAGGAATTGTTTTGTCCCCCTGCTCTGTGCACAGAGCTCACCATCCCTAACATGAACCCCTGACCCCCACAATAAAGCAGCACAGAATCTGAAAAATATAAAAGCTAAACCTGAGGCATCATAGCCATATTTTCCTTCCCAAAGTCTGGGTGTTCAGCAGGAATTGTGACTGCCCTGTCAGGACTGGTGCAGCAGCAGCTGGTGCAGGGGGACTGGAGCTCCAGCAGGTCTTCAAAGAGCTGAGAAGTTGGGCACAGCCTCTCAGGGCTCCACAAAAAGTGGTTTGCTTGACAGAACTGACTCCCTGCTCCCATCTGCTTTAAGGCTGTACACCAGGGACAAAAATCTTGCCTCAATGCTTCCTCCCAGGGGATTTATCTTGGAACTTTGAAACCTAACCTCCTGCTCCATCCCTAAATTTAAATCCAGAGTTTCTGACTGAAGATAGAACCATATGTCAGGGAAGCTCTGGGGCACAGCCGTCCCCTGTGTATTTATAATCTGCTGTTGCTCTGGGAGTTTGCTGTAGAAACAGGAGCCAGAAGAGGGCCCAGCTTGGCAGGAGGGGGTTTGGGATGTGCACCGGGGCTGCCAGAGTGCTGCCCTGGTAGGGGCATGCGAGGAGCCCCCTGTGCTTGGCAAATGAGCACTGGGAGGGGGGCAGGGATGCTCGGTGTCTAACCCAGAGGTCACCTGAGGTAATGCAGAAGCACTGTGGGGGTGCCACGGTGATGTTTCCAGAAGCAGCCATGCTCTTGGAGCCTGGCTGCACAAAGGAAGTCACTTGAAGAGAAGTCACCACCCCAGCACAGCCCTGTGGAGACTGCAGGCCAGCTGCATCTTCCCTGGTGACCCTGGGGAGGGAGCAAGTGATCTAACAGATGGAGAAGATATATCCTTGTGATTAGTGGGTGATGGGCTCCTCCTAAGCAGAGAAGGTCTGTTCTTTTAATTAATGAGCTGGTTAATATGTTTGTGCAATGGCATGCCTAGCTAATGTGCAGTTTCTATGAATACACACACAAATGGCAGTAATGGGTGCAGATGGCTGCAATTACCCAGGTTGGTTTCTGCAGTAATCACACATGCAACACATCAAGTTGGCATAAAAATTGACATGGATTGGGTGATTTGTTTCCCTCCCCCGTTGCATGTGGAGGTGCTCCTTTGGCCCTTGTCCACACACCCAGATTTCCTTGGGCTGACCCCCCAGCTGAGGCAAGGCTTTGGACTTCGGGATGTGCAGAAGAAACCTGGGCAAGGTGATGACAACTCTCAGTTAGGTTTCCTCTGCAGTGTCCTCCACCCTGTGCTTTGGACTGAGTATTTTGCCTGATGATGATGCAGAAGCAGGGCTCCAGAGCTTCTGAGCTCTGCAGGTTCCATATGTGGTGTCTGGTTGGCCTCCGTGGGCAGCTGGTTCTTGCTGTGACAGCCAGCCTGGAGTGGTGTGTGAGGGGCTTGGGGACCCTGCAGGGAGGTAGGAAATGTCTGGTGGAGCTGCAGCCCGTGTCTGACAGTGCTTCCAAGGACACATGTAGGAACTGTGCCACCTCCCTGAAGTCTGTCACTTCGTACTCCCAAACACCCTCAGCTTCTCCAGGGGGGATAGCAGGCGTCCATCTGTGCCCAGTCCTGCACAGACCTTTTGGCCATGAATATTATCTAGTCTCTTTTTAAACCTGCTGGATGAGGTCTGCCCCACAAAGTCCCAGACAGCTCTGTAAGTTCATCTCCTATATAAAATAGCACTTTTCTCTCTTTTAAACCAGCAAAGCCCTTGAACTTACACAGCTGTTCTTCACTTGGATGAATCTGTAAAAGGGCTGTTATTAATAAGCCTAATACCAAGGAGGAGTTGCATTCAAAAGAGAATTCAAGATTTGGGGAAGTGATTGCATCTTCCTTTCTATAAGGGCTGCCTGGAGTAAGGGGACAGTATCAGATAGCTGTAGTGGTGCAGCTTGAGAAGGGAAATTGAGCTGCTTGGAGTGACTTGAGGACCTGGAAGATCCTGGCTGGCAGCAGCAGTGGGAGCTGCCAAAACCTCTTTTTGCATCCTGGCTGAGTAGTGCTTACTGGAATTGGCTGATGGACTCCCTGTGAGCCAAGTGACTGAGGAGATACTAATCCATGAGGCTGAGCTCTTGTTTAGGGGATGGCAAAGACAATTTAGGGGAAGTCCACATCAGATCAGAGCATTTGTGAGCTTGCTGAGCCCTGCTCCAGGTGTAAGCCCTGAGCACCATCTGCTCTGGGACTGCTCGGCAGGGAGCTGGGAGAGCTGCTGCCACTCCTGCAGCGTGGATCCAGAGGGAAGCACCTGGGGAGTCTTTGCTTCTTTCCTGCCAGGGTCAGGATTAAATGTGTGAGACAGAATTTCTTGTTCAGACTCAGATGTTTGTTAGTTCTTGTCTATGGTACAGTCTCACATATCCTGAGTTCTACAGCACTTCACTCTACAAACTAAAAATGGAGCCCCATCTCTCTCTACAAGGCCTTTTAAGAATAAACTTAAGAAATTAAGAATTCATTTCAGTCCACTTTTAACCCAATTGAGAAATGACACCTAATTTTTTTTTTTTTTTTACTTTTAACCCAATAACCAACCACCTTTGACTAGAAATGTGGACTTTTTTATCCAATTACACAAAACCACCAAACCCATGGAGAAGAAGGTGAAGAACAAGGATCAGCCTCAGTCCTAAAACCTCCATCTTGCTTTATAGATAGTACTGTATTCTAAACCCTTAAACTCTTTAAGTTTTCCACCCTCTGATATTACACACTTCCATTCAAACTCCACACCCACAATCCCAGTTCTGTCATTCCATTTTGGAAGTTTTCTTTATGGTCTCAGGTCAATGCAGTGTTCTTCTCCTGGGGATCAGAGACTGTCAGCACAGAAAGTCTGAAATTCTCAATAACCAGGGTTGCAACAGGCACCCACAGGGCAAAGCTGGTGGCTGCTGCCCTGCATCCCTGGGCATCTCTGGGGGATGGGGGGGGTGTGTGTACCTGTCTCCCACTGCTCTGGGCAGGCTCTGGGAGAATGAAAGACCTGGGGATAATTCATGTGTCTGCACTTCTTTGTGGAGTGCCATTAATCTTTGCATCAGGAGGCCGCTGCTTTGTCTCCCAGCACTAAACCTTGAAGGCTTGTGATGGCAGCTAAAAAGCTGGGGGTACAAAGGGAAGTTTAAAGAAGCCTTGGAAGAGCAGTTTGTGTCAGGGAGTGAATAATCGGAGGCTCTGTGCGGTGTAATGGAGAGCCAGGCTCAGGCTGATGACTCTAACGTAGTCAGTAGTGCAGAAAAGAACTGTAAGTACTTCCAAATCCTATGGCCAGCCTTTCTTTCTGCAGCAAAAACCATCTCTCTTGTGATCAGGGCTTTTTTCAGGCTTTTTTGTCTCTCTCTTAGCAGGTACAGGCCCTGTTAAATATTTACTTTTCAACCAACGTTTTCCCTCTCTGGTTCATTTGTTTTGGGACACTATTTCTTGTTTTTTTAAAGCTTGTTTTGTTAGGCTGCTAGGTAAAGCCTTCCTTTTTTGACAGCCTTTTTACTGGTTCTTTAAAGCTCTTCTTTGATGTGAGCTCAGAAACACAGATCTTACTCTTTTATCGCTTTCCCCTGTCAGTTTAAAACCAGTTATGAGCAGCACAAACTATTAAAAACAATCTGAGCTAAGCTCTCCAGTGCCAGATACTCAGGGCCTGTCTCTTCTTTCCAGGCACGTGTATAGGGCAGACTTTAGTTTTGGGGCAGCAGGGAAGGATGCTGCTGGGTAAAGAAACAGGATTGTGGAGGCTCAAAAAATTGCTTTGGAAAATTGCTTTGGAAAAAGGCAGAGCAGTGGGATACCCTGGTGAGTTTAATATTCCAAGAAACTCACTATCCATGTGGTCTTGCCTGTCCTGATCTTCGTTTTCTGCACTAATTTAATCGATCCTTTGTTGATAATTGAGTTACCTGGGTTCATTCGCTCTTCAGCAAGAAGGAGTATTGGCCTGACACAGGGAGTGTGGAGTTGGAAAGGACAGCTGGGTCCTGGCTTCAGTCCTCTCACAGCACCTCCTGCGCTGAGCTCTGCTGAAGCACCTCCCTGTGTACCTGAGGTGCTGCAGAAGCCAATTATGAGGAGAAGTCAAGCAGAGCAGAAGCGTCACTGGGGTCCCAGTGCACGTTAGATAAGGAGCAGTAAAGAAGAACTCCCCAAGATTTTGTTCTCCATGAGAGAGCAACTTCAGGGTTCTCTGAAGAGCCCATCTCTGCACCCCCTGAGGCAGAAGGCTCAGTTGGTACAAACTCAGTGATGTTATATCACTTGTCTTGTGCAATAATGGTGCTGCTGCTGTTTTCTTGCAAGTAATACCGGCCTGGAGGGAGGTGTGTGCTGGCAGCCCCTGATCCTGCACACCAGGGGCATCCCTGGCCAGCTCCTGGTGCTTCCACCTGCTCCAGCCTTTGGCTCCCCATGTGATCCAGCCAGGAGCCTGTCAGGTCAGGACAGGCCACCTGCACTGGAGCTTTGGTCCTGAGGGGGCCAGGTGGGAGCAGAACTGAGGAATCCCTGGGCTCTGTGAGCCTCAGTGACACTGCCATGGGTTTGCAGCCTTCTGTCCCTCAGAAGTGGCCCTGTCTGCCAGGTCTGCTCATGGGTAGAAAACATCCTGTTGATAATTGAGTTACCTGGGTTCATTCCTCTTCAGCAAGAAGGAGTATTGGCCTGACTGGAGTTGGAAAGGACAGCTGGGTCCTGGCTTCAGTCCTCTCACAGCACCTCCTGCGCTGAGCTCTGCTGAAGCACCTCCTGTGTACCTGAGGTGCTGCAGAAGCCAATTATGAGGAGAAGTCAAGCAGAGCAGAAGCGTCACTGGGGTCCCAGTGCACGTTAGATAAGGAGCAGTAAAGAAGAACTCCCCAAGATTTTGTTCTCCATGAGAGAGCAACTTCAGGGTTCTCTGAAGAGCCCATCTCTGCACCCCATGAGGCAGAAGGCTCAGTTGGTACAAACTCAGTGATGTTATATCACTTGTCTTGTGCAATAATGGTGCTGCTGCTGTTTTCTTGCAAGTAATACCGGCCTGGAGGGAGGTGTGTGCTGGCAGCCCCTGATCCTGCACACCAGGGGCATCCCTGGCCACCTCCTGGTGCTTCCACCTGCTCCAGCCTTTGGCTCCTCATGTGATCCAGCCAGGAGCCTGTCAGGTCAGGACAGGCCACCTGCACTGGAGCTTTGGTCCTGAGGGGACCAGGTGGGAGCAGAACTGAGGAATCCCTGGGCTCTGTGAGCCTCAGTGACACTGCCATGAGTTTGCAGCCTTCTGTCCCTCAGAAGTGGCCCTGTCTGCCAGGTCTGCTCATGGGTAGAAACATCTTGGAGAGGAGCACGAGAGGGCCAAGCACAGCACTGGCAAAAGGAAAGCAGCTGTTAAAACTGCTGGGAGAAAACCTGGATACCTCCTTAAGAATGTTTTCTCACTTCTGCAGCCAACTCTGACATGGTAGTGCAAACAAAAGAAGGAGGCCACCATCACCTTCTGCTAACAAGGGAAGCCATTTAAAAATGCCTTACCTTCACCTCTCACAACACTGTCATAATTTATATTTTAAAATAGTATTTTTTTTCATTATGTAACTATTCCCAAATAAGTAGGATTTTTTCTTTTTAGCTGATGGTTTACAAGAATCTGGCATTGCTCAGAGGTCCCTGATGTGCTGGGAAAGCTGTTTCTCTGGTTCAGTGCTCAGAGGTGCCACTGTAGCTGTGAACAGCAGCAGCTGGGCTGAACTTGGCTGGTTCAGGGCTCTGACAGGCCAAAATAGTGTCTTTAACTCCATCAGATTGAGTTTCCATGATCCAGACTTTCAGTAAGGGGGGTTTGTGACTTTGCCCTCAGAAGATCTGCCAAGCCCTTTGCTCTTGCCTTTTTGGTCTGAATTAACCATTTTCTTATGGGCAATTTCCTCATCTTCCTTTTGCACAGCTGCCTGCCAGTCCTTCAGACATCTGCAAAAGCTCCAAGTGTTTGTTTGCAGTAATGCAAGCACTCGAGTTACCAAATCCCACAGAACCCTTTATCTTTTGGACCAGCTGGGGGAGGCTTTGTGAGGCCTGTGTCATCCCCTGATGGAGATAACATTTTGTGGTGCTTTGCATGCTCTGCCTGTTCCTTGGGCCAGTTTTGCAGAGGAGCTGGCAGGAGGAAGGGGCTGTCCCAGGCTGCAGCCCTCCCCAGTGGCCACGGTTCCCTCTCAGCTGTCCTTCTCAGCTGCTCTTGTCTCAGCATGGGGTTTGCTTTGTTTTGTTTTAATCTGTCCACTCCATTATGTGCCTGAATTAGAGGCTTGGATCTCTCTTTGAAGATGTAGCTCTTTGTCTGCAGCCTTATGGGGGTACTTTTGGAAGTGTGTCCCTCAGCCTCTGAAAGTTTTTCGTATAAACTCACAGCAGATTGGGAAATGAGGTGTTTGCATGGTTTTTCTCCCTCCTCCCTTGCATTTAGCTGAGCATCAGCATCACCCTGTTCTTCTAAGTTCTTCTGAGCCTTCTGATGTTTTCGTTCTTGTAAGGAACTTTCTCACGTGCTTTTCTCTAAATAGTTATTGTTTTGCATTCTTTTCTGGAGGGGGACAAATCTGATGGACTTTTGGTTTGTCCAGTGTCATTGGAGAGGTGGCACTGTCACCCTCCAATCCACTGTCACTTTGGGATATCTATAAATGTTGGAGTCAGAAATTAAACATTCTTCTTTTTACCTTGGAGATTCCAATGTCCATGTTGTTTTATTTGGTGTCCTATAGAGACACATCAGGGTCTCTGGCACTTGGTGCATCAGAGGCCTTATCTATAATTCGTAAAGGAGAGCTCTGTACCTTGTCCAGCCTGAGAGTTAACAACAGTGCCTTTTACAAAGTGCTGCTGGGATGCAACCTGTCCTAGGTGCTAACCTCTGCTGAAGCCCCCAGGGCTGGTCTGTCCCCCCTGCAGCCTCTGCTTTCCCTTTGTTTGGGTAAACACCAGCATCTTGCAAAGGAACCAGGAGTCAGGACAAATTGGAGCTGCTTCCTGCATGTCCAGGTCCCAGGTTACAGGGCTTCCCAAACCAGCCATCTGTCCGGGCTCCTCTCCTTTCAGCAATGCTTGATAAGGCCCACGAGGGCTGCCCATGGTGTGCAGTCTGTAAAGACCTTTCCTCAGGATTGACAAGGTGAAAATCAGACTTGTCACACACAGGGGTCAGCGTGCTGAGGTTTATTGAGCTTAGTCAGGGGGAAAGGATATGCACCAGTGGCTCTGGGGCTGGAAATCTCTGCAGCAGAGATGCAGCCAGGGGCTTCTGACTTCCCAGAGCAGAGCATAACCTCAGTCTGCATGCTGCTGTTACAGCCTCCACCAGCCAGCAAGGCTCAGGCCAGCCAGGAGCCTCAGTGCTCACAGCAAATGGGGAGAAGCAGCTTGGCTGAAGCCTCAGGGCTTCCCAGTTGGCCAAGGAGCAGCTGCCAGCACACAAAGGATTTTAAGAGTAGGATTTTCGAAGCCACCTGTGTTGACTGAACTGCTTCCATTAAAGCTTCTCTTAAAGCTAAACCACTGGGCTGGTATTGTATTGCTGGGAATGTCCCAACAAAGGCAGGATTGATGAATCTGACTCCATGTTCTCAGAAGGCTAATTTATTATTTTATGGTACCATACTCTATTAAAGAATACTGTACTATACTAAAGAATACAGCAAGGATACTTACAGAAGGTTAAAAAGATAATGAAAACTCCTGACTCTCTCCAGAGCCCTGACACAGCTTGGCCCTGATTGGCCAAAGAGTGAAAACAACTCCCAGCAGAATCCAATGGAACAATCACCTGTGGGTAAACAATCTCCAAACACATTGCACATGAGCACATCACAGGAGAAGCAAATGAGATCAGAATTGTTTTCCTTTTCTCTGAGGCTTCTCAGCTTCCCAGGAGAAAATCCTGGGTGAAGGAATTTTATCAGAGAATGTGAATGCCACAGGCTGGGAACAAATGCTTTTGCAGTTCCAGTCCATTCCCCCCTCTCTTCCTCATCCACTGACACCCCAAATCCTCTCATCAGGACTGCTCTTATTCCATTCACCTCTCAGCCAGAAAGGGAAGGAGTGTAAAACCCTGACCAGATGAAAGCTGCTCCTCACAAACCACCCTGCCAGGAACACTGCCTTGTTGAATGGAGAAGAGGCAGCCTGTGCCTTTGGGTCTGTGCTGTGAGAGGCTCAGAAACACAGAGCAGGGGCTTGCATCAGCAGAGAGCTGGTTGTGATTAGGACTGAGCTCCCCCAGAGCAAGCTGTCTGTGGTTTGGGTGCGTGTGTGTATCCGGAGGCATTTCCTCTGCCCCGCTCAGTGACACAGGGAAAAAAAAGTTGTCCCAATTTGGTGCACATGTCTACCAGTATGGCCCCCTGTTTCTCTACCAGTATGGCCCCTATTTGATCAGCCTTTGTGGTTTGCAGCTCTTGGCAGCTGCTCCTCTCCTGGATGGGATGGAGCCACGGATAGGAATTTCTCTTGTCTTGGGAGAGCCACATCAGTGCTGCTGATAGCACTGCCTTTCCTCCTGCACTGCCTGGCTCTACAGCACACACCTGCCCTGCTCCAGGGGCAGCAGGGTGAAAATTGGGTTGAAGCTGGCCTTGGTGCCACCTTGGTCCCACCAGCTGGGTTGAAGTTGGGCTTGGTGCCATCTTCATGGTGCATCTCCAGAGCCAGCCATCCATGAGGGGAGGAGGAGAGCTGAAGAGAGAGAGGGTAACCCACCAGAGCAAACATCTGGTGGTGGAGTCACCATCCCTCGATGTGTTTAAAAAAAGCCTGGATGTGGCACTTGGTGCCATGATCTAGTTGAGGTATTAGAACATGGGTTGGACTCGATGATCTTGAAGGTCTCTTCCAACCTAGAAATTCTGTGATTCTGTGATCTGTGTGGCTTGGCAGTCCAAGTGCATATTAGAGGAAGGAGGAGGACAAGGGTGAGAATGTGGTGATCATTTGCCCCAGGGTGCTCTCCATGCCTTAAGAGGTCTGTGGCTTCAGGTATCTAAGGGTTTAAAAACTCTTTTGGACTTTTTCTCTTCAGGGCTGTGCAATGAAGAACATGTTGGGAGTTTCAAGCACCTTTTCTGTACTTCACCAGGATGGAGAAACATAGCACACGATTTCCTGCACAAATTCTCTCATCCTGTCACAGAGTAATGAGATGAAGGGGTCTGCCCATCTCAAATATCAGGTCCCATTTTGTCAAGCAGGGCACAGGAAATAGCAGCGTGGTTTCTGCTCTCTGCTTCAATTTCAGCTCTCCTTGAATTTCATTCCCTCTCACAGATAAATTTGTTGCAGAGAAGCTCAGCTTTCTGTGTGGTGGGTGCTGGCTGCCCACAGCCTGACGGGGCCAGGGCACTGCAATTACACCTGGCAGAAGCAATCCTCAGGCTCCGTGTTCATGGCTTGTAAGGAACCTCATCATGTGCCTTCTCACCTAAATGGAAAGTGTTAAATGGCCCTGTGCAGCCAAAAGGGGGAAATAAGGATAGGCTCCTCAGGGCACTTCTGACACATGCTGACTGCCTGACTTTTTTATAATTCACATTTCTTTCATTGAGGAAATCGTCTGTCTGGTATGCTGTCATTTTGCCCCATTGCCTGCAATTTCAATTTCTTCATTCACTTTGTGCTTTTGACACTCCAGTTTCTTGGAATTATTCCTTGGGTAATGACTTCCGTTGCTAATTTAGTTCTAAGTGATCCCTGGACAGCCACAACCATAAATGCATGTAGGTGGCTGGGTGATTTGTCAGGGCTCTGCTCTAGGAGATGCTTAGTTCCAGTACTTTTATGAAGTATTTTAAATAGTTATCATCTCTTTTATGTCTGAGTTATAAAGCAGTCCTGAAGTATTGCCTTCTTCATTTTGAAGTCTGAACTTGTGGATTTCTCTTAACAGTCCCAGTTCTCTGGCTGGCCTAAAACATTGCCACACTTTAAGTATTTCCTTGCTGGGGCTTTTGCATGGATCTGGGCTGCCTGTCTTTAATGGTTTAGCAAAACACAAACAACTCTGCTGGGAAATAATTTCACAATTAAGCATTTAGGAGATGGGCGCCATCCAGAGCTAACAATTTTATCTGGAGACATTTATGCAGTGTTTTGCAGACTTGTTAGGACCTCTGTTCCCACAGGTCATAAAACAATATCTGCAGTCTTCTCCCTTGATAAGATAATTTATTTTCTCCTGTTTGTCCAGGCCCTAAAACATAGAAAAGTGTATTGCTAGTGACCAGCTAGAAGGATGAACTGTTCATAGCCAGTAAAATGAGGTCCCACCTCACTTACCCAGGCAATTGCACCTGTGGAAGGAAGGAAGGAAGGAACTCAAGCTGTTATACTTTTGAAAGCTGCCATCATGAGTTAAATGATATTTTCCATTTTCTCATTGCCATTGCTGCTTTGCCATGTTGGAAGCTCAGCATGCTGGGGCATATGAATGTTTCATATATGCATATATATACACACATATATATATCTCCTCATCAACTTCTCCATCTGCGAAGCATATCCTAAGAGACTTCAGAACAGCCTCTCAAATAAAGTAACAGCACAGCATTTGCTCTTCTGTTTTGTGGTTGGGGAAATCAAGTTGCTGTGAAGTAGAATGATTTGCTCAAGGTTGCTCTGAGAACTCAGTATTCAGAATTACATTTCCTATTTTCCTTGGTTTTCATTAATATGGTTTCACTCTTTACTGTATTTTAAGAGCAACACAGGATGGTCAGGGAACAGGGATTGATTCAGCCAGGCTAAGAACAAAATAAAACTAAATTTGTGATATGGACAAAAATGTGATTCCTCTCTCTCTTCCTCTCCCCCTCCACTGCAGCTTTAGGCTTGCTTTTCTGTTTTTCTGAGGCTGGCAGCATGGTTCTTGCTGGCCATGTCACCCTACACCAGAGAGCAAAAGTTTGCTGAGTGAATCCAGCTGTTCCCAGGCTGCTGATCCAGGAGAGGCTGACTGGGCCAGAAAGGATAAAACCTGAGCTACAAACTAACATACCACCACGTTAAAACCCAGACACCATACAGTTATGGGGGTGTCAATTCATATTAATTGAGAACCAGCTCTTTCATGCTTTAGCATGAAATTCATTTTTTTTAGTCCTTAGTGCAGACCATGAAATGATAAAATGACTTTTCACTGGTGAGATGATCAGAACCTGGTTGTGTCTCTGGTGCCTTGGCATGGTTGGTGTGAGGACAGGAGGGGAGTCTGCAGGTAAATGCTTGAATTTCCCACTGACGCTGTGTGGAGCAGGCACACATTAAAGCTGAAGGCTCCTGAAGACCCACTGCCTGAATGAAAAACAAATGATGTGTCTCTGCTTCTCCAGGAAAGGTGGCTTTGTACAAGGCTTGCTGCTCTGTCTGCAGGGAAGCGTTGGGAAGGCTGGTAAAAACTGCATGTGCAGCCTGTAGAGAAAGGAGGGGGACAGAGGTCCTTGTCAGCCTCACATAATCCTCAGTTCAGCTCCCCTCAGACTCCAGACAAAGAGATAATACACCACATTTTCCTAGAGCGTGAGAAAAGCAGATCTTATATCAACACAAATGCTCAATTTGTCATGTATCTTAATGGGATATCCCCTTTGGAGGAGCCCAGCCCTTGCTTGTTCCAGCTGTTGAGGCAGCATGTTATGAAATATCATTTTTGTAAAACAAACAAACACAGAGCTGTGTGTTCCCCTGCATTCCTATATTCACTATAATGTGTTTCAAACCGACCTCCAGGGCAGCACCTTGGTGGGAAAACATCTGCTTTTGCACATGGACCTCTAATGGTACAAACTCCACAGCTTGGGAATCCTTCTGATAATGGGGGAAGCTCTGAAGCCCACAGGAGTCAAATGTTGGGTGTTGTAGGGGAATGACTTGTGTGTCAATTGAAGTATCAGTGTAAGAGCTAACAGATTTTTAAGGCCAGAAAGATTGTCTCCATCTCAGACTGTGGATTGTGTCCCCTTTGAGAGCTAAAAAAAGATTTAAAGTACAGTGGGCTGTGAACTTTTATTAATAACCTCATAAGGTGGGTTAAAAAAAAAAAAAACCAACAACCAAAAAACCCTTGCCAGCTATTGTGAAGGAAAACAAGATAAAAATCAATAAAGTTAAGTGGTTGCATACACCTTCTCTTTCTTACCCAAGTGCTGATTGTGAAATTTTACTCATTGTTTGAGCCTGCAGTGGGTTTTATGAAGACAGGTGAGCCATGAAGCAAATCAAGCTTTCAGAAAGTTTGATAAATTCTGCCTTTTTTAATCACCTGGCATAGCTCTGGATGTAAAATTTACACAGAATACAGTTTGTAGGTTCAGGAACTAAGTAATCATTTTTCCAGAGCTGTAGAGGAAGCCCAAGAGAGCTGTTAGACATCCTAAAATAAATAAATATTGAGCCCAAGGGAGAGATGAGTATGTAATTACATGAGGTCTGGCTTTTGTGCCCTCTCAGAAAGTTAATTTAAACTTTGGTTAGCTGAAAGCTCTCTGCAAGAGGCGGCACCAGAGCTGGTGAATTTGTTTGGTATGGCATTTTTATCTGTCTGCTTTTGACTGAAATCCATGCAGATGAGGAAACAAGATGCTTTGGAGGGGAGCCATTGTGGGGTTTAACCAACAGGTGGGACCATGAACGACAGGAAAGAGAAGGAGAATAAAAGGTTGGCTCTTCACAGCCTTCACCAACTTTAACATTTCTGTTTGCACAGCAGTTTTTGGTTGGTTGGTGTTCTGCTTGGTTTTGTTTGGTGCTGATGGGATGATTCCCATCCTCATGCTTGGGAAAAGATGAACAGGGGATTGCTGGAGAGAGTCAGGCTTCAAACATTAGTTAAACAAAGGCAAGTCAGTGGCATGATGCAAGTGTTGAGGATAGAAACAACAAGTACTTACTAGAAATGAGTTGTAGGTCAGGTCTGGGGGGATGTGTTTTACCCAGTTACTCTTTGCTCTGTCTCACATCATTGTGAGCTCTCTTACCCTGGCAATCCCATGTGCTACCGTGGGGTTGCCCTTATCTCAAATTCAGTAGCACATTGGGAGGTTATAAAAACCACTGGATGTTTATTTTCAGTCTCTTTGTTTTTAAAGATCTGGTTTTAGATGTATCTGGCAATGTATAAAGTGATTCCTCATAAATCTTACGAAAGTCTTCTGACTGCAGAAGTTAACCCAGAGCTGAAAATATGAGTAGAGAATTTAGGGGTTTTTTTTCCTCTTTTCTTGCTGTTTTAAATCCCTCTACCTTTGCAGTACCCAAGGATGGTCTAGGCACGCACAGGAACCTGGTTGTGTTCTTTGGTCACTCCCTCTGCCTCTGTTCAGCCTTCCAATCTTTTTATATTTTGTCTGCTTGAGGCAAGTAGCAGCTGTAGCTTTAGCCCAGTGTGGAGGAGGTGGCAGTTTCTGTATATTGGATGTATAAATACTTGTGATCACTTCCCTAAACATTACAGCAAGCTATGAGTAAGTGGTGTCGTGACTCATTGCTGCTGTAGCTTTTGAAGCCGTGCCCAGCTCTGTGAATCACAGAGCGCAGCAGAGCTGGGCTGGCACCGGAGCCGCGTCCTTGGGGCACGGAGCCACCGCAGCCCTGGGCACACCACTGGGGCTGGGAGGCCTTAGGATTTCAGCTGTTCTGTTCTTCAGATCCTGAACTGCATTAGTGTGTAACTGCATACAGAGAGTTAGTTAGTTAGTTAGTTCGTTCGTTCCCATTTTGGTCACACAAAACAATTCTCTCCAGGCCTGAGTTCCAAGGACACTCCACAGCCTCAGCTCCTAAAAAGTACAAACAAAAGTGAATGGGGGGGGAAAACTGGGGGTAAATGACTTCATTAGCTGAAACTGTAATTGGACAATTAACCCCTGATATGCAGCATCAGCCTGGTGAAGCTCCATCTGCACACCGCTGCATGGGGTGCATTTGAAGGATGACCCAATGCTTCCCCACAGAACTTAAATATCACAAGAAATGCTGCAGTTTCCCTAAGGCACAGCAGCCTGCTGCTCCTGGTGGCCTGGGGGGACATCCTCTCCTTCCTCCCAGCACCCCAGCTCTGGGCCCTGGGCTGTATGGGCTGTGTAACCCATTGGGTGTAGCCTCTGCAAGGCTTTTGCACTGCCCAAGGTATGCCTATTGAAGTCCTTTAATAAATACCTCCTTGAGCTCTGTCTGGCCAACCTCTGTTCTAGGTAGCCATTCCAAGGCATCAGCTGCAGTGGGGTTTGGGATTTCTCTGGAGCTCCTAGGGCTTAGACCGGGGCTAACAATAAACCAGATCTTTCTGGGCAGCACTCTGCTCCCAGTCTAGGAGGGGTTACACAGCCCATACAGCCCAGGGCCCAGAGCTGGGGTGCTGGGAGGAAGGAGAGGATGTCCCCCCAGGCCACCAGGAGCAGCAGGCTGCTGTGCCTCAGGAAAGCTGCAGCATTTCTTGTGATATTTAAGTTCAGTGGGGAAGCATTGGGTCATCCCTCAAACGTGCCCATGCAGCGGTGTGCAGATGGAGCTTCACCAGGCTGATGTTGTTTTGTTCCTCACGCTAATCCCATTTATCTTCTGGACAACAGAGCCTTGCAACCCTGCACAGCCTTTAGAATCCCAGTTTCTGGGAATGTTGCACAAGGTTTGCCCATATTTTTTTCCTTTAAGCTGCTCGGGTTTGGAGATTTTCCAGAGGTGTTCTGGTAATTTTGGATGTGAATGTTCTGTACCAACAAAAGAGAAAAGGACAGTGAATCTGCCTTTCTCTTTCAGCTACTGAAGAAAGTGGCAACAGTCCAGTACCTCAGCAATGATACTCAGAGGAGGATGTTATTTTTACCTTTTTGCATTTCAGAATTACCTTGGCTTTTGGAAGAGGTAGTGAAGTCATTGTAAGTAAGGATCTCAGATGCAAACTGTACTTCTTGTACTATGTCCTTTGTCCTGGACCATTTTAGGGTTATTGCTCATGAAGTTTCTTTTTAGTCTTTAGGTCTCTTTTTAGTGCCTTTGATTGCTAATGAAACTACATTAACACCTGCCTGCAGTGGGTTTTAACCTTAGACTTGAACATATCCTAAATCACAGCAAAATATAAAAAAAACTTGGTAAAACCCTGTATCTCAACAGGACTATGCAACAAAGCTGTGGGAGATCGCTTCTTTTGCATTTTATAGTGCAGTAAATCATTTGAAGTTGCTCTGAAGTGAAGACAAAACCAGAGGAGATGTTTGTGCTGTAGAGATACTTCTGTTGCAGCTATTTGGTGCAGGTGCTCACTGTTGCTCTTGAAGGTGTCCTGTGCCCTTGGAGAAGTAGCCCTACAAATCCCTGTGGTTCCACACTGCCATCCCCCAGGTTTTAACCACAGACCCTGGCTGGGATTTTGGCACCCAAGTGCCAAAGGCACTAAAGCAAACCCTGGTCTTAGAGTATTAGTTATTGAATTATCTCTTCTACTCTGTACGTGAACACTCAGGACTGGAGAAACTGAAAAGTGCATGTTTTTCTGCACAGATGATCCTGGCCCTGGTTAGAACATGGGTGTTGAAGTCTGCCCTGAATTGGCAGATTTTAAGGCATTAATCCTGTAGCTCATAATGCTCTTGGATCTTTCTGCACACCTTCCTTGTTTTTATAAGTGGGGATTTTGAAAGAGTTCTTATATTGTGTGTTGGGCTTTGCTCGGTGCCTCCCTCACCTGAAAAACAGCCTCAAGTTAAATTCAGGGTGACTCTACTGAGTTGCATAAAACCTTCCTTTTAAAATGCACTTCTTCTAGGAGGCACTGAACTTTAAAACACTGGACACAGACACAAAGTATGAGGGGTTATAAGTCTCGACATAATCTCTGTACATAACTGTGGAGAAATAAGGGCAGCTCCAAAAGTGTTCTTCCATGTAGTGTTTGTGACTGTTCAGTATTGTTTCTGCTTCACTTACAGTGAAATCTCTCTGGGGTAGAGGCAGTGTCTTCTGCTTTTCCACTGCAGGAAGCACAGCATTGTGCTCTATAAATAATAACAGTTTATATAGTATTTGCCTTTCACCTTTCCATTCCCTTGCAAATAATTAACTGTACTGCTGTCTTGCCAGTATTCTTTCTATTAAGCATTGGGGAAAATAGCATTATTTAGAGAAAGGCAAATTGCAGCATTAGGGTGCAATACATTTAATGTGGAAGACCACTACAGTTGTTCCTGTTTCTGGTTTCTAATGAAGGCAGACTAGATTTACAGCTAGTGATTGATGGTTAATAGAAAACTATTGCAGAAATCCTGTGGTTAAAGTCTATGATTTGCACAGATCTCCCTGGACACTTTCCAGGTTTTCACTTTAGAAGGCAGCATTACTTCCTTATAATTAATTTTTCCTGGCATCCCTCATTAGAACATAACAAGGTGCTTTGCAGCACATATCACTCATCAAGCTCATGGCCAGTATGGAATTGTGCAGCCAACACAGCCTTTGGCTGCAGGGGCTGCTGCTGGCTGCAGCAGGAGGTGATGTGGGTGTGTGGTGATGCCCTGCAGGGACATCCCACCCTGCCTGCCCTGCTGGGCCCCCTGGTCACCAGGGTCACCATGGCCACCTGCAGCAAGGTCACTCCCCTGCAGAGGGGAGCCCTGGCTCTGCACAGGGATCCCCTGCCCTTCCCAGCTTTGTGGGCTCCTGCTCGGAAGGACATTCCAAGCCTTTGTGTCAAATACCTGGGGTGAATATGAAATGCAAATGGCTGAAGGATAAAGCTTCTCCAAGTGTTTTCAGGCTTCTCCAGGGGGCTTGGGAGTTGAAGAGGGCTGATATGTAAGTGATTTATCTGCCCCTTCCACGTGCACGGCTTTATCTTTGGAGATTTTTAGAGTTTGACCAAATGATGATATGCCCTGTATGGGCAATACTTGAAATACTGAGAAAGTATTAGCTCATTTCCTTTTGCAATAATGCTGGAAGTGGGTGCCCAAAATATCCTTTAGCACGTGGAGTTTCTGCCTTATCAGAGAAAGTAAAACTTCAGGCAGTCAGACTGGGACTTTGGAAAGCTGATCTGGAGCTCATGGGACTTCATGCAGTGCCTGCAAAATGGCATACACTGCACAGAGAGGCATTCCCAAGGCCAGCTTCGGGTATTTTACAGAGGCCAGCCTGTGTTTGTTCTTGCTCTCCAAGTTCTGGTCTGTCTGCATCACTTATGTAAGGAGATTAGCCTCCTAAGAGAGCCAGGGTAAATATTTATGCAAGTAATGTGTCTTCAGCCTGTATTTCATGTGCACTGCTTTCACTTGGGCTTATTTCTTACCTGTGAGAATGAGCAGTAGCTTGGAAATCTCTTCTCATTAGGTTCCCATGGACGTTGTGTAATGTGGCTTGCACAGTAATTTCAATGTGAGTATAAATTTGGACTCCCAGGCTTTTGAAATCCTGAAACTGCTGCATTTCTACCCACACAGAGCAATCTAAACCCCCTTGGTTTGGGGAAAACTCCTAGAGGTGATTGTCCGGGGGCTCTGTGAAGCAGCACAGAGTGTGTTCTTGTTAATTACCTCCAGCCTGCCCTCTAAGGACCTCATCCCATCTCCCAGAAAGTAACTTATTCACTGGGATAGAGAAGTGCAGCTTCACCATCCAGTCCCGAACTGCTGAGGCTGCCCAGGGGACTCCTTTTGCCAAATACTCTGAGGTGGCTTGAGCCACTGAACCGCCTTGGAGTTAAACAGATTGTCTTGTTTTAAAATATCAGCCCAAATGAACTCTTTCTTTTCACCCAGGAGCAATCTCTCCTCACTGGCTGTATGTTATATCCAGTGGCATTCGTGGCAGCCACACAAAGCAGGAGAGAGGTATTTTACTTTGAATTCTTGGAACAAATGTTGGGAATTAGTGCTTGCAGCTCATAAATAAAATAGTTCTATTTTATATGCGACTTTATTCATTGGATCAAATGTCTAAAAAACATGTGAAAAAGGTAACTGGTGGCACACACCCAGCTTTCTGGGGGAAATTTCCATTAAGATGAATGACCACATAAAAATCACAGAGGAGGAAAGAAACCAGGAGAGCTGAGAAGTGACAGGAGAGAGGTTTTTTGAAGAAAGTTTGGAAGCAGTTGGAGGATTGACGTGGCTGACAGATAAGAGGCTGTTCCAGACAGCAGAGGTAGGCGAGGGGGGATGCAGTGTTATGAATAATGTTAAAATAATCTGAGGGGACAGCACAGGGAGTGGTGGGACCTGAACTGGGAGAGGAAGGAACGTGCTTTGCATTGAGAACAGTGACCCAACTTCCACTGAGCCAACAGGAGCTTCCTGCATGTGCCCAGAAGCTGATTTGTCAGCTAGCACTGCTGGCAGATCACTGGGGGAGAAAACACTGCAAAATCCAGAATTCTGCTCTGATACTTCTGCTTTTCTGCCTTGCTGAAGCTGCGTGATGTGGGTGGAGAAGAGCTGGTGGCCTTTCAGAGGGCACCTCTGTTTCAGGGTGGTCTCACTGCTGGTCATTAGTTGGCTGGACAGAGCTGTGATAGAAGCACACACACAATAATTCCAGAGATCAAATTCAGATCTGTCAGGGAGGATAAAACAAACCGCTTCCCTCTCTCCTCCATCCATGAGTTGGGCAGCAATGAATACAAAACCCCAGGTGTCAGGCACAAACCAAGCCAGTTGTGGTGGTTGCTTTTTTTTTCCTTTCCCTTATGCATGGCTCACTCCCAATTTCAAGTATTAAAATGCAGTTTCTAGTGCAGAGGATGGTATTTTCTTGCTGCTATAAAACTTGTAGTGAACTAATAAAGTGCAGCAGCTGCAGCATTTCATCCCTGAGCTGCCCACACCTCAGTGTTGGGTGAAGTGACCTGGAAAGAGAATGTGTACTTTATCTTGTTAAATTCATAAAACACCAAGATGTTTCTTGAGAGCTGAAGTGCTACATAACTGCAGGATCTGATTATTTTGGGAAAGATGCTGTGGCAAGTGATCCTGATGTATATTAGCTCACCTGAGGGCAGAGTGGACTTTGTAAGGGTTTGAAGGAGTCTGTGCAGGAGACCTTGGTGCTGTGGGCAGAGGCGCTGCTGTAGAACACCTGAGCTGGTGATGGTGCTCAGTGAAGTGCTGACTCTCGGCTGGTGCAGGTGCACAGCTGCTCCCTGCAGAACAGCAACAGTTCTTCAATTAGTGTTCTCCCAAAACTCTCTGCTCCATCCAGTGCCTAGATGAAATGGGGTGACCCCTAGCTAAATGTGCAGTGTAATTGTTAGTTTTGTGTATCTCTTTCTCCTCTCCCTTCCTGGTTGTTTGCACCTGGATGTGGCATGTGAGTGAAATCCTGCCTGAGCAGACTGGAGCACCCACCCTGTGCTCTGCTGGGCTTGCCAGGCTGGCTTTAGCTGTGTTTGTACCTGTGTGATAATGCACTGGGAGTGCAGTTTTGGTGTTTGCCTGAAATCAGGTTTTAGAGACTCTTCTTCTCAATTACACCAAATATTCACTTCAGCACTGGATTTTTTTTTAATTGAAAATATTTTGGTTTTAAAGCTGTTGTCTAACTGGCAGGAACAAAATGGCACTACCAGCTAGGAGAGGAGAAGAGAAACATTTTTTGGCTCAGAGTTGCACCTAGCAGCTTTTCTGAAAATTGCACTTATTTCCTTCTCATACCCAAAGCAGTGCACTTTGTGCTGACACATAGCTTGAAAGGGAGGTGAATAGTACCAGATGTTGGTGTGTATTGTTATTAATTGTGTTTGTATGACAGCAGCTCGTGGTGGCCTGGTTCAGAGCGGGTGGTGCTGTGGGAGGCTCTGCCACAGGGAAGGAGGCACCTGGGACCTCACCTGCTGAGGAGAGGAGGGGTGAGGATCACAAGGGACACAGAAATCTCCAGATGTGACTTGCCCCGAGTTATCAGCAGGGCTGGGAACAGAAATCAGTTCTCATGAAACTCAATAGGAACAGTAGGTAGGTGATAGCAGTTTTGTCCCTTAATCCCAGTGTAGTGCACTGCTTTATGGGTTTATAAGGTGACCAATCAGTTTGATCCTCTTTAAAGGTTCAATATCTTTAATCTCAGTGTCTGGCAGTTTATGGGGAAAGCTGGAAATGGAACAGGAAAGTGACAGTCACTTGAATTTGTCCTAATCCCACAGGTTACAGTAAATCAGTGGTGGAAGCATATTGCCTATCACTGTGCCATGCATGACTGATCAGCCCTGTCCTTCAAATGCTATTAACTCCAGCCTGGTTCATCCATATTCCTGTGTGTTGAACACAAAGCAGAGCTGGCCAAGGGATTAAGGGAGAATTAAGTATTTGTTCTCTAATCCTGAATGTTTATAAATCAGTATTAATTACTTAAGGTGCTTTTAGAGAGTTTACATCCCAGTTCTGATAATAATTTCATGATCCATCTGGCTAATAAAAATACTTAATTGCTAGAGAAGAAATAAAATCTGTGGCTGTGAAGTGTAAGCATGCAGATCCTCTGCTTAATGGGGACTAATTGCTGTTATTATGGATTCTGATAAGTTAAAATTAATACTGGGGGTAGCCACATCCCACATCACTGTCTGTAAACATGCTGCAGAGATTGGACCCAGTCCTGGGAGACAGGAAAAAGCTGAACCCAGACCAGTGGAGCCCTTCCCATTTCTAAGAGTTAAATTTATGCCTTTGGTGCTTTTAAGAGTGTGTGGGGGTTTTGGGGGTGGCATTTTGGGGCTGGGGTGTGTGAGAGACTGAAAGATTGATGTCAGGAGGCACTCAGAGGTGCACATGTTGTGGGGAGGGGGCAGGTTTGGCTTTTTGGGGGAAGGACTGTTGAGTGATGAGCACAGGAATGAATTGAGGAACAGGGAATTGAGGAACAGGGAATTGAGGAACAGGGAATTGAGGAACAGGGAATTGGGCATCCTGCAGGGTTTGCGTGGCAGTGGCATCCCAGGCATGGTGCTGTGGTGCAGCAGGGCTGAGGAATGGGGTGTGTGGGCAAACAAAGCCAGACCTTGTCTTCAAAGGATCATCTTTCCACTGATAAGGACAATGGTCTCAAAGCGAAGAAAAGGGGGTTTGACTGGAGCAGGAAATCTTGCACTAGGCATTAGCAGGGCTATTGATTGCCCTAGATTCAGCATTTAATCCTTCCTTTAATCACAAATCAATTCCACTGTGTCTTTGAGGGGTTTAAACTTTTCATCCTCATGCTGCAGAAGAGCAGAGTATCCTGTGCAGGGCTTTGGGGTCCCACAGCCCACCAGCACCCTGACATTGCTGCCACTTTGGGGCAACCAGAAAAGAGATATTTGGGGCAACTGAATCTCTCAGGCCCTGCTGTGTTTACATCTTTATCTTGGAAGGGAGGCCTTTGTAATACTTTGTCTCCTAAAGTCCTTAATCAACTTGGAATTTTGCTAGAAAGAGAGTTTGTTTTTCCTTCCTTTGATCTGTGTGCAGCTCACAGAACAGATCCTCTGACAGGGGTTACCCTCCTGTCTGCCTAACACTCCATTTTCTGTATTGCAATCATGCACTCATTTAGCTTGGAAAAGACCTCTAAAATCACTGAGTGCAACCACCAACCCAGCACTGCCAAGCCTCCCTTGGGCTTTTGGGGCTAAATGCAGACATCCCCTGCATTTAGCCCCAAAACTCAGCTTTGGGCCTGCCAAGAAACAAAAGGCTTGGAAAATATCAGGGATATGTGTGAATGAACATGGCACACCTGGGTGGTTCCATCATTCAGAGGGACAGCAGACCCTGCTGGATTCCATCATTCACAGGGACAGCTGCACATTGCCACCAGCACAACACCTACATGGTTTCATTCAGAGGGGTTTTTCCATCAGGGGACAGTCCTGCCCCATCATTCACAGGGACAGCAGCCTGTTGATATCTGGGGACTTTTTCCAGGGATCCCTGCTGGATTCCAATGGGTTGCTTAGCTAGCATTGTTCACACATTGAAATTCCATCATTCAGAAAGGGCTTGGGACAGTGCATGTATTCAGACAGAAGTGCTTTTCCTGCTGGATTCCATCATTCACAGGGACAGCAGATCCTGCTGGATGCTGCCCCAGTAATAATCCCATGAAAGAGAAAACAAAAGGGTCTGAGAGAGGAAAGAATTTGAAAGCTTTGGTGCTTCTTGTTCTTAATTAAATGTGTTTTGTATAATGGTTTAAGGTATAAATTTGACTGGAAGAGCATTACAGAAAGAAAAAACTGAAGCTCAAGGCTTCTGAATGTAATAACTTTTCCAATATGAATTATTTTTCAACTACAGCTACATTTTTCTCTTGAACTGTTGGAGTTGCTCAGTGGAGCAGCTGGATTGGTGGCCAAAGCCCCAGGTGTCTACAGCAGTGCCTTAAATGCTAACAGAGCTCCTGGGGGTGTCCCTGTGTTCCATCACTAATGCTTTGTGTGGTCATTGCACTGCCAGTCTCATCTGAGGCCTCCTTCAGCCCCACCTGTATTTATGAGCTTCTCCTGAGGAGTTTTTAGCCGCTCTTTTCCAGGGTGGAGAAATGTATCAGCCTACCTGCAGAAGGAGGCAGGGGAGAAGGGGGATGTGATGACTGTGGGTGTTCAGAAGTGCTGGTTTTTTGGCTTTTATTGCCATGGCTGACAATGGCACATTACTGACAAGCAGGATGGCCACTGCTGACTTAAAGTTGCCCCATTGTAGTAAAACCCCAGAAATTTCACACTGCCTCATGCCATTGGGTGTGTTTATGCCACATCTATTTGGTGAATAATTTATCACCTGCTTTTGAAATCTCCCTCTGGTCTCTGTCACCACAGCAGCAGGCATGCTGTTCATTGGGCAAACAGGAGTGCTCCTAGTAAAATTATATTGGAGAGAACATGTCAGTGACAGGAGAATTATAGGTGGGTGTGGGGGACTTTTGCAGGTGTTTTTAGCAGCTGGTGGCACAGCTGGAATCTGGACTGCTGGATCTCAGTTGCAAAGGAAGATCTCAGCTGATGGTCCACGTTCCCTGAGGATCAAAGAGATTTCTGTGGCTGGAGTGTTTCTTTTGGTTTACTTCTTCTCTGGTTTAGTTTTAAAGAAGATTATCATCTCTACCTTTTATCAGGTTATAAAATAACCTTTAAATGTCAGTCTTGACATCACTGGACATGTCGCAGCATTTTCTCATTTCCCACTTTTCTGACAGCTGTGCCTGTACTTGCCATATCATTGTGGCTGGCACAGGGGACACCTCACTACAGCACATCCAAGGTGGGAGTGAATGGTTTTGGACATGGGAAGGTTTTTCTGTGCTTGGCATAGAACTTTGTTTCATTGGGGTTTTTATATTCAGCAATTTTATTTTTTTTTACATACTTATGTTTCTTTTAGGTGTTGCTGGCTCAAACCCTGAACCCCAGAGAAGGGGATTCTTTCAGTGCCTGACCCTGAGTCAGGATCAACAGGATTTGGTCATGGCTGTAGTGAGTTTGATACTGTCCAGTCCCAGCACAGTCACCTCACCAGGGTCATTTTAAGAAACACCAAATTGACCCTAAATATTCTCATGTGAGTCAAAGCTTTGCATTCAATGATGGTTTGTCATTTTCCTCCTGAGCTCCCTCCAGTATTGTTTTGGTATTGGACAGGTTGCTGGAGGCGAACGTGGGCTCTGAGGATACGGTGTTCCTGACACAAAAACAAACACACAAGGTGGAGAAAAGAAACCATCTTTAGTAATTAACCAAAGAAAGAATGCGAAGGGTGATGAAGGCTGGAAGGTAAGAAAGGCTGGATTTCAGCTGCTGAATTACTCTACTAGCATGTGGCACCGTGAGAGAAGCAATGTGATACGTGAAAATAAAAACATTGACTAGCTGAGCTGGAGATTTCACTGGGAAGCAGAAAGCGAAGGGCGCCAAATCCTGTTCAATTTTAATGAGATTTCAGATACAACTCCTCGTGTGTCACTGCTTGAAAAACAACACTTGAGACTGATAAGAGCAGAGAGCTGGGAGCTGATGCCTGCAGCCAGCAGAGCTGAAATATTGGCCACTCTGGAAGGCTCTTTGGTCAGGAGTGCTGGGAAGCAGCTCCTTGGGCTGAGCATCAGAGCTGCTCTGCTGCTTTTGCTGCCTCTGAGCTTTGTGAGGGGCTTTGCCCATGAGAAGAGGAGGACTGGCAGAGCTGCTGTCCTTGCCCAGCCCAGCCCTCTGTGCCCCAGCTACCCAGGAGCAGGGTGGGAAGGAGGTGTGCTATCGATCAGGATCGCCCTGACGAGGGGGAGAGAAATGAGGAGGACTCCATCTTATCAGAAAGCTAATTAATTACTTTATTATACTATATTATTCTATACTATATTACATTACATCTAAAGTGAATCTGCCAAGCACTCAACTGCCCAGAATCTCGTGACTGTCACTCAACAGTCCTGACACACACACACACACCAAGGAAACAAAACACCATCACTGTGGGTAAACAATCTCCATGTTGCATTCTGCTTTTGCACAACCACAGGCACAGCAAATGATAAGAATTGCTTTTCCTTTCTCTGAGGTTCAGAGAATGTGAAACCCAGAAATATTCTTGGGAAGAATTGTGCCTTGCTTTTCTCTGTGAAGAGAAATGTGGCTGCAGTGTGGAACCCTAATTGTACATGAACAGAAGAGTGAAACTTTGGGGATTGTTTTACTGCTGTAATCAGAGCTTGGCCAACAGGTGATATTTCAGGTTTTGCTCTTGTTTATGGGTGGTGTGATTGTGCATGCCTCCATCTCCTTTGTGGGCATGTTTTCTTAACAGGGTGCTATTTTTGTACCAGGCCCATCCCTTCTTCTGGTGGTTGCAGGAGGTGAAGTGTTCCTTCAGTCTTCAGGTGTAACAAGTGGCATAAGAACAACAACATCATCCAAGTGGATGGGATTTGTGAAAACACCTCTTTTTTTAGTAAGTTTTTCAAGCAAGCTTTCATGAGGACTGAGAAGAAGGAGAAGGGGTACAAGAAAGCTAAACCATCTCAAAACATGACTTCAAAATCTTTAAAGTACCAATACTTGTTAATTCCTTTGGCATGTGTTAGAATAATATTAATCCTGATGAACTGAATTGGTATCAGTGCAGATGTCATAAGCACTTCTACAGGCATTCAGCTGCAATTCAGCATCAATTAAATAGACCATTATTTAAAAGTGGGTTTTTAGTACATTAAATTTCCTAGTGTGTCCTCAGGCAGTTGCTGGAGCTGCTGGTAGCTTCTCTTATCACTCTCCATTTTTCTTTCCAGCCCTTGCTGCTGCTGTCCTTTCCTTGACAGCTCGTGCTTCCTGCAGCCCCAGGACAGCTCTGGGAGCTTGGTTTCTTTTTTCCATGCACAACTCAGTGCACCCCGTGTTCTGTTAACATAATTTAGCTGCAGGAAGCTGCTGCAAGGGACACTCCTGCCTTTTTCCACACCCTCTCCTGATACTCTTTACTTCCAGGGATGGATTTTTAAAGTTAGTGATGTTTTTTTGGTCGGTTTTGTGATCTTGAACACATCCTCTGAGCCTGATGATCACAGCAGTGATCAGAGCAGTGCTGAGCTCCTGGTTGTGTAGGCAGCACCCAGGAACTGGCATTTGTTTTGTGTGCATTTTTCTGGCATTTTTGGTGGCATTTGTTCCTGTCCCTGCCTGGAGCTGTGTGGAGATGCTGGTTTGGATGCTGGCAGCTCTGCAGCCATGAGCACCCTGCCTAGGGAGGGACTGCATGGCCTTGTCACAGTGCTGTGACAAAAGATCTGCTTGTTCAGGAGCTGCCAGTGCCCCCAGCTGCATGGCAGACATGGGGACTTGCTCATTTTATCTCCCCTGTCTTGGGGAACGCCCTGAAAACAGCTTCTGTCTTCAAAAATTGACTCTGATGATGTCAAGTGCCCAATACAGCAAAGCATTTCTATACATCTCTGAGGCACAAATTAACACAAAGAATCTGATATTGGAGAGTGGAAGAACCTTTTCCCCCATATAATGTGTAGGAACTACCCTGCAGTCAGTCTCTGCTGGGAAGCAGAAACAGCACAGTGGTTTGGGAAGTGTTGGTAGGTGTTTCCATCTGCAGGAGCAGCAGCTGCTGCCTGGCTCTGTCCCCTGGTAAGGGCTGTCTGCTGAAGTGCAGGGCAGCAGGGCCAGGATGTGCTGCAGAGGGCACTTCACGCACCTGCCCTGGCCTTGGATCCATCTTCCTGGGGCTCAGGATGCTTCCCAAGGAGCCAGAGGAACAAGCTGCCACTGCCCTGGCAGCTCCCACCCAGCCAGTGAGCTGGATCCAGCTCCCTGCAGCGTGTCAGGACAGGCAGAACTCCCATTCGTACAAAGTGCTGTTAACAAATGCTTCCTTTAACCTCTGCCTCCAGTTTGCTGTTCTCATTTACTCCTTCTGGAAGGCAAATCTGTGTGTCCTCTGCAAATGACCTCTAGGATCGACCCTGGTGCCTGCAGAAGGCAGGGAGGTGGCTCTGTGGCAGCAGCAGCCTCTCAGTGTGGCCCTCAGCCATGGGGACAGACCCCTCTGTGTCTCACCTGTCTGGAGCAGTGTTTCTGTTTGCATTGTTCTCTCATGATACAGAGACACCTATTTTGGACTCAGGAGTTCTATGGTATCTCTTCCCCCAGCTTTATGGTCTTTGCAGTCTTTGTGCTCTTATGGCTTTGTGCTCAAAGGCCATAAGCAGGGCTAGGTTGGCTGGGAGGTAATAACTCCTGTTAAAACCAGCTGGTAAATTGAGACAAGCTAGGTCCTAGCCCTTTCCTTGGATAGAAAGCAGGAGCTCCTCACCTCCTCACCCTCAGTGTTACTACATGAAGCAATTTTTCTGCAGACCAACAGAGGCTTGAGTGTGAGCGGATCATGGCAAATTTAAAATTTCTGAAGTAGCTGGCAAATCACTATCAAAACTTCCTGAGTTCAGTAGAACCACCAGAGTCACTGAATTAATATGTCCTGTACTGCAGTGTATTTTTGATTTTTACAAGATGCTTTTGAGAGATTGATGTGAATTCCAGCAAATGACTGAAGAGCTCTGAAGTCACTGTAGAGCATGGAAATACCCATTTACTAATGGGAGAACATTTATCACCAAACATCCACATCATCTTACTCCTTTCAGTAATAAACCTCATGGGAGAGCAATCAATACATCTGTAAATGAAAATGTAGAACTCCACTAAGTCTCTGATTTTTAATTGCAATAAAGATGATGGGGTTTATGTCACAATAGGATTTTCCCCACACACTGCCCAGGTCTCTTCTTTGTCCCAGATACACGGGCACTAATTGTAGGTCTCCCTCCTCCTTCTCCTGTTCCACAAGCACTTTTCTCTTAAATTAGACCCCAGTGAGGAGCGTTCTTCATTTGTACTTAGCTTAATTTATGGCTTCAAGAATTTATGGCTGTAAGAAAGACCTGTGGCTGTGAAGTTTGTCATTTTCCAGCAGTCTGAAAATGATACCTCTCCCCACAGTGTATTCCTGCATTTAGCTGTGTTTCACTTAGGGCCAGTGTTACGACTTCTACATGATAAAGATTTTCCCTTTTATGTAATCAGAATTCTTTAAAGTGTTTTTCAAAGTCTTCTTTAACAAGGCAGATGATTGGTACGTCCTGATGGTTTTGTTGGCTCTTCTCTCTGTCTGTCCCTGTTGGGCGTCAGCTCTGTTGGACACTGTTTAACCTCAGGGCTGTTCAGCAGCCTGAGACTTTGATTTGCCATCTGGCTGCCACATTTGACTGTGCTTTCTGCACAGTGATGTGGCCTGAGATGCCTTAGAAAGGATGGCCTTTGTGTTGTTGTGCATGGGTATCTAATCAGTCATTAAGTGATTAAACTCTTGTGACCAGTGCAATGGGTTTTATTTATGCACTTCTTCTTGGCTTTCATACAAGCTTCTGTGTTGTGTTTGCTGAAGTATTTTAGGGGTTTTGCAGCCCAGTGGTGTCATCCCTCCATCTCCCTGCCTCTGAGGTTCCTCCTCCTGGACTTGTGTAGCCAGAAATGGGCTGACATCACAGCTGGTGCAGATTTCATGGCAGAGCAGTCATTACCTTCCCTCTCGTGTCTTTGTGCACATCAAAGAGCTGCAAGTCCCAGCAAGTGAGGTTCCAGGGAGTGAGGCTGGTTCAAGGCTCACCTGCAGCCAAATTGGCAAGTCTGGTTGGTTTGCTTTTGCAAACTGAATCAGGAGCCTGGTTGGCCATGGAAGCAGAGCAGCCACTGCTCTCAGACTGGCTCACCTGGACCCAGCTGCCCTGGGTTCTTGCTGCTGCCTGGAGGGGCTGGAACAGGAGCTGCCAGTGCAGCTCCTGCTTCCTGAGGATGGAAAATTGGCAGAGTGAAACCCTGGGAGCTGCCATTAGCACTGAGATCCCCTGTGAAACAGCACTGCCCTGGCTGTAACCATTGGGTATGGCCTTCAGAAATCCTGAATAGCACAAGGGATCAAGAGGTCAAACCCAGGTGTTTATGAGGGCAGAGTGTGAGAAAATCAGTGATTTATGTAAGTCACTACCTAAGGCATGGGGTGCAGAATTAAGAGATTTTCTAGTTTTATTGTTTGAAAGCAGAATTGATCTTCTCTTCCATTTCTGAAAGGTGTAGTCAGTTGAGATGTTATTTATTTATTTTGACATTGGGCACAGGCTGTAATGCTCCCTGGAGACGGTCAGCTGTCTCTTGATCTTCTCAGGTTTGGATATTGCTGTCACTGTGGTTTCTGAGTACCTTCCAACCACGCGTTAAGCAATATGACTTAGTATATGTCTCATTTAATATCTTCTCTGATCCTCCAGGATAATACTGGTCTGGATATGTTCTGCTAGTTAAGCTTTTTTTTTTTTAATTTCTCATTTTTAATGAGCTACAGATGTGGCCATTTAAGCCAGTGAAATTTAACAGGGGCCTCAACAATGTCAGTCTTTGCTGTGCATTTGGAGAATCCCTATTCCTAACAGTCAATCCCAAGGGATGCTGAATGTCCACAGCTCCTTAACTTCAGGAATAAACAATGTTTGCTTGACCCTGGAATTCAGCTCCCAAACTTTACACCACCCCACAGCCAATTTGCTGAGATGCTTTCATTATGCAACATTCATGATATGTAAAACTCATATTGTTCTGAGGGCTTGTTACAGATCATTGAGATGAAACCAGCTGTGAGTTTTTACCTTTGAAGGACTCCTGGGATGCCTGTTCTGTTCACCAAATCCAGCTGGAAACAGTGCACGAGGAGCTGTGCTGTGGTCCTGTCTGTGACTCTGTTCAGCTCTCTGCTTATGGTGTTTTCTTTACACAGTCCAACACCTTTCAAAGTTCAGCTCTTGAAGCTCCTGCAAACAGAACAGGCAGAAACTCTGCCCAGCCCAGTGAAGGATGTTTTCCCTCAGCCTTCTGGATTAGAGATTGCAGAGTTTGAAGTTGTGTTTGAACTGCTTGCATTACAGTGTCAGAATAGATGATATCAGAAGAAATTCATCTCTTCCTGATAAAATTTGCTGCCTCATTGATACTCAGCTTGAAATGGAAGATTACAGGGAGCTGTGCAGGTCTGGGCTCTGTGTTTGAACACGTCTGTAGCCAGATGTCTGTGCTGGGAGACGCTGTGGGTGGGGGTAGGTTGCTCCACCTCTTGCTGGCTGTTGAGATATGGAGGCTGCACCTTGTTAATTCAGGGAAAATCACCGAGCTGTTGGCTCTCTGGGGTTGTTCCTGCACCAGCTGAGTCTGGCTCTTGTTACAGAGTCAATGTCACTGCCACATCTTCCCTGAAAGCACCTGCAGTCATTGCTGCACCTGTTACTCACTGAGGAAATCGGTGGTGCTGGTCCCAGTCAGCCCTGAGACTGGGCTGGTCCCCTGAGGAGGGCTGGGGGATGCTCAGGGACAGCACAGGCACACAGGGTGCTGGGATGAAAGCACGGGGGTGTTCATGCAAGGCTCTCTCTCAAGGATTTGCCTGGAGCCATTGAAGGAAGAAGGGGATTTGATGGGACACTGGTGTGCACGTCACTAACGATGGGGGCAGATACAGTGCAGGGAGGGGGAGCCCGTTTATGTCTTGGCTCCATACAAAGCCACGAGTGTTTTCTCTCAGCTCTGGGGCTGTGTGAGCAGGCTGAGGTTCCTCTAGAAGCAGCTGAGTTCCAGTCTGTGGTTGGTGCTCACTCACGGGGCGCTCCAGGAAGATGCTGAATTTCAGTCAGGGATTTTCCCCTGGTTTGTGAACCACATTGGGGTCATCATGTAAAGGCCCTGAAGATGACAGCTGATGCTTTAATCATGTGGAGGGCTCTGGGTGGCCACTGGATCTGCCCCTGCAAGACTGCTGCTCTGAGCCCATCAGGTACTGCCATGGAATTGAACTGGAAATGAGCTGTGGGGTGGAGAAATGCTCTTCACTCTCCTTACAGAAATGTAGCACAGACAAAACTCTGCAGGGGGAGTTTTATAATTAAATAGCTACGACTTAGCTCCTGCTGTCTTTACACAGATTAATTTGTATTTTGGAAATCTCAAATGACTTGCAGCTATCAGGTAGAAATCCCCTCCCTGGAGCTCTGACTTGCACCTTTCTGTGTGTGTCTGTCTGCTGAAATGCATCAGTACATCAGCTAAACAGGCACTACCTGTGGGGATATCCAGCCAGGGAGTTCTGCCTTTTGGTCTCTCAGGGGTCTGGGAGGGCTCAGCTGTGTGGTGGCTCCTTGCCTAAGGCAAAAGTTCTTCTTCTGTGCACCACCTAGAAGAGCATTCAGACACACGTGCCATGAGAGCAGAGGTGCAGGGGGAAGGAGAGTGGCTAATTAATCATCTGCATGCCTGGGACACCAGAGCTGGCATGAAACTGTCCCAGGCACGGGAGGAGCCCACAGCTCCTCCTCAGGGGCTGCTGCTCTCAGTTTTCCCTGGTCCCTGGTGGTGTTAGCTGTGCATTTCACATCAAATCATTCACTCAGTGTCCTGGATTGCTCTCTTTCCAATTAGTGGGTTTTAACTGCTCAAACCCAAACACCTGTTTGAGTTGCGTTTGGCTTTTCTCTGTGTGTTGGTTCAGTTTAGCATTGTTAACCATGGATAGGGTTTATTTTTTCAAAGGATGCACTCTAAAGCATGCACTTCAACTAATTGATTGTTTTTTTCTCTTCCCTTTTGGTTTGGATTTCTGGTTTAGGTAATATAAAAATATCTCGCCTCATATTTAATTGGAACATGTTTTATTTTGGAGAGGTCATGAAGTGCCATTCCCTAATATGACAGTGCTGTTATTAGGCAAAATTCCTGTTGCAGGTGCCTTGTTAAGGAGGCCCTTCTTGCCGCAGTAAAGAGCAGCCATGGAAGGTTGTTGGGTTTTACATGAAGTGGCAATATCCACATGCCTGGAGGCTGGCAGAGCACAAGGCACAGAGAGCAGCCCAGATTTATTTATGTGTGTGACCAGTGGCTTTGTCACAGCCCTGCTGTGGCTGAGCTCTGAGGGGAAACCCTTGCACTCTGCTGCTGTACACAGATGCCAGTGCTGATAAGTCATGAGGTTTCATCACAAGCCTGATGACAGGGAGCATTTGGCTGCCAAGAGTGGGGCTTTTGTGAGAAGTTTGACTCCAATTAAAAACACACAGCCTCACACAATAGAAAACAAAACCTCTTCAGGATAAAGAGATAAAAGATACAACCCAAAGCATTAAACTCTGGAAGACACATACAAAAGATATGGATAAACCATACAATGTTTTGGTTGTTGGCATTGTTTTTTAGGAATTTCTTTAAGTCTTGTGGTTGGGTGCTTTAGTTGTTTTCAGGGTCTTGAAGGGGTGACTTTATTTTTTGAAGTTTGGGGTTGATTTTTTGGGAGATCAGACCTGAAATACCTGACTATGTGAAAACACCTCTTGGTGGTCTCCACTGGACTTAATTGAGAAAAACAGCTGAGGAATTAACAGAGCCAAGCAAAAGGTGTCAAGCTGATGGGCTCAGGATTTGGTTCAGGTGCCTTTTGCGTTCTGCCCCTCTCAGGGACGTGGTTTGGAAGAATTGGCAAAAACATTCCCCTGTGGCATCTCTTGCTGATTGTCTCTGTTTACTGAGTAGAGAAATTCTCATTATATTCCTTCAGTTTTGATCACTGCAATCAAGTGAGGATAATTTTGAAAAGAAAGAGCAGCATTGTGCACTGCAGAACAAATAATGGGAGACTACTAGATGGGAATAATGGATGGTAAAAGAGAGAAGTTTTTGGAAAAAAAGGATTCAGGAGCTAAGTACATTTAATGAAAGCTATCTTTCAGAACTCTGACACAGCCTTAAATAAAAGGCATATGAAGTAAGCAAGAATTTAATTTAAAAGCCCACGGAGGAATTGAGTTGGACTTCAGATTGTGTGCCTAGATGTGACATTCTCCCTTCATTCATTCAGACTTCCTTTTATTTCTGTGTGATCCTACCCTGAGTGCTGCTGAAGTGGGATCTGCCCACACAGCAGATTGCAGCTCCAGTGCCGAAGGCAGTGTCAGCATCCATCCACTTTCTGAGTCTGGCTGGGAGGTGGGGGAATCCCTTCCTTTTGGGTAGCAGATGTCAGTCTCCTACTCTCCCACAGCTCCAGGAGTGAGCTCTGCCTGGCTGGTGTGGAGTGCAGCACGAAGGAAAGGATCCCCTGCAAGCACAGATGATCAGTGAGTGTGATCTCAAACTCCTTTGGACAGCATTAGCCATAGCTCTGCTCCCAGGGTAACAAATGGCAGCTCAGGTTTCTGTGTCTCCTCTCATGTTTTTTGCTCAGTTACACCTTTGAAATGAGTGCTTTGGTCAGGAGCAGCCAGTGCTTCCATCCTCAGGTTCCTGTGGCTCTGTGCAGGACCTGGCAGTGTGCGTGTGGCTCAGGTGACAGGGCCACTGTCGTCAGTGCAGCTCAGGAGCAGCTGGCACTGCAGTGCTGGGGCTGTCTAAGAGCCTGGAAGCTGGGAAAGGAGGGACAAGGATTGTTAGAGATGCACTGCTGGCCTTTTTCAAGTGCTTTGCTTCAGATTGCTTCCCACGCTGGGCACCTGGCACCCAAAGGTGCTGCTGGGCCAGCAGTGGATTCCAAACCAGTGCTGCTTGCTGAGGTGCATGGGCTCTCTGTGGAAGAGATTGCACTTTGGGAAGGAGGACAGCCCCTGTAAATGGGCAGAGTGAGCAGGCTGCAGGCCAGGATTAATGTTGGAGTGCTGGTCACCTGCCTCACCTGCAGCCTGGCTGGTGCCAGCACCAGGACACTGCTTCCCCCTGGCACAGGGCCCGCAGGTACCTCCTGACAGCACCCCTGGAGCCAGCAGGCCAGGCCAGCTCTGCTCAGTCTGTCCCAGAGATCGTCCATCCCCAAGGGTCCCGTGGGAAGGGCAGGGCTGGTGGGAGCAGAGCTGCAGCCTGGGCAGGCAGCAGTGGCGCCAGGACACCGGGAAACAGGAGTGTGGCTCAGCACTGTCTGTGCCAGCAGCTTTGCCCAGCTGCCTCTGGGCTACCAGGGACTGCCAGGGACTGGTGCCAGGCTGGAGCAGCCCTGGTGTGCTGCCATTCATTGTGAGTGCCAGGAACAGTCCCATGGCTGGGCAGGTGACAGGTGGCAGTCCGTGTGGGTCTGTTGGCAATCTGGAAACCAGTGGCTCGTTGGGTAGTCTCACTGCCCCAAAACCAGGTGTGTTTGGAAATGAGAGCAGGCATGGAGTGTCATGGTGGCCCCACTGACACGTGCAGCTCAGAGCTTGCACCAGAGCTGTGAGCTTGAGGTTGTGCTGCCTCCAGAACTGCAAGGGAACAGAAACCCGGGGTGTGAGATGTCACTGTCCCAGCGTTCAGAGCATCGTGCTGCAGTCCCACACCTTCAGTTTGGGTTAGACCCCTCACAAAGGGTTGCCACAGCCCTTGTGTGGAGTGCAGCATGCTCGTGGCCCTCGTGGTGATGGCTGGGGGCAGAGGTGCTGGGGTCTCCTCACTGCCCCCAGCCAGCCCTGCTGGACAGCTGGGGTGCCCTGGCCCTGCTCATGGCCTGGCTCTGGCACTGGGGAGGCTCCTGGCGTGCAGCTGAGCTGAGACACTGCCCAGTTCTGCCCCACCTCCTGAGAGCAGGGGCCAGTCCCTGCATCCCGGTGCTTCTCCCCAGAGCCAGCCAGCACCGTGCCTTATTGTGTGGGTCAGGAAAAGGTCCCTCCTCGTGGGAGAAGACGGATTGGGCTCTTGCTGGATGGACAAATGCTCCTTTCCTGATGAAAGCAGCCGCATCCGCACTGCCCACGGCCAGCCTGGGAGCACTGCCCAGCACAGGCCTTGAGGGCTCCCAGGTGTCCTGTGCCTGCCCTCAGGAAAAACACCCCCATTCCAGTCCTTCAGCACAGGGAGTGCTCTGCCAGCCCTGCTGTGATTTACAAGCTGCTTTGTGGGTGCAAAATTGCAGATGGCTGCATATTATAACTGCACCAGAAACGGTGTTTTTTGGAACGGCCTCTGGCTGCAGGGCTGAATGGAAAACCCTCAAAGTGCTGTGGGCTGGTTCAAAGAGACAGTGCTGAGCCTGTGGCAGCCAGTGGGACGCTCCTGTGGGACCTCACTGGCCCAGGCAGCTTCCCCTTCCCTGCCTCCTTCCCCTTCCCTCAGGAGACACACTGGGTGCCCTGCAAAATCAAAAGGGAAAGGCAGAATTCCTACCTGCAGGGTTTGGGGATGGGGTTGGGTTTCCCCCCACCTTTGTAACAAATCATGCCCTGAGGTGGTGAGGCCTGGGATAAAATTACCTGTGATCTTAACAACTTGAAGTTTTAAAAATTAAATTCTAGCAGCAATTGATGTGGCAGATGTAGTTTCTTCAAATAAGAGATGATGAAAAGTAAAGAAGGATGAATAGATTATTGTTTTTATTAAAGGCATTACAGAGGAATAAATTCTTCTCATGAGCAGGCTTTCTTTGCTTATTCCCATCCTCTCAATAAATCATTGCCACGGTGTCAGTTAATGCTGTTTGGGGATCTTGCTCAGGAATGTTTTAGATTGGAAGAAAGAAATTCATATCACAAAACAAACTGTCTCTGCGATCACCATAAGGGTTACTGTAGTTTAGAGAAAGTAAAATATTTACCATCTGATTCACATAATAGGTAAGATAAAGATTGATGCTAAGGTGGGGAGAACAGCTCGAGGGCACGAGCCACTCCTACCAATACCAGCCGGGATTAATGAACGGCTTTCAGCTCCTACACGCTTTGCTTTGCTTTGTACTTGAAAGTCTTTGCTGCTGGAACTTCAGACTATAATTAGATTGACTGGAAAACTGAATTATCTGCAAAGAGCTGCTCAGATCACAAATGAGGTGCATGAACTTTATTTGTCCACCCTAAACATGTGTCACCTTCAATGAGCAGCAAAACGATTCCAGCATTTAATAAAATAAAAGCAAGACGTGTCTTAGCAAGTTGGGCATAAAGACACAGCAGCATCAGTTAGAGAAGGACAAAGTGTCGTGGCTTCTTCACATGACAGTCTTAAACGAATGGTTTTGATAACGGTACTGGAGTGGCAGCATGGCTCAAAGAATAGTGTTTACCTGCCTAAATTGGTGCACTTGCTATGAGGATGAATGGATTTCATTGAGCATTGTTCTTTGAACTGATTTAAGCTGCAGAAACTCAACTTTCTAGGCTTCTAAGGGCCGTTTTGGTGATCAGCTCAGTTTCCTTTTAATGAGCCTATTTTTTATTCTGGCTTTTCTGTTTGATTTAATGCTCTCACAGTGTTAGTGCAGTGGGTGATAATGCTGGTAGACAAACGTGGAGGGTCTGAGCAGCCCTGGCTCTGGCACTGTCATTAAGGGCACCTGATGTTGCTCAGCAGCTGCAGAAGATGGACCTGTACTGGGTGTGTTCTGGGAGCTTTGCCGATGTCTCTTGACACTGAACTGTGGTGCTGAGCTCCCACGGGCCCTGGGGAAAGGAATGGAGCTGGAGGTAACTCAACTAAATGTTCTGAGCAGTCCATCTTGCAGACTGTGATCCCTGGGGGAGCTTTGCCCACAAGTAATCCAATTTCTGTTTGAAATGAGCTTGAGTCAGCTGCAGAGCTGCATTCTGCCCTGGCTTTTCTCTGACAGCAAACCAGAGGGGACCACCAACCTTTTCAGCCCACACTGCACGTTCCCCATCCCCTCTGCCAGCATCACAAACAGTGGGAGCAAGTGAGAAATTATTTATTTTAAAAAACCCTCTTTTTGTGGGGTAAATTGTCAAAAAAAAATTTTTTTTTTCATTGTGTTCCTGTGTGGTGGGGCAGGCTGGGGTGCTGATGCTCTGCAGTGTCCCTCTGCCTGCAGCAGTACAGTGCCAGCACGGCTGCAGGCTTGGGCTGAGCTCTCTGACAAGATCTGGCAAATAAGGGCAAGAATTTTACAACTGAATAAAATGTGAAGTCTATAAATTTAACAGGGCTTGCATTTTGAATTACAATGGAATAAATTTTCCTCTTAAAAGGAGAAATTGTCTCACTTGTGACTTTCTCCAGTGTTTTACAAGGTTATGAAGGAAACTTCTGAGCATGTTTTGGCAGTTCATATTCTGTGGTCTCTACTCAGAAGATATTTTTTAATTTTACTCTACAGTTAAGTTTCTCTTGGGGCATCTCCCCTGGCTACCTCTTTGAGTTAAGCACCTAGAAAGTTGGCAGCACACTTAAAACTTCAAATGCATTTGCAGCAAAGGCTCTTGTTGGGACATATGAGTGTGATCAGATGTGAAACCAAGTTTGACTGACTTCTCTTGAGATCTGCTTACCTTCAGTTTCAGTGAGACAAGTTGTCGTCCGAGGAATCCTTTGAAGAGTTTCTCCTGCATGTTCAGATGAGGTACCTGCAGGAGGATGAATTACTTGGTGGCTGGGAGCCTGAGGTTAGCAGACATATCATATGTCACTGGGCTTTTTTTTTTTTTTTAATAAAACAAGGGTGGAATGCAGGATCGAAATTACCTCATGTGCTTTTAACTTTGAAGTTCATGGGGTTTTTTTTGGCTGCCATGACAAGTGCCCTGTTAATGAGCTAAGCAGTGATGGCCCTGGCACACACATGCCCCCAGCCAAAGGCTGAGCTCTGTGGAACATGGGGGACATGGCCTGTCCTCCCTGAAGCAAACTGCAGCCTGGCCCCTGGGGGAACACAGGCACAGCACACTCTGTGGGCAGTTGGAGAAGGTGACAATGATGGTTTTGCAATAAGCCCCAACAAGGAGGACAGAGAGTGCTGGGTTTCAGGAGCTGCCACCACTGCTGAGCCTCCCCACAGCCCTGAGTTATGAATAACCCCATTCACTCCTGCTGCTTGTGGGCTCAGCATTTCCTATTCTCTTCTGCTCCGAGTTCAAATATCAAAGGTCAGCATGAGTTCATGTTACTGTTTTACCACAGAAGTGTTATGGTTATTGAAAAATAATAAGAAATACAAGGGCATAAGGTTCTTTTTAATACCTGGTTTGCTTCAAGGAGGCATCAGTTGTTCTTGAAATCTCTCTGGTGAGTCTGTGGCAATAGTTTTGGTCAGTACGCTCTTAACACTTCTGTAAATCTTCTAGTCACTGTGCTTGCTAAGCTTTCCCACAGTGTTAGTTTTTAGGGTTCGCTTGATTTATTGTCTTTACTTTTTTTAAAATTCATTTTTTCCATCTAGTTTGCAATGTCCCTCCTCTCTGTGATAAAGCAGAAACAGTGAAACTCTCATACTGCTCTGGTAATAAATTTTTAGTCTCTTATGAACTGCAGCAAATTTGAAGGAATTAAAATAAATGTGGAGAGCAAACACCTGTTGTCTCAGGAGGCAGCAGTAATTATGCTGCTCCTTCCTCTAAGTCCAGTGCTATGGGGTACCTATGGAAATACTGGACTATTACACCTATGGACCATGCTTAGCATTAAAACCTGAAAGAGAGGGCTGACCTCAATATTCACACGTTTCTGGCTGGCCTTCAGTCACAAAATCTGCCTCACTTAAAGACACTCCACCTCATCCTCCATCCAGCTGTGGCAGAAGACCTCAGTCCCTTGCCTAAACACAAGTGTCATTGTGTGGCTTCTTTGAGAGCACACTGCAAAGAGGGGTAATTGTGCAGAGGCAGAGAAGGGCTAAGCTCAAGTATTAAAGTCCTTGTAGAGGAGTGAGCTGAGTGCTCCATCTCAGTACAGCACATGGCACTGTGAACCCGACCCGTCACTGGGGTTTCCTAACAAAAATTGGTCACTTTAAAGCCTTTCTCATAAACAGCTGAAACAGTCCAGAAGAGGTGATGAAAACAGAAAGGATTAATAGTCCATGGGCAAAAAAGGCTAAGACCAAGAACTGAAAGGGAGCCTGTGTACTAGGGGAGTGCTGGAGGGAACAGGAAAGCTATAAGGAGAAGAAAAAATGAGAGCAGGACTAAATGAATGAAAAGGTGGGTAAAAGACAGATGTGAGAAAGGAGAAAAAGGTGTGAGCAGGAAAGTGTAAGAGTAGAACTACAGAAATAAAAGCAGAGAGATGGGCAGAGCCCATATCCATGTGTTGTACCCTTCAAGTGCTGCTGTCCAAGCTACACATCCCGTGAGTCAGACGGGCAGGTTGTTGTTGTTTCCTGCACTGCTTGACAGCAGTGCCCATGGGTGAGACCTGTTTGGGACTTAGAGCACTGCAGTCATGCAGGGTAGGGGGGATTTCTCCACTGCAGGATCCAGGACCTGCTCTGGGAAGGGGAATGTTTAGATACAAGGTGGGATTTCTCCACTGCAGGATAATGGACCTGCTCTAGGAAGGGGAGCATTCAGGACAGTGCTAGGCACCATGCACCACATCTGACAGGAGTAATGAGCACAGTAAATGCACTTTCCCACAGCCTGATGGTTGAGTACGAAGACAGGGGCTCAGAAGGCTCAAGTGTGGATTAGAGCATCTCACATTAGATCTGAAACACCAATTCCAGAAGAGAGGTCCACTTCTCTCCAGGCTGTGGACATCCAACAGGTGTGCAAGTGCATGCAGTGTTGCAGGAGCTCACTTGTCTCCAAAGGTCAGTCTCTTTTGCTCCAACCAAGCAAAACAAAAAGTAAAGAAAGAATTCAGGCTTTGACTAACACCAGCTTGTGGGGGGATAGCATGTAAGAAAATAAAGATAGTGCAGAGGTAGTCTCACACCCGAGGAGTTGCAGCTGTACTGATCCCCAAAGATCAGGAACAGGACTGCCCTTAACAGGCCACAGCTGTGTCCAGTGAGGATGAGTGCTATAAAAGACTGGGTTGGCTGGTTGAGGACAGAGCTGGAGTTTGTTGGTTGTGCTGTGAAGAAGGAGTTAGTTAGTGCTGTGAGGAGTTGCCCATGAGAAATCACCAAGAAGGTATGGAACTTTTGCAATAAGGTGACAACACCAGCTTAGTTAGGTGAGGGAAGCTGGTTGTAAAATGGTATCCAGCTCTTTAAATAATTGTTTTTTAAATGTTTGTAAAGTGGCAGCATGTAAAGTCCCAGACCCATGCTAGTTATAATGCTCCTTATTGTTTTGTTCCCCCAAGTGGAGGGTATATGGGCTTCATAATTCTAGAGCTCCTGGGCCAATACATTGGGAATGGGTTTGTGTACAAAACTCTCAAACATCTCCAGATGCGTTGCCTAGTCCCCTGCTCTTCAGTTCAACATAGGCTTATTTTAGGAAATAAATGTTTGAAAACAAACCAACAAATAACACTATTGTATAAAAATTTTCTGGAATGAGGGTTTGTTTTCATTTCTCTGGGTGTGGAGCTAGGGATCAGAGGCAGTAATATTCCCAGTTCTTTAAGATTATTCATTTTGAGAATTTCCCCAGTTCAGCTGGGTTTCTAGTCCTTAAAGGTCACTGCTATGATTTTTTCATGGGTTATTATGTGATCAAGAAGCTAAGGGCCAATATCATGTGTTGGGTTTGTCCAGGACTCTGCCAAATTCATTTCCCCTCCTGGTCTTGACTTGCTTTTTCTTGAAGCTTATTGCAAATCAGGTCACACAGTCCTGTCTCGTTTTTTCTGATGGGCCAGAATAAATCTCTCCCAGACTGAGAGGTGTAATGACTGCACCCAGCTCGCTCATCACCTCTGCCTGACTGGCTCTGTAATCATGCAGGACAGCTGATCTCCAGTGAATATTGGATATTTGCCTCCTGAGCTCCCAGTGTGTCGATGGTAAAAGCCCACATTTAAAACTGCCCTCTCAAGCTGCATGTCCCATTTCCTGTGGAAGTGCCCCAGTGCCAGGTTTAGGAGCCTCTGCTGGGTGTGAGCTGTTTGCTCAGCCAGGGGTTTGGATCAGATTTGGCTGTTTGTGCCAAGTACAGAGTGTCTGTCTGTGCGTGTGTGTCTGTAGGAAAAGCAGCTCCAAGCTGTGGACTGGCACTTGCCTTTCTTGTGTTTGTGGAATGACACAGAGGCCTGGGGTCATCCCCAGGTGAGGAGATGTGAAGTGGAGGAAGACCCACCTCACCCTGCACTAACTGGCCTTCACAGTGACTTATGGAGGGGTCAGAGAGCAGATGGACAAGGGCAATACTCGCTCCACAGGCTTCAGAGGCAGAACAGCATCCTGAGACCTGCAGGCCACGTTGATTTGGAGCAAGACAGAGCTGTCTTTTCAGCACCTCTCCTTTCCAGCTCTAAGTAGCTGTCTGATAGCACTGTTTGGGGGTGCTATTGTGTGTGTAACATCTCAGCACCACGTTGCTCTGATGCTCAGTCTAAGTTTACTTCTGCTGCTTTCCATAATACTTTACATCCTTATCAGACCTCCGTCTCAGCTATTCCTGCCTCCCCTGTGAGCCAGTCCAGTTTCCATCTGGGATGTGCTGTGAGAGAGCAGCTCATGAGGGCTCTCCCGCATTTTATTGATCACTCTTTCAGCACTGGTTTGGTGAGCTGTGACATGGGAGCAGACACCTCACAAGAGGCTGCTTTTGATGAGGTGCTGCCACTCTGAGCAGGGGTGAGCTAGCAAGATACATGCTACCACTCTGGCTCTATTTCTGCCTTGAATAAATAGTACAGGGGCAGTTCACTGACAACTATTTTGTATTGTGCTATGTGATTAACTGCAAGCCACTCTGCTGACCTCTGCCCCTATTTATATAGAGCAAAGCAAACTTCTAAGAGCACTCTTTGATTATTATGGTTCTGAAAATGAGTGTGTGAGAGAGTGCTACATCCTGTAACTGCTGGCTTTTAGGTACCACCATGTTTTTGTCATCAGACTCACTGGCAGGCACAGCTGTAGTCAAAGCCTTCCTGCCATGACAGCTCTTTGCTCTGTCCCTCTGAGAGGGAATATTCTTCAGTCATCAGCACAATCCTGCTGTCATGCTGAGGAGCAGCAAGCCCACAACACAGCTGAAACTCCAGGAACTGGGCTTAGTTCCTGGCAAAATGCTTCAAAAGAGAATGAAATTATGTATATATATATATAAAAAAATAGATATGTAGATAATAGAATATATAGGTAATATCTATATATAGATATAAATATGTGAGTATATCTAGATAGATATGTGTATATATAATGGGTAGAGAGGTGTTATCTATATATTCTATTATCTACCTATTATATATGCACACGTATCTATCTATATATACACATATACATCTATATATAGATAGATATTACCTATATATTATATTTGTCTAAATATAGATACATGTCTATATATAGATATATATGTGTATATGTAGATAGATATGTATATATATAATAGATAATATATAGCTAGTAGATAATAGAATATGTAGATGATACCTAGATATGTGTATATGATAGATAAATGTGTGTGTGTATGTATATGCCCAAAATTTCAGTGTTAGGAGCTCTCTTCCCTAGCTAAAATCTACACCATTCTGGTGGGACATGGGAGAAGTTGTGCCTTGCATCACTTGAATACAAAAGTGCTACTTGTGTTCAGGCACTGCAGCCTGTGGTTGGAATTGGAACCAGGCTGCTGGTGCCCACAAGCTTTGCAGTAGAAAGGCAGCTCATCTGTGCCCAGTAAGAGCTCTGGTTTATGGACCCCAGTCCAGTTGCTAGCAGGCAGCCTCCCACATCACACAAGTGCCCAGCTGGAGGTGTTACTGGGAGCCTCACATGGGGAGTCTGGGAATGGAAGAACCTGGAAACCCAGAAGCCTCTGGGCATCAGAAGCAGACCCTTTGGGTCAGGGTTAGAGCAGAACTTTGCAGAAAGCTCTGAATTGGCCCAGGCTATGGGTTTTGTGTCCTAGGTATCAGTAACATTGCTGCTAACATGCTGCCAGAGCAGATTTAAAGGGAAAATATTTTTTAAAGCAGTGACTAACATGTCAAATTTCACTATTCAAAAACTTGATTGTGTGCCTTATATCATTCATCTCTGCTGCACTTTTCTGAAGCAGGGCTCATGCCAGTGCTGGGTAACCTGAGCCAGGCTCCTCTCTGGAGGCCCCTCCTGTGCCCACCCCGGGGAGGGCAGAGGGGAGATGGTGTTTTGTGTTCTCCCATGGGCTGGACCCCAGAGACTGTAGCAGCTCTTGAGTGCCAGCTCATTCCAAGAGAGGGGCCACTGAACTCAAACTCGTTTTATCAGTCTCTCTGTGGAGTGTTTCACAGTCAAAAATTACTTGTTTGGCATTTCTCTCCTTCTGTAAGTTCCTCTATGGTCAGCTTCTCCATGTTGGGTAGCCAGCCTTATTTTCCAAACATGCATGCAGCAAATGGCCCTGCTCTGTGTAATTGTAGTGCTGTGGCTTCTCCTCAGGAGCTGGGGCACAGGGACAGTTCTTTAGTGCAGAAAGTGTCCATAATGCCACACAGAGTGGAGGAGAAGTAGCCCAGCCTTTTCCACTTCATCTTTCCATCATCAGCAAAACTAATTCCAGACCCCCGACAGAAAAGTCTCAACCCTTTGTTCAACATTCCCTTTATTATTTTTTTTTAAAGCAAATCTTAAGAAACGTGCAGGCACCCACACATGCACAGAGTTGGATTTCAAGTCCTAACAGGAAATGTGTAATCTGCTTGAAGATTAAAGTGCCAAGTGCTTCTCTTAAGATTGGGAACCTGACACGGATGTGATTATGAATTAGAGATTGCTTTGTGGTATCAGTGAGGGGAAAAAATGAATGGAAAATAGGAGGGTACAGACTTGTTGAGTTCTGCAACCATCTTCAAACAGATATGGGGAGCCTGGAGGTTTTGGATGTTAGGGGATATGTGGAAGTTAAGCCAGAGTGTTGCAAGAATGTATTTTCACTTTTGTTAAGCTTCTGTGATAGGAGAAAAATACTAATTTTTGACAAAATGTTGCAGAGTAGATGTCTGAACATGTGTCCTCAAAACTGAAGGTTAAAGGTGTACTGTGTAAGTCTTCAGAGAGAAATTCTTTAGTGCTGTATCTTGGTGAGAAAAATGAATCATCCCTGCTCTCAGAGCAGGAGTAACAAGAGAAGAAATCTACATCCTGCTAGAGGCAGAACTGCTGCTTTTTGAGGAACAGAGCATAGCACCTGCCAGATTATCTGAAGTTTACTCCTACTGCCAGAAGACATTAAAAATAAACATTGTCAAAAAGCACTCCAGCAGAGTAAAAGTTTTGTACCTGGCTTACAAAACTGGAAGCAAAGAAGCAAAGAGGAGAGCCAGCAGATTAAGGTGCTCTGCCTGGTGACAGCTCTGCTCATCACTCCTGGATGCTGATCCCCAGTGCTGGATGTTTGCCCAGCGCAGCTGGAGCTCCTGTTGTGCCTCTGAAGGCGGCATCCCAGGGAGAGCAGCTCTCTGAGCTTACTAGAGATGTTTCCTATAGTTTAGGAAGTGTACAAATACCTTAAAACTAACCCATTTAACTTTCTCCCATTCTGTTAGAATAATGAAAAAAGTGTTTGGCTTTACAGTTCAGAAAAAATGAAGGGGTAGTTGGCTTTTCTGAGACCAAGGGTAAACTTCAGGCTGCAGAGTGATTTCCCTGCTTTTCCTGTTGTAGCTGGGCCATCAGTGCTCATCTGAAGCCCATCTTTGCCAGGCTGCACTTCAGCCTGTGACCTGTATTAATAATGTCACAGGATTCTAGAATGCTTGAGGTTGGAAGGAATCTCTGGAGGTGTCTTCTCCAACCACACTTCTCAAGCAGGAACATCTTGAGTGTTTAGACAACACTTCCTGTGTTGAGGTTTGTGCCCATTGCCTCCTGTCCTGTCCCTGGGTGCACTGAGAAGATCCTGGTTCCATCTTCTTGGCACCCTCCCCTCAGGTGTTTGCACACACTGGTGAGACCCCCCCTAAGCCTCCTTCCCTCCAACAGTGATGCTGTGAGACTGCACCTTCTTTCCTGCCATGGCAGGGCCTCGAATGCTTGATCTTCTTACTAATCAAGATTGTGTGTGTATATATAGTTTAGTTATAGTTGTATTATATAATATAGATTTATATATTTGTATATAAATATATATTTTTAATATATTTTTATATTTATCCAGATACATTATCTGGATAAACTGGACAAAAACCTACTGTGATGCATAATTCTGTCACATGGGAGAAGAGAGAAAGAGAGGGAAGGGGAAAGGGAAGAAGAAGCTCTCCTATGTTTTTAGGATGAATTCAAGCCTGGTCAGGAAAGCTTGGGACCAGAAGAAGCTTTGGGTGTGTTGATGCTGCCCCAGAGGCAGCTGTGGGCTCTGGGGCAGTGCTCCTCCTCTCAGCTAAGAGGAGTTTGGGTTTGCAGTAGCCCTGTCCAGCTGATCACCTGCCTTCACTGCAGTGCCTGCCTGTTCCTCAGGGCTCTGTGGGCACACAGCTGGTGTGGCTGCCACGGGCACAGCCCTGTGTGAGCAGCACCTGGGTACAGCCTGCCCCTCAGAGCTGCACAGCCCTGTGTGAGCAGCAATACCCAGGTACAGCCTGCCCCTCAGAGCTGCACAGCCCTGTGTGAGCAGCAATACCCAGGTACACCGTGCCCCTCAGAGCTGCACAGGCCTCTGTGAGCAGCAATACCCAGGTACAGCCTGCCCCTCAGAGCTGCACAGGCCTGTGTGAGCAGCAGTACCCAGGTACACCCTGCCCCTCAGAGCTGCACAGCCCTGTGTGAGCAGCAATACCCAGGTACACCGTGCCCCTCAGAGCTGCACAGCCCTGTGTGAGCAGCAATACCCAGGTACACCTGCAGAGCTGCCCCTGTGTAGCACCCAGCCCCTCAGAGCTGCACAGCCCTGTGTGAGCAGCAGTACCCAGGTACAGCCTGCCCCTCAGAGCTGCACAGGCCTGTGTGAGCAGCAATACCCAGGTACACTGTGCCCCTCAGAGCTGCACAGGACTGTGTGAGCAGCAATACCCAGGTACACCGTGCCCCTCAGAGCTGCACAGGCCTGTGTGAGCAGCAATACCCAGGTACACTGTGCCCCTCAGAGCTGCACAGCCCTGTGTGAGCAGCAATGCCCTCAGGCTGCACAGGACTGTGTGAACAGCAATACCAGGTACCCCTGCCCTCAGAGCTGCACAGGCCTGTGTGAGCAGCAATACCCGGGTACACTGTGCCCCTCAGAGCTGCACAGCCCTGTGTGGGCAGCAATACCCAGGTACACCGTGCCCCTCAGAGCTGCACAGGCCTGTGTGAGCAGCAATACCCAGGTACAGCCTGCCCCTCAGAGCTGCACAGGCCTCTGTGAGCAGCAATACCCAGGTACAGCCTGCCCCTCAGAGCTGCACAGGCCTCTGTGTGCAATACCCAGGTACACCCTGCCCCTCAGAGCTGCACAGGCCCCAGGTACACCCTGCCCCTCAGAGCTGCCTTATCAGCCCCTGGCATTTTATCTCCCAGCATGTGGAGCACCTGTGTGGTATCAGGATGGCTTCTGCTTCCCTGGATGCTCTCGGGCTGTTTCCTGAGCAAAGGGCACCAGGCTGGGCTCTCCCTGCTCAGCTGATGCCTTGGGATTTTAGCTTTTGTGTTTTTCATGTGTCTGTAATCCTGCAATTCTTTAATGTATAAACTCTAAACTCCACACACAGTGTGAGCTGCTGCTTTCCCATTTTGGGCACACAAAACAGTTCCTCTCCAGGCCTGGCAATCAAGGACACCTCGCTGCCTCAGGCCCTGAGAGATGGAAACAAAAGTGAGTTGGGGGCAGCAAACTTGGGGTACATGGCTTCATTACCTGAAGCTGGAATTGGGAGATGAACCCCCAATATGCAAATGGCCCAATTATAAAAGTGTGAAAACCCATAAGCCCTGGGAGGCATGTACCTGAAGGCCCTTGAATAAATAGAACTGCATTTTATTCCCTGAATTCTGTCTGGCCTGTTTTTTTAGCTAGTCCCTAAAAGGCATCACAGCCATGCTGGACATTGCAGCAGGAACGTGGCCAGGCAGGAGCAAGGGTTCTGTCCAGGCTGCCCTGTGGAGCAGCAGCAGCAAGGGGGAAAAACTGACAGCAGCTGGCTGCTGCCTCCCTGTCAGGCAGTGCCCACTGGCAGAGCAGAGCTGCTCTGCCCTCTGGGGTACCTTTGGAACATAAATGTTTTAACCACATCAGGCATAAGCACAGGAGAGGTATTTCATCAGTAATTCTTCTAGTTACTGGGCTATCTAATAGTTCTCCTTCTCTCTTCCGTGCATAGTCCATAGCATCTGATCTCTGTATTCCCAGTCTGCTCTTCCATGGGGGTTTCTGGGGCTGCCTGGATCAATGGGGTGAGAATGGATAAGCTGTCAGTGGGTGAGGTATGAGGGTATATAGTACTGCAGTAGTTCAGAGTCATTTACTTGGAGAGGTTCTACCTTTGCAGTTATTTGAGAAAATAATTTCCAAATAGTCAAGAATTAACTATACTGCTTGTTTCTTTGCTTTTGGCTTTTGAAATCTGAATATGTGCGCAAACCTCAACACCTCTTTCTCTGGGTTTGCTGGCAATACTGCTATGGGCTATGAGGGCAAATTGACCACTAATTTTAGGAACTGGAAAAGTTCCAGTTTAATTAAAAAATCCCAAAAACAAACAAAAACCACCCAGCACAAAAAAAAATTGTTAAGAGACTAAGGATATCTTTTTTTGAAAGAGCAAACATATGCTGGAGGGCTGTAGGACAATTTCTGTTGGTTTCTCAAAAGCAGTAAGGTTGTCTGTACGTCTGTGAGGAAGGAGTCACAGAAATAACATGTAACCAAGGAGCTTGGTTCTCAGGCAGGTTTTGGCACTGGTGCTGCTCAGGCAGGGACAGGCAGTGCTGCATGGAGGCTGTTGGCAGCAGCAGGACACCAGCCTGAGGCAGAGCTCCCTCACACCCCTCTGGGCAGGGGGCTCCTTTGGCCACTGGGAGTTTCCCATTGTGGTGGCACAGGGCTTGGCGTGGCACTGATCTGTCTCCTTGTTCTGGCAGGAGCAGCCCCCAGATAAATGCACATCCCTGGATTAATTTCCTAGAGCAGTTTGTCCACCACAAACTTCACGTAGGGGCCTTCTTTCCCTTGGGGTGCCCACACTGCCTCGCTTTATTTGCACTCATGGATTTTGCCTTTCCCTGTAGCCCTGTTGTGTTCTTGTCCCCTTTCAGCCAGCCTTGCCTGCAGCAATCCCAGGCAGCGCCAGGCAGAGGTGGCTGTGTGTCACATCAGGCACCGGTAGGATCCACTGCAGGTTCACTGGGCCATTTGGGGCCAGGCTGATGCCTCCCTCCCTTGCTGATGGATCACTGGGCATGGGCTGGGCAGTGGGCAGGAAGCCTGGCAGGATCGGGCGCCTTCCATGGACCCCAGAGGGCTGAAACCCATCCCTGTTGCACTGCCTGGCTCAGGACATGAGGATGTCACCACAGCCTCTCTGAATGCCAGGGGACATCCAGCTGCTGGCTCTGTCCTCTCCTCCCACTGCCCTTTGGCATCACACCTGGGAAAAACCAACTTTCTCACTGCTTCAAGTTCTGAGTGATGTGCCTGTTATTGCAGCAGGTCCCTTCCCCCAGGATCTTGCACTATTTGTTCTCATAAGGGTAGGATGAACCCAGTCAGCCCCAATAATAGAAATGTCAGAGGCTGCTGAGGATTTGCTGAGATAAATGCTTATTGGAATTTCAACATGGCAGGAAGCATCAATTTTGATAGTAATTTCCTTTGTGGAAGAGTTTCCTTGATTTTTTTCTTATTCAGATACAATTTTGTACCATCTAGGCTTCTTTATAGAAAGAGTTTGAAATGTGGAATTTTAAAAAGGATATAATAAAAAACTTTATCAATATAGCAACATGCCAATGAAAGTTTGCTGAAGCTGAGCTCCAAGGCAGTGTTGGAGCTGCTATCATGACTGGGTTTTTTCCATTTCTTTTTTTAGTTTGTGAGAGTATTTATTTACAGAAGCAGCAGCATAAATAATTACTGAAATTTGCTGAAAACATTTAAGAAAAACAAGAAATGTGTTGCACTTCAGGTTTTTCTGCCTTGATTATATATGTGAGAACTGTTGTGTTAAAATAGTTTTTACTGTTGTAAGCTTGTAATATTTGTTCTTCACTAAGATACCCATTGCAAGAGCACCTGATTAGGGAGGTGGCTTCTCAGATTTTTAAAAAAATTTTGAAGATTTTTTTTCTTTCTTATGGTTTGGTGTGTTTGGGTTTGTTTTTAAGAGACAGACTCTGCTCAGAAATATAAATCCTAATATCACAGCTCCCTTCCTGCAAAAGAAGCACTTATTATTTTATCAATTGCACATTTGGAAAGCAAGTACACAAAGTTTTGATGGTAATTTGTGATGTTGTGGCAAGTGGAGAAGCAGACAAGGAGACAGAGTATTTGCCAGAGTGGAAAAAACCCTAAAGATGAAAGAAAACTGATCTCCCTGGACTGGTATGTGCCAGTAAGTTCGGCTTAAGGCCAAAGTTGGTATCAAAGTATCACACTTCAGGACTAAACCCACCAGATAGATTTTTAGGATGGCTCTATCAGCTTTCATTGGGTTATTTTTAGGGACTTTCTATCCTGATGGAGAGAGGCTCAGGAGTTCCTTCTGTAAGTAAATGTGCCAGAGGAGCCAACTGAACTCTTGGTTTTTGTTGTCTTCTTGAACGACAGCTTTGGGGGTTTTTTCTTTACCAGGCTGTTTTGTGGGTAACTTTACTGTACAGGAGCAGCCTCACCCCTTGGCAGAAGAGTTCCAGGGCAGTTCTGGAAATTCTTTTCTTGTCTCTTGTGATTTTTTAATTTTGATATTTTTTTTTTGTTCTTGTTTTAAGTATTTGGACACAGCTGTGGAAATGAAATTAAACAGCTGAAGCACAGACCCACAGCATGCGCTGTGTGATGCAGTGTGAACAACCAGCTGTGGAGCTTTTGTGGATACTTCCCGAGCACTAAAGAAAAACAACATCAGTTTGGAATATTCTCTGCTCTATGCTGAATCTCCTGCTTGCTTTTACTGCATGGTTTCACTCAGGGGCTGTGGAATCTATGGTGGCAGCATCTTCGTGCTTGTGTTTGCATTGAATCCCAGGGAGCTGGGTGCCATCCATGCCCAGTGATGACAGGATTTCAGTGTCACCCTTGCTGCACTGCCAGGATGCTCTCACTGCCCCTCTGTGTGGATGTGGTTTCCAGCTGCCATGGGATGTTCATCCCCCACCTGTGCTGGTGATTCAGCTGCCCATGGATGGGCACCTGGGAGGTTCTGCCCTGTTTGCAGAGCTTTGTCCTTGGGAGAGCAGCAAAACCCCAGGAGCTGCTGCTGCTTTCCCATCCTGATGTAGGGTGCTCTCATCAAGCCTCTGGCCTGCTGTGCTGCCACTGCCACCCTGGAGGTGTCCATGCCCATGGGCATGGCTCGTGTCACCGTTCCCCCTGTGCTGACCCAGCCCAGCGTGCCCACAGAGGGCACCGCAGTGTTTGTGCCTCAGCCTGATCAAGGCTGATTCGTTTTGTGCTTTGCCACCCAGCTCAGGTGCGTGCTTGGATGTGAAGGTTAAGTTGCTGCACCAGAGGATTGATTTTTCAGAGCCTTGCCAGGGAGACATGCTAATGGCTCGGTTGGGGATTTTCCTGCATGTCTCTCCACACAAGCACACCTTAATCAAGTACTCACTTGAACGTAAGAAGTGCTTTGGTTAAGAGGGCTGGCATTTCAGAGATGCCCTTTGCTTAATTCCAGTTGTCTGCTTAATTAGACATTTGAGAGTGCCGTTAATTGATTGATGAACAATTAAAACAGCTCCAGCTTCCCTCCTGACTAAGATGCATTCAGCAACTAACCCTTCTTGTCTTTCCCTCTGGGAATTTGCTCTGTGTTGGGTAGCTGTTACCTTGCCTGTTTTGGTCTGTAGCTCTAGAAACGCACAACACAAACACATTAGAGAGGTCTCTAAATAAACACACATTAACGTGCTGGGCTTATCGTGCACTTGGAGCCACAGCTACACTCTGGGAAAAAGAAAGCTGGGATGGGAAAAAGTAAAAGCTGCAGAAGACTGGGATTTCTTTGCTAGGATCTTGCATTTGCACTTTCACATTATATTTTATAATTAGACTGAGGGTCATGGGGCATTGTGACAGTCATGCCAACTATAAATTGCCCTTTATCAAAACAGGAAAAAAAATCGGAGCGAGCATGTATTAATTAACTCTGGCCCAGGCTATCCGTGACCGCCAGCCTCACCCCAATTTCTGTTGCCGGGCATGTTGTAATAACCTTTTTTCATTTAATATTTAGCATCCCCGAGGGAGTTGGCAATTTGGAGACATTTAGCAGATGAAGGGGTGGCATTAGGGGATGTCTCGCAGGGCAGCGTGCGCAGAGCGATGGCTCCTGCCCCGGCGGCGTGTGCGGGCACGCTGTGCTGCCTGTCCCGGGAGGAGCACGTGCACAGGGATCCCAGTACCCCGGGCAACACGGGGGGGAAAATCTCAATTAAAATTAAGATTAGATAACAGAGAGAGCAGCTGCTCTGAAGTGTGCTCTTCACAGCAGCCTTGGGGGCATTTATTCCTTCTTTCTCCCACACAGCTTTGTAACAGAGCCGTTTGCTGTGAAACAAACCCAGCTGGAAGGCTTATGGTGGTTTTTTGGAGGAAGCAGTGGGCTCCTTGCCAAGCTGTGAGGAGCCTCTCCACTTCTCTGGGTCCTTCCTGCTTGCACTTGTAGCTCCGACCTGGAGCTGCCATATCCCAGCCTGCAGGGGCAAACTGGATGTGCCCCATGTTGGAAGTGGGGCTCCCACATGAGCACTGTGTCCTGCAGGAGCACGTGGGACTGAAGAAACCACATCCCCCCCTTGGCCTTAATTCTCCTCAGCACCCCTTGGTGCTGTATCACTGGCTGGGGTCTCTGTACAAATCACCAACAGGACAGGACTGCTGGGAACATGCCTTGAACTGTTTTATTTTCCAGCATCAGTCTCATTCCATGGTTATGACAATGGGAAGATGCCAGCAGCTCACATCCCAGGCAGCAGACAAGGAACTTAATATTACAACTTACTTTAAAAGTATTTTGACCAACCACACAAAGCAAAAGCACATTGACAGTAGTTCTATCCAACCACTATAAGCACACATACCTTTGGTTAAACAATGCTTGCTTATTTTGAATATAATACCTGTAAGCCTTAAAACACAATGCAGAGCTCCATTATTAAGCTTAAAACTTCCTAATATCTTGCTAGATAAACTTTTCTGCAGCTTAGGGAGTTATTCCAGACAACCGTTAATACACAGGCCATTGTTCTATTTGTCTTTGCTTTTCTACATTTTACATATTTTTTCTGCTGACCGATCAAATAAGTACTGCTTAGCTCTAATCACAGTTCTGCCTTTTGCAGCTTTCCCAAAACCTTCTGAATGTCTGGATTCCCACAGTGGTGCATCTTACTTCCAGCAGAAACACTGCCCACCCAGCAGGCAGGGGATGTGTACATACCCCTTCATTGTGTGCAGGCCCCAGGCTTGCAGCAGGTTCTGCTGTGGTGGTTGGAGGCCAGAGGAGCAGATGTCCTGTGTGTCCATTGCTGTGCCATGGTGTGCAGAAGAGCAGTGACCCAGGTGGACGTGGGCAAACACAGGCTTGGGCAAGCACAACACAAAATTTCTTGGAGAAAGAAGAGCTCCACCAAGCTTTCTCACAGGTCAGCAGACACAGCTGAAGGGCTGTGCTGGGGCTGGGAGAAGGGGCAATTTTCTTCCTTGTGGCTCTGCATATCTTCACCCCTCTGTGTTTCATATGGAAACAGCATTTGCAGTTTTCCACAGGGCCTTGCTTCTGGAGGCCAGCACGGCTCTCTGGCTGGCTCCCCAGCAGATTAGAGGTCCTTCCGTCTCTGACAGCAGTGTGAGACTAAGTGAGCTGTTTGTTCTCCTTTTTCCAGCAGGGAAAACAGTCAGCCACTGTTTGTGTTACTGCCTTTACCTCAGGTTCTGAGCAGATTCCCCGCGCTCTGCTGCTGCAGGAGACGCCGTGTGGAGCAGCTGTCAGTTCGGGAATAGCTGTTAGCTTTGGACTGAGCTTGTGAGTGGTTAGAAAATCATCACCTCTGCCTTCTGCTGTGATACCCTGGCTTCAGGGGCGGTGTCCCTGTGCCCTGGAACCTGTTCAGTTTTGGGTTATGGCTTTTTTTTCTACAGTGCTTCTTAACAATATGTTAAACCTGCCTATGTGCTAGTAAAAGGCAACATGAGTCGTAGGAGACTTGATTGAAACATTAAGCAAGATCAGAATACATTTTAATGAATTTCCTTGTTCTCCCAAATGTGATTTAAGTTGCTCTTAAGTGAAAAATAGATATATCTGCCATGCTAGGGAAAAACCTCTTGAAATATCACAATGTTCTTGTTAAAGAGAGGAAGAACATGCTCTCAGTGGTCAGAGGTGTGATGTTACAGCCTGAGTTTGTGTAAGGTAAGAAGAGCTGGCATTTCAAGGTGTTAATTTAAAAGCACAATAGAAGATAAGACAATAAAGCTGCTGTCTCTCCACCTTTTCTGGCTCCTGGCAGCTGGCAGGGGCAGAGCACTGCACACATGCTGGCTAATGATGCTTTGAATGCCTCCCTGGCTGCTTTGATTCCCTCCTGGCAGCCTCCTGGAGGTGAAGCCTTCAGAAAGGGCTTGCTCAGCAACAAGGTGCAAGGTTAGCTAGGCTGGGTGCCTTGCCATGCAGGAGGTGGCAGAACTCATGTGAATGTGGAGCTGCCTGTTTTGTCAGTGAGACAAATTAATATTAAGTTCATGCCTGAAGTATTGCTCATCCTTAGGGCTCACAAAATCATTCATTTTTCAGTGACGTTTCAGAAAGTCCAAAGTTGGATGTGGAACCTGCTTTTAATGAGCAATACTTCCCACTTCTTCCGGCCAGGTACCTCCACCACAGGCACTGCCATAGCATCATTACCTGGTTTTCTTTCCTGCTCCTGGTTTTGTCAGGCCATCCTCCAGGCTGAAGGTGTTCTGGTTTGTGGGAGACTGGAAGCACTCAAAGAGGGAGTGATGCAGACTGACACAATGCCAAGCCTGATGAACGCTCTCCTAAAGGACTGATGGATATTTGTGTTATTCAAAATATCCCGTCAGAATTCCCTTCTCACAGTACTGATATGATTGCAAAACTATTAAAGCATATTTCAGCTTTATATGAAGTCTTGAGGATCTTGTTTTTTCAAGCCCAGTTTTCTGATATCTCCAGTATTGTTTCCCAGAGGGGTGAGTAAAATTGTCACCATTGCTGCTGGCATTAACACAGTGAGGCCAGGGTTTTAGTCTGGGAGGATGAGCAAAGTCAAAAGTTCAAAATCCAGTTCCTATATGACTTGAAGTCATTCTTAACACTGCACTTGGAAGAGCTTGCAGCAGCCTTGACATAATGAGTATACAGAAATCTTCAAACAGAAGAACCCAAATGTGGCTCATTCAACCCAAATTGAGGTATTTTTCTCAATTTCAGAAGGGCAGCTCAACAGCTTCCAGAAATCTGTACATGCTTTGGTATGACTCTGATTGTAGAATTTTGCACTCAAAACCCTTCACTGTTCATTTCTGAAGCTCTGAGCATCCTGCAGATGACTGCCCTTGGGGAATTAACTTTGTGTTAGCTACTGGAATCTTCTGTTTGCTCTTTCCACGTGTGCAGTGGCACATGTTCATGCTGGAACCCATTTCAGTGCCTGGATTTCCAAAATCCCCTGAGACACAGAGGGCTTCCTGTCAGTCCAAAACTGCTGTGGGAACAGCCCTTCCTGTGGCCCTTGAGTGAAATCCCCTGAGATGTGTCCAGCCATATGAATGGCTCTAAGGTTTAATTCATGCTGTCAAAATGAATCATCCTGTTCATACAAACAGTGCTGGAGCCAGTTCTGAAGGAGCTCGAGTGCTTCCCAGACAGACAGATTTCCCCTAAGTTCCATGGAATTTTGCAGGTGGGTGCTTGGTGAGGTGCTGCGTGAGCAGATGTCCTGGTGGGAGGTGGTAGCTTGCTCCTAGCGTGAGATTTTCCTTTTCTTCAGAAGGAGGGGATATTGATCTGGTAGCGCCTATCTCTGTCAACAAATGGTCTCCAGTGCCCTCCTAGGAAGATCACAGCTAGCACAGTGGATATAATTTTCATCTAATTATATGATGCCCCTTTGTACCACGGTGGAGAGCTCAGTGGTTGGCTTCCAACAAGCTCAAGCTGCAGCCTGTAGTGCAGCAGCAGTAGTGCTAACAGAGTCAGCAAGGGCTACTTTGGAACAGTTTAATTTATTTGGGTTTATAAAGTGGCTTATGCAAAAGTAAGGAACAGTTTTACAAAGCAGTTGTCGTAGACTAAATACCAGATTCCCCAAACATCTGTTGCAAAAGCCTGTTAAATTCTCATTCCGTTCCATGGGGAAAGCCTGAGAAAAAAACAAGCAGACCTTTCAGAAGAGCTAAAGGAAATTAGTTGCAGACTAAGAAGGAAGGGAGTTGAGGTTCCCAGGAACGTGTATTCTCATTTTTGCTACGGTGAGCTGTTAGCTGGAAAATTCCAGCTGCCACAGACAGGACTGGGCAGAAGACAAGTCTATTAAGCACATGCATCTTCCAGAAGAAAATAATTTAGTTAACCTGTGTGTAGACAGACAGTGTGTAATTTGCTGGGACAGACACCTGCCCTCACAGGTGTTCCAGGTGAAGCTGGGGTGGCCAGCTGTGTGCAGGTGTGGCTGCAGAGGCTCTGCAAAGGTGTTTGGGCTGCCCAGGGCAGGGCTCAGCCCTGTGCATCTCTGCTTTATGCAGGTGTGGGCCCTTTGCTTGCAGTTTGGCTGCACACTTCAATCTGCAGCCCTCATCCAGCCTTTTAATGGTTGTACTTGTTTTGTCTTTCCTTCATTTTCTGAGGATATAGCAGTTAAACCAGCTGTTCCTTGAGCTCAGATGGACACACAGAATGTGCAGAGAATGCCAAGTGCAGGGTGGGTGGTGCAGCCCAGCCAACTGCTCTGGAGATGTGGTGCATCTAAATGTCCTAAAATACCTCCTTTTTAACCTGGATGTCCTAGAGTAATTTTTGGAATTTAATAAATAGCATTAGTCTGGTAAGCTGGTCCAGATAGTCCCTTTCTCCAGCTTCCAGCTTTTAATCAATAGTCTGTTTTCACATTAATAAAAGAGCGAGTTATGTAAGTAATTTCACTAATATTAGCCCCAGGCTTCTCACTGCTGAGAGTTTTGTGGTACAGAGCTATTCTCTGAATCCCAAAGCTATGTGTAATTGTACAATACACATTTCAGCACACCATATGCACTTCATATAATTGAGAAAATTTACTTAATTTTATCCACTATTATGCCCAGCTTTAAATGAGAAATGAAACTAATTAATACAATGGACAATTCCTCCTGCCTCTAATAAACCCTGTTTGTATTTTGTTGGTATCAAGCAGGGTTTATTTTATTATGGAACAATAAATATGTCTGAGCATCCAGTCATTTGTCAGTGCAATCAAGGACAGACATAATTAAAAGGTAGAGCTGACTGACCAAATAAAGTTAAAAACCCAAACAAACACACATTCATATCTTCTCAGAAATCTCTGGTGGGTGTCAAGTCATGCCCACATCTTGGAAGGGAGAGGTTGGGAGTTGCACAGCAGCTGCTGTATGGCTCATGTCCAGTGCTCATCTTGACAAGCATTTCTATAATAACTTTCTGGCTTTGTTGCTTTGTTGTTTTTGTATCTTTCATTATTCTGATATGCAGAATGCTGTCCTGAGCAGAAGTGTAACCACAAGGAAGAATGGGTGTGATCATGGACTTAGGATTCAGCAGATGAAACTCCAGTGATGTCACTGTTAGTCAGATCATGCCCACCATTGTCCCTGCCAGAAGTCACTGCAGTCCATTGGCACAAGAGAGCAAAGTGTTAGGTTTCCCTTGACCCTTTGAGGTTATAAGGTGCAGAGTTATGTCATTGTCCAGTCACTGGGATCTCAAGGTACCTCCAGTTTGGAAGGAAACCAGTGGAGATAAACAAACCTGGTTCTTCAGATGTTCTCTGTGCTTTTGACCCACCTCTGGAGAGCCGTGAGCACATGATGCTGTTGTTGCCCTGTGGTTCACCCAGACCTCCTGGGGACTCCTGTACAGCACCTTCTGCCTCAGACAGCTGCTCAGATCAACATCTGGCTTTGCCCCACACCATTTCTGCAGTCTGGTGGAAGGACGTGAGTCTGTCCCACGGGCTGCAGGTGGGTCACATCCCACTGCATGCAGCAAGCAGAACAATTTCCTTGTGGGACCTTTCTGTGTAAGGCTGGCTCACGTTCCTGTGGGACTGCCTGATGGATTATCAGCTTCTCCACGCCTCCCTGTGTGTGAGAGGGGCTGGTGCTCCTTCCTTGCTCCCTTTATTGGACACTGGGCAGATGGGAGAGAGCAGATGCGCCAGAAGCCACTTCTGTTTCACGTGAATCTCCTGTGTCCTCATGACAAACATTGCACCTATGGGTGGGTGCATGAGTGATGTATGCTTGCAGTTCTTACTGCTTAATTTAACAATTTAATTAATATATTGGTCAAAATATGTGCCGGTGTTTACCTGCAGTGCAAAGGGAGCTGTTTCTGACTGCTGGATGAACAATGCAGTCACTTTTCTGGTAACTGTAAGCAAATAAAAAGGGTGGTTGTTTATGGTCTTAAAAGTTTTCCCCAATAAATTAATTTCCTGCGTTTCATTAACTCTGACCCATTAACAAGGGGGCACTGGGAATCTTCTCTGCCCAATCTGCTTTAATTTTGCATGTCATGTGAATTTACCTCTCAGTTAGGAACTGGTGTAACAGGATAGTGGAAATAATATCTTTGGCTGAAATATGTTCAGAACAGGTTCAGTGTTAAGAAAACTCTCAAGTAATTCAGTGCTTGTTATTAAAGCAATAAGAAGCTTAAACAAGATTTCAGATCTATATTTGACCTTTAATTTAACTCAGCAAGGCAAAGCTGAATTAGCATCCTGCATCTGAACACAGACTTTGATTTCCAGAATGATGTGTGAGCTTTGATATCATTCTCCAGTTTTGCAAACCATATTGTAGAAATGAGAAATGTGGGTTTTTTTCCAGTATGCCTGTTTGTGGAGCAAATGTTAATGACATATTTTCTCCTCTTTTGTGGGCTTTTACATGTGAGTGCTAGAGCTGATCCCTTGCTCCATGACTGTACTCACTTGGCATATAAATGAGGATTTATAACGGAGTTTAACTCTCCAAATGGTTGTGGGGTCAGAGGTGACTGCTGCTTTATGGTATGGTCTCCAGCACAGAATGTGATGTTTTAGTCTGGGTAGGAGAGTTTATGGTGTGAGCTTCCTGAGGTAACACAGTTTTTAGGAGGAAAATTATTTTGGGCATCCTGGTGGCTCTAAACAAGAAAAAGAACTTTGTTGAACAGTGCCTACGTGATTGGCTTAAATCTTTGGTGCCTCAATAAGGCCTTTAAAATACCTGACATTTGGAGCAATGATGCATGCCATGGAGAGCACTCTGCATGCAGGATGGACTCCTCGGAGGTGGTCTCAGCAGGTCCAAGGGGAGCTGCAGGAAGGTCAAGAGTAACCTCTTCTGAATTCATCAAGGCAGCCTCAAGGCATTGCAGGTATAAAGCTTGCTCCAGTAAATGGAGTATAGCTCAGTCTCAGCCCTCTGGTGCACAGATCCAGGAGGTCATGACAGGGGTTCTCTGCCCTGGACTTCTCTGCTGCAGAAAAACATGGGTGTTTCCACAAAGCTGAAGTGCATGGGACAAAGTGTTGCTGGTTATGGGATCCGTATGTCTCCTGGCATGTTTGTGCAAGCCAGGAGATTGTGTGAATTTTCCTTCTTTTTCTCCCACTTTTTTTCTGTTGTTTAGTGGACAGAGGAAGGGCTGTGTTGCAATTCTGAAGCCAACCTGTGTCACAATCACCCACAAAGAAAACGTTTGCACTTTGTAACTCACACATGTGTGATTGCTCTTTGTTCGCTCACAGGCAGTTCTTTAGGTAGGAAGCCTCCAAAAAGGCTTTTTAACATAGCAGGAGGTCCTTGGCAGAATGAGGGGACAGGCAGTGAATTTACTCTAATATATACTGGAAAAGCCATTATTCAGCTGCTGCAAAGGTGCTGAGTTCTGACTTTGCAGGCAGTTTGGGGGTGGGTGATGTGTCCATCAGCTGGACAGCTGATCCTTGCAGTGCCTCTGCAGAGCCAAGCAATGCTCTCCACACCGGGCACTAACTGGGAAATGTTTGGGGCGTGTTTCAGTCCCATCCTTCCTCCACAGCTACCTTTCCCTCTGCTTTGGCTTTCTTATTCCTCTGTCATCTTCTTCTGCTCCTGTTCCTCATTTGCCCTTTCTTACCTGTTGGCTTATTCAGGTGTGTTGGTGGCACTCTAAAGCTGGATAAATTTTAGCAATTTTGTCCCCATGTTGGCCTTCAAACCATGCCCTGACAGCAATCCCAGGGCAGAAGTGTTGAAAATGAACTTCCAGGATTGTAGTGCCCCCTTGTCAGTGCAAGGAGGGGGATTGAGGCATCTGGATGAGAGGTTTTGATTCTGGAATAACAGTGGGACTGTGCATGGCTCAGGTTCCTAAATGAAAAGGAATTCTGAGCCAGCTTAAGCTCTGTAAGTGAGGAAGGAAATGTAATGGGCTTGGTGCATGCAGCAACATGCTTATTTTGTTGAGCTGATTTGTGATTTTTATTTTTTTTCCTTGACCAGGGATAAGAGAACTGATGGAAGGGAGCTAGAGGTGGCTTTTGCAGAGGGATTATCATCAGAATTTCAGTGCAGTGATGGGAGTCCTGCCTCTGTCTTCATAACTCCTCAGTTTAATTTGCCATCCTTGTGGAGTTGCTGAGCTTGTGTTTAAGAACTGGGGAGGATGTGAATGGTTATGTAGCCAAGCATGGCGAAGTTTTAAAAACTACTTTCCCAAGAAAATCCCTTAAATATCAGGAGCAGCAAACCCCACAAGGAAGATCAGTTTTTTATGATTACTGCAGCCTATTTGGGTCAATGAAGAATGCGTGCTTTTATTCAGAGAAAGTGTGACTGGGGCATAAAAAAACATTACAGGGACTGTTGAGGGATTTTTAAGTTCCTTATGATATGTGAGGAACACCCAGGAGGCTCTCAGAACTTTTTTTATTATTCTGAAGTTGTTTTATGTTGTGCTTGGTCTTTGTGTGCAACACCAGAACTGTCAGTGCTCCGAGCTCTAATTGAGTGGAAGGCAGTTACTGGGCTCAGCAGGGGAAATGGTGCTTTACAAAGGTGGTCACATTAAATGGTCCAGTGGCCCCCTTCTGGCCATAAAAATGTAGGATTTTTCCCCCATTATCCTCAAATGTAAAATATGCACCGAGCTCTTTGTTAGCCTTTAAATCAAGCTACAGAAGTTGCTGAAAGCAAACCCAGAGTTTCATACCAGATTATGAGAAATATGAAGAGAATGAAAACAGGAAACAAAGCATGTCTAAAATAAGCCAGTGTCCAGCCCAGGCAAGCTAAATCAGAGTGTTACAGTGCCAGAACATAATACAAAGCATTGCAAACTGTTTGATGCTCTGCAGGGCCTTCTGCTTGCTGCCCTGCTCTGATGTTCTGCGTGACAGTCACAGGACAGTCTGTGCAAGATGCCCTCAGAACAAACCCAGGAGTGAGGAACACCCTGCCCTGCTGGGACAGCTCCTCACCTCAGCTCTGGGACTGTGGCTGGTGTCACCAGGGAAGAGATGAGAATCTTGACTCCATGTTTCAGAAGGCTGATTTATTATTTTATTATATATATGATATTAAAAGAAAATAATATATTAAAACTATACTAAAAGAATAGAAGAAAGGATTTAATCAGAAGGCTAGCAAGGAATAGAATGGAATGATAATAAAATCTTGTGACTGCTCACAGCCTCGACACAGGTGGCTGTCGTTGGTCATCAAGTAAAAACAGTTCTCCAGATCACATTCCAAAGCTGCAAAACATGGAGAAGCTGAAGGTTCTCAGCTTCTCGGGAGAAAAGATCCTGGCAAAAGGATTTTCCATAAAATATGTCTGTGACAGTACTCCTTGGGTCCACTGACACTCCTTGAGTAAGAGGGGGCTTTGGGTTATGGGACTGGAAACATAAAGCCTTTGACAGGGCACAGAGCTGCATTAGGTTTAAAGAGCAGTTGCATTTTTTAAGAAATTCTTAGTGAAGGTGAAGTGTGTCCATAGGGGTGTCCATGTGGAGATTGTGGCTCTGTGAGGCTGAACAGCAAACATCAATGACAAAAGAGGTAATTTCAACCAGGTATGATTTAGCAACAGCAACAACAAAATGATGTGAAGCTGTATGCTCTGGATTGTTGTTAGCTCCCAGCTACAGCAAGGACTGACCTGATCCATCTCCCACTGTCCTTGCTCACTCACTCACATTTCCGGGCTTCTTGTCCCCATGAATCTCCTGGAAAGCTTGTTTTCTGTCCTGTGCAGCTTCTAGATTGGGTAAGAAGATGTAATCCTCTTTTCTCCTTGGATCGTTATTTTATTGGAAGCCATGAGGTGTGTCCAGGTGTGTGTGTCACGAGCCATGTGCTGTGCTCACACCCCTGAGCCAGCCCCTTACCCACAGGGGCTTTAATTCTTGTGGCACAGAGTGGTTTCCCCTCTGGACTCCCCATCCTAGATGGCACAGTTGGTATTTCTGCTGGTACTGAGAGGTCAAAGGCTTGGCTGCTTTGTAGCCACTGAAATAATGCTGACTGCAGCCCAAGGTGGGAGCAGAATGAGACTTCACTGCTGGTTTGGTCTGCAGGCAGTGGGGACAGCTCACAGCTGTCAGTTCCCACCTGGGGACACTGGGGACAGCTCACAGCTGTCACAGCTGGGCTGCTGCCTGGCTGGGAGGGGTCCCTGGTGCTGCAGATGGCAGAAGTTGGCCTCTTGCAGTTGCTGGGGTGGGAAATAATTTTGCCTTCTCCTTCCCTAATAACCTCTCCACTCATGAGAGGCTCAAAAAACTGAAAGGCATGTTTAACCTACAGACAAACCTGCAGGCATTAGGGCTGCCCCTGTGTTGGGCTATTTTGGCAAAGACTTCTCTTTAAATATAATGGCATTACCTTGAAGGCTCTATGCTGCCCTGATGAGAGACAGCACACAGATATTTCAGGCAGCTTTTAGAAACTGGGAGGGGAGGCAGGAGGAGAAAATGCTGCACAATTGTTTGATGTGCTGATCAAAAGATAAACTAGAATCAAATTAAACCCCAAGGGTTTGTACAACCTTGCTTATGTTTTATGCAAACCTTCTTCTACCAAAGGAAATAAAACACTGTTGCCTTTCAAGGCAGATGGAGTGCAAATGATGAGCAATTTTTCCCTGTTTTATTCCACTACTTACATTGTTGTTTTACAATTTCTCCTTACCCCTGCCACATCATTTCTGATAATTAGGAGTGTGGTGTTTGCTATTCATTCTAGCACTTTGAGTGCCTCTCTTGTGCTGGCTGGAGAAATGGAGCTGTTTGTCTCTTGGTTTTTCATCAAAAGGCCAAAGGTGGGCAGGCAAGGAGGCATTATTCATTTCATCCCCTGAAATCAAGGGGGAATTCAAAAAGTAAACCCTTTCAAAGGCACAGACAAAATCTCAAAATATATCCAGGTATCTTCTGAAATTAAACACCTCTCAAATGTTCTAGGTCGCCTAAAAAGGCAGAGGAAAGCGTGTAAGAAGCAGTTTGTCTCAGGTATGAACAAGTCCCAAAATATCTTAGAACAAAACCTGCCAGTGCTGCTGGCAAACGTGAGGCCTCTTCCAGAGCAGGAGGGCTCTGCTCCTCCAGCAGCAAGCACAGCTCAGTTCTCCCCTGCTCTCTGGGCTGTGGGAGCAGTGCTGGCAACAGGAGGTATAGTCCTGAGCTGTGGGACTGATTCTGTCACTTTGGGTTTGTTTTCTTTGGCTCCTGCAGTTTTTGAGCCAGCAGAGCTCCCCACGGCGTTGGTAGGTACACATGTGCAGCTCTCACGTGGGAGCACGGAGCCTTGTTTGGCCTCAGCTGGATTGAAAACACGAGTGAAGTCTGCACAGACCCTACCACGGCTTCAGGAGCTGACAGCCACTGTCCTGCCCAGCTCAGAGGAATGGCCTGACTGTTTCTCCTCATCCCAGCCGGGCCCTGCACTTGTTCAGCAGCACCAGAGGCATTTCCATTTATTTCTTTCCAGGGTGCCCATGTTGGCTGCCCTGTGCTTACCTTGTGTTTGCTCCCTGGTGAAGTGTTTATCTGTGGAAGTGAAATCAAGAAATTGGCCTGTGCCAGGAGAGCCAGGCTGAGTTTACAGGATGGTTTCTCTCTTCAGAGTTTGGCTTCCAGCAGGTCTGCTCAACTCATGTTTCCAAATAGCAGGAGTCAGTGTTTTCCTTGGACAAAGGACAAAGTCAGGCAGTCAGTGCTTCAAATTTCTGCTTCTTTATCTTATCATGAAGGAGTGTAGGATGGTTTTTAGAAGGTGGCTATTGCCATAACTACTATGATCATGTTACTTGCTTGGCTGTATTCCTGGCCTTTTGGCTTTGGAGAGCTGACTAAGGAAATGCTAAAAAAGCTACTGGTGGTTGAATCCACAAAATGACAATGCTGAGTGCATAGGCAAGGTCTCAAGGCACTGTCTCATTTTCATGATCCCATGTTTATCCTTTCTGCACTGAAGCCAGAATCCCCAGTGCCGGAGAGCACCTCTGTGCACCTGTGCAGGGTGACCCCACCCTGCCAGCAGTGACACCCTGTGACATTTGGGGGCTGTGGGCTCTGCTGGAGCTGCCCTGGCTGGGTGGCTGTGATGGGCATGGGGACTTTTGCACAGGGTGCACGACACAGCCCATGCCTGGGCTCTGGTGCTGTGGGGGCAGGCAGAAGTGCATCCTTGGGTACAGCACTTCCTAGCATCTGAGTTTGTCAAGTGTATTTAAAAGAGAACATCAGATGAATGAAAAATGATGAGGGAGGCAAGGCACTGAAACTTCTCAAGACTATCAACTTTAAACCAGTTTTTATCTTTAAATTTCTTTTTTTTTATCTTTTAAATTCTCACTGCCATGGCAATCTATGTACAGATGGTGATAATATGGAAATGCTGACATTCACAGAACCTTTTTCTATCACCAAACTTCCATATAAAGATGGAGTTTTGAGATTCTGGAGCTGGATATACTGCATTTTCATGGCCTATGCAGATGGCCCTTCCTGCTACATGCCTGTCAGTCATAGCACGGGGACAGACAAAGAACAGCCTGGTGGTTCAAGGGCAAACAAGAGATGCAGGAGTTGTAGTTACAGCTTCTGGTTCTCTTGCAGACTTGCTGCACAAACTTGAGCACAGCAGTGTATTGCTTGTATTTGCATGGAGCTTCCTTCACCCTCCCTTTTCCTGGAGTGTCCAGTGAGGCTGTAAATTCTTTAAATGTGGAAAGTCCTTTCCCAGAGCTAAGAGAGCAGCTCTGTGCATCCAAACAGCATGCAGCCAGAACCCACATTACACTGATGGCTGTTGGCAGTAATTGCTAATGAGGAGCGAGCACTTCCCCATCTGCCTCTCCTCCCAGGGTCTGCCCATAGCAAGAGCCTTGGAGCAAGTCCTGCAAGGACCAGGCAGCAGCCCAGCTCCTTCCAAACCATCTCCCACCTGTCCCTTGTTCCTCCAATACATGCAAGGAGATCAAAAGTTCTTCCTTGGCAGTAGCATGGAGGAGGCTTGCTCAGGGAGAGCCCTTGTGGGGAAGTCCGTGGCAGCAGAAGATGAGGCAGTGCAATTCCTGCATTTGAGGAGCCCTTACACAAACTCCTCTGCAATGAGGGTAATTAATGGATGCCAGCTATTAGCAAATGGGGCCCAGTTCAACTGCTCTGGCTTACAGCAACCAATTCCCTGAATCAGAACTACATCCATTAATCACAGGCTGTTGCTTTTGTTATCATAATTGAAGGTTTGATTCAGGCCTCAAATCCAACCCAACTCACCTGATTATCCTTGACTATCAGTGTTATTAAAAGTGTATAATGAAAGTCTTATCGACCCAGGTGTTCTTTGAAACAGGTACAGGAATGAATCTGTAAAGCACCTACAAACACACGTGGCTGATGTGCTGAACTTCCCACACCCACTGACTCTCTGCTGACCTTTCTTCTCAGCTGGGACTCACATGGTCAGCCTGCTTATCCTCTGGAACAGGCAGGATATTGAGATGTACAAGAATTGTGCTGTTGTAGCCTTCAGTGATCCGTCAGAGTTGAGCAGACAGGCCAGGAAGGCATGATGGAAACCAGGGAGTCTGCCTGCCCGGAGTTAACAGAAAGAAGGCCACAGGGTGGGAGCTGTGACAGAGCTCAGGCTTACGGGAAGGAAGCTGGGGAGTTTTGTCCTAGTGTGAGTGGTGTGCCAGCTGCCAATCTGCTGCTTCTAGGTGGAAGGTGCAAAGAAAGGTGTGCTTGAGAAGGAGGGCATGGCCGCTGCCCAAGGCAGGAAGGCACTGTGATCTTTCCTTTTGGGCTGACAGTGTGTTATGTTTCTACTGATGTTAACCAGTAGTTTTGCAAAGTAAAGAGTCTGCTCTCAGATGTTGTTTTCCAAATAGTGAAGCACACAGTGGTTTCAGTGAAGTGTTCAATGGTCTGGAGCAATCACAATGATCTATCTGCTGTTGTCCTCTTTGGGTGGGGTAAATACAGAGCACAAGCCCTGCAGTTTAGCAGGGTTGTGTCCTGTGCAGGCTGCAATGAGATACTGAGGTGTTGCAGTCCCTCAGAATGGCACTGTCTGTCTTGAAAGAGGAATGCCAATTCCCAAGGAGAAGCCATGTAACAAGGATTCAGCTTTGCCATGGGTTTGTGGACTATAGGATAGTTGCTGGCTTCGAGCTGGGCTGTCAGGCTTGCTGGTTGCAAAAAGCAGCAGCGTGTGGGGCTCATCCAACTGGATTTAGGTTGGAAACATTGAGCCTTCTATGTCCAAGCCTGTGCTGCTAGGCTGCCTGCTGTGTCTTCTCTGCTGTCACGTTGTAATGGAGTTTGACAAGGATTTTTCCCTCTGGAAAACTCGGAAGAACTTGGCTTCCTTGCACATTCATGGAGATCATTTAGTGACACCAGTACCAGGGCCCTGGTGGAGTTGAAACAGCAAGTGAGTAACAGACTGTAAGTAACTGCAGCGATGCTGCCCTTGCAGGAACTCTTCTGTGATTTATTTTAAACAAAAACAATTTGTAAGTTGTGGTTCATTGAAATAGTTGGTCCTGAGGAACAGTTCTCCTCTGGAAAATGACTGAGCACAATAGATGTACAGGTGGCCTGTATCAAGTGTGGTTTACTGAAGTTGCAGCCAACATAAGCAAGTGTTGCTGTTACCACAGGGTGTGTGTGACCCCTGTGCAGTCTGAGCATGAGCTGTTTTCTGTGCTCTTTCTTGCATCTTCAGCTGAATGTTCACCTGGTTCCACTCAGGGAACAGTGTAACTGCACCAGGCCTGCTGAGTCTATATTTAATAATTAGTAGGTTTTGGCAGTACCAGGGAGCAGAAGCTCTCCCAGACTGAATTTGCAAGGTACCAGTTTGGGGAAGAACGTGTGTATCAGCTGCATGCATGCACATCATACATACATGCATCACATCATATCTTACATGCATATCATGCACATGCACATCTCTTCCCTTGGGCCAGTGCAGTCCGGCAGCAGTACCTGCAATTACTGTCAAGGAGCTCTGCCCCTAATTGTTTTCCAGTTGGTGCACACATGGAGCACACATTAGTGGGACAAAGGAAGCATAAGGCAGACAAAACAGCTGGGGAGAAAGGCAGAGGTGTACTCAGCATGGATCAACTCTGTTCAGCACTTGGAAATTGGGGAATGCAAATGTGCTTTCACAGTAGCCAGGCAGCATTTGGGGACTGGGAACTCAGCAGGCAGGCTGTCTCTCTCCCTGCCTCTGGGCTGGTTTGGATGAAACATGAAGACACCCAGGCTTAGCTGCACAATGTGCTTTTTCAGCTGATAGGGGCTGTGAAACCACTCTTACCATGGCCAGCCCAGAACACAATGACAGGATGAAGGCAGGGAGGAGGATGATGAAGTATTGGTTCTTGAACTTCTTTAGCTGCCATTGTGGTGATTCAAAAAGGTTTTCCTGGTTGGTGTTCTCAGGCACGGCTGCATGTGCTGCTGGATGGGATTGCCAGGGAGATCACCTGAGCAGGATTTATTCTCAGCTCTAACCCAGTGGAAAGAGGCAGTGTCTCTGGAAACAAGGATGTGTTCAGTCTTCAGGGTCTGTCCTGGGCTGAATGCACAGGATTGCATCTAATTTTTCAAGCAAACTGTTCTAGCCCTGTCCAGACCTTGGATGGGAGGTGGAAAAGAAATTCCAGATATTGTTGGCACATACCAAGGAGTCTTGGGGGAAGAGCTAGACCACAAAAATGAAGTGAGTCTCAAGATTCCATTTTGGGTGTTGTGGCTTCTGCAGACAGGTGGTAGGAAAAGGCAGCATGTGCTACAGTCTGAAGTGCTTTAGGTGGTTTAGACAGGGCTTTTCAGGCATTTCTCTTTCTCTCTTCTTGGGCTGTTGAAGGTGCAACTGTATTAAAAGTCCAGTTACTGACTTAAATGTTCTTTTTATATGTAAAATTCTTTATATACAGACAAAGCAAAGAACTGATACAAATATTCAGATATACAATGTGCCTGTCACACAGAAGAACCCCTGTCCAGTGGATATCTCCTCTCAGAGCTGTTCTGCAAGAGAAACCTAAGCAGCAAATGGCAAACCATCCCTTCTGCATCCTATTGCACCTTTTCTCCAAAGGAAACTTTAAAAAAAACATTAATATCTTCTGCTGCCAATGGTAGATGTCTTTAAAACAACCTGGTTTCAGGAGACAGCTGCTATGATGTCAAGAATGCTGAGTTTATGACTACTTAAACCAAGCTTGTTCCTAGCTGTGTGCCATTGTACTGCATGTGCACTATCTTTGCAGTGTGTTGTAATACCTACTCTAGCTTGTAATTATCTATTAAAACATTAACAGCAGCATAAAATTAATACCCAGTGTATCTGGACTCCATCTGAGGGCTTTTCATGCCCCAAGGAGTAGGGGGAATGGCAGGGGTATGGAAGTGAAACACCAGGGAGCAGAGCTCTCTCTGCTGGGGGAGCAGCAGCCAAGGCTGCACCAGAGGACACTTGGCAGGGGCTCTGTGGGTTTGCCCCAGGGCAGGGGCTGTCCTGCTGCTGTTCCCATGGGATTTCCACTGGGTGTGAGGAGGGCAGCAGGCTGGGTGCCTGGGCAGCCAGCAGTGCTGTTCCTGCTGTTTTCCACCCACTCCTCTGCCTCTCCTCCAGGCATGGCAGCCAGAGACAGCAGCGTCAGCCACTGCTTGTCAGGGGGAGATCAAACCCAGCCCTGCTCCTGGGAGGGGCTCTGCCACCCCTGGCAGGGCACAGCTCACTGGTTTGTCTCCTGCACTCAGTCAGCAGATAACAGCATGGCAGATGGACTGCAGGGACCTGGCAGTTGCTGGAGGAAAGTTTCAGCCTTGTCCAAATGATGCAGAAAAGCCACCGGGGGCTTGCAGCATCCACCCAGGGTGGAATGGGGAGCTGGAGGAGGGTGGGAAGAGAAGCACACTCTGTGGGGTGGGTGATGGCTTCCTTTGATCCCACAGCTTGGCGTTCTCTCCCCCTCAGCAAGTCTGGCTGCTCAGCTCGCTGCCACGTGATCTGGGCACAGCAGCATCCTTATAAACCTACTGCTGTCCTTAAAGATACCATTTAGCTCCCTGGTGTTTTCAGAAAGGCTCCATGTGGTGATTCTGCTCCCATCTCAGAGGAACATCTGCCGTTTTGAATAAATATAAACCCAAAGCCTTTGCTCACCCCAGGAGCTGCAGCACCCTTGCAAGGCAGAGCTGTGCAGCTCTGAGCACCATCTTTGTCCCCTCTCTTGTACCAACTGCCCTGGTGTGTCCTGGCTTGCAGGCTCAGTGTGAAGTGCTTTGTAGCCCCCTTCATGCTCAGTGAGGTACATTTTTACCTCATCAGAGGGACCCCCAACTTATCCTCTGTCAGCATAGCTGCTTGCTGCTCCCTCTGACCTGAGGGAGCCAGGGAACTTCCCTGCAGGGAAAGCAAGCTCCTGCAGGGAAAGCAGGCTCCTGCAGGGAGCTTGCACCTGCTGGGGTTTTGGAGAGGCCCAGAGGAGTCACTTGCTCCAGTGTCACTCTAGGGAGTCACAGCTCTCTGGCTCCAGTATCATTTTCGCAGGGCACCTCTGATGAGGGAGGAATGAGAGGAGGATTCCATTGATATCAGAAGGCTAATTAATTACTTTATGATACTATATTATTCTATACTATATTACATTACATCTAAACTGAATCTGCCAAGCACTCAACTGCACAGAATTTTGTGACTGTCAGCCAACAGTCCCAACACACACATACACACCTGGCCCTGATAGGCCAAGGAAACAAAACACCATCACTCTGGGTAAACAATCTCCATGTTGCATTCTACTTTTGCACAGCAAATAAGATAAGAATTGTTTTTATCATTCTCTGAGGTTCAGAGAATGTGAATCCCAGAAATATTCTTGGGAAGAATTGTGCCTTGCTTTTGTCTGTGAAGAGAAATGTGGTGACACTGCAGCTCACTGGGGAGGGCTGAAGCGGGTGCCTCGGGTAAGGCCCAGCTGTGGCGCTGCTTTGTCCTGCTGCCCGTGGCTCCTGTCAGCCAGCCAGGATGTGAGCAGCAGAGCTGTCAGAGCTCTGTGATGGCTTTGCTGAGCCCCTCCCCAGGGACCCCCCTGTGCATTCCAGCCCAGCTGTGTGCTGCTCTCAGCCCAGGCAGGGGCTCTCCCCTTCCCCTGGCACTGCACCATGCCAGGGACCCAAGAGTGCCACAAGCTCCAGCCTTGTTCTGCTGCAGGGCCTGCAGCTGGCACCAGGTGTGGCTTGGTAGTCAGCATTTTCTTCCTCTGTGGCTTCCTCATCATGCTCAACAGAAAGAGAATTTAAAAGAAATCCATCTGGATTTGAAAAATTGAGAATGTGGGGGGAAAGGGTGCAGAAGGATAGCTGCTCCTGAGAAGCACATGCTCTCTATTTGCTACCAGATTTTCATAGTTAACTTCCATTGCCTTAACTTGTTCACAACAGAGACTCTGAATTTTGAGAAGCAAATTTTAGTGCTTTTTGAGAGCTAGGCTCCTAAAGATGCCTGGAGTTTTGTACTCAAAATAACAAAACATTCTTGAAAATACTAATCAGATTATTTTAATAGTTCAGCTCCCTGGGGAATGATGGCTGGAGTGGACAGGAAGCTACCCAGACTGAGGGCTTCCCTCATGAGCCACCTGCCCTGGTCTCTAGAGCCAGGTTTGAGGGCTGCCACATTTCAGGGCCACTCAGCTGCTGGTCGATGGCAGTAAGTACATGGTACAAACAGCACCAGTTTGTGGCATTCACATTCTCTGAAAAAATTCCTTCCCCCAGGATTTTCTCCTGGGAAGCTGAGAAGCCTCAGAGAAAAGGAAAACAATTCTGATCTCATTTGCTTCTCCTGTGTTGTGCTCATGTGCAATGTGTTTGGAGATTGTTTACCCACAGGGGATTGTTCCATTGCATTCTGCTGGGAGTTGTTTTCACTCTTTGGCCAATCAGGGCCAAGCTGTGTTAGGGCTCTGGAAAGAGTCAGGAGTTTTCATTATTATCTTTTTAGCATTCTGTAAGTATCCTTTCTGTGTTCTTTAGTATAGTACAGTATTCTTTAATACAATATAGTATTATAAAGTAATAAATTAGCCTTCTGAGAACATGGAGTCAGCTCCATCATTCCTCCCTGCCACGGGGGTCCCTGTAAATACAATACCAGTTTCCACAGATCCAACTCCACAGTCTTGAGTGTGCTCTGGAAGCAGGGGGACAGCAGACACTGCTCCACAGGGGGATACATCCCTCCCACAGCACAGGTAGGAAATTTTGGGCAAAGCAAAGAGGACCCCACATGGATGTCCCTGCAGTGTGGTCCCCAGCTGGGGCTCTGTGTGTGAATGTGAGCAGAGGTTTGTCTGGTCAGCTATTGATGCCACTTCAGCTGATGCTGAACCAAATTTGCAATGACTGAAAAATACAAGGGATAAGCACATGAGCTGAAAAGACTGAGGGTTAGTCAGGCCTTGGGGGAGAAAATATCAGTGACCAGTGGGAGATATAAACACCAGATACTGCTTAATTTACTGGCACAGAGGTTCATGGGCTGGGAGCTGAACCAAAAGCAAAACCGTGGCTGTGCTGCTGGGAAAGACAAGGGCTATAAGCTCTTGTAAGAGCCTCCCACAATCTTACTTTCATCAGTTAGTATAAAGAAAATATACAGCCTAGCTGACAGCAGCTCTTTACTGCTCGGGGAAACAAATAGCTACTGCAACCAGGAATGACAGACAGAGCAGAATTGTGCTTTCCCAGGCTGAATAGAGCTGTTAAGCAGCATCTGAAGGGCTTGAGCAGAGGTGATTAAAGAAGATGCTATCTCCCAACCCCAGCAGACTACAAAAGGTGTATTTTCAGTGGCTGAATCCTGAAACAATTATGGCCTGGAGTGTAGTCAGGTTATTTCTTATCTTTTTGATGGCCTGCTGGCAAAATCTGTTTTCTTAAATGAGGTTTGTAATGTCTAGTACTTCCAAGGGAAGATGGTATTGCCGCTGCAATGTGTGTGGTAGTGAGGATCAAAATAAACATAGCAGGCATTGCTAGAACTGCGTGGGCTTGTAATTAATATCCCATTCCTCAGGGAAGTGATATTTTCATTTCGGTTGTGGAGAGACTTGTTGCTGGTTACGCAGGAGTGCTCAGGGTTGTGCCTGCTCCACGTTCCCCCCGTGCTCCCCCAGCACAGGCAGGTTTGATATTTGCATCTGAATTGCTGGGTTTGCTCCTGCTGGGTTCTCCAGAGCTGCTCCTGTGGAGGGCAGGTGGCTCCCTGAGGAGGCTGTGGTGATGCCCCATGTCTGTGTGGGAGTGTGGTGTGTGTGGATGGGCGCTGACACCCAGCCCAAGGCACTGCTAGGTTTCTATGGGTGAGCTTTGATTACAGCACACAATGGGTTTTTCCTTATCCTGGCCCTTGACCATCTTGCTGTGCCTGTCCAAGATGGACAGAGTGCCAAAGTCCTTCACTGGAATAATTTGTCTGAGAGAATGGTGACCAGGTACCAGCAGGCAGCAGGACCCTTCAGGATCTTCCCTGACCCTCCCCAGAGCTGAGGGCACAAAACACTGCTGAGCTTTAGGTCTGCAGCTCATCCTGAGGGAAACAGTGCCTTTGCTTTGTGGTTCTGTGAACTAGGCACAAATTATTATTGTAAGCTTTAGTGCAATACACACTTACAGAAAGGCTGCTTTGTTAAGTGTTTCTTCTTCTGACATCCTGAGAGCTTTACTATAAGGAGTTTGTTTTCTTTAAAAAGAAACACCAAAGGGATACCCATTGTGCCTTGCAGAGACAGTGAATCCATGGCACTGCAGCTGATGGTGTTTATTTGTTCCCCCTGTAACATCCAACCTCACCATTGCATTCAGGCAGTTAAAATTCCCAATTGTCACACTGCTCACTTATGAGATGGGGGGAAAGGACATGATGGCAGAGAAGTGTGAATGAATGAAGTCAGAGGAAGAGAGAACACGCTGCTGAGAAAAGTCTGAAAGGCGGAGCATGTTTTAACACTGAGCTTTCCCAGCAGCAGGTCCCCAGAATTTAACTGGTAGGTGGTGAAGCCACAAGGCATTGTGATCTTCTGGAGTGCCCTTCTGCATAATCCCTTCTGTAGGCTCACTGTGCATTCATTCCTTTATAAGGCAAAGCCTCCCCTTGGGCAGCCCATGTCAGCCCCAGACAGCTGAGCAGGGAGAGGCCTGAGCAGCCCCAGGGGAGGGGTGAGGAAGGGAGCCAGGGCTGGTTCTGTGCTGGCTCACAGAGCTCTTTAGGCAGCTGCTCTTTGGGCTTTCTACCCCTTGTGCTCAGGAGCTTCCTACATCACGGGTTTAGAGGAAATGTATTTTCCCTCTCTCCATTTGGTCAGATAGTTGAGTCTTTTTCAAAGACAACAGAGAACCATCAGAATTGGAATAGTGTGGGTTTCTTGGGGTTTTGTGTGAGTTTGTTGTTTGGTTGTTTTTTTAATGAAGAGGGAAGGATATTCCAAAACGGCAACTGTCCTGAAAAATGGCCTGAAACACTTCTGCTGGATTGCAGGCTGCTTCATGTGGCTTCTCTGATTACAAATCAGCAATGAAAGTGAAATTTGCTAGGAATTGAAGTAGATAATATGAATAAGGGACACACCGAAAGCTGTCCAGGTTTAAAGTGTGATGAGGCTTTGAGATTATTTTCCTGTCCTGGTACTGTTCCACTGTTCTTGTTTTCATGTGAAATCTTGGTAACTTTGAGCTGCCTCAGGAAGTATACTCTGGCTGGTCCTTGTGACCCTTGGGCCCCTTATGGAAATATCATATGTCAGGTTGGGGAAAAACAAACCTTATAATTCATCTAGAATCTTCTGGCAGGCTAAAGCATGGAACTGGAGTATTTTCAGGACTTGTGAAGGAAGCTTGTCTTTTGATAGCACCTTTATTTACAGTCTGAAGGCCTCAGCTAGGAAATAGGTGGGCATTTGGCACAGATCTTTCAAAGTCCACTTTGGAGGAAATGTTGATTCAGGCCAGTAGTGTCTGTAAGGCATCTGACTTGCAGCACACTGCACTTCTGAAAAGCAGCATTTGATTCTAGCTGCTGACCCAAAGGCAGTGGCTGTGTAGTGGTTGTGATGAAAGTAATGGAGCAGAGGCCTTGGCCAGTGTTTGGACAAGCCGCTCTTGTCTGCTCAGAAGATGGTGTGAAAGCTCTTCCCAACTGGGCTGCCCTCTGTTAAGCACACAGGTGGGTTGCAAGAGTTGGAATCACTGGGGGTCCAGTCCCTCTGCCTTTGAAGGCAGCAGGAATTTTGCCATCGACTTCAGTGGGAGCAGCTTCAGCCTCAGGTGGCCAACAGCCTGAAGTTACAGCAAGTGCCCTGCATCACACTGAAAAGGATCTGGAATTCTCACAGCAGCTCCTCTGCAAGGAGATCTGATCCATTCCCTTTGTTCCCCCATCAGATGCTGCCTCAGAAATTGGTGGTTCAGTGTCTCTGCTGCTTTAAGGCAACCCCCTGACCAAAGTGCAGGTTTTGTTATTTGTGTGCCCTAATAAATATCTGAAGGCAGATGCAGAGCTCTGTAAGCAGAGGGGAAGGAGCCAGTTGCCAGTGGAAGGCCATGCTGGGATGGAATCAGGGACACTTCCTCCATGTCCTCCGTGAGCCAGGGGATTGCAGTGTGCTGCAAGGGATATGAGGACTTTGAGGAAAGCCAGGATTTTGTCTCTCAGGTTCCATGGATTTTGGAGCATAGCTGCTGCACTGCCACTCCAGCACTGCACTTTTATTTATTCAGCACAAATGTGGAGAACCAACAATGGGAGTGAAAGGGGTCAAAGAAGGAGTGAGTGGATAGCCTGTGTCAGTGGGAACAGCCTGGAGAGGAAAAAGAAGAGGTGACAACTGAGCTGCCAGTCCACCACCTGGTCTCCTTTGTGCAGGAGTGCAGTGTGGGCACAGCTGGTGAGGCCTGTGTGTGTGAGGACATGTGGAATTGCATGTTCATCATCTGTTGGTTACAGGAGATCAGTCGCATACCTTTCATCAGTGTTACAGGGAAGTGTCATGGCTGAATTTCAGAGATGGGGCCTGAAAGATACATGGAAGGCAGTGAGATAGTTTTATTAAAGGGCGAATTTCTGTACACCAAGGGAAGGAGGGCAGTCTGGATTGCTGAGGAAGTTGAGTGAGCCAGTCATACTCAGAAAGGAGGGAAGGGGGTTATTTCATGCAGGGGAGGGGTACCCACAGCCGTCCTCCTGCTCGAGCAAGGCTGAATAATGGGCATCACAAATCCCAGGGGGCTCTCAGCAGGAGTGGGGCAGACATCCCCTGGTGATGGTTGGAATTTGAAGTAGATCAAAAATAGACAGTGTATGAAGTGTGTTAATTAAGGGGGTTTCAGCTGTCACAGGGAGTGAGGATGCAATTAAAGGTGCAGATCTTGTTGCACTTTCTTATTTCTGATGCTGGGTGAGTGCAGTTTCCTGTCACTCTCACACACTGACGGGTCTGTTGTCCTGATTCCCAGATGAGGGAATGATCTATACCATCTATATCACTGTCTGACACCCTGGCCAGGGAGATGGGCAGGTCATCACATCCTGGGAAATGAAGAATGAAAAAGTCATGAGACCACATGGTTTCAGCAGATACAGCAACTAAGAGTGGATCAGTGGAGTCTATTTAGAGCTGTTTGCCCAGCCTGTTTCTAAGCATCCCCAGTGACAGCACCTGTTCCCATGAGATTTCCACTTGGATTTCCTCCAGTGCAGGTGCACTGAGGCTCACTGTGACTGGCATTCAAGCTGTAGGAGCACATATGGCAGGAGAGCAGCAGTCCCTCAGCAGTACCCTGAGTAAGCCTGGAGGCTGGAACATGACTTGCTTATAAATACCAAAACCAAGAGAATTGCACAGTTTACTTCCGTGGTTGCTCAGAGGATCAAATCCTCTCCACTTTCCTACCAAACTGGTCAGCAAAGGCCAGACTGTTAGCTGGCGAGAGGCGAGAAAGATGCACAGAATTGTGATTGCTCTGCAGAACAGTCTTCTCTCCTCTGGAAGACTGCTCCTATGTGGGCACTTGGTTTTATGTCAGTAGCTCAGAAACAAGCCCAAAGGCAGGCAGGGGCAGGGGAAAACACTCTGCAAGGCTTTGCTGAAAAATGTACTGGCTGTGGTGATAGTCAGTCACATACTGGTCAGACTGGTAAAAATTTCTCTCATTGCTTGTAAAAGGAGAAAATGCTTTTGAACTACATTCATCATTTAGGCAAATAGTGGCCAATCTGCTGAATGTCTGGAGGCCACATCTTTAGGAGTGCCAAGAACATTTCCCAGTGGCGTAACTGAATCTGGAAGTGGAGTTGACTTCCAGTCTTGATAAACCTCCCAGAGATGGTCCCTTTTTTCTTGTGACAAGAGATAAAAATTTGGTGACAGTACTATTGTGCCATGATGCACAAAGGATGTGATTATTCAAGAGCAAAAGCATCTCAGTGAGTAAGAGAACAGAGGGATCAAAAGGAGAACATGCTGCTTTGACTGGGATCCTGGGTTTAGACCAAGTTAAGTACCTGGGACCTGATGCACTTTGAAGCAGTATGGATTTTCCCAGGTGGGAAGAGCATAATTACTTGGATGCACAGTATCAGGAGAACTAAATTCAGATTTTAAAAGTCGTGTTTTTCACTGACTGGCCCATCTAAGGTGACTGTAGAAGACCTATTGCTTGCATTCAGGGGAAAGGTGGTGAAGGAAAAAACTGTGCAGTTTGCATTTAATGTGAATCTGCCACTTCTTAGCAACACTCAAGCAAAAAAGACCCAATAACCAAAATGTTGAGAACGGACCTTTTTCAAGTGATAAATTCCTGAAATTGCAGAGCTTTTCCTTGAGCAGTCTTTCTGCATTTAGCTGAGTGCTTAATGAGTGACAGTTTCTCAAAGATATTCCCTAATCATACCCATATTCTAGGGAGACCAGTTACAGCATCGTTATCATCTCTTCCTCTATGAACATGTTATGTCAGGTTAATAATGGTTGCAGCAGGAAAGTGTGATCCAGCCCTCTGAAGCACAGCCCTGGCTAACATTCCTGTAAATGATTCAAGGTACACGAGTAATCTTACTGAGTTCATTTGCCTCTTAATTTCCAAGTACCATCTTGAAAAGCAGATTCAAGCAGTATAGGTAGAAAGTCTGCTTTGTTCTGTTTTTAAGACATGGCAGCAGTTCAGATCCTCCTTCCTGCAACATAAAGACTGTGCTTGCTGCATTTTTTAGCCAAGATAAAGCGCATTCACTCCAAAGGGAGAATTTCTCTTTCATGGCATTCACAAATCATAGTGGTCAAGGTAGTGGGGGATCTGCAGAGACAGCTGGTGGTGCTGTTCCAGTCCTCTGAAGAGTGCACTGGGATTTCAGGGAGCTTGGAGGCAGCTGCCCTCAGGAATTCTGCCTGGTACCTTGCAAGCACTCTTATCCTTGTCACTCTGCCAAGCTGTCCAAGGGAGGCTCATTAGTGCTGGGATGGGAGCTCTGAGGAAGGCATGAACCATGCAAGGTGTGAGAAGCTCAGAGGTGGCCCAGTTTCCCATATGCCAAGATCACAGTCCAGGAGAAGAGGGTTTGTAGCATGGTGATGGTAAATGGTGCCATCTGTTTCACCAGAAAATCAAATTGCCTGGATAAACTAGTCTGTTCTTTAGAGAGCTAGTCTGTTCTTTAGAAACTGTGCACCAAAGATGTTGCTGTGAACACTCAGGCCATTCACAGTGATCCAGATGCAGACTGAGGCTTATAAGTCTTCCAGCTCATGGTTTTACACTCATTTTTTTCAAGCTGTGTAACTCTGCCCCACTCAGAGCTGGGACTGCACTTGAAGCTGTTCCTTCTCCCGCTGTTTGTGGCAGGCAGTGACAGCCAGGCATGGTGCCCAGGGGCTGCTGTACCTTTCTGCAGTGTGGTCCATATGTGTGAAAGCAGATCTCATTCATGCCCAGGCATGCTGAACACTTAGGATGCTTCAGCCAAAGCTAGTTGGAAAAGAGTAGATGCGTTCCTCTGATGTTGTTAAAAATGCAAACAGCAGTCTGTTTTTCTTGAGTAGCTGAAAATGCTGTGAAATGCTCTATTTAGTTTAGTCTGGGATAAAATGTCCCACAGAGATGTTTCTCCCGTCCCTTTCCTTTCCTCACAATTCCTATGAATGGTCCCCACCATACTTCTTGTTCATGCTGAAATGTGAGCCCTAATGGAAGTGTCAGGCAAGGAGGAAACAGGCAGGTGAACACAGAGTTTAGGGTTGAGTCCAGCAAAAAGTAATCTCTTATAATCCCTGGAAAATGTTCTTTCAAAGCAAAAAGGTGTAAAGAAATCCAACAGCTCTATCCCATGAGATGTAAACCCATCTTTGGCATTAGATGGCTGTGCAGGTTTACTCAGGATGTCAGGGTTCCTTACTGCATTAAGTTAACAGTGTAGGTACGAATGTTCATGGGTACATCCAGAGGAAAGCTGTGCTGTGACTGTTGTGGGAATCAAACTACAAGTTTTTAAGACTTCTATTTGAAATCCCCTGCTAAATTGATATTTTTGGTCCCATTAACCACACAGAGACATGCACAGAAACCAAACATCAAACAGCACACAGAAGTGATTTTTGTTTCTTTCATAAGTGCTTCTACACTCAGAAGAGGGGAATTGAAAGTGGAGGCAGAAAAAAAGATCTTTAAACGGTTTCAAAAAAAAATCCTTGCTCTAAAATGTCTACTGCCAAATTTCATCACAAACTAATTCCTTGCAGCTGAGCTGCAAACCTCTATGAAAATAGGGGTTTACAGTGGAAACACTGACTAACTATAGCTGTGCAGTGCCATGAATAATGACGCCCTAATTACGCCTTACAATTTACCAAGACCTGCTTTCTGTATAGCTGTTGCTGGTTTGGGGAGCAAGATCTTTTTTTTCTAGACTGTGGTTTGCTTCTTTTTGTTCATATTGTGTTGGCACATAGTTTTTGAAAAGCTTTTCTCTGAAGGGAGCTGGGCAGACAGCTATGATTAAGTATGAAATGATTGGTTGAGCTGTTTGTCAAAGTTATAAATAGGATACCACACAAACCCAACACTAATCTCACTGAAAGACAGATACTGGCAACATTTCTTAGTCATCTGTTCCTGACGCTCAGGGGAGAACAGCTACACTTCCATTAAGTTTTCAAACAGAAATTGCCTAAAATACATTTCTCTGGTAAAATTTTGGGCATATGCACTGTAAGCTACACTGAGATCTAGCAGGGTGTTGGAGTTTTAAATGTTCATCCCAGTTTAAACCTGGTCCTCTGGATCCAGCCCTCTGTGTAGGGGTGAAAGGTGATGGTTTGATGTGTGTGGAACCAAAGATCTGTTCGTGAAGCAGTTCTGGCAGGACCAGACTGATGTCCTTATCCCCTTATACCCCTGGATTAATTTTAAGGGCAGAGGAGGAGGTCCCTAGGGATGTCCTCTGCATCTTCAGGTTTACAGGCAGCTTTCTGTCATCTGCTTTTGGAAGATCAGATGGAGGCATAAAAAGAAGAGCAATGGCACAGGTTTCACTTATGTGCCACCAGAAGGGAAAGGCAGCATATTGAATTCCTTCTGCTGCAGATCTCTCACACAGCAGCTTCTGCAGGCTCCAGCCTGGATGCTGCTCCTTGTCCACCCCAGTTCTGCATCAGCTGCACCCATTCTGTCAAACTGGAAGCCTGCAATTCCGTGTTCCCACAGGATGACCCCATGTTGGCTGTTTGCTTTCATGGTGCCTCAAATTGTAGGGAAGGGCTCCACAGTTTGGCACTTTTACTGCTGGCCAAAACATTCATGAGACAATTAAAGCGAAGCAATAGCTGAAGGAGAGCCAAGCATTTCTGGGGCTGAAAAAAGCTTCAAGTTGCAAAGTGAAAAAGCCCACAGCAACCAGAACTTGCCCCTCCAATCCTGCACCTTCCCACATCCCTGCCAACACATACAGCAAGGAGTTTTGGAGGAAGTATAAGCGCTTCTAATTTATGGCATAAGTCAACAACTCTTCATAGGTGAAGTCTCTTAATTTTTTACAGAAATCTAAAAAAGGATTATCTTGAATTTGTGATGTGTAGACAATTCAGACATGCATATTTTTATTTGTAGCTTTGGTAAGTGTACACATGTCTATGGAATTTCAGATTAATGAGCTTCATTTAACCTAATCTCTTAAATTTTGAGGCATGGGCATTTTGGTTTTGCAAACTCCCAGAATCAGATTCAGGTCCAAAAACTTTGTTTAATAACTACTTAAAAATAAAGTTTTTTGCAAATTCAGGAGTCAATTTCATTCTTACCAGCAGACATCGTGATTGAGGGGTTTTTTAGCTTCCTGATTTTCCCTTGGGAGATCTTTGTTGCTAGAGAGGAAGACCCTCCTTGTGTGCACATAGCAGCTCACCTGGGTGAGCTGGCCCCAGGAGTGGGCTCATCAGGGTGGGCAGCAGTGCCCTGTGCAGCCTTCCCAGCCTTCTCCTCTGGTGTGGTGCACCCTGCTCATCCCAGTGTGCTGCAAGGGTGGCAGAGGAGATAAGGAACAGGGGGTGCCTTCCAGGAGCCCAGGGCTGAGCATGCAGCTGAAACCCAGAAAGATGATTTTCATGGTTTTCACACCAGCATCAGCTGCTTGAGTTTTGCTGGGTTTGAAAGGAAATGTTCTCTAATTGCTGACTCCTCCATGAGAGGTTAATACAGGTTTTTCTTTGTACTGAAACAACTGGTACCAGCTATGAGCACTCCCCATTCTTGAGCAATGGTTTTACAAGCTTGCTGAAGCTCTTTAGTCTCTATCTCAAACCAGCCCCAAGTGCAGTACCACTGTTTTCCTTGCAGAGCTTTAACTGGTGAACTGGAAAAGCCTTTTGGTTTTGTCCCTTCCTCAACTTCCTGACATGGATTATATGAATTATTGCCCCAAAGTTTGGGGTTTTCTAATGGAGAATAATCCAAAGGCCTTCATCTCTAAAACTTCTTGGTATGAACTACATCTTTAATCCTTAGTTTACTACCCAGATTCCTTTTGCAGTCTGATCCTACTGGCAGTGAGTTGCCAGGCATGAGGAAGAGCTTACAGTTTCTCTAATAGATATTTTTCTGAGAAGAAGCTAGTAAAAAAGATTCTGCTTAATGAATTGCTTTGCCTCTTATGTAATAACATATTTATGTTGTTATGAAGCTTGCAGTGAAGCTGCATCTGATAAGAGTGATAGGTTTCCAGTTTGATCTTATTTTAGATTGCAGCAAACTGAGGATAAAAAGACTCTTTGTTCCAAAAAGAAAAAACAGAACCAAACATCTGGTGAGAAGCTGATGTGCTCAGGACAACTCTGAAAGAGGTTGATAGTGATAGATTGCGACACCCAACTTCAGTAGGTCCCCACAAGTGTTATGTGAAAAGACAAGATAATTCTTCCCTTGTCTAAGATTCATTTTAAAAGTTTTCTGTTTTTCAGGGAAAGGGAGAGGGAAGAGTGTAACAGTGCGCTCCCTGTGTGTTTCTCCATGATTCTTGCAAGCGGTCTAGTTTGGACTGAAGGCTTCTTTCAGGATTGATTTACTTGGAGAGTGTTAATTGTAGAGCATGTCCTAACTCCCAGTGGGAGCCTTTCATAATGGATCATCTCCTGTAGCAGTCCTGCTCAGAACACCCCCACTGTGTGTCCACTGTGTCCATCTGGGATGTGTTGGATTCAGTGTGTTCAGTCAGTTCTGCTAGCTGGAGATCTTTCACTGCTTGTGGTACGTGTGGATTTGGCCCTTGTTCTTTCATTCCTCTCTCAACCACTGAAAAAGATATTTTCTGCTGCAAATTATAAAGCATTTCCTACTCTGTCCTTAAATACAGGCTTGGATCGTTTCACCCTGTGCTGATTCCTGCTGTGTGTGCACAGCTCAGAGGCAGAGTCAGGCCCATGTAGCTAAAGGCAGGTCCTGAGAGAAACTGGGGCAGCAGAGTGATGGGAAGGGGTATTCTGTTTCATTCAGAAAGACACTCCCAAAACCCAAAGGAGCAATGCGTGGGTGAAGTGCTTTCATGCAGAGCTTTTCACTAAGAGTCAAGTCTGTTGTCAGCGCTTGTGACATTTTCTCTGTTCCCTTCCTCTGGGCAGTTTGCCACTGTAACATACACAGATGACATTAGGATTTTCAGACTGTCGTTTCTGAAGGCACTCTGATCTAATCTGTACTTAGTATTTTTCCAGGACATGGAGGTGGCTCTTTCTCCTCTGTTAATTAACTTTTTTTTGCCCATGTTTGCCTGTCTTATAAATTCCTCTGACATCAGGGTCTAGGATTAAACAAATTGATACCACACTTCCAGTGTGTGTGAGCTTGACACTGAGCTGACAGCCTCAGAGCCTGAAGTATTTTGACACATGAACAGAGCAAATACAGAGGGAAGTGCTGTTCAGCCTCCTCCACATGCTCCTGCCAGGCTCCCTGCTTGAGCAGCCTCTGTCAGTACTAATGGGGCAGTCCCAAAGTCCTCCCACCCATCAGTGGGTTCTGCTCGAGGTGCCAGTTGTGACATTTCTCACAAGTACCTGTATTTATTCACTGTGTCAGGTTCTCACTGTAATGCAATTACAGAACAGCACTAACCTGGTAGGGAGCCAACTCCATGCAGTAGCCAGATTAAGTTGTCTTATTTGGTTAACAGTATTTTGATAGTTTATTAAATCCTAGTAGGAGCAGAAAGATAAGAGTGGAAAGAACAAATCTTACGGATTATCTTCTCTTGGTTGTTCACTCCTGTTGGTATAATCCTGCTCTGAATGATGAGCTGTGGGAACAAGCCTTTAATGTTTTGCTATTGTCCCATCTTAAACATGTGCATTGCTTTATCAGAATAAGCATATTCTCTGAGTATTCTTTCCAGTTTGCTGTTTTTATCACTGATGTGGAACATGGTGCTTGTTTTCTTTATCTGGAACGAAAACATTAGTTCATCTCAGATAGCACAAGCTATTTGATCAGCCTTCAGATGACAAGGCATTACAAAAGCTGCTGACATGGGACAAATCCAGACCTGTGGTGTGCAGCTTGAAAAGACTTCATGCCCTTGTTTCCAGTCCCCTGAGATAACCAGCTACTCACCCAGCAGCAGCAAAGAGACAGGATTGATTGTGCCAGAGACAAACCCCTCTCTCCTTACTGAGGCAGGAGGCTGCAGGGATGAGCGTGGGGTCACTGATGTGGATGCAGTGGTGAGAGAGAGCCCCTGCCTTCTCTGCAGTCCTGTGTCAGCTGTGACACTGCTCTGTGGTGGCCTTGGGCCTGCTGAGATTAGCCTGGGTCTTGTCATGTAGCAGGAATTGAGGTCCATGAGTGGTTCCTGTGTGGGTGCTGGGAAGCAGACAACTTCCCTGTGTCTGTCCTCTCCACCTTGCCGCATAAGCTCCCAGGCCAGCTCATCCAAGATGTCCCTGAGTCCATGGCAGGGCTTGGTCCCAGCTGCACCCTGCCACCTCTGCTTCTCATCCTGACAGTGCATCTTCCTAGGAAGTGCAGGAAAATAAGGACTTTATTTGAGCACAACTCTTCCTCATAACCATATGCTTCCTCCCGTCACTGTCATATTTTCTGAAAAATCACATTGCCAGGATTCCTTCTCCTGGGAAGTTGAGAACCCTCAGAAAAGAATGAAAACAACAATTATCTGATTGCTTCTCCTGTGTTTGCTGCTTTGGAATGTGGCTTGGACATTGTTTACCAATAGGTGAATGTTTGATTGGTTCCATGTGAATTGTTTTTAATTAATGACCAATCACAGCCAGCTGTGTCGAGACTCTGAGAAGTCCATCACGAGTTTTTATTATTCATTCTTGCTAAGCCTTCTGTCTGTATCCTTCTCTTTCTTTAGTATTGTTTTGGTACAGCATTCTGTAATATCATATCATAACAAATCAGCCTTCTGAGAACTTGGAGTCAGATTCCTCATCTCTCACCTCTTCCTGGGGACCCCACAAACTCAACAGCCCCCTCTTTCTGGGCCAGCCCCCAGCCCTGCCCCACCTTGCTGTCCTCAGCCTGCAGTATCACTGGGACCAGGGAGAACATGGTTCAGTGCATTTTGATCACATACAGTGTTTGCTGTATGATACTTGATATTCAGGCCTGCTGTGACTCCCCTGACATTATATGCAAACTGAAGCCAAAATGATGATACTCTTAATACACAATCAGAAAATAGAAGATACCGTATTTTGCCAACAGCTGACTGCAAATCAAAGAAACAGGCTGCACAGCTAACATCTGCCTTTGCAATATGGGAAAAGATCTGATTGTCACTCTGCATACCAGAGCAGTCTGGTCTCTGGTTCAGTGTGATGGTAGCAGCTACAACAGGGGAGGAGCTCTACAGCTGGGCACCTCACAGGTGTTATGGGATGTAGGTGTTTGGCAGAGCTTGCCAGCATGTGGTTCTCAGTGAAAAGGGCACAAAGAGCTCTTCCTAGGCTGGTCAGCCAGGACTATCTCCTAATCCAAATGTTTTTTGGGTACCCCTGTTTCCCCTTAGGAGTTATCTGAGGCAAGACTGGGATTCAAGGTAGCATCATGGTACTGGTGCTGGCTGTGCTGTCAGCTCCTTATTAGCACGTACCACGTTGTGTTCTCTAAAGATAGATATTTGAAGATGAATGGGGACAGGAGCACCCAAAGCAGGAAAAGCTGGGAGGCATGAGGAAAGGAATTTACTTTCATTGCACTACCTCTTTGCAAGGTATTTTTAACATCTGTACCACCTCCAGGCTCATTTTGCATCAGCTGTAGGCACTCTGACATGTGTTTTTTTTTTAAAAAAAGAGAACCCGTATTCTAAACCAGTGCTTGATCCTCAGTTCCTGGCTGTGATATTCATTAGCCTGGATGGGATTTAGGTGTGAAGAGGGAAAGGCCAGCAGAACAGCAGTGCCTACCAGGGACAGTAGGAGAGGCCTGGAGCTCCTCTGCTGCCAGGTGCTCTCAGGCTGCACCTGGCCAAGGGCTGTGTCCTGGCATCCCTGCCATGCCTGGCATGCCTTGCGCTTGAGCAAACCTGATTGCCTGAGACATGTCCACCCAGAAACCCCCCAAGAGGGAGCTTGGGCTGGAGTTGTTCCTGGCATGGGGGACTGGACTGAGACTAGGAGCATGAAGTGAGCTGTTGGAACAGTTTGGAGAGCGAGTGGGAGGAGGGTTACAAATATGAAGGAAGAATTATGATGGATTTATCACAGCCTGAAATAAATTAACCTCTGGGAGGAATGATTTTGTAATAATTTGCATTTAGATACTCTGACACAGCTACATAACCCCAAACCTTCTGCAAACATTGTAATTAATTCGATCTCCAACATCCTGTGAGAGGGAGAGAAATAGCACCATTTACATGGTGAAAGGAGCCAAGGACTCTTCTCTCAGTATTGCATTTTACACCCCTGGGACTGCCCTTCTGTCTTGTTTCCAGAGCCTCCTGGTGGGGTGAAAGGCAGGAGCAGTGAACAGCTGGAGAGCTTTCCTGGGCACAGCTAGCTGAGCTCCTGGGTGTTACAGCGCACAGCCCGTGGCAGGGAGCCCATTGGCAGGGCAGAGAGGCTGGGGCACACGGCAGAAGGAGCAGGGAGCTGAGCCCTGTCAGAGCTGAGCCCTGTCTCAGCTCCTGGTAGTGGTGGCTGTGGGCTGGGCTATTCCCCTGCAGGGACCCTGGGCCTAACTCCATCCCTGAGCGGAAAGTGGTCAAGTGATTTAATATTCAGCACTGTGAAGTGCAGTAATGAATTTGATAGCCAAAATGATCTGCTAACCCAGCCAGCTTGAGAGGGTGTTTCAAGGACAATCCAAGCCTGTAGCTATGCAGTGGGATATTCTCTTGTCATCAGCCTCCTGCCTATTCTTTTCCATTCCAGGACAGTTAATCATAAATGAGATACTTGCTTGATGCTGTTTTCCTGCCTGTTCTACCCTTTTTCTGTATCCAAGGGACTGTGCAGTGGGTGGGTTACATCCCACCCCGGCTTCAGTGGCTTTTGCAGGACAGCTGGCTCTTCCAGAGAGACCCACATTGAACCTCACACTGTGACTCTGGAAGGCTTGGGCAAGCTGACTGCTTTCAGACCATTTCAAGGTGCATCTTCTCTTACTTATAGATGTGTTGTGTAAATCCAGGGTTCTCTGGGTGTGACCCAGACCTGGCCTTGGTTGCTGGAAGCGTATCCATCATCCTCCAGGAGATTTGAGCAGCCCTCCCTTTGCTGCCAGTTTGTTTTAGCCATGCCTGTCTGCTTTCTGCAAAGCTCTTGCAGGGGTGGGAGCACGTGCTGTCAAACAAGTGTCCAGCTGCACTCGGGGAGAACTTGTGTGGCACAGCAGCAGGCAGAGGACACACCCTGTATCGTGGACATTTGCTCCTTGTAAAACACCTCTGGCTCTCTGTAGTTATCTGGAGATATCTCCTGCCAAGTGAACCCAAAGATATTTATAGTGCAAGCTTCAGCAATAGGACAAAGGCAGGTTGGCAAACAAAGGGACTTTGAAATATAAGGAGAACCAAAATATGCTCTGGAGCACATTTATTTTGGAATCAATAGAAAAAGGTTAAATAATAATAGTGAACGTTTCCAGGGTGGGTCACGTTAAAAAGCAAAGAAAGCAAAGCATGTTCACAGTGCTGTAAGGCTGTTCTGTGTGTGCTGAGTTTGAGTTACAGAGATAAATGATAAAAACTTTGCTTCCCACTGAGATAGAGTGTGGTGGTGCTGAGCACCACACAACACCTGCTGAGTACCTCACAAACACCTGCAGAAAGCTAAGATAAATGCTACTTCAAAAGGGATTGAAACTGCTCGGAGCTCGAGAATGGAAACAATTCTATATTCAATTCACAAAGTTGTGTAAAATTAGCCAATTTCAGCTATGGGTGTGATTTCGCCCTGCTTTCTGCCTGTGTTTCCCCAGTCCCCCTGGGTTGTGTGGAGGCTGTGGTGTCGCAGCGGGGTCGGGGCCATCCTGCTCAGACACGCTGTGCCTCGCCCGGGCTGGGAGCTCACAGAGCGCTGTCTGGACCGGTCCCAGTTCAATTAGCACAGCTCTCCCGCTGCTGCTCCTCAGGGAGCTCAGGCACGGGGCTCTTCCTCCCCTCCTCTCCTCCTGGGGACAATCCCCACACCTTCCCCTTGGTTTCTGTGGCCTGTGCAGGGAGCCTGCCTCAAGGGCAGCTTTGGTGAACACGTGGTGTCTCCTTGCAGGGACGTCCATGTTTGCTCTCCCAGTTTCAGGGACACCTCCTGCCTGAATCCTGCTGGCAGCAGGCTGGGAGATCAGGGATCCCCAGGGTTCCCACTGATTTGACTCAGTTTCCCAAAACAGGGCGTTTGTACAGGGGCTGTTGGAGGCTTTGTCTGAGCCTGCCAGCACTGGCGGGTAATGGCGCCCAGAGGAAATGGCGGCAGTGCTGCTGTTGTGGAGTGCGAGGCCTCTGAGCATGGCCAGGACTTCACCAACAAAATTCACCATCAACTGGTGAATTCACCATCATCTGAGGAGGTAAAGGCACTTCTGGAAACCGCTGGGATCCCCTGGGATCCATTTCTTTGTTGATTGGCTTCTCAGAGAGGCCAGGCCTTGTAAAGGCCTCGCTTTTTCCTGAGGGCATCGAGGCCTTCATGGACGGATGCGTCCCACAGTAAAACTGCTGTGCACAAAACTTCCGTCCTTGCCAGAAATCCTGTGGCAGCAGAAATGGGATGGAAAAGGCCAGACAAGAAAAAAGTTTTTATAATTTGCTGTGACAGGAATCAAAGCCATGTCTTGTCAAAAAATTCCAGCTCCCTTTTCCTGCCTGTCTGTCACATGTCAGCAGCCCTGACACTGTACAGATAAATGCATCTCTACAGAAGGGAGCCCAGGGAAAGGCTTGGAACAATCCAGTGAGGGAAGGAGAGGCTCAGGCAAGCCCTGGAACTGAGCTTGCATTTGGTGTGGCAGCCATGGAGCCACATGATATTTATATTTGACTCTTGAGGTTTTACACTGAAGCAAGTTTCTGCTTTTCCTGCTGCTTTGGGCTCTGGTGGGGCAGAGAGTGGGTCTCAAGGGAGATGGGCAGCCCCAGGACACATCACCCTGACACTCCTCTCAGCTGGCAGCACAACACAAGGCTGGAGATGGGAGTTTCTCTCCTACAGAAGCTGGTGAGCAGCAATTCCTGTCACATAGACAGGAGGACTGGCAGTGCAGATGCCCATGGTAACCTGTTTGCCAAGGGCAGGCTCACCCCACACCCTGCAGAGGTTGCTCAAGGGTCATCTGTGAGCAGGACTGCAAGGGCCAGCAAAATAGAAACTCATCCTGAATGGCTTCTGCCTAAAATACATCAACTACAGAACACTCCAGTTGGTCTAAGGCTGCTAATGAGGTAACTTTCACAAGGGTAGGACGCATACCCAGTTTCAGAGACCCTTTACCACCCATTTTCTAAGAGCTTTACTCTGGAAATAGCTAAGGACTTTAATGGGAAGCTCTGGAGCCTGTGCAGGTTCAGGATTTGAAGCTGTTTAGACACACAAGATAAAATTTTAAAGATGTTTAGGTTCTACTGTGACATTAAGACATCAGTCCTGTAAAAGTGCCAGCAAAATCACTGGCAATCCCAATCAAATTATCTTAAACATGGTAACTGCTTGGTAATTGGTTTGTCTCAGGACATGCTTGGAACAAGAGGGATATTTTATTGATTTTTTTTAAAATAAATGTTTGATTTCATTCAAATTAATTCTTATTGCTTGGGTAAGAAGAAACATAGGGTGTGTTTGCAGGTGGATGTGTCTTTGTGAGGACTCATAAGAACTTGAGCAATTATTTTTAAAATATTGCTGACTTTGCCTATGCAAGCACGCACTTCACCACAGTGAAGAAATTGCAGAGGGCAGGAGAAGCTCCATACTGGAGAATTTTTCAATTTGACTTCTGAGTCCTCTTACCTTTTCTGTCTTCCTTATAGCAAAGGGTGATTTTCAATCAGTGATTGTCAGAACAACCTTTTTTAGGGTGATCTTGTCTCCTTCCAGGAGATAAATTTTTCACTGAAAATTTCAATACATGTGGAGGGGAATTAGCTGCCCAAAGTCCACTGGCATTCATCACATCTCTGTCTCTTGAAAACTTCTCACTAGCCTCACCTCTCTGGTTAAGGAAGTGCCTTCTCAGGCTATATTTGGTAGGGCAGGGAGCACTTTGGAGTTGTTTCTTTTTTCCCTTACAAAGCAGTTTCAAATGGCTGTGCTAATGTACATATTAAGTCTAATGAGTACAGCTGTCATTTAATCAGACTTCTGTGTCTTCTGGGATTCTAGGCAGAGATGGATTCTAGGGCAGACTTTGAGCAGGAGATTTCCCCTTCTCCTTGCTTCAAATACAAATTTTTTTTTTTTCCTTGGTTTTTCTTCCCTCACAGTCAACAGTGAGAAAATTTATACCTGCATTAATACCAACCACTGTGTTAGAGCAGAACTCAAATTAGGTGGTAAATTTGACAGAAAGACCTGATGCTGATCCAGGTTACCAGGGAGCTGAGATATTTTTAAGCTGAAATTGTCCAGCATGAATTCTCCCTTTTCCAGACCTGGCCATTAAACTGCATTTTCTCTCATTTTAGGGGAGCACCTGCGAATCTGCCCACAGGGCTACACCTGCTGCACCAGCGAGATGGAGGAGAACTTTGCAAACAAAAGCCGAAGTGAATTTGAAGCCATGATGAAAGAGGCTGGTCGCTCTGTGCAGGCCACCCTCACAGCACAGCACAGGAGCTTTGACAGTAAGTAAAACCTGCCTGCTTCCTCTGCTCAGGATCCACTCACTGCTCAGTTTTCCAGGCACTGTTGGAGCCAGGAGTTGGTGTTTGACACATTTTTTTCTGCATCTCATCCAACAGTTTGCGTGAAGCATTGAGCTGCTGGAATTGTAGGAATTGTAGGAATTGTACCTCTGGCAGTGTTTCTGTAAAACCAAGGCATTTTGAGATCTCCATTTCAGAGCAGCCACTGGAGGAGGCTGGCAGACACTGGTGTGCCTTGGCACTGACACAGCTGTACAGGCGTGCTGCAATCAGCTCCTACCATAGCACAGTAGCATTTGAGGCAGTGATGGAAAACTTGGCACTGTGCCTTGAACTGTAAGTTGAACAATATTGCAAAGGTGACTGGATAGCCCTCAGTAGGTGGGGAGAGTTTAAGGAGACGTGGATTTTTCTTGCCCTCTCCATGCAGGTTGCAAGTGAAAAGGAGGTTAGTTCGTATTGGATGCTTAGAACTGTCAGTTTCATACAAACATCAGGAAATGTTACAGAGCAGGAAAGCTCTTAGAGACTGTGGTGCATAAGATGTTGTGGAGAAACATTCTCTCCAAAGTCCAGAATCCCCCTAACCTAAGCAAAGGCTAAGGATGGCTCTCCTACTTTTATTGTTCCCTGAAAAATCCATTTTGCAGTGCACAGTAAGCCTGGAGGTCTGAAGGCCACTGTAAATAAATGGTTTGCTGGCAAAATTGAGATGACCTGTGATTCAGAAACTGTATCTGTTATCAGATTTTGAAGAAGGTCAGACACTTCGAATCATGGCCCTCCTAACTTTATCAACAGTCATCATCACATCATCACGGAGTTACTGTGAAAAGGAGTGGGGAAAGAAGCTGTAATAACCAGAAGGGTGGAACTGGAAATTCAAGTAGTAAATAATAGATCTAAAGAAATAAGCCTGACCTTCAGGCTTATAACCAAGATGATGAAGTGCTTTTACACTAAATAGGAAGAAAAGGCAGTGCATCTTAGCAAGAGGCATTGTGTGTGTGGCCAAGGTTGGCCACAGCAAAGGCAGTCCTTTTTAAGCTCAAAATTAATTGATTTTCACCTGCTTTAAAAGGTGACAATCAGGATTTTTAAAAGAGCCTGACAATGGTGGTTGCTCAGACTGATGTCTGAATGGGACCTGACGTAGCTGCTGCTGAGCACAATCCCCAGCCTCTGAAATCCAGCCCTTCACAGGGGTTAGTGCTTGGCACCCTCTCTCTCCACTCCCTGTCACAGCACTGGCTGCTGTATCTGCTCTTTATTTTCACCACAACTGCTCCAAAGAGTTCTGCATCTATCATGTAAGAGAGTGCAAAATTTCATGGAAGTGTTGAGGGTTATACTAATAAGCAGAAATTTCCTAGTGGGGAACTGGTTTAGTCTAAGTGTGATGTTTTGTTGGATTAATAATAATAATAACAGCAGTAAGAGTAACAGTAAGCAAAACAGAGTATATAAAAAGGGGATGCTTGTGTTGTCAGTTAGAGCCATTTGGTTTTATTCCCCAGTATTTTATTTTATTTTGGTTTTATTCCCCAGAATTTTACAAAGATAGAGCCTTATTTCTGTCGTGCATACCCAAATTTCTTTTAAGTATTAAACAAAGTAAATGTTCAATAAGCCAAGTATTACTTTTACAGACCATAATGCACAGATCATTGGTGTTCTGTAGTGGGAACAACCTCACCTGAGCCCACAGGCCAGGAAGATGTCTCCTGCTCCCATTATACCCTTTCTGTGTGCTTAGCTACCCTTGTACTCAATGCAGAGTTCATAATTTATGCCAGACAAGATTTAAAAAATCATCATATTGTGTCTCAGTTTCAAGCATGACTTTACCTTTAAATAGCACTATTAATTTTTCTTTAGCTACTGCACAAAGGCTTTGAAATTGAGGGAGTTCTGGTGATGGGGCAATGGGATCACCTCAGCTCCTGAAACAATGTCACAGAAACTGCCCTAGCTTCCAGGAAAAGTTATTTATCTCACAGTTAACAAGACTTTTTGCAGGTAGTGCTGCTTAGAGCTGTTCAATAAAGGAGCTTTTTTATGTCACATGGGGGAATTCTAGTCTTGCTGGCACTGGATGCCTGATTTTGTTGGGATTTCCTCAGCAGCATCTTGGAGTCCTCACATTAGTGATTTCATTTGGCCTTAGGAGAAGGCAGAGAGGCTCCACTGGATGGGGATGTCCAACCCTTTCTCAAAGTATTTGTAGCCTGGAGATCACATTATTCATGTATTCTCTGCTAGCAGGTGTGGCACACTGAACTTCAGGCCTGGAGCTGTCTTATTTTTGGATTGATCACAGCAAATCTTGTGCCTGTAATCTCACTGCTGATCATGGCAATAGTCTCTACTTGTAAATTCCCCAAGCTCCAGATAGAAAATTGCAAGGCTACAGCAATCTGCCTCTGAAGCAAAGTTCTCCATGCCTGTGGTCAACATTTTGCTTTTGGAGAGTAATTCATCCTTGCAGGCTGTGGTCTGTAAAGCCCTAAATTGTCAGCACGCCTCTGCTCTGAGCTGCAGCTTTGTGTTGTTGCAAGGAATTACAGAGGCTGTGGTTTCAGTCTCCCTGGCTGCTTTTGGGGCAAACATTCTGTGTTGAAGAGCCGAGTGCCCTTTATCTCATACAAAGGACTTTTAGAGAAAATGCACGTGTGACACACAGATGACATGCAATAGGTGTAGCCATATATTCAAAAGTGAGGTGTGTGGAATGGGATCCTACAGTCTGAGTGCTCTCTCTGCACAGCAGAGGATACATGGCTGGAAATGCCCTTCCTCCAGGATCTGCCAGGGCTAAATTTAAACAGCCTATGGTATTGCTTAGCTGCTTACCAGCACATTTGTTGTTTTGCTTTATGTTACTGTAGTTAGCAGAATTTGGAAACATCAGTTGCAAGCTATACATGTGGTCATAGGCTTGCTGTTAACCTTTTAACTGAAAAGGTAGCATTTTGTCTACAACCAATTGGTTTTAATTTCTAAAAAAAGAAAAAGAGCCAGAAGCACAGACCAGGAGTGATGGGAGCATATGCTTTTGATAACTCAATGCTAGGGAGAATGTTGTGGTCAGAGTAGAGGTATTTCATTAGCAGGATTAAAGGCACAAATTCTTTGTTAATTCTGATGGCCCAGGGCTCTTGCTCAGACAGGGAGAGAAATGTAGTTATCTGGGAGTAGAGACCCACTCGAGGCTGCTAGGTTGGTTTTGCTTGGCATTTATTTGCTTGAAATATATATATAGAGAGAGCCTATACTTAGAAAGAAAAACATGAATAATAAAAATAAAAACAAGCTAGGGGTCTTAAAGGGAGCTGGGATACAGCCTCTGTTGAGACTGGTACTAAATACTGTTTTAAAGGTGCTTCCAGCATTGATTGCAGAATGTGCTTCTTTTCAAAATGGTATCTTGTCAGTGAATGGGGAAATTTCAGGATCTATTATCACAAAATTAAATACATTGACAAGGAGCTTTGTCCACACAGTGGTTCAGGATACAGATGGGAGCTGGCTGTGCCCCCTCTGACAGCTGCAGAACAGGACTGGCTCTTCAGTTGTGCTGGGGGAGAGTTACCAACATTGCTCAGGTCTGGGGGAGATTCCTGGAAAATGAGCTTCTTTTGCATATCACACAACTGCATGTCAGTGTTGCTCACAGTATTCAGAATACTGAACTCCTGGCCTTCCCAGTAAAAATTAAACTTCCATAATCTGTACTTCCATAATCTGTTGCAGCAATGAGCCTGGAAAAACTTCTGGACTGTTCAGGAGAGGCTCTAGAAGTGATTTGTGGTGCGTGGTCAGAGCAGTCCCTTCTCAAGGCTGGGCAGTCAGGGGTGGCTGCAGAGGGCTGTAACGAGGGAGCAAGAGCAAGCGGTGCTTGGAGTGACACTGAGCGGCTGCAAGCAGCAAGGAACAAGGCTGTTTTTCTAATCTTTGTGAAAGCTCAGTTGTTGAGAGTATAATCTTTGTCTGTCTATCTGTTTTCTCCCTTTCCCCCACTTAAATCACTTTTTAATAATACTGCAATGTTGCGCCAATCTTTCCTTTTGGTGCACTTAGCAAGCAGTCCCTGTGTGACTGCTGACCTTTAGCTGTGAGCCAGGAAATATGTCCTTTCAGAATTGTTTCATGTTTTCAGGAAATATCAACAAGCCAAAACAAAAAACCTTGGCTTTTAGTCCACACTGCACAGTCTAAAAATGACTTGTAGCTCTCATAAAATCTGTGATTTTTAAGCTGTGACAATCAAATGCAGATTAAAAATTTTGTGTTTTATAACTGGCTGGTCATTGGAAAGCTGATGTCATGTAAAAACTTTCATAATATCCAGTCTTGGTAGCTGAAAACTGCATATGCAGAAACACAGACCATGCAGATAATTAACATTATTTGAGAGTTAGTTTCAGACAGTTAAATATTTCTTATGAAGATGAATCATTGTTTTAAATGTTACAAGGTGGGAAACGTCCTAGAAGCTGTTACACACTGATAGTTAAAATTTTACAGATTTCTAAAGGTCTTTTGTTTAAAGTTCAACTAAATGTGTCTTTGTCAGAGGAACTGAGTTATATAACCCTCAGTACCTACAGCTGCAGCCCCTAAGAGCACTGTTGGAGAGAGGCATACATAAATTATTTTTTTACATTCATATATAGTGTGAATGCTTAAGGAATCTGATCAGGAGGTTGTGGAGTAAGCCCAGCAGGCAGAGCTCTGTTCTGGACTACAAAATCCAGGCCTGAATCTGAATTTGCTGGCATTTTTCAGTTGATTATTGACAACTGAACCAAGCCCTGATGACCTGAAATTTTAAAGTATCTGAATTTGGTGGCCCATGCACCAAAGAGAGATGCAGGACTTCTCTGTGCAGGAAATGATTGACGCAAGACCTGAGCAAGGGTTATCTGGGCCACCAGGGCTGCAGTGCCTGTGTCCCCAAATGTGTTGTCCCAAAATCACTGCTCCACACTTCTCCACACTTGCCGTGTCCTGCTGCCACTGCTCTCGGCCCTGGGTGTTTCATGGAGGCATCACACGGTTTGGTGAGGTGCTGTCTAAAAGGTATTGCTTATTTAGAAACAGGGAAGAAGGGACTGGTTATGCCTTAAAATGTGGAAATGCTGCTGTGTTTAGAAATAAATTCCTTTGTTTCAGAGGTTGTGGAAGGGAGCACTTGTGGAGTGAGCAGAATTGCTCCAGCAGTCGCAGGCTGTGCCCTGTGAGCTGCCTGCCTCCTGCTGCCCCTGGCACCAGCACTGGCTGCTCCCTAGGGCCAGGAATTTGAGTTAGGACTTCAAATGTACTGCTTTTGATCCAGAAACCCCTAATTGCCTAGGAGCACTCTTTCTTGTGGTGACTCCCCAGGCCAGGGCTCTGCCCTGAAATTGTGGCGTGTGGCTCAGCTGGTGGCCTTGGCCACGGGCTCAGCACTGTGGGAGAGCTCTGACCTCTGGAGCATCCTTGGGCAGATGGGAGGCAGCAGGGCTCCCTGCACCCCATGGGACAGCAGGCTCAGCTGTCCCTCTGGATATGTGCTGGGACATGGCCTGGCTTCCACAGCTCACCTGAGCTTTGTCTTTCCTAGCATCAATCTTGCATTGGCTGCCTGCTGTCTCCCAGCTGAACATCTACTATGAAACAGTGCCTGTGCATGGACATTTTTTTCCAAATGGAAAAGAATGAGTGGGCCTAGAACATTTCAGCTCCTGAACAAAAAGCTGGTAGCATCAGGGAGACTGAGTTAGAGGGGGGACTTACGGACAGGAAGATGTTTGATAATTTTTTTCTAGTGGTGTGACAAAGGAAAAGAAACCTGGGAATGAGTGTCTTTCACTGAGTGTTCATCACCTGCACTGCATTTTTCTGACAGGCCAGGGGCAACCTTTTTGGTAAAATTGCACTACTAAAACACCATTGTTTTCTGCCTTTTTCTGCACCATGCTTGGCAGCATCATTCAGAAGAAGCCCATTTGTCCTACAGCTTTACCTCTGGAATGTGTTATCAAAAGGATTTAGAGTCCATCAAAGATGATTCCTCTGGCTCCCATGGACTTCCTTCCCTTAGGGTTGGTCTGAGGATGATACAGACAAAGAGAGCACCTCCTTTAAGCTGAAATAAAAGAAGCAGAGTCTCAGGTGGATCCAGGACAGAGGAACAAATATGGGGGTTCCTTTGGGGTGTCCATAGGAAAAAGGCAGCAAACAGCCATGCTTACTTCCATATCTTGATCCCCCCTAGGAACCACCTTAAAAACAGCCCAGCACAGGACAGGATTGATGCTAGCCAGGCTGTCACTCCCCTGCAGTCAGAGTCCAGAGAAAGGAGATGCTTTCATGTGTGGTGCTGAGCATCTCGTTTGGTATTTATGGGTTCCTGGAATGGGGTGTGGTGTCTGCTGAGGTGCATTCCTGGGCAGACAAGATTAATCCCGACAGGTCTGTGCCTCAGGGAAGCAAACGCTTAAGCTCACCTGTAACAGCTCCAGCACCTGGAGTTCTCTCTCTCCTTACAACCACTTCTCTTCACATATAATCTGGAAGGCTCTGCTCTGTGCTGCAGGGTATATTGCAATGTACGTGCAACACTTTGCTTAACAGATGGCATAGGCACAATATTCTCTTTTATTGAAAGAAAAGAAAACAAAATGCTGGAGCAGCTGGGATGAGAGCACTGCATTGGGATGCCTCCTGCAAGGGCCTGCACACCCTCAGAGATCTTTCATCTTGCAAAAGTCAGGTTAGGTGGGAAAGGTACGTCAGGCATCTCAGTTTCGGCAACTGTCACCATGTTTTGTCACACACTCAGAAAAAGCTGCCTCTGAGTGCTCAGAGAACAGTGAAATGTGCATCTGCTTGGGGGCATAAAAGAAAGCACCTGCTCTTCTGAGATACGGGATAACACAGGCATATTTTGCAAGAAATGAGTGATGCCCAGATAGTAATCTCAGAAGAAGGTGTTGGCAGAGTTTGTTTTAACATTCAGGACACAGTGCATGAATCTCTTTGAAAGCCTCTGATGTCACAGAGCAAGCAGCCAAGCAGCCTAACTTTTATCACAGGTGCTGGTGTTGCCTTCAGTGGCTGCAGAGCCTCACTCCCAGATGGCAGGATGGAAGTCAGGGCAGGGAATGGGAGATGAACCGCTGAGGTTACTCTGCAGAAGAGCCTGAGTCTTGAACCACTTTATGCTCAGCCATTTTCTAGCTGGTTTGCTGGCTTTACATGAAGTAATTGTCACCCTTCATCTTTGTGATGCCCAGTGTTTCTTCTAAGAGGAAAATAATAGGATTTCCTGGGCTGCTTTTATTTTTTATTTATAATGCAAAGAAGTGTAGGTGCTCTGAATCAGCTCTTGAGGGGATATTTTTGCTCCAACTTGATGTTTGACAAGAATTTAGTCTCTGTTCCAAGCCAGGTGCTCTGGATATTTGGGAGCATGGGGGGCTCCAGCAACAAGATGTTGTCCCCACCTAGAGATCAGCAAACACAATGAGCTGGGAAATATGCTACTGAAATATGTGGCATGTCCTGACATAGGAGCTTAGTTATTTTGAGTACTTCAAGGTATCTGTTCTCATTTGAGATGATAAAAGTACTTTGTTCTCTCTCACCAGAAATGCTTGCAGCAAACTGTTGATTATGCTTTATTAATTATTGCCATTGAAGCAGCGTAGAGCCAAGAAGGGCTGTAATGCACTGCAGGGCATCCTGCCTGTCTGAGCCTCAACCTGTGGTCCAAGGACTTTGTTTGAAAACAAAAATAAACAAACATCTGGTTTGGAGAAGTGGATTATGGAGGGAAGAGATGAGTGGAAGGTTATACCATAGGTTTATGCTAGAGATGGGAACAGAGCTCAAGTCCCTGGGTGTTGAGTGAGGTGCAGGAGCACCTCTAGTTCATAAGTCTGTCTAGGTCATAAAACAGTGATCCTCTTTTAGCAAGACAGCAAAAAACATTGTGTCATTCCTTGTCTTACAGGGGTATCAACTCTGTTCTCAGCACCCCAGCCTAAGAGGGAACAGGCACTGCCTCTAAATGCTCTCTGGTCATTGGTATTTGTGGTTTTTCTGTGCAGGGCCCCTTCTGAAATGGAAGTAATGATCCAAATCATGAGGGAGGTCTACAAAGAACTTGTGTAAATGGGGGCAGGTGTATAGGAGTTTTTTGGTGTCAGGTGACCTGTTGTGATTAGAGGAGTTGATCTTGTTTTTGGAGTGTAATGTGAGTACCAGTAATGCCAATAAGAGCTTGAAGGTGATGTCTGCCTATGAAAAACAGGCTGAGAATTGATTGTCTGCAGGGAGACTCAAAGATAATCCTTTTTTGTGGTAAAAAGAAGCTGAATACCTTCACTGATGAACATTTCACCTTTGTATTTACTATAGCTGCTTAAGGATGTAAACTCTTCACTTCTCCCCCCCTTCTTATCCTTATTTTGTTTTCTCTCTTCAGGCCAACACAGCTTCTTGCATTTAAAAGCACAGTTAAAATGGTGTGATATGTGCAGAGCTTTTTCCAGTGCTTCACTTCCTGTCCAGGCAGTGTTGGGGTATCTTGATTGTATTTCTTATATTTTCTGAAATTAACCATGATAGAGGGAAAGAAAACTCTCATTTTACCCAGCAGTTCATAGCTACTTCTCAAGAAACCAGATGGTGTTGCATCATTCTCATTAAACCTCAGACTTGGCCAAGACACCAATGGGCTGAGTTTGTTTCACTGCAAAGAAAAACAGAAATCAGGAAACCCAGCTTCTATCAGGCCTGATACTTACAAAATGTGAGTGCAGCATCAGGTGCTCTGAGGTGGTGGCCCAGGCAGGATTAACAGTGGGTTTTACTTCAGCTTGGTTAGGATCTTTAGGAGAGTACATGGAAAAAAAGATTGAGGGGTTTTAAAGATTTGTCTTTAGTAATACGCCTTCTAATCCACAGCTTTCCCAGCAGGATCTCCCCTTTGCAGGAAGTTGTTTGACATTGCTCAGCAGTGATTCCTGCTGACCAAGGGGTAACATCAGCACACTCTTCACCCCGAGGCTGGAGAGAAACAGTGAGGCTGTTCATTAGTAGAGAAAATAAAAAGGATTCACTTTTTCTCTCTGAAGCACCTTGTTATTGATTACCCACCTTTGTTTTTGCATGTAGTGCTGGAACTCTTGTTTCCCTTTGTCTTAGCTGTATCTCCAAGCTGTACATTTTCACATTATTCACTATATCTGCCTTTTATTTTTCAAAGCAGTACAGTTAAGATTGTGAATCCATTTAAACTCAGTGACTTAGAGATACTGATAAAGGCAGAGGGTCATATAAAGGAATATAAATATATGTATGTCTGTAGATAGATGTGTGCGTTTCAGTTGAAAGGAATTGCTGTGTTCTTTTGTAGGTATTGCTGGGAATGAATATTATAGTATTTTTACATGTTGAGAGGTAATAAGCTTGTTAATTTGACTTTGGAATGCCACAAATATCTAGTTAAATGTGAATGCTAAATTGTGGGTCTCCAGCTGTTCTTAAACAGAAAGGAAGCTCCAGATGAAGGAGACATCAGATACAAAAAAGAGGAGCAACCTTACTGTGAGTATGGAGGGGATTCAATTTTTGGTTTTCACTTCCAGTAGGGTTTAGCAAGAAATGCAGCCCGTGATGACTGTCTCTGCTCTGCAGGATCCCAGGCTGTGTGGCAATGATAAAATAAACAAACCCCAGCACTCCCAACCTCCCTCCCAAAACCTGAGACAGCTGTGAGCTGGGGATCAGCCTGTGGGTTAATCAAGGCTTGGGGAAATATGTTTGTTACAATTTGAGTATTGAGTTTGGATTCAGCTTTTAGTGTTCTGGAGATAATTGAGCAGCTTCCTACAGCCCCAGCAGTAGAGCAATTCCCTTGTAAAATGCAGCCTTGTTTTAATGCTGCTAAAAATGAATCAATTAGTCCTCAAGGAATAATGAATGCCAATAAAAGTATTGTGTGGCAGCATGTAGTAAACTTCTTGTGGAGGAAATGGCTGGAATTGACTTTTGTGAGAGCAGGATTTCAGCTCTCTTCTGATGCACCCATCCATGCCTGTGGCTCTGCTCCTGCCCTCCAGGTCATTAAGAAAGGCAAGGGCTTAGGTGGAAATAACCAAGAATAATGGATAGCCTCAATTTGCTGGCCTTGTGCTTTATTTGTGACATCTGAGGGCAAAGTGGAGCATCCTGTTGGTCATGGTGCACTGTAAATAAGGACTTGTCTGTGTCTGCTCTCCAGTTCTGGCTCACAGGTAATAATCAGAGAGGTAGGGCTCCTCCTCCTCTGGTGCTGACTGCTTTGGCTGGAGCAGGGGCTGATCCTCCTCCTTCACACCTGCAGGTGAACAGCAAAGCTGTGTAGTTGGCTGTACCCATGACAAATACAACCAGTATTTTACATGTCAGCCTGCACTTGCTGCAGCTCTGAAAAAACACGGCTGAGTTTTGTCCAGCTTGAGGAGCTCTTTGAAAGCAACATGACCTTGTTTCTGCAGGATTTGGCATTCTCTGCCTTTTGTGTCTGCCATGCAGCTCTCAGTCAGGTTGGAGAGGACAAGGCTGAGCTAAGGCAGCCCAGCTTTCCTCTCATCCCCTCGCTGTGTGGAGCTCACTGCAGGTCACAGTGAAGCCCATCCCAGTGGTGCCTCTGCCTTCCTGGTGCTGCCTGACTGTCACCACCAGGCCCCTGAACTGCTGCACAGCTCAGCTTCTGTTTGATTATATGAAACACTAATCAGTAGATAAGAAATAATAAATATTTTTATGTTTCCATACTCCATATCAAGAAAGCCAGAAGGCAAAACACAAGAACTGAGATTTTTTTTTTTTTTGCAGTTTAATTTGTGCCTCCCTCTCTGGCACAAATAAACTATTGATATTTACTCTTCATTGATGTGGTCCTATGCTGTTTTTTTTCCCTCACAGGCCCCTTGCCTCTTGCAGGACACATGAGAGATGATGTCTGCTGAATCATCACCATTCATTGGGTAGCATGGTGCATTATTTACTGTACATCAGCCAAATCCTACACTCAGACATAATTATTAATTTCCTCATAGGCTAATTAAAGATCATATCATAAAGCATGTGCATCAGGAAGCTGAATTAAGGTTTCACCAGCAGTTTGAATTTTCTCAGATCCCTCAGTATGGGGGTGTTTGGCTTTGCAGTTATAAGGCAGCCTTGACTGGAGTCTTTAAAATCTAATGTAAGGCCCCCTTTGCAGCAGGAGGTGCCATCACTGCCCACTCCAGCATGCCAGGGCCCAGCAGCTTCTGGGGAAAAGCAAAGCAAGGACAGCTGGTCCTGTTGTAAAGCACCAACTCCTTTCCTTAACCTCAGCCTCACACAAGTAACGTTGTTTTTGGCTGATCTTCTTCTCTAAAATTCATCTCAAAGCAGATTCCCAGCATGAAAGGTTGGTGTAAGATGTGCCAGGTAGGTTTGTTGTGAGGTGTATAATTACACTGGGAGCTTTTCAGTCTGCTCATCTGGAATTTGCATCGAGTATGATTAGTTAAGTGGAGACCTCTTTATTTGATTACCTCTTTTTTGTTGTTGTCTAAAAGAGAAAATGACACAGTTAGGCAGGAAAAGCTTTAGAGAGGGCTGATCTCTTTATTATATGTTTCTTTGGTGTTTGGCACAGTGTGGTTGAGAGCTTCCAGTTCTATAATAACAGTTATAATGAATGTGCATTGCCAGTGAAATTGTACTTCAAACATCACAGGTGAACTGATACAGACTCAAACTGTTACCTAAGAAGAAAATAGGTTTTCTTTGTTGTTGCCTTTAGACTGTGATAAGCGTTTCAGCTGGAGAAGGAACAAGTACTTTTTTACATTTTTAAAGTTAATGCACAGAAAGTCTTCACTTGATTAGCAGAGGTCCTGCGTAGGATGGCTGTTTCATTGCTAAGAGTTGAAGTGAGCTATAAATATATTTTATGCCCTTGTACAAGTTCAGAGGACCATGAAATATAATTAAAAGATTCTGGGCACTGCACGCATAGGAGCAACATAGGAAATAAACGTTTGACCTTTCTTACCTTTGGTCACCAGTAAGCAATTGCTCTCTGTGCTTCTTGCCTGCATTACTGTTTTGGCTTAAATACAAGATTCAGATGCCTACTGAAAATGTTGAGTGAACATTCACAATTCAGTAGTTCTTCTGTCTGGATTTTTCTCTTCTCTGGAAGGTGCAGTGAAAAATGCCAAGCTATTAGAAGCTAACAATTACTTTTAATTATGCAGACCGGCTTTGGCTATGAATGAGAAAGTGATTTGGAGTCTATTGTTATTTCCTTTAATCTCTAAAAACAAAACAAGAAATGCTAATCAAGACATTTTATACAACTGAAGCAGTGTGTCTGAAGCAGTTCTATTCCTAGCCAAGGGAAACTCCTTATATATGTATCATACCAGAGTAGGATCTGCCTGTGGATTAACATCCCTGAAGATTTACTAGGAAGCTGACTCACCAAACAGACTTCTCTGTAAAACTGAGCCAAGTTTTGACACTGAATAAGTTGATGTAACTGGGTTAGGACATGGCCCAGTGATTTTCAGGTTTCCACTGGGGAATACAGCTGTGACAGACTCATTCTGAAAGAAACCCATAAAATTAAATACAAAGTAACAAATATAAATTTTATCTCTTGGGGCCAAAGGAAATAGAACAAGTCCTCGTCTGCTGTGTGTAAAACAGAGGAAGAAGCCAGTGGCTGTCGAGCTAAGGGAAATGAGTTTACAGGATCTGATTATCTGTTATTTGAGTCTGGAGTCACTGAGCTGGGAGCCAGCCTCTTGGACTCAGCCCTGCTGTGCCATAGCTGCATGCCACAGTCTCCTGAGCTCTGTGGGATCATCCTCTTGGCTTATCCCTAGTGCTGGTGGTGCTGGCTCAGAGCTGGGAGCCCTTTGGTCAGTAATGCTGCCATCAGTAATGCTCCTGGAGGAGCTGGCAGTGTCTGTGGCAGCAGTTTGAAACACTTTTGCTGGAGGTGTCCATGGTACACTGTCATTAGGCACCTGCTTCAGGCATCTTCAAAGGGAAGGGAGGAGGCAGCCAGCATGAAATGTCAAAGCTTGCTGTAAGCCTGCCCTCACCACCCAGGTAAGAGCAGCCTCAGGGAGCGTGCCCAGGTAAAGTAAGGGTGGAATGAGTCACCCTGAGAAATCAGCTCATCCAACCCAAGTGCTGAGTGAAGAGCAGCAGCAGAAGTACAGCTGTGGGAATAGATGTCTTTATTACAGCAGGGGTAAGCCCTGAGCAAGCCTTTCTAAAGAATGGCTCTGTGTAAGGCCTCTAAGTGCCTGCAGTGCTGGGGAGCAGAGACCCTGGTTGCCCATGCTCTGGGTTCCACAGGGGAGCTGGTGGGCACAGGGATGAGGAGGAGGCACTTATCTCATCCTGCACTGAAGGGCACAGCCTTTTACATCCCTCTCAGGGGATCTCTGACTTCTCTCTGCAACAGGCAGAGATTGACACCACCAAAAAAAATGCCATTGATGCAAACTGGCCTTTCCTCACAGCAGCTCCTTCCCTGGTGTCTCTGCTCTTCATTGCAGGATGAATAGACACACTCCTAGTCCCTTGGCCCTTCTTATGGAGTGTAAAGCCTCCCTTCTGTTTAAATAAACATGCACATGGCATCTGTTTAAATAAACATGCACATGGCAAGGATCTGACACAGAGACTGTTGAAGTTGCTGGAGGGGCACTTCCATGGCCACTAAAGGGGACCCCATAGGGATATGGTGTAAAACCACCTTGAGACTCAGGTGAGAAAAAGCTGGAGAGCCTGAGTTTAACCAGGCTGTCCCTCCTGAGTGCAAGGGCTGAGAATTTTGCTGCTGTGCAGGATCCACATTTGCAGAACAGAAATAATCTCTGCAGAAGGTGACCCGGCTTGGAAGATGGAGGAACCTTATCACCCAGAGAATATATAAATAATGGGTAAGCAGTAACTTGCATACCCTCCATTCAGGCACGTTCCTGAGCACAGAAGAGGGAGATTTGGGCAGACGGCAATCAAGAGAAAACAGCCTGATCAGCAGCAGTCATGTTTGAGCATCTTGGGGATAGAATGGGATATAGAGGCAAAGAGGGAATAGGGATATTTCTTACAACATGGAAAACACATTTGACGGAGCTAGGAGTGAACACTGTCAGCAGACACAGTTTAAGTTTAGTCTTTTTCCATTAAAAAAAAGTATGATGGGTAATTTTCATTAAAAGGACTGTAAAGATTGGAATCTCTGCTGTCATAAAACTTACAGGTCTCTGTAGAGCAATATATTTTAAAAAGGCAGGCACTTGAGAGAGCAGGTGATGCTACACAAACCACAGACCACAGCCGGGATAAAATACTTCCCAATCATACCTGAGTGATGGGGACACAGCACCATGACTGCATGCTTCCACCTTGGGAACTGGGCTGTGAGATATTTGTTGTGTTCTGTACCAGAAGCTTCCCAAGCAACCCGGGGAGGAAGCGGCCACCAACAGCACAGTTAAATCTTCTCAGGCCTCTTCTGCAGTCATAGCACTGCAGTAAATCTTGATAATTATTTCTCTGGAGTTTTGTCCTCTTTGTATATAAGGCCAGACATTTATCTGTAGAGTTTCACATTTAGGGTGTTTTGTAGTGATGGTAAACTGAAAATAGAGTACATATTCTCCATAATTCCAGAGAGTCACAATGAACTGAAACAATTTGGAACCTGAAATCAGGTACTGTGAGTTCTTTTTCTTCCGATAACAGAAATTCACTGTGTCAAGTTGAGCTGATAAAATACTTCCATTTCAGATTGCTGCAAACAGGCAGTTTGGGCAAGGAAGCAGTTTGAACTCCTTTGAACTATTAGGAACAGAATTAGTTTTCAGCATGGTCAGATTAGCAAAACCAGTATCTAAGGACCAATTTCTAATTTCTTATTTAAAGTAATTGCTGATCTGCTGAATGAGACCTGTGTTCATACTCTGAGGGACTGCAGTTGTGGCCATGCCAGCATGTTAACATCTAAGGCAAAGTGAACAGTGCAAGCCCCAAAACACAATATAATCCTTCATGGAGGCAGTTCTCACCTTTATTCCTAAAGGAGTTCTCAGCTTCATCATTCCCCGCCTCACTGCACATGGCTGTTGTGTTTCTTAGCTTTATACAGAATCTCCTATTTTTCACATTCTAGACCACTTCAAGTTGATACCAAAATCCACCTAAAGTATTAATTTGAGACTGGAAATGGATAGTATGGTTTTTCTCAGCTTCCACTTTAGGGAATTTAAGTGGTCAATTTTCAGGCAAAATTCTGTGCCTTTAAAGTAACAAGCATCAAAGACTGTTTTTAAGATGCTGAAAGACATTGAAAATGTTCAGGTAGTTAGCTTTGGATGATTTAATACTTGGCTTAATTTAAATCCTGGAGAGATTGAACTAACGCATATCTTAAGAAGTAATTGCTTTGAGCAAGTGAAAAATATCATCTCTTCTTTATTCAAAGGAGTGTGTCTGTGGCAATTAGGATGGAACATTACTTCGGGCTTACTGTGGACTGCTGAGTGACCATGGGGGAAAAATCACATCTTTCTGTGGTCACAGTTAGAAAAAAGTACCCACTTGTGTTATCCTGATGAATCTTTGGCCACCAAAGGTCATTGTGGCATTGCATCAGGAGGCCAAGGTGCTCATGGTGACACCCCCAAGGCAAGAAGCTCAGGAAGCTGCATGTGTGACCACCCAAAGGTGCCCATGGAAAGCCCAGCTTTGACACAGTGAGGCTTGTTTCATTATGAAAATTGTGTACTATTACCTTGTCTTAGACTGGTTTGCTGTTTGCTTTTGGGAAATTTGACTCTACCCATGTCTGGAACCACACTATATTTAGACAAATTCCCAGGTGTGGAGGACAGGAGCTACACTGCTCCTGTTGTGCCATGTGGGTAAGTGGCTGATGTGTTTTGTGTGTCTGCTGCTCAGAGCAGGGCAGGGAACTGGTGGAATCCCCCAGGAATGATGGAAATTTCCTTTGTAAGTGTCCGTGCTGGTGAGGAGGGGGTGTACAGACACTGCACACTGCCCAGCCCTCACCTCTGCACACTCTGCTTTGCAGGAACAAATGCAGAAGAACAGGTGCTTCTGCAGAGCAAAGTCAGGGGCAGAGGGCAATAAAAGTCAGTTTGCTGTTCTGTAGGGAAAGAATCCAGGAGTGCTGAGCAAAATAGGAGATATGGTAGTTACTTTGGCAGTTTTATGTAGAGCATTGTGAGAGAAAACTGAGCTGGAGTAAAGCAGAACACACCAAAGTGCTTTGACAGCCTGTGTATGCCAACAGTGCTGAAAGCTTTTCAGTTATTCACAGACAGAGGAGAGCAGGGATGAGGTTTTACCTTACCTAATACATTCACTGTTGTGCAACATAAGACTAAATCAAAAAGGGAAAGCTGGTCCAGAAATGGGCCCCCCAGCCTAGCTAGTGAGACTCTTAGGAGTGGTTCCCTGCTTCATTTAAGATGTCCTTTGTGATTTTAGGGACACGGTGGAGGCTCTGAGCCAGAAAAGCCATGGGGCAACTAATCCCATTTATCTCAATGGCAGGTCCCTAAATATCTCTGATGTTCTGAACCTGAGACTGTAATAGGAGTTTCCCAGCTCCCACAGGTATTACAAAGATAGATAGACTAAGGAGGTGCTCACATCCTTGAGTAACAACAGCTATGTAAGTGCTTTGAATGCACTTTATTATGCACAGAATGAGTAGGCTAGAGGAAAGATTATGTTATGTGTTAAAAACAGTTTGGCTTTATTAAAGAGGAGCAGTTGAGAACTAAGCAATACCCTGGAGAAATCATTTTTGTAGACAAATCTTTACCTTGTCTTTTTTCACTCTCATTCCTCTTATTCCAAAATGAAGTGACTTCCTTTTCAGAAAGCCCTGAACCCAGAAATTAGACTAAAAACTTGCTGCACATAATGAAGGAGATACCAAAGTACATCATCATAACTCTGAGAGGTAATTTCCAGAGCTAGATGGCCCTACATTTGCAAATGTTCATCCATCAAAGCCATTCACTTTCTGCACTTCCCAGGATTTTCTGGGTTACTGGAACTTTACAGCACATCAATTGGTTCTACTCTGCCTAATTCCAGGGCAGGGTAACGGAGCTGATGTTCTCCAGTGTCATTGCTCAGTGCTCTGCACTCCCACCAAAATCAATGGACGTTTGAAGGAGGCTCAGGATGGCCCAAGGTAGGTGTAAGGACCATTAAAAGATGTTTCCTAGGCTTTGAAGTGCTTGCAGTGATGGTGTTTTGAAATGGATTTCTCCTGACATGAGCATGCTGGGAAGATGAAACTGTGAGTTGCTAGGAAATACAGCATTCTGTGTGCCTAGCATTTTAAAGTTATTTTGGGTTTAAAAAACGACAGATTTACACATTAGGAAGGAAGCTGTACACAGCCAGGCCTCTTTACGTAGCAGTGCTTCATGGGACAAATCTCTGACTTGTTTCCATGTACTCTGAGAAATAATAAAATGAGGAAGACATGGAATTTAGCATTAATTCTGGAAACAAAACAAGGACTTTAGTATTTTCATGTACATTTACTTTTTGTGGCTCTTGAGCCTGATGGAAATTCTATACAGTTCTATCACACTATTGCCTTATAAAATGGAGTTTTATGCAAAGATTTGCAAAGCTCCCACACCACAGGCTATATAGACTTTTTCTTAATAGATGCAGAAATCAAGCCACAGTGAAGGTGTCAAAAAATAGCCCTTGAAATATTTACTCTTCCAGCTTCGAAAGTAATAACATTTCTACTGCTGCTAAGCCCGAGCCTGGCAAATATTTTCCTGTCATTAAAATAAGCATTTCCCAATGCTATTTCCTTCCTGTCACAGTGAGTATTGGGCTATAATTCTCCCTGCTGCTGCTTTGCTCTGCTCTGGGAGCGGGTGGAGGAGTCTAGACGGGACGTGGTTTTGAAGGCGCGCCCTCAGCCCCGCTGTCCTGGGAGTGGATGGGTTTCTCAGTGCTGCTATCTCTTTCCCTGCTCATTTCAGGTTACATATCTTTGCTTTTGGAAATAGGCTCTTGGAGCCAGTGAGAATAGTTGTGTGCTTGAGGCAAACGAGATTTAACCTTAAAATAAAATAATTGCAAATAGAGGGGTTCAAATGGATGGCTTGGTGGATGGAAGTACTGAGAAGGACCTGCAGCCATTAGTTGCTCACAGATTAGAAATTTTATCCTCTGCAGCCCTCATTGTAATCCCATTTCTTCTTTCACATATTTCAGGAGAGGTACCATTTAGTTTACATTAGCGTGAATGATGAGTGCTAATCTGAGATGACAGAGCAATTTAAAACTGGCAGGAAGTTGCTGAGGTAATATCTAAAATATGAAATGTCTCATTCGTTAGGAGAGGTGAAGATGATGAGCTTAACTGCACCCTCCCTCAAACTGGTTTTATGCCAAGGCTGTAGAGCTGGCTTCAGTTCAGATTAGAGTCAAGGTCCAAATATCACCTTCTTCACAGTAGCTCAGCAAGGTGAGTATGGAACCAGGTGCTGTATATACATGTCAGCAAAAATCAAGCAAAAAAATGTTAATAGGGACTTCAGCCTTTCTTTTCCTAGTGACAGGTAGGATAATTTAGAGTGATCCAAGAAAAATTAGTTCTCTTAAGCAAGGCAGTGTGCTTGCTATCTTCAGAGAAAAGGAATGACAGCTGTCCTTCTCCTTGAAAGCACAAGTGACACTGTGGCACAGCTGGCATAATTCAGATTTTTAGGAGGATGTGCAACTTTTTTCATTACAGGCTCCACTAAATGATCTTGGCCAGAAATGTATGACCAGATGGCATTAGAGCTGCTTTTCCTATAAGATTACAAAGTGCCACTGTTCACAATCTCAGCAGCTGAGAGATTATAACTTGCTAGTGCAGGCGGTCATTGCTTTTTCAAGCTCATTTTCTTGGTGCGTTGGGAGTCTTTAGGTTTTTTGTCATCATACCTTCAACTTAAATATGTCAGGCTTTATTAGCAGCCTGGTTTGGCTCTCAACCCCCACTTTTTCTTTGGTGTGATGTTGTATCCTCATCCTTTACTCTTTCTTGTGCTCCATCTGTGGTCTTTGTCCACGCTGGCTGTGGTCCCTGTCCACAGGATGCTCTTCTGACCTGGGTGTTGGCTTGGGTGAGTGTGTTTAACACCTGAGAAACAGGCTGTGGTGTTCCTGTGGGACAGACATGCTGCTGAAGGGGTAGAAGTGCATTTCTTGCTGTTTTATTCTGGTCTTTGTCCATCTTGGGTGCTAGGGCTGTCAAAGGAGCAGCAACCTGCTCTGGAGCCAGGAGGTGAGCGAGTGGGATTGGGGAGTGTGCTGGGTGAGAGGAGGGGATGCTCGCTAACCCTGGGCATTTTCTGGGCAAGAGGAAGCAGCAGTGGGGAGTGGATCCTGCTGGACATTATTCTTCAGATCATCTTTGATATCAGCTGCTGTTTTAGTAGGGATATGTATCAAATGAGCCCAGTCTAGCCGCATAAGATGTGGATCTCAGTAAGCCCATGGAAGGCAAGGATGAAAAAACTTTACTATTGTAGACTCCCAGCAATGTCCATTTTTTGAAAGTCAGCTCCAGAAGTGTAGCATGATCCCAGAGAATCAAAGAACCTCATGGGTTGAGTGAAGGAGGATCTGTGGATGCAACCCGTCTGTTTGGAGGGATGCCCACTGTCCCTCTGCACTTCCAGTGGCATTCCAAATGACATTTGAGATTTTCTATAGTGGGTGATGCAATTAGTTTGTCTTACAGGTTTGAGAGCATCAGTATTTTGCAAGTGCAGTGTTTGAAAATATCTGCCTTTGCTGGAATCCTTTGAAATGGAAATGATAAACACTTGGTTGCTAGTCCACTAACCTCTTTTTAAGTACAGAACTCACTAAGCCTTAAGAAAATGGTTTTAGAGGATCTGAAATAGGTTTCTCATTAAGCATTCCAAAGAATGCTTTTCAGATATGTATTAAAAGACATCCTCTATCTATATACACATTTATTTATTGCCTGTAATTTTCTCTGCGCCGTAACTCTGCTTGCACAGTGCAGCTGGGCATAAATCTCATTTTTAGGAGCACTGCTCATGTTATGTTTCTTGACTTTCTATAATAGCAAGAAATGGGATGCTTTGAGATAATCTAAACAAAGCTTTGTGCAATATAATAACATCTAGAGGAATGACAAAGAGATCTGTAAAGCTGGGGAACCTAATGACTGAAGGCTGATGGTCACTGTGATGTGAAGGTGACCTGAGCTGGAAATCAGTTGCAGTTGTTGGAGCTCCAGAGCAAGGTGCAAGGATCACAGTGTGAGAAAGGATCAGCTTGGCCAGCATTCAGGGGAAGGTACTGCCCTGTCCAGCCCATGGCTGCCTCTCCTCAACCCTTGTGGTATCAAGGGAAGAACAGGCTGGGTGGAGGAACAGTTCACCAAAGAGGGAGGAGGTCAGTGAGAACAGACTCCGGAGCCTGGCAGAGGCAGGGGGGGCAGGGATGTTGTAGAGGGGTTTAAGAATCTGTTCAGAGATGGATCCAGGAAACCAGCAAGAATGATTGACTCCAGTCACAGCACTGCTGAGTACGTAGGTACTGTAGGGTTAGCACTATTGCATTATAATTGTTATTATTGTTGTTGTTGTTGTTGCTATTATTACTGATATTATTTTTTGCTCTGAGCACTGCTGAGCAGTAACACACTGTATTGTGTTCCAGGCAAAAGGGGAATGCCAGACTCTGAGGGGATCTGGCCCCTGTCTTCACCCATGCTGGCTCTGTGTGTGACCTAAGGCAGATTTTAAGCAGAGAGAAGAAAACCAGCCTTTAAATTTGCAAACAGTGATTAATTCTAGCTGTATTTGAAGTGATTATGGATGGAGAAGGAATCAAAGCTGGGATTAGAGGCTTAGCAAGCATGAGCACATCCTTGGGCAGCTACTGCTCTCTTACAACTCTGTTGCACGTGAATGTCAGTGTGCTGCTGTAACGCCCTTGTCCCAGGTAACCTGCAGAGTCCCAGTGGCTGCACCCAGGAAAAATCATCTTGGTGCTCTGTGGCTGCACGAGTCAGACTTGTTTATTTCCTAATAAGTTTCTGTGTTACATTTTATTATCCTCACCAGGTTAGGCTGGTATTTGCCTGCCGTTGAATGTGAAGGATTGTGATTTCATGCATAGGTGAAATTTCAAAAGGCTAGAAAAGTTCCTTGACAAGGTGACATTTCTTGGCTGTGCCTGTAGTCATGGGCCTGCTGTATCTTTGCAATAATATTTCTTGCATTACCTTTAGAGCTGATCTCTCCAATATTAACTTGGAAAGGTTGTGGCCTCTTTCTCCTGGACTCTCAGTGCCTCTTTCTATTCCAGTGCTGGACTACTGACAAATCACCAGGACAGGCAAGGTCTGTCTCTCAGGACATACCTTGGAGCAGCCTATGTTACTGAAATGCTGTGGCAGTGCTGCCTGGCCAGGGCCATGTGGCTACTGTGTCAGAAAGCACACAAGCCACTTTTGGGGACAGATTTCTGGGTTTGGCACATGGGCATTAATTGTTTCCCAACCCAGTATTTGTTGGGGTGTAGAGGTTTTCAGGCTTCGTTTGCCTCCTACTCTCATCTTAAGAAAATTAATGATTGTCACATTGGTCTTTGTTCTTTGCAAATAGCTCTTTATCAGAAAAGTATTAATAAAAACTTAAAAAGAAGTTTGCTTTGTCAGGTACTTGCCAATAAATGTTGTGTGTATTTATTTTTACATTTGAAGAATATTAGCACTCAGTGTTTCTTTGTACAGCATCTCTCTGAAGTTGGCCTGAACATCTTAAAACATTACTTAAACAGGATCAAGAATCTTGAAAATAAGATTTGTTGTAAGCTTTCTATTGTTGCTTCTCATACCCTTGCATGTCTGTTTTTCAAGCATCACTTTATAATCTGCACTAAGCCCTAAAGGATGCTTAGTTGTTATGGTTTGACTTAATATAATCTAAAAATGGCTAGCAATAAATCCAATCATTTCCATGTGAAGGAAACATGGGATTGGACTGGTGGAACTATTATACCTCACTCAGGGGAAGAGCCAATAAATCCAATATATTTGTTCAACTCCAAAATATCCACCTTAATTTGGTGCAAGGGGGGAAATTAAAAAGCACAAGCCTATATTGTAGGTACGGTACAACAGTCGTGGGAACCATGTCCTGCATTTCTGAGAGTGAGGAAGGCTGAGAGGAGTGGGATTTGATGTGATTAATGCTGTCCCAGGGATGGGGAAAGCTGAAAGGAAGACAGAGCTGTCTCCTGAAGGCTGTTGATCTCTGCTCTGGGCTCCTGGCCAGACTAGCTGTCCGCTGAAATGACTGTAATTTCCTGAATTACACAGAGCCAAACTTCCATTTTTGAAAAGGACAAATTGGGCCATAGGACAATCACTTGTCTTTACAGCTCATGACAAAGTGCTCCCAACTTAGAGGTTGGCCTCACCTTTCCTTGATTTTATAGAGCTCTTATTGGCAAGTACTAGTCTTGTTATGGTTTAATCAATATTAATCTCAGTTGGAAGGATACTTCTGGTTGCTAATTGAGATCAGGTTCAATTCCATCTCGTCATATTTGCTGTATAATTATTATATGCTTTACATCATGTCAAAAGAGCCCTGGCTAATAGCATTGGTATGACATTCCCATATGCCAGCACAATGTACAGCACAGAAAAAGCTTCCATGAGCTTGTTGCTGTCTCTGCTCAGGGTATAATTCTCTGAAGTTCTCCAAACTGTGGAAAGGTTCACAAAACCTAGCAGCAGCTCTCCTGCTTCTGTTCAGCACATGTTGATCCTCTCTCATTTATAGTTTAGTTCTTCTAAACACTAAGCATGATGATATGGCTGGATATTTCTGGAATGTGTTAAATAAATTACACCCTTTTCTGCGTGTTTCCCTTGACTGAGAAAGATCAGTGACCAACAGCACCTCTAAAATGCCTGTGATGGGAGAGATGTGAGCAGTAATACCCATCTGAAACCATTTTTTCTGTCCTTTGAGAAAGGCAGGTCCCGATGGGGAATGCACTGACCAGCACACACAGCAGAGATCACCCAGAGTGCCCTCACCCAGTCCCCACTGACCAGCTGTGTATCCCAGGCCATTTGATTGTGCACAGGTGCTAAATTCTAAAGAATTTTGGTGTATGCCAGGAGCATCTGTTCCCTGGGCTGCACACACACTGCACTGCAGGACTTGCTCTCCTGTCCCCACCCTGTCCAGCTCTGGCCCTGCAGCATTTCTCAGGACTGCTGCCTTTGTGCAGATGGTTCCAGCCCCTTCCCTTGCTGTGGGAATTGAACACACAGTAAAAGTGGCTGTGCTGGCAGGTCTGGGCATCCACAGGCAGCTGCAGAAAGCCCAGCTGGAAAGGCTGTCCCTAGGAAAGCACAGCTTTGTGTCTTTATGACGTGGTTTGCTTGGAAGTACACTAGACTGATTAAACTCCTGTTCCTGGCAGCAGTTCCTGATGTTAGTGGGACCACTTCAGCCCCTGGGGATCAGGACCAAGCCTGAGAAAAGGACATGGGATGGGAGGAGTGGGTGGGGATGGTTTCTATACTGGGATCAATGCCCTTGACTGAAGTGTGCAGTGTTCCCATAGGAAAGGGAGTCAGGTCTGGGAACTATAGGAGTTGGTGAAAAAAATAACCATTCCTTCCATTCCTGCTCAGTGTCCCACTGACAGTGAATGGCCTTGTACACGTTTAAAAAAACTGTGGACAAACATCAGTGCACTGAAAGGTTTCAGTGAGAACTGGAACGTTTTCACAAGAGTGTGATTTGTTCCCCTCTGTGGCACAGCTGCCTAACCCTGATTGTGCCAAATGCCAAACGTGGCCTCTACCAGGTTGGCTCCAGCCAAAATGGGTGAAACTGACCCAAAAAAGAGAGCAGAACTTCTCACCCCTGCAGAGCTGGGTGCAGCAGGAGGTCTGCAGGAGCCTGTGGCCGTGGTGGGTGGAACAGGGTGTGAGTGCCAGGGCTGGGCAGCAGCTGGGGCAAGATTTTGGGAGGGAGGGCCACAGGCAGTGCTGCTGGGCTTGGGTTTGATGTTCAGGGATCTCCTGGGGAACTTGCAGAGCAATCTGGCCACAGTTTGGGGATGCACATGGGTATTTTTAGAGTTTATATTGCAACATGTGCAAATTTATTAGAGCTTGTTAATTAAAATTACTGTGGTGAGTGCTCGTTACTATATCTGACCAAAAAGCTTGCACAGACAGTTAAAAGAAAAACCACCAACCCCACGTTAGAATAAATGCAGGTTAGAACTAAAATGGGGTATCTAAAAATAGTCACACAGCAAATGAATTTAGGCCTTTATGTGGTGCAGTTGCTGCATTTTCCTGCCTGTCATTTTATGAGTTTCTTTAAAGATTTTCTGGTGTCTTCTTTGTCATATATATTTTTATTCATATGTCCAGAATCCATTTTTATTTCTGTGCTATTGATCCAGATGTACAGCACACAGCATTGATTTCTGCTTGTATGTAATACATACACATTACCAATGGCATCCACCTCTGGCAATAGTGAGAACCTGGCCAACTGTGGTCTGCAGAAGGATAGGAGTGATTTTCTGGGATCAAATCTAGGTGTAGCAAGGACTGCAGAGTGTGGAGTGAGATTTAGCTCCAATGTGCAGTATTTTGAGAGTATCACAGCCAATTTCTAAGTAGATCTACATGAAAAACAAAATAGAGTGGTAAATTTAAACTGTGAAGAATAAGGAAGAGAATGTAAATGGATTAAAGCATCAGAACAAAGGAATGGCATTGCAGAAGAAGCTTAGAAAAATGAAGAGGGTGTATAGAGGCCAAAGGATCCTCCCTCCAGCATCCTCCCAGCCCTCACGGATTTCTGTGTTCTGGGTTCTTTCCTGCAGCAGGGCATGAGATGAGATCCAGACCTCATTGCTCCAGCACGACTGATGACCAGACTAAGGCAAGGGAGAGATTTTCTTTTCTGTGTGTTTGGACTGGACTCGCCCTTCCTGTGGTAGGGATTTCAGTTGTAGCTTGTAGAGCAGGCTGGTTTTACCCTCACAATTAATAACTGTGGCTTAATCCTCTTTACCTTCTTGTTACTGATTTTTGATACTACTTTTGTCTTCTGTGAAAAGAGCTGTTTGGAGACAATGCCCTGTGTTGGTTTGACAGGCTGCTCCTAAGTTGCCATCTTCCTATACTTCTTTACAAGTCAAACCTCAGGTCAGGCAGGGCACTGGCATCAGGCTGGCAGAGCTGCAGCTGCTCATTTACCTTCTTCAGAATTTGTACAACATTCACAGTTTTCTTCATCTGAAATTTGTCCAGTGCTTTATGGGTTACTAAAAGTAACCATAAAAGTTACAGCAGTTTTAGCACTTGCAGATACTGAGTAGCTGAAGGGTTTGGATTTTTTAAATGTGCTATTTCAGTTGTTACTGCTTTACTGCTGGAATGAGAAATTTGGTCATCACCCTGTGATAACACTGCATTCATCTGAATTTTTTCTAAATAGTGAGGAAATATAATTATTCTTCCCCTTGTGTTATCTTTGGCAAGTCTGCTAGTTCTGCAGAGAAATAGCTTCATGTAATTGTAAAAGCTCTTTGCAGTATCCTTAATTTTTTTTCTTAATATTCTTTCTCTGGTCCATTTTGCTTCTGGCTCTAGAGCCCTCTTTGCTTTATTCTGCATTGGAGAATGGGTCTGTCTGGGCTATGGAGTATTTTTCAGAGGCTCTCCAAAAAGACTTTGGCACAGCTGTTCTGTTCAGGTTATGTTCTCCTCCTTCTACAGGAAGTCCATGCTAATTAGTATTTTCAATAAGCAACCACACAGAAGAGACAAGAAAGGAAATTTCTCACTATCAGCTTCAGGAGGAGCAGAGAAAATGGCTCTCTAAGGTCTCTCCTACCCCAAGGTGGTGCTGCATTGTGACCCTAACTTTGAAGTCCATTCTGTCAGAGGTTTTTGGTTCTGGAGTACAGAGATGTGATGCAGACAGGCTCAGCACTGGCTGTGTGTGACAGTCCTTGGAAACCTCCAAAGGACAATGTGCCTTTGGGAGCCGTGTGTGGCACTCCTTGGAAACCTCCAAAGGACAATGTCCCTGAGGGAGCCCTCCCCCTGACAGCAGGGAGAGGCTGCTGTGCCCTGTGGAAAGCCCCTGGTGCTTCAGCAGGAGGAAGGGAGGTGCCCCTTTGCTTTTAAGGCATGCATGAAATATTAAAGGTTTTACTGTTCTCTAGGAGTAAGAAGTTAAAACAAGCCCTAACCAAAGCCTCCAGGAGTGCATGACCACAGAACCTGGGAGAGGTATGGCTATAAATACCAGCTCTGTGGTGGAGCTCAGCACTGCTCCACGGGAGGAGCTGGTGGGGAGGTGCTGCAAGCACAGGTGGCCCTGTGGTCTTTGTCTGGAAGGAGTGGGACCTTTGGAATGAAAATATGAGAAGTGTCTGAAAACATGTGAAGTATAGGCTTGTCTTGCAGCTATGGAGTGTTTAAAACTCCTTATTTCTTACAGTACCCAGGCACACTCCTGACATTTCATGGCATGGAGGTGATGCTGGACTGCCTCACCTGTGCTGCAGCAGTGCAGGAGAACAGGCTGGATGCAGGAGAGACAATGAAGGTCTGTCACATCACCTGGTAGCTCACTGGAGCTCCACACAGAAATGTACCCAGTAGGGAGTATGTTTTGAAGAAATAAAATGAATTGCAGAGCAATGGGAGAGGGAGGAGAAGAGGGTGGAGGAAGGGAGCAGTGAGGGAAGAAAGCATGAGACAACTGTGAGAGGAACAAACATTGCTTTGAGGATTTGTGCTTTATGCCTTTTGTGGGGTTTTCTACATTGCCTTCAGGCAGTTGAGGATGTGCAAGAGAAATCAGGAGATCAGAAGTGGTTGGATAAAAGTCTGCTCAGCCTCCTTCATCACTAAGCACACTTCATGCTGGAGATGAAAAACAAACATTGGGTGCACAACCTGCTGTTTACATGTCTGGTGGATCTGTTCACACAGGGTTCTTCTTGCAGCCACGGAAAAGGCTTTTTTCATGGCTTCTTTCTGAGGTTTCTTGTTATTTTCACAGAAAGGAGAAATGTGCAATCTGAGTAGGGCTGAGCAAATGACTGGGGGGCACAGGGCTGGAAGGGCAGGGTCTCTGGGATGGCAGATGGCTCTTACAGCAGCACAGGGTTTCTGAGAGCAGCCCCAAAGCTGGAAGGAGCTGTGGGTGCTGCAGGCAGCCCTGCCTGTGCCTGTGTGGAAAGGCTGGGACAGCCAGGGCACCCTGCCCATGCCATGAGCCATTGTGGATGCAGCTCTGGGCTCCACAGTGTGGGGTATTTCCAGGGTCATTGGATACCTGTGTGCACCATCCTGGTGTCACCACATTTCTCTTCACAGAGAAAAGCAAGGCACAGTTCTTCCCAAGAATATTTCTGGGTTTCACATTCTCTGAACCTCAGAGAAAGGAAAAACAATTCTTATCATTTGCTGTGCCTGTGTTTGTGCAAAAGCAGAATGCAACAAGGAGATTGTTTACCCACAGTGATGGTGTTTTGTTTCCTTGGTGTGTGTGTGTGTCTGGACTGTTGGGTGACAGTCACGAGATTCAGTACAGTCTGTGCAGTTGAGTGCTTGGCAGATTCAGTTTAGATGTAATGTAATATAATATAGTATAATAAAGCAATTAATTAGCTTTCTGATAAGATGGAGTCAGATGCGTCATTCTCTCCCCTCATCGGGGCTGCCCGCAAATTCTATATCCTGGCCCATCCTGGGGCTGTGCTGTGTCTTGAAGCAAACAGAGATGGTCTTGTGATGCAGTGGGTAGGCTTTAGAAGTTGAAATAGTTTCTTACTGCAGTATTTCAGAGCATGGACTCAATCCCTGTGTGGTGGTGTGTTTGGAGGAGCTTGCTGTGTGCCAGGCATAAGTGTCCTGTGCAAGGTGGGCAGGACTCTAGAGACATGTACAATAAATGTACCCTATAATTTAGAGCTACTTATAAAAAACAATTGAGAAAGAAGAAAATTTCGATGTAGGCAGTGTTCCCTTCAACTGTGTCAGCATTGTTTCAGTACTCCATGGGCTGGGAAGCATTTGCAATCACTGATTTTTAGTGTTCCATAGCAGCCTTTCATTGTCAGATGGATTTTCAATCTTTATTCACTGCTCTGATCATGTTTCCTGTTCATGCCCTTCATCACACTGTCTCCTGAAGAAGAAATCCCAATATTACATGTATTTTCAGAGTCGAAAAAAATACTAATAGCTGGAAATACAATGCTGATTTCAACTTGTAGTCCTGTGAGACATCAGACGAGTAGGTGGGAGGAAGCTTTGCTGACAAGAGTCTGGATGTGACAAGCCTGGTGCACACAGCGTGCAGCCCCTTCCAAGGGTGCCAGCAGGGACAGCACAGCCCTGCTTTGTCCCTTTAGCTGCCCACTTGGCACCCACAGGGTCCCTCAAGTAAGCACCTTTAATTTAAGCCTGTAAACACTGCTGTTGGTGGTCACTTGACACCAGGCACGAATTGATGGAATATTACTGTGAACACAGGGAAAAACCTGCATCAGTTTGCTGTAAACATATTTATCTTTTCAGCTGCAAATTAAACATTACAAATTTAATTTCAAATTAAACATTTGGACCAAGACCCAGAGTTGTTATTTGGGAGTGATGCCAGGAGCTGTGGGATGTTTCCATCCTTGCTGCCTGGGCTGCCTTTGGGGCTGCAGGGCTCCACTGCTGTGTCTCAGGAGCTGGAAGCATCTTAGGAATGTGCTCTGACCCAAACCCAAAACAGAATGGTTGCCATGAGGGATTGAACTGTGGGTCCCTCTCACAGGCTGTCCAGGCTGAAATATCTCAGGTTCGGTCCCTCCTTGGAAAATAACACTTTTGGCAAAAGGCTTTTCTTAAAAACATTTTCCCAGCCGTACAAGTTTCCATAGAAAATATTTGTCATCTTTTCCTATTTCAAAGTAATTTGCCAATTAAAGTAATCGATACTTGCTATTTAATAGAAGGTAATGGTCACACCAGCCTTAGGCTACATACCCACAGATTGTCTTAAAGGGCAATATTTCGTTGTGTTCTCTTAGTTATAAACTAAATAATTTTTCTTTGTTAGGATAATGATTAACAATACAACAAATTTCAATTATGACAGCAAATCATTACGGTATATTGAGATAAAATCAAGCTAAATCGTGTTGTAAATAAGAATCCATAATTTACCAGAATTGCATGGCTAATACATTATTGGATTTTTCCCTTAGTCCCATGGCAAAAAGATAGAGATTTTATTAAATGTCTTTTTGCTTTTGAAAACTTAAAGTTCACGCCACTTTCATTTTCCACTAATAAATTCAAGATGTCCATATTAGTTTAACCTGAAATGAATTTAGTTTATTGCTGAAACTGGAATTCCCTGTGAACATCTCAGTGGATTAGATATATGTTGGTTATGTTCTTCTATGATTAAGTTTTTATTGATTTTTTTTAAGTCAGCCAGTTTATGTATGTTACTCCTCATTTCCCACCAATATTCTGCCATACCGCCCTTGACGTGTCAAAAAGGATGATATGTATTTAATTTACTTGGTTTCTCAATGAGTTATTAATGGCTGTTTAATATCCTTGAAGGTATGCTAATTTGGGCTGGAAAATAGATGGTGTTTTGTACAGCAGGATTCAATGGTGCTAATCTGCAGAACAGACACTGTGGCCTGCTCTTTCCTTGTCATGAAGTGCAGCCCAGAGCGGGTGTTTTGGTTTTGTGTTTCTTTGCTGCAGGCTGGGTGGTGCTGCAGCAGGACAGGACATGGGGGTGTCCATGACCATGGGGCAGAGCAGGCTCTGTATCCTCCAGTCATGTTTGGGCCATGGGTTTGAAACACTGGCCAGCCTTCAGCTTAGTAGGAACAATTCCCATTTTGGGGAAATAGGTAATTTTTAATCTATTTTTAACCTATTTTAATTTTTTAAATTAAAATTAATTTTTAATAGGTAACTATTAAAGTAAGCAATGATCAATCTTTTGGAAGGGGAAAAAGATGACTGTTACTGTTACAAATGTATTTTGTTGATGAGGTGCTGAAAGGCAGACCCACAGAAGCTGGATCAAGTTTAGGAGATTTTGAAGGAGCAACCCATTACAGTATTGCATACTTAAACACAAGAAATACCAGACAGAGTCAGATTTTTCTCTGTGTTTGATTTAGATAATCCCTATTTGTCCCCACAGGCTGAAATTATTTTCTTCCCAAGCATGTGAAATAGCTAAATTATTTTTATCCATTGTGTCATGACTCAGTAGCAAGAACTTTCTGATCATTTTCTTTCATCCTCACCCAGCAAAACTCGCAGCTTTGCTCCAGCATGGAGCCAGGCCAAGGAGACTTTAATCATAACAGGGTCACACCTTGCATTTTGCAAAAGTCAAACACTGCACTTCTGCCCTTGCTGCCTGTGTCACACAGTGTGAGCCCACGCCCTCTGAGCATGGGGCACTTTTGGGTTGGGTGGTGGTTTTTGGGGGTAGTGTTTGTTTGGGGCTTTTTCCCCTGCTGGAGGGTGATGTCAGAAAAACTCCGTGACTTGAGCAGATCAGCGATCCTGATCATCTTCATCACATTAAATGATTCAGAGGGAGGGGAACTGTGTCCAAAAGTACAGCAAAATCCATTTGGCTGGGAAGAAGGAATATTAGAAATGCAGATATTGTTTTCCTATGGTTTGAAGGTCATTTTCACACTGCATGGAGATTTTCAAATGCATCCATGTATAACACGCCTGTTAGCAATTTGCTGGCATAACTTTATATTGATTGTCCTCTGCAAAGATTTTTAATAACAGCAGCAACGTAAATTCATTGAATGGGAATAGAGGCTAATTAAGAACAAATGTGCTGGTCCTGGTAGGAAGTTATTTATCACTAATTATGTACCCTTCATCTGTGACTTGCTATAAATACTGTGGTCCAAGCTGATGCTCTAAAGAGGCCAGTCCCACCTGCAAGGACAGGAGGAGGAGGAAGAAGAAGAAGGCTTGGGCCAGGGCAGGGGCAGCCCAGCCCCTGGGTGGGAGTGGGAGTGTTTGCCAGAGGAATCTGGCTCTGCTGGGAGAACTGGGGGAAGCTTCAGTGTGAACCAGAAAGCCTTTTGCAAACTTTCACATACTTTGGCACTGTAACCCCCCTGTGAAACGTGCACAGATGTGCCTCAGCCCACCATGAACACCACCAGGTGACTCCCTGATGGCTGAGTTTTGACATCATGACACTTCAGCTGTTTACTCTCTGCAAGTCCTTTGCATGGCTGAGGAAGGGGGGTTGATTTGCAACAGGTTGATGCAGAGGAGAATTTTAAATGTGCCATTTGAGCATTTGCAGTGGTGTTAGCATTTCCCTGTGCATCAAGAGATCCTCTGCTTGACAAGCCCTGCTGAGGAGCCCTGGCACCAGCAGTTCAGGGGCTGAGAGAAGCACCCGCAGCACCATGAGCACATTGGTTAGGAGCACGCTGGCCCCTGGGACAAGGGAACAGGGCAGTGGTGCATGTTTGCTAGGGTTGGACACTGCTTCCCAGCACCAGACCAGCGTTCCCCACCCTCCGGCAGCTCAGGCTGTGGTATCACATAGAATCCTGAAGCACAGTAAATCCAAGCAGTGGCTCTTAGCTCTCATCCCCTTTCCCTTGGAAAGGTGCCTGTGCCACCTGCCTGGCTTGCCCTGACACAAGTGCAGTTACCTGGTGGTGCTGCCTCTCCCTCTCCACCTTTCACTGAGCTGTGGGAAAGCCCCAAAATGTTCTCAGAGCTTCTCATCCAACTCAGGAAACTGAAACTCACTCCTGGTGCTGCACAGACTGGCATTCCTCTGAGCTTATGATACAGAGCAACAGTTGTTACTTGCAAACAGTTGGTGATAAAGCTCAGAAAATGAAAAGAGCCTGTGGAAATCATTAGGGCTCTTCAAATAAAAGGTTGGTTCTTAAGAAGAATGATTAATTAAATAATTGACTACTGTTTCTTTGCCTGTAACATGCATAACCATCCCATATCACAAATTATTAACTTAAACCAGATATTCTAAGGGAATCAAAGCCCTTGTTCAACTTTTCTTATGAATAGGCTTTCTTTCTTGGGAAGTGATGTGTTATTACAACGTGCCTTCTGCAATCAACTTCTGTATATTTGCTTTGAGGGGAGAGATTGTATTTGCTGTTCAAGGCACGGTTTATCCTCATCTCTGTCCTACCTGCTCCAGGATTTCCCACTGCCATGGGCAGGATTGCATTTCATGCTGGGGAAAGCACCCCTGGCAGCCCCAGCAGCTGAGGGGATGTTGTAGTTAACATATTCTGTAAATCCAATCCCATATTGTTATATCTATCATATTCCATTGTTGTATTTAACATATTCCGTAAGTCCATATTAGATAAGTCCCAAGTTGTTATATTTGACATATTTCATTAGTCCTGTACCTCTCATTGTTGTCTTGTGGGCGGCAGATCTTCACAGCACAGGAACAAGATCTTCCTTAGTCAGAGCTCCATCATGGTTCTGCCTGACTAAGTAGCCCACTCCCCTTTTATCCCAGTTACCTTGACAAACCACAGCTGCAGCCCAATGAAGAACATCACAGCTGCAGCCCATCAAGGATAACTAGGACTAGTCAAGGGTAAAGATATTTAAGTACAGGTATATATAATATATATTTAATACCTCCTCCATTCATAATACAAATATTCAGGGCCTCCTACAAGGGGAGCTGCCTCTCCAGATGGATTCTCCAGCCTTTCCCACCGCAGCTCTAGTGACAAGAAGCTAAGTTTGGGTTTAACAATGCTGTTCTGTTTTCAAGGGATGATATATAGTCACTGGTGCAATAACAGAGTGATATCATATTGTCCAGTGAAATCCCTTAGCAACTGACTCAATATTTGCAGGAAGATAGTTGGAATGGTGAAAGCCAAGGCCTGCCCAATGAGTGACAGAGCCCCAGCTTGCAGAGCTCTTCCCTGTTTTGCACATTGGATCCTCAGAGCTTCTAGGAAGGGTTTCAGAACTGATGATTCAATGGTACTTGTAGATAACAAAAATTATTATTTCTTCTTTTTTTTTAAACTAACATTTGTTTAGTGCTTGAAGCTTGGCTGGCAGCTGCTTGTAGCATTGAAGCACTCTGGAGCTCACGTTTCAATGACATAAATTGGGCAAGGCTGATCACTGGAGACTGAGACAGTGAAAAGCTCAGGTCTGGAAGAAGTGTTCAGTGTCTGCTGCTGACATTTGCCTTAACAAAGAAGCAGTGTTCTATCAGAATAGCCCAGAAGACCATAATAATGCTGCTCTGATGTGCAGGCTGCTGTTGTACAGGGTTTCTCTCTCTGTGCTCTTCATGGCTCGAGGGGGAGTGTTTTTTTTTTCTTTAGTGAAGGCTGTAAGGGGAGGGGAGCAAATTTCACATGAATCCACTGGGACCTCAGCAACTGGCCGTGTTTTAGCAGGCTGTTAAGATTTATTGCACAAACCCTTCTGAAAGCTCTGAAGAGATTTGCCATGCATTTTGGTGTCAGAGGAGCTGTGGGAACAGAAAGGTTGGCATTTAGCTCTAAATGAGTCCCATAAAAAATGAACTGCTCTCTCCAAGTAGATGAGAGCTCGTGCACTGGCTGAAGGCATTTGGTGTGTTCATCACCTCGTGTGGTAATGAGCAGGACTGTTAATGTGTGATGAGAGCCCAGCTGGGGTCACACAAACTGAACGAGTAGGGGAGCTGAGCTGGGGAACAGGAAACTTTGGAGTCAGCAGCTGAGGCAGCTACAGGGGCACAAGGGTTTTTTTGAATATACATTACATTAAATTTAGTTCTTTTTGGAGGTTTTGCCCTCAGAAATGTTCAGGAATGGTGCCAGAATTGTGATACATAAATCCTACTTTTCACCACGAACTGTCTTCCTTGTCTTTCCTGTCATCTGCTTCTATATTAGTGCTGTCAGCACTTCTGCTTTCCTTGCCCTCCATTTTGTTTTCTTTCTGACCTACTCATCTTTATCTCTTCTCCTCTCCTAAGCTTTCTAAGTGCTTGTCACTCTTTTTTTTCCTCCCATCCTTTCAAACCAAATCCATGATACAATTCAGCTTTACCTGATTTCTCTGTGGTGATGTCTGGCTGAGGCAGCTGTCAGTAATCCCCTTCTATCAGTGTTCAAACTCTTGGATACAGCAACCAGGCTAGAGTTTTGTATTCCTGAATTTATATTCTGTCCTGTCACTTGGACTTTGAGCTCTTTCCTTATCTACTGATTCTGAAAATGCATATTCCCCATTATTATGGACTTACTTGCAGTGTCACAATCTGGAATCCAGGAGGAAAAGTAATAAATAAAAAAAGGTCAAACATGAGTATTTAACTATAAAACTGAGAGTAGAAAAAAAACCAAAAACTTTTAAATTGACTGTTTTCTAAATGCTTTATTCCTGAGCTTATCTCTTTCAGTTATATGAGACTGTAATTTGGTTCAGATGCGCCTGTTCTGATACTGGAATTTGATGAGGTTTTTAATAGCATGACCATATAGAGGCTTGAACTTCGACAGAAAGGAAGGTTTTGATTTTATCATCAGGCTGGTGTAGTAAGGGAGATTAGTTCCTATCCAACCTACATCTTGCTAGATTGTAGAAGTGTTTGGGTATATTCAGTATTCAGGCTTTTTAATCAATTGTCCTTGATTCAGCCTCTTCAGAACTCATGCAAGAGTCATCTGGAGGAATTTGGTTTACTTTTAATGCACATGAAAGGGAAAGCCAACCAACAGATAATATTTTTATTAGATTTATTTGGTTTTTGTGTTTTTCCTTCTGCTTTCATATGATGTTATTGAACCTTTGCTGTTTTTCAACAGTCTGACATGTTTTCTATCAACCCTTTAGCTGGCTTAGATTAGCAGAGGTACTGGACATCAGCAAAGCTAAGCTGAAGATTGGCCCTAAGCAGCTCCATACAGCTACAAAAATTCCTGTTCCACACATATGGGAAAAAGGCATATTTTTAGTCTTGTCCAGCTGAATACCAGCTGCTTTGATTTTGCTCCAACTTCCCAAAAGCAGAGAGGGTTGAATGATGAAGCAGAAATAAAGCAAGGCAGGAAGGCTTGGTCAACCAGAAGCACCTCAGGCATTCAGTTTGTCCCTGCCACGGCCTCTGAAGAGCCCGTGCTGTTGCAAGGATGTTCAGAGAGGGGAATTAACCTGTGCTGCCCTTGGCAAAGCTGTGCCTGTGCCTTCTGCCTTGGAGCCACTGCCCAGAGCAGGCACGTGTTCCTGGGCTGCTGGGGAAGCGCAGGGAGCTGGGGAAACGGCCTGAAAGGAGCCCTCTGAGGTGTCCTTCCACAGAGACACCATTTCTCAGTGGGGAGGGAGGGTCAGTCACCCTCTGTGCGCACTCCCATGGGCCATCCCCAGTGGCTGGGCTCGCAGAGGAGCTGGGGAAGGCTGGGGCCATTCCCTTCATGGCCACTGATGTTGGCATGGTCTTTAGCAAGCTGGGCCTTGCCAGCCATGGCAGCTGTCAGGCAGTTTGATGAGCCCAAAACAGGCTTGTGCATGCTTATCTCTACTAACTGACATCCTCTCTCTCTTCTCCTAAATTTTTATAGGTATGTTATGAACAATTGCATTGTAAACTTCTGGTTTGGGAAACATGCTTTACCCTTAACTATAGTTCCAGGATCCCAAGTTCATCAAGACATGTCCCTGTGTCCTTTTCTCTTTTAGCTCTACTGTCATTTGCACTTTGAAGACTTAAGTTTGCAAACCACCCCCAGTACTAGCTGCTTTTGCCAAGCCCCTGTGCTCTGGGAAGCCTCCCATTTCCTCTCAGCCTTTGGTGAGTCCTTGGCATCTCCTCACCCCCAGGGCTACTCATCAGCTCACAGCATAGCCAATGGCAAACTCCTCATTTCTCCTTCTGGCACCAGATCCTTTCCAAACCATTGTCATTGAAGTCACATTGCTCTCTCTGCAGCAAGCAGGGGCTTTTCAGGTTGCCACAGCATTAATATGTGCCTGAAGCTGAGCAGATGGAGCAGGGATGTTTGCACAAATAAAAGCAGCATGTCCAGAAAACAGCAATTTGCAAGAGCTTGCAGTGTGTTGTGGTGAGTCTCACTTCGATGGAAGGAGAATTACACTGCAGGGGCAATTTTCAAATTGGAAAGGAGAAGGGTATTCCTGAACAGCCCAGGAACAGTCACCAGGTGGGTTCCCCATTCACACTGCACCCTGTTTGAGGTTGCATGGTTGAGGTGGCACCACCTGATGGCTGTGTGTGATTCTTCTGTTCCTGCTTGTTGAGGGGAGGTGGCAGACTTGGGGAAGAGAATGGCCTGTCTAAAACCAGGCACGCTGCATGAAGACAGAAAGCTGAGCATCAGAGATGAGAAGTGCAGTCCCAAATGTTGTGCACAGATAGCACTGAACCTGCTCACTGAGCAGTGTCTACACAGGTAAAATACTGAGAGAGTCCTGATAAGTGCCAGTGCTTCCCTAACCTTGTTTTCACTGAAAGCTGGTTCTGTGGGGGTAAGAGCACAGCTGTGTCAGAGGGACAGGGAAATGCTGCCCAGCATGCAGCCTGCATCTGGAAGGGCCAGTCCACCATGGGAAGAGTTTACAGGAGTTTTACTTGTTCTCCCTCTGCAGAGGTGCAATGGTTTAACAGCTTAAGCCTCTGCTTAAAGTTGTAATTTTAAAATGTTTGATTTTTAAACATCACATTTCTACAATAACTTCCAGCTTAAAACCAGTTTTCTTGCTCGAGGATCCTGTGAAGTTGAAAAGAGGAGCAGAGGAGAGCTCTTCCTTGCACAAACAGGTTGGTTTGCCCTGGCCACATGCTTTCCATGTCTGCAGTGACTGCAGCCTGTGCTGCACTGGGAGCCAGGCGTACCCTGAGCTGTGTCAGTGGCACAGGGGTCCCTCACAGCTCCCCAGGGCAGGCCTGGGGACAGGAGCAGGCTCTCCACATGGTGCCCAGCAGCAGGGCACAGGGGGCACATGGGCAGTGTCATGGGGGCAGTGTGGGAGCATGCACACCTCCTGGGCTCTGTGTATTTGGCCAAGTGTTCTTCTTCACTTCCATGAGTGAGAGAGCTTTTCTTGGCACTTCTGTCCATCCCTCTCTAAAGATACTGGGTCATTTGGGGGGAAATCCCAGTTTTAAGACCAGCCACAATGAAGGCAACTATTCTTGGCTGTTTGAGAAATAACACAGTTTTTGGTTTGAAGCACTGTTCCCTGGAGCTTCTTTTTGAAACTAAAAATAATATCTTTTTACTAAGGATAACAGTGCACGTTTCCAGGAGAAATATAGGGCTGGTGTGTTTGTTCATTTTCTTAGAGAGTAAAGCTGTGTATTTAAAAGCCTGAATAACCTCCCCAGAGGAGCCCTGATTCCAGTGAGGTGACTCCAGGTTTTTAAGCAGAGCTCAGTGCAGCCTCCTGAAACAAGAAGGGGTCTTGTCAGCCTAGTGGCCGAGGACCTGGTTATTTTTGCTCGCTGACTGTTCCCTTCCATTTTGGGGGGTGTTTTCAGATATTGCCACTCAGGACAAATAACTGCAGTTTGCCAGAAGTGGCACAGGCTGGTGGGAGGCCTTCCTCTGGCTGAAAAAGCAGGTTGGGGTGCACTGCCCAGGCTCACAGCCAGCCAGGCCGGGGCTCCCCTGCCTTGGGGTCCCCTACACCATTCCCTGGGGCTGCAGAGGGGAATGGGCACAAAGCCAGGCCGGGGGCTTTGCCCTGGACAGGCACTGCCACGTGGGTCCCCACTGCCCCTACCACATATGGGGTGTGTGTGGTTAAAATGGAGAGAGCAGCTGGTGGGAAAGGTGCTCTGAGGGGCCAGATTAGTGCTCATGGAGCAAAGGAACACTGTGTCAGTTGGGAGGGGAAGGGAGGAAAAACCACACAGACATTCCTTTCCCTACAGGCCTGCCAGTCACCAGCTCTTTCTTTCTTCAGGGGGAAATAGTGCACCTTTGGATTTGAATGATTAAAGTAGTAGTTAGTGAGATCCTATGGGACTTGCATTGGTAACATTTCCTAGCATAAAAATTGTCTTGTCGAGAGATTTTTATTTTTGCCCCATTGGAATTTTTTCCTTTGGCATGTCATGTCCAGCTGCTTCTCCAGATGGAGGCAGGGGATCAGTTGCCAACTCCCTCTGGGATGAGGAGAGGGATGGGAGTGATTATGCAGGAGGCAGCAGAGTGCAGCTGTTGGGCTGCAGGCACGCGAGCCTGGGCTGCCCTTGCTGCCCCTGGATGCTCACACACCCTGCTGGATGGCCAGGCTGCTCACTCAGCGCTGCACACCTGGCCTGTGTGCCCAACCCCAGCTGGAAGGCCAGGATTTTTGGAGGCACAGTACTTTTTTGCTGGCTCCCCTGGGTTATTCTGTATTCCAGCTGCTTTCAGAGAAAGAAAAAAACCAGGAAAGTCAAAAAAAAAAAAAAAAAATACACTAAAGTTCTAGAGAACTTCCCTAGATGCTGCTCATGTTTTCCATAGTATGATTTCTCATGTGGGAAGTCAATAGGATTCAGTCAATGTGGACAGTAGATGGGTATTTTATCTAGAACTTTATTTTATCTAGTTTTCTGTTGGTTTTAGCTTTCCAGCAGGGACCCAGCATGTGCACACAGCATGGCTCACAGGGTCCAGCAGACCTCCCTTGCTCGTCCACAGCCATGTGGTCATGGTCAGTTTGCCAAGGTAGTGCTGTTCCCCTTCAACTTGATCCTGTTTCATCCTTATGGTTCCTAAATGCCAATTTCAAGGTGAAACTTCCTCAGAGTTTGCCATCAGTTTTTACCTGTCTAATCTTCCCTGTTAAAGGCTTGCATTTCAAAGACTGATAATAGCCTTTCTACCAGAGAACTCTGATACAGTTCTATCATGCTCTGTGTATCCAAGCTGGCTAACACTCTGTTATCATTCTCAGCACCTTTTGGGAACAGGACCTCCATTCCTCAGAGGCTCTCAGACGCACAAGAAATTCCACTCAAAATTCTGCCTTTGCATCTGGGTACGTGAAGTTTGTACTGAAATCCAAGGCACAGAGCAAGGGATGAGGGCGAGACAAAGCTTGCAGTGATCAGCCAATCTTCAAAGTCAGCAGGCTTTCCTCATGCATCCCTGATTGGGAGGCTGGAGCACACGGAACTGCTGGGGGAAGAGCTCAGGTGTTGGGACCAGTCTTGCAGATTTTCATACATGAAATTGTTTTTATTCATTTGTGTTCTCCCCATTACATTCTGTAGATTGAAGATGGCTTCAGCTGGAGACATGCTTTAATTACAGAGAGGTACCTGAAGCCTTTAGGACTGTGATGGAATTACTCTCCATTTCCAGGTCTCTTTCCCTGGCATTATTTTCCCTTTGATTTTGATTTCATGATCTGCACCACATCAAATTATGCTCATCCAGACTTTATGGGTACCTTTCCCCTTTGATATAGCTTGATTGCAAATCAAACATGTCTGTGGTTTCTGCCTGCAGCGCTCTCCTATTACTTCAGGCCCAGTCCAGCCTGGATTTCCCCTCTCTGGCACTGCAAGCAGGAGGTTCAGGACACATGAAACCCATCTTCACTCTGTCTCAGGCTGCCACATTTTTAGTGTCCCATCTCCTCCACTGACGCAGTAGTAGATTCTTTGCAGGTCACTGTGATTCATCTTCCAGTGTTGCACCAGCTAGAGAAATCATTCCTGGAGTAAGGCAAGATTCTCACTTGCCTGGGATCAGCCAAGATCCATGGAGATCTGCTGAGCTGCACCCAGCTGGGAGCCCTGGCTCTGAGGCTGGAATGGCATCGAGAGGGTTCAGTGTGGTGAGTGCATATGGGTATGGACACAGATGGTACAAGAAGCTCAGAATTTCCTTTAGCCAAAGGCACTTGACAAACAGGACAGTTTTTCTCAGCATGTCTCGTAATATTTATTCATTCTACATATGTGAGATGTTCCAAACTTTCATCTCCAAAATAGCAGGAAAAGTACAAGTAGCACTGCCAGCCAAAGGAAAAATAAGTAAATCCCCAAAGAAGTGATTTATAGGATGTAAATCACTTACAATAATGAATGTAATCCCGTTGAACAAGTTCTTCATTGTAATAACTTAACAGGCATCTGTTGATTTTTATATCAGATCGTAAATGCAGTCCCTGCAGTTTTATAAAAGCATTTATTTGCAAATGATGTTGAAAACTGTTTGACAAAGTAAGTCTCATCTTCTAAACGGAGGGCAGAGCTCTGCGTTCTGTTTCAATGTGGAAGTATCAGGAGCTGCTGAGCCTGGCCTGGCTGTGCTGTGAGCAGGGGGGCTCTGGCAGTGCTGCTCCCGTGCAGTGACAGCAATCAGGACACTTGTCCCCACACTGTGCAGCTCCACTGCAGCAGCTCCGCGAGCTCCGAGCCAGCCAGCGCTCCCAGCACAGGGGATGTCTGGCTAGGGGGGCATAGAAGTAATTAGAATGCTGAGAGCTACAATTAGAAGTTAGATATTTATTTTGCAGGCCTTGCTGTGATGTGCTAATCCCTTTCTTAGTACAGAAGAATATTTATTTTCTTCTGTACTTAGTGTTTAGCTTTGAAGTTGTTCAATAACATCTGCTGGTGACCGCAGTGGATGTTACAATTCTGGTACATCAATTGCAGTTTAGGCTTCATTTGAGGCTCTGTTAGAGGCCCTGGGTCTCTGTCAGCTCTCTGGTTCAAATCAACCCTTTTCCCTCTGAAGACCCCAGCCCTCAAGGCACTGGATAAAAATCTCTTACTTTTGGTACTGCACTAATTAGTTGTTTCAATGAGCATTTAATTACCTGCCTGCCTAAAACACTGTTTACAGTGTCAGAAAAAGCTTTCAGTAAAAAGAAGAAAAAACAATTTAAACAATATAAGAACCCATGCCCACTTCCTAATCAAGCTAAGCACAGGCAAGTTCTGGGAGTTAGGAAGGGCTGACACCCTTATGGCTGTTGTGTCAGTTTGCCTTGCCACACTTCACCAGGAAGCAGAAACAGAGATCTCAAAAGAGCGAGTAGGAACACAAACATAAACAACATAAGGAAAGCAAACTGGATGTGCGTGGATAAATGGGCAACAAGCAGTGATTTTTCTGCCTGTTTCTCTAACCCAAACTTTTGAATAAGGTTTTTGTGCAAACCAGGAAGCCATTGGTGGAATTTTAAGTGTCTGAGGGTGTGAGAACCTGAAGCCACAGCTCAGACTTCCATCTGCCTCTGAGGTGTATTTTTCATCACTATATTACATCATCAGTCTCAAGAGCATTAATGATTTGCTTGTTTGCCTTTTTTTAACCTTGAGCTTTTTATTCATCAGTTCCTCTTGCATATCTCCTCTTTTTGTACTCTCCTGTATTTGTCTGCTTATGAAGTTTGTAAAAGGGGACATTTTGAGTATTAATGAAGGGGTATATTCACACTCATCATATGATAATGGCCAGCATTTGGGATCTGGTGGATGTGATCCAAAATCCCACTGAATTCAGTAGGAGCATTTCTTTTAAAGGGCTTTCAGTCAGATTCTGAGCTGTCAATGTGGTCTGCCTTTCCAGAGAAAATGCTGAGTAGGTAACTCATTTCATTCCACATGTTATACTCTCTTCTATATCTGTTGCTTTTCCTTCCTTTCTTGATGTGCATTAAGGATGTTCATTGTGACTTGGTGAATATTTCCTCCTGCTGGCTGTGTGTAAGGCAGTGTCCACAGTGCAAACACAGTTGTAGTGTGTTCAGCAAAGTACACATGTGCTTCACACATGGGATTTTTTCATTTCTCAGGGCAGGTTGAACATTTTTCTTCTACATCTTTTCCTGTGCTGCAATTAAATTCAGATTTTGCTGTAAAAAAATAACCTTATCTGGAGAGTTCATGTGGTGTTGAGGGAAGCATCTGAAATCTGCTGTTAATTTAAATGGTTTCCTCCTTGAATACAGAGTTGATCTATAACAAACTGATTCATCTCGACAGACTGACTTGTACAGCAGCTCATCATCCAAGTGGTTCCCACTGTGGCATCACTTGGGTTTAATTAGAAAAAACTGTTTTGAATGGTTCAGAGTGGAAAATGTTGGCGTATGTAAAAGCTCAAATCCCAGAACATTTCTGAAAAATTCAAAGATCTGAGTTGGCATGGGAAGATCCGTGTGCACAAAAGTGTTCCTGAGGTTTAGACCTCAGTGATCATCTGTTAGACTCCCAGGAAGCTCTTTTAAGTCTTTAGATAGAATTAGTTTTCTCAACTGGGCACAGGGAATGAGTCCCAAAGAGAAGTCTGATGCACAAGCTGAATTATATTGAATACTGTGGAAAGTAAGTGATTTTAATGAAAGCAACCCAGAAGTGTTATTCCCTACTGTGCAGCCCTGTGTGCCCTTGGTGTTCAGTGTGGACAGTGTTCATCTGGCAAGGGAAAAAATTCCAGATTTCCTGCTGACAGAAGACAAAATACTAAATGTTGCTGTAGGCAACTTGCCACCACACATTATTTCTTATGAAACATGTTTTTGTGGTTTGATTTTTGAGTCATAGCATTTTTAAGGCACACAGAGGGTGTGTCAGGGTTGGCAGGATGGGTGCTTCATGTGAGGCTCCCAGCACACTGCCAGGCTCCACACCAGCTTGCTGGGTTCTGTTTCTGGCCTGTCACTTGCCTGTGGCTGGTGAATCACTTGCTTTAAGGGGTATTTTATAAACCCCCACAACAGGTGTCTAAAACTAGATTTAAGTATAATAGGGGTTTGGTTTGGTTTGGTTTTACTCTAATTGGTTTTTCTCAGTAGCTTTAGCTTAGCAAGTCCCTTAATTATGCATCATCACCTGGAGGCTCCTCTGAAGGTTACCACAATGCTTTAGTCATGGCTTTGTATGGAACATATGCATTATGTATGGAAGCAGCCCCAATTCCTGACTCTTAAAGCCCAAATACTTTGTTTACTTACCTCTTTGTATCTGTGTGTGTATATAGTAAACCAAACAGCATGATATGTATCAAGTTTAAAAAGAAGAAATAACACAAAAAGCATATATCATGGGGAGATGTGACTTAGTTATTGACATGGCCAAACCTTTCTGTGTGTGTACAAACCTCAGTGAGCACTACCAGTACTGGGACTGGCATTTCACCACACCCCTCCTGCCAAAGGACTCACCTTGGCCAAACCACACTTGCAGCTTTGTGTGGAAGGGATGTCTGGGTACACAGTCATTCTCTTTTGTACCCTTCACCAGGCACCTTTCATTCCTGGCTCTCCAGCTTCTGCTTTGCACAGACAGGTGAGGTAGGCCTGTCAAAAGCATCACGTCGTGCTCTTGGGGAGCAGGTCAGGGAGGCAGCAGGAATGCTGAGCACGCATTGCACATGCACAGTCACAGCCAGGCAGGCTGCAGAGCCCAGCAGCCTGGGTCAGGGCAGGGATTAATTATTGAAGATACATAAAACAATAGCTGAAATTAACATTTTCCCATTTTAAAGGTCACTTTCAGTTGATGTTCTTTAACTTTGTGTACTGGCTGGGTTGTGAAAGGCAGCATGAGTCAGTGTGAAAGGGGAGTGCTTGGGAAGCCTCTGTGGTGGTGGTAGCCAGGATTTTGGAGTGTCTCCAGTGCAGGGTTGTGTATTGTACATTGTACATCTGCCTGAAGGGAAAAAGATCCACTGGAAGTTTACTGTCTGCCTTCAGCTGCTGCCATCTCTGCTTTTGTTTGCTGGGTGGTAAAGTCAGCCCTCAAAAAAGCTTTTTTGTGCAGGTTAGTCCACTGCTTTCCTTCTGAAACTCTTTCTGGAGCAGTGACCTAGTGAGAAAGAGCCAAGTCTGTGTGGTGTATGAGGTGATTGCTGCTAATGCCATATCAGTAAGATGACAATTCCCATGACTTATCCAATGTTTTGTAGCTGAATGTTAAAATGGAATAAAGAAAGGTACCTTTTAAAAGTAGGGTAAAGGAATGAATAATTTCCAGCCCTGTTGCCCAGTCATCAGAAGTTATTCTCATCAGCTCTAAATTTACATTTCCCTTGACAGAAACACACGCAGGTAACAGATGAAAATGGTTGATTTGTTGTTTTGGATACACTAGCAATTAATTGCAGAGAATTCCAACTATTTTGTTCAGACTTGCCTGCAGTGAGAGGAGACAAGGATGTTCTTATTCTGATTTACTGTCATTTATGAGGTTTCAAAAGGGAGTGGCTCTTTATTTTCCATTTTCTATTTTCTATTCAAGTTAGCCACTGGTTCTGGAGTGTACAAATCTTGTGTAGGAGCCCATTTTCCCCCGAAATAGAAAATCACTGCTGTTTCATACTCTTATAGTCAGGTACTGCCATGGTACTCTCCATCTCCCAGGCTCTGGAACCTTCTGGAATCAGCACCATTTCTTTATCCTTTGGAGAGGATGAGTAGAACTTAGGATCTTGGCTCTGCAGCTCCTAGAGAGCACAGTGCTGGGCACAGCCAGTTAAAATCCACGTTAATGCAATGGTCCTGGACCTGTTTGCTGGGGAGAAGGGAAAGAGTGCTCACTCCTCTCCAGGCCTGCTGACAGAACAGCTCGGAGCACCCAGCCCTGAAGGAGGGAGGCCCAGAGCCAGGCTGGGCTAGCCCAGTGTGCCATCAGCAGCTGCAAACAGAAAAGACTGATCACGTTTGAGGGGTTTGGGTTGATAGAAGAGGGCACAGATTGGAAGGAGTGGCATCAGCGAGACCGGAATATGTGCGTCGGCCTTTTGGAGAAAACAGCCCCTGGCAGCTTCCCCGGCTGGAATATGTTTCAGCTATTCATGGTACTTAGAGGTGGCAAATACTCACTAATAAACAAATGGGAGTTAATTTCTTGGAGGGACTCAGTTTGGGTTGGCAGATCTCTCTGTTGCTTCTGAATGGCTGAATCTCTTTTTTTAGAGTCGGGCAGGAATTTGGGTTGGTTTCAGCTGACGGTTCTTTCTGTGGCGAGCGCTCTGCAAGCTGCCCAGGGAGCAGCAGAGACTGGGAATTACATGTGTCAGCCCACCACCAACCATCACTGTGGCCAAGGAGGGCCTGGAAAATATAGGTTTCTTTCATTGGGCTCCAGAGGGACTTGCCAAAAAGCCACACTTTTCAGACAAAACATGGAGAATTACATCAGTTTGAAGGCATGCCACGCTGAAACCTCCAACACAAACCAGCTGACTTAAGCATGGCAACATATCCAATTGCACCACGATTATAGAGCTGTCATCAGCTGTGGCAGGCACCCTGAATACTTCTGTAATGACCATGGGCACCAGTGCTCCTGGGGCTTAGAGAGAACAGAGCCTTGTTGGGGAGGGCAGAGAAATGTTGAAGAGGTGTAGGGTGAAGAAACACATTTCTGCATTTCTTGGCACCGTTTGCTGAGGATTTGGTGGGTTTTTAATTTCTTGGCACCGTTTGCCAAAAAAACACGACAAGCACATGGTCTTTAAAAAAAAAATTAATAAATATCCTTTGAAAGAAAATAAATATAGTTGAGTAGATAGTCACTCTGTTGCTGAGGGAGACTCTGGACTAACAGGACTGAAGAAGTGCCTTGACAGAGGGTCAGATAAGCACCTTTGGAAGCTTCAGATCAGAGTCAGTGGATGCTGTATAAATATGGGATGAGGAGACAGTCCTTGGCCCTAAAGATCCTAGTGGCAAAAGTTCCTGTGAAGGACAGACAGAAATCACAGAATCGCTGATATTTTTGTAGGATTGGTATGTTTTAAAAAGAGCTCATCCATGCATGTGAGGAATGACATGGATACCTGTGCAAAACACGCCTTCCCCATGGGATTGCTTCAGAGTTACAGTTGTGACTCTCACCTCTGGTGTCTGAAATATTCCACTGCACCCAAAAGAGAAGGAAGAAACTCCGTGCTTCCTGCTAAACCCCTGAACAAGCATTTTGCCACTGGAGCTGCTCTTGTCTGGTTTCAACGAGCCTGGCTGGGAGGCTCTGCTCTCCAAGGCTCCTGCTTGTGTTACACTCACAGTTTGCTGGGTGCTAACATCAGTTTGATGTAAACTGAGGCATGTGCTTTAGCACCCAGGAAGATTAACTGCTGGAACGTATTTCTGAGAGGAGCAATGGAGTCTATTTCTCAGAAACCCTTCTGGAAGATGTGTATTCCCAAAATGCAAGTTAGGGTGCTTCTTGTGATGCTGCCTGTCCCTGGCACAAAAAATCCTTGGTCAGTCTGCATGGGCCACAGGCACTTCTGCACTCAGGGTCTCTCCAGCTGTGGAATTACCACACCCAGAGGGTGGTTGGGCACTGGAACAGGCTCCCCAGGGCAGTGGGCACAGCACCAAACCTGACAGAGTGCAGGAAGCGTTTGGACAACGCTCTTGGGCACATGGTGTGCCTCTTGGGATGTCCTGTGCAGGGCCAGGAGTTAAACTCAATGATCCTTGTGTGTCCCTACTCAGGCTGTTCTGTGATTCTGTGAAGTAGGATCACATGTATTGTTGCTGACATCTCCTCAGAGATGCTGTGCTTTCTAGAGTCCAGGTTAGTCCTTGAGACAGGCTGAGTCTAAGGGAGCTGTGTGGCAGGGTAAGCATAATTAATGCTCTGAGAGACCTTCCTGTGACAGCTTTGGAGGCAAGTATAGGATCTCTAATGGTTTCACCTCCTGCACAGCCTTGAGCATTCAAACCCATGCTATCCATACAGCAGGGGGGACTAGTTGCAAGTCTGATCCAAGAGATCCTTGCTCTTTATAAAATATGTCACAGGATCTCCAACTTTTACCATGTCAGCTTTTACATGAAGGAGATCCATGGAGGCAAGTCTGTTTATCAGGGCCATGATGCTTCTCCTTTCCAAGAGCTCCTGGGCCCTGTGGGGTTTGGCTCACATGAACTGGCGTTCTTTGAAGTTGTTCTGCTCTAAGCAGCATTGCAGCGTTTCTGTGATGCATTGATTTCATCTGTGGAAATGCAATTTATTACTGCCACCACCTTTGGAAGAAACAGAGGCATTGTTCTGAGAGATGCCCCATGGATTGGTGAGTTAGGGAATGCAGAAGATGTCTCCTGAGGTTTATTAAGAAAAGGGAGTGGAGCTATTGAAGTGATGAGCAATGTGGTGTACCAAAGCAATGTAAATTCTTTATCAGCAGCTTGTAGTTAGCTCCTGTGCCAGATGGCAGCGCGCAGGAGAATGAGTGCAGTGAGTGGACCCCATCAAACCCCCAAGGAGCTATCTGCTCATTTTCCTGCCTTGCAGACTCGTTATGTTGTACAGTGTGAAGCTCTGGAGTACAGCATGAGCTGGGTGACACTGCCCTGGCTGGCACTGCTCTTCAGGAGCAGCAGGAGGGGCACAGCTGGAGCTGCCAAGGCAGAGCTGAATCCCACAAGTCAGAGTTGAACCATTTTCTCCATGGGTCTGGCAGATTTCACCTCTATGGGAGAGGAGCTACTTGGTTTTGTTTGCAGCTGTGTGTCTGCCATTTTTTATCAGATTGGAGAGAGCGTCTCAAGGTGTGATTCAGCTGACTCTGTGTTTCTTAGGTTTTTGGTGGACCAAAATTTTTCATAGATGAGGGATGATTAATAACAAAACTGAGAGTATTCTTGAATATTTCTACAGAAGCAGCTTGTTGAAGGACACAGACCATGTTTTGTTGGTTCTGTTGCAGAGGAGGAAACCCCTTTGAGCCGAAAAAGGGTTGCTTTATCAGACTGTGATGTTGGTTTGTGAGTCCTCCACAAGAATACTGGCTGCAGACTGAGGATATGGAGTGTCAAGCATAGAGGCATAAAAGCCATGTATTTTTAATTCAATTAGTTCATGCAAAGTCTGGGATGGAGGAACTGTTTGGGCTTTGTGAAAGAGTAGCCTGCATTTGAATTTTAACTCTGGATGAATTCACACTCCTTTACTGAATTGCCTGCTGGCTTTTGGCATCATGCCCCTGGGATATCTGTGCAGGTTTATTTCATTAATAATTTGAAGTTGACTCTAGCTATTGCTGCATGGAAGCACCATAACACAAAGACTAACAATAAAATTATTGTTGAGTTTCTTTAAAGATCATATAGCAGGCTCTCAGATGCAGAATCTTGTTTCTTAAGATAGAGTTTGCCTGTGTAAATTTTCTCTTTTTGTATTTGTAAAAAGTTTTCACATGATTCAGGTAAAACCTTGGCTTCAGGGGTAAAGCATCATATTCGTTATTGCTGGAGATGTATGTCAGCTGTACAGTTTCTAACATGTTCACACTGGTCAGATTTGAAGTTTCCAGCTCCTTTCTTCAGGGTTAAGTTTCTTGAAGTGTTCTCATCCTCCCCAGTGAGTTCCCCCAGGGCAAGTAATATTTTGCAGTATGTGGGAATTGAAGTGATATGCCTTTATCCAGTATTTTGTTAGCTGCATTGTTTGTATGCGTTGGATTGCCTAGGAAACCATAATAATCTTGTTAAAATAAAGATTTCATCTCTCTGGGGCATTGGGGCTAGTTCAAAAGCCACACTAACACCGGCAGCTCGTCACAGGGCACATTAATTTAGGGCATTTCTCTTTCTGGGAGGTGGCTGAGCTCTGGTCCTGCCTGGTCCTGCCCCCAGAGCTGGGCACCAGCAGCAGCCCCGTGGTCACTGCTGCAGGGCTGGGCTCCAGGGCAGACCGCTGGGCTGCAGCCTTGTGCAGCTGGAGAGAGCCCTGAGAGAGCCCTGGGTCAGCACCTCCTGCAGGGTGAGCCACAGAGAGCCTGCACAGCAGCAGCTCCCAAGGACACCGAGCTCAGAGCTGCCTCTCTCAGCCTCTCCTGCACCCAGAAGAGTTGGGAGTGGAATCACCTGCATTTCCCTGTGTTTGGGTTGTGGCCAGCTCACTGAATGCACATTTGTAAACTCTGTTCTGCTTAGTGTTTCCCCAGTTACATGTGGTGTTCATGATTTTTAGCAAAAGAGTAGGCTGCCTTAGAGCCTCTGGTGGAGGCTTTCCAGGAGGGAATCTCCTGTGGCTTCCATCATCTCTTCCACAGAACTGTCCCAGTGGCTGGGGCTGGTGTGGCCTGAGCCATCATCCCCTGCTCAGGATGCTGAGACTCTATAGAGTTGGCTGTTCCCTCTTCCTCACAACTTCCAGTTCTGAATTGCATCAGGTCATTTGTACATATGTAGTTAAGAAATTAAACCAAAGTATTGACCTCTGTTGACATCCAGCAGCTCCTTCAAACAGCTCCAGCCTTTCTTCTCTTCCCTGGCTCTTAATTTGCACTTTAGAGAGCAGGCTGCTGCTTGGAAGGCAACTGAGCTGCTGATGGAATAAAACCTGTCCCAGTTTGAAGATAATCAACAAAGTTAGTCCACGAAACAATTTCTAAGATATAAACAAGATCAAAGCACTATCAGATGTGGACACCAAAAGAGTAGGCTTTGATAATTTAATCTACCAAATTACCAATTTTGGGGCATTTGATTTGTTATTTCTTCAAATTAGAGACCAGATGCTGCTGCTCTTAGTTTTTAATCTCTTAAAAATAGAAGAGATTACTGCCAGAGGAATGTGCTGCTCAGGCAGAGTGATGCTGGTTAACCCTTTCTGTAAATCATTTTAATTGCAGTTTGCTCTTTTTCTGTGACAATACAACCCTGTGCTCAGTGTGGTTCCAGACAGGTGAGCCCATCAGAGCTGCCTGGTGCACCAGAAAAGAGGTGGTTCTCGTGGTCTTGGCAACTTCTTCTGTTGGTTTATTCATTTATGTCTCATATTTTTCTGCTCTTACTCCTGCTCTCAGCCCAAGCAGGTCCATCCTGCATTTTCAGAGTCTTTTCATTTCAGGAGACACTGGCTGGACTGGTGCTTCTCCAGTATCCTCTGGAGAAAAGATAATGAGTCTGGCACTGATAAAAGCTGCTCACCTCGTGGCACTGGGTGGGGGAGGCTGGATTATGTGATGGGCAGGTCTGTGTTTATGTATTTCTGATGGGATTAAAGAGCCTGTGTTTGACCTGGACAGTTCCCATGCTTTGGGCTGTTTGAAAAACCTCCCCGGGGGAAGGGAGGTGTCTTCACGAGGCAGAGAGTTTTCTATTATGTAAAATAATACAGAATAAGCTCTTGTGTTATGTTTTACTGTCTATATTTGCTCAGCCCAAATTAATTCAGCATGTTTTCAGGCCATGAGAACCTAGCTGAGCCCTGCCAGAAGTCAGCAGCAAATTTGGTAGTAGATACATTCTTTTCTTTCAGCAATGAATTCACATTAAAGCTCAGGAGAGCAGCCCCTGGTGGGGGAAATTTCATCGTGGAAGGGAGATTTGGAAAAATCCCTAACTGTGGGGCAGAGCGCCTGCAAGAAACAATGAGATGATACATCTGCTGCTGCTGCTGCTCTGCTCTCTTCTCACTCTTCTGAAAGCTGGTGTTGAAACACTTTTTGCTCTTCTGCTGCCTGACAAGGGCTTATTATGGCCTGATTTTTGGTGAGAGAAGGTTTGGAAATGAGCATTTTTGTTTCTCTTTGTCAGATCAGGCCCTTCTCCAGCTCCCCACACCCAGCACCCTCCTCCCAAGTACTCCTGGCATTTCATCCCCTACACTTGCGGGCTGATGAGGCAGCAGTGTGTCACCACACAGCTGTGGCCTTGCAGAAGGACATGCACAGGCTCACACAGAAAAAGGGAATTACTGTATCCTGCAGTGGTGCAGAGGACACCAGCATAGCCTGGCCTCCATCTCATTCAGTCTTCTTGGACTCAGTGATCTTGAAGGTCTTTTCCCACCTTAATGATTCTCTTTTCACCTGTCTTCTGATTAGCACAGAGTAGAAGAAATGGGGAGATATCCTGGGGAAACGTGATCCACTTTCCTCTTAGCAGGAGCAGGACAAAGCTGGAGCAAACACGTGCTCAGGACAGCACCTCTGTCCTTCCATCACTGAAGAGTGTCACTGGGCTGGTGCCACCCATCCCATTTCCCACTCCAAGCAGAACAAGGACTTCATGTAAGAACATCGCCAGAACTGGCAGCAGGGGATTCTGGTGTTTTGGAGGGTTTTAAATTTAAAATATCCAGAGGGTTAACAGGCCTTTGGAATCTGTCTCACCCATTTGTTAAACACACAGAAAAATAACAACCCTGCTGTTTTTTGAGGTCCCAGGGGAGCTGCCTGAGCTAAGCCCCAGCACAAGGAAGGCAGTGCTGAAGGAATGCCTGGAAGAGTTTCACAGCAGGAAAAAGAAATGATTAACCACCTCAGCTGATGGCTGCTGGGCTCTGGCAGCCTGCAGCTACATGCCGAGCTGCTGGGTTTATATCAGAGGAACTGCAAATTGTGGCTGGGCTGAATGATGGAGCTCTGCTGCAATGTCATCCCTTGGTGGGGTGGGAAAACCTACTGCCCCATCCTTCTTGAGATAAGAGAAATGAAAGCCCAGCCATACCAGCTCAGTTAGCCTTCAGTTTTCCATACAGCCATAGCAGTCAGTTAACCAGAGATGAAAACCTGAGTGCATGCGTTTTTCTGTCAGGATCCTCTCTCACACAGCTGTGGTGCTGGGGGAAGTTTCCCTTTGTTCAGTCTGGAGGGGCAGCTCCTGCTGGGTGGCTGGAGCAGCCCCACCTCTGTGGGTTTTGGCTCAGTAGAGCAGGAAGTGCCATGTTCACTGGCAGTGGCACTGTTGCAGGTAGCATGTAAAGCACTACGATTAGCTCCACAGGGGTTGAGCATGTGTTTTACAGTCCCATTAATAACAACCATTTATTTGTTATTGCAGCATATCAACAGGGCTGCAATCTATCAGGTGTATACAGGACGAGAAATTATAGATCATAGGTGGGCAGAAAATTGGAAGAAGAGAAAGGAATTATTTGTAAAATTTCCTGATCTTACAAATACATGAATTTTCCTGGGGGCAGTTTGTTATCTACTATTTGCTGTGTGCAAGCAGCAATGTACCCTTGGGACGTTGGGGACCTCTCACCTTTCATGCTTGCCACCAGAAACCTTTTCTGTGTGTTGCTGAGGCTGGATGTACAAAGCCACAGCACACACAGCCCCTCTAACAGCAGAGCAAGGGATGTTTGCTGGGAGGAGTTCAGCACTGCCTCGGGTTCAGCAGGATGAGCCCTGATGAACAGGGAGAGACTGGGACCAGCAGCATGGGACAGTTAAAGTCAATGCTCCTAAAAATTGCCTTTCAAAAAAACCACTTCCAAATCGGTCTGAAGTGATTTAGAAAATGTTTAATGTTTCATGTTAAACCAACAGCTGAAATACAAAGGCTGAAATACAAATATCACCCCTAAATAACTCCCACAGGAGTCATGACACTGAAGAAGCACAAAACCCACGACAGGCAAAGGCAAAACAAAAGAAAAATGCAAACAAAGACCCCCAATCCCACCAAGTTGAGTTCTCAGAACTCATTTAACTTATGTGACCTCTCCCTTTGACTCCTGTAAGACAATCAGCATGCTGCAAATTAAGCACAGGCACAGATGTTGTTCCTGAAAATGTCTATTTGTGGAACAAATTATTTATAATAGGAAATGGCATCTGTGTCAATTGAAGAAAGCACCAGGGGAGGATAATGGGTGCTTTATAGTCTGAGCTGCTGTGGGGCTCAAGGTGAGCTCCCCATGGGTGGGGCGGTGGCTCTGCAGCCCTGGGGAGGCACAGAGAGTCACAGCCTCCCTGCTCCTTGCTCCAGGACGCTCAGTCTGTCAATCTATTGCCAAGTCTATCACTCTGCTAATTTTAGTGGGAGCCTTTTTTGCATCACCAAGCCCCAGGCCTGCCTTTTGCAGTTTATGGAATATTTTATATGTAGAAGTAGAAATCCTATGTGATAACCCTGAAATTCTTCCAGGAATTACTGGCACTCAATTTTAAGACTGTGAAACAGCAAAGAGGAGGGAATAAAACTCTGGAAATATAGGGACAGAAGTTTCATATTTTAATTTCTAAAAAAATTTAAGGTCTTTGATTCCAATAAGTTTCATTGGGGCCCTCTGCATGCCTTCCTGACCTCATCTCTAGAGTAACTCCTGAAGTTGCAGAAATCCCTGAGCCTTAATATTAAATTTTGCAACACTTCTGACTGCGAGCAGCCAGGAGTTGCCATGCAGCTTGTGAGCCACAGGAGGGGAAAGCTTTTGGTGCCATAAAATCATTATTTTTTCCTTGTTCCCAGAAAATAGGGCTGCAAATGCAGTGTTCACACATGGGCACTGCCAGCAAGGGCTGTGAAATTAACCCTCTGTGCTTGGGGATATTTGTTGTGCTGATGAATTCTAATAATTAATAGCAAAAGCTTTGAGAAAACCAGGAATTTTGGGTTTGAAAACCATGTTTATGTGTGCACTGTTTAAATCAATAGCTTTTTCTTACTAACGGTAGCACAGTGAAGTAATTGCAAAACTCACTGTTGTGACGAATTGATATTTTTCATATCAAAACAAATGGAAATCTCAAAGATGACTGGATTAAATTGAAGAAGCCAATATTACAGCATTTTTATTTGCTTTTATGTGTGGAAATTCAGTGTCATCTAATTTTTGCTACTTTTTGTGCAATTTCATGTTTGTTGAAACCACCGCTTTCCAATTTTCTTTTCCTTCCCCTGGGATAGCCCACTGTTAAAACCCTAAAACACACATAATTTTTCAGTAAAAGCAATTACTGGTTTTGCTTTGTTTATGGTGGAGATCAGCAGTACTTGATAGCCTACCTAAATTATCACAGATTCGATTTTTATGTAGTGTGAAATTATTGGCGAATCAAACTCCCCACCGTGGCAGATGACTCAAGATTGTAATAAATACTCTGGATGAAGAATTCTACTACTAAAGGATGTTCTTCATCCCCTCCTCTTACCTACCAAACATTTCCTCAGGATCAGTGGGTGTTGTAGAAGAAGTCAGAAAACGTGCAGGGAGCTCTGATCCCTGACCCCTGCAGTGAGGGGGACGTTCAGGTGGTGCTGGTTGATGTTTCCTCACATTGGGGCAATAAAAAGCAGGTTTGTGTTGGAATAAGACTTTGAAGTGAGACACCCTGGGATGGTGTGCACTCTTATCTGTGCAATAAATTTGTGATTTTTATATCCAGGGGCACATAGTTACTGAAAGGTCTCTGAATTGCTGAAGAAAAGTCGTTTAATTGAAGTCAAACATTAAAATACAAGGCAGATCCAAATATAAAGAAATTAAGTATATTCAGCTGATCTTATTCTAGCAAGGGGTTTATTTTTAACCTTATGATTATGGATTTTTATAGTGTCACATCAACATAAAGGGCTTTTCTTCACAGCAAGAGCAGAACAGAGGAAGTCCAAATAAATGAGATCCAGTGTCCTTCAAGGAGGCAGTGGTAAACATGTTCTCAAAGATGGAAAAGTTCAAATATAAACTAACTATTCTTGCTGTGGAGAGAGAAAAGAAGACATGGATTATGTTTGAGAAGACAGCTGGTTGAAGACCAAAATCAGTATTGTTATCCCCAAAGTCTGCCACAGTGATATTTGAGAAAGCCATTCCAGCCTCACGTGGTGCAGACAGACAAAAATAAATCTGATAGAGTGAATTCAGTTCAAAACAAGACTGCAGAAGCCCTTCAGATACATCAGAGCCGCACTAGGAAAAGGGAAAAGATGAGGGGAAAAGGAAGAAGAAGAACATTTTGGGGAGAAAGCTCCACGGAAAAAATGCCAGTGGCTGTGGTTGTGCAAGTGGCACTCCCAGGCGGGCAGGGCACTTGCCTGGGATCTGTGTGGGATTCTGCCCTCTTGGGAGCCACTGTCCCTCCTCTGTTAGCACTGCCTGTGCCTTGGTGGGCTCAGGAGCTTCAGATCAAATTAGTACCGAGCATGATCCTGTGGTTCAAGCTACACTTGTCTGGCAGCTGATTGTCACCCTGCTAATGAACACCAAATAGTTTTCTTTTTAAAAACAGTACTTTGGAATCATGGTCCAAGTGTCAGCCTGAGTAAACCTTTCAAACAGCCTGTTTTAGGGGGATTAGAAACAGGAGTGCTGTTAGATCACACCAAGTGATAGAAATGCCAAGGGCTCAAACAGTAATTGGGCTTGGTTCAGGCTTTCAGTGACACAACTGAAGTTAGTTCCAAAGTGCACACTCCACCTTTGATAGTGTGTGTGTTCTCCAAGTGCTCTCATCCCAGTTTCTGTCACACAGCCCTTGTATGCAGAGGGAGAGGAACAGAGAGGAAGGGCATGGCTTGCTCTGCTTAGGATTGAACCTCCATTTTTCTCTCCCACCTTCAGGCTGAATCACCTGGATTTGTGGTGTTGGTGTTGTGGTCAAGGAGCCCTCAGAGACCAATTGCCCCATACTGAGATGCAGAAAAGCTTCACACCTATGCATTCTGTTCACAGACAGATGCAGGTGACTTCTGTTCCCAGTCACTTGCATTCAGGTGCTTTCCCCCAAAAAGTGTCAGGAAGAGTGTAACAGGTCCTTCCCAGAAGGGTGCCTGTGAGACTGGAGAAAGTAGTGTTGTGTAATTATAAAAAAAAAAAAGTCAGCATGAATATGTTCTATTTTAATATTGTTACAGATTAGTTCATTCTAAGGCAGTTCTTTAAGGAAACAGCTTTTGCTTTCTCATTTGTTAAGGATGAACTGGTACAGTAGTTTCCATGGGTACACTAGGGTCATTTGTTTGATAGACCTCTTATAAATAAGTTGCAGCTATTTGGCATCTTGTTCAGGTCTCATTTTAGCTTCTGGATGTGCAGCACCATTCTGCTGATATTTTATGACCATATTTTCTATTATTTTTTAACATATTGTCCAAGTGGTTCTGTGAGCACTAGAACTAATGAAATCTGTTTTTCTAGGGCTTTGTATTTCATGCACAATTGACTTCCATGTCAGAGAAGGTGCAGGATCTCACTGAAGCTGTTCCTGAACTCAATGTGTTTGTAGTGGCTGTCCCTGCATATTCTTCCTGGAGTCAGTGAGACAAAGGCTCTCAGAGCCTTTCCCATCCAGAAGTTCTTGGCTCAGAGGGTGCTGAGGCCCTGGCACAGTTGCCCAGAGAAGCTGTGAATGCCCCATCCCTGGAAGTGTTGATGGCCAGCCTGGATGGGGTCCTGAGTGACCTGGTCTCTGGTGGGTGGCATCCCTATCCATGGCAGGTGGGTTGTAGCTAAACGATCTTTCAGGTCCCTTTAACCCAAACCATTCTGTGATTTTATGACTCAGAACAGCACACTGAGAGTGTCTGTCTCCTCCCTGGCCTGCGCTCCCTTGTGTCCCAGGACTGGTAGGAGTGTTTTAATACACATCTCATTCAGGCTCTTTGATGGTCCTGCTTTGAATCCACCAGCAAGCTCACAAGTGCCAGGGGTTTCCTTCCCCAGGCATTTGTTGTGAAGGGTCCCATGAGAGTAGCATGTTAATTTAATTAATTGAGGGTCTGAGACACAGGCTTGAGGCCTCCATTTGTGTGATGTAAGCAAGTGCATATGGGTGAGTGAAAGGAAACATCTCTGGATGAGTGGCAGAACTTCCACGTGGTGCAGAAGGAAGGCCTGGGCAGATGGATCATGCAGAGCAACTCCTCTGTTGGTTGTGTAGGAGAATGATAACAGCCAAGGATCAAGGCAACAGGGTCACAAGCTGTGAAGGCTCAAGGTTTGGTTGTCTGCAGTGTGAAATGGGGTAGGGGAGTGTCACCTCATAGATCATCACCTCACTGGTATTGGCGCACAGATGCCACCCCTTCCTTGTTGTTCTTGTCCTTTTCTGTGTGCAGAATGCAATGCTGTGAGCCCTGCAGAGTGCCAGAGGCACACAGGGAGCTTGGAAGGAACTGACATTACCCTTGCTAATGAACAGTTCAGCTACTCTTTCTCCCCTCAAAGAGATTAGAGCAGCATAAACACAAAGTTGCCGAGCATTTAGCTGAAGTGGCAATTAAAAGAGAAGGAAATCAGCTCTGTAAATTGTTGGTTCTGTTGGCAGCAGTTCCAGGGTTTAAATGGGGATTTGGGAAAAGACACTGTGACGGCATGTGACAGTCAAGGTCTGGTCCTCCTCCAGTCAGCTGCTTCCACATCTGTGGTTTTTAGGGCTGGGAGTGCTCTTCTGCCCCCCTAAACATTGGGAAATGTCATTCATTTTGCTTTCTGCTATTTAAACTGCACTGAATTGTACTTATGTCCTTTTGAAAAGCTCACACAACCCAAAATTGGTTCCTCCAGACACAGACTGGCTCACTCAGAGACATTCTCTGGGGAATATCCATCACCTCACCACTTGTATTTTCTCCTGAGCACACCAGGAATTGATATGGCTGTTTCACAGTCAGCAAGTTGAAAGCAGAGTTCAGCTGAAACAGCTGGGTGGGCCATTGATCTGAACCCAGATGGAGCATCCTAAGGGAGTTAAAGGCAAATTGTTGAATTACCCAGCACCACAACAGGCATGGAAAAGTCAATTTATAGGATGGGCTCTCTTTACCAGAGAGCCTTAATGAGGGCACTGCTCAGGCTGCCTTGTTATCTATTGCCTCTGCCCAGGGCTGACACTAAGCTGCATTTATTAGAATTGTTGTTTCAGTGGTAGTATAAGATAACTCTGTAGGTTTCCATGGATTCACTGACAGGCAGAAGAGATGTTCAGGTCTCACTCACTGGTGTGTTTGTACAGAAAAAACCGGATCTGTGTCACCTGGAGAAGCTGTTACTGAGCTGGGCCATGCCATGATCTGCTTCACCCAGTGTGAGCTCCTGTCCAGAGAGCACTTCTGTACATCAGCAAACAGTGGTGCAGCACTCAGCTTTTCATTAACAGGAGGTCCATAATTACTGTCCTAATTAAGTTAATCACTGAGCTTCTGGGTTATGGAAGATCTCTGGAGATACACTGAGGCACAGCAAGGTCACTGGAGGGTATCTGCACTGGGAAGGGGGCAGTGCTGGAAAGAGGAGCTTGGCCAAGCTGTTTGTAGGAGGCTGCAGGTGCCCCATCCCTGGTGGGCCAAGCAGGACCCAGTGGTGGCCCTGGGCTGAGTTTGCTGGGTCTGTGCTCTGAGTCTTTTCCCACAGAACAAAATTCACTCTGGTTTTTGCCTCGATCTTGAGTATCCTGGGCCAATTAGTGTAATGGCAATTAGTGAGGAGTCAGTAGAGCATGGGGCTCTTAGCCCCAGGGTCGTGGGTTTGTGCCCCACGTTGGGTGCCAAAATATTGGAATTAAATCCCAGTATTGCTGAATGGAACGTGCTGGGCTTGTCTGACCCGTGCTGCTTGACCAAGGGTGGCAGCTGTGGCAGTTTCACCTCCGAGAGAGACACCTCTGGCTGGCTGGATGCTGCAGCTGGCACTTGGGACAAGCAGGAACTCAGGTTTACCTCTGGTGCAAAAGCTTTAGGCGATGGTGAAGGAAAAGGTCCTGATGGAGGGTTTGGATCCAGAGCTTTATTCCTGGCACACAGACCTCTGAATGCAGCACCAGCTCCACCAGAACACCAAACTGCATGATTGCAGTGGGAGAGGGGCAGGGAAGGGGTGGGGATCCCACCAACCAGGTGGGAGGGGGGGATGTCTCAGGGGACAAATGACACCTGTATGGCCCAATGTCCCCGGGGCTGAGAGGCATCTTTTGAACTCCGCCAATCATACCACACCCTTGCTGGCACACCGAGATTGACAGACAGCTCTCAGCAGGAGGGAAGGGGACGGGAAGGGAGAGGGTATTGGCACACCTGGGAAAGGAACTGGGAGAGCTGAAACAGGGTATTACATCACACTGCAACAGAAAGCTCCAAAGGTATCCTGTGTTCCTCTGCCCCAAGAATGTTCTGTGATTCCTCTGCTACCCTGTTGGTTTTGTTTCATATCCACCCAATGGACTTGGTTTCTTTTTCTGATTTGCTCATCTTCTGCATTTATTTTAGTCCTCAGCATCCAGGACGTTTTGTAACAGGAAGCAGGTTTTCCGTAACTTGGCTGTTTAAAATAGTATTTCCTTTTGTCTCTTCTAAATCTTCTGCCTGATCTGAGATTATTTTGATTGGCTTCAGACATTTGTGGTTAGAGGAAAAGGTGGATGACAGCTGCTTGTCAACTCTCTGTGCATCCCTAGAAATTCATTAATTTATGAAGGTGTTTAATGAGGATTTTAATCTATATTCATTGGGGGATATTTTAAGGAGCTCAGGGTTTGTTACTCATGTCCAATTCACTGGTGCAATGTACTCCGGATAAAACCTGACAGGAAAAAAAAGGAAAGTTTTATGTTGGTTAAGTGAATCAAGCACATGCTTTTAACAAGTATCCATTTCTCCCATCATCCAAATTTGGACTGGAGCCAGAGATGCTTCAAAAGCAGCAGAAACCCCAACTCAGGCAGGAGGAGCGTGCCAGCATCTCAGAGTAACCAAAGCCTTTTTTTAGTTGTTGTAAATGAATTTTTAAAAAGAGGAGCACGTGTAATTTCCGCTCTGCTTTTTCCCAAGTGTAGCTGCAGCCAGAGTTCAGTTAACCGTACCAGTTCCCAGCTAATATTTTCTTTAAGTTGCATTTTTGATCTCTGTTCCATAAGCTGGGTGTCAGCCAGGGGTGGGTGCAGATGTGCTCAGTCACTGATGTGTCCAGGGATAGTCCTGAGAGGCACAAGGCACCCAGGCATGTTGGTTTTTAAGATTTTATTGTGCTTGCAGATTTGAAAGTGATTTATGTTTGATTGATACAAATTTCAAATATGTGTGTAACGTGTACATCTCAGAACGGAATTAGTGAGGATGGGAGATGAGACATTTCTCAACTTTTTGCAGACTCTTTCCCAAGCCTTCAAAATTGTATTTCCTCCAGATGAGGTTCAGATGAATTTTAAATGTCCATTGGCAGTGTGGAGGTGACTTCCAATATCCCAAAGCAAATAAATTTTGTGGCAGATTTTCCATGCTGGTCACAATCATGATGGGACTTATACACAAGTAATAAATCAGGCCAGTAATATGTAATGTGTATAGTCCATAAACTGAAAAAAAAAATGTTATGTCTGTTAGAAAATATATTCAGACATAATTATAAAAGCTCCAAGTACTGGACAAGGTATTCTTTCTACCTCAATGAAATTAAGCAAAATCAGCCAGCAGTAATTCAGTAGATGTACAGCTACAGCTTAGGTAGCTGTAGGTTGTGGCTTCTCAGTGTTTAACTCATTCTCCTTTTGAACTGATCCTCTTCATGAGGCTTGCAGCACCAGCTCAAGGGACAGGACACGAGCTGGGGCTGCTCTGGTGCCACGTCTGCATCCATCCATTTAGAAAGAAGTGTTTCCACTTAGGTGCTTTTCTGTGATCCAGCACTCCTGAGTGCTCAACCACCTCTCCTTGGCTGCAGCCAGCACCGCCTGGGGGCTTCAGCAAAGCTCCCAAGCTCAGAAAATCCAGTGGTTTTGTCCCAGTCTGGTTACAGCCACTATATACCTAGCAACCTTTAAAAAAACCAGCAAACACCTTGAAGGAAAAGGTTGGATAAGCTGAGCTTAAATCTCCCTTTAGGACTGCTTTTTAAGTGACTTTGTATTTTTAAACAGAAGTAGTTAAATGGTGCTAGAGTCTTTTGGAAATCTGTCTTTATCTAGATTTTTATTTTTGGACAAGGTGAAGTTAGAGGTGTTTAAACAGAGCAGGTGCCATCAGATGGAGCAGAAACTAAAATTTGCTACTGAATTTATTATTGTAATATCTGCCAGGAAACATGAATTTCTTTTCCTCAACAATTGCTAAAATTTTCTTCTTTTGAAACAGTCACCTGGGGAAAGAAATACCATGTGGTTATCCCTAGGAAAATCCCCATGCATCAAGGGGATGCTTTGTCACCCACATCTTTCTGACTGTTCCAAATTTCTAAAAGTGTGCTGTGATTAATTATTAATAATAAATATAAATATTATTCACAATAAATATAATAATATAGTATTATATTAATATAGTAACATATTTCTATTAATTACTAATAATACATATAAATAGTATTAATTAATAACTTTTTAGAGGAGCTGTATATAAGATATCCATGTTTCATCTGTATTAAAATAGCAATTGAGACAAATTTGTTTAGGATTCCAGGAACAGATGTGCATGTCACTGTCTGTGTGTACGTTCTGTCCACTCCCAGCTGTCAGAGGCACACCTGTGCTGCATTCCTTAGGTTGCATCTCAACATCAGCTGTCTGCAGCCATCTCTACCTATTTCTCTTTTTCATACTGGTTCCATGGGAGCAAAATATTTTTACAAAGAGGCAAGTTATTTTCTGAAGGCACTGAAGGAGAGAACACTAGAGATTAAGGGCTTTATACAGACTTAGATAAACTCCTGCAATAATAACAGGGGAACTTAGCCTGTCTGGAATATTATCCCCACAGCCAGTAATTCCTGTCCTCCTTTTTCCTTTGGGAAAGCCCACATGTCACATACTCAAGATTTTTAGAGATTCAAGGGCCATGTGTCTTAGATACTGTAGGCTGCAAAAATGCAGTGGCAAGCATAGATCCAAATGATCTAATTAACCCAACAATAAATAGTTTGTCTAGAGGCCATTCAGAGCAGAGGGCAGCGCTAATGAAGAAGATAAAAAGCCAGTTCTGTCTCACTGCCACAGCTTTTGCAAAACTCAAGTTTTGATCTGTACAAACGTATAATGGGGATACTCAAGCCCCTCTGTGAATGCAGAAACAATCCATGGGGTTGTTTCCTCTCCTTTTTTTGCAGAGATAAATACACTTAATTCTAAAGAAGTAATAATTCACCAATATTTTTCTCAATTAAAATAATGCTGCAAAGAGCCTGACTGACAAATTGGTTCATGGTATATTTTATAAGGAAGGAAGAAGCTGAGATATGTTCATTGAAATGTATAAAGGCTTCATTATTTTCAGCCTCGAGCAGTGTGGACGGGAGCAAGGGCAGCACCCTGAGGTGTTGTGCAGGTTAAGGTGGAGCTCTCTGGAGCTTGTTGAAGGGGACATGTCTTGGTTTGAACAGCCAGGTGTCTGCTAAGGAAGGCAGGAGCCTCCCCTGAAATGGAAATGTAAACCCCCTTCCTCTGAATTGTTATAATTTTGAAATTAAGGGGCAAAGATATGGGAGCAGGAATAACAGTTCTTTATTAGGGAAGAATTTTTTTTTTTTTAAATGCCAGAGTGAGACCATGCCCTGCCCCCTGTGTGTCAGGGCGGTGGCACAGCCCCATCCCATGGGGGCCCAGCCCTCCTGCAGTGCCAGCTGTGGCTCTGCTGCAGCAGGGATCCTGCACAAGGGGGGAGTTTTCCTCTGCAGCTCCAGGGCTGCTGCAGATGGGCCTGGGCTCCCTCTGGGAATGCAGGGCAGCAGAAAGCTGCTCCTCTGGCAATGCAGGGGGCAAAGGCTGCTGTGCTGTGCCAGGCTCAGATTGGATCCAGGTAGGAATGCTTGGCTCCTCCCCTGGGCGGAGCATCTCCCCATGGGATGCTGGGATTGGATCAGCCCTGCAGGGACACTCTGGCCATGGACAGCAGAGATCTCCTGGAGGGAGGGTTGGCTGTGGCAGAAATAAAGCAAAAACTGCCCCGTGAACAGAAGTCAGCTTCCCCAGTTCTAACAGATGATAAACAGAATTCACACCTCCATTTCCAACCTGAGACAGGGCAGAAAGTCAAACTCATCCTCAGTGAGGCTGGCTGGGATGGTGTTCCTGGGAGAGTGACAACCTTCATGGGCACATCCCAAACAGATCCACTGCTTGTCTCGTTCCTGCCATGTCACTGCAGCTCCTCACCAGCTCCAGTGCTCAGCTGGAATAAAGGAGTGCAAAATACCTTTGCTCTAGAGGTGTGTGCTGTAATCCAGGGTGTATATCACACCTTTTAAAACTGCCAGCAACCCTCAGTATTGTTAAACATCTGAGTTTATTTTACCCTTGGAGAAATGGAGCCCTTCAGCTCTTACTGAGTAAACCTGGAAAGGAACAGGCAGGATTAGCAATTAATTTTACTGCCTTTATGTTCCTGTCAGTGATAGCTGTGGTGCTTATTGCTTTGCCTTTAAATGCAGGCTTTCTTGGAGGAAAAAAATGAGAGCTAAATTTATCTCACAAAATTTCATTTATCCAAAAGTTCAGCTTGCTCTGGCTCAGTTATCCCAACTCCTACTACAGTCCAGAGGGAGAGGAGTGGCTGTAAAGAAGAACTCAGCTCATGTTAAAGAGGGAGGTGCCTGCCCTTCCTCAAGTGAGGACTGAGCTGCCAGGTCAGACTTGACTCCCGGGTAATGAATCCCACCCACACATTTCCCCAGTCCTTATCTAACAGAGAGGTTGCTCTGAAATCTGTTTGATAAGAGCCTGCTGGGGCAATATTTGCTGTTCATCATTTGCTGCAAGTCTCTGGTTGTAGCACAGGTATATTTAGAAATTGCCATGATTAAAATCTCTTGCCAGCTCAGGTCCCAGGAAAACACATGGGTAAAATGATCTTCAGATTCACATCTCTTGTGTTTGCTTATCCCACCCTGGATGCAAACAGAACAAATCCCCTACACAAGGGCTTCCAGTCTGTGAGGAGATTTCTTCACAGCAGCACAGCTCTTCATTCTCTGCCAGGCAGGCTGGAGAGAGGGAGCAGGTTTGGAACTGGGTGGTTGGAAACCCCCTGTGAACAGTCCAGCCTAGGTGCAGCTTGCCTTTGGTTGTCGCACACTCTCACACACTGTACTTGTGCCCAGTGCAGCCCTGCTGACCTGCTCACAGCCCCACAAACTGGGCACACCTCAATGCCACCTCCTGCTCCATCACCCCACTCCCTGGAGCACCAGTGCCCTCACCCCACACTGTTCCCAAATTCCCAACATGGGAATTCTAAGCCTAAGCTATGAAGGACCTACCAAGCAGCTGGCAGAATGTGTTGTGGCATTTGATATCCCAGGGGCTGTGTGGTGCCTGAATTCCTCTCCAGGCAGGTGCAGGCTGCTTGCTCCACCTCCCTCCTCACCCTTAAACTGCCAGGCAGGAGGGAATGCTGGAGCAGGCTCAGGTGCTCCAAAGGGAGGAAATGATGCCTCAGGTTTCAGCTTTTCTATTTTTCACATTCTGTGCTGCTTTAGTGTGTGGGTCTGGGCTTCACATCAGGGGATGGTGAGCTCTGTGCACAGAGCAGGGAGACAAAACAATTCCTGCTCCAGCTGGGCACCAAGGACAAATGATCCAAATCTCAGCCCAAGAGCACAAACACCGTGGGCTGGAGAGAGAAAAACAAGAGGGATGGGACTTCATGGGCTAAAGGGGTAATGGGACAATGAACTCCAATATGCAAATGGACCAGAACCTATAAAAGTGAGAGACCTCGTGACCAATTGTGCATTTTGGGACATTTTGGTTCATCCTGGGTGCAGCCCTGGCTGGGCTCTTGTGCTGCCCAAGGCAGATCCATGGAGGCCTTTTAATAAATCCCTGCTTTATTCTTCAGCTCTGTCTGGCCTCTGTTCTAGCTCAGCCTTCACAAGGCATCACTGACTGCTGTTAGTGCTGCAGTCTATCACAGCCTTTGCTTCTGGGTCCTGCCCCTCCTACAGATCATTTTGTGTTCTCTACCCCCAGCCCCAGCTGTCTCTTGTCTCTGAAGATTTGTTGAACTTGACTTCAGGGGTATCTTAAGGTTTGCACAGAGCTGTTTCCAAGGGTCATCAGGGTGGAAACACTGAGTGCATTGGGATTATCAAAACATGAAGTGGTTTCTTCACCAGCCATGTTTTGGAGAGAGCTGCTGCTGGGGCTGGAGAGGGTTGTCACTGACATATTTTATGAAAATCCTTTCGCTAGGATTTTTCTTCTGAGAAGCTGAGAAGCCTCAGAAAAGAAATGTAAAAAATAACTATCTGATGGCTGTAGAATGTGGTCTGGAGGTGGTTTACCAACAGGTGCATCTTTATTGGTCTCATGTGGATTGTTTTTACTTAATGACCAATCATGGTCCAGCTGTGTCAGACTCTGGTCAGTCACAAGATTTTATTATTCATTCCTTTCTAGCTTTCTGATGTCTCCTTTCTCTTTCTTTAATGTAGTTTTAGTATAGCATCTTTAATATAATATAATATCATAAAATAATAAATCAGCCTTCTGAAACACAGAGTCAAGATTCTTATCTCTTCCCTCATCCTGGGGACTCTCAAACACCACCACAGAGGGTCTCTGTGGCTGTGCTTGTGACTCCCAGGCTTGTTGCTGTCAGCTTGGGTGACACCCTGTTGGGTCCTGGTGCTATCAGGAGGACAAGCAGAATATCCAGCTTCCCACTGTTCCTGGAGTAAGGACCAGCTCTTTCCTCTGGGGAGCTTCCCTGCCAGGGAACATCCTCCACTCCCTTATTTTGATAGCTGCATCCAGTCCTGCTTGACTTAAAGGCAGCCTGTCTTGGAAAACTGTAGTAACAGAGAGGCAATGTGCAGGAGAAATAGCTGCAAATAATTACATCTCTCTGCCATTCAACACCATGAAATGAAAACATTATCCAGGTCCTGGCAGGAAAAGTGCAGATTCTTTGGAGTAACTGGAGGTTCCTCCTCCCAGGGGGAACTCCTCTCCTCACCAGCAGAGCCCTGCTCCAAACAGCATTTCCATGCAACAGCATCTCTCCTTTGCAGAAAGAGGTTTTTGTTGTCTCAAAGAGCTCTCCTTTTCCGTACCACAAGAAGCAAGCTGTCTGCTGTATGTCCCAGTCTAAACCAGTTTAAGGAAGGCCAGCTTTTGCTCTTACCCAAAGGCAGCTTGCGGAAGGTATTGTAGAGATTCTGTCAAATCCTATATCCAAAGCCTGCTTTCACTGTTGCTCATGATGTGTCTGTTCTATCAACTAATCCATCTCAGGAGACTTCAAAGACATTTGCATCTGTGCCTTGAGTAGTTAATTAAGCTGAAGAAGATGGAAATTAGTAAAGGAATTATCAGGTGAACTAGCTAAGGGGGAGGCAGCAATACACTGTGTTGAAGGATGAGCTCCTGGCCTGGAGGGAGGTCCCAGTTGTGGTTCTCAAGACAGGCCTAGACCCCATCCTAGTTAACAGCCCCATTAAAAACTGGCACAAATGATAGGAAATGCAGTCATGAGATTAATTGGTGGCATAGTGCTGGGAAAAGTTGTCACTATTGAAGAGGATGGTGGATAACCATGACAACCAAAATAATAGAAATAGGATGAAATTCAATATTTCAGAGTTAGGCATAGAGCTAGGGATTAATTGGTTGGAAATAGCAAGGGGGAGAATTAGGGATGTACCAGTTGGTGGCAGAAAGTCTGTGAAATGCTAATGTGATGTGTTCCTAAAAAAGGCAAGTGCAGTCCTTGCAGTATTCACAGTGTTACTGCCAGTGAAGGAAAGGAGTTGTTCTTTGTGCTTCTGACCACCCACACCTAAGAAGAGTTAATGCCAAGCAGAAGGGGAGAAGAATAGAGCTAGTGGAGTGATCCAGAGGACTGGAGAGCCTGTCAGGTGTAAAGAGGGGAAAGTACCTTCATTTGTGTAGGAAGGCTGCGTGGTACTGAGAAAATGTGAGACTTGGTGAGTAAATGTCTCAAAGAGTGAACTCCAGGAAAAAGAAAAAAAAAACAAAAAAACCCTACAGCACCCTGTTGGCAAAGACCAAGTGGATAAAGAATGAACTTCAACCAGAACTGAGAAAAGAAATCCTCCTGTCAGAGGAGGTGCCCTGGACCAACCTTCCAGCAGGACTGAGGTCAAAATCTTGAAGTGCTTTTGTGCTGGGTACTGAGCAGCTTTAGGAGAGTACAAAACTGATCTTGGCATGGCAGAGCTGGCACTTTTTGTCTTATTGACCCACAACATCTCTTCAGTTCTGTGTTCCCACCCAGTTCTCAGCACACACTCCCAGGACACACTGTGCAGAGGAAATATCAGTCAAGTGGCTCTTTGGAGCAAATCGTAGAAATTTTGAAGTTGTATTACCTGAAGGCATCATAATTCTTGCGTCCTAGCACATTCATTCACACACCACTCATCCTTTGACTTCTAGGGAAAAGCTGATTTCATCTCCATTTTTTTGGGGTCTTTTTTTTTTTTCCAATCTGAGTCTTGGTTTATCCTGCTGCCTCTTTGGTCACAGCCACCAAGCAGGGGCATTGGGAGGGAGGTACATGGGAGTGATCCAGGAGAGCAGAGAGGGATTGTGTTCTCCAAGGGGGCTCAGGACTGAGGAAACAGCCCCAGAGCAGCAGTTTTACAGGAGTGTGAAGCTCTGAGGAGAGAGGAAAATGGCACCAGCATTGCTGCATCCAGGGCTGTCTGCACGTGGAGCTAAGTCACTCAGTCTCACTGGGGTTATTTCCTGTGGAAGGACACAGCCAAGGTGTGAACCAGAGTCAGTCACTCCTCTTGGATTCATATCAGCTCTTCAGCACAGCCATGGGTAGTGCTTAAATTAGTAATAACAATTTTATAAATAAAGTGTCATTGTACTTGCTGAAGTGAATAAAATAGACATGAATGCATTAGAATTGGATTTTAATGGCTTAAATCTGTTGCTGAATTATTCCATCCTAATAGTAGGTTAACTGAAAAACAGCAGTAGAACCACCTGGAGAAGCAAACTGGTGTTGGGAAGTGCAGCAGGGTATTAAATGGGAGCTCAGCCCAAGAAGACACGAGCTCTGCTGTAGCAGACACCTCCATCCTGTTTCTTTCCCTTCTTTAGCTGGGGTTCAGGACAGCACAGAAGCAGCTGCATTTCCTCTCCTGTTCTCAGTCCAGTCCTGACACACCACAGTTTGTTCACAGAGTGTTTGCCCAGCCTTCCTCCTGAGCTCCATGGCTCTGGCCCTGCATGAATTCCACCATAGGCTTGTGTGCTCACTCAAAACTGAGAAATTGATCCTCCAGACTGAAGATCTGATACTTCCTTCTCCTCATGGTATTGCCCCACCTCCATCTGTCCTGGCGGTTCATGGCAAGGCCCTCAGACCACAAACACAGCTCACCAGGCAAAGCTGTCTGAGCAGCAGGAGGGTTTTAATTTTACCCATTGCTGCAAAACTTCCACAGCATTTTCACAAGAACACCATTGGTGTTCCTCCAGTCTCAACTCTTCCCTGTTGTAAGACATTTTGTGCTGCAGCTTTCTGCTTAAAATTTTAATAATATTGAGATTGAAAATAATTCAGTCACCTTTCTCCATTTCTCATATTTCCTCTAGCATGCCTCTCAAATTTGATGGAGCTTGAAGGAAGCCAGCTCTGCTGCCTGCCTAAAGAGCATTTGGGTGTTCTTCCTTCAGTGATCTCTTTCCCTCCTGCATCCATTCCCATTCCATCATTGGATTAGTTGGAGAAACCCCAGTGTGTTCCAGATGTTGAGTGATCAACTGGTAGCAGAGAGCTTGGATTAAGTGTTTAGTGCTGGGGGGGCTGAGGAAGGAGAAACTCAAAACTTTCTCTCTTCAGAGAGGATCTGCCACTCCCTGTGCTGTTCACAGCTTCCCAATTTGAATCCAGAGTTGTGAAAATGTGGAAACTGTGAAAATATGAGCTGCGAACACTGGGAAGCTGCGAAGCAGGGAAATGGGTGGGGATTTGCAATCTCTCTTGAATGCAAAGGTTATGGATTCTGGTTGAAAACTTAATTCTCTGAGAAGTAAGTTTTTGTCACTACAACAGCAAGAGAAAGCCAAGGTGGCAGAATTGTTTTGGTTGTAGAAACCTTTCATATCTTTATTCATAACTTTCTGGCATGTTTGCATTTGAGGCAGAGTTCTTCAGACCTGGCCTCTGCCAAAAGACAAATTTCCTTTGAGCAAAGTCAGTTGTCTTGTTTCTGAGCCTGGAAGTGAGAAGCAATAATAATAGTAATAAAACAGACTTGCATTTCATTTTATTTTTCTTTTGAATACTTTGAAGCACAAGGGTGTGAAAGGTGATGTTTCATGTAAGAGCAGCCTTGTTTGAGGAGCCATGTCTTGCATTGGCCCAGGGAAAATTGAGTTTGATTTGTCTGGAGTACTGGCATTGAAAGCCACCTGCTGGGCTTGGCACTGTTGTGTCCCTCAGCTGGCAGTGGTGAGGAAGGACTCACCTGTCAGTGGTTCCTGAAGGAAGCTTCTTGAAAGAAGGGAAGGCCAGTCCTGGATTTAGCAGGTGACTTGCAGGGTGGTGTCTCTGGCTGGTACTGTCAAACTCCTGGGGCTCCAAGAAGCCAAGAACAGCCATGAGTTTTTCAGCACAGGTCCACAGAATCTGTAGCTGCTTTCTTGTGACTCAGAGTGGAAGCAAATGCATCCTTTCAGAGGGAAGGACCCTCTGCAGAGCCACCTCAGCTGTGCTGCTGCCCCCAGGCATGGGAGGGTGTCACTATAGGACAGAAACACACGATGCGCACCCACCGCTGCTCTCAAGGTGAAAAAAGGGCAGTTTATTTTCTGACTCCAACATTGATAGATTTCCCAAAGTGACAGTGGATTGGAGGGTGACAGTGCCACCCCTCCAATGACACTGGACAAACCAACAATCCATCAAATTTCTCCTCCTCCAGAAAAGAATGCAAAATAATAAGTTATTTACACAAAGTGTGTGAGAAAGTTCATTACAAGAATGTCAACATCAGAAGACTTAGAAAAACTTAAAAAATCAGGGTGACATCAGGGCAGTGGTCCCTCCCAGAGCCAGAAGGGCTTTATAGCTGCAGCACAGGCACCTTGTGAGCCTTTCCCTGCATCCCTGCCATTCACAAGGTGGCAAAGCCCCGTGCTGCAGTGCCTGAGTGCAGCTGAGCCCTTTCCTTCCATCCCTGCCATTCACAAGGTGGCAAAGCCCTGTGCTGCAGTGCCTGAGTGCAGCTGAGCCCTTTCCTTCCATCCCTGCCATTCCCAAGGTGGCAAAGCCCTGGCAAAGCCCTTTCCTTCCATCCCTGTGCTGCTGCAGTGCCTGAGTGCAGCTGAGCCCTTTCCTTCCATCCCTGCCATTCCCAAGGTGGCAAAGCCCCTGTGCTGCAGTTCCATCCCTGCCATTCCCAAGGTGTGCAGTGCCTGAGTGCAGCTGAGCCCTTTCCTTCCATCCCTGCCATTCCCAAGGTGGCAAAGCCCCGTGCTGCAGTGCCTGAGTGCAGCTGAGCCCTTTCCTTCCATCCCTGCCATTCCCAAGGTGGCAAAGCCCCGTGCTGCAGTGCCTGAGTGCAGCTGAGCCCTTTCCTTCCATCCCTGCCATTCCCAAGGTGACAAAGCTCCGTGCTGCAGTTCATGGCTTGAGCTGCTGCCGGTGCAGAGAACGTGGTGGCAGCAGAGCTCAGGGGCTCAGGGCTGTGTCCAGCTGTGACCTGGGTGAAGCTGCTCCATGGGCTCATGCCCTGCCTGAGCTGAGCACTCCAGTGGTGCTCTGGGAGGCAGGGCAGACCCTGCAGTGGTCCCCAAGTGGGAGCTGATGCATCCAGAGGGACCTGCTGGCCCTGTTACTGGATGTCCTGGTAGCAGCAGTGGAGACTTGGAGCACCCCATTACCTCAGGGTCCCCCGCCCTCCATGGCTGCAGATAATGGGCTGCTCCCCCTCAAATAAATTTGAATTCCTTCTACCTGAAATCAAGGTAGAATGGCAGGAGCCTGAACTGTGCCTCAGCAGGCTGTCTTATCCCAAGGCCCTGCACATCCTTAACCTGTGACACATGCCTAAACTCCTTGCAAGGTTGGACATTAACAGGCAGGGTGTTCAGGGGAAGATGCAGTGTTCCTGGGAGATCTCAGCTGACACTGCACTGAGGAGCAGGGACATTAGCATCCCTCTTGACAAACCTCACTTTGTGCTACCTTCTGATGCTGCAAAATGGACATTTAAATTCCCTGCCAGGTCAGCCATTCATCACAAACACGTGTAGACTTAATTGCTAATTAATTTTCCCTGGCTAGTGTAGATTTTTTTCCCTCAGTGTGTGAAATCTAGAAGAACTTTGTTAGAACCAGCCACAGATGAATTGGCTGTAATCAGTGTTCCCTCACTTGGGTGAGAAGTAACAGTTCATCAGCCCTTAATTAGCTCTGACTTTTTTGAGAGCAGTCTCCAATTTTTTGACAGGGAGATATATATCTTGTTTCTCTTGTAGCAAAACAAAGAAAGTAATTTTGCCTTGAATTGACAAATGGGCTGTGTTTGTTGGTGTTTTCTTCCTCCTGATTGTGAGTGCAAAGCTGCACGTCTTACCTCGACTGCTGAGCAAATTGTTCAGTTCGTGTCTCTTGTCACACAGGAAAGAACACTGATTGTACAAGGAAGGGAGTTTGAGCTCAGTTTAATTAACTTGTGAATGGGCAACCAGCAGTGTTTGGAGTGATACATTAAGGTAGGGAAGAGCTTTTAGATCCCTCATCAGTATCAGAGAAACTCTGTGCTTTGTTTCTCTTGCAGGTGAGTGCAGCATCTCTTTTTATTAATCTGATGGGATCGGCTTTTGTCTTTTTTCCCTATTGAGAACCCCCCATATTAACATCTTAGGTGACTTTGATACCCTGGCACGTGGTGTCTGCAGGGAGAAGTCCAGTTTTGGTGGGGAAGGTGCATGATCAGTCATTTGAGAGATGGAGGGATCCCAGTGAAAATGGTTGGAGATACAAACTTCCCACCCAGTGATGTTGAATAAGGATAAATTTCTTCCCATAGTACATTTGAAAACCAATTTTTATTCAACATTCCAGATAACAGATTTTTACTTTCTACTTCTGCATAAGTAATTAAATCAGACTTCTGCTAACACCTAGTTTGCTCGCAGTCTTTTAAAAACAAAAATTGCTTAGATCAAATTTTAATCTATTAAGCAGCACATGATAGGGGCTGGAGAAGGCCAGGCTATTAATGCTCAGTGTTGCCTTGTTAAAATAGCACAAGAATTTTCAGTGTTAGCAACCTGTGGAGCAGATGCAGAGGGTTCTTTTCACTTTGTCAATTCACCTGTTAAGTTTTAGCTTCATTCAAATCTGAGAAACCAGTGAGAGATTATTAATATAGGAAAGCTTGTATGGCCCTTCTCAGTCAGTGAATATAAGCAAAATTTATGGATCTGAGCTTTACTAGTTCTACAATTTCAGAATATTGCTGTAGTCAGTGCCATTCCCGCAAAAAATACTTTTGTTTAATAAAGCTTTGTGCATGCAGTATGCATTTTTCAGGAGCTTCTCTTTCTTTTCTTACATGTCTAGCACTGTGAAGTTCATTTATGTACCTAAATACATGCTGTTTGATTTTAATTGAATAACAGTTTCTTTCCAACTAGAGCTTATCACGCATCACCAAAAAAAAAAATAGTCATTTAGATTTAAAGAATAGTTTAATCAGGTTTGCTTCAAAAAGACTCTAAAAGTACAAGTCTAATGGAAATTAAAATTATTATTTAAATTCTTTTTCCTCTGACTGACTTCAATGATAATTAAAGTTGCTTATGTAAATCTATTAATTGGATCAGGCCAATCCTGCTATGAGTTCCCTACTGTGCAGTCTCAGCCTGAAGGTAGCTGGCAGTTGAGATGATGGCAATACCTAAAGATGCTGGCAAGGGAGGAGTCAGATCTGTCATTCTCACCCTGCTGTGTGTTGCAAGAGAGTCACATTTCTGTCACATCTGAGACCACTGAACCAGGGGTGTAAAAGCAGTCTGTTATTTATGCTGGAACAAAAGCAGCATGCACACCCAAGTAAGCAAATGGGATGAGAAGCCCAGACAATGTTGGCCTTGGTTAAAAAGCCCTTGGGTACAGCCCTGCCTTGGAGTCCCCAGGAAGATGTGCCTGTTCCTGACACCTGGGTTCTGGCTGTGCACAGAGCCAGCCTGGCTGCCACCACCAGGGATGGCATGTGCTGGCAGCCCTGCTGCATCTCACCAGGGCTTTGGAAATAATAATGTGGCAGCTTAGGGTTTGTGTAAGCAATGCCAGCTGTGAGGAAAACTTGTGAATGACACTGTGACACCTTGCAGATTAAGAAAAGAGAGCCAGCTTTGCTTCCAGGTGAGGCTGCCAGAGAGGCCCAGACCAGGGTTCTCCAGCATGAATGTGGAGGAATAGAATGTAAGAAAATAAAGATAGTGCAGAGGTAGTCTCACACCTGAGGAGTTGCAGCTGTACTAATCCCCAAAGATTAGGAACAGGCCTGCCCTTAACAGGCCACAGCTGTGTCCAGTAAGAAGATGAGTGCTACAAAAGGGTTAGCTGGGTGAGATGAGGGAGTTGGAGTTTGTTGGTTGTGTTGTGAAGAGTGTTGGAGTTTGTTGGTTGTACTGTGAAGAAGAAGGTAGTGCTGTGAGGAGCTGCCCATGAGAAGTCACCAAGAAGGTATGGAACTTTTGCAAGATGACAACATGTGAAGGGGCAGGGAGGGATTCCTCCTTCTGCCTTCATGGCTAAGGCTTAGACCTGAGTGTGGGTAGTGCTGGTTGGAGGAAAAGCTCTTTTAGGGCCCTTCTCTGTTCTCAGGGTATTCACTTGTGCTGCCCAATAACACAGCCTGTTGGATTCCAGCTTGTCTGGCTGATGCATCACCTCTTCTTTTTCTCATCTTTCAGGTTATTTCCAGGATTTGTTGAACAAGTCAGAGAAGGCCCTTCATGATGCCTTTCCCAGCCTGTACGGAGAATTGTACACTCAGAACGCGAAGGTGTTCAAGGACTTGTACAGCGAGCTGCGCCGCTACTACCGCAGCTCCAACATCAACCTCGAGGAGGCCCTCAACGAGTTCTGGACACGGCTGCTGGAGAGGCTCTTCAAGCTGCTGAACCCCCAGTACCACATCACAGACGAGTACCTGGACTGCATGGTCAAACACGCCGAGCAGCACAAGCCCTTCGGGGAGGTGCCCAGGGAGCTGAAGCTGAAGGCGACGCGAGCCTTCATCGCAGCACGCTCCTATGCACAGGGCTTCCTGGTGGGCAGCGACGTGGTCAGGAAGGTGTCTCAGGTATGCTGGTGCTCCCCTCTCCCCATCCTCACCTTGGTTGCAGCCACTCAGCCCCTGCTGTTGGGAGGGGGGGTTGTTTCCCCTTGTTTTCATTGCAAAGCAAGCAGATGCTTTCCAGTTTTAAAAAATGAACTACTTGAGTATTGTAAATCAAAGGCAACTGTGATGAAGTGGGAAGAGAGAATGATGCATCTGACTCCATCATCAGAAGGCTAAAGAATTACTTTACTATACTATGTGCATTGTATCTAAACTGAATCTGCCATGCACTCACTCTTGCTCACACTGCACTCATCTCTGACTCTGCTGACTGTCCCGTGACAGTCTGACACACACACCCCTGGCCCTGATAGGCCAAGGGAACAAAACATTCTCACTCTGGGTAAACAATCTCCATATTGCATTCTGCTTCAGCACAACACAGGCTCAGCAAGCCAGATAAGAATTGTGTTTTCCTTCTTCTCTGCTTGTCTCACAGCTTCTCTCTGTTCAGAGGGCATGTGAATACCACACTCCAGGGTTACCCATCAGTGGGAGGGAGCAGCATACCTGGACTTCTACAGGCACTGCCAACAGCACTAAAACCCTGAGATGTAACTCATCACCAATGAGCTTTTGCCTCATTTTAACCCATGCAGCAGAGATGTCACTCAGCCAGGCTGTGAAGCCACTCTGCTGCTTGCCCGGATCCCTCATGCTTCCTGACATGCCTCTAAATCTCACTGCCACGTTTTCCTCCTTGATGGGGATGTGTGCAGAGCTGGATGGCCATGGGTGTGCTGGGAATACAGGCACAGGGCTGTGTTCCAGAGGCTGGCACTGGGATCCTGTGGCTGTTTGTGTAGCCTGTCTATTTGTACAGCTTCTGTGTACAGAGAGGGGGAGTTTGTAAAGTGCACTGGGATCTTCAGGGATGAAAGGTGCTATATAAATGTAAATTAATATGACTCAATGCAGGGTTCCAGAAGGAAGGAAATTGTATTCTTTACTGCAGAAACAGCCTATCAGAGCCAGAAGAAAGTGATTGTCCTGAAACAAGATAGTCAGGCTTTCCACACAGGTAGCAAGGAGAAAATCCATAATAAAAAAAAAGGAAAAAAAAGGCTTGCATACCTCATATGTAGATAGGAATCAGCAGGTGTGAGAATCAGGGTGTGATGAAACTGTGGATGCAGAAATGCAGAACCACAGTTCATCTCCTCAGAAGGTACCGTGCGGTGACACAGAGCAGAGAACGGTCCCACTTAATGCAGCAAATCCAGGCTTTGATCTCAGGAAGAAACATTAATGTGGTAACAGTGACAAATGCTGTAATTTATCAATGTGGGACTGTAAAACTGTTCAGCTACCCAAAAGCCTTTGTACATCTCATTAACATCACACTCTCCTGACGCTTAAGACAGATAAAAGAGGAGAATGATGTAATTTCAGGGGGACAAAAGCAAAATACTTTTCATAAATCCTCTGAATGGCAGAGATTTCCAGCTCAATGGGCACGATCCTGTCTGTGGCTGAGGCTGGTGGGTAAAACAGGCTGGCAGGGCAACTGCAGGCATGGTATCAGCCAAAGGGAAGGGCCTGAGATACCAACATGCAGCAGATTTTTCCCCCACCTTCATGTAGGCTTCTGACCCACTGGATTTTGATCCTGGTCCCCCCTTTCTGAATTTTCCTTCTCTTGGGCATCATTTACCAAACAGGATGTGGGGAACATGACAAGTCACAGATCCTCCTTTTCCCTCAGCTTCCCCCAGCCCATTCTTTCAGGATGAGGGGTTTTCCAGGAGGGTCCCAACCATTCCCCTCTCACTGGAGCCCTCCCTGGCATTGTAATTAACCCAGTGTGGTGTTGTTGCATGAACTGAGCCAGAAAACCTCAGCTCAGCCTTCTTGAGAGCTGATTTTGTTACGAGGACCAAAACCGGCTCATTTTCCCTGTCTTCTCTACCACCATTTTAGTTGTGGATTTACACTTGTGTCAAATGGATGTGAAGTGCTTGACTCAACCCACAAGTGGTTCTGGTCCTTTTTCATGTTGTTCTATACTTATGACATCAGAAGAAGGTCAGAAACTGAAATTCAACTTTCCTGCTAGCTGGTAGCAGCAGTCTTCAAAACCATCTTTTTGAGTTGGAATTTCATATGGGGCACTGGTGAGTGTTTTGGTCAGGAAGACTGAGGGGGCCTGTTGAAATGAAGACCTAGAAATAAATTAGCTAGCTTTGGACTTCAGGAAAAAATAGTTTTGTTTATTTATTTGCAAATCACAGGAAAACTACAGATTTCTAATAAACCCCTCCTGGTTTCAGCTTCTGGGATGCTTCCAGTTCAGTGTATCCCCTGTATCCTGTCCCTGTTTCAGGTCCTTGTGCAGAGGCAGCATTACTGGGCACTCCAGAGAAGGGCTGATGCTGTTTGCCAGAGCTCCTGGGTGTCTTTAAGTGGGGGAGAGCCTCCCTGAGTGAGCTACAGACGTGGATTTAATGAGATTTCTTTAATCCCTGCTCCCTCTCCACTGTGCCCAAAGGGTGTTTCTTCCCCAGCCTTCTGCTGCCCCAATCTCAGAGGAAGCCACAGCTTCAGGCAGGACCACAGCCACGTGTGGGAGCAGCCCCTCTGAGACCTGCTGGGCATAAATAGTTTGAGGGCAGATGAGGAGAAAATGGCAGAACCATTTTTCATCTTTACTGCCATCCAAGCTTTCAAGGCAAAGTCACCCTGACAGACTGCAGGCTCTGACACCAAGTCCTAAAACTTCTGATTGGTGCTTGCTGCACTGACCTGGCCTGACACAGAGAGCAGTGGCAGTGCTGCCATCTGGGCTGGGACCCAGGCTGGCCTTGGTGTGGCTCTGGCAGGGGAGGATGCATGTGCAGGCTGGCACCTTGCCCTGATACACAGGGAGGGCATGCCTGGGAGGGGGTCAGGGCAGCACCTCTGTGTTCATGGGCAGGTTCAGTGTTCCTGTAGCTGTGCTTTCAGCACAAATTGCAGGTTTTCATCTAAGTTGCACAATGCCAAGTGGGTTTTTCATCACTGGCATGAAGTAGCAGCCACCAAAATGGCAGCAGCCACAAAATCCCTCGTGCAGGGCACTTGAAGAAGGAGTTGCCCCAGGGATGCTGCGTGCCAGGGTGAGAGAGAACACATATCCCAGTTCTGTTTAGGATCCTGTTCATTGGCTGTGAGATTGGCAGCTGCCCAAAACCAGCGTTTGTTTGCTCCAGCTCTGAGCATCATGCGAACAGGAGAGGGCCTCGTGCTGGTGGAGTCGCTGCCTGCCGGCTGCTGCCCTGAGACCCTTGCTCACTGATGACCAAAGCTCCTCCCTGCTGCCCTGAGACCCTCGCTCACTGATGACCAAAGCTCCTCCTTGCTGCCCAGAGACCCTCGCTCACTGATGACCAAAGCTCCTCCCTGCTGCCCTGAGACCCTCCCTCCCTGCTGAGAGCAGCTGCTGTGCGCACTTCTGGGAAAGACGTGGTGGCAGTGACCTGGGATACTGCAGGACTGGGGAGCAGAGCTGAGACAGAAGGCATGGCAAGGGCTGAGAGGTGGCCCTTGATAAGCACCAGCAGAAAGCCCTGAGGGAGAGGCACGGTGACAAATAGTAGTGGCTGTCACCTTGGCTGGGTTTGTCCCATGCTGCTCAGCCCCCTTGGGTCAGTTGTGCTGCAGAGTGCCCTAGGGACAGGGGCACACAGGGCACTGCCCAGTCTGTGCTGCATCCCTGGGCACTCAGGAGAGCTGCCCTGGGATGCCAAAGAGTGCCCAGAGCCCTCCAAGTTCCCTTGCAGCCCTGGCAGCAGCCTGTGCCTGTCAGGAGAGCACAGATGTAATGTTCCATTTCCAAAGGCAGTGAGAGGAAGTAATTTGAAATGAATTTTGCTCATCAGTCAGAAAATGAGTTATTATGACAATCTTTCCTTTGCTGGGTCTTCATTGGTTCTTGTTTCTAAATTTTAAGTTTTCCCAAGGTAGTGGAGATTGATGTGAAGCAAGACCAGCTACATAAGCAAGAAACACTTACTCAAATAATCGATTTTAATAGCTGTTTGCATTTCCTTTTCTCAGTAGATGTTCTTAAGGCTGATTCTCATTTGAGTTTGAAACAAAATGCAATGATTTTCTTTATAAGCTTTTTCACAAAATTCTGTATTTAATTTTGCCAATGAAAGTTGAAGTCAGCTATCAGTACATTTTTATTTAGCCAATACTGTGTTTTGCAATCTATTTCAGCCTTATTTTTTTTAAACTTTTCTGTTAGTATAAGGTACATAGCAGCTTTTCTATTTACCACATGAATAATTTTTAAACACATGGTGGGTCAGTCTGGAAACCAAATTCCAATTAAAAAGTCCTAAAAATAGATTTTTAGAAATGTTTTTAATGGTTAAGTGAATGTGCTGATAGGACATATGGAAAGTAATGTTTATCTAAACATGTTTTGCATTTCCAACAAGTCAATAACATAACAAAGACAGTATGGTCCTCATGTCCTTTAAGATTGCAGCCATTTTTCATACCCACTTTTTTCCACAGATTGAAAGGACATATTTGACTTCAGTCTTTCAGCTTTCAGTTGCTTTTCTGGTGAAGAAGGCATAAAACTGGTCTTACTGAATTAAGCAAAGATAAAATCTTCTTTTCCCACCTATGAAACCACTGTGCTAAAGCATCTCAAGAGCAGTGAACTCTGGTCCCCTGTGCTTGGTGGGACATCTCCATCCTTTCAGTGGCTGATCTTTTTTGAGAGCATCAGCATCAAGTACACGCAATAAATAAATAAATAAATAACATAAATAACATGTTATTTCTTTTACAGGATTTCACTTCTGTAAAAGTATTCTTCGTTATTCTAAATTGGCTTCCTCTTGATCCTGAGAAGTCAGGGTTAGTGTTTGTAAGTAGATGCTACAAGAGTTGTTCCACAGCAGTGTTGAGTGGCAATACCCTCATATCCCCACATTTATTTCCTTGTCCCTGGCTGTTATCCCAGCTCTGGCTTTTGAGCTGTATTGTGGCAGTGAGCTCCCTGAGTGGGGAATCATGTGCTCTGACTCCATGATTTCAGAAGGCTGAACAAATGCTTTATTAAGCTATACTGTATTATACTACACTGTTACTGTACTAAAGAAAAACCTGTGACCCTTACACACAGTCACCTATTGGTCAATCAATCAACACACCATCACCAGAGTCCAATTAAAAAATCCCTTTTGGTAAACAATCTCCATAACACATTCTACAGGTGCCAAACAACAGATGCAGCAAGTGATGATAAGAATTGTTTTTGTTCTTTGTCTGAGCTTTCTCACAGACTTTCAGCTTCCTAGGAAAATCCTGGGAGAGAGAATTATGACTCTCCCTGTTCAAAGAATATGTGAGTGCCACGGAGCTGTGCAGGTTTGCATGGCAGAGATGTGTGGGTTTGTGTCCTGCAGAGTTTCCACGTGGCAGCAGGGAGCAGCAGGTCCCACAGGTGCTGGTGCCAGCAGCAGGAGGGGAAGTGGGAGGTGCAGGGGGTGCAGCTCACCACAGCCAGGTACCAACAGCAGCTGCTGGAGCAGCCTGGGCTTTTCCTTGGTTTTCCTTCCTGTTGTTGCAAACCACTGGTGAGGCTTTCCAAAAATGAGCTGGTCACTGCCTGTGCTGGAGGTCTGTGGTGCTGCAGACTCAGCAGCAATCCACAGGGTGCAAAAAGCCCCAGGGAGCCTTTGCAGGACTGGCTGTGCTCAGCAGGAGGGCAAGGAGGACTGAAGGGCCAGGTGGGAACCTGCAGTGCTGCAGACACCCCTTGCTGTGAACCAGCTGAGGCTCCAGGCTGAAATGAGCTCTTGACCCTCAGGGACTGGTCCTGCAGCAGCTCCTGGGCTGGCTGCCTTTTGCCCCTGCAGCCTCTGGCACAGCTGCCCAGCCCTGCCCACAGCTGGGTGACCTTGTAGGGTGCTGGGACCTGCCCTTCCTTCCCAAGGGAAGTGTCCCCTCTGCTCAAGTGTCTCATGTTTTCTTGCCCAGTCAGCTGTCCCTGGCAGTTTGTATGTGAGATTGCATGGCTGAAACTATTTTAGATCTAAGTTCCAGTCAGCCCAATTCCCCCTCCAAACCCAGGAGCTTAATATCCCTTTCCCTGAGCTGGCTGTGCTCCCTGCATCATCACCCTGCCACCAGCTGCCTTCTTGCTGTAAACACCTTGGTACAGCAGCCCCACACACACCACTGCTCCTTTGCAGCACTGCTGGGGAGGGAATTTTGTAATAACATTGGAATTTGTTTGGATAGATTCAAATCAAGCTGGATGAGAAGCATGCAGTCTTGAATACATCCTTATGTATTTCACATATTACTTTTCAGTATTTCTATCCCTTTTTATGTTTCAATCACAACCCTTCAGGGATAAAAACCCATAGGTGTTCTGAATAGAATAGAAATAATGCAGGAAAGTAGATATATGTCTCCCATATTTACCTGGTGGTTAAAAGTCAATTGAATCTAGTTTTCAAAGGATTGAAAATTGTAGCAGCTGGAAATACCTGTGTTAAATGAACAGAGGAGGGAGTGTGTGGAACAGGCAGGTGTTGGCTTGCAGTATTTTCCTCTGGAGGGAGAGGACATGACAGCACTCTGTCTGTCTACGTGGATCTCTCTCATTTTAATATCTGAAGGCTATATATATATATATATATAAGGGTACTAGACAGGAATCTAAAGGCATAGATCCTCCCAATTAGCTGTGGGAGCCATTGTCACTGCCCTCTCAGGTGCCCTCACCACTGCCTGGAGGGAGATGAGAACAATTCTCCCTGTTTTGCTGCCCCAGTTTGCCTTGATTACCCCAGCCATCATATTTAATTCTGTTTTTTTCCTGAGTCTGCAGAATGGCCATGTGGCTGCTGGGCTGGCAGGGCTGGACCCAGGCAGTCTGTCTGGCCTCAGGCCCAACAGCAGCTCTGGTGTGCTGGAGCATGAAGGGCATGGATTTGGCATCAGCCTCCATCCTCCCCATCCCTCCTGCAGTGAGTGCTGATCACACAAGGGTGACAGCAGGAGGGGCTCTGAACTCTGCTGGCATTTTCTGTGTCCCCCTGTGCCACCCCCAGCACACTGTGCCTGTGCCCTGCTTGCCCCTCATCCCTGACAGGTTTGGGAGCTGGATGGATCTTGATTGATGGGTTTGGTGAGGCTCAAACCTCACCGTGCTCCAAGGACTCGTGGCTGTGCATTTATGGAAGGAAGATGCAAAATAATGACTGAAGTGATTATACAATTCATTAGATTTTGAAAGAATCATATTTCTGTCAGCCCTGCAGCTGAGTTTCACTCTGAAAATGGGAAAGCTTGGTTCATTTAACACACATCAAGGTGCTAATTACATCAGGGCTGGCATAAACATGCACAAGGCAGCTGCTGACCATGTGCTGGAGGGAGCAGGGGTGCACAAAATGGGAGCCATTGTCACTGCCCCTCTCAGGTGCCCCTCACCACTGCCTGGAGGGAGATGAGAACAATTCTCCCTGTTTTGCTGCCCCAGTTTGCCTTGATTACCCCAGCCATCATATTTAATTCTGTTTTTTTCCTGAGTCTGCAGAATGGCCATGTGGCTGCTGGGCTGGCAGGGCTGGACCCAGGCAGTCTGTCTGGCCTCAGGCCCAACAGCAGCTCTGGTGTGCTGGAGCATGAAGGGCATGGATTTGGCATCAGCCTCCATCCTCCCCATCCCTCCTGCAATGAGTGCTGATCACACAAGGGTGACAGCAGGAGGGGCTCTGAACTCTGCTGGCATTTTCTGTGCCCCCCTGTGCCACCAGACCCGGCACAGCCACCCCCAGCACACTGTGCCTGTGCCCTGCTTGCCCCTCATCCCTGACAGGTTTGGGAGCTGGATGGATCTTGATTGATGGGTTTGGTGAGGCTCAAACCTCACCGTGCTCCAAGGACTCGTGGCTGTGCATTTATGGAAGGAAGATGCAAAATAATGACTGAAGTGATTATACAATTCATTAGATTTTGAAAGAATCATATTTCTGTCAGCCCTGCAGCTGTTTCTTTTAGAGTTTCACTCTGAAAAATGGGAAAGCTTGGTTCATTTAACACACATCAAGGTGCTAATTACATCAGGGCTGGCATAAACATGCACAAGGCAGCTGCTGACCATGTGCTGGAGGGAGCAGGGTGTGCTCCCCACAGCAGCTCCCCTGCACCAGCCAAGGGCTGGGCACACCTGCAGCTCCCACTCTGTCACCAGAGAAATGGGCACTGACTGCCCAGTGCATGGAGCACATTTCCAGTTAGGCACGTGGAGGTGCAAAGAACATCACAGCCCTTCTGGGTTTTGATCATAATATTTGAGGGTTCCTCCATGGGGAAACTTTAAAAGTGAAATATTTCCCAGTGTGAAATGGGCACATTGCAGACAGCTCTGATCACAGAGCTGGCCAGCTCCCCTGTGAAACACAGACCTCTCCTCTGAGTGCTGGTTTGTTCTAAAAGAGAGCAGGGCTGGCTTTCTGAGCCCATTCCTGGGCTGCTGGGCATCCCACAGGAAGCTCAGGAGCACTCCTCACTGCTGGCCCAGCAGGATCAGCTCCTCTGCTTGACCTGTTTTTGTAGCTGCTGTTCTTCACACTGACAACTTTATCCCAGCTGTAGGATTCCAGCCAAGGGATTTGGGGTAATTGGGATGGCTTTGAATACCTGCCTGCATTTCCCAATACACACAGCCTGATCTTGGCTTGAAGAGCTGACCTGCTTTCCCTTAGACACTGCCACACAAAGGTTTTTTCACAGCTGGCACAATTTCCCTCTCCTGCCTTTACAATTCCCATGAGTGAGGGTGCCAGGAATGGCTCAGCCTCTGTGGCTGCTTCAGCCCCAGCCCTGGGGAGGTCTCCAGCTCTAGGTGCTCCTGCCTCCAGCTGCCCAGCACCCACGCCTGCCTCTGAGACCTGCCTGCTGGCTCCAGAGCATCCCTTGCTTTGGAAACCTAAATTGCCTGATGTCACTGGGTTTAACTGCTGCTTCTGGAGGTTAGAATGGCCATTCAGACAGCAAGGCCTTCTACCTGGGAAAACAGACCTGAGAGTCAGTGCAGGCGCATTTTGACAGATATCTGACACATCTGGGGCTATTTTATTTCACCCCAACCAACCCCACACCCAACCAAAACCACAGGTCCCAGTGTCCCCCTTGGGTCTGCACTGTCCCTGGGAGATGAGAGCCAGGCAGGAAATGGGAGAGCAGCCACAGGGCAGGGACATGGTCAGTGTGGGAAACACCAACACCACAGCACAGAGAGCTCCCTGCAGGCCACCCTCACACTGCCTTGGGCAAGATTTGTAGAGGGACCAGAGCCCAGAGAACATCACTTCCACCAGCAGTGCTAAGGACCAGCTCAGCCTCATCCCTCCATCAGCTGCCCTGCCCCTGTCCCTCTGACAGTCTGGGAGGTGTGACAGCATTTCCAGCAGCCTGGAGTTTTCACCCAGGCTGGCCTGGCTCTCCATCCCCACATCTCTCCACTCTACCTAACCCTGCTTCCCCTGGGAAGCAAGGCACACATGGCTCACAGCAGCCTGGGGGGAATGTGCAAGGGGAGAAGGGGGGTAGGAAAAATACCAGCAAGATCTCAACTTATTTTATTGGTGTTAAATGCCTTTCAGATGTACTTAAAGGCCCCTGAAGGCCAAGGAGTCCAGTCACATTGCAACTAGGCTGCAGGTTCTCATTTGCTTTTAAGCCAGGCTTCAAAAGAAGAAAGGATTTGGGGTCAGATAATTCTTCTCTTCTTTTTTTTTTTTTTTATCTTTCCTTTGTTTGAAGCTACTACTTCAAAAGCAGCATCTGCAGCTTGGCTGCAGGCTCTGGGTGCCAGAGGAGCTGGCCATCTCCTGCTGGGCACAGAGGAGTCCTGCCACTGGCCCTGGGCTCAGTCCCATGCCTGGAGGGCGTCCTGAGCCCTGTGCCTGAGAGCGGAGCCCAAACACTCTGTGCTTCTGGTTGGAGCTTGGTGCTGCCACTGGTGGAAAGATTGTCCAGGTACCTGTGGCTTCCTGAAGCTCCACTTTTGTCCAGCTCTCAGGAAGTTGGGATGGGAAGGAAGGATCATTGCTTGACCCTGTGACTGCAGGATGTGACAGAGCTGGTCCCAGCACTAATATCTCTTCAGCTGCAGTTCCCTGAGGCCTTCCTCTCTGCATCCCACTCTTTGGTCCTCCAGACACCTTTTCAGGAAATAATTGACTTGTATGAAGAAATATTTTTGGGGGTGAGGAGGGTATAGCAGCTCTTACCTGTGTGCAAGTCAGATCATCACTTCCACGGTCCTTTCATGCCCCAATACAGCCCAGGGTATTTTTGGAGGCTTTGAATATTTTTGAAGCACTAGACACTAAGGTAATAACAGAAAATGCCTCTCCTCTTTGCCCCTGTGTTCTTCTGTGAGACCTCTCACACCAGTCCCAGTTCAGAAGAGTAAAATCCCTGCCAGTGTTGCAGGCTGAGCAGGGTGTGGGGTCAGGAGGAATTGCACCCCTCTTTGCACCAAATGTTACTCTGTAAAAAGAGCCCTGCAGGTCAGTGGGTGCTGTTTGGGAAATGAGCGCATAACCTGGGTAGGAGCTTCAGAACAGACCATGGTGGGGCTGAGGGAGAAGTGTTCCATGGTTCTAGATTTGCTCTTGTTACCTCTGAGCACCTGCAGGTGTGCAGACGTGGGTAACTTGGGCTGAATGTGCAAATCACAACTTTCATTTGTTATTCATAGGCACAGAGGAAGGATGGGAAGGTTTTTTCCTCTGTTCTGAAGAAATATAGCCCATTTTGCTCAGAGTGCTGCTGTGTCCTGTGGGCTCAAAGGCCTGGCCATGGCCAGAGCGGGCAGCACTCAGGTGTCTCTGGGCCCTCCTCATGCATTGGAGTTGAGTGCTTGCCCATCTACAGGTACTTTGTCCTCCCTGTGTTTGTGCTTCAGAAAGTTTATAATTGTTCTAAAGCTGTGTTTAGGTCCTCTGAAGGGTAACTTTGCTCTCCTGTGCAGAGGGAGAGAGCTGGTGACTTCCTGTTATCCTCAAGCCTCCTGTGTCTGTGATTCTCTGCTTGGAAAGCATGTTAATAAACTATATGGCAGGAGCCTTTTTGTTTTCCTTTGTTAAAAGCCTTTCACACTGAATATTTTCTAAATTGGCTGGGGGGTGGCAAGGAACCCAGTTAGTGCCTAATCCCCCAGCCCATCCTCTCAGCAAATGGCTTGTGAAAGTCATTAATTTCACTGTAATTGATTTAAACGTTGCTCAGGAGGAGGAAAAATTAAGGAAACCAATGTCACTCTGAATAGAGAATTATGTGTTCTCAATTCTCTGTCAAATTATCTCCCCACGTGCCTGCTCTGTGCTGGTTGCTGAGCAAACACTGTGCCAGGGAGTCACACAGCAAATCCCAGCTCACAGAACCGGAGATGAGCTCCAGCACCAGGGCAGGAGAGCCTGCAAAGGTCTTTGCCTCCAGCAGTTCACATCTGGTTGGGTGACTCCACCACCAAAACACGGGCACATGAGGCTTTGGGAAGTGGCCATGGAAGATCACAGAGCTGGGCCTGCTGGCAGCCTCCTTGAAATGGCAGTGCTTGTGGTGGAACTGGGCCTTTTATGAGGCAGCCACCTGTTCCCCTTGCATTACCTCATTGCTACTACTGGATCCCCAGCTGTAAAGTAGTTTTAATTAAAATTATTTATTGCTCAGTAAGATTTCTCCCCTATTTCGGGTGTATCTTAGAAGATAACATTTTTTCTTTATCACTTCATCACTGGGCTTACACTTCAAAGGACTGTATCTGTGGATGTCACTGTGATCAGAATAGAGGATGTGGATTTTAGCTGAGCAGTGACGTACAATCAATGTATTTTTAAGCTGAGCTTAGCTTTATTTTGCATTTTTATTTATACCTCTGACAACTGAATGAGTGCCCTGGCTCCAAGCCATATCTCTCAATAATGATGATCTTTTCTTCAGATTCTTGGGAAATGGCTTCTCCACAGTATTGTGCATGTTCTCTTGACATCTTAATGCAGTTTCTAGGTCACTGAGCTAAGAAAAGACTATAGGTGCCACTAAAGCCTCCTTAAAGGAGAATCAGCCACAGGCTGGGCCAGGTTGATGGCACTTAGAGAAATCAATTATTGTCATGTACTCCTTCATGCTGTGGCAGATCAGTTAAAGCTGGAGCAGTGTGATCAGGTTTCACTCCATCTGCAGGACTTTTCATGCTCCTGCCCTCAGACCACCTGTGTGAATGGATGTTGCTCATGGACCCATCAGTTGTTGAAGGTCTGTCTGGGAAGCTGAGGGACTCCCTGCAGGTCTCACCTGGCACCCACCTGGGCAGGGGTAACTCAGTGTTTCAGGCTCCTGGGAAGGCTGAGGGGTGACAGCAGAAGCACTGGGAGGTGAAGATGTCTCGGTGTGCAGATGGAGGTTGGTCTTGCCTTTTCCAGCCTGGAGAAACTGCTTCACTGCCACTGGGGGAGTTCATCTGGGAGGAGCTGCCAGGGAGGGAGGGTGAGTGTGTGTGTGTCCCCACAGCTCCAGCCCCAGGAGCTCCTGTCCCCACTGCACTCGGGAGCTGTGTGCCCAAGAGAGGCGGGACAGCTGCAGTAACCCCCTGCTTGTGTTGTTGGATCCATGTCCTGGGAGGGAAACTCAGCCCCTCTGAACTGGGGCTGGGATTCCCCTGTGTGGATATAGCATGGATGAAAAAATCTGGAAGCTCACATCAGCAAACTAATCCATGAGCACCCTGAGATGTTTGAAGAACTCTGTTCCTTAATATGCTGCAGGTGCCCCAAAGAGAAGGTGCAGGATCAGGGCTGGGAGGGGTTCTGGTAGCCCCAAGCCCTCCCTCTCTGCTGCCCTGTGTGGAGCAGTAGTCCATGGGCTGGGTGGAACAGTGAGAGAGACTGAGCTCTGGCCAAGCAAAACACAGAGAAAATATTTGGTGTGGTTCCTCTTCCTGCTCCCTTATCCTTCTTTTTCTCAGTTCACCTCTGCAGCCTGTGCCAAAGGACTGCTGCTGCCAACAGGACAGGCTGGGGTCGTTCTCTGGGGACAGGGAGTGGAGCCTGGTGTCTTGCACCTGCAAAAATTAATATTTATCCTTTCTGCCAAGAGACTGGCAGAACACTCGACACCTGCCAGATTCAACAGAGCAGTGCTGGTGATGGATGGTCACCTGCTCATCTTCAGAGGAGGCTGTGGGGCCAGGCTCCCACTCCTGGGTGGTGGGACACTGCACTGTCCTCCAGGAGACAAAGCCACCTTGTGAGAGTGACAGACTGCCAGTGCACCCTCTGGCATCCAGAAACTGAGGTGCACAAGTACTTTTCTTTTTCCCCTCCATGCTCTCAGGAGTTGAAACTGAGCTCAGGAAGCATTGTTGGCTGCACCCACTGCCCCAAGGCAGGTGGCAGCATCCCAGAGGAGCTGCAGGACCATGGACACGGGGATGTGGCTGGTGGCACTGTGGCTGCTGGCAGTGGCATGGGGAGGAGGACAGAAGGCAGCTCTCTGCAGCGCAGGGCCTTGGAGATACTTTTCTAAGCCAAAATGTGTCTCTTCCTCTCCCAGTGCCTGCCATGGGCTCTGGCAGGGTACCAGCAGCTTTGTGTCCTTGCTGGTGCTGTCCTCTCAGCCTGGGGGGGATGACCCACACCACCTCAGGGGTGCTTCCTGCAGGCAAAGCTGTGTTCCTGTTTTCCAGAGCATTTCAGCTCCCTCCACTCCGAACATCTGCTCATTTTCTGTCATTACCCAGGGATGTGTGTGGGAAAGGCACATGGTGGGATGCTCTGGTTGCCCTCAGTGCTGTGGGAAGCCCCACATTTCAGAACTCAGCTGTGCCCCGGGTCCCAGTTGGTGCACTGGGAGGTGACAGTGCCCCATGGCCACAGCTGGATGAGCAGGGATTAGCAACCATGGGCTATGCCAGGACAGCACAAGTTGTGTTCAGGAGCTGATGGCCTGGGCAGGCTACAAGACTGGGTTGTGAGTGTCACCGTGTCATGTTGGTGGCTGCTCTGCCTGGGGAAGGGGAGGTCACAGCTCCTTTCCCATCTGCATCCCTGCTTTTTGTGTCAGAAGGTCTGGAGCTACAGCCTGTGCTGGCATGGAATGTGCTTTTACCTGGTGTCTTTTCAGCCATGGTTATTGAAACCCTGCGGTGAGAAACAAGCTCCTCCTTTGTTTGCCTGTCCCTGTGCTTTGTTGCAGGGCTGAGGCAGTGGTGGTTGCACGGTTCCTCCTGTGCTGAAGGTGCAGTGTGTGTGTGATGCAGCAGGACAGAGCCTCCATCTCCTGGTGACACAGGCACATGGCAGCCGGCTCTGCCTGCAGGAGCTGTCCAGGACAGGGACTAGAGCCGGCCCAGGAACCTGAGGGAGGGGGGGGGGGGTCCTGCCAGGCTCAGCCCTTCTAGCACAGGTTTGTCCTCAGTCCCCTTGGGCTGCCAGGCCAGGGAAGCAGGCTCTGCTTGGGTTCTCTCTCCAAAACTTAGAAATTTTTGTCCTCATCCTGAAGAAGGTTCTCTCAAGATTACTTTAGTGCATTCCTGCCCAGTGAAGCCTCAGCACCATCCAGCATCTGTTTCCTGAGGTTTACTGGAAGTGAGGAGCTACCACACAGGGGTATTTTAGGGATTTTCTCTGATACAGCCTCTGGTACTGGGCTCAGCATGTTCACACACTCCCAAGGCTACCTCAGAACTGAATTTTTCTGGTGTCCCCCAGAAGGCCACATTTAAAGTATTTTTCACAAATAGTAAAGAAAGTTCTCAACATTGCAGCTGCAGCTGGAGGCCCAGGGATTCCTCCTTTCAAGATTTGCCTCTTCTGTTACTTTTCTCCCCTCTGGGCTCCTTCTGTGTGTCAAGTATCTGGAACTAAGGGAGACTTCATACAGACAGTTTCTCTTTTGTAAATTATTTTAAAATATTTACAAAGGAATTTCAAATGGATCTGAGCAAAGACAGAAAATTAGCACAAAAGCGGAAAGAACAAGGCAGGGTGAGGTGGAGCTGTGCCAGCTGCCCTGCAGGGCCTGCCAGGCTGGTATTCACCCCTCAGTGCACTGCCAGCCCTTGCCCACAGCAGCTGGGGACAGTGGCCCGTGGCTGATGGGCCGGGGACATTGCTGTGCTGCTGAGGCTGTGGCCCTGCTCTCTGCTGGCTCTGCCCTTGCGGGACCAGGGTGGTTTAATTAAAGGTGGCAGAACCACCTCCAGAGTGCTGCAAAGAGCCAGCTGCATGTGCAGGGTCTGTGAGCTGCTGGCACAGCGTGGCTTGGCCCAGGCCTGCCCGCAGTTCCTGAAGTGCTCACAGAGAGCAGTCACTTCCCAGTGTCAAGTGCTCTCACATTTGGAAATGTGCAAGTCTTTCCCCAGGACTGTTCTGCTTTCCAAAGATGCCAGCTGGGAAGGTTCTGTGTCCAGGGCTCACTGTGCATGCCCCAGGAAGCTGGGGCTGCAGTGTGTGGGGGACATTGTGTCTGCAGGGCAGTGGCAGAGAACCTTCCAGAAGGGGCAGTGGTGGGGGCACTGATGGCACACATGCACCGTGTCAGGGCCCAGGTCACAGCTGGTGGACAGCCCGAGGTGTCCTTGTGGCCACCAGGCCTGGCTGAGGGGGGATGGTGCTCTCAGGTTTTCCCCAGAAGCCTGGGGTCAGACACAGCCTGAGGCACTGCAGCTCCTGTCCCTCAGCAGGGAGGAGGGGGCAGGAGGGGGCAGGGGGAAAAATGGCAGTGAGGGGGAAATGGCTGGGGGGCAGTGAGGGGAAATGGCTGGGGAAGGGGGCAGTGGGGAAATGGCTGGGGAAGGAGGGGGGGAAGGGGGCACTGAAAGGGAAATGGGGGAAGAGGCAAGGAGGGGAAGGGGAAATGGCTGGGGAAGGAGGGGCAGTGAGGGGAAATGGCTGGGGAAGGAGGGGCAGTGAGGGGGAAATGGCTGGGGAAGGAGGGGCAGTGAGGGGAAATGGCTGGGGAAGGAGGGCAGTGAGGGGGAAATGGCTGGGGAGAGGGGGGGCAGGGAAATGTGAAGGGGGGCAAAAATGGCTGGGGAAGGAGGGGCAGTGAGGGGAAATGGCTGGGGAAGGAGGGGCAAATGGGGAAATGGCTGGGAAGGAGGGGCAGGAGGGGAAATGGCTGGGGAAGAGGGGCAGGAGGGGAAATGGCTGGGAAGGAGGGGCAGTGAGGGGAAATGGCTGGGGAAATGGCTGGGGGGAAAGGAGGGGCAGTGAGGGGAAATGGCTGGGGAAGGAGGGGCACTAAGAGGGAAATGGCTGGGGAAGGAGAGGCAGTGAGGGGGGAAATGGCTGGGGAAGGAGGGGCAGTGAGGGGAAATGGCTGGGGAAGGAGGGGCAGTGAGGGGAAATGGCTGGGGAAGGAGGGGCACTGAGAGGGAAATGGCTGGGGAAGGAGGGGCAGTGAGGGGGAAATGGCTGGGGAAGAGGGGCAGTGAGGGGGAAATGGGGGGCAGCACTGAAAGGGGGAAATGGCTGGGGAAGGAGGGGCAGTGAGGGGAAATGGCTGGGAAGGAGGGGCAAAGGGAAATGGCTGGGGAAGGAGAGGCAGGAGGGGGAAATGGCTGGGGATGAGGGGAAATGGCTGGGAAGAGGGGCAGGGGGAAATGGAAGGGGGCAGAAATGGCTGGGGAAGGAGGGGCAGTGAGGGGGAAATGGCTTTTCCTGGTCCGTTCCCCAGGGGCTGTGCTGCCTCTCCGATCACAGGCAGCTCCTTCAGCCCAGGGGAGGGGGAGCTCACCCATGCCCCTGAGCAGCCTGTGCTGACTGTGTCCTGTCCCCCCAGGTGTCCCTCAGCCAGGAGTGCACCCGCGCCATCATGAAGCTGATGTACTGCCCGCACTGCCGCGGCATGGCCAGCGTGAGGCCCTGCAACAACTACTGCCTCAACGTCGTCAAGGGCTGCCTGGCCAACCAGGCCGACCTCAGCACCGAGTGGAAGTACCTGATGGGTGAGATGGCCTCTCCCTGCTGCAGCCCAGCTGCCCCTCATCGCCCCTGAGCCCGCGAGGCTGTGCTTGGCGAGCAGAGCGAGCCGTGGGAGGCTCAGGGAGGTTCTTTGCACTGGTGAAGCTCTCAGAGCTCATTGTGCCCACACAGCATCACCCAGCAAGCTGCTCTCTCTTTGTCCCATTGTTCCTGCACAGCTGGAGGGATCTGAGACCTGAGGGAGCCTCGCTGCTTGTCTGGGCTCAGGGAGGGCAGCACCAGAGGACATGGCCTTGGCCTTGGCAGCCCTTGCCTTGGCAGCAAAGCTCCCAGCTCAGCCCCAGCTGCATTCCCCAGGCTGGTTCAGAGTTGACATTAAGGACAAAAACCCCAACAAAGTCAAGGAGTGTCACCTGCCTCTCGAGGGACACTGCAGCACAGATGGGGAAGCAGAGCAGGCACTGCCTGGAGAGGTGCCCAGGCCAGCTGTGCCATCGCTAACTGGAAATGCTCTGTGGGAGCAACTGGGAGCCTGCTGCAAGGGGGGGAGGAATTGTCCCTTCCCCAGGGGTTTGGTGGCCCTTTGGCCTTTCTGACCAGAGCCAGCCAACTGTTGCTGTCACTCTCTCCTCGCAGGATGACAGCCTCTGCTGAAACACCGCTGTACAGCTCTCCTTGATTGACAGGGAAGCAGTTCCATGTGCATTTTGCATTTATTCTGGCTTCCTCTTCCCAAGAGACACTGTCAGGGGGTGACAGCTAAGAGGAAATTGGAGCTTCTTCTAAATTGCAGTTTTACATTTCAGTGTCAGAGGTCACAAACTGATCAAGGATGGGAGCAAATTATGGAGCCAAAGGCAGCAGTTCACTGGTGATGTCCTTCCTTCACCCTTCTCCAGGCCCTTCTGTGTAGCCAGATATGATTTTGTTACACTAAAAACAGAGTTACTCTTTCAGTTTGACAAATTAGGGCAGGTCAAATTAAGGGAGATTTTTATAGTAAGTGGTTAAGATATAATTTATCACTATTTAGGGGTGCAACCTTTGATTTAAATGTTTGTATCTCAACATTAGTGTCTCTGCAAGGCACTATTTGTCTGAAATACACAGTCTCAAAGATTACACCACAACCCTTGAGTGGCAGCAAAATAAACTGCAAGCTTTTCAGTGTTACAGGAGATTTTATTTAGCAGAATACAAAAAGTTACCAGAATTTACTCCCTTATATTGAGAGGATATAGGCTGTCCCTCCTTCAGACCCAGCTGGAGTGTTGAGAATTGTCTCTGGGGGTAGGCAAAGATTGGTGATTCTTTATAAGCTGTGGGAAATGGATCTATAGAAAATTCTGTACAGTAATCCAATCATCCAAAATCCAGCAGTAAGCCAAGCACCGTCCCAGAGCAGCCATCCAAGCAGGAGCCTCCAGGGCAGGTGGGAGTGCTTGGCCATCAGAGCTTTCCAAGAGAAGCTGAGGCAGCCTTCAGTCACTCCCTGTCCTGTTTACCAGTTAGTTGTGGGCATACTGGTCTGCTTGTGTACCTGTATAGCCTAATATCCCCCTTGTTGTCCTTCCACAGGTGAAGGTGAGATGAATTACTGCTTTTCTCCTCCTTCACTGCCACAGAAGCTATTTCCCACATCCACTGTCCCTGGCACCTTATTGACCCCAATTCTCCCACTTTCTCCTGGCTGCAGTGCTTTGCTGAAGATGCACTGAGTTAGGAGGGCGAGGGCCAAGTATTGCTGTGTGTTTCTTAATAATTCTGCACCAGTTTTCTGATTTTCCTTTCTGTATCACCCAGGGTGAACACTCTACCCAAAGTGTATTTACCGCAGAGAGTGGTTTGCCACAGAGAGTGGCTTTGCCTACACAAAGTAGGGGAAAGATAAAGTAGGGAAAACAAGAGTGCACCTGGGCAGTGGTGAAAACGGAGAGGTGTCTCCCAGCAAGGAGACCTGCCAAGGGCCCAGCAGCTTCTCCCAGCCAGCAGGAGCTATCTCTGCCTTGCTTTGCCCAGAGTGGTGGTGAGAGCTGTGCCTGCCTTGCTCTGCAGATTCCCTGATGGGGGTGGCCGATCGCATCGACGGGCCCTACAACGTGGACACTGTCATAGGCACCATCCACATGAGGATTGCTGAAGCCATCTCCAACCTGCAGGAAAACAAAGATTCCATCACAAGCAAGGTAGGAGAGTGTGCCTGGACCTGCCTGAGGACACATCATGTGCCACTGCCAGGACCAGGTGCTCTTTTGTGCTCACTCCTCAGCTGAACTGGGAGAGAGGAAGAGTGAAAGAGAGCAAATGCCCACTCTTTTAGTGATAAATGACCTTGGTTTCCTACCACCCATCTGACACAGGCAGAGTTGTTTTCTACACCTTTGCAGATGCTCTCTGCCACATCCAGCCAGCCTCCTTTGGTACAGGCACAGGAGGTGGGACTGCATACACAGTGATGGGGGGTGCATGTGCCATTTGCAGTCAGGGCCCTCTGTGCTGAAGAGTTTTGAGATGTTTTGGCTGAGCTGTGGCATTTACACAAAGTGCACAGTCCCCAGTGACAGGAGGCAGCTGCTTTAACCTGCCTCGAGGGGATCTTCTGCAGTGGAAACACTGGGCTATCAGGTGGTGCCAGGGGACAGAGCTGCAGTCTGGCAGTCCATCTGGAGAGTACAAACCAGGCTCTCCCGAGGCTCACCTCTCTCCCAAGAAGTTTGTATCATGAAGGTCTCTTCTGTTGGTCTTCTATTTTTAGTATGTTTATCCACTTAACCACAGTCACCTCTGTAGCTGCAGGTGAGAGAAGCTTTGGGAACAAAAGCAGCCCCCCAGGGCTCCTGCCTTCTGCCCAGACACTCCCCAGCTCCTGCAGCTATCCCACAGTCAGGGCCGAGATGCAGATGAAAGAAGTGGGACAGGTCCTAACTGGGTTTTGGATAAGGGAAGGGCCAGAAGTGTTGCTTGGCAAACAGGAATCCAGTGGCACACATCAAAGCTGAGTGCATCCAAGTGCTGGGTTAGGTTTCTTTTCTGACATGAAAGGCAATGTTCTTTCTTCCCTCATTAGGTGAGACTGAGGTTTGCCACATAAAAGCAAATCTGTGGTGTGGGAAAACCTAGCATCATCTGCAAAGAAAGGTGTTTCCAAGGGGAATACAGTAAATCTGGTGACATGAAAGGGGCTAAACAGCATCGCTGGTGTTTGATTGGAGCAACCAAACATGATTGATAAGCTCCTCAGTATGACCTGGTGACCAGGTGAATGGAGCACTCTGCTGCTGACACAGAGAGCAGGAGCTGCCAAGCTCTGAGCTCTGGTTTTGAGCATGGCAAAGCCATCAGATGAAGGATGTTGTTGTCAGCTGAGTTCAGGGCTGTTCCAGGCCAGTCCTGGCCATCTCAGAGCCAAGGCCATGACCCAGGGCAAGGGCACTGCTGTTGAGGTAACCTCCCCGTCTGAGCAGTCAGGAGGCATCTGGCAGCCACTCTCCCACCATCAGAGACTGTCCCTGCAGCCCCTGGGAGTGGCAGGTCACAACCCCCAGGTCCCTGCTTGCCTCCTGCACACCCCACTCACACAGCCAGACCAGGTCTCCTCACTGGTTCCACCCCAGTTTCCCAGGACAGTCTCAGACCTCTCCATCCATAAAGCAATTTATTCACAGCACAGTAACACAAAAAAAGCTTGAGCTGGTGCCTCTAGGGACAACAAAGGACCCCCTGGGCTTTTATCCCCTCACAGTCCAAGCATGCAGAAGTCTCACCCAGCTCTCTCAGTGCCTGCTCACCTGGCTGGTGCCACAGGTCCTGTGCCCTTTGTTATGCCAAGGGTGGGCAGTTCACAGCCTCTGGCTCCTGCAGCTGCACCTGCACAGAATGCACTCCTCCCCAGAGAATGCCTTCTTGGAGAGGAGCCAGGAGTGGCCCTTGCCCCAGAGCCACCCAGTCACAGGCTGTCCTGGGATCTGGGTAAAGCTCTAAAGAAGCACTTGTGGTACCAAGCCTTGTGGGGCAGCACGGAGCCCTCTCCCTGCTTCCTCACACTTCCCTTCTCCCTGTGGCTCTCATGGATTTCAGGTAGCAGGAGCTGTCAGGGGTTGCAAATGCCTACTTGCTCTCATTATTCAGGGACTGTTGGTCCCTCAGTCTGCTGCAGTTGTGTTTTCTCCAGCAGCAGTTTGCGTTTCTCACCTGAAACGTTTAGAGTGGCAAGAGGTTCACTTTGGTACTGCACTGTGCTGGAGCTGCCCCTATCCTGGACACCTCCCCAGACTTTTATCTCCTGGGAAGGGGCCAGCAATAGGCCAGCAAGAAAGAGCAGTGAAACCAAGGTTTTGTTTTGGTAGAACCAAGTTGAAAATGCTCTACATGCACTTTTCAGGGTGGGTTTTTTGCACAGAGTGAACAAGACTGTTAAACAAACAATCTGGCTTGGTGCTGAACTGCTGCAGTCATCAGATCCCATCTGGCCAGCAGGACAGGGCACCCCAGGAGGGGCCTTTGGAGGCTGAGTGTCCCTCAGACACACAGGACAGGGGCTCCTGGCCAGGTTAGCACTTGGCTGTCAGAATGCCCGAGCCAGCGCGTTCAGCAGGTGGCACGAGCTGTGTCAGCAGAGCTCTGCCTGGCCCTGCCTCCTCTGCTGCAAGGGGACACCAGGCAAGGTTTATCAAGAGCTTCTGACAACACCCTGGCACCACAACAAGCTTGGAGCCCTCTTAACAAATCAGGTGGCTTCCTTTTTGAAGGCTGGCCCATCCTGTCACCCATCCTGACAGTGCAAAGTCCCCCTGAGCTCTGGTGCTTTGTCCAGCCTGGCCCTCTGAGCTCTCCTGCCACCAGTGAGGCTCAGCTGCCCAGCCCTGGTGATCTGCCTGGACTGCTGATGCAGAGGCTGGGAGAAGCAGGAGTTTCCAGGACACCCTTCATCTCACCCTAGAGGCCAGGTATGAGCGTTTGGACCTTCCAAGTGCTTCTGCTGCCCTCTGGCTACAAAGCCCACCGGGCAGGGAGTTAGGATGATAGGAGGTACCTGAAGAGAACAGATAAATCAGTTCTGCTGCCTCATTTGCCCCTGAAACATCCAGCCTGACAGACTGTGGCACATCTGCTGTCCTTGCAGGGCCCTGTTGGAGGCACACTGGTTTCCCAAGCGGCAATGTTGATAGCAGGAGTCATGGGGATAGTCCTACATCAGTCTGTTGTCCATCAGTGAAGCTCCCATGCTCTGTAGTCTTAAAGCCCACAGCACTGATGCAATGCGTGGGAGCAACTCCCATCTTTTTTTTCCCAGGATTTTATTTTCCAGTCATAAGAAGAACAGATAAAATTGCTATAAATAATTTAATATCAATATTGGTTACTCATCCAAAAACATGTGTTAATGCTGAATATTTTGCTCGATAGTGGTAACCAAAACCAGTTACAATGTGCTGAAAACACATCTGGCACTAGAAACTAAGCCAGAATCTCTGAGAATCTTGGCAATAGGAAGGATAAATATACTTAAGAAGGAAAAAACCCCATAACTGTGGAGTGTTGATTAATTAAAGGAATAGCATCCAAACATGGGATAGAGAGTTTGTTTTGTTTTTCAGGTATTCCAAGGCTGTGGAAATCCCAAAATCAGCACAAAAGGCTCCAGTAGTGAGGACAAGAAGAGACGGGGGAAGGTGACATTGGAAGCTAAGTCCTCTGCCCAGGCCCTGGAGATGCTGGTGGGTTTGGGTCTGGAGCTGCTCCGGGTCCTGCGGGCTGGGTCACGCCGCTCAAGGGGCTGGAGAAGATCAGATCATCAGGTGCTGCTGTAACCAAGCAGACCTGGTCTTACTGCCTCTGCAGGTTTAGGACTAATAACCAATAGATAATTTGCTGATAACCAATTTCCCAGGGATTTGGTGCCAGACTTACCTGAAGAGGCTCCTGGTCTGATGGTCTTCTCCTGGTTGGTCTTGTAGTACTGGAGCAGTGCTTGGCATGTAACCTTTAGCCTTGGGCACTTGGGTTGATGATTGGTCTTTAGGGGAAGGTTGATTATACATCCTATTTTGCATGAAAACAGATTTTGTGATGGTAAAACAAAAATATGCAGAATCCTTGTACTTTCCTCTGCCCTGGGGCACCCCAGAGCTCTTGTAGCCCTAAGCATCCCCTCTGCTTACAGGTTTTAGATGCCAAAGGGAATCTGACAGCTCTCAAGACATACTGGATCACCCTGCCCAGCAGCCTGTGCAGCAAAAAAGTAATGGCCAGCCCAGTGTCAGATGACAAATGTTGGAATGGGATGACCAAGGGCAGGTATGGAGTGGCTCACAGTGCCAGGAGCACCAGCCTGGGCTGAGAGGAAGGGTTTGAAAAGGCACTTACACATCATCACAGCCAGCCCTGCTTGTTCAGAGTGAGCAGTCTGTGCCTGTCCATAGAAAGGCTGCATTTCTGGAAAACCTCGTACCTGGGAGTGGCAAGCCTGGTGTCATTTTGCTGTGTATTGAGGGTTAAGCCCTGAAATGCACTCACCATGAAATAACTGTGTCGTTTTCTACTAGGGAAGCAGTTCTGCAATTCCACATGCACTCAGAAGGCAGCAGGGCTGGATTTACCACCCAAGCTCCAGAGCTGCTGCAAAGAATTGCACACACATCCCTCTATCCATAGGGACACCTGGGTGACATCCAACAGCTGCAGAAACAGTTCCTACCCCAGCCAAGGTTAAAGGATGGCTGAGGGCAGATTGGCAGCTGCTGGACATGCACCTTTCTCCTCTTCTCTCTGCAGTCCTCTTGGGCTTGGCTTTGCCAGCCTGAAGTCAACACCTTCAGTTTTTCCGTATTTCACATTGTTGCCAGCAGTGTCCCAGATGTGCAGGAGCAGGAGGACTGTGGAAGGCAGCAGTGCAGCTCTGGTTGACAGCTCCCAGCTAATTAAGCTTCTCTGGGAGCCTGTCTGGTCAAACTGGGCTGGGGCCATTCAGTGGTTCCAGGGGGTCAGGCTCCACAGGGTTTAACCAAGCAGGGATTAAAATGCTCCTCAGCCTCCCATATGGACAGAGATTTTCCGTAGGGGAGTGTCACTGTGGGCCCATTGGTACCAGCCTGAGAGCAAGCCCTGTGCCTGTCCCGTGTTGGGACAGGGGTGCTGCAAGGCCACCCAGCACCTCCTGCAAGCTGAGACCCCTCTGCTGGGGTCTGGCCATGGCAGCACGGCTCAGCCATCCTGAGAGCTGGGCTGCCCAGCAAACACCAGCTGCAGGGGCTGTTCCAGAAGTGGCATTGGCTGCAGCCTCTCTGGGGTTCGGAGCCTGGGTTATCCCTGGTGTCTGTAGGGAGAGCTGAGCTGAGCTGAGCTGAGCTGAGCTGAGCTGAGCTGAGCTGAGCTGAGCTGGGGGGAGATATCTAAACCTTCTGCCTTCCTTCCCAGTTACCTGCCCGAGGTGATGGGGGATGGCCTGGCTAACCAGATTAACAACCCAGAGGTGGAGGTGGACATCACCAAGCCAGACATGACCATCCGCCAGCAAATCATGCAGCTCAAGATCATGACAAACCGCCTGGGCAACGCCAACATCGGCAACGATGTGGATTTCCAGGACACCAGTGAGTGCAGCACAGCCACAGGGGTTCAAGGGGGGGGTCAGGGGGGCCAAGCACTCCTGTGTCCTGCACAGGTGTCCCTGCAGCCTGCAGGGTGTCTCTGCAGATGCTGCTGCTGGGCCTGGGAGCAGGGAGGGGCTGTGGCAGCCTGGCTTTTGGCTTGGGGCTGCTGAGGGGCTGCGTGAGTGCAGACAATTTGTGGGGTGGCTGGAGGCTGAGCTGCTCCCAGTGCCCTATTGAAACCTGCAGGGCTATCTCCAGTCCCAGCCCTGCTGACAGGGCCATTGCCCCTGTCTGCTCCAGAGTTTCCAGCTGCTGCAGCAACAGGTGACTGAAGCCAGCAGGAGGTCAGGTATGGGCTTGTATCCCACGTTGGGGGATGCAGAGAGGACAGGGTGGCCAGGGTAGGGCTGGTGGCCAGAGCTCCCCGGGGTTGCAGCAAGGGGAGGGCCTTGCCCGCCATAAGGAAAGCAGTGTGTGCTCACCCCATGTCTGTCTCTGCCATAAGGAAAGCAGTGGGTGTGCAGTGTGTGCAGTGTGTGCAGTGGGTGTGCAGTGTGTGTGCGGTGTGTGTGCAGTGCGTAAGCAGTGTGTGTGCAGTGTGTATGCAGTGTGTGTGCAGTGTGTGTGCCGTGTGTGTGCAGTGTGTGCGGTGTGTGTGTGTGTGTGTGTGTGTGTGCAGTGTGTGTGCAGTGGGTGTGCAGTGGGTGTGCAGTGTAAGCAGTGTGTGTGCAGGGTGTGTGCAGTGTGTGTGCAGTGTGTGTGCAGTGGGTGCGCAGTGGGTGTGCAGTGGGTGTGCAGTGTGTGCGGTGTGTGTGCAGTGTGTGCGCAGTGTGTGTGCACAGTGTGTGTGCAGTGTGTGCTCACCCCACGCTGTCTCTGCACAGGTGATGACATGAGCGGCTCCGGGAGCGGGGACAGCTGTCCTGATGACGTCTGTGGCAAAAGACTTTCTAAGAGCCCCAGCACCAGGCAGCCAGAAACACACGCTATTCCTAAGCAGTCTGGACACGGCGTCAGCGGGGCCAGCAGCAGATCTTTGCCTTCTGCCTCCCTCCTCCTCCTCCTCTCGGTGGCTGCCATCGCCCCGCAGCACTTGTGGCGGTAACTCACTGGCACAGCCAGGACACAGACTGCGGCTGAGGGCTTCACTTTGCCAAAACCAACCAACCAACAACCAACCAACCAAAGGACATATTTAATTCACCTTGGCAAAAAAAAAAAAAAAAAGGAAAAAAAAAAGGAGGAGAAAAAGGTTTTCAGAACGTTTTCAGAAGGTTTTCAGAAGGTTTCAGTTGTTTGCTATTTCTGGCAGTGCTCGAGCTGTTTTCTTCTTTCTAGGTCTTTCCCCAATGCTGGGCCCTTCTTTCCATACCTCATTGTTTTACTTTTGTTATTGCCACGAACTGGCTCTTGGGGCTGGAAGCAGCCTTTGCAGAGGGCTCCAGGGGAGCTGGGCCGAGCCCTCCAGGGCAGCTGTGCCGCTGCCCCCGTGGAATATGCAATTGCCCCGCCCCTGTCCCGCCAGTGCCGCGGGCAGCGCCGGCATCCTCGGCACGGCCCCGTGCTGCATCAGGGGCTCTCTGGCTTCTTCCTCTGTGCTTCCTAGCTGGGCAGAGATGGCCCTTCACCTCCAGTGGGGTACGTAGGAGCGTCAGCAGGTTTGGTGGGTTGAACTGAAAGAGTTTGGCAGTGGCTGTTGGACCCAAAAATGCAGAACTCGCTTTTCTTTGGAAAGGTCACAAGTGGGTTTCTTGACTAGAGCTCGTAGCTGAGAACAATTTTGAAATGTAGGTTTCCTACATCTACGTGACTGGGAATGAGTGTTAGGGGTTGGGGTTTGGGGTACTTTTTCTTTGCATGCTAGTTGGAAAGCCATTTTTTACCCAAGTAACAATGGTCCAATTTGTACCTGCAGTGCAGTACCATTGTAGGTAACAGAGAGATGCAAATATGCACTGTGGGATTCTCTGTGTGACAGTTGTGCTGCCTCCTCCTTCTCTGGCCCCAGCCATAGACAGGAATCCAGGTTTTTTCTTGGTAATAAGAGAGACCAGGGACATTTTACTAACTGGACCTCTGGGACTGGTTGTGCCCCTTCAAGCAGCTGCCTTAGGGCACACAGGGGCTGGTGGGGACCACCATGGCCCTACCCAGAGCACTGGCTCCAGGCAGCACCCACCAGGGGGAATGTGAGAACAAGAAACATTTTGTTTGGGATTTCTTTTTACCTTTGGTGTTTGTTTCAGTTGTACTGTAGGTTTTTAATGGATTCCCACTTTCCCTGTTCCTTCCCCACCATCCAATTCACCTTCCCTAGCCCCTGCAGGCACAGGCTGAGCCAGCAGGTCAGACGCCACCGGCAGCTCTGTTTGGGCTCAGGGGAGGGCCAGCCTCACCCTTTGCTGCCATCCCACCACTCACAGCCTTTGGGTGATGTGGGCAGCTGCCCTAACCCCACACTGCTCGGTGGGGTGGGCTCTGGGCCAGGATTGAGACTGGGGGTGGTGAGTGAAGTCTGTGCTTGTTCGGGCTGTGTGTTTGGGGCTGCCAGAGGCTTCTGTGCCTGACGAGCAGCAAGCATGGGCTGGAGCCATAGGTGTCAGATGCTGGGTACAGCACAGTCCCTGTGACTGCCCGGGCCAGCAGCACACACTGGTTGGGTTTGAGCTTCACACAGGTTTGTACTGGGGTGAGAGGGAGGGCAGAGCTGGGCTGTCTCTTGCTTTTGCACAGCGTTTGAGCATTTCTGCTCTGTCTTGCCAGAGGAGATGTGTCTTTGGACTGAGCAAACATTTGGGGTTAGGGTTTGGCTGTTTTCTAAGAAAGGGAAAAAAAACCATTTTTAACATTAGCAGTTTCTGAAGTGTGCAGTTTAAGGAAAGATGAGGACATGAGCAAGGTAATGCTGAAAGCCAGTTCATTTCCTGCCCTCCCTGGGGCACAGTGGTGGCACTGAGGGTGCCTCAGACTAGGCACAGGTTTTAGGCCAGCTTTGACTGGCCTCTCCCAGTCACAGTGATCAATGTCACTGACTGTGCATGCTTTCTGCCTTGGCCTCACCTTCCCGAAAGACAAAATCACCCGACCTGATCGGGTTGGGTGTCAGAAATGAACACTGGGTGCTGGACAATGGCTGAAGGACAGACAGTGCCACTACACCCATCAGAACCCTGGAGAGGATAAATGTAAGCAGTGGTTTTGTCTGATTTATTTACTCCTAGACATATGATAAATTCACATGATTTTTACTGCTCTAAAGAGTTCCTATCTTTTCTTTTTAACTTTTTAAATCAGAATTGCAAATACAAATTTAACTTTCAGTTACAACAGTCCCCACAACCAATCCTGCAAAAGCTTTACATCCAAAGCGGGGGGGGAAAAAAAAAAGAAAAAGTCTGGGGGAGGGAGGAGGAAAAATTAAAACATTGTATCCTCAGTGAAACACAGCCGGGTTGGGGTTTTAACACATGGATGCTGAGGTCAATGGTTTGCTTTGCAGAATGGGAGCTTGAAAGTCACTTCCATTTCTGTGCAATTAGTTTTTGCTGTCTGCCTGTTATCCTCAAAAGCTTCTTATGGGCCCCCTCACATCTTAAATGTGAAGCCAGGAATTTGCTGATTATCCAGTTAGTATTTTAACAATTTAATAGCCCCAACTAGTGGTTCTATTACAAGAGAAAAACCTGATAGTGCAAATTAATAAGGCAAAACCTTGAAGAAACAGTAAAATCTGTTATGCAGGGGAAGCCCTTCCTGAGGCCTTCACCTCTGGGCTGGGGTTGAGCTCCCACTTCCACATCCCTCCTGCCCCTGAGGGTGGCAGCTGCCACCTTCCAGGAGCCAGGCCGGGGTGAGCCCAGGAGAGCAGCCTGGGGTGGGAGCAGTGCAGGGGCTCAGCCCTCTGTGCCCAGCAGTGCTCAGTGCTGGCCCTCTGTCCTCTGGGGTTGATTTTTACATCTGCCCATGGTCAGCCTACACTGCTGCTTTTTGTTGCTCCCTGGTTATTCTGTTTTTCTGTTCTCCCTTGCCCTGCAGTTGTTTCCCCAGCTGCTGCCATTACGTGCCCTGGGGTTGCTTGGCTGTGCCACCTTCCCCAGGAGCTGAAACAGCTGAAAGCCCCCAGGATATCAACTCTAAACTAAAGCAAACTGAAATTACTGCTGACTGAACAACCACTGGTGTGGCTGAACAAGCTGAAATCAACCCAGGTCCAGACAAGTCCCAAACCTGTGGTTGGGCTGGTGCAGAACCTGGGGCCTTTCAGTGCTTATAGATGACATTTCCTGGGCTGCTGCCTGCTGGAAAACACTGTGACACTTCCCCGTGGCTGCTCTGGGCTGGCTGCATGAGGGGATCTCTGAGGAACTGGGCTGGCTGGGGAGAAACAGCTGCTTCCATGCTGTCAAGATGGTGATCCATCGTGTTCTGGTGTGAAAAGGCCTCATACTTGGCAGGTGTATGGAGGGGGTAGTGGAGTAGGAAAAAAATATTTACAAAGGCCCTGTCCCTGGGAAGGGGAGAACCATAAATGGTGGATTTCCAAGTGTCTCTGTCTTTCAGCCTGCTCTTTGTGCCATAATGTGTACGTTTTAAACAATGGTGAGGGTCTCAAAAGGCTTTGAGAGCACAGCTACTTCTCATTTATAAGTGACAAGCTGCCTGTTGTTTTCTGGTGGGCTTGGTAGGGGCTAAGGTAGAGCAGAATATCTAAAGTCCACCTTTGCTTTAAACAGATGCATTTCTATCTGCAGGAGTAAGAATTATTTCACTTATCAGCATAGCTGGACAGTTATCTATTTCTTTCTGTTACCGAGGTACTTGTAACTCTCTTGCACTGTTTATCTAAATTTGAAATATGTTCTTTGAATCCTTGTATAAATAAAAAGGCTGGAGACAAATCTGTATTTACAGGGCAATTATTTCTTCTCCATTTAAGCCAAGTCTGGCATTTTCTTTCTTTTTCACTTGTTAAGGCACAGATAAAGGCCAGGTCAGGAGCCCTGAGGAATGAAACCATGTTCAGGCACAGGTGTGTCATGGCAGTGTTGGCAGCAGGGATTTCCTGCATTCCTGCACCATTCAGAGGAGCAGCTGCTGGGTTCTGTGTGTTTGTGGCAACAAGGTGAGCCTGGCTTGAGCCACCACCGCGAGGATCCTAAGTTGTCTCTTTCTCATCTAGAAGCACAGAAAGGCATGGCATAACAGTGCAAATAAATCAGAAATGCCCTTGGTATTGGTCATTACAAGGTGTTGTGGTAATTACAGACCATGGCTGTGCACCAGTGCAGCTGTTGGACAGCGCACAGCAAGCAAAGCAGCAAGAGGGATGTGTGATCTCCAGCTCGTGCTGGAGACTGCACTGGTGCGGCAGAAAGGTTTGTGCTTCAGCTCCATCCCCTCCCAGAAGAGGGTGAATGCAGCTGTCAAGGTGAGGTGTTGGAAGCTGCTCATGAAATGTCTGAGACTTGGTAACTGAAAACTACTAGAAGTGTATCCTTCTGCCTGGAAGCAAATATCAGCTACATTTAATAAACTGACTGATACCCTTAAGTGAGTAGCTATTTATTTAGGTTCCTTTCCTGCAGCTACAGCTATTTGCACCACATCCACACATTTATATAGATACAGAGAAGTGCAAAAATATTGGTCTTCTCCTTGGAGAAGTTTTGTGCACACCAGTTGCCTACTTTGCATCCTCAGTGTCTAATTATGATCTGAAATAACAGCCTCTTCTGGCTTGGTGTTTACTAAAGGTGTCTGAAAGCATTTCTGCAGTCCATAATGTCACTGAACACTGCATGTTTGCAAATTCACTGCTGAGAGCTTGCAGGAGGTGGAGGGAGTGGAACAAGCCCAGCTCCCCCTTGGCTGAGGCCACAATCACTGCTTCTCTAGGCATGGAAGGCTCCAAGGGCTCCAGGAGCAGCCCAGCACATTCTGGGAGCTCACCAAGGCAGTGGCACCAGGCACTTTGCAGGTGCATGGCAGGAGGACAGGAGACAGCCATGGTGACAGGGGCTGCTGGCACTGTACCCTGACTGGCAGGGCCACCAAGACCAGGAAAATACCCCAGCAAAATCTGGACTGAGACATCAAATCCTTTCTAACAAGGGATGAGGCTCTTACCCTGCAGTTCAGCATCATCTTACAGAGGCAGCAACTGGTTTCACTGCCAGAAGATGGCATTTGTGTTTAACTTATATATTACTCTGTGTGTGGTGACAGCTGCCCTGTTCCACCTCCTCCTCTGCACAGAGACACGGTGCAGGGCGGGCTGGGGGGAAGGGCCCACTTTGTGGCATGAATGACCATTCTGAAGTCAGCTGCAGGCAGGCAGCCAATAAACATCCACAGCCTCACAGAGAGGGAGCTCAGGTGCAGCCCCAGTGGCATTTGCTGGTGCTAAAGTGGCAAGGAAGGTGCCCTGAGATAGTGTCACACGGATGACACCTGGACTAGTGCTGGGATGAGCTGCAGGAACTGGTAAACCAGTAACTCACACCTTCTGAGGCTTGTCTGGGGGATCCCAGAGCCATCTGATGGGCTACTGCCACCCAACAGATCAGTGAGGGCTCATGGCACAGCAAGTGTGATGCCATGTGAAATCAAGATCATGGTTTTGGTATGAACTGGAGTGTGCCCATAAAGCACCACCCAGGGACTGTGCAGGGGCCCAAGAAAGCCCAGTGATGAGTGCAGGCAGAAGCAGGGTGATCCCCTGGCAGAGGAAGGCAGGGCACAGCTGGCTCTTTTCCACAGTGTGGGCCATTGACGTGTGCCTGTCCCACAGGGGAGTCCATGGCAGTGATTGCAGAGAGGCTCCTTGCCTGAATGCCCCATCATGGCCTGGCAATAAAGGGTGTGCCATGGAAATGCTAAGTTGGGCAAGAGCCACTGCCAGGGAAGGTCCAAAATCCCTGGAAAGAGTGGCTGTGGAGGGATCCAGGAGCTCTCCCCATGCTGCTGGGGTGGGCAGCATCAGGGGTCTCCTGTTGATCTTTCTCCTTTCCAGCCTGAACCGAGGCTCCTGGGGCCCTGCAGCAGCCCTGCCCCGAGCACAGGAAGCAAGGGGGCAGGTGAGTAAGCCTTCATGTGCTGGGTAACAGGAGGGGACAGCATGCTCTTGTGCTTATGTGAGAGAGCCAACCCCTTTGGCCCCAGAGCCAGCATCTCACTGACAGGCTGCTGTTGACACAAATGAAGGCAGGTGTGTGGCAGGTGCAGTTCTCCTCCCTCCATGGTCAAATAAAAGCTCATCCTTGTACCTCACTTCTCATTCCTTAATGGGTGGCATTGCACTTCACAGCAGTCTGTGCTCTGCTGCTGCAACAGTTCAGGTTCATTTTTGTGTCAGCAGCAAGTATCAGTCCTGTTTGGCCTGAAAGCAAAGGGTTGAAGCAGCTCAGCCTCCAGGAAGCAGCTGGCACCTGTGACCATCCCTGAGCACCTGCCCACACTGGCCAAGGTGACCTTCACCTGACCATCCCCACCCATCCTGTGCAGTTCAAACCCATGGCAGCACACTCAGGTGCAAGATGCTCTCTGCCCTGGCAGCACCCCAGCAATTTTACTGAAGTCCAGAAAGATTAGCACTATGCTATCTGGCCAGCCTAGTAAATCATTTTCTGGAGCTTTTGTTGTGGGAAAGGGGCACTGAGATGCTCTGGAAAATCACAGAATCAATCACAGAATATGCTGAGTTGGAAGGGCCCACAAGGATCATGGAGTCCAAGTCCTGGCACTGCACAGAACATCCCCAAGAGTCACACCACGTGCACAAGAGTGCTGTTCCAACACTCCTTGAGCTCTCTCAGGCTTGGGGCTGTGCCCACTGCCCCAAGGAGTCTGTTCCAGTGCTCAACTGCATCTTCTCTGGGTAAAGAACCTTTTATAATATCCAACCTAAACCCACCCTGACGCAACTTCAGCGTTGCATCACTGCACCCACAGCACCGCCCGCAGCAGCAGCAGCAGCAGCAGCATTCCCGAGCAGAGCACGGCCCGTAAGCAGCAGCAGCATTCCCGTACAGAACATGGCAGGTAAGCAGCAGCAGCAGCAGCATTCCCGTTCAGAACACGGCAGGCAAGCAGCTGCTCTGGGGGTAGCGCCTGTACAAACCCACGGCCTTTACAAGTGAGCTGAGGGCTCCGAAAGTGCTTTCAGCTTTCCAAGCGCAGCTCTCGGGATGCGGCCGGCACTAGGACCTGCCTGGAGCCTCTACGCGGCAGCCCGTAGGGAGGGATAAATATAGCAGGGTAAGATTAGCGCAACACACCAGCGGGCGGCCGTGCCGGCACCGGGGCCGGTGGGTGCCCCGTGCCCGCCGATGCTCCAGCTCTGCCCGGTCACGGCCTCGCTGCTGCTGGGCACGGCCAGGGCAGCGTGCGACGAGGAGCTGCTGGCGCGGGAGGGGGTCACGTTCTGCGTGAATGTCACCCGGCAGCAGCCCTTCCCCGCGCTGCGGGGCGTCCGCGGCATCCGCGTGCCCGTGTTCGATGACCCGGCCGAGGACCTGGCCCGGTACTTCGAGCCCTGCGGCGCCGCCATCGAGGAGGCCGTGCGGGCCGGGGGCAGGTGCCTGGTGTACTGCAAGAACGGCCGCAGCCGCTCCGCTGCCATCTGCACCGCTTATCTCATGAGACACCGGCAGCTCCCGCTCAAGGACGCCTTTGAGGTAATGTGCTGACGTCCAGATTCGTATTTACAGCTCTTTTGGGGAAGAAACGCAGTGCTTCTTATGAGTAATGATGATTTCTTGTAGAATTATTTTGGTGCTTCTTCCTGCCCATCAGCAGTTAGACAGAGATTCAACATTTCAATAAACGTTCTAAGTTTTTTCCCCTGTAAGTTTTTTTCATGCCCAGCTTGGTCTAATAATTTTCAGTGTGAGGTTTCTACAGGTAGCAAACATACCAAGCTGGTTGCTTAGTGAGCATTTTCTCTATCATTTGCACAGTCACGGTAAGTGAAGACAGATACAAAGTGAGTGGGTGCAGGAATTGCTGTGCAGGGTTTGCTCCTGTGTGCCAGCTCCTCACAGCAAGGAACATCCAGCCAGGCCTGCAGAGTGCCCAGGACCTGCTATCAGCCACAGCTCTATGGCTGTAAGCAATGATGTGTCAGCTTTCCTAGGAAGCCCATGCAATACAAATTACTTGTGCTCTCTGGGTTTTGTCTTCACCCATTTGTCACTTTAGATAGACAATTTGATTATTTTAGACTGAGGTGTGCAGAGTGTGACCAAGTTTCACACTATCACCTTAAACGTGAGCAGTATCACTGCACTTGGTGAGAGACTTTCCCATTTCCAGCAAATCAACAGCTCTAATTGGTGTCTGGCCATGAATCTATTCTGTAACCAGGCCCACCTGCCAGTTCCTAGCAAGCACACAGTGAAGTCAGCTCACTAAAATAGCTGTTTGGTACTCTGTAGTCCAATCAAGTAAAGTAAAATAAAGTAAATCTTCTCCTGTTCAAAATTCATTTGCATGACTCCCACAAATGCAGGATACCTTGCCTCTACTGTGTCTCTCCTGTTCTCTAGGCTGTGAAAACTGCCAGACCCGTAGCAGAGCCGAATGCAGGATTTTGGTCTCAGCTGCAGAAATATGAAGAAGAATTGCAGACACCAAAGCACTCTGCTCCCCTGAGCAAAGGACTTAAAAATAGCAATGTGTGAAGATATTTTAAAGAAAATGAAGTGACTTGCTACAGACTTTAAAAAAAAAAGGAAAAAAATCACTTCCTATATCACCTGTATGTAAAACACTTTACCCCCATAACTGAGATGATGGTTCATTAAATTCATTCAGAGCATTTCTGTTGGTGATGCATGGAAAGAGGACAGATAAGCAGGGAATAACAGCAGAAACAGAAAATGGTTGGAAGGACTGTAAACAAACCAGAGAAAGGCCTGGAATCTTCAGCAGTTATTTTCCCCTGACACAGAGTATGGTAACAATGTACTGAACAAAGGAAGGAGTTACCACACAGGGATTTTAGTCCTGTTTTTTAATTAAACTTCCCAGTGATGCCATTAGAAGACATGATGCCAGACCAAGGAAGTTCTGAATTTCTCTCTCACCTACTGGGTTATTATTCATGTTAATGAGCTGACACAGCCTTTGGTGGGAAACTGACAGTGCTTTGTCTCTGTGATTTTCCTAATGTTCAACTAGACCAAAGCACCTTGACAAATCACCTAAAAATCCAGAGGACAGAATATACATGAATGGTAAGGAGTTCTGCTCCCACCATGCAGGCTAAGTGCCTTTTCAGCTTTTGAAATTATTCTCTAAAACACCAAAGGAATTCTTTTAAAAGCTGCAGATGATAGTGGAGGGAAGAAGATGATACTGGCAATCTAGAAGTAATCACCATTTCTTTTAGCTTTACTTACTCAGTCTAACAGGGCCCAGTTCATGCCTTAATGTATCAGTTTACAAGTCAGCTGTTCCTGCATGCAAGCAGCATGGCTCAATCATTTCTGCTGAGACTGCTTACAGGCTGCCCTCTGAAATGATCTATTGGGCATGAAACTTCCAGATCAGACTGCTACATGTTTATCATCAGCCATTCAAAACAGAGTTTTGTCAAACTGCATGAAGACATTGTAATTTAAAAGGGACAAGTTATGGAACCTGAGAACCTCAGGGTGAAATTCCATTCCACCTTGCTGAAAGCATAAATAAGAAGTAAAGTTAGTTCACTGCCATCTGCCTAAGTGCTCACACAAGGAAAACATATGCTCCCAGCAGTGGAGTAGTTTAAGGCAGAAATTCTAATGATGGAAAAATGACAGAAAATCAAACCACTGGAAATTACATGAATTAGACAATTCAGATGCAGTACAAGTTCCCAAAGTTAAAGACTGCTCAAAGTTAAAGTAGTGTTATTTTAAAAGCTGAAACCATAGAAATAAAAATAAAAATTCCAGGCTATCATTTTCTTAGTTACCGCAAGGCATTTTTGCACCAGATGCTTTCTCCACTCCCAGCTGTGTTTTGTTCATTCTGTATTGTTTATCTTTTGTATCTGCATTACAACCAATGAGAAATTTGTTGCACATCTGCAGATTTGAAGGTGATTCTAGCAGATTTGCTAGAAACATTTTTATAGCTTTTATAAACCTTGACTATCAGATATAATAAGAATTTCAGTATAACTTAAGATCCTTATTAGAAAATTCCACTTGTCAAAAAATCTGTTTGTCTGTGGAACAAAGTTTATTTCTTGTCAAAAGTTTAAGCTGCTAAACAAAAGAAGGAAGCTAAACATTAATGAAAACAAAACACATTTCTAACTGTGAGGCATATGAACTTGCAGTCAGATACAGCTATCAGTTCCACATGTTTGAGTCAGCTGAAATAGGAACCATTGCTCCCGAGTGTCAGCATATACTGCCCTCTGGTTAAATTTTACCAGGCTTCTCAGCATGCAGAAAACCTTCATGCCACAGGATTTCACGTCACAGCATCTTCTGTAGAAAGCTATTTACATCTGAAAACCATTGCTATTTACATTGAAAGGCATACCTCCTCCTGGTACTGCTCCAAATTAAGACATAGGATTGCAACTTGGAACCAGAAAAAAGTAGTTCACTTCTTTACCGGAGTTCATAAGCCCCTAACACTACAGGTGATGCAGGGTGGAAGCTCAGACATACTCCTTGTTGCTTATGACTGTCTCAGAGCTCCTGGGGTGCATGTGTGGGTGAGAAGGTCCCTGGGCTGCTGAATATGCATACTTCTTGGGACTGTAAATCAAGAAAAAAACATAGAAAATAAGAGATATTATTTTGACACATGCCCATGGTTTCAGATACTTAGAAGTTACTCAGCTTTGTATCCAACCCACCCATAGCACATTCTTCAAAACAGGGCAGAAATTAGAGGCCTCCTGTTCTCATTGTTCTGGTAGCTAAGGGGGAATAGGTGGGGTCCCTAAGGGGCTGCACAGCATCTCTCATCACCTCAGCCACACTCTGCATTCCTAACTCCCATGTGCTCTTCCTCCAGGCATTTCAGCCAAGGCCCTAAAGCAGAAGCCCTCAGCACCTTTGTACAGGCTGCAGGTTTTAATACAGGAATCAAGATGAGAAAGAAAGAAAACAGAAGTATCTTCACCCAACCCCTTCAAGTGACATTCATCATATTGAACTTCTATTTCATAGATCAGTTTACCTGATTTTCAGGACATTTCAGGGCATTTGGCACTTTGTATCAAAGTAAGGTGAGCAAGATCTAAAGTCCAACGTGGCTGATGAAATATTACCATAAAATTGAAATGGTTTCAGATTAGGCAATGGAGTACCAGAGGAACACTCACTCACTACATTTTGATAAAATTTTCCTAAGATTAAATAGACCAACAGTGAATATGCTTCTTCCTTGCAAATTATCACCCTCTCAAGCTCAGCTAGTAAAATCACCAAGCTGTTTGAGCTCTGGTAGACATGGACCTCTGCTATTTCTGCCTGTTTCATCCCTCTCCTTCAAAAAGAGGCCTTCAGTATGTGTCAAAATTTAAGACTGAAACAAGAAAGGAGGGAAGGTTAAATATTGAGGCCAGAAATCTCACCTTTCCTGATTTGATGTGCAACAAGACACTTCTATAAAGAACAAGAAAAGAACCATGTTTCTAGTGATCAATTCCATGTGCTTTGGGAAATGCCTTTACACTTTCTGCAAACTGAACAGTGTTTGAATATTTTACTCACTGCAGTGAGTACTGCAGAGAAACTGGGTCATAATTCATTATGGGGTTTTATATACTTTTCTTTTGGTGACAGTTTGCTCTTTCACTGCATATTTTCACCATCAGCAGTGCCTAGAATTACCAAATACAAGTTAAAGGTGACTGCTGATGGTGATGCAGAAAACACCCTGTCTGGGGGGTACAAGTGTTTGGTACAGCATCCCCTGCCATCACCAGTCTGTGACATGCCATAGCACTGCCTGTAGTTTATAGATATTTATACCAGGGGGTGACAGAGAGAAGAATAGTGCACAGGTAGAAAGTGGTGTGTGATTGACAGCTACTACTTCAGCTGACAAATCCAAGATTACCTGTAATTCTGTTTTTCCTTCCCTCTGCATGAACAGGTCAGTAAGATCCCACCAAGTATATAAAGGATAGATCCAGTCCAGCCTAAGTACAGACCTTCTCCTAGTTCATACCTGAAACATGAAAGAATTTATGGAAACAACTTATAACAGGATCACAAAACCATGGAAACAATTTCTAATTTGTGTAGAAATCAGCTAACTGAAAGCCACTTCAACAGTTAACAGAGAACAGATCTGGGTTTGTGTTTGCTCGGTAAAACTCTTATTTGTATAGAGCTGATCTGCCTAATTACTAACAGTACAGAGTACTAAGCAACATGAAGATAAGTAGCAATAAATAATTGTGTATATTTAACAAATTGTTGATAATAAATAATAATTACAATCTTCTATGCAATCCACAACACTTATTTTGCCCTTTTATTGGCCGTTTCACTGAAAGGATTTAGTGCAACTGAATTATTCAGATCATACTGTCTATATGCCGAGAGAAAGCTGACCACAGACATCAGTTTTCTATGGACCCAACACTAGGTCACTTAGAAGTATCTGGTTGAATAGGGCTAGTTTTCAAACTTAGATACCCTAAAGGATATTCAGCACCCTCTGTGGTTGTATGGCTGAAAGGCATTTATGAACGTCCCAGGCTGAAAAAAGAATAGCTCCCTATTTTACTGTACAAAACTATACCTTTCAGGAAACCCCCTAGTCCAGTCCAAGAAATTAATTGATAATGAATTTGTCCCAAAGACTAGACACAACTAGTCTGTAAAAGTCTGGCAGGAGTTTCATGAAAAGAGGAAAATAAATTTTCATGATCAGACAAAAACTATATCCACAATCCACCTGTACATCTCTGGTCTGAGAGACCAAAGATAAGGGCAAAAAAAGTGTCCTGGACTGCATTGAAGGTACCATGGAACCAGAGATTTGTGTTTTCTTTCCACTTGGAAACACAATTATTTAGAAGTGTCAAAGGTTCTGACTCTGAGTTCATTGCTAACAGGATTCAGAGGTTTACACAGCTTCACAGCTCTCTGTGTCTCATTGCACGTGGGAGCCACAAGGTCTCCACTGGTTTAGGTACTTCCAAACATGCAACAAGCAGGGAGTCATTATCGAACAAACCCAGGAGCACAAATTGCACATTGCCCAGTGCCTGCAATCATTTCTGCTCACCAGTCACCTACAGACAAGAATGCTGTGGATGTCATACCAAAGCAAAGTATATAGGAGGTATCTGCAGGAGAACTTAATTTGCCTTCAGAGCTGGAGGAGAAACTCCTCTAAGAATTGGCAGAGGTCAACTTCACTAATTTGCTGAAGTCAGACCAAAAAAATGCTATCTGAAAAACCAGATTTGCCAGTCTGTTAAGAGTGAAGATCAATACTGGCATGCAAGTGAATTTAAAATTGTCCCATAGGCTGCATGTTCAGCTTTACAATGATCAAACTTAATTCATCAGTGAATCAATAGCTTAAACATGAAGTTGAGGTATGAAAAAAAAATTCTTTAGCTACTGAATGCAAACCATCTGGTAACTGATTAACAGGCATTGATGATGAGCCCCAAAGCTGTAGCAGGTAACTATCAAACACACCAACTATCCAACTAACCGAAATTCCTTATCGACAGTTGTTTCAGCTCTCTAATCCATTTATTACCCTTCATATAGTTCTCTCAAGGGGATATAAAGCAACAAAAAGTAACTGCACAAATACAATTTATTTCTAAGCACTTCATTGAAAACATGGGAAAAACTGACAACAAAAGCAACTGCTTAAAGTACTTTGATTTATCACAAAGCACTTCACCTCTGACTTCCCTGAACTGATTCCTGGGTGGGAACTTTAGAAAACACTTCAAATATGAGCCTAGCAACCAACAATTCATAGTTTACTGATCAATGATTTATATACTTGGTAGAAGTATATTATAGATGGCTCATATTCCACAATGTTTCCCTCTCCTTTTCCCCTCTCTGAAGGAGAGGCACAGTCACCTCTACCCTTGTTCCTCATTCCTAAACAGGGCACCTAGATAAGGTGCCATAAGCTGTCATTTGGTTTTGACAACTGTTACTTTTATATCAGACAAAGAGCAAGAGCTTTTATACCTCAAAACTTGTTTGTATGCAACTGCACTAGCTGATAATCCCACGGATTTTGCCTTGTTTTAACTCATAGGGCAAACAAATGTTGAGCTGTTAATATATAGACATATATAAAACAGGCAGCAGATTTCTCTGCACATCTCTAGTACAAAGCTTGAACTGCTTTGCAGGTGATTTTCCCTTGCATGTACAGCTGAGGTACTTTATTCTAGTTTGAGTTTTGTACCTATTTTGGTCTAAATGCCAAAGCAGAATAAGAATTTTAACCTTTTCTTTTTCATAACATTGAGATACACACTTAACTGAGTCTGTGAAGAAAATGCAAACACAGTACAAACCCCCCTCAGATGTGGGGTTGGTATTCCTCTCACATTCACTAACTCTTCCAGAAAGACCTCTCCTCCCTCCCCACCAATATCTCTGAGGTGAAAAGATTCCCTGAATACAATTTTTCCCTCCTGTAGGACTGGATAATGGGATCCATCCAGGTTGTGAAACCCTGGAGCAGCTGAGGTTAGTGCAGCTGTCCAACACACAATGGAGTTTGGTATGACAGATACATTCACTTACTTGGTTCCAGCGTACAGTTGGTCAAAAAACTGTGCAGTAACCATTGCAGCATACCAAGAAATAGCCACCATGGAGCAGAGACCTACCAGAAAAAGTTTAAAAAGCACACAGGTGAATGATGCCTTTAATGGCTGTAACAGATTTAAAGAGAGTAAGTTTATTTCATTTAGTCTGGCTGTGAAAGCCATACAAAGTATCAATAGTGCTCTCATTTCAGTGTCAATATTACCTCCTAAAACAAAAAGAAATCCTCCTGTGACAGTAATCTTCATTTTTCCATCTTCATCACTCAACCCAATGTTTGTGCACTTCATACCAAGCAGTGTGAGTACTGCAGCTAAGAATCCCAAAAGGATGGAAATAATCATCAGGGCACGGCATGCCTGAATGTGAGCTGAGACAGAAAAAGAGAAAACAAATCAGGATCTATACAGAAATTACATTAATCTTGTGCTGAAAGAAATAAAAGTGATTAGAGGAAGTGACAAAATTAACAGGAGCAGTAATGAGTGAATCTTGTCCAACTTTATCACATGGCTCAGAGAAGCCTACAAACCCAAGTGTGTTTACCTTTCAAGTCAAACAGATTTGAGAGTTGAACTGTGGCTACACTTTATGAGCTCAGTAAATCTTCTTGTGTCTTTAGAAAATCCTGAAGAACTACAGCAAGCCCCTCATCCCTTACATTCCTGTGGAAATGCCTAGTGGTACACATGGCCATTTGCAGGAGCAGGAAGAAGTCTCCTACTCACGAGTGCTTCTGAATCCCTGACATGTGTACAGCTGAGTGCACAGGACACATCTGAAATCCAGGTGATAGTCAAGGTGTCCAAGACTCAGGCACTACTGAGGAACTGGAGAAAGGTGCCAGCTTTGCTGCTTCCAGGGAGAGATGGGAAAGAATGGAGCTCAAGTTAGCAGTGCACTTCAAACTCAGTGTAAGGAACAGGGGTGAGCATGTCAGAGAGCTCAGAGAGCTGCAGCACTCCTCCCTGGGACATTCTCCTGTGCAGAAGTTACAGCTGCTGCGGCACATTAGGGAGTCTGGTATGATGGAATTCTGTATCCTTTAAGCTCCTGGTCTTCACATCTAGGTATCAATTGCACAAAAACCAGGACTAGATTATTAATCAGCCTAAGAAAGAAGGGCACATGAGGACTTTGGGGTCCTTTAACATGGCAGCCTGCATTTGGCAGGCTCCAGGTCAAGTGGCATTTCGGCACCTTTGTTGTGAGATAAACATGTCAAATGTCACAACCTGGGAGGGTCACAACTGCTAACTTTGTTAACTTAAGTTCTCTTCCAACCTAAATGATTTTATGAGTCTACAGTTTTAATCATATGTCAGAAGGGTCAGACCTGATTCCAACTGGACACTCACATCATTGATGCCAGCATTCAAACTCTTGCTCCCTGACCACCTCCACATCCTCCACAATAACCGGCTGGGCTAGTTCTGTCTGTCTCCAGACAACAAAAATCAGACAGAGACACAGAAGGCAAAGTGATGCTCACACTCCAACTCAGCCTAATGTGGCTTAAGAGTATCGGTCCTACCAGCTTAAGAGTTACCCAAGGTAGCAATAAGCATTCATGAGATAAATATACAGAATTAAAGGCTAAAATAATTTGAGGAGTTCATGCTTTGTTAAGCACTAATTTTAAATTTTTCATGGAAAAAACTAAAGACAGTAGTAAAAGTGGAAAGACCCCTCAAAATACCACAAACAGTGCAAGTTTTTGCCTGCAGAAGATACTGTTAAGGTAAGCACTCAACAATGTTGCTTTCAGGTTTGGGATCTTTCCCCGTGCCAACCACCCAGCAGGGTCCAACAACTCACACTTCAGCTCCTGGGGACTCCTGCAGTGTTAGATGGGACTCCCCATATCTTTCATATCTTTCCAGGACACACAAGCATACCCTTGCTTGCAGTCCAATGGGAAAGGGATTTCATACAACTGTACCACAATACCATAACCTCAGCAGCCTTAACTGAGGACCTTAGTTCACAATTCAGAAAACTCAAATTTTTATTTTAAACTCAGCTTATTAAAGAAAATACAAAGTCAGTGCATTTTATTAGTCCATGCCAATTGTAAGAAATTAGTCCCAAATCCTGTCGATTGGAAAAAAAAACTCATGGAACTTTAAAAAGAAGGGGAAGGGAAAAAAAAGGGAGTTTACAATGCTTTGGCAACTAGTTATATCAAATGTTTGACTTAGTTGTGACTAGACAGACAGTGCTAGCCATATGGACTAGCCAGTCATGGTTTCAATCTTGTTCAATATTGCATTTAAAAAGCTCCTCACTTCAAATATTTGTCATTTAGACAAATGGTATAGTGAACTCAAAAGCATCAAAATGGTTTAAAAGAACCAAGCCTGTCTTTTGCCATACATAAAGCAAAATCCAGAACTATTCCATATAGCTCAGTTGCCAATAAGGAAACTTTCAAGGAAAATCTTCATTGACCTTCTGATGAGAGGTAACAAAGACACTTTTGTTTTTCCTTTTTTCCCTCCCTCCAGTCCCTGACATTCTGGCAGCAGTTTCAGTTAAGTTTCTAAACAGGAATTTGAAACACACCTAAACTAATCATGGTAATTTTTAATCTGCCTTGGTTCATATCTGCAAGCACTATGGATGTTTCTCAGAGGTCCCACTGGCTGCTGACCCCTTTTGCCAAACCCATTTTCCTCTTTCCTGCTTTGCCCAGCTGTCTTTTCAACTTTTATTACCATCTAGTGTCCTCTGACTTCTCTTTTCCAGCTTTCTTTTCTAAAAATGTTTTGTCTTCACTGTTTTGAAAGTTTTCCCTTTTGTTTCCCCCTGCCTTTACCCCTCAGCTATACTGCAGGACAGCAGGACTGATCTCTTCAACAGACCAAAGCTAACTTCACAAATTCATTTCAGAGCCTGTCCCAGTCATTTCCTCTTTCTGCCCCCACTTTTCTCCTTCCTGTTGACTCTGTGTTGTTATCTGTAGCTCTCAGGAGCCCTGCTGTTGCTTGCCTTCTGTTCTGTTTGCTCTAACACTCATGGTGCTCTTGTCTGACCCCCACCAGGTTCTTTCAAACCCACTTTTTTCTCCAGATGCTGATGTCCTGCAGGCCCATGGCCCAAATCTGCACATACTCACCCCATGTAAACACATCAATGACAAGATGCTGCCTGGAGTCAGTGGCAGCAAGCTACAAGCCAGCCCTTGGAGTGGTTTTTACAAAAACCAAATAAAATCACAGAATCATTAAGGCTGGCAAAGATCTCTCAGATCATCAAGTCCAGCTACTAACCCAGCAGCGCTGGTGCACACTGACATAAGTGATCTGCAGAGGAAAATGTCTGATGGAATGATCCTGCTCTTACTGAGGCTAAAATGCTTAAATAGGGTTATGTTCCTCTTGATACACACACACACACACACACACACACACACACACACACACTCTCTAAAAGCAATTGTTAGAGAAGACTGAAAGATGAAAAGAACAGATTATTCCCTAAATACTGGACACAGTTTCAGAGAATTGCTATGCAAGTGTTAGAGCTGGTCAACAACAAGCCTTTACTTCAGATTGAGGGAGAAAGTGAATTTAACACCTCATTCCTACTAATCCTATATTACACATTCTTCAGATTAGGAGGATCCTCCTACCTATTTAGTTTAGCCACCTCCTAAAGCAGATTCAGCTAGAAGGAAGGCATTTTTATTCCAAATAAGTATCTACATACTGAATTGTTCAGGATTAATTAAAAAATAGCTTTACTGTCTATAAACATGCTTACTATCCACAGAATATTGCCTAGTTGGGCATTTGAGGACAACCACAATTATGATGAAGATTGATACAGAGGACAGGCACCAGCAGATCTGAATTTCTTGCCACATCCAAATAGACTTTAGTTACTGTCTGTTAACTAACTGACATTAACATTAGTTGACAAGCCTAATGATATATTAATTTATAGCATGTATTCCTTCTATAACTTCTAATATAATATAATATAATATAACATATTATCATGTATTTCTTGGATTATCTGCAATTTTCAGTCTCAACTCACAAAAACCACTACCACTTCTCAGCTAAAACCAGTATTTCCTCTTACATGAAAAACTCCAGCTATGGTACATTAGCTATGAAGTATTGCAAAATAAGGTCTATACAATAATTCCAAAGAAATAAATAGTTTTAAAATGTCTCCTACTAAGACATCCCACGAGATGCTAGAGAAGAGATTACAACCCACTTTAAATGCTTGTTAAATGCTTGATCAACCGACTTCATTTGCCTTAGTTTACAGCCTTTCCTTGACACATTCTGCTGCTTCAGAGATTTTTATTACTTCAGCCCACAAAGTCCTTCTTGGCCAGTTATTTTCCAGTATTACCAGATTATTAAAACAAAAGCCTTACTATCTTTTGCCAATAAGTTTTTAAGCAATATAAACAAGGCTGCACAAAGTCACCTACCAGGCAGTGCAAGCATAGAGTCAAAATCCCTGCAGTTGGATACTCCAGTGCTGTCTGTTGCACAGCTCTTCCACAGGTTTTCAAACAACGTAGATGTTGTGATCACAGAACCATGGATACTGGAGACTTTCCAGTAATTATTTGGCAAAGTAGCTCCAATAAATGCCAACCCACCCAAGCACAAAAGAAAACCAACAATTTCCAATGTAGCAGTCATGTTGTGAGTAGTAACAGTTAAATATCCTTATAATTAGATTACGATCAAGTGAAGCCTTTCAGAAGCTTCCTTGCTGTTTTATCTCTGGGTTTCGCTCCAAAATGAGTCTACCTTTGCTCTTTGCTCTTTCCCCATAGATAAGACTTACTGGGCATGACAATAAGAAGTGGGAGCAGTTCATGATAAAGGTATTAGCATGCAAAAAAAGTGACCACATTAATTCTTTTTCTAATAGGAAGTGAAAAATTAGCCTTTTCTTTTTCTCAGCCTAGAAAGTCCAGTCAGTATTTCTCCAAAATACCTTGTAAGAGTGATAATATAGGCAAATATTTTATTTCTGTCTCTTTTCTGAAGTCAACTAGATTTTACACTAGATTAGGATTGCTCGTAATTTTATTTTTGCTGTCAAATGAAAAAGCTTTTGTGTAATATTCTCTTGAGGATTCAAACATAAAACAGCTTGAGAACAGAATCTTTATACTTCTGCTAGAAAATTTAGCAGTTTTTGGAGTTATGGTCATAAGTAACCCACAACAACTGTACTGCCAGTTTCTTTCAGGAAGGTAAAGTTTATGGATGAGTGGTTTCCATTAATATTTTACTGTCCATTGATCTACAGCTAAACACATTCAGTCTTAAAAACCATCCTGCTTACACTGTACAATTGTACAATGTATTAAAATTCAATAATGTATGTGCCATGGAATTGAAATGTAAGGAAATGAAGGAGCTAGTGTGACAGACCTGTCTCAAAAGCAATAAAATTAAGAAGAAAAACAGCTATAAGAAAAATATTACACATCAGCAAATTGCATCTGTTTGTTAGAATACCTTAGGATTAAAAAGAAGCTATCCTAGGTAAAAGCATATGTTAAATTCAGTTTAGTTGTTTCTACCCTTGGCTAAATAGAATGGTAGCCTCAATTCACATCACCCACTCATGTTAATACTTTAAAGTACTTGGGGATCCAAACATGGTTAACCATCTTTTGCAGTGATAACCTGCCCCATTCCAGGAAATGGAGTCAGAGTTTCTTCATAAATACCCTGCTATGATGCAACATGGCACAGTTCCACAGCATTTATGTAAACACCATGGAAGGATTAGCCTTTGAGAGAGACCCAACTTGTCCCTACAGGTATTTGTTGTTTTTCATCAAAAATTCACTGTCACTTTGAGCTGATGCTGTGGGTAGGTAGGTTCAGCTGCCAAAGGGTATTACAGTGCCACTATGACATTTTGTTCCCATGGCAGTCGAGAGGATCATTGCCATTGATTTAAACAAGACCAGATTTAGCAGTGATCCCTGTGCAATCTTTTAAGGAAACCAGATAGTGTGGGGTTGACAGACCTGTCTCAAAAGCAATAAAATTAAGAAGAAAAACAGCTATAAGAAAAATATTACACATCAGCAAATTGCATCTGTTTGTTAGAATACCTTAGGATTAAAAAGAAGCTATCCTAGGCAAAGCATATGTTAAATTCAGTTTAGTTGCTTCTACCCTTGGCTAAATAGAATGGTAGCCTCAATTCACATCACCCACTCATGTTAATACTTTAAAGTACTTGGGGATCCAAACATGGTTAACCATCTTTTGCAGTGATAACCTGCCCTTATCTCCAGGAAATGGAGTCAGAGTTTCTTCATAAAATAATTCTGCTATGATGCAACATGGTAACAGTTCCACAGCATTTATGTAAACACCATGGGAAGGATTAGCCTTTGAGAGAGACCCAACTTGTCCCTAACAGGTATTTGTTGTTTTTCATCAAAATTCACTGTCACTTTGAGCTGATGCTGTGGGTTGGTAGGTTCAGCTGTCAAAGGGTATTACAGTGCCACTATGACATTTTGTTCCCATGGCAGTCGAGAGGATCATTGCCATTGATTTAAACAAGACCAGATTTAGCAGTGTGATCCTGTGCAATCTTTTAAGGAAACCAGATAGTGTGGGGTAAGAATTGATCTCAGATGACTTTTACTGAATTCCCTCCTTCTGCTTAGTCACTGAAACTTAAAAAATGATGGCATAGTAAAATGAACACACTGTACCAGTACCCTGGAGTATCTGCATTTCATTAAAAGCCCTTCAAAAAGTTTCCAGCTAATTTCCCCATATCCTGGTGCTATGCTGGTGATCTCAGCAATCACTTCTGCTGACAGCATTTTCAAGGTGAGATAGCTGGGACCTTGAATCAAGTGTCCACAGCTGTTATACTGCTGCCAAGGATAGAAACAAAAACAAAAGTGTAATTTTTTTTAAAATTTCTTCCTAGTTAAGAAATGTATTTCAACAGGCAGTCATAAAGCAAACATATAAACAGAAAAGATTAAACTGCAGACCTGAAGTGCATGAGTTTTCCTATACAGAATCAGGCATTTTAATAATTCCCTTCAGGAAATCACTCTCCAATGTGTTAAAGACCATAAGGTCTTCAGTAAATTTTGTAAACTGTGGCTTGTCAGGCAATGGGCATAACAGCCAGTACTGCTCTGCAGGAGGCTCTGAATCAGCAGGGCCTAAGAGTTGGTGTTGACAGCTTCACGTCAGCACCTCCCACAGCTTGGGAGCTTTCCTTTGGGCTTGCTCTAACCCTGTCATTGTTGGCCCCATCTCATCACTCTGATTTCCAGAAACTTAAGGCATCCTGGTACCGACACAGAGGAGGGAGGCCCTGGAGAGGAGCTGAACAGATACCAGGATGATGTGAAAAGCTGACATTGCCTCTGATGCAATGAGCTACGGTTTCAAAATCCTTGGAAGCATGCGATTAGCCTCCTTTTGAGCCTACAAACTCTGGCCTCATTATGGGATGCTGATACTTATTCTTAAACTGGCCTCCTCATTATGAAGGCAGATGAGGCCACCAAAGCGAGGGCTCTGCAGAAGAGCCATGAACATGCTGCATCTTGAGAGTTAAATTCTCACCCTTTAGAGATCTGCCTTACAGTTAGGCATCTCTGACTCCAAGGAAGTCCACATCTGTGTCAAGGAAAACAAGGTTCATGGTCTGTGACACGTGGTATTTTTAAGGTTTAAGCACTGCACGTTCAGAATAAAACTGCTGGCAGAGTCCAGACAAATAGCAATGACAGCAATCAGGAACCTATAAAGCACGGAAGACTTGAAGAAATTATATTAACAGCACTCATAAAGTGACTGCACAAACCTGAAAGTTGTAAAAGAATAAATGCAAGGTTCTGTTCAAGACAGAATACTTAACAAAATACTATTTCCAAAGGCTACAGTTTCTACACTCAGTCTGCTGAGGAAAGAACTTCAATGTCAGTCCTTCCTAGTCCTTTACCATAAAGACAGTGTTTACAGAAAGATACTTTTAAATCCAGAACTATTCAAACTAATACCTTCCAGTCCCTACTGAGACATTTCTTCTCTTTCTAGCTGCAGATAAACTACCCTGCTAGCATGGTTGACCCTAGAAAACACAGAAGCATCCATTGCACAGATGTATTTTAATCTAAGCTCACCACCTCTGAGAAATTCCAGAACAAATACCCAGGTACACAGGTTTAGCACAAAGTATCAAGCCAGTTCTGGAATATCTAATAATTGCTGTCTCACACCAAAGCACAAACAAACACCAGTGCTCATGGAACTATGATCTGCTTGTATCAAAGTACTAGGCTGAGTGAAAAGATGCTATTTCTTCCAAAACTATCTCAGATTTACTGTACATCACCCATGCCTCTATGCCAACCCCCCAGAGAGGGCAGCAAAGCCACAGCAGTGAGTGAGCTGAACAGCAGGGTGAAACATTGGTTTCATGGTAGCCCTTTAAACTGGATTTGGCCATACTAGACATGCAGCCCATACTGGGCTGTTCTGACACCTCCAGTGTGTGGCTGCTCCCTGATACCCCAGCACAAAGATGCAGGCACACAGGTGACATTGTGCTTCCACCTAAAGCACACACACGTGCACCCCTGCAATCCTTAGGCTGAATTTTGGCTGCAATGCTTTTTTTGGCATGTCATCATACCAGAGACAGGTTTTGGTATACAGGGATTTTATCTTGCCCTAACCCTTCTCATTCTTTTGCATACATAGGGCAAGCACACCACATTGAGAAACAAAACTGAAAGCTGGAAGTTATTTTAATTCAGTGAGAGACACTGATGGAGAAAAGGCAAATGGAAATAAAGCACAGAGAACTATAAAGCACAGAGAACTGCAGTGGCCTCTGGGACAACTGCACTCTGTGCTCCCCAGCCTGCTAACACACTGTCCAGAAAGAAGGGACAAAACCCCATCCTTGGATTTTATGAACAAATGCCAAGACCACTGAGTTCACTTACGGGCTGAACTCAGCATGTAGAGAAATTTCTTGCACTGAACTGATCCAACAGCAGTTGCTGCACAGTCCATCCAAAGACCTTCAGAAACCCAGTCTGCAGTAACCAGCTCTGTTGTGGAGTCCAAAACTTTCCAACTGCTGGACATGGTAGTAACAAGTGATGTAGTGAATCCTGCCAAAGCCAGGAGCAATGCACAGATCTCTAGACAGGATGATGCCATTGCAACAGAAGTTTTCTTCAACGATGTTCTCCAAAATTTCTGGTATTAGAAACCTGTTGAAACAGTTCATACACACACAGTGTATGGAGTTAGCTTTACAGAAGCATGACCTTTGCAAAAACACTAAAAAAATGTCTACAACATAATGTATCACACAAGGAACTGTAGAGGTGGAATCTAAATCCCATTTAGTAACTGGAATAATTGAATATTCTATACCTTATTTTTTTAGGAACACTTTTATTATTGTACATGTTTACCATTTAAAAAAAAGCAAGCAGAGCAAAACCACAGGAGAAAACCAAAGAATTCTCTAATTTAATTTGCAATGTTTCATCCATTTGTTACTTGTTTGCTGACTCAAAGTTCATTTAAAAATGAAAACTATCAAATGCTTTAGTAAATTGTTCATCTCCCAATTACAATATCTACCAATACAAATTTAAAACAAGATAAATTGTGATACTCACGTTTATCGTATGTTTCTAATCCGTTTTCTCTACCTTCCTGCAAGATAGTAGTGTCAGCACTTTGTGAGGACCAGTTTGATCATCCAAACAAAAGTTTTGTACACTTCAGGACCTTTGTCCCATTCTAAAAATCAAGGACCCAGGGCCAAAGCTCTGGCCAAATGTTACACAAAGATCTGGCATGTCGAAAGGGAAAATTACCAGGAAATTATGTAAATTAGTACCAAATATACTCATCTTAACCTGGCATATAATTTGCTTTGTGAGGGCCACTGAGCTGCCCAAGCACCATCAGAGTGCAAAGCACTGCAGAAACATTGCTACAACTTCCCCTTCTGGTTTACCTGAAATTTTTAATGCATTTGTTTTGGGATGCATCCTGAAGAAGAAATATGCAGCCAGACCCCGGAAATATGCAGTGGATGACATTAACAACCCAAAGTGTTTGTGACTGCAGCCATGGCCTGAGGCACGACAGAGCTCCTGGGCTCATGGCTGAAGGAGACTGGCAGCCTGGGACAGCTCTGCAGCCATTTACTGCTGCACTTCCTCCTCTCTTTGCCTTCCTCCCTCATCCCCCATCCTGACCCTGGTTGTACCACACAAACCCCAGGACTGTCCAGATCATACTTTATTCCAACAGCACATCCATCCCCTTTCAGCCCATCCCATGGACACCCTGCCCCACAGGACCTGATTGTACCAGCTGTCACACAGTGCCACAGTTATAAGTTTGAGGTGATGGCACAGCTGATAGCAAATATGCACTGCAACTGTCCAAAGGAGAATGACAATAAACCAAAAAGGAATAAACACACAAAGTCCAGAGCATCTTCCCTCACAAAGTACACACACAGGCTATATGCAAGTAAGAGCTGTAATGTGATAAAAACAAACCCTAGGGGAGCAAAAAGGATCACTGTAACAACATTAAAAACAGTACAGCCAAAATGTATGAGGTTTGAACACAGCACAGGAAGGGTTAGCAAAGAAAAATATTGAAGTCAATAAATAAACAAATGAATCCTGATAAGGTCTTTGGAAGCAAAAATGAGTGGTAAATGTGTCTAAAATGGAAAGTTAAAAACCTCTTTTACTTCTTTTTTATTTTGTTACATAGAAAAACAGAGAAAGAGCATTGATTACAACACTGGTTTCCATTTATACATATACATTTCTAACATCAGCAACATACATCTTTGAACCTACTAATCACTTCTTAGTTCATGCAAATTCTGAGGCTGACCCATGGCCACCAGCACAATCAGAAAAAGATAAAATGCAAATTTAAATACGGTACTAAACCATTTAGAGCAGTTTCCTACCACAGCACACAGAGGTTTCTTCTCGTCAGAGTCTGACCTTGGGGTGAGAAGGCAAAATCTTTTCACTACTAGTTAGGGGAAATAAAAAAAGAAAAAAAAAAAGAGGAACAATGTTAATTCATTTCCTACCACTTCCAAAGAATATGACTTTGTAACTTTGTTCCTGAAGTTGTCATAACATCTTAATAAGCTAATCAGTCTTATAACCACTTGCAATTATAATATGCAGATCACTTTCATCTTGCTATTAACTTTGCTTCCACATAATGAACTACAAAATAACTTGGGGCCACATGGATGCCAAGCTCCCACAAAAGCAGAGTTTCAGCGCTGGGTCAGGTCACCCAAGCCTTATCCAGTCACAACAGAGGGGTCTCCAGAGCTGGGATTTGCACAACACTCTCCTGTGGAGTGTGTTCCTCTCACCGTGCAGAACTTTTCCTGCTGCAATTCGTGACTGCTGCCTTTTGTCCTCCACGTGTGCCCTTGAGATAAACCTCTGTGTTTTCTGCTGCTGGATTTTGGCAGCTCTGCACTCTGTCCGGTGGCCCAGGTGTGTCTGGCATTGTGTAGGTGGCTTTGCTGTCCCATGAGTATGTCCATGGCAAAACAGGCAAACCAGGAAGGTGCACGGAGCATCTTCAGACTTACAAGCTACTTTCAAAGCAAACACCTGCTTTCTTTTCCCATTTAATTTCAGGAGGCTGGCATGTGTACAGTGCCCTGTTCTCTGCTAACACAGCTCTCCAGCCCTGCTCTGATGGCATGGAGACGGTGCTGGGAAGAGCAGCACGGTGCCAGAGAGCAGGCACCCCGGTGGGCAGCAGGGGCACCACAGGGGCCACTGTGAGCACCTGCTCAGGCATGTGTGGCTAACTACAGACTCATAGAATCACCGACGTTGGAAGAGACTTTTCAGATCATCCAGTCCAACTGCTCCTGTACCCCTAAGCCACTAAACCACATCAGCCAGCACCAGGCCCAGACACCTGTTGACCACCGCCAGGGTGGGGACTCCACCACCTCCCTGGCCACCTGGCCTGATGCCTGACCTCCTGAACAGGGAAAAATATCTTTTAATATTTAATCTGATTCTCCTCCTTCAGCTTAAAGCCATTTCCTCTGGTCCTCTCTCTGCAGACACGGCAGAAGAGACCGGCCCCATCTCACTACAGCCTCCTGCCAGGGAGTTGTACAGAGCAAGGAGGTCCCTCCTGAGCTCCTGGAGACTGAACAGCCCCGGCTCCCTCAGCCACTCCTCATCAGACAACTGTTCTAAACCTCTCACAAGCCTTGGTGCCCTTTGCTAGACAGGCTCCAGTGCCTCAATGCCCTTTTTAAAGTGAGGGGCCCAAAACTGCATGCAGAACTCGAGGTGTGGCTTCATCCATGCCGAGTACAGGGGATGATCGCTTCCTTGGTCCTGCTGGCTAAACTATACTTGATAGGGAATTCTCAGGGAAGAGACTGGAAAGAGGTGGTGGGGCAGGAATCTGGTCACCCAGCAGCCCTTTGTTGGAGCAGCCCGGTGGTGAGGTGAGGTGAGGTGACGTGAGGTAAGGTGGGGTGAAGTGAGGCAGGGCAGGGCAGAGGAGCCCCGGGAGGGAAGGTGCTGAGGTGTGGCAAGGTGATGTGGAGCCACACACGGAGCAAGGCAATGCTGAGGCAGCAGCTCCAGCCTTCCCGCTGCAGGCTAGGAAGAAACAAGCTCTGCCTATTCCATAAGGCTTCTAGAGGGCAGTACAATAAATGAGCCCTGCAGAGAGACTTTGATAAATCAGAGGGCTGGGCAATCACCAGCTGTGTGAGGTTTAAAAAGGGAAAGTGCTGGATTCTGCACCTGGGATGGGACAACCCCAACATACCTACGAACTGGGGAACAAGACCCTGGAAAGCAGTGTTGTGGAAAGGGACCTGGGGGTCCTGGTTAGTGACAAGTTGAATATGAATCAGCAGTGCCCTGGCAAGCAAGGGGGTCAGCTGTGTCCTGGGGGTCAGCAGGCACAGCATCACCAGTCAGGCCAGGGTGGGGATTGTTTCGGTCTCCTCTGCTCAGAAATGGACTCACCTCGAGTCCTGGGGGGTTTTGGGCACCACAATATAAAAAAGATATTAAGATATTCCAGAGTGTCCACAGGAGGGCCACAAGGATGGAGAAGAGCCTTGAGAAGCCATATGAGAAGAGGCGGAGGACACTTGGTCTGTTCAGCCTGGAGGAAACCTCATGGCAACTTCCTTGTGAGGGGAAGAGGAGAGGCAGGCACTGAGCTGAGGTGGCCAGTGAAGGACCCAAGGGAATGCCCTGATATTGTGTCGGGGCAGGTTTAGGCTGGCTATTAGAGAAAGGTTCTTCATTCAGAGGGTGACTGGGCACTGGAATAGGCTCCCCAAGGAAGTGGCCACATAACCAAGCCTGACAGCGTTCAGGAACATCTGGACAACACTCAGGGGTACACGGTGGGATTCTTAGGGATGGTTCTGTGCGGAGCCAGTAGCTGGACTCGATTATCTTTGCGGGTCCCGTCCAACTCAGCATATGATTCTGTGAAATCACGGCAGCCCCCGGCCTCAGGGCGGCAGCGCTGCCCACCAAGGGGACGCGGCGGGGAAGGCGCTGCCACGCTCATCATGGCGGCGGATCAGGCACCACCCACCCGACATGGCGGCCGCGGGGAGGCTTCGACCCGGCGGCGCTGCCCGCCGAGCCCCGGCGGAGGCACCGGGAGCTGCGCGGGCGCCCATCCACCCGCCGTGTGGAGCGGCCCAGGAGCCGCGCGGAGCCGCGCGGAGCCGCGCCCGCTCTTTGCCATGCGGTGACCGAGCGGCTCGCCCGCCATCGGCGGGAAGATGTCGCCCGGCTGCCCCGGAAGCGCTCGGGCAGGCGCCAACATGGCGTGGCGGTGCTGGGCCCGCGCCGGGGGTCCGCGGCCGCACAGGTGCCGCCGGCACGGCCAGGGATGGGGAGGGTCAAGGGAGGGCAGAGGTAGCTGGGGCGGGCGGTGCTGACTGTTGGCATGTTTCCCCCGCAGGCTGGCGCTGCTGCTGCTGCAGCCGCGGCGGGGTTTCCGCCGGGCGCGGCCGCGGCCCGAGGAGCCCCCGGCAGCCGCGGCCGAGGCGCGGCCCGGCCCGCCGCTGCCCCGCCGCAGCCTCTGCCCGCCGTCACCCACCGCCGCCGCCGGCCGCCCCTCGCCGCGCCGCCTGGTGAAGCCGCTCCTGTTCGCCGTAGGGGTAAGTGGCTCCTGGGCCGGGTGCTGTGCACGGCTGGGAGGAGCGGGTCGGTAAGGAGCATATTCATCTATCTCAGGGGAATGTCTCCTCCCTGGGCTTCACTTCTCTGTCCTTCAAAGTTCACGCAAGGTTCTTGGCCAAATACTGTAGCGTTATAATGAGTTAATACAAAGTAACTGCAGCTAAATCAATGGAAATACTGTAAAGGTATCCCAGTTTCATTCCATTTCGGTGAATTTAGTAATTTCATTGACCAATTTTGTTTGTGAGCCTTTTTGATAAAGCACCATCTCATGACACTGGACATCCAGTAAACCTGAGGAAATGGCCTGAAGATGCACAAGGAGAGATTTAGATTAGATGTTAGGAAAAAAAACCAAAACAACAACAGAAGGGGTTGCAAAGTGTTGAAACAGGCTGTCGAGAGCAGTGGTGGAGTCCCATCCCTGAAAGTGTTCAGAAAACACGTGGAGGTACTCGAGGACATGGTGGTGCTGACATTTGGACTCATGCTCTTAAGGCGTTTTCTAGCCTTAAGGGCTGTGCTGTGCTGTGAGTCCCGTGGTCAGCGGTGCCGCAGGTCCCATTGCTGTGCTCGGGGTGCGGCACTGCCCGGGATGCTCCGGCCGGGGCCTGGGGCGGGCACTGAGCCGTGTCCAGTATCCCCAGTTCACTGAGCCTTGTGCGGTATCCCCAGTTCACAGGCTCGGCCTTCGGCTCCGCCGCCATCTGGCAGTATGAGTCGCTCAAGTCGCGCGTCCAGACCTACTTTGAGGAGGCTCGAGCGGACTGGATGGATAAAATGCGGCCGCAGAAGAGAGGCGACTTCAGAAAGCAGGTACGCAGAGCTGGGCCGGGCTGCTCACACAGGAGCCGAGCCCTGCGGGACTGCGAGGCACAGCTTCAGCTCTCCTCTGGTGTGAGCATCGTTTGTACAACACATACTTGTCCTGGTTTTTCTGGTTTGGAACTTGCAGAAATATTGGCTTCTCAAAAAATTACAGTAGATAAGTTGACTTGCAAGGAAAACTGATAGAATTAGTTCTAAAAAACTGTAATTCAGTATCACTGCAAAAGTTGTCGTGGAAAAATACAGAAAAATACCATCTTCCCCCAGAACTGCAGGAAGGAGAGGTCAGAAGTAGGAATTTGTTCATCTAAACTAGGTACCGTTTGCTTTTTCACCATAAAAAACCCCCCAACAAATGTTCTTGCTTTATCTTTAGTGCTCTCAAAAGTGAATATGAATTCTCAGAGGACAGAACTAGATTAAATTCTCAGTCTTAAGGCTTTTCATTTCTCTGGCTTCTGAAATGCATTTGTATTTTCAGCCCCTAAACCCTTAAAAATACAAAGGTTGTAGAGGGCTTTTTCATTTAAGAGCTGACATTTCCATACAAGTACTTCTGAGTTTGGTCAGCAAGAACAAAATAAGTGCTGCAAGATTTGTCATAAATTTAGTTGGCATCCCAAAAATATCAGGCATTTAGTTTTTAATTAAGTATACTTAAACATTCATGTGTGTTTGCATTTGTTTCAAGGTTACTATTGGCATGTGATAGACCAGGCTTGATACTCTTTCAGGTCTGCTTATCCAAGGGAAGTAGGGCTGAGCATGGTGCTGGAGAGGCTCGGGATCCTGGGGCACACAGGAGCTGATTTTCTAATGTGAATGGTGCACACCAGCACTGCTGTGGAAATGGGCATGTGGGATAACCCTGGTGGGCAGCAGAGCTCCATGTGGCTCCTCACTCATGGCCCCCACAAACCCCCAGTGGGCTGGGAGAAGAAGAAAAGCAAGAAAACTTTTGGGGGTAAAGATAAAACAATGACCAAAAAATTGTTTAGTAAGTGTGAGAAGAGAGAAGAAAACAAGTGATGCATAGGTAGTTACTCACAATCTCCTTTGGGAAGACTAATGCCCAACCAGTTCATGAGAAAAATATGTTAAAGCTCCTGAAATCCCCTCTTTTGGGGCAATGCCATTTTTTGGTAGGAATATCTCTGGTTAGTTCAGATCACCTGCTTGGTTGTGTCCCTTCCAACTTGTTGCAACCTGCAGCAGCAGAGTGAGAAATGTAAAAGGTCTTGATGTTGTGTAAACACCATTCACCAGAATGTAGAACATTAGTGTGTTACCAGTACTGTCCTGGTCAAAAATTCAAAACCCAGAACCATGTATAAGCTGCTAGAAAGAAAATTACCTTTATCCCAGCAGACTTTCTTGCCTGGTGTATATGAACTGCAGGGGAGATTATGATCAGCACTTAATATTTTTAAATAATTGTCTTTATACTTTTGTTTTACTTCAAAATCTGAAGGGGAAGATCTGGTGATTAGCTATCCAAAAAAGAAAACTAAACTGCCCTGTTGTTAATAGGCTTAAACTCCCAATCCCCATCTTCAACGGGTAAGTTCTGTTTCTAAGAGTTCAGGATTCCCCCGTTGTTTCTGAGGGCATATAATCCTTGTATTTTAGAAAAATCATATCTGTTCTGTGTTCTTATACTGAAGAATATCCTTTGCCAGAGAATTAAACAAAAAATACAATGAAGTTGTTACTTTGATATCAAACAGTGAATACTTTCTTTCATACAGCATTACATCCCCTGCCTCCAACCTTCAGATAATTTTTATGACATTCTCCCCATCAATATGGTTGGACGGTCATTGAGGTAGCGACAAAATATATGTCCAAAATTATTACAAAAGCTGAGGAAGGGAAAGGGGGGTGCAATTTGTCTGTGGGCTGACTGCACTCAAAATAAACTTTTTCAGGGGTTTTAAACTTGGAGGAGGGCTGGGTGAACTGGACGCAAGGGGGAATGGATTCCACATCTTGTGAGCCACCTCTGCAAAAGTGATCCTGGCACAAAAGTGGAATCACTCAAAGGTGGGTGGTGTGATGTTAGACAGCATTAGGGTGAGGCTTAGTCGAGGCAGGATTTATGCTAACTTTGGCTAATCTGCTAAAGTCAGCATTATGGGCTAGGTCTTTGTTTAATGCAAGCAGGGTAAAGCCACTAGAGTTGTGCAAAAGGATATAACCCCATTCCTTTTGGAGAAGCATTTCATCCATATGGGGGTATTTTGTGAAAAGGAGGGTAGATAGCTGTTCTTCAGTAAGGAAATGTCAACTTGAAAAGCTAAAGCAATCAGAAGTAAAAAAAATTGAAACCAATTTACTTCACAGATTTCAAACAAATGATTTCTGTTCTTAAAAATGTATAAGCTTTACATGGCTGTTTCTGAAATTGCAACTGCTTCACAGTGGCATTGATGGACAACAATTCTGTTCCAGGTTAACAGCTGGTGGAATAACCTGACTGAGGGTCAGCGGACTGTGACAGGTTTGTGTTAGCTTACAAGTATTAGACATTCACAGGAAGAGAAATATGGCAAACAGGTACAGTATATTAAAACAGATGGCTTTCATACCATGTTTAGGTTGTTGGGCACAAAGCATGTGTAAATTTACACCTGCACATACACTATTTCTGCTACCACTCCTTCTCACAAACTATTTTTTGTATGCCTTAAAAAAGTTCCTGTGCATCTGTGTGAGAGAGTGTGGAGGATTAAGTGGAATCCTCCCCCAGCAATATTTTGCTCACAAATTATGAAAAAGAGCAAACACTTTTAGAAGAGATAGGTGGATATATTCCACTGAAATGTGGGAATTAAAAATTCCCTAATAGTTATATATTTGCAATATGACAGATGAAAAGTAGCACAAAATTAGCCTTTGAGATTTCCTTTGGTTATAATGTAGTTTTGGTTGGTTAGCTTAATGCCAGCTGAAATCCCTGAGATAAATGTAATGTGTGAAACAAAATTGATGAGAACTTGATTCAAATCCAGTAGCTGAGCCCTGTCTCCTGGTACATATTTTGCATTAAGTATTTACTGAATCTGTATTAGCAGATTGTTAGTGTAAGGTTACTTAAATGCCATTTAACAGTTATTTTCACCTTTTGTGTTTCCAGCTATCATAAAACATTTTAAATACCTAAATGCTTGGACAGAAATAGAGAAGTCACTTTAAACAAGAAATAATACATTTTCATTATGTTTCCAATAATTTACACTCCTACTCAAAGTAAAGTAAGATAGCAATAACATCTGTGAAGTAAAAAGCCGTGCATTTGCTGTCTCAAAAGCCAATTCAACTTTACAATTTTCTTAAAACCAAAACTCCCCCCCAGAAATGGACAGGATATGTACTGTGTATTTGTGTGGTTCCCCCAGTGTTCTCTTCTTGTGCAGTTAAATGCAACTGTGCATTAGATCAGTGGCATTTGGAAATAAATAGCAAGAGGGGCAGGAAATGGGACCTCTTAGCTGGCTCCTTTTTCATTGATTCTGCAATACAATATAGCAGTTTGGAACCATAGCTTGAACCTTCTCAGCACAGATCTTTGTGGACTGTTGGATTCATTACACTCTGTGTTAGAACAGTTGCAGTTAAATGTCATATTTCTGGTAGACTTCCACTATATAAATGTAGCTTTCAGTGTTTTTCTTTGCTTTTTCTAAGCTGTGTACAAAGTAAGAAGTGGATATTGCTTTTAATGGAATTGTGAAGAAAAAGTACAATTCTACAAGCTGTCTTTTTAAATACTTGCTTTCAGTAAGCATTATGGTGTATTACATTGGTAATTTGCTTTTATACTTTTTTTTTCCCTCTTGACAGGTATCATAGCTGCAAATGTCTTTGTGTTCTGTTTGTGGAGACTGCCTGGCATGCGACGGTTTATGTTTACATATTTCACCTCAAATCCATCCTCCAGTAAGTGAACCATAATTTGGGTTCCTTTCCTACACAGAGATGTAATAGAACCTCTGATGATACTGCAGAAGGCTCAGGTGGCAGGTGGCTTACTGAGAGCTCCATCACCCACAAGCAATCTCAGTCATGTTCAAACACATTATTCCATCTAGGCAGGAAATGGTTTGAGGGGAAGAATGTTAGGAGTAATGGATCTGATTTTTTAAAACAAACACAACTGGTGCTTTTTAAAATATTGTAACATCAGAACTGTTGCCTGCTATCTGGCCTTTTCCTGCATGCAGTGGGATGCAGCTCCTGCCTGAATAAAGGTGAGAGGTGCTTTTCCCAGTGACATCAGCCAAACTGCTTTCTTGGACAGAGTGCAAATCAAGCCGCTCAGTGAAGGAGGAAAATAAGCTGTACTACATAATGCCATTCATAAACTAGACTCAAATGTGATTATTTCCCCCCTTTAATGTTCTGTGGGATGCAGACAGAACCATCATCAGTCATGTGCATGCATGCTTTCATCAGTAGACAAGGATTAGTCTGTAGGTTGTGTAGAGTCCTTGCTTCAAAGCTGTGCTTTCAGTCACATTGAGAAAACCAAAACAAACCCAAGCACCAACTTGGCTTTAACTGTGTGTTAAGTGTGCTGAAGATCTTAACCTAGGAAAAAAAATTAGTAATATTTAATGGCAGAAAAATGGGGTTCCATTTCTACAGCAGAGAAAAGAATTAAAAGGACAAGGAGACAAACGTCTTCAGAAGGTACTTCCTGCTGCCTCTTAATTTCTGCTGAAAAAGTGGAAACTCAACCAGTTCCCCCACACACTCCAAAGCTAAAGATATCTGCTACCCAGATCTGAGCATGTCACCTCAAACACTCCTATTTTATATAATGTTGACCTTCAAACCTGCTAATTGGCTTGTTTGCATTTTCAAGGCTGCCATTTCAGTGAGGAGAGCTCATAGCTTTTGCAGAAAGGAAAACTTTCTCTGAGTTCATCTTTGTTACACATTCATTTTATATGGCTGCTCATGTATTAAAAATCCTTCACCGTATATATAAATAAATGAAATACCTTTTTTCATTTTCAAAGCATAGGACACATATCATAAGATAATGTTTTCTATGAAACAATCCCCAGTAGGTAACTATTATTACAACTTGCTTATCTTTGGGGTATATGTTCTTCCTTTGCAAAAGGCATTGCTTGGAATTTGAAATTTGTTCCATTGCTGGGTTTATTTCCTAGCTTGTATTTGAGAATCTAGGCATAATTATCCTATAGTGTCTCTTGATACATTTCTATTCTACATGACATGTAAGTTGAAGCAAATTAAAATACTGACTTAATGTGCATTGCTTTTCTCTTTTGTAGGAGCCCTGTGTTCTCCCATGCTGCTCTCTACGTTTAGTCACTTCTCTCTCTTCCACATGGCAGCGAATATGTATGTTCTATGGAGCTTTTCCAGCAGCATTGTCTCTCTTCTGGGCTGTGAGCAGTTCATTGCAGTGTACCTTTCTGCTGGTAATGTTAAATATATATATTTACAACACTTAAAAACATAATTATGTGTTCATACAAGTAAACTGTGTGCTTGGTTAATAGATATATGATGACAGATGGCCATTGTTCAGTCCCACACATTGCTTTATACTAAAGGCAATACTACTTTGCTGTCATAGAGATTTTTGGTGGGTTTAAGATACTGGGCTTTGAAATATGATAAAACCATATGTGCTTTACCACCTAAATAAAACAGCTGTTAATACAGCCTCTTGGAATTTTTGTGACAAGAGATGACAGTTAATTTGTACTTTCTGATGCTGGTCTGCAATTGCTGCCATCATTTCCAGTAGTAATTTCTCTTTTTCAGGGGTTATCTCCACTTTTGTCAGTTACGTCGCTAAAATGGCCACGGGAAGGTTTGAACCATCCCTTGGAGCTGTAAGTATCTTGAAATATGAGAGACTGATCATGATCTTTGAAGCCAATTTGAAAGCCTGCTGTATTCTTTCACCTCTTTAAAAGCCAAGAGTACATTTGGGGTAATGGAAACTAGAAAGGTTTATCACAATCAAGTTACCAGGTACAAACTGGTTCTCCTGAGCTGGTTCTCCTGCGCCACAACTTGCCTGTTCTTCGGCTATGTTCCCTCTGCTGCAGCAGCTGCCCAGAACTAGCACCACTTAGTGCTGAGGGTTGTAAATGAGTCCTGAACAGCAGGAGCTCTTGTCCCTGAGCAGATCAGTTATGTAACTTTTTATTGCAAAAATGGTATTTTGTAATTGTGTAGCAGTCTTCTCTAATTAAAATAGAATACTTTGGAAAGAGATAATGTAATCAGACAATCAAACTCAGCATGTGATCCCAGTGGAAGTTGTAGGGCATGCTGTGCAGGAAGGGCAGCAATCCTGCCAAAAGTCTCACCCGATGAACAATATGAGACGGGCTGAGGAGCTTCCGTAGCTGCCAGTTCTTTCCAAGTGTTTTTAGTAGTAGAACATTTAAAAACATTTAACTGGCATTAAATTTGAAGTTAACGTAAGCATTTGCCAGGTTTTAAAAGCTTAACTTACTAAACTGAATAATTTTGATAAAAGCCTAAAGTCAGATTCTCATTATTTTGTTAGAATGAAAAAAACTGTTTAGCTGTGCTGAAGTTAGAACTTTTGGAAATGCTGTATGTGTATTGTGCCTTTGTCTTATGAATGAATTATATCTGCAGCAAATTACTTTCCCTTAGTCTTACTGATCTGAACTTACTGAAATTACCACACATTGCATTAGTTTCCTGCATTCAGAGCCTTTCCATTGAGATTATTTCAGGGATACAAAACCCCACGGTCAATTTAGTGTACAATCCAGGGAATTACTTGTTTCATTGACAAAAGGTTTTTGTTCCTGTCCATCTGTTATTTTCCTTGGTTTTGTATAAGCTTCAGAATGATTTTGCTTCATCAGTTGTCTATACTTGATTAATAAATACTGGATTTCTAGGGTTTACTTGAGAAACAGCACATTTCCAGAAATCATTATCTTAAATTTAGGAGTGGGTATTTCTTAATTATATAAGAGGATTTGAAGCATGTTTTTCCCCAGTATTTATAATTCCAAATACTGAAATTAAATAGTGGTGTCTTGCTTTATTTTTATTTGGAACTTTTCTGTGGTGACAAAAGATGTTTGTACTTTGAGTTTTACCACAGGGCTGCATTTGAAAATAAAAGCTAAATGGAAAACAAGTTCACATGCAGAAAAATATATTATCCCTTATGTAACATCTTAGCTTGCTTTGATGTATTTTCCTGTGTTTCCAGTCAGGAGCTATAATGACTGTCCTTGCAGCCGTGTGCACGAAGATGCCAGAAGCAAAACTGGCCATCATACTTCTTCCAATGTTCACATTTACAGCAGGAAGTGTAAGTGCCTTTGAACTTCAGAGAAATGCTGCTCTCAAAACATTTTCTCCCTACCTCTTCAGTATCTGAGCACGTGTCCTCTTCCTCTGTGTTTCTAAGCTGTTATATTTATTTTGAAAGAGAAGAGGGGCCATGGATCCCCAGGGATCAATTCTGAATTGTTGCAGCTGAGTGTGGTGAATTCAGAATTATCCTAAATTCCATCCTCCATGGGTCTGTTTCAGATCTAATCCCAAGAAGTGAAAGAAGCTGGGAGGGAGTCAGGTTCACCTGTCTGAGGAATCCTTCATACACATCCTCTTCTTTCTGATGGGTGATATTTTTATAGCAGCACTTGAAACAAGCTGATGTAAAACTGGTACATGGTCTTTACAGAAAAATGTATCAAGACGAGAAACACAGAATTTCACTTCTTGAGATTATATTCCAGTCCTGGAGGAACATTTGCCTTCTCATATCATCTTTTGATACTTTTAGGAACACTGTTGGAATTAGAAATAGGCTACTAAGACTTGTCTTCATGTGTAGTACTAGGACTCCTTTTTTTTTTTTTGGTTTCATTAAGTTTTTTTATGCACATCCACTGCCACATTTAAGAAAAGCTTCTCATGTATATCTCAACTTGCTTTAATAAGTTAATCATGTTGGGCCCGCTACTTAAAGGTGTTTTACTGCTTAAAGCAGTTAAGCCAGGTCATTCCAAGACCATGAGATTTAATACTCTTTGTAAGTGAAGCTTATAGATTTGAACAAACATTCTTAGATGTAGCCTTCATGTTTTTCTTTAACCTCTGCTTGGGCTGACCTGGGGTTTTTTGTAAGCTGCCTTTTAACTGCGTCTTTCTTCAAAAAGGGTTGCCAGGGTGGAAATACAGGCAGAGCCATAGAGAGCATTGCCGTGAGCAAGTGCTCGCTGCAAAACAAGATCAATATCAGCTATTGCAGTAGAAACACTGGAATGATTTTGGCCCAACTATATAATTGTATAATTGTTTATCTAAACTTTACAGAGTCCTTTAATTTACCTTACCTATACTGTAATGAGCTTTCAGATGAAACAAGCCAGTGTAGCAATGGAGCTTCTATTCTAACACCTAGGCTTAAGGAAAGAAATCCTGCCTAAAGTACCATTTCATCCTAGCATTAAATCTGTCAGTCTTTATGAAATGAGGCATTTAGTAAAGTCTTATCTGTTGACAGTTTTGGTGCCTTGTGTCTCCTGAAGATGGTACACCAGCAGCTCATGCTGCTCTGCTGTGGAGTTGTTCCCTGCCATCCTGATTTTCTGCCTTCCAACAAATGTTTATATCAGATAAGATAACAGGGATGCTGCCCCACATGTTCCATCCACTAGAGAGTTGTGTTCAGGGGCACAGATGCACATACATCTAAGCTACATCAGAATGAGAGAATGAGAACGTTGCAGTTACATATTTTGTGGTGTCTTTTATAGCATGTACTCTTTCAAGTAATTTTTGTTTCCTCCTGACCCAAGTTTGGAATGTATTTGTAGCTTTAGAAATGAAGATTGGAAGAGACTGAGTGTTCAAAAAGGACACATTCCCCCCCTGCACTATTCTGTAGCTGCTCACATCTGTATTTTGACAGCACAATACAGTTGGAGACTGAGTCTCTTGTTTTAAAACAGCTTTTGTACAGTAATTTTTTTGATATAAAATCTATAGGATGTTTTTGATTCTAAATTTTTGCTCTGTGCTAGAATATAAAACTGTTATCATTGGCCATTTTGTGCTGTGACTGATCCTGTCCATTCCATGTTCTCTCCTTTTAGGCTTTAAAAGCCATAATTGCATTTGACACTGCGGGGCTTGTTTTAGGCTGGAGACTTTTTGACCATGCTGCACACCTTGGGGGAGCTCTCTTTGGAATGTAAGTCTGTATTTACTAACTCTGTTTTGTATTTAAATTAATCCTGTATTTTTCCCTTCCTATATTGCTGAAGTGTGGGGTTTTTTTCTGCAAAGTTGTCTTAACTAGCAATGAGTTCAACTCACTGTTATCCTTTTAGTGCTGTAAATTTTTGTGGAAAACATTGTTAACTGATGAGCTGAAAGAATTGAGCTGAACTGCCATAGAATCATGGATTAAATGTCAGGTGGTCCTGTAACCTGGGCTGGCTGTTTCTGTCCTGCACTTGCCATCACATTGAAGAGAGTCACAGGGCAGAAAAGATTCCCACAAAACACAGAATAGACAAATTAAAGTGACTTTAAAGAGCTAAAAAAATGTCTTTGTGTCAGTGTTTTTCCTCTAATTGCGAATTTACAGAGAGCTACAGAGTTAATAAAAGCTCAGGCCAAATTCCTTTGAGCAGCCTCTAGTGCAGTTTTCTCAGTGTTGCTGTATTGCCTTTGTGGGGACAAATTAGTAAATTAGTTCTTCCTAATTAGTAAGAACTACTAGAACAAGTTTGTAGGAAACAGTTCTGTATTGTTCCATGTTTGAACTACATAGAATTTTTCCCCTTCTACCAAATTGCAGAGCTATTGCTAAGTGCATTTTTTAATATTTTATGTAGGCATTTGAACAGGCTACCTGAGATTTCACTAGGCCAGTCATAAAGGCAGACCAGCTTGTAGACCAAATAGTTCCCTATTTCTTGGCTTTGGTGTCAGTAAGCTCTGTGCTGTACAGCCTCCTTTTCTCCCTGTCTCCGGTATCACAAATGCATCTGATGTAGTCTTGCTGATTCATAACTGCTTTCTGTCCTGATGGATCTGAATCACCTTGTTCATTGTGATGAAGGAACAGTCTGCACTGGTAAGGCAGATTCACGTATTAAAAGAGGATAGCAGTTGCAGTAAAAATGGTCAGGAGTTAGCAAGTTTCTTGCTTTCCTCATCTACATATGTTTTACCTGTTTGTTCTACTCAGTAATGGTTTTGGTCACTTCATCCTAAAAGAGAAAGGGCCTTATTTAGGACCTATGTTGAATGGCCAAAGTATTTTCTATACATTGCCTCCCACTTTAGAAAGCAGCTCTCTGATTTAAAGGGGATGGCCAGTTCACTGGCTGCTGGCTCACAGAGAAGTGGTTTTTACTCCTCAGGATTCAGGTGTGGAGAGAACCTTCAACCTATTTCCATGCGGTTGCTTCCCCTCATGCCTCTCCACCATAACCTCCATTGCATAATCACTTATGTTGGTATTCATGTATTAGCATATATAATTGTCTGTGAATATAAACAAAGCTAGAACACTTTGATAGATTAATTTTTAGGTGCAAATAGAAGAAAATTCATTTTGAATGGAACATGGTTGTTCTTTATGGGGCAGTTGTATTTATATAGGAGAAGAAAGAATACTTTTCCTTGGTGTTGTCAGTAAGGATCAGCACAAGCAACACAACTGTTTTAACAGTCTTTTATATGGAGATATTTTTTTATGCCTTTCTAAGTAGAAATCACAACAGCTTGAAATTAAAGGCAGGAAAACTCTTCATTCTCAGGACTGAGACAAGAACAACGAAGTTAAGTGTTTGCAGTCAAGAGAATGAGTGGCTTACCTGCTGTTTTCCAAGCACGTTGTTCTTTGTGCTTTAGTTTATCTTGTCTCTTACACTGAGTATTTCCTTGGTTTCAGGCTCAGCCTGTTTTCCCTCAGGTGCAGAGGGAAGTCACAGTTAACTTTAACTATGGCTTTCTTTCCCAGGTGGTATGTGACTTATGGCCACGAGCTCATCTGGAAGAACAGAGAACCACTGGTGAAAGCTTGGCATGAAATGAGGACAAAGAACACAGGAAAGGGAGGAGGTGGAAGATCTAACTGATTCTGATCCTAGAGATTCCTCGTGCCCAAGTGGTATCTTACTTGAAGACATGGGATTGAATTGGTTTTGAAGTTTTTTTTGCTACTCCACATTAAGCCTCTAAGGAGCTGAAGTTTCTCATGTAACAAAATTATGTTACAAAAATTCATACCCATAGAAAATGAACTCTTTCAAAGGTGGAACAATAAAGGTTTTTATCCTATTGCTTTCTGAAGTAACAGTCTGCATTACCTTTTTAAAGGTGGAATAAAACATGTTTTTCAATTAAGTGACCTAAATCTCTGTAAAAAAATTAAAGTGGGATGCAACTGGTTAATACTTAGGAAGATAAACTTTTTCAGAACTGAGGAATTTAATGGATCACAGACCCCTAATGTCTGCCAGACAATAAAAGGTGCTTTCCTAGAAGGGAAAGTGGGACTCAAATAAGGCTAAGATGGTGAAGTTCGGTGGTTTTTGTTGTTGAAAATATTGGATGAAGTGAGGTAGTGGTCTTGTTTGATTTGAAACTTGAAATACGTGAAGCAATACTGGATTGTTTGCCAAGGCTTATGTACTGGTTTGATGATCCAGCTTTGTCACCTGTGGCTTATACAACTTGTGGTTTTCAGTTCTGTTGAGTTCCAGCAAGCTTTTAGATCTTATTAGATTTTACTACAATGATATATCCTTTTCATAATTACATGAAGGGGAAGAATGACATACTGTGGTTTTTGATATTCAGCCATGGGTTACACTCCTTTTTGTATTCTTTCACTACATTGATTTGAGGGTGAAGTAGATGGGTATTCTTTAAGCTGTGCTGTATTGTTAGTTTTCTTTAAAGTTTTTCCAAAAACTTTAAACCTGTAACATCTGGTTCAGAATCTGCCAGTTTTAGAAAATAAGCAGTTTCAGCAAAAATAGATCAGGTGCCTGAGATCAGCAATGCTGTAAACAGAAGTAACTGCTAAAGTAAACCTGAGGGTAGTACCATGACCAATGTTTCTGTTTTACAAGTAAAAACTGGATTTGGAGTGTGTTGCTACTCTGTGCCTGTCATGCAGGGATGGTACTGAACCCATTGCCAAGGGCTGAGGAATCTGCACAGACACAAGCTGGTGGCTTCAAGCCCTTAACTCTTTCCTGTCAGCTGAGTTAGCCCTTCCGTGTGGACTGACCTGCCAAAGAACATGTTGCATTCGTAAGAAGCAACTTTGTCGGTGTTTTTACTTTATTGCAGTACCTCACATAAAATAAATTTCTGTAGGGAAAGGGAATACATAATGCTAAGTGGCACCAGTTTTAATAAATGATGGAGTACAAAATTGGTGTAAACTCCCTGTCCCAGGCCAGCGCTTGTTTAATTTTTTTCTCTTCATTAGAAAAATTAGGCACTTGAGGATTTGTAACTTCATGTGCCTGGTGACCTAAACACTTAAAAATGAAGGAGCTGGAGTACCTAATATTCCTCTGCTTTGCTCTTGAAGCTTTCTGGCTTTCAGTTTCCAGTCTATCACTTACTCCCCTTTCCTGCTCTGTGCTGTGGTTTTCTGGCCAAGCATGGCAGTTCCCAGAGCTTCAGCCACAGTGCAGCCCTGCCTGCAGCAGGGAGAGGGCAGCGGAACACGCGGCCAGAGCACAGCACAGGCACAGAGAATCCAGCAGCAGCTGATGGCCTCTGAACAGGCTTGTCCTAAGGGAGCATTTCATGCCAGAGAAGCTCAAAAGCCATACCTCAGACTACTTCACATGCTGGCTTTGCATCTATTGTATTTGTCCACTCTTTTTTCTTCCTGTTTCTCTTCCTTGTGTTACCTCTTGTCCACTCAACAACTTACCCAGTCTCTTCAACAATGATTATTTGCTGAGAGTTTTTCAGAGATCCTGGCTGAAAGCAGCAAGGAGTAATGCTGCAGGAAATAGAGTGTATTAAGCCTGAAAAACATTATATTTGTAGGATTAGCCAAAGTTGCAGTTAAGTTCTTCAATACAGCACCAGTACCTCCTGACCCTGTACCATCTGCAGAGAGTGAAGTCCCACTTGTGCTGCGTTAGACCTCCCTGCAGCGTGTTGCTGCACTCTTTTAGCTTGCAGGAAAGGACTCAAAGCACCTGAAAAAAGCATCCTGGAACTGCCACAGAGGTTTGGAAGTCATCATCTTTCCAGCCAGGCTGTGGTTTGAGGGCCTCATGCCTAAGCTTCACTTTAATTTTTGGCATAAGAGCATTTGCCCTTCTGAAGGCTGTTCAGTACCTCAATTTTCCTCATTTTTAGAGATCCTAGAGGTGTATGCCATATGTAAGGTTGTACAAAAATCTTCACTAAGCAGTGGGTTTCATGTCATTTTGCACCTGAGCCTTTCTGCAGCATTTTCTGGGAAAGACAAACTATCTTTTCTGTCCAAAATGACTTTAAAACTGCAATAGGAAAACCAATTCTCAAGTCACCGAGACAAGGAATGCCCTGAAATTACAACAGCTCACAAGAGTACGTAAGAGACCTTTCTGGCAAGCAAATACGCACTTCTGGCAAAATGTGGTATCAGCACATGTCAGTATCTCAGCATTTAGTCACACCTTTGAAAAAGAAATTAGAAGAATGACAGAAAAAGCCCAAAATCCAACCCCATGAAAAAAAACCAAAAGAACCAATTACCTAAAACAAAACCAACCACATGGAAAGACTTTCCCCTCCCTTTTCAAAGAGATTATTGTGAATAAAAATACAATGTGGTGATTATGTGGACACTTGGCAGAGATAACAGCTAGTGTTTGTGTAGGAAAACAGCAATAAATATAAAGTCGTGGTTAATCATGTAGAGACACAATTCTTCATCCTTTTTCAGTGGCTTTAAAGTCTGCTTTGGCCTTGCTATGTTTAAGGAATAATTTGTTTTAGTGATCTGCTCTATTGGAATTTCATTTTAGTGTTAAAACTGTTTGAGCTTTCAGCCCCCATTCCTGGCAGCAACAGCTTTCTGATTTGATGGCTTTTGTCTTAGTGTTGCAGTATTCCACCCCTCCTCCTCCCAAGCTTTTAATCATGACAAATCTTCTAAATGCAGACAACTTTTTAATCTCATCCAGCATCTTCTGGTTTTCCTGTCTGAGTTAGCCTTTGTGCCAATTTCATCCTACAAGCTGTGATGAGCAGCTGCTCCAAGCACTCCCTGATGCTGTAGGTGGGCTCAGAGACATGCAGTGCCAGAGCTGAACTCAGTACTAGGAAGCGTCAGGCACAGGATGAGCAGAGACATCCGATTTATTCGCCAGTGTAGTTTGCTAAGTCAGGCCTAGGAACAAGGATCAGAGCATCATTTGTACTGTGCCAGTGATAACATGATAAAGCAGATGTTCTGTTTTCTCCCATGGCTCTAAAGTCTGTTTCTCTTTACCAGATATGATTTATTTTTAAAATTTATTTTTGAAAATTACAATGTAGAATAGAGCAGTTCCAGAAAACAAGAGCAGGAGAAAATTAATAAATGTCTCCCTGGATATTCCTAAAAGTAGAATTACATTTGTGGAGTTTTCAGACAGCAAATGAAACACAGCATCCAACAGCCTATATAGTATTGGACAAGAGTTCTGTGTTGGGATCAAAATGTTTTTTCCCGACATTTGAGTCACCTTGACCCAGCTGACATGTGAGGAGGGGGGATGGTAAAATCAAAACTGGTGGCAGCAGGGGCAAGTGCTAAATCAGGTATTTAGGACAACAGGATCATCTGCAAAGGAATTTCTTTTTGTCCCATGATTGTGTTTCAGAGAGAGGCCAAACACTCAAGGAGAGGTTCTGCCCCAGTCCATATGCACATTCCTAATCCTCGTTCACCCCAGGAGCAGATGTAAATCTGGACTGAAGTGAGATGCTAATACACTAGAATAGAAACTGCTTAGCTGAAACAAAGCAATAAATCTTACCTTCTCAAGTTCCATTGCATAATTAATTTCTTAATAAAGCTTCACAGAATGGTGAGGATTGGGTTGGAGGGGACGTTAAAGATCATGTCATTCTACCCCACTGCCACGGCAGGGGCACCTTCCGCTATCCCAGGTTGCTCCAAGCCCATCCAACCTGGCCTGGGACACTTCCAGGGATTCAGAATCCACAGCTTCTCTGGGCAACCTATTCCTCACCACCTTCATTAGGAAGAATTTATTTCACTATTTCGTCTAAACCTGCTCTCTTTCAATGTAAAGCTATTACCCCTTGCTTATGAGATAACCACCTGTAATTGGATTATTATATTCTGAAATGAAATGTCTGTCCTGTTAGCCTTTTACAGATTTTCCAATAGGTGGCATATCAGTTTATCTGCATTCTTCACTTTTACAGCATTGCATTTCACAGTTTGGTGACCCTTTGAGAGATTCAGCTTTGGTAATAACCCACTGAATGGGGAATTGTGGAGGAGCATTATGTAATAAGTGGCTACCGGCCATAAAATGTCAAATTTCAAAAGCCTGACTTTATTCCTGATGTAATTCTGTCAGTTTCAATGGTTTTGTGCCAGGGCTGTTTGGTTTTGAACCTGAATGTGTAAAAGGAAAGCTGCACTCTCCAGCGAACAGTAAAGGATGTAGGTCCTATATTGAGATGTATAATAGATGCTTGGATTTTGGTCAATAGTTTAGTATTTTAAAAGTGAATTGGTTAAACTTTCCTAAAAGTAGAATTACATTTGTGGAGTTTTCAGACAGCAAATGAAACACAGCATCCAACAGCCTATATAGTATTGGACAAGAGTTCTGTGTTGGGATCAAAATGTTTTTTCCCGACATTTGAGTCACCTTGCCCCAGCTGACATGTGAGGAGGGGGGATGGTAAAATCAAAACTGGTGGCAGCAGGGGCAAGTGCTAAATCAGGTATTTAGGACAACAGGATCATCTGCAAAGGAATTTCTTTTTGTCCCATGATTGTGTTTCAGAGAGAGGCCAAACACTCAAGGAGAGGTTCTGCCCCAGTCCATATGCACATTCCTAATCCTCGTTCACCCCAGGAGCAGATGTAAATCTGGACTGAAGTGAGATGCTAATACACTAGAATAGAAACTGCTTAGCTGAAACAAAGCAATAAATCTTACCTTCTCAAGTTCCATTGCATAATTAATTTCTTAATAAAGCTTCACAGAATGGTGAGGATTGGGTTGGAGGGGACGTTAAAGATCATGTCATTCTACCCCACTGCCACGGCAGGGGCACCTCCCGCTATCCCAGGTTGCTCCAAGCCCATCCAACCTGGCCTGGGACACTTCCAGGGATGGAGAATCCACAGCTTCTCTGGGCAACCTGTTCCTCACCACCTTCATTAAGAAGAATTTATTTCACTATTTCGTCTAAACCTGCTCTCTTTCAATGTAAAGCTATTACCCCTTGCTTATGAGATAACCACCTGTAATTGGATTATTATATTCTGAAATGAAATGTCTGTCCTGTTAGCCTTTTACAGATTTTCCAATAGGTGGCATATCAGTTTATCTGCATTCTTCACTTTTACAGCATTGCATTTCACAGTTTGGTGACCCTTTGAGAGATTCAGCTTTGGTAATAACCCACTGAATGGGGAATTGTGGAGGAGCATTATGTAATAAGTGGCTACCGGCCATAAAATGTCAAATTTCAAAAGCCTGACTTTATTCCTGATGTAATTCTGTCAGTTTCAATGGTTTGTGCCAGGGCTGTTTGGTTTTGAACCTGAATGTGTAAAAGGAAAGCTGCACTCTCCAGCGAACAGTAAAGGATGTAGGTCCTATATTGAGATGTATAATAGATGCTTGGATTTTGGTCAATAGTTAGTATTTTAAAAGTGAATTGGTTAAACTCTTAATGTAAATGGAGGGGGATTATGAGAGGTCAGGAAGCTCTTGGAAACCAACATCGCCATGCTGCTGTTTCTCACCGAGATCACTTATTTTATAAGCGCCAGGTTTACGGCTGCCTCGAAGGTACAGCTGAGCAGTACCACCCAGCTAGCGCGGAGCAGCGTTCCTCGCCCGGCCGGGGCCGTCACTGGACGCGCTACGGCGCCCCCGGGCACCTAAAGAGCGGCTCCTAAAGCACCGGCAGACACCGGGACCCGAAGGAGCACGGGCAGAGCCGGTGCCCCCGGGCGGCAGCCGGGGGACGCAGCCCGGCGGGTCCGGTGCCGGCCGCGCTCCGCACACCCCGCACCGCCGCCAGCCCCCGCAGCTGCACGGGGCTCCCGCCGGCAGCCGGGTCACGTGTGCGGGCCGTAATCCCGGCGAGGGGGTGTCGTTACCGGGGAAGGGGGCGGCGGGAGGAGGGGCTGCCGCCGATGAGGGCTGAAGCCGGGAGCGCGGCCGGCTGCGGGCGCCGGAGCCGCGGGCGCCGCTGCGGGCGAGGCGGGGGCTGCGGCCGCGGCCATGGCCTGGCCCTGCATCAGCCGGGTGTGCTGCTTGGCCCGCTTCTGGAGCCAGCTGGACAAGTCCGACCTCTCCGTGCCGCTCACCATCCACAACTACTCGGACATCGAGGAGCAGGAGGACGGGCCGCCCCAGCGCGGCGGGCCCCCTCCGCGGGGCAGCGCCCGCCCGCCCGCCCCGGTGCGCCGCCCTCGGGACCCCGCCGCCGGGAAGCCGAGCGGCCGCAGGAAGAGCCGGGCGGCCGCCGCCGAAGAGCCCTTCGCGGCGGAGACCCAGTACCGGCGGGACTTCAGAGCGTGGCCCCTCCCGAGGAGGGACGACTTCCCCTGGGTCAGCGCCAGTAGCGGCGGCGGCGGCGGGAGGGACGGGGCCGCCCCCCAGCCCGCCCCGGGACGCGCCGCCTGCGCCCTGCCCGGCGGCGGCGGGAGACCGGCGGTCGACGGCCCCGAGCAGCTCCGGCCGCGCTCGCAGGCGGACGGCGGCCACACCACCTCCTACAGGTAACCGGGCCCGGCCAATCCCCCGCTCCGCCCCGAGCCGGGGTTGCTCCTGCTGCGGGCGGGGGACGCTCCTCCGCAGCGCGGGGCGGGGATGCCGGCGGGCGGCCGCGGCGCGGGGGAGCCGCCACCGAGGGGAGGGGTACGGGGGCTGCCGGCTCGCCGGCGGGCTCAGCCTCTCGCCGAAGCCGCCTTTGCTTTTGGAAATGCTGTCCTTAAAAGCGGCTCTTGTGCCCCGGGCTGGTGCCTGGCCCCGGCGGCCCCTGTGCGTGCCGGGGCAGCGGAGCCGGCCTCGGTGCGCGCCCCGCGCTCAGGGAGAGGAGAGAGCTCCCGGGGTGGGATTAATGATGCTGCCATTGGCGCAGCGGCTCTTTACCCACCCGCTGCCGGGAGACACGGCACCTCCGATAGCTGTCCGAGTCCCGTCCGTGCCCAAGAGCCGCATCCCTTAGTGCCATCATCGTTTTCCCTTTAAAACTCCTGGAATGCGACATTCAAGGCGAGCCAAATTACAGCCTTAAGAGATTAGTCAGACAAGAAGACATTTTGCAGGATATATCCCCTATGTCATCTTATGGGCAATGGCAAAAATTGTCACAAACCACTTGTCTCAGAGCCTTTAAAATTGACTTATTGATGCCTTCCTTTCCCTCTGAACAGTACGACAGATTACAGATGCTTATTTTTGGGAACAAGCAGTCAGGTGGAATGCACCTAAACCCAACTTCTGTTCTTATTTTAATTCAGGAATTTTGACTCTGACATCCTCCATGGAAGGAGAGGGATTTCATCTCCTACAGTGCTGCTGTTGAATATTGTATCAGTTTCATGTTGTTACCACATGCTCCCTCATAATGATGTTTGGCAGGTTTTAATATACCTATGAGGTATACTAATAGAGTAATTATTTTTATTCTAACTGATTCACAAGTATTTAGGCACTTATTGCATATTATTATCTACCTAGGGGAAATTTCATCACTGCAATTCATTAGATTATTTATCACAGTGCTTTTAAGACAAACTGGGTGCCTCGGGGAGGATTACCAGCCTGCACAGCAGCATTGCTTATCCCACTCCTCCTGCACAGGCAGCTATGTGCAGTTAACATGCAGACTCTGAATGGATAACTGCAGTGCTTGAATTTATGTGCTATTTTCTCCTTTGCCACATCTCACAGGACAATCACAGAATAATTATTGGTTTTGAGGTAAAGCACTTCTAAATTTCAAACCAGCAAGGAATTACTTCAGAGAAACCTGTGTAGAACAAGACTAGCAAGATTCATCTTTCAGAAACACATCCATCTCCACCTCGTTGTTGAAGCCTCCCCTGCCTTTTCAGCCTGACTCGAGGGGAAGGCTGCATCAGCCTGCATTAGAGCCACAGCTTTCCTGTAGCTGTTCAAGTACTCAGAGTCACTTCTCTCTCCTTCCTTCCCTCTGACTTGTCTGTTCTTACACAAGGCTCTCAACTACTGCCATCAAAGAACAAGAAGTTTACAGATCACAGGACAAAGTACTGGCTGGGGCAACATACCAACATGCAAACCAAAACAAATTTTACAAAAAGTAAGACTTCAAGGTAATTGAGGAACTACTCACAGCTGAAAGAAGGAGCAGTTAATGACAAGGATGGAGGCACAAGCCAGGGCAGACACACCAGAAGAAAGTTCCCATATAAAAACTTTAAGCTGTTTGAAGGCACAATAAACAACTGATGCAGACAGAACTATATAACTCAAGCCACTTTTGCCTTATTCCAGCAATTCCCATAGTTTCTTTGGATTGTCAGCTGGTACAACATCACATTTAAGTTGCTGTACCACTGAGCACACGGGCTTCACAACAAGCAGCAGGAGAAAAGTTCACCATAGCTTCACAGGCTCCAAGAGTATATATTCATTTAGACTTTTTTTTTTGAAGACTAAGCCTGTACTTGGCATAGTTACACTCATATTAATTACACTTGGGTACTGGCTTTGTATTTGGTAGCTTCAGTGATGGCACTCCTGCAGTCTGAAGCAGGGAAGAAGGGCTGATCACAGCACATCCACCTCTGGTAAGCTGAGCACTCGCAACCCACAAGGACATTTCCATGAAAACCACTACAGTTCACTCCTCTCCTCTTACCTTATTTTCCAAAGGCAGCACTGCAGTCTGCAAGCTTTTGTGCAATATTCAGGTAGTAGCTGACCAGCACCATTAAGGATTGATATTCTTCATCTTCCTCTATATCAAAGACCATAAACGCCCTCCTTGTTTATTAAACTGTCCCTTGTGGCCATGCACAGCCCCACTGTGCTCTGGCAACAGGGATCTCCCAACTGCCTGTAGACTGTACTCCCCAAGAAGTGTGAGGGCAGCAGGAAAGGCAGATCACCTGTACTAGAGGCAGAGCAAGGGGGTTTCTCTTACTAAGGCCCATTGTGTCCTGAGGAGGAGGTTGGTGAGCCTCATGATGTCTTTGGGGCAGTTGGAAAAAGGAAGAGTTTTCTACAGAGACATGCAGGCAGTGACCGCTGCAGCAGATGGTAGAGAGAAGCAAAGGTATGACAACACATGTTTTTTGTAAGACAGTCTCACTGCCTTGCTAGGGAGAATATTTGGGAGATTCCCTCTTTTCTGCTTGCAGGAGTATCAGCCCTCCCCGTGGGTTCAGCCCAGTGAGGACTGGCTTGTCTGCATGGGGAGCTGTGTCCACTCTGCCAAGAAATGGGTCATGGAGTCCTTTGTGCTCCAGGTGCTCCAGCAGGTTCTGTGCACAGCTGAGTCAGGCATGCACTGTGAGGCTCTTCCTGGAGGATTAGCTCCTGCAGTGTGGGCACTGCTGGTCAGTAGCCTCCACCTGTACTTTATGACTGCCAGGTCTCAGCAGCTGCCTGGGCTTGCTTAGTGGGAAAGACAAATCTAGAACAAGACAATGCAGAAGAGTTGGCATTGATACCTGGTCCACTCCATGCTTTTAATTGCAATAATGGTTTTCTTGCTTCACTCTATAAGGTGCTGGGATTTCTTTAGATTTTGTAGTTTGTTTGGGTTTTTTAATTCAGGAATTTTGACTCTGGCAGCCTGTTGTGTTTGTTTCTGTGAAGCACCCAAGTGTAGTGTTGAGTCCCCTGTAACATTCAGCACCATTTGATGTGCTTTTGTGTATCAGTGCAATGCTCCTGTGAGACTTCATTCTGCATTCTGCTAAGCTCAGAAGGAAACACAGCTGCACACAAATCTCTGTACCTAGTGAAGCTGGTCAGCATGACCTGGCATTTCCCAGAACAAAATAAACCTCTGGGATCAGTGATTGAGACTGGAGGAATCTGTCTGTGGCCAGAGTAAAGATGAAGGTGGAAGGGGTGTTGGAGCAATACCTGTAATCCTGAGGAAGTGAGGATTTTTTGTATTTTGAAATAATAACTGAATGAAAGGTGGAACAGCACAACTGCCTGCCCTACAAAATGCCTTACAACTTCCCTGCCCTATTGCCCTGTGTCCCCAGATCTTTGGGCCGCTTTGTCTCTCCCTCCAGTCCCTGAATTTTGGCTGGAGTTTTGCAGGGTCTAAATTAAGTCAAACCCAATGGGGGTGCATTGTGGGGACTCAGGCACACAGGTTAAGGCAAATCAATACAAGCTGCACTTGAAAGCCTAAAATGGGATGTGCTCCAACTGTGAAAAGATCCTGGGGACTGCTGCAGAGGGTTGCAGTAGATTACACCTTACTGATGCTGGAGCAGGCAGAAGAAAGTGCTGAGTGGCCTCTCTGCACCTTCCCAAGAGTTTGTCCTTTGGCGTCACGGAAGTGACTTCTCCCTTCAGCAGTAAATTGCAGGTGCTGTGTACTTTTGGCTTTGAACACAATTAATTGTAGTACTAGGTCTTGATTGCATTTAGCAGACAGTCTAGAAATAGAGAAGTGCTTTACTTAGCTCCCTTAAGAGAGAATGAGAGAAGCTGGTGCTGTCAGCAGGTATCCCCACCTGGCTCTGTTCTCTGGATGTCATCTTCTTACCTTGTTAGAAGGCACAGCCTCTCTGTCAGGGCCAGTACTGCTGGGAGGAGAACCCTGTTCAAGGCTCAGCTACACTATAAATCACTACAGACATCAGTTTTCCCTTCAGTAACCTGTCAGTTTTTGGAAAACCCTTCAGGTGTGTAAGTGAAAATGTTGCACCAGAGCTGTGAGCAGTTGTTTGGCCTCTTTTCCCATCATCTTTACTTGTGTTGGCACTGGGGGAACTGGGAGATGACTGCAAATTTCTGCGCACACATACAACGCAGGCCCTGAGCAGAGCCCAGTCTCTGCAGTTGGGGTTTCCATGACCGGTATTTTGAGCAGGTGTGAGAGTCAAGAGTACCCAACTTGTTTGCACTTGGGAAGCACAGCAGTGAATAACACCAAACTGGGGCCTTGAGATCAGGAGGGTTTCCTGCTCACCCAGAGTGAGCCATGTTGTTCTGATGAAAAGAAACCTCATAAAGAGCTGGAATAATTAAGGGGAAAGTGTCTGTTGTGCCATTGCTCATGATTTTTGGAGGTAGCAGGTGGAAGATACCTCAGCAAACTGAATTCCCACCTTCTTGTACAAATACTCAGCACATGCCATTCCATGACCATGAAGCAGACATCCCTGACCAGGAGGGATACCATAGAGTGAAGGCTTTTCCCCATAACTATGGATGCACTCATAGTGTGTTACTAGGCTGCCTGAACATTCATCTGCCTTCAAATAGTGCTTGTGTAGAAAAGCAGAGTAAACTGTGGTGACTCCTTCACTGTGAAAAGCATCTTACTATTTTGCTGTGCAGAAAACAGCAAAAACGCCTGAGCTTGTGTTCAGCAATGTATGGAATCAGAGCAGGCACCTGAGCCTGCAGGGTTAATAGTACTGTGCATGAGGAGCTCCATCCTTGATCCAGCAAGATCTTTACAGGCATGCTTATCCTTAATAATAGCAGTAAATCTTTTATAATCAAGGCTTACAGTTATCTTTACATTCTTAAGTATCTTGCTGCTTGGGGAAATTAATACTCAAGCCCCTGATTTTTATGCCATTTAAGAAGTAAGCTTGCTTGGTGCAGGCATTGGGACGGATCCAGAGAGTGCCACTGTGCACTGCATAGCCTGGCTGGGGCAGAGAGGGCTTGGAGGGGCACAGAGGTGTGTGAGGAGAGACACAGCGGGGTGGGAATAGAGAGGGTGTCTGTTGTGCAGGCTATGCTGTAGAACTGAAATGTGGGATTCAAAAAGGTTCCTTAAAGTAGGAGGAATTTCCTCCACTTAAAGTCCATTCAGAATTATGTTAGAGTGAAAGAATGGAAAATGGGTGGATGGCAGAAGTCAAGACTCTCAGACCTACCCACACATCCCCAGTCACATAGTTCTGATAAAAGAGAAGCAGCTGCCTGTCCTGTCACACCAATGTAAGTGCTCCTTCCTTAAGCATCTGCCTGTGAGCAAAGCAACTCCCTAAAACTCACCCTAAGATAACAGTTTGAGTTTAGGGTTTTTGTCTTGTACTTTCATTCAAGTCTTTTGCTGTTGCTTCCTTCTTGTGACTTATGAACAGCTCCAGGTACTGCCTGATCTTGCTGGAGGTGAGAGTTGAGACAGGAAATATCCAAGTGGCTTCTGCTTTCCTCCTCTGTAATTCCTGTGTGCTGGTCTGTCTTTCTGCCATGTCTTTTCTCTACCCCTCTATTTCCCTCCCCTCCTTCAGCCTTCTCCCATTTCTATCCTCATGCTGAGCTCTTTGGCTGGATAGGAGACGGGCACAATCTGCCTCTGTGTCTGAGGGTTGGAAGGGCACCCCACCAGTCTCTGACACAGCTCAGAGGAGAAGCACTTCAATGGCTCCATTATCCAGGAGGGCTCCTGACTTTGTCATGCAGAGCTCTCACTGTGCCCATGACTTGTAATATTTGCAATCCTCCATTTGCCAGGAGACATCATAGCACCCTCCCTGACCTGTGGAGGTTTTTGCCAGCAAGTGGACTTAGCCTGTCCCTTGGGAGAGCGCTGCTGGCCACCCAGCTCTGCCTGGGCAAGCCAGATGAATGACCCTGACAGTAGTCTGTGAAGAGCTGTATTGCAAACAGGGAGACATTTCACACCACACCATTGGCCAAAACCTCTCCCCCACCAGTCTGACTTCCCCAGGAGACATCTAGAGTAGTTTGTATTTTCAAAAGAAAATAACAGACACCCCAAGCTGTACACACAAGTTTCCTTCTAAGAGGAAATTTGGAAGAATGTTCATGATGCTGTTTAATTATCATTGGTATGCTGGGTATGAGATGGAAGAGGGGAGAAGAATGAACACAGACTAGGTCAGGCAGCATAGCTCTGAGTTATGGTCAGCTATACAGAATGAGCCTTTTTCTCCAATTCTTAAATAAGAAATGTCATGCAGTGGCTCAGAACCACCAATGATAATTAATAATGTGAAGCAAACTGTGACATAAAGATGAGGTACTAAAATGACAACTGTTCTGGCATTGGTGCTCCATGACTATCAATGCTGAAGATAAATCTGTATGGAAACAGCAGCCCCAGCACTGCAAACAGCCCAGCTGGGATTCCCACTGTCTGCCTCCCTTTGCCTAACAGAAGTGCCCTCCACCTTGGTGAAATTAAAAAGCTTTCAAGGCTAGATTTTCACTAGGTCAGTGAAATAAAAAGGATTTTGCAGACAGCTTTCTCTGCAAAGCAGCAAACATTAGTAGAGCACACAAAATGGGGAAAGAGCTGGAGGCAGCACATAGGCTGGTCATCATGTAGCTCACAGCATCCAGCAGCTCGAGCTGCAGCAGCAGCAGACACTGTGGTTGGAAAGAACAGAAGGACCAATCCCAAATGCATCATTCCCAAATCATGCCCTGAAGTCTGCAAGGCCAGGCTGATGAATGATGGTGGGGCCATCTCCCCTGCCGGGCCCCCTGTCTCAGCTGTTTGACAGCCTGGTACAGGCAGTGCTGCTCACCCGGGGGGAGGTGGCACATAAACAGCAGCTCAGTGAAACAGCTCTCATCAATGCTGGGCTTCATCACAACACCCTGGTAATTAACAGTTCAGTGCTGGGTTTATTTTGTTTCTAGCCTATATGTTATTTGTACTCCCACTTGCTCCATCTCTCACCACCACAGGGGTTAAACTGTCCCAGCAGGCCACAAGCCTCCCTCTCCACACTGCATTGATTCAGACCTTCCCCTGCAGACACATCCCCACACATTACAAAAGAAATGCCTTTTCTTGAGCTCTATTAACAGATTTTGAGAAAGAGCAGAGAAACAGTTGAAAAAGCAGTGATTTATATGATCAAAGCACTGGGGCAACCCACTTGCAAAAAGCTGCGTCTTAATTATTCCTAGAGTGAGTTAGAGGCAAAGAAACAGCAGTACATAAAAGCCAGCTCTTCCCTTTTGATCACTACTGTTTTAAAACCTGTGTGCTACTCAGGAGGTCTCTCTCTTTCACTACCCCAATGGTTTAGTACTTCAGGTACCACCAGGTCATTTCTATTTATGGAGATCAAAAATTTCACCTGTAGGTTGCAAGAGTGGAGAACAAAACAAAACCTCAAGAGAGCCTGGTCACTGAGTTCTGGGCCTGGAGGCTACCTTCCCTCCACTGCAGGTCCTTGCAATCCCAAAGGGCCCTGACAACTGCTGCTGTCTAGGCACAAGGGGGGCAGGAGAGGGGTGCAGCAGGAAGGATGACTATTATTGTCTCCAGCAGCAACAGTCAGTCTTACATATTCATCCCCAGCAGCAGCTGGATGTCACACTACACAGGGTACGAAGGGGAAGACAGTCACTAATCTTGTCACTTGACATCTTAAACTAAGTAACATTAAAAACAGGTCATTCTTCTTCCCCAGGCTTTGGTCAGATCGACTCCACTGATGACTCTAGACTGATTTCTGATTTTCAAGTCACCAGACTGATATTTGGGCTCATGTTCTTTCTGACCCTTGGCTATGCAGCTGGAGATGGGAATACGTGTCCTGCAAGCTTAGAAGCAGAGCAGATTTAGTTAGCTGCACTTTCTTGACCAAAGATTATAATATTCCTTTCTTGTGTTAAGTACCTCAGCTCCCAAAAGGAGTCAAGCTAAGTTGTCTCTGTTTTGCTCTGCCCCTCACTTTTGGCTCAGAGTTCTGGGTTCCCCCAGAGCAAAATCCCAGTTCCAAATCAGACATGCTGCTATGGTGTGGGCCATGACTGTATCTGCCCTTATGTTTCTGATACTGTGGGGAGTATTTCCTCAGTGCATGTAGGAAAAAAATAGTTTTGACTATCTAGGCTGAGAGGAGAATGGTTTGACTTCCAGCCAAAATGAGGGTCTTGTGATCCAAAAGGACTGTGCTTGGGGGCCTGCCAAATCAGCAAATGATCTGCTATAAAGCATTGAGACAGAGTTGGCTGCACAGGCAGGCAGCACAGTCATTCATTGAAAGCTGGAGACACACTCCATTGCAGCGGGGAGACCAGTCAGCACAAGGATGAATGGCTAGGAATCAATGCCACCAGCATTCTTGAGGAAATAGGGCTTTATGTGGAGCAGCAGGTTCCAGTTCCTAGAAACTGTGGGGATGTAACTGATGGTTTTGTACCATTTTGCTGGTATTTTGCCCAATAGCCATGTCCTCTCTCTGGCTGTGCAGCAGGACAGAGGTCAGATTTAGCTCTGCTTTCATTCACATCTGGGATTCCCTGCTGAAAGGTTGCCTTCTTGGGGCATTGCTTGGCCCAAATCACCTTTCTTCAAAAGTGCTGCCTTATCCTGAGGTGTTACAGTAAGGAAGCAGAACACCAGCACCAGGGATGCTGCGTGGGCGCTCACCTGCTGCCTGAGCAGGCCCAAACAGCGTGGTGCAGAGAAGGCAGAAGGGGGCAGCTCAGGACAGCAAGAACAAACTGATTGATTATAAACAAGATTTGCAATGCAACATAGAAAGCCCTGACAGGGGCCTGGCTTTGCTTTCCAACAGCAGGAAGTTCTTCCATAGGACATTATCCATAATATACTAAAAGGATCAAGTCCAAACTACGCATTCTAAAATAACACTCCACACTTATGCACTTTGAGTTAGAGATTTAAAAGAGGAATTTGCAGCTATTATAAATATAGCAAATGGCATGCTTGGGAAAATGAAGCTCAGAAAGGCTGTGATCAAAGATAAGCTTGACACATTAAAACAAGCCTCAGTCTTACCCCTTGATCCTGTATATAAGCAGATAGTAAAATGCAGTTATTGAACCATGCCAGGGGATGAAAATAAGATTGTCACATCTCGGTTAGTCACCTCTCCTTTTGCTACAGAAGCTGCCTGAATTCGTTGCCAGAGATACACACACAAACAGCAGACTTCTGTCTTCCTCTGAGCAACAAGACAACTGCCTGCTACTGCAGCATCCAGAAAGTCCTGATGGCAGGGCACTAGAGAGACCTGTTTGTGACAAGGGGTGCAGAGAAGCACAGGGAAGCTGCAGAAGGGAGCTGGCAGCTGAACTAAGTAGACCCTGCAATGCTGTTCTTTGGTGCTGCCCCTTTCTCAGTGCAGTCTCTGTGCATTGCTCAGATGACCCTTGGCTGACTTATTCTTGGAGCAGCAATGCCTTCTCAGACATCCTCATGCAGATTTAAAGCATTTCCCCCCATCTGAAGGAAAATCATCAGTGTAAGCATCTGCCAGCTGAGACGGTGTCTCCCTCTGGATGCATTTCAGGCTGAGCTGCGACAGCTGTGCAGCACAGCACACATTGGCAAACACTCCTGCTGCTGAGAGAGCCACAGCCTAGTATGGGAACATCAGCAGGCTCTTGGTTTATGTGAGGGCCACACATCAGACCAAGGTGTCTTAAAATGTAAGTGGCCAATGTGCCAGACAGTGTTTTACCTTGTAAGTGGGCTGTGGGCTAGCATGCAGTAAGTAACCCTCAGTTCTTTACCCAAGAGGGAAGCATCAATGACCTCCAGGAAAGAGCACATTTTGTAGGAAAAAAAGAAGAGTTAAGTCAGTTAGCCCAGTCTGTGCCCTGTTCCATCTTTCAGTCTGGGCTTTCTGAGATAAACAGGCTGCTAGGCTCAGTTCTTTTATTCTCAGTATGCCTCAGACAAGGTCAGCCTTGCAAGCTGCTTGCATCCCACCTTGCCTTCTGGCTTTGCAATCCTCTGAGCAGAAGTACCCTGTGATAATGTTGTCTTTTATGAGTTCTTCTGTCTTGACAATCTCATTTCAGACAAGAGTATCGCCCATGGACTGGAGCAAAACCATCCAAGCCTATAAAGTCAAAACAAGGTTTCATTATCCCAGAAGACCATTTTGTTCAAGAGACAAGCTACAAGGCAGACTTTAAGGTAATTAGCAGTTTTTAAAAATCCTAAAGTCAATGTGAATAATGCCCGAAGTGCACATCAGGAACTCCTCATGTTTGATCGCTGTGGTGCATGTAGGATAAAGCCACATCCTCGTGGACAACTGTTTTGTCACTGCCCATTAGGTAATGTGGCTGTCCCTTGCCTTCAGAAAGGCATGCTAGACAATGTCAATACTGTAACCAATCATAATTCAACCCAAGAGCAAGATTTTAAACTGGAAGGAAGTTCAAGATTTACGATTCCCTCAGTTGGATACCTTATGTACAAGGTGTGTGTCATCACCCCTCTGTGTGTAAGGTACTATTAACACCTCCTGCACTAACTTGCAGTCAGTGGGGACTAGCAGTAGGGTTGCAGAGTGAGATTTGGCCTCTGGGCACAGGTGTTTTTCTGGGAATCTTTGCAGATCACTGCCTAAGGAACAGCACCTGCCCAGACAGCACAAAACTCCCTCTTGCTGGTGTGGGCAGAAGCTGCCCACAGTATAAATGCCAAGGAGGACATGGCTGTGATGAACACACAAGCTGCATGGTTCTGAGACTTCCTTGGGATTTTCCTGTGAGTTTCTACAATTTTTTTCTGTGAGTTTCTCTATACCAGCAAAGATAATTCTCTTGCTGTGAAATACAGGTGCTGTTGAAAATCCCATGAGGAAACATTCTGTGCTCAGCATTTTCCCTGACAGGCCACACTCCCCATCCCCAGAAGAAAAGGAAGTGCACACTGACAAGGCTCTGTTTTAGCTGCTTTTTGCATTAGACCACCAAAGAGAATAGCACCTCCCAGCCAACCACAGGCATTGTTCACAGGCTCCACTGAATGACTCAGAATGCAGAGCTAGGGCTGGGGCTGAACTCCCCAGCCACAGTGCGCTGTGCTAGTAGAGGTAACAGCAGCTACTCCAGGGCCACATGTGAAAAGTAAATCTTTGCCTTGGAGGAGACAAGGAAGAAGTGTTTAATCAGCAGACAGTCAAGTGCCTCCTCCGCAGAGGATTGCTGGCACACTGCTGCAACAAGGCTCATGATGGGTATAGCCAGCTCTGCTGAAAGTGGGACAGTGACCTCAGGCAAAACAGAATTTGCAAACCTCACCAAAACTTCCTCCTTGCTCTGAATAGTCTGGGCTGTTTACTGAGGTGCAGTGGTGAGGATACACCTTGCATTTAACCCTTTAACCTTGTATTTGACCCTTGTTAATTTAATTTTGCATTCTGACCCTAGGGAGTAAAAATACAGTGTTTTCCGATTTGTCAGATAGGATGCAAAGAAGGGGGTCCTAGATAAACCCCTGAAGGTCCCTATCCCAGTTCTTGAGGAAGGGAAAGAGAAGACTAGAATCCTAGACACAAACACATGCTACCAAGGCCACTGCACTCTGAACCATTCAAGCAAAGGTCCCACCTCCTGGAGCCCCAGGGCACCATCACAGTCCCTCTAACAGACAGCATGGCAAAGGTGTAGTCAGGAATGAAGATGGTGCCAAGAAGCCACCAGTCCAAAGAGAAGTCAGATTCTCCCTGGTTCACACCTGGCTATTGGGATTTTCCCTCGTATCTGAAGCCCCTGGCTTTGCCAGACACATGGGAATAAGGTTTCTGATGTGTCCTGACAGCCAACATGTAGGACTCAGGCTGCTGGTTCTCCCCAGCCACTGACTGAGCTGTGCATATGGTGTTTGTGACATCGCATTTGATCCTTAGTGTGTCAGATGCATCCCCAGAGGAATGGAAAAATCAGAACAATGAAACAACATCAACCAGAGATCAATAGCTTTCCCTATACTCTCTTTGCCTGTAGTTTGCACTTCTTTCTCTGCTTGGATGATGCCATCAGCATACCCAGCAGAGCTTTCAACCCTTCCATGTTTTATGGCCACATTCACCCCTAGTCCTGGGCTGGATGCATGTCTACAGCCAGTCCTATATAAAATCCTTTGAGTTTTCAGCATTAGGGATGACAGAAGCATCCAGGTGTCCTTCATGCTTCAGTACAACTAGGGACTACATATTGCATGAAATTCTGATTCCACAGACATCAGAGAAAGCAACCCTTGTTATCTCTGCCTTTCCTCCAGGCGTGAGAAGTTTACATCCTTATCCAAGTCCTTGCAGTTTAACAGCCTGGCATGTCCAGTAACCAGTTTGTCTCCTTTGGGTCCTCCAGGTCTGCACCTCTCTTCACAGCAAACCTGGACTTTGGCCCCATAAGGCATTACAGTGGAACATTTTGATGGAGCCTGGATGGCATTCATCCAGCTTAAGGACCAGACACACACTAATTCCTCTCACTTCAATCCAGCACCCATCCAGCAATGAATTTGTTGTGATGCCTGTAGAGTGTTTGCCAGCATCACACGTGCCCTTGAATCACCCTGTACAGCAAGACCAATCTCACTGATGCCCAGCCACTGGCTAGCACCTGGGTAATGGTTACAGGGAGAGCCAATAGATCCTCACAACACCCCAGGCCCCTCAAACTCTCTCAACAGTTGTATCCTGTGTCACACTAATGTGCTTTTCTCCCTTCCTCACCCCTCTAGATCCCAGAGGTGAAGACCAGGTTCTCCCCCAACCCTTCTGCTGTTTTCCAGGCACCATCACGGATCCTCAACGTGTGAACCTGGACCCTCCTCACACCCAGGCAGCTTAAACCTGGAGTTTCTGTTAAGATGTACCACTATGCAATTTTCATGAGGAGTGTTAAGATCAAAGGCCCAGTGTTATCAAAAGCAGCTCCAGTGATTAATGATATGCACACACACTTTCTGTTAACACAACAAACCGCAAAGCGCTTGCTTCAGAGCTGGCAGAACACGCTGCAAGGAGTGACCTAGTTTTTCACAGGAGCAGGTTCATTACTATGCCAGCTGGCGTCACATTAGGAGATTGACTTTGGGCAGCAAAGGCAGGATTGCAGGCAACAGCCCTACTCGGAAATACACAGGGTAGGAGGGAAAACGGTTGCAGACAGGATGGATAATTAAAACCCAAACCAGTTTTATTTAGCAACATCTCTAAGTAGGCCACTGAAAGAGAGGGAGTGGTCTGGCTGACTTCTGAGCTTCTTGGGGGTTTTGGGAGTAGGACCTCAAATGGCATCACCAGAAAGCGCAGCTTCAAAGGGGCTGGTCTGAACTTCCAAAGTTGTTTTAGAAGCTGGAGGAAGCCAATGTCATTGAACTCTAAATAAATCTGGCACATGCAGTGTCTTGGGCCTTTAAGGCTGGGAAGCTGGATAGTTCCACAACTGGGGAGCTGATGCAGGAGCAAGAGAGGACTGAACTCCAGGAGACAGCCCTGACAGCAGTGCACCAGACTGGTGTGGAGAGGAGTGCATGGATACAGCCAGGCACCCACCAATACTCTCCAGAGGATCTAAGATAGTTACATAACTTGTATAGCTGTTAGGGTGACTGTAAATATTGTACATGGATTTTACCTAAAGCAATTTGTGATCCTTTAATGAAAAGGATATGCTTACACTTTTAATAAATGTTAACTCTTTGCATATGCAAGGTGGAAAATATTGCCTTGAAATTCCTAAATTATCGCCTGTATATTGGTAATGCTAATGCTAGGAACAACCACAAGTGAATGTTACTTAGATATTCTTCTTAAAGAGAAATGTAATGTAGAATGTAAGCCATCTGTCATTTCTAAGATAGGCTGTTCCAAGTGTCATTGTTCTGAAGCTGATTTTTTTAGACTGCTGTGCATTTAACTTTTGCTGAGGTACATGTGTTTTAAGAAACCATTTTTTTAGCCTTTGTTCATCAAGACTTTACAATTTCTATTTGATAACTTATGCAATATAATTAGTCTACTGCTTATTTAATGGATTTACTAATTATTTTGGAAAAAGAAATTGAAAAACTTTTACTTTGTGTTTGCAACACATGTGTGTTGTCCAGAACAAGGGAAACTATCCTCAGACTTGAACAGTGATCAGATATTCATTCATCTGTAATAAAACAGACTTTTACACAGGAGGATTTTTTCTTAACCTTCTTACTAGCTGAAGTCTAAGGCAAATTTAATGAACTTTGGGGATTCTGCTAAAATGAATGCATTGCTGATAATTCCCATAAGAACAATTTTTGAGCTGTTTGCATGTGAATTCTACTTGCAATACATGCAGACAGCATCTTCTCAGTGCATTATGTGAGAATTCAATGGTACCATCCCTGTTCACCATAGTGGGACCCAACGCAACCACCAGAATAGGGAGCACCTGCAGTAAGCTGCATTTGGCTGGGACAAGGGATGGCTCTTCCCACACTCATCCTTGGAGAAACCTGCAGTAATCCCAGTGCTTGCCAAAATAATTTTCAGGAAATTCATTTTTCAGGAAATTCATTTGAAGCATTCAAACTGTGCTAAAAGAAGTTTTGCATGTTAGATGTTTCTAAGAATTCAGTCTGCTTGTTTAATCTCTTTATAATGTTTTTAACAGTTTTGTTCAAACAATTTAAGTTCATTTCGATCCTGGACTTTATTAACAGTAAGGAAAAAAAAGTAAAAAGGAAATTGTCTATTATCACTTCTTATTTGACTGTATTTCTTAAAAGTTGACCCAGGTTTAAACAAATTGGTAATATAATAAGCTTGTATTTTATCAAATGGACTGGATTTAATTTAATAAATTAAAATGTATTTTGGCTATTGGTTCTCTCACATATTTTTGTTGTTGTTGCAAATACAACCCTCACGTTTTCAACCTTGCAGTACAATTTGTCAGTGCATGACAGCAGGGCACACTAGACACCCAGCAAGACGTGGGGGATGCATTCAGAGCCATCAGCATGCAGTTCCTTACTCCTGGAACCTTCCCCCAGGCACAGCCCCCAGCAAGGACAGCCTGAAGGCACACTCAGAGCTGTGGCCCAGCTGCATTCCCTATGAAATGCAGAGGTTTGATACACTTTGATGTAGATGCCATGCTCTGAAGATCCCTTTCTGCAGTACCCACACTGTGCCCCGTTGTTTCACCTCAGCTTCACTCTGCCATCTCATGTAAAACAGGAAAAGGTGATAGCATTGAATGTTAGAAGAGACCACTGCTTTACAGTTATTCCCAAGAAAATTTCAGTCAGCTTCCCTAGACAGTGAAATAGTTCTAGCTATGCCTCAAAAGACTTCCAGGGGAAAGCCAAAGCTCTCAAGCTGCTGCTCAATGTACCTGAGCAAAGAACAGAAGGAAAAGTGAGCAGGTACTTACCACTGTAAGGCCCAAGGTGATGCCACTGGCTGTCAGTGTCTGCAACTTACCTGATTTTGTATGAAAAATGCCCACCTCAGCCAAATTGAAAGGTATCACACCAAATTCCTCTGAAGAAGTCAAATCTACATGAGTTTTGCAGGCTTCAGGGAGTCGTGATGGCAGAATTGCTTCCAACACTGCTCTCACACTAGTATTTGTCTTCCCAATTGCTCTGGGCCCATGTCCAAGTTCCTCAAGGATTTTCGATTGTGAATCACACTGCAAGTAAGGGTTATTTGACACATAAAGAAATGTCCTTTAAAAAGGAAGGGCTTACACCTGTAACTTTAGAATTTACTACCTCTAGGGTGACACTGAACCTGCTTGCTTTGTTTAATCCTGCTGACACCTGGCCTGTTGGGATGCTGAAGGTCAGTTTTGTGGCAGGGAGCAGTGAATACCTGCACTGCCACGTGCGCAATGTAAACTTTGGTGTGGGAAATACACCATTGTTCAGGAGAGATCTTGTTGTGAACTTGCAAAATTCACAAGAAGCACATTACTGATTTGCTTGCTTTCATAAACTGCACGTTTCTCTCTGCATTGCACTAATTTCTTTGAGATCGAACAATCACATGCAAACCTATCACCTCTGCCTTAGGTTTGGAGGATACCTCCACCCATTTCCTCTACCTTGGCCGCTGTGGTAACGTCTGATCCTAAGGACGAGCCTGGTTTGCCACAAAGGGATTGCTGGCGCCATGCAGCCCAGAAAGGCTGTGTTTACTTCCAGGGCAGGAGTCACTGTTGTGGCATTTACCACTAACACGGAGTTCTGCAGCATTTCCAAAAACAACGGCGCGTTCCTCTGCTCACAGACACTCAGGCCTCCTCCCCACAGGGCAGGGAAAACACAGAAGTTTGGTAACTTCGCTTAACTCTTCCGGTTCCTGTCCGTGCCAAGTGCCGGTGTCTAGCGCTGGCAGGGGGTGGTGGGGAGGGAGCTGTGGAGGGGTGTCTGTGAGGGGGTCTCTGAGAGGAGGGAGCTGTGGAGGGGTCTCTGTGAGGGGGTCTCTGAGAGGAGGGAACGGTGCGGGGTGGGGAGTCTCTGAGGGGGGTCTCTGAAGGGAGGGAGCTGTGGTGGGAAATCTCTGTGAGGGAGTCTCTGTGAGGGGGTCTCTGAGGGGAATCTCCGAGGGGAGGAAACAGTGGAAGGATCTCTGTGAGGAGGTCTTTGAAGAGAATCTCTGTGAGGGGGTCTCTGAGGGGAGGGATATGTGGTGGTGGGGGGGTCTCTTTGAGGGTCTCAAACGCAGGGAGCTGTGGGGAGGTCTCAGTGACTGGAATCTCTGTGAGGGGTCTCTGAGGGGAATCCCGGTGAGGGGGTCTCCATGAGGGGGTCTCTGAGAGGAGTGAGCAGTGGGGGAATCTCTGAGGGGAGGGAGCAGCGGGGGGATCTCTGTGAGGGGGTCTTTGAAGAGAATCTCTGTGAGGGGGTCTCTGAGGGGAATCTCTGTGAGGGGTCTCCGTGAGGGGAGGAGCTGCCCCGTGCCGGGCACCGCCGGTTCCCGCCGCCCGCGGGCAGCTGAGGGCGCCGAAACCGCCGGAGGAGCCGTGGCCGGCCTGAGGGAGGGAGGAGGCAACAGCATTGAAGGACTGAAGACACCAGAAAAGAAGTCGGGGGGATGCATTTTGGGGGTTTGGGGGCTTTTTTCTGTTTTTTGGGGGGTTTTTTTTGGGTTTTGTTTTTTTTTTTTTTGGGGAGGGGGGAGTTGGCGTTTTTTTTGTCTTTGCCTCTCATTCATCTTCTATTTGACAGTAAGTTCAACTAATTTTCCCCAAGTCGAGCCTGTTTTGCCTATGGCAGTAACCAGTACACGACATCCCTGTTTTTATCTACTGACTTCGTTGATCTGGCCAGGGCAGAGGTGGCATCCCCATCTGTGGTGGCATTTAAAAGACTCAGCTGTGGCACTTGTGGACATGGTTAACAGTGGGCTTGGCAGCCACTATTGGACTGGGTGACCTTAGAGGTGTTCTCCGAACTTAGTGATTCTGTGGTACATTATCCTGACCCACACAAGTCATTTACTTTCTCCTGAGTTCTGAAAGGGAGTGAGAGCAGCTGGGTGAGCATCTGGCAGCTGGGCCAACCTCAAACCACCTTACTTTTCAGAAATCTTCCACACAAACCAATGATTTGCTATTTAAACAGGCTCCTCTGGAAGATGAAAGCTTGGAGGAGAACTCAGGTCCTGGCTTCCCCTCCCCCAGCTTCCAAAACCAGTTGCTTTTTAAAATAACTAGAAAAGGGGAAAATTACCTTTTCCTTCAGATCAATTCCTCTGGATAAGGATCCAGAACTAACTACGACATTCTGAATACACAGACCACAAAAATATCTGTGGATCTGGAGAAACTTTGAGTGACAGATGACAGTCAAGGCAATCCTAGCACAGCTAATAAAAGAATTTATTGTAAACATACGTATATTACACAATTATACAGTATAATACAGATAACATGAAGGATTTAAACACTCAGCATTACAAATAGGGGCAATATTCGTAAAGAGATCTTTAACTCTTCAGAAAGCCAGAGAAATATACTGTAACATTTCAACACACCGCACCTGTAGCATTCCACAATTACCTGAAGGGATGTGCGAAATTCCACAACCTCTATCTTATCTCCAAGCAATTCCCACAGGAACTTCTCACCAACGAATTTTTCTCCCACCAACGAATTTTTCTCCCACCACTATTCAAAATGCAAAGAACTTGTTGCAAACATTTCCTACATCTGAAGAACTAAACAAATGTGTCGTTTTCTATCTGCTTTTAACAGTTTATTTTTCTTCAGCAAACTTTATATACTAATAATATAGCATCTCCTAGGAGAATAACCTGTGGTTGCTCAGAAATGTAGCAATAGATCTCCACTACAAGAACCCCCTTAAGAACAAGAGGTTCTGTACCTGCCTGCTTGAGGGCCAGGTTCAGGACTTTTTCTGAAACTCCATTCCTCACAGAAAAGCAGGACACAGGCAAAGAAGCCACAATTTGCAAAGAGATGCCCAAAGATGAGCTCCTGCATCCTGAAAAGCTGCTCTGGGTGTTCTCAGAATCCCAGAAACAAAGCCTGCAAGAGGCAGGGGCTGGAAATGCATGTGCACAGAATCACAGAACAGGCTGAGTTGGAAGGGACCCCAAGGATCACTGAGTCCAACTCCTGGCCCTGCCCAGGTCACCCCATGTGTCTGAGAGCGCTGTCCAAACGCTTCTTGAACTCAGACAGGTTTGGTGCTGTGCCCACTGCCCTGGGGAGCCCGTTCCAGTACCCAGCCACCCTCTGGGTGAAGAATCTTTTCCTGATACTCAACCTAAACCTCCTCTAACTCAGCTTCACGAAATTCCCTTGGGTCCTGTCCCTGGTGGCGAGTGAGGAGACTGCTACCTGCCCCTCGGAGGGATGCTGAAAACCACAGTGAGGTCTCTGCTCAGTCTCCTCCAGGCTGAACAGACCAAGTGACCTCAGCCACTCCTCCTACAGCTTCCTGCCAGGCCCTTCCCCCTCCTTGTGGCCCTCCTTTGGGTGTTCTCCAATAGCTTAATGTCTTTTTTATATTGTGGCACCCAAAACTGCACACAGTACTCGAGGTCATTGCAGATCATAGCACGACTGAATGTGCCCACGAGGCTGTTGCCACAGAACCTGCAGGCTGTCGTGATAGTGACAGGGATCTTGAAAATGCCCTTCTCTTTCATGAAGTGTACAGGGTTGCCTGAAAGCAGTACAGACCCCAGGTTCACTACAGCCTACAAAGCAGAGGGCCTGCAGTTCCCCAGCTACCTGGATTCCTCCCAACTCAACACTGAGCTGGAACATAATCACTGCTGCTCAACTCCATCACACTGACCTCTGCTGATAAAGTAATGTCAGGGCTAAGCTGTGCCCTTTGCTTCCACAGGCAATCCTGCACTCAGCTCACCCGAGCAAGCCAGGATTAGCTTTTGAATCCAGAGCTTCTGTAATGTCCTTCCTAGGGGGCATTTAAGTCCTTCTCTAAATGCTGTTTGGATTTCATCCATTGGTCCCATTTCCTAGATTCAGGGGTCAGGTTCTGCCACCCTTTAATTCAACAGAATTGCAGCTCCCTGTTAGCTGTGATGAACTGAGAGGGGCTTTCCTGCAGACCCTGGTTTCATTTAAGGTGGAGAAGGTGGCATCCATCTGAGGTACACAGTGCTTTCTTCAGTTTAACCACTGCATCAAACTTATACTACTCTCCTTCCAAGTCTGACACCTCTAACTGAAGCATTTTTCAGCGTGCAGTTCCTGCACGCTACTGCAGTTAGCATTGCCTGTGTTCTAGCCCCAAAAAAGCACCAAAAGATAACATTCTGCTCTTACCCCAGGCCAAGAAAGATAACTGTAGTTTAATGTTTATAAAAGGCTTTGTATTGTCAAAGCACGGCACCAACAAGAGCGAGGCCTCAGTACACCCCTGTGAGGTAGGTATCCTGCTCCCCATGCTCAGACATGGGGAAACTGAGGCACAGAGTGATTAAATCAAAGGCCATGCAGCAGATCAGAGACCCGTCTGAGATCGGCGCACTGGAGGTTCTGGCTGTTTGGCCCATGCTCCACCCACGACAGCATTGCCAGACAAAACAAGCATGCTGAAAGCATGACAGTCCCACAGGAGTCCCACCAACTTCACAACGGCTTGTTCACACTACCAGCAAGCACCCATGAGGCAGGACAAAGGGGTGGTGGATGTGGGGTAGTCAGGATGTTGTCAACGAAGCTTTCTTCAGCAAGGTGTTGATAGCCAGGCTGCAGACATGTCTCCTTCACCAGTGGTGTTCCTGAGACAGGTATGTGCTGGGGTTAGTAGCAGAACTTCTTCCTGCAGTCAAGCCATCAGAGGCATCCCCACAGGCAGCAAATCTTTGACTTTTCGATCCCACCAGGCCTCTGTGTCGAACGGAACTTAGGCCAAAGCAGTGCTGCTCCCACAGCACTTCACAGTTCAGGCTGATACTTGGTCAACGCTGCTACAACATCAGGACTTCTACAACACCGCTGGTCATCTGCCCTCCAGCACTCTTCAAACCTTCTGGCAGCCAGAGGAGGCACTTGCTGGGCAAGTGAACCGTTTCAGGCAGCCCAAGCCCACAAACCCTGAATATCATCTCTGTTCCTCTCCTTTCCCATGCAGAACAAGTGGTCAGTCAAATCTTTCCAAGCCCGATTGTGGTTTGTTCATCTTGCTTGAGGATCTGCCAGTCTACCCTTTCCAAGGTGACTAAGAAAGGTGGCACCTGACACCACCTCTAGAGAGGCAAGGAATTTGGTTAGGTGACACTTAGCTGAGCAAGCTGCTGACAAACCTACCCAGCTGTGTTCTCAGTCACATACATCATGCTCAGGCAAGAAGGGCCACATGTGCTGCTGCCATCAGCCTTCTGCTCCCCCAAATCCACACCTAATCCACCCATCTACTCCAATGGCCCACTTTACACAGCTGCCTCTGACTTTTCCCATAGTCAGAGTGCCAAAGCAAGTGCCCTGCTTGCTGCGTGGGGAAACCAACTCATATGTAGACTGCATTAAAAAACATCACTTCTCATCTTAAAAACCAGTTCAGTCTCACCAGCAGAGCTGTCTCAGAGGGACCAGGCCTGTGGAGTCTCTCACAGCTAGCAACTCGATGCAAACTGACAATGTTTGTTCAGCCACTGAACATACACTTACCAAATAAACACTGACATTTAACAACTTGATTTGGAACAGAGCATCATTTTGTTGCATTAAGGTGCATCTTTAATTGGAGGTAACAATCTAGTAGCCCAATGTTATAAATGTAATAGTGTCCTACAGAAATACTGGATTTGTCAGCCCAACTTCAGTCATAAATCCACCTTTCCTGTAGCACCTTCTCTGCCCTATTTCATTGCTCCTCATTTAGTATCTTCATATGTTTGTTTGTGAGGAAGTCAAGAAAAGGAATATTACAGATGGCTTTGTGAATATTCATCACTGTGATCTCTCTTGGAGTCCTGCAGGGAATGCATCAGAGATGCTATTATAATACACAAAAAACCACATGTCCATAAAGCAGCAAGTCAAAAATAACAATCAAAGCAAAAAAAGGATATAAGAGCAGGTGTTAGAGAAATGCAAGAAAAGCATTAAAATATCACAGCACAAAAAAACCCCACTCAAATGACTGGGGGGGAAATCTCTTGGGCACTGGGACAGGAAAATTAAGTACTAAAGCATGAATTCTTGAACTTGTATAGCCTAATTTTTGTGTATGTACTTTTACATACAGCATGTATACATAGTTTTTAATATATTAGGTAAATATCTATATATTGAATACAAGTGAATATTTAAATTGAGCATTTTCCCATAGTGTTTGGATTTTTTAAAATCAATTTAAGCTATCCCAAATAATGCTGCTGAACAGAAATCAAAATGTGGCCTAATCAATAGATACTAAAAAAATTTCTTTACTGTTGAGGGTGGTGAGGCACTGGACAGGTAGCACAGAGAAGCTACTCCATCCCTGCAAGTGTCCAGGGCCAGGTTGGACAGGACTTGGAGCAACCTGAGATAGTGGAAGGTGTCCCTGCATATGGCAGGGGGTAGAACACAATGATCTTTAAGGTCCCTTCCAGTCCAAAGCATTTTATGGTTCTATAAAAATCAGCATTTGAGGCAGACAGTGTGCATCAGTAAAATAAAGAGATTATTTGGGTTAAGTTCTGGCAGGCCATGGCTAAGCAGCCTGAGGTGGACAAGAGTGAGCAGGTCCTTGCAGTGTGGCTGTGCAGAAACGGCTCATCTGCCTCTGAGGCATGGCAACAGCAGAGAACCCTGCCTCAGTTTTTAATGTTTATGTTCCCATCCTTTCCCACCAGGGAGCCACGAAATGACAAACCCCTCTTAAGGCTTGGTTCTTCTCAGAGCACAGTCCATAAATTCCCTCAGCCTCATGGTCTGAGGCACACAAAGGCTGACTAAATTCCCGAAGCCATTCCACCCCCAGTGCTGGTGTGAGCAGCAGCAAAGCATCCCCACGCTGTACCTGTTGTGAGGAGCTGTCTGGTACGCCACAGCAAGCGCCTGCCGCAGGATATCACTCATCAGCTGCTCAGTAGCCTGAGACAAGAGACAGCATTAGAGGCACCATGACAAAAAGAGCAAAGGAATGTGCTATTTGCTCAAGTATCAGTGTAGATGCAGCTAAAATTTTGGCTGGCTTCAATCCTCAAATGATTTGCACAGGGCAGTTCAAGACACCCAAGTGAGTTTTATTACTTAAGACCTGAGTTTATTTAACAGAAAGAGACGCAGAGGTGCACAGAGCTCAGGCTGCAACTGCCCATCCAGCTTTCCCTCCAGACCTGCAGAGCTGTACATGTCCAGCAGGGTGGATCAAGCACTCCAGAGCCTGAGCTTCCAAAAGCATTTCAGGACCCCTCCTCCCACACACCAAGCTAGTTTTGTACATGGCAGACTGCAGACATTCTCCTGGGAGCCAGTACCTCTCCTGTGGTCACCAGGCTTCTGTCAAAACACCCTCACAGGAACCTCCCAGCCTGGGCAGCCATATGCCCAACACTTGGCTTAACCAAGGTTCAGTCAAAAGCTAATTAAGGCTCTTGGCTGTCTGTGCTGTATTCAAGACCAGAGGAGAGGTTTCTGCCACATTCAGTGTGAAAGCTGGCATAACTCTACAATTATAATGGAGCAACCTGATGGCTACAATCTGTGTCTATAAATGGATGTACTGTGGAGTAACAGGGAGCACAGCACAGGCATGCACATAAGTGCATCTGCCACCTGGAATCAAATAGATTTGGTAAAACTCATCTTCTGATTAGCTGCAGTTTGTATAAACAACCCCAAAAAATCTTCTTTGGCATGAAATACACCAGAGTGCTGCTAGAAATAATCTGTATTAGCCTTCAGTCCAAACCCAAGGACTCCAGATCCCTGCTGTTCAAATTTTAGTGCAAAGCCATCTCTCTGTTTTTCCAGAAGTGATTATGATGGAGAAATAGCTTCTCACACATGGCAGGACTGTTACTCTCCACAAGAATTCAGCAGTCCCCCAGCAGAGACAACCTGGGCAAAGTAACCGAGGAATATTTAGGAAAATATAGCTAACCTTGTATAAAACAACCAGGTCTTACACAATCTGAAAGATTCCTCCCCAGTTCTGAAGGGAAGGACAAAGCAAAGGGTACTTTCAAAATCACAGAATGAGTCAGTATCTTCGTTGTGGTGAGAATTTGCAAATCACTATTCTGTATCCAAGCCAACAGATCAGTTAGAAAACTGAAAACCCCCACAAAAGTGTATAACCCTCTTTGGGCAGCTATGTATCAATCTATTCATGCAGAAAGACAGACTTTCATTTGATAAATGCACATTAATAAAGATATTCTATCTTTCTTTCTAATTACTGAATTAATACAATTACAGACAAGCCCTTCCTGTGAAGTAATTTCTTACCTTTAAAATCATATCTTCTATTACAGATGCATAAACATTCTTTTGTACTTCAGCAGGTTGAAAAGAAATCCCTATCTGTAAAATACAAGAGAGAAAAAATAATGAGTATATCAAAAAACACAATGCACATTGTACTAGAATTAGAGAGATTAACAGAAAAAAAACCCCTATAACAAAGGATAGTTAAAAGAGAAGTCAGTAGACATACAGAGCTGTCAAGCAGTATAATCTCAGGCTTAATTTTAAAAAAAATCTGGGTAAAATTAATACAGCCTGTAGAATTGCCTCTAAAAGTCAGAAGAAACAAAAGCAGGTTTTAGTTTTTGTTTCAGAAAGTCCACACAAAACCCAGGCTGCACTGGGCATCTTTGGGTTGAGAATGGAAGCTCCATTTTAAAACTGTACATATCTTCAATCCATCTACTCATCATCTTTTCCTGCACCCAACTATGGCCACTGAAACCACTTCAAACAGTACTGCTGGCACAGGAGTTCCACCCCACAAGAGTGCTTCATCCCTCAGTTCCACTCTCATTGTGCCCATGCCTTTGTCACCTACATCAGCAAGAGACCAGACCCTGCAGAACCAAGGTTTTGTGCCTTGGTGTCAGCAGCTGAGGTGGGGACAGGGATTCTTTCTTTCTCCAACAACTGCCCCATGCAAATCCCTCCTGCTGCTCTGGTACAACAAAAAGTACTCTTTCCTACAAGCCAGGTCAGACTCCTCCCTCTCTCCTGCTGCCATGACAGAAAACCTCCCACTCTCCTGCCCTAAACTGAACAGGGGGGAAGAGATCTGAGCAGCAGAGAAGTTCGTGGAGTTTTACCAGAACCCCTTTTCAGGAACTGCTACTACACAGCATTGGTCCAAGCAACAAGTCCACATCTTTCGCATGATGGGTCAGGAAGAATTCAGTGCTAATGCTCCTCATCCCTCATTTATCCTTGCTTTTAGCCTTTCAAGATGATTTTTCTGTACTAAGCCCTGCAAAACAGCTACTCTCAAGTGAGCTCCCAGCTGGCATTCTTCCTTTCCCCTGCCAGAACTGGCAGCTGTGTGCCTTGAGTCAGAAGGTCCAATTTTTCCTGGGCATGTATAAAAAATTTCATTTAAAAGTCCTGAAGCCTATATAGATGAAAGAAATGCAACTAAATAAATGTAAAAGCACAACTAGCTTAACAACACCTCTAATCAGCTTGATGATTCACTTATTACCTTCTCAGCAGTGTCCCTCACAAACTCTGATGCAGGCAAGGAAGCCATGTAGAACTTCATCTCTTCTTGTTTCTCCTCCTGTTCTTTCTTAATGTTTATTTTTAATGGCTCACTGAAATTGAGAATATCTACTTCCTCTTCGTGTTCTGGCTCTTGTTTCAGAAACTGCTGTAGCTCCTCCAGTTTTCGGCACAGCTCCTCACCACTGCTGTAAGATGAAGGGCACTCTGAAATAGAAGCAATCAATTAAACACATGATAGGTTATAGAAAGCTGTTTATAAACAGATGCACACTCAAAATATGGTAAGAAATTAAGGTAATTGCAAGTTATTTTTGTAGTGCCTACCAAATATAAAGATGAACAGAAATGCAAACAGTCATTGAGAGCCTTCTAATTATATCTTCATGACACTCATGGTTCTCTCCCACATCTGCTCCTACACCAATCAAGAAGGCTGCATTTCATACAAAACCAGGCTCATGTCAGTCTCCTGAACATTCTCACAGAAGCTTTTTAAGCTTTTTGGCAATTGGCAAATCAGTCTGATGCTCTTCAACTTGCTTAGAGAAGTGGAGCTTTTGACATGTAGGCACTATGTAGTGCTAAATCATCTTTTACATTGTGATGAGCATTATCATGCTTAAGAAAAAAATCAGAAGACAGGTTCACAGTGAAATGGCAAAAGGGAACCTCTTCTCTGTGTGATTGACACAAGCCAGTCAAACCTTCAGTGCAAAGCTATGCAGTAAACAGATTCTACTCTTCAAAGACAAACACAAATACAGTGATTTAACATAAATATTATAAAGGTGGATGTAGGCTTCCTTTCCACCTTCAACAACTGCAATGCAGGGCCAGACTTTACAACATATAATCAATTCCATACACTTCTGTGAAATACCTTAAATCCCTCTATGATCACAATACAAAAACATTCAGCTTTTGGAAAGGTATTATCTGAAGGTGAAACAAGAGAGCTCAACTGTGAAGAATGGATGAAATTAAAGACGTGATTTTAAAACATACTGAAATGAACTGAGGGTTTCCTAGAGCTATGCTAATGGAATAATACAGCAGCTGTAACATAAAGCCTGAAGCTTCACATGAGCCAATTCACTTCACTTTTGGAGGTAAATTAACCCCCACTGAGCTCCACACTGCCACTGCCAGGTTTGGTTTTTTTTGTTCTATACCTGAACTCATTCACATTGTTTCCATGGTAAGTCTTAACAGAGGCTAAGTGTACCCAAGGACAGAAATGTCATTACTCCCTGTGCCTACTTTGTGTATCCACTTATCAAGGATTACATTGTGGAACCAGGATCATCTTTCATGAGATTCATCTACACTGAGCCTCCAAGGGCCCCAAAGCACAATAAAAACCAAGAGAAGCCACAGAAAACATCAGGACTGACAGGGACAAGGGACAGCCCCTCTTGTAGACCTGCCCTTACCATCTCCAAGTTTTGTTATTCCAGAGTGAATTAAGTGAAAACAAGGAAAGTAAGAATATCCTTCTCCAGATGTGCCTGTGCACAGGCATTTAATGAGCAGTGTCTTTGGGAGAAAGGAGCTCCCTGTGCCTCCACACTCACCTGGCTCACTGTCTATCTGTGTCAGCACATCCTCAATGGAGTCCTCCTCATTGCACAAGGTCTCGGGGTCAGGGGGAGTGTAGCCATGGCACCGACACCACTGCACCACGTGCTTGGTTTTCAGGGGGGTGATGCTGTGAAACCTGGGATGCTTCTCTACGATTTCTTGCAGGATCTTTCTCACTGTCATTGCTCGTTGCCACTGTGACCAATCAAAGAGAAAGCTCGTCACACTGGCTAGAACCATTCATGGTTAGCTTCCAGCCCAAAACCATAATCCATGTTGCAAGGGAAACAGAAAAGGAACATGATTTTTTCAGGAGTCAGTGACTTCTGATAGGTCCCTTAAACTTTACTTTATCATCCAAAAAAAATCCCAAGGTAAGGGACACATTTTACAGAGGCCTAGTCACATTCATCTTGACTTGAAATGTTTCATCTCCCAAGTAACACCAAAGATGGCATGGTGCAAGAATCCATTAGAGTGAAACATGTTCCTAAAATTTGGTTAAATTTATTTGGTGATCATTTAAGCTGGCAACAGCAGAGGATCTAATTCAGTGTTAACATCTTCCCTGTAAAACTCCACAGCAAGATGGCAAAGTTATGAAGAAACAGAGGGAAACCACAATACAAAAAGTCCAGGTTAACTGAAATATTTATCTTTGGTGAACTGACAATCTATTTCAGCACTAGTACTGCTTATATCAGACTCCTCAATTCTCATCCTACAGAAAGCAGACAATCCCATAAGAAGACAGATAAAGTATGTCGGGGAAAATTCCCTTGACTATAACATGCCACAGAGGAGAGATGAGGATAAAGTACTACCAGTCTGACAAAATTTATAGCTTTAAAATGCTTCAAAAACCATCTTATTACAAATAAACTGAAAAATGACCTTCAGCATCCTTTCTGCTTGAGAAAGCCTGTGAACAATTAACTGGATCACCGTTTGAACACAAGTCAGTGCACCTTGCAGTAAGGAATGCTGCCATTTAAATCAACAAATTTATTCCGAAAACAAATCAGAAAACAACAAGGAAAGTTCCACAGTTCAGAAATCCTTCTTTCCTAGTAACTGCTTATGAAACATTGGAGGAGAGAATTACCTCGGCTGCCCTCCTCTTCCCAATGTTCCAGCTGTAATACTGTTCCACTGAACTGGCACAAAAAGAGCTTACATCCTCACCTACAAAAACATAAAATCAAAAACTCCATTAAATTTTCAGTAAGGGAAGTAAGATGCATTCTGGGTTTGATGCTATTTATCAAAGAGGAAGAGGGAAATGCATTTCATGCTCACAGGATCAATGACTGCAACCAACTCTTACAAATGCTGTGCTCTCTCCAAGAGACACTGACACTGGTTTTTGAATGCAAAACCAGCCTCCCTCCTGGTCATATACACAGAACCTGTAGCTATGGGCTGTTTTAAGCCTCTTTTCTCCCCCAAAACGCTATTATGTAGATCTCTAAGTCTGCCTCACTAATCAAAGTCTTTTCCTTTGGAAAACTGGATTTTTTTTCTTCCAAACAAATTACAACATGAAAATGAAACTACAGTGAGGTTTCCTGGCAAAAGCACGAGAGCTGTACGAGATGAAAGTTTTCCTGTGCCTCTCACTCCTTCTTTGCTGCCTCTGCTTGAGAGGTTCTGCTCTACCCAGACTGCAGGACCCCTCCTTCAAAGTGCATTAGTTACCAGGGAAAGCTGATACATTTTCAGTTATGCACATGAGTAAGAGGAATTAAATCATAAAGTACCACACAAGATTAAAATGCTTCTCTGCAAATTATCCCCTCATGTTTAAAAAAGAAGGCAAAAACCCCAATAACAAACACATTTCAGTGTTGAGCTATGTTACTGTATTTGCCAGCTTGATGAAACCCAAGTTTTAAATTTAAAAAAAGAAAAAAGAAAAAAGCAAATCCATTAAGGACAAACCAGGAAAAAGAAGACCTACTTGCAGCTATTATGTGAAGAAATACAATCTATTTCTAATGAAAAAAAAACAGATGAAAGATTTAGACTGCTAACAACGTATTTGGCTTTACTGGAAGAACCTAATTCTAAGCATCTTCAGAATAACCCCTGGGGTAAACTCTCTAGAAGGGCTTAATTTCATTCCACTCTTCAGTAACTTCTGTGGCTACAGAGTATGCAAGGCATTCTGTTGATACACTGACAATACAGAGCAAAGCCTTTTCATTTACTGCTTACTTTTTTCAGCAATTAATGGAACCTTCTTCACTATTGCTGTTAAAAGCTGCTGGATGTTCTCCAAATATTCTATGCTGCAAGGGATAAAAAGAATCACAGTGAAGATTGCTGTTGGAAGCAATGAATCAGATGCAAAAGGTTTCAAAATCACTGCATGGTTTAAAGTCTTTAGCCCCAAGGCATTAAAAATAGCAGTGTGAGGATAAACTGTTACACCCCAAACCAGAGAAGGTATTTCAAACAGCCTTTCCTCTTGCTGAAGCGTCCACTTCTGAAGCTGCATTTGTCAGGCTGAAGAAACTGAAGCCAGGCTTGGAGAAAATCCCGGCAGTATCTCCCAAGATGCAACGTTACAGGCAGTCCCCACAGGAAACATGGGAAACTTTGTATTTATGGGACTTGACCTAACCAGCTATAGTCCATTAAACTGGCAAGAACTGTATTTCCCAATAGTTATAACTGATAATTTTCAATGTGTAGTGATTGAAGATTTATTCCTGTCTCTTACACACACTCTCCACCAGGGCAGTGTATGCAGGGATAGACTGAGATAACAAAACTTTACCAAACACTGAGACAGGGAAGTTGGAGGAATCAAGAGCAGAAGAGACATCCTACCCACTGCAAGAAATATGCAGAAAAATTCTGCAGTCTGAGCTCTGGTGAAAAAACACTAACAAGTACTTGCAAAAGCATCACAAACACAACACTGGATTTCACAGCATCCAGTGATCGAACACTCATCATTATTTAATTCTAATTCTGAAGCAAAGCAGCCTTCATACTTAACAAGACTCGAGGGTCCAGAAGGTGGACAGCTCTACTTATTCCAGATGTCCCTTTTCAGAGCTGCATTTCACTGGGCAGTGTGACCTGACTAAGGACACACAATGGCAACGGGACTTACACAAGCAGAGGATGATAAAGGGATTTTAGCAGCTTGTGATTTGAACAAAACCCAAAACAACTGCAAATCTTCAAATAATTTTTTTCCTTTCATGAACCATGCACACAAATCCATTCACAAATAAAACGTTGCAACACTGTCTGAAACAAATGCCACCCAACAGGATTAGTACAGATACAGCAGTGTATGGGACAGATTTTATAATGTATTTCTAGGTCAAAGTGACACTACTGCACACATCCCTAGAACCATCTCCATTCCCCCAGCACTTCAAAGATCAGAAACCCTTATAGAGAAATGAACAATTACTTGATAATGTAATTCCCAAGTTCAGAGCTCTCTTCTGTTTTAACTGCTGCTTGGCCTTCTTGGGTACCCACAGAGCTGCAGTTTTGTCCTGTTGAATCAGGCTCCATCTTAACTTCAAAGAAACAGAGCACATTTTAAGACAAAAAGTACAGCCAGCTTGATAAAAGTACCAGACAGTCTTGTGAGATTGAAGGTCTTACATAACATCCCTTCATTTATTGTTTGCATTCTCATTGCTAAGCATGAACAAATCTGACTTTCAATTTTGCTGAAAGAGACCTACCAGAACATGTAAAAAATGTTCTCTCCACATGCTCACACCTCACCCTTGTCAGAAAACCTGCATAATCAATTGCTGCTATTTTACATATGACTGCCTGATCTAAACTGAACTGCCTGGCCAATCTGCAAACAAAGAGCTGGATAGAAACCTACCAAGTTTTAACAAGAAGTGACATTTCAAAGTGTCAACTTTTTTGAAGACACCAGTGATTCTGACATGTGAACTTTCTCACGTCTGGGACAAACTCTGGTGAGACAGAAGCAGTGAGAGATGTGCCAAACCCAAATAACCAGGCAGTCTGGTCAGGCAGCTGGGATGGAGAGAGACATGACAGTTGTGCCAGAACTGGACTTCAAGTGTGTCAACTCTGCCCATGCTTTATTCTGGGAAGGGCTGTGAGTATCTCATTCCCTACTGTGAGCACAGGGACACGTGCTGTCTGCATCTGGTGCTCCTGGAAAGCAACCTCAGTGCACCTGGCTGAGAACAGCAGCATCTGGGGCTGAACACTTCCTGCTCTATGCAGCTCTGCCAATATGGACTGAAACAATGAATGTTTAAGGTACTCCTTGTAGCTTTCTAGAACAATCTCATTTTTCTCCATAGTCATCTCCCCTGTGGGATTTGTTGAGGGGGAAGTCACTGTTAAATTTCTAGTCCCCAGGTGTCATTTTAACTTGATTCCAGCTCTATTAATAATGGAAATAAAGGAACCCACAATCATGGAGTCTACTTTAATAGTCAGGCCACTTGCATAAAGCAGCACCAGCTTTTTTTTACTACTAGTCTTACTAAGAAATCCCTTTTTACCTTTGGCAATAGATGCCGTGGAGGGACTTGGGACAACTGTACTTGCTGCTGTGACTGCTGAAACTGCTGAAACTTTGCTGGCAGAAAGTGACTGTAGCACTGGAGATGAACAGAAAAAAAAAAGGGAGGGAGGCAACAAAGAAAAAAAAAATCAAAATTCATACACTTCAACAAATTAACATTTTCAGAAGCAACACACTCCTTTTGCAGCACAAAGTTTAGAGGTGAATTCCTTGCTATAATTTCTTCTATCTCTACTTCCATGGACCATGGATGCCAACAGTGACCAAGTGCTACCCTATGTCAAAGGAGATTTTCAAACACCATCTGTCATCCTCCTCTGCCCTTTACCTTTGTTCATAGGCATGAGTATTGTCTGAACACCTCCAGAAGCTGTGTTTACACCGAGCTGTTTAAGCTGGCTGGGAACTGTCAGAACAGCCTGCTGTGGACTAGACTGATTTGAGTGGATTTTTAGCAACCCTGCAAGAAGAACGGAAGACAAAATGTTAAATAAAACACACCAGTTAGTTTATCTCCAGCTACTTCTGTCCCTTTCTGCTTGAAGCAGGATGGCATGTAACCTAGCAGTGCCACCCTCTTAACAAGCCACAGTTGGCTGAGCTGTCAGGACGAGTTTCCACTGACACAACGATGGCTCAGACGCCGTCGTGCTGCACTGCAGTGTGCACACTCTTACATGCTGCACAGCACTCTGAGAGTTGTAAAGCAAATCTCCTCATTACCTAAGGAATCTTGAGCAAAAGTTGATGTGAGAAACCTTTCAAGTGAAGCAGGCTCAGCAGAGTAAAACACCCTAGTCAGGACCGGACCTTGTGCTGAAGGCTGTGCTAAGGCAGTGAACTCCAGCTCTGTTGGACTCACACAGCTGCTCTCAGGGAGGTGACCCAGTGCCACTCACACCTCTGCAGTCCAGCTTAGCAGCATCCACTGCACTCAGCAGGGCACAACCAACCCTGCTCCAACTATGGGACAAGCCCAAGGCTGCTGTGCAAAGGTGTGACAAAGGACACTCCTGGACTGAGTGTTGTGATTCTCTGTGCAAGATGCACTGAACACACCCACAAGGATGGATAATCAGGCTGGGAAGTACAATAAACTGGAGACTGAAGTAAATCCCTGATTTCAGTCAAAAGGCCAAAAGAACAAGCAGAACATTCAGCATTAAAAGCATTATCAATTGCACCACTCAGTAACTTCAGGAGGAATCAGCACGACTCCAAGCTGTGCCACAGTCCCACGGTGAGGAGGGCTCATCACCTGTCTGTCAGCTCTCCACCACAAGATGTCATTTCTTTGTGATAATACCCCAAGGCACCACAGCCAGCACTCTAATACTGTGGTTTGGGCCTATGTCCATCATTTCTACTGGTAAACTGGCTATTTTCCATGTAATGGTATTCAATCTGTAGCTAAGTTTTCTTCAGACTGTGGAAATTTAGCAGGCTTCTATTTTAATACATTGATAACAATAAACTTCTTAGTTTCACCATGACAATTTTGCAACTATGATTTGTTTTGACATTATTATTAGGAGTAGTAGTGGTGAAACACAGCTGCCTTCCAAGTACTAAACATGCAGGTTCTGGTGAAGATGTCTTGTTTTTCTTGGTTTTTAAGGATGCCCAGCACTGGTCAGTTGGGCTTTCACCTCCAGGCAAGAAGGCTCACCCAGGGCTACCCATTCCTTTGTGTGGGACACACTGATGTGGCAGGGTAGGACAGCAAGGGCCCCAACAGCAAGGCTGTTAAAAGGGGACCTTTTCAACAAACCCTATCAGCCTGGTGGCTGGGAGACACTGCTTGATACAAATTAAAGGGAAGTTTGAAATCCTTTTCAAAAAGTTGCCTTTAAAAACACAAATGTTCAGAATTTTAACAGTTCTGAGTTTTTCTTTGCTATTAAATTGAAATAACTGTTTTATATCCACTGTTCCTTCTGAGATTCTTGAAGAAAGAGTTTTCCACCATGAAGTCAAGGCCTTGGGTTATTAAAAAAACCCCAAAACAAAATCTAGACAGCATTCTCACATGTAAATGGGAGTTTTATACTGGAAGCTATTTAGTTTAGCTTATTTCCTCCAAAAAACCCACCTGGCTGCTTTCCCAGCAAAGAGAAAAATACTGAATTGCTTCCTGCAGGACTCTGTCAGTCTTAGCAGTCTATGCTGGTTATTTTCAAGCTCTGGGTAAAATATACCCATGAGAAAAGAGAAGTTAAAGTCTGAGTAGATAGGAAACAAGAAGAGCTATTTCAAAAAGACACTGTCAGATGAGCTCAGTGTCACTTATTTTCTCTTTTCTGTATTTTCACTCTGCCTTCACTTCATAAGAAACCACTTCAAGTGAACAGAACATGCCAGCAGGTAAACTACTCTAAACAAAAATTTCCAATTTTAACTAATAACCCTCAGACCTGCTGTATTTGCCGTCCCTGACATGAAAGATGATGAAAATACAATGAAAATAAATAAGGAGAACTCCCCTCCACACAAGGGCATCCCATTTTTATTATCTCATTTTTATGAACTTGAATGATCCAGATCCAGCCTAGTTCACTGTACTTAATGAATTTTGACTTCAAAGGCTCCAGTTCCCTCTAATCAACATCTCTCTCCTTTTCAATCCCAAGAGCAGATGCAAAGCCTCAGAGACAAATTCTGCTCATTCTCTGCATACAGTGGAGTTTCACTTTCACAAACTAATCAAGTCTCTAGTACTGCTGGTATCATGACAGTGACCCACTCTGCTCCTGACAGGCAAAATGCATCTTCTAGTGAAAACCTGGCATGAAAACTAAAATCCCTCTCCACTACCAAAGGGCAACTTCTGCTGTTATTTGTATCAGATGCAGTCAATGCCAAAAGGATGCTGAATTATTAGAAATTTCCTTGGCTAAGCCAAAAGTTATTCTAGTAAGGTGTTTTAGAAAGCATGACTTTCACACGCTCACAGATACAAGTGACTGAATTCTTGCATTTACAGTGAAGACATGTACAGAACTCACACCTGAATTCTAACTTTCTCTGGGAAAGGTGTGAAGGGAGTTTAATACCTGATACTGTAGCTTTTCCTGTCACAGGTGTTGCTGTAGTCATCAAGGAAGCAACACTTACAACACTGGAAGTCGCAGTCTTATTCACTGCTGATGAAGTAGGCTGGCTCTGGCTTACACAGATTTGGTGCTGCTGTCCAGGTGCCTTTGCTGCAGGAGCTCCAGAAGATGATGAACTGGAAGCTGCATTGTCTGTTTGCTGCAGAGGCAAACAAGAAGCAGAGAGAAGCAAATAAGAGGGAATAAGAAGCAGAGAGAGATAACAAATTCCTTTTCATGCACAGGTGATTTAAAAATAAGCACAGCAAGGTAATTAAAGTAATAAAAGCAGCAAATCCAAATTTTATCAATCTATCAATTGCTAGGAAGCAAGAGATTCTAGAGCTCATAGCCAAAAGCCCATACACAATGATGGCACACAGAGAATGGAGGCTGTGGCATCAACTCTCCAGAGCCATTTGGGAGGCACAGATTAGGGCTCATAGAAAGAAACAGGCTCAGCGTGAACTCCACACTCTTCCCTGTGCTGCCTTCTCCCCTCTCCATGCAGCTCCACTCCCCATGGACAGCCTGCATCACTTGGATCCATGGCTGCACCCACTCACAGGGCATTCACTTGAGGAATGCAAACGCTCAGTCTGTGCCAGAGCAGCTCCCTGCCAGGCTGCAGTGCCACAGCTGCCCTGGGTGCAGGGCAGTGACAGCCTCTGCACACAGCCAGGGCCAGCAGGCACTGCCAGCCCCCAGCACTGCTGCCAGCAGCTCGGGCACCCAGCCCTGGGCAGTTCCTGTGCCCTCAGCAGCACCCACAGGCTGCTCAGAGCTCCTGGTACAGGGAACAGCAGTCCCAGCAACAAACTGAGGGCACCTCCAGGGGAGAAAAGCACAAGTCCTTTCTGGGGCTGTCATGGCAGGAGTGCAACCAGTGCATTACAGAACAGTGGCAGTGCTGTTCCTCACCTGGGCCACCCCATTGGAGGGCAGGGCCACGGCAGGAGCAGCAGCTGTGGTGATGACACCTCCTGACACCCTCAGCACAGTGGTGCCAGGTTTGGAGAGCTGGGATGAGGCAGGCACTGATTTTATAGATCCATCTGATATTTTCACCAGTGATGTCTGTCCAGTGGATGTAGCCTTTAAGAAAGAATGCAGCATAAGGAAAACAGAATATTAGTTGGGGTTTTAAATTATTTTAAAAACCCAAACAAAAACAGAATAACAACAATAAAACAAACAAGGGAAATGCTTTTTATATTATCAGAAAATATTTTCAAAATGCTTTTGAAAAAACAAAATTCTGGCAATAATTGCTGGAACAAAATTATCATCTCAGAAAACAACTTTTTAAGTGCTGACTTTGCAAATATAGGTCTACCAATCTTGAATTTTGGATAATCAATTGCAAGTACTCTTAGGGCATCTGAATTTCATAGAGACTACTTGGTACTTTTTAAAAGAAGGATCTCTTGAGAGGTACCAAACCCAAAGATTTTAAGAGCTTTAGCAGGTGACCCATTTCTAAAGTTCAAGTACTTAAGTACATTTTTGCACCTGATTCTATTCACTTTTCCAATTCCATTTCACTAAGAATCCCAGAACCCATTGACAAAGCAGCAACCCCAAGCTCACACAGACTGCAAGCTGAGCCCCTCTGAGAAGAGAAAGCTGGAGATCTGCAGTCTGATGAAAGTAAGCCTTTGTGTGCTTTCCTCATCATGGTACAGCCAGCCCCACAATTGTACAAAGCCCCACATCAAACCAACTATGAAAGGAAATGCTCTCAATAATGTGTGGCTGCGGCTCCTGTACTTTACCTGACAAAACCAGTAAGGGAGAAACACATCAGCTGCACATTACCTGTGTAAACAGAGCTGTTTTCTGTCCAGTTATCACTTTTAGGGCTTGTCCTTGTGTGGAAGATGCTCCAACTCCCACACTGCCCTGAACAACTGATGCTGGAGTCAGCTGCTTCCCAGAGCCCTGAGGCGAAGGCTGCCGACCAGAAAGGTGCCCTGCTCCAGAAAGAAATCAGGGAGGTCAGCACTTTGAAACACAGTTATGAGTCAACAGAAATTTAGGAGTAACAGATAAAAGTAGGAGTAACAGATAAAAGCTTGTGGCTATAATGTAGCCACAGCAACATTTCATCTTCTGAAACAAGGCACGGCTAACCACAGTGGATGCCCCTGCACTGAGAGCTGGATGCAGAGCACCTTGTGATGGATGCAGAGCAGGAGAAAAGCCAAGATCCAGACACCAGAGTCCCAGGACATCCACCAAACACCCCTGAAATGCCAATGTGCTTCCACTGAGATGTGCCACTGACCTGGGGTGTCTGCTTCAGGATGTAGGATGTGTAGGTGAGGTGCTGTGACAAGTTACTGCTTGTGCTTTGGGTTCCACCTCCTCCTCCTCCTCCACTATTTGTAGAAGAACCAGACTGAAGACCTGTAACCAGAGGATAAGACTTGACCCTTTGGTAATCAGACAGTGCCAGCAGCTAAAGCATCTCTGTACATATAAGAACTTGAAAAGACTTTGCCAGACATTTGGTGTCACATGTTTTGCAGTCAAGTAATGTCATTATTCAGTAAAAAAGAGTTCAGCTGTGCTGCTGTGCTCTCTTACAGCTCAGCTAATGCCATGAACAAGAGGAGCTATTGGGGAGATAAGGAGGCCTGGTGGACAAGCAAAGCTCATTTCAGGCTGTTTTGAACATTCTATAAAATGAAAATGCTGTCCATAAAAAGGAACAACTTTTTCATCACTCTTTTGCAGGTTATGGATGTGCAGCTAAAGCTCTGGAAATGCTCTGAATCTCATTGGCTTCTTAATTTTAATTTCACTGGCTGTCAATGCAATTTTGTTAACATAATAACAGATCATGGATACCAAGCAGTGGTAATTTGCAGTGACACTTTGATACTGCTCTGACTCCAGAAGGAACAGCCTGAACAGGGACTTTTTGCAGTCTCTCATCAAGAAACAAGGGTAAAAAAAATACTCATGGCTCTGTCATAAGCATCACAAGTATCTGATCTTCCCTGGTGCCAATGAGCTTATCAAAGTTGGACTGCCCCAGCTGCAGGTATTACACTGGAGTTCATTCACAGGCCTATTAACCAAAAAACCATTTCTGCACTGAGAGCACAGCATGAAAAGCAGTTTCACTGAGAACAAAAGCCACTTGTGAGATCTCAGCCTTAAAAAGCACCACATATGGGTTGTTGTGAACAAAGAAACCCTATCCCATTACTGATTTCCACAGCACCAGGATGCTTTCTACCAAAAATGCCCAACATATTAATTATGCAGTGATTACATTATTTAACTCATTACATTTCCCTGCAAGACTAACTAGCATTATTTGTGGCTCTCAGTATGGCTCCTTGGGGTATCAGCAGCAGTTTTCCTTTCCCAGAAGGGTTCTTGCTGTTGGTGGTGAGGTACAGCTTGGTGCCTGGTGGTAAGTTTGCCAAGTTTGCCAGGTTGGTAGCTGGTAACTGCAGTGTAGCCATCACTAGAAAGAGAGAGTAAAAAGGAATAAATCAGCTGCTTGCAGAAAGTAGTATGCACTGAAATCTGCACAGGATGGAAGTACTCAGTGACATGCAACCAGCCCTCAGTAATCCCTGCTTAGCTGCTCTAACTGCAGATTAACTCCAGCAGCAAAGCACAGACACTTTTTTTAATAGGTCTGGAAAAAACCTCACTGTGTGCAGTCCCACTTGTGGCTGCAGACCAAAGCATCACAGCTGGGGGGTCTGCAGCCTTCCTGGCACCACACAGCAGCTTTCCAACAGCCCAGAGCCCCAGCCTGGGCTCAGCTGAAGCTGCTGAGCACATGCACACAGGGGGCTTCTGCCCATACTGTCATAAACATCACAAGTATCTGATTTTCCCTGGTGCCAATGAGCTTATCAAAGTTGGAGTGCCCCAGCTGCAGATATTACACTGGGAGTTCCATTCATGGGGCCTATTAACCAAAAAACCATGTACCTGTAAGCACTGGGGAAGATGTGGGGATGAAATAGGGACACTTTGGCTCTGGCTGGATGGATTCATGGGGAAAGGACCATAATGCCAGGCCAAAATGTGAGACCTGGCTCCATGAAAGTCTGCAAGGTCTCCTGCACATTCCCCAGAGTACCCATCTGGTCTCCACTCCCAGAACACTGCAAGTTTTAAAGCATTTGTGCTCCCTCTTTCCCCTTACAGATAACCAATTAACTTTTTCTTTATTATTAATCTCAGCCTGAATTTTCCTACAGAGCTCTCTAGTCACTTTCCAGATCTTTCAATCACACACAGTTATTTTGCAGCTCAATACATCATTATAGACCCGTCACTAGCTATTAACAAGGTACAAAATCACTCTACCTGAGCCTTGAGATGTACTTTTCAGAGTCCCTGTGGAAGAAACCTGTGCCTTGGTTATAGTCTGCACGGGCTGAGCCACAATTGTCCCTCCACCTCCACTGACAATGGCTTTGGCTACACCTTGAGTCACAACCTGCTTGGAGCCAACAGCCTTTGCCACTGAGGAGCTGGACTTTGCCACGAGGATCTGACCACCACTGATAGCCACTGCTTGCTTCACCGTCGACTGCAGCGCGGAACCAACGGGAACGCCAACAACCTGCAACAGACAGGCATGGCATGGCATGGCATGGCATGGGGCTCTGCTGGCCACAGCATCCTGGGAACCTGGCTGGCACACCACCCCCATCATCGCCAGACATTTCAGGACATGCCTGGTCACGAACAGAAGCTCTTCACTCAGGAACAAAATTAAATCGGCAAGAGGCCAATCCTGAGTTAAATGATAAACTGCTAAACCCAGCCAGGATCTCAGCGCACCCACTAAAGATTAAGTCATTCAAATCACAGGGCAATTCCTTTATTTCTGATTTATAAGCAATGGCTTAATTCCAGCTGAAGATAAAGCTTGCCTTGGTGAATTAAAGAGATGTAGAAATTCAGTTTCAACACATCCACGGGAACAGATTCCCTGGGAAAACTACAGCCTCAAAGCAGAACCCACAAAGTGCTTCAATTTTATGTGTTAATGGTAACTGCAGTGGAACATGAGTTTTTGCATACCTGCCCAAACAGGCAAGAAAGGCAGCAAAAAGAACAAGGAAATGTTGCAAATGCAAAAAAAAGCATTTACTTATGCAAATATGAAAGTTCTGTATGTAATCTCTAGTGCCTGGCACGTCAATTGACTCTGTCCACAAGGGAAAGAGAATGGAGACAATTTCTGACACATCTGTCATTGCCTTCTCAGAAGCTGTGTCACTCCTGGCAAAGCAGGACTGCTCTGGCATGACTCCTACAGTAAAATGCTTGAGTTGCCACTCAAATAGGACTGCTAGGATTGCTTTCACCTAATCCTACTCTGGCTCAGCCTCCACCTCACTCCCTACTTGTACTGCTCTCTTACGCTGCAGGCCTGCACTTGCAGGAAAGAATTCACCTTCTCTTATGGAAAGACCTGGACGAGTTTCAGCAAGAGCAGCTGATGGCAGCCAGCATTCTGGCTTGACAGCCCAAAAGCACCTGCACCCCACTGCTGCAACAGCTTTGGCAGAAGTGGGTGAAGTCCCTGTACACAATAAAATGTAACAGTGCCTGCTCAGCTGTCACTATAGGACACCAAAGAACACAAGCGCACACCGCTGCTCTCAAGGTGGAGAAGAAATAGGGAAGTTTATTTTCTGACTCCAACATTTATAGTTTTCCAAAAGTGACAGTGGATTGGAGGGTGGCAGTGACACCTCTCCAATGACACTGGACAAACCAACAGTCCATCAACTCTCTCCTCCTCCATAAAGGAATGCAAAACAATGAGTTATTTACAGAAAGTGTGTGAGAAAGTTCACTACAAGAATGTCAACATCAGAAGGCTTAGGAAATCTAAAAAAAACAGGGTGACACTCAGCCTGCTCCCCTCCCAGGCACTGCAGGGAAGCAGGACAGGAGCCGCTCTGCGCACAGGAACCCAGCTACCCATGGCACTGCCACCTGGGAGCGAGGCACCAGCAACCCTGCTGCCCTGGAGAGGCACCAAGGGCTGCAGGAACACCACAGACAGCTGCCAGCACCCCAGAGATGCCCAGGTGCCCTTACCTTGGACTGCACTGTCCCCTCGCCGCTGCTCACCACGGGTTTCTGCGGGGACAGGGCCAGCATGTGGCTGCCCTTGACGGTGACGTACTGCTGCAGCGAGGGCTGCGCCGCGCCCGCCGCCGGCACCGCCGCCTGCTGCGGCAGCTCCCCGGGCTCCTGCTTGATGATCACCTGGGCAGGGGCACACACAGTCACAAGGACAGCAAACACCCTGCATGCCTTGGCATTTCAGCTTTTATATTTTCAGACCCTGTACTGCATCAGTGCATCACTCCAAACTCCATACAGGGTGTGAGTTCCTGTCTTCACATTTTGGTCAGACAAAACAATCCCTCTGGGCCTGGGAACCAAGGACACCCCACAGCCTCAGGACTCAAAAAGTACAAACAAAAGTGAATCAGGGGCAGCAAACTGGGGGTAAATTATTTAATTACCTGAAGCTGTAATTGGAGAATCAACCCCTGATATGTGAATGGACCAAACTTAAAATTGTCTGAAAAACTGGTGCCCATTGTCCAGCTTGGGTGTAGCCCCTGAGAGGCTTCTGACAGCCCAAGGTGAACCTGTCTGAAGACCTTTAATAAATCCCCACTTTATTCTCTTAATCTTGTCTGGCCTCTGCTCTAGGGACCCACCCCAAGGCATCCCCTTCAACCACTGAGGACTGCTGCGGAGCAGCCTGTGTGCAGGGAAGGGCAGGCACACTCTCAACTCAGACACGGTGCTCACCACCACAGGGACTCTAACTCAGCTCCAGGTGAGGGCTGCCCCCAACACAGCAGTGGGGTGGTGTGACAAACTGACACAGTGACAAAGCAGCCCTGGAAATTACAGTCACAGCAGCTGCTGGTAGTGTTACAAGTACCACTCATCCTGACAAGGGACTTGGCCTGACCTGAGTTCTTCAGGCCCTGCATTCCACACAGAGCCACTTTAAAGTTTCAAATCCATGTTCTGAACCTGGTTTTTATTTCTATCCTGGAATGTTACAACCAATAGCTATAGACACTATAAATGATTCTAGCTGACATACACCCAATCTCACCCTTACACCTAACCTCTAGGGGCAGCAACACAAAAAAAAAAAACCTCTTTAGGGTTTTTTTCCCTATTAGATTGTTGTAGGTACTGTAACAAGTAGGAAGCATTCTTTCACCTCTTACTTGGATCACCTAACATTGACAGAAATAGTTTTATATTCCTTTAAAGAAACACAGCCAGAAGCAGCAACATCTGAGATTCACAAATCACTGCTATAATTTTTTAAGAAGCTCCTGACAGGTCTATTGCAGTTTACTTCTACTGCATCCAAGTAAAAATAAGCTTTCAAAATATCAGCCTGAACACAACAGTGATTCAAAAAAGAATCCCAGAAAGGACAGAAGAGGTGATAAAAGGCAAGATCCCAGGTACAGCAGAGCCACAGGGAAAGAAAAGAAAACAAGACACATTTTTGAGAGATGCTACAGAGCCCTGAGCAGCAAGATACATCCTCCAGTAAGAGTTTTAAAGCACAGAAGTTCCATGGTTTGTGGCACAAGTCAGAAATAGCACTGCTGGGCTGCCTGTCCCAGCACAAAGAAAAAAGGAAGGATACCTTTGTAAAAGCTCCCAGTCCTCCAGTGACTGACTTGGGGCTTTGCACCTTGGAATGGCTCCCAATGGGACACAGGGGTGGCATGGTGGCAAAAAGAGAATCCTCCTGCTGGAAATGAAAAGACACGGTGCAAAAATCAGTGATACATCCAATAAAAGAAATAAAACAAGTGACTGCTAATAAAGGGCAGCATGGACCATCTGGGCAGGCCAAATTACCTGTGCAAATAGGACATTTCCAAAAATCAGTCAACATTTGCGTAAAAGGAGTCTAACTTTCTTAAGCAAATTTTAGTTGGCAGGTTACATCTCCAACAGCAGTAACTGTTTCTTACCATGTCATACACAGGCAGAACATCAACTCATGTTCTCTGATCAGTTTTTAATATTAAAGTATTTCACTTAAAATTCAAATAGGCTGAGGGGGCATCTTATCAGTGCATACAAATACCTGCTAGGAAGGTACAAAGAAGGTCAAGTCAGACAACACTCCATGCAAGGACAGAGTCAAGGGGCACAATGTGAAATACAGCAAATGATAAGGAAAACCTTGTTGTTGATGGTGACCAAACAGAGTAACAGGTTGGTTGGAGAAGCTGGGGACTCTTCAGCCTTGAAGATACTCAAAACCCAACTTGGACATTCCCAAGGAACCTGCTCTATTTGACCCTGCTTTGAGTAGGAGTGGTTGATCCCCAGAGGTCCCTGCCAACCTCAATCACTTTATGATTCTATATACAATCTCAGAGAGAGGAGACAGTGTAAGAAGAAATAAGTTATGGAGAGGAAAGTTCTTCTCTCAGAGGAGTTCATGCTCTCCTCTAACTGGAACAATGCAGTGGCACACAACCCTTACAGACAGAACGCACCACCTGGCAGAAAAAACAAACATTAAATAAAAAACATTTTGTCATCTGCATCTGTTACTTCTGGGTCTGAGATCAGGAGAGAGGTCAAGTGCATTTAAGGGAGTTTGTTATAGTGCAATTGCTCTCTTTTACAATCAGTGTGAACCCCAAAGCCATGGTTTTACAATCACCTGGCCCATCCTCGGATGGATCATGAGCAGAAATCAGGCCCTGCATCCTCCTGGCACTGACACATGTGGCTGCAAACATTTGTTTTCCACAGGGTGGCTGTCTGCTCTGGTCACCACACAGCTGCATGACTGCTGGCAAATGGGAGGTGTGAGGACAAGGCTAGAGGCACAACCTGTCCTCTCCACTGCAGCTGCATTTGAAACTGGCTGCACAAACACAGCCTGAAGTCATTAAAATAAATACAGAAAACCAGCACACAGTGAAGAGATGAGAAGTGGTGAGTTATGCACAACCTGTATATCCCACCGAACTATCAGGGCACACTCTTCTCTTTGAAGAAACCCTAAAATTACAGCTTTTCCACCAGCCAGAAAACATAAATCAAATCACACTTCTGTTTACAGAAGTATGATTTTTATGAGTTTTTAGAATTATCTTCAGTTTGCCCTGGAAATAGAGAATTCAGCTGTTACTAAAGATGTGTGCCTACTCTGACTCATTGAAAACTTTTGAGAGAAAACTGTCCCAAATCAGTGAAAAATAAAGAAAAATGAACTATTTTCAACATAGTTAGGTGAAATCCATCTGAGCACAGAGGTTTTTTTAATCTGACTGCTAGCTGCACACCTGACACTGAAAATCCCACCCCAAAGGAACTGCTTCAGACCAGTGTGCTACACCATTCCCCAGCAGACACAGGAAGCATCTCAGCTCCAAATGTGAAGTGATTTGCTCTATGCAGGCTGACTGGCAAGCCTTCTCCTCCTCATCTCCTGCTTTAATACTGAGGCTTGGAGACAGGGAGTGCTCCTGTTTCCAGAGCACACCCACCAGCTGCTTTCAGAGCCTGGCTGACGCCACTTCCCTGCCAGAAATATCATCCCTAGCACCAGCTGAGGGGAAGATTTTACGTGAGACAGTTCAGCTCTGTACCTTTTGGGCTTTGCAGATCAGAAGCATGAACAGCATTTATTGCTGTTTGTTTACACATCCAAATGTTACTCCACTGTTTACACAAACATTTTTCTAAATCCAGACAGTTGTAAAACCACTACATGAGTTATTTTCAAGCTGCTTGGAACAGCTGCTGTACAAAAATAACAAACAGAGTGAATGTTTTGAGGTAGGCATCTCTAGTTTAATCATACTCTGTGACTAACAAAGTGAAGAAGATCAAAGGCAGCTACAGAAGAGCCTTTTTTGAAAGATAAAACGTTTGGGGAACTACGCCCTCCATGGATCTCCTTGCAGAAAAGTGGAAATGCCTTTAACAGATATGGAGGCAAGCCTAGTTAGAGCTGCATGAAGTGACACTACCATCTTGTATAACCACCATATTCTCCTCTGGCTCCATCTGTTACACAGGAACCTTCACAGGAAATGACAATCCAAGAACTTGCCTGAAGTTCAGAATTTATAATGCTAAAAAGTGCCATTTAATAGAAAGCTGGACTTTAAAAGGGAAGTACACAGCTAATGAGAACATTACCTTGACAGCTGAGGTGCCAAAGCTGCTGCCATGGGTCTTTGCCACAGGAGATGCAGTTCCATGAGAGGCCTGACAGACACTGCTCAGTTTGCTGGTCGGGCTCCCTGAGAGCAGGAAACAAAGCAGATGCTGGGTGAGGGCTGGGAGCAGGGCCCCTGCACACAGGAAACCTCTTCTAACAAGGAACAGGCATTTAATTTCATGTGCATTCTGCATCAGGTACCTCAGCAGGAACCACCATGGGCACAAAACAGATCCAGCACTGATTTTCCATCTGCAGGAACCAGGCCCCAGAGAAGGTGCTCTCCACCCACTGCTTTGTGTGCTGCAAGCAGATGGTCAGGAACCTTCCTGCCAGGCTGAGGATAGCAGCTATGGGTGCAACCACGAAATTAGCACAGGTGCAAAGTCCTCTGCTGCCCAGAAACCCCTAAACCCACACTAGCCTTGGACACCGGCATGGAGGGAGGCTTGGAGAGAGAAGGAAAAGAAAGGCCACAAAAGGAGTGAGACAAAGTGAGGAGTAACAAGAGCAAAGGACAGAGTGAGAAAGGTAAAGGAAGAAAAAGAAACAAGGAGTGAAGGCATAGAGTCACCTGTGGCAGGTGCTCTTGCAAAATCATCAGACTGACAGATGTGCCACAGCACTCCCCTGGCCCCAGGATGGACGAGGATCCAGTGGTAAACTCACCCTGCATTATCAGAGTGTGCACAAGACCGCTCTCAGCGGCCCTGGGACTGCTGCTCTTGGCTGCTTTGGCAGTTTTGTTTGTTCAAGAGACAGCAAAGCCACGGATTACACACATAAAAACAAAAACCAGTGTCTCATACAGCTGTACTACAATCCACCCTTGAGTTTAGAAGTAAATGAGCAGCCATTTCTGAGAGTAAGGGCTTTGGGAAGGCTGGCTTTCACAGAAGATCTCACTCCTTTTCTTAAATACAATCTACAGCCTTATCAGAAGTGCCCCAGTGACTTTTTCTCTAATACACATCATGCTCAGTCCACAGACCCTCCTGCACCCTCATCCAGGGTCTGCTGATGAGGATCTCACAACAAAGTTTTTTGGGGAAGAGAGGGTATCAATTTCCTGCCCTGCCACTGATGTGCTCTGACTGGTGCAGGATACAGGGGAGGCACAGCAGTGCAGGGAGGGAGAGGCAGCAACAGCCTCTGCCAGGCCCCTCTGTACTCCTGCACTGTGGTGAGAAACTGCAGCCAGTAACTGCAACAGAACTGCAGCCTTAACTGCAACAAACTGAACTGCACCTCCTGCCAGGCATCTGCAGGAACCAGGCCCCAGAGAAGGTGCTCTCCACCCACTGCTCTGTGTGCTGCAAGCAGATGGTCAGGAACCTTCCTGCCAGGCTGAGGATAGCAGCTATGGGTGCAACCACGAAATTAGCACAGGTGCAAAGTCCTCTGCTGCCCAGAAACCCCTAAACCCACACTAGCCTTGGACACCGGCATGGAGGGAGGCTTGGAGAGAGAAGGAAAAGAAAGGCCACAAAAGGAGTGAGACAAAGTGAGGAGTAACAAGAGCAAAGGACAGAGTGAGAAAGGTAAAGGAAGAAACAGAAACAAGGAGTGAAGGCATAGAGTCACCTGTGGCAGGTGCTCTTGCAAAATCATCAGACTGACAGATGTGCCACAGCACTCCCCTGGCCCCAGGATGGACGGGGATCCAGTGGTAAACTCACCCTGCATTATCAGAGTGTGCACAAGACTGCTCTCAGCGGCCCTGGGACTGCTGCTCTTGGCTGCTTTGGCAGTTTTGTTTGTTCAAGAGACACCAAAACCACGGATTACACACATAAAAGCAAAAACCAGTGTCTCATACAGCTGTACTACAATCCACCCTTGAGTTTAGAAGTAAATGAGCAGCCATTTCTGAGAGTAAGGGCTTTGGGAAGGCTGGCTTTCACAGAAGATCTCACCCCTTTTCTTAAATACAATCTACAGCCTTATCAGAAGTGCCCCAGTGACTTTTTCTCTAATACACATCATGCTCAGTCCACAGACCCTCCTGCACCCTCATCCAGGGTCTGCTGATGAGGATCTCACAACAAAGTTTTTTGGGGAAGAGAGGGTATCAATTTCCTGCCTTGCCACTGATGTGCTCTGACTGGTGCAGGATACAGGGGAGGCACAGCAGTGCAGGGAGGGAGAGGCAGCAACAGCCTCTGCCAGGCCCCTCTGTACTCCTGCACTGTGGTGAGAAACTGCAGCCTTAACAGTAACTGCACTTTAACAAGAACTGCACTTCAACAGGAACTGCAGCCTTAACAGGAACTGCAGCCTTAACAGGAACTGCAGCCTTAACAGGAACTGCAGCCTTAACAGGAACTGCAGCCTTAACAGGAACTGCAGCCTTAACAGGAACTGCACTAACACCTGGACATCCCAACAATCTGATGCATCTGCATATCCCATCCTCCAGGTACAAACCTCTATTAGAACCCAAAGGTTACTCAAACCATGATAAAACACTTCGGCAGAGGAGACAGTCAGGCTGGAGGTGAAGAAAAGGGAAAAAAAAAGACAGAAATCCCCCAACCAATCAAAAAAACTCCAATTAATCAAACCCTATTGGTGAAACAGCATCAGTGTTACCAAAAAAGCCCAAAACATACTTAAAAAATTCAGATACAGCTACACAATTCCTACCAATTACCCCACCCTTCCCTCTGTGATGAAGTTAAAATGAACGTGACAACTGTGTTCCCTCAGATAAAGGGGGGAAGCATCAGTAAAAAGAATTTTTGTGTTTTCCAACCATGCCCAGCAAACAGTTTGTGTTCCACTGATGCTGCACTCCCTCACTTGGCCCTGGGCATCCTGCTGAGACGCTGGGAAGCACACACCTACACAAACAAGTGTGTTTTAAAATAGGCAGCAGTGCTTGGCCATTTATCACAACAAATCAATGACTTCTGAGGGACCTTTCCTGCACCCCAACACAAACATTACTGACTGACTCCTCTATCCATCACCTGTGTCCTGCAGTTCAGCCCTCCCTGTGACCCCAGGCTTTTTTCACCACTGAGGCAATCCAGTAAAGAGGAATCAAACCAGCTGGATTGGACCTGGCAGAAGCTGAGAGCAGTAACAAAATCCAGCATGGCTGCTCTCCTGGTAACCAGGATCTCTGCATTTCACCACATCTACTGTGCCCCACACTGTGACCTGAGACTGCTCTGCCAGTCCCGGTGACCTCTCCAAGCTCTTTGCCACATCCACACCAGCACTGTCACCCAAACACCTGTGCACTCTTTGTGTCTAAAGCTGTGCACCACGGTCTACATCACTCCTTCCCTTGTCACCTGAAAAGAACAGGCTCTCTTTGAAGAGGTGTCTGTGAGTTGAGCTTGCTTCACACTGTACTGTTTCCTACAGGAAGCAATGCTCAAGCCTGAGATCCCCTCAGCCACACACACAAACCAACACCTCCCCCTTTCTCTGCTGAGCACCTTCCACCTCCATGAGCTCAAACTCTGCAGTTGTACTGATCATCTTGAAGGGAGAACAAACCTGAACAGGTGAGACTAAGCCACTGCCTTCTGTGGTCACGCTACACACCTGTGCTTGTGGCTGCTGCTCCAACTTGTCCAGGCTTGTCCACAATAAGATAGGGGTTATTGAGGACTGAGCTGGCAGAGCCTTGCTTCATGTGCACCGGAGTGGACGTTGGGGTACGAGGTAGCGGAGATGGACTAGGGGTCGATATTGGAGAACCTTAGGAAAAAAAGTCCAATGCTTCTAGCTTGTAAATGTTGTCAGAACATACAAACATGGCAATTGTAGCACTTTGGAAAATGGATTGGAAAAGGAGAGTTTTTTTGAGGGTGTATTTCTCAGCCTGAGTGAGGTCACAGGACTTGGAGAAGGAAAGAGGAGACAGAAGAAAAGGAGAAGGCACCTAAAGCACTATGGCTCATGGCTACCCTGGACATGCCCTGCCTACCAGGACAAGCAGGGCTCAAAGGGAACCTGAGAAGCCATCTGGTCCACCCCTGAATCCTGAGGGGTATTACCTACATCACTCTCACTGCCAAGACAGCGCACCCAAGGAGATGGAGAAAGAGAGCTGAGCTGTGTTGCCCTTGTGCAGCCCCAGGTACAGGCACTGAAGAGTGGGAACCAAGGAGTTCCCCTAAAAAGGCTGTGTGGAACAGCCCCAGGCAGCAGGAACACCCAGGTCCCTCACTGCTCTGGTCCCTCCACAGCTCTCACTACAGCAGGAACCCTGGAAATCAATCTGTAAAATGGGCAGCTTCTGGGTAACATGGCCAGGAGAGAGAGAAACTAGAGAAGAAAAAAGCTGCATGAAGAGGTAAACAAGAAATTCAGAGAAAAGGACTGGCAAGGAAGCAATCAAAGAGACAGCAGCAAACACCAAGCTTCCCCTGTCTTTTAATCTACTTTCTTGGCAGTTATTGACAGTTAGAACATAAATGGTCATCAAATAAAATCCCCATGTCTTATAAACTGCTTTGAAATCTCAAAGGGGGAACCTACTCAGCAGACAGCAGAACTTTAGAAAAATGTTAAGCAGGGAAACATTCAAATAGCAAAGACCAACAAAGAATAGTTAAGGACTTTAGAAAAGATAGGATAGCCCCCTAATTCCTGCTTTCTAGGGAGCTTTAGGAAAAGATCAAGAGAAGAGCTTCTAAAGAAAGAATAAAGCACTTGGCATAGGTTCAAGTGTAAATCAACCTGAGTAAAGTTTTAAGATGTCAAGGAACAATATTGACATTTAATTAAAAAAAAAAACCAAAACCAAAACAAAACAACAAATTGGACACACTTTAAGAAAATTATCTAGGAGCAGATCACCAGAAATCACATGTACTGATAGCTGGTGCTTCATCCTCTCTACCCTGAACAGCAGAAAATGAAGAGCTGCAACAGGTCACCTTGCAGCATGTGCCATGGTGAGCTGTACATGAACACTTTCTGATGTAAAACATCATCCAGTGACTGGCATCTCACCCAGGCAGGGAAGGGACCACAGGTGAAATGAGCAAAGCAGCACTTTGGCCGTGTTTGGTTCAGAAGCTGTCACACCGCCCACTGCAGCCAGCTGGCAATTCAATCCAACACAAGGTGAGCTTTTGGAAGATAAAGACCAAAGCTGCTCCATCTGATGCAATATGGCAAGCACAAGAGGGTCTATTTGAGTCTACAAGGTTAAAACTAATTATTTGCCCAGTAATCAAGGAAACAATTCTTCTTCATCCATCACAGCTGTATGAAAGCAATGGGGAGAGGAATGGACTCTTCCCACATACAAAATATTCCACATGGAAGATGTGTTTTGGCCTGGGCCTTTCTGTGGGCAGCAGTCCATTTCAAGACTATATTTCATACTTAAAAGCATTCAAGAATAGGGAGAGAACAGCTCCCATCCCGCTTTTCATCTCCTGTGAACCATTTCACACCTGTATTTTTTTTCAATGAACATTAAGAGGTGTGCTTAGCTCCTGATTCTAGAGTTTCCTACTGTCTGATGCTCAAAGACTGGCAGAAAACCAAGGGAAGGACACAGAACAAGTCCAACTGGTTCACTCTCTCGTTTTCCAGGGGGAGGCACTGGGTAAGTAAACTAACATTCACCTGATACAATCTTGCAACTCATGGTGATAGGCTGGAAGGACTTTCCTGGTGACTCTGCAGGGCTTGGACTCTGACCTTGAGGCACTATTTTACAGCTAGCTGCAATGGGTTGAAAGGCTGAATTTCCATGAGAGCCAAAGGCAACTTTCTGTGTGGCTAACTTGGTGGGAGTCCGTTCTATGGCGGATGGCAGGGAGTAAAACGCGGCATGTCTTTCAGTTTCAGCACTCCCAGAGAATCCTGATCAAAACAGGGAAAAGAACAGAAATACTGCTTAGGCTGACACATCTGCTTCCTCTACACAAGCATAACTCAGCTATGACAAACATGTTCTCGAAGGAAGGAAGGAAAAAGCAACTGGTGGGAAGCGTTGAACAGGGAGAGAGTGAGGGAGGGGATGCTCCTGCACAGGATCTGCTGGACAAGAAGAATAAAATGCACAGCCTGTCCAGCTGTGGCAGCTGATCAGCCACTTCTTACTCATTTCCTTGGAATGCCCTTCCACTGCCCAAAAGCTGCTGCTAATCTCAAGTGTCCTTGGTCAGGGCTCCACAGGACCAAGGCTGGATCTGCTTTACAGAGAATCTTGCAGTGCATTTTTTGGAGTGAGAGCTCAAGGAGACCAGAGACTGCCTTTTGAGCTGGGCTATGGAATCCACTTTATTTGGACTTCAAGGAGATCAATTAACCTGGAGCTGCTGAGAGAAGCCACTGCCTGTCAGTGTAAAAAGGAGGTAGGCTTACTTCCTTCCTGTTGCCTGTAGCACTGCTCACCTAAAGATGCTACAAATCTTCCTGTTTGAATAAAAAACCTGTGTGCTCAAAATGTGGTTGTGTTTGTCCTTTTCTGGCCACAAGAAAAGACCACATTTAAAGAGCAGACATCCTTCTTGCTGAGCCTGAACACCACCAGTGGCACCACAGAGCCTATCAGGAAGTACAACCATTTTGAAATGTAGATATATAAATACATACTCTGGCTGCGTCCAGAAGGTTTTTCACACCAGAGTGTAACAGATACCCCTGTATCTCAGCCCAGTTAACCAAGTGTTCAGAAAACAAAGCCAAATGCCACCAGAGGCTCAGCTCTTCCTATCTGACACAAACTACAAATCCTACAGTGTGGCCACAGGGTCAGCACTGCCTGTTCCAGGCAATCCAAGTGATCCTAAGGCCCCAGCTGCTGCCCCACTGAAATGGATCCTGGCTTTCCTGATCTCTCATGGGAAGGGGAGAATAAGACCCTGATGTACAGAGAGGCCATTGTCCCTCAGAAAAACACACACAACTTTTTCAGTCTCTATTCTCCACAGCACAGGAATTACAGATACCTAGGGATTTTTGTTCCCTCATAGTCAGCTCATGTTAGGCACTAACATATATAACTGAACACACCACTAGACCAATTCCTTAAATGCATACACAGTCCCCTAAACATTCAGAAACCGAAAATCCCCTCTGAAAATAGTCTGCCAAAGCCAAAACTACAAGTGCTATTCAATCACCTCTTTTCCAGCTGCATCTGCTTTTCTTTATTCACTATGTTTTAGCAACAAACTTCAGATTAAAAAACCCAAACAAAACCAAACCAAAGTCCAAAACCAAATACTCTATAACAATTTCTGAACCACATTTCAGAGCACATTAAGGAAAATATGATCTGGGGTGACCAACAAGCAGGTAGCACAGGCAACTTTTAAGGCTTAAGAGCAATTAAGAGGAGGAATCCAGCAGAGGCAAAGTTCCAAGAACTTGCATTTCACTGAGACCCATTTGCTTTACCTTTGTCCACAGAAGCATCTGGGCTGGAGTCCCTCAGCTGTTTAATTGGTGAAGAAGCTTTGACTGGTGCTGGGATACTCAGTGGCAGGGATAAAGATGTAGGAGCATCAGAAAGGTCAGACTCTGAAGACTGGGAGAAGAGATACTCCTCACCAAGGGAATGCCTGTGCAGCTCCACATCCACTACCTTCCAAAAACAGGAGACACAACTAGTATTAGTATTAGACACAATCAGTACTTGGTAGCTTGGCAAAGATATAGAACCCAAAACCAACTATGCTTTTTTATTTTAATGCCTAAAAACCTCTCCTTTTGTTTCCCCCCACTCTACATAACATTTCCAATCATTTCAGGGACAGTTCCCAAAGGTCCAGCAGTACCTGAGCTATGACAAAAATCAAATCAGAATGCAACACTGAACTCCCACAGTAAAACAGCACATCTTGGTCCATGGGGAAATCTGAACTGTAAACACTGGAGGGATTCTGGAGCCCATCTCTAAGGAACCCACTAAAGGAAGGACTGCACACCCCTGTAGGGACAGGCACCAAACTGAAGTCTGCCTTTTCTGGTAAGGCCTTGAGAAACACACCACATGGTCTACTCTTCAAAAGTGTTCTTTAATAACAGTGGACATTTCACACTAATGTTTTCTCCACAAACTGAAAAGCTGAAGTAATGCAATTTAACCATAAAAATTTCCATTCACTGCAGTGTAACAAGGTGAAAACAATACCAAGAAAACTTTAGAAATTTAGCAAACTATGGGTTATTAATTTATTTATTTCAAGAGTTTATTTTCTATTAAAGTCCTAAATCTTGACAGATACAAAAACTTAGAAGTACTTAATATACTGCAAAATCTCAACAGAATAATTAGGTGATCCCTTGAACTTAAATTCTTTATGTATAAGCTCTGCAGCAGATCAGAATGCAAATCAGAACATTTTGTACCAAAAGCTTCACAAAGCAATAAAATTTAAAGCCCCAGTACAAGCCAAATTCCTTCTGAAGGAAGAGCTGGAAACAGTCTCCCCTGAACCAAGGGGAAGAAATGACTGTTGTCATGAATAGTGACAAGTTGTCATAATCCCTTCATTCAAGAGAGCAAAATCTACAGTCTAGAAATTGTGAAATCAAATGGGTCTGACTCTGTGCTTAGTCCCATGCCTCTTTTCTTCTTAAACATCTTTAAGGGACTCACCGTTTCTGCACCAAGTGTCTGCAGGCCTGTGTAGGTCCTGTCCAGCTGGAAAAGACAATACAATATATTAGCCAGGGCAAAGCATGATATTAGCTAGAATTTACAATAGAAATTATTTGAAAGAAGTCTCAAACTGTGTGAGTTGAGCAGCAGTGCATCCAATATTTTGAGGCCATAAGGTCAGCAATCTCTGTGCTCTGATAAGTGCCCTCCCCCTCTTCTGCAAAAAATTCAGCCATGATCCAAGGCCCACATGAAAGGGGAAAGGAGCAAAAGAGTTGAAGGACATGAGATTGTTGAGAGAATATTTCCATCTAAGAGGAGTCCTCAAACAGTGTCTTTTTTTATTCCTTATTCCATTGGGAATAGGGAAATATATACTATAAGGAAGTATTAGTAATGAGAAAACCTCTGAGTTTTCAACTGAGCAGCACAAAGACTGTGTTTACACTACAGTTTTTGATTAAGTACATGTTCACACCAAGCCATCAGCTGAAAAAGAGGCGTAACATCCCAGAGACACCTGTTAAGACACTGTAGAAGCAGCTGGGTTTGAGAGGTGTAGGATGTGCCAGAGCTCAGGGGCATACAGGGTACCAGGCACAGAGGAGGGCTCAGCTCACTCTGCATCCTCACAGCAGCCACAGGCTCAGCGTGAGAACAGCAAGATTTGCAGATCTGAGCTCCTGTGGGCCATGGACTGGCTCAGGTTTCTCCTGTAGGCTGAGTTTCCCTCACTGTCCATCACAGTGTTAATAATTTCTCCCCAAGTCACATCTCCCCTAATATATTTTACTCACCATCTGCATTAAATGTCCCTAAGCTGCAGGGGAATATTTTCAACCTCCTCTACTGCCTATATTTAGGGTTGTAATGAGGTACCTTATTTAGCAGGAAATTCATCAATGCAGGCAGAGTTCAAATAAAATTAATGCTGCTCAAAGCAAGAGGAGACTAACCCAGCTCAGGACTTAAGTCCACTAATGCCAGGGACCACTAATTAAAAGGAAAAGGAGCAATGGCCTAGTTTTCCAGGACTGCTGCATACTAGAAATCCCAAGTGCTGCAGGGGTGAATGAGTTGGAAAAGGGAGCTCTCTTCAAAGGGAATAGGGAATCTCAGCCCTCCCTGCCCTCTCTAACAGCAAAGACAATCACTAGCTGATGTGTGTCTGAAGGACGGAACAGACATGGCAGCCACTTTTCCAGTAGAAAGACAGATCTGAAGCACCCTGTTAGGCTAAAGCCAGTGAAAACATTATAAAAATCTCAAATTTTAGGAAAAACAGGTAAGCACTGCTTTTCTGAGCACATTCAGCTCCAGCTGCTGCAAGGCTGGGCTCCCTCCTACTGCATCAACTCCATACAGCCAAGGTAAGAGGCTTTCCTGGATCTGCTTCAATTCTCCAGCTTGACTATTCATGAGAAAATAACCACCAGGACACTCATAACACGGAGAGGCAAAAGCACATGCACAAGCACAGCCTCCTCTAGATTATGCACAAGAGCTCATTTAAACACCTTTCTCTACAGTATTTTGTTCAAATACCTTCAAATTGTGTATGATATCAATCCTTTTGTTCTGGCTATCCTTGAAGTGTATCTGCACTCTCACTGGGAATTCTCCCCAGCCTCTCCTGGTCAGGTGAAACGGAGGTTCTCTGCAAACAAATGGTGATTACATTTTGATGCAGAACTGGTACAGCTCTCACCTCCCTCCTTTTCAGAAAGCCAAAGACTATTTTTCTAGCTGACAGCTAAAGCTATCATCAGGTCTGCTATTTACCACAGAGACAGTGTAATCATAGCAATGAGAATTTTATGGCTTTGGACAGCTGAAAACACACTTTAACTTTACACAAGGGGACAGGGAAGAGAACGGTAAAGCACTGTTGGATGAGACATGTGGGAAACAAGTCTGGTATTTTTAAAAAGAAGACAAAAAAAGGGCTGTGCTATGTCAAATGAAAAGCACTTGGTGCAGAAAAACCCAAGTCAGCTCACTTCAAGGCGAGCTTCCAATGCAGCACTTTGCAATCACTGCCTGCTTGCTGCTCCCAATCTAGTAGCTTCATATAACACCAAGAGAACAACACAGGGACAACAAGGAAAAGTTAATCACTGTCATTCTCCAAGCTGGAAAAGAAGGATCTGTAACATTTACTTTTACTCTGTATTTCAGCTTGTTATTGTAAAGGCAAATATGTTTTCTTCACCAGAAAAAAAATGCTGGAGGTTTAAGGGTGATTTTAGTCCAGAACATTAATGCTCACTACAATGAATGGGACTACAACACCAGGAATCTATTAACCAGATGGGATTACAACAGAAGATAACCAGCACTGACAACTGAGAAAGGCACAAAAAGACAGTAATCAAATGTCATTTGATATGTTACAGAAGAAATACAAGAGAGTTTGCTTTTGTCCTGCTCAGGGTTGTCTTCCCAGAAACATTACTGAGCTGTACCAACACTTATTAACTCAGGAAAGTCTTCCTGGAGTTGCCTTTGAGTAGTTTAATTTTGCCAGAATTAAGTTGCCATTCTGTACCTAAGCAGCCTTTCCCACACTCCTCCCTCAGGAGGCGGAACATCCTGTGGAGAATAATTTCTTTGGTGTCATTTCTTTGACACCAACTATGTCAAAGGCATCCTCCCTCAGTCTTGTCCAGGGAAGAAGGATGAAAGACTGACAGGGCATTTCCCAAGAGAGAACTTCCCCCCAACCAGGGTCACCTGGACACAGGTGTGGGGTAAGGTTTGGGAGAGCACAGGGAAGCTGCCCTGCTCCTGTAGCACTGATGGGGAAGTCCTCAGAGCACAAAGCCAATGCCACTTATCTCACCCATGGAGAAATATTTTGGAGTGGGATATTTATGCCCAAATACACATGCAGCATTAAAAATATGGGCAAATCAGATTTTGGAGATTCCTCTTTCTTTTCCACATTGAAATAGAGGGGTGGTAGAAAACACTTTCTTTAGCACCAGAAGCCTGAGCAGCAGACAGTGTATGTAACACAAACAGGAGAGGCACAACCCACATCAACAGCAAGAAATCCAACAGCTAAATGCTTTTTCTCAGAAGGAAATTAAAAAAAACCCTAAGCCAACAAACCTGTTTGACACATTTACTACATAAAAACCTCATTTATTTTTACTACTATTTTGGAGTAAGCCAAGTTAAGCCAGAGGTTAAATACACACATGGAGTATTAAACCAGGAAAAGAAGTTGTTAATTGGCACTGTAAGCCTGGCAAGCATGAAGATTGGAATAATTCCTTATTACCTCACTTCCACCAGGTCATTAGGTTTGTAACTGGGGTGGAGGAAGAACCAAACTTTCTTGACAAAATGATTTATGCTGGGTTCTCTCCGAGAGCCTCGGACGTACACCATCCATTTGTGGGTTGACTGATCATTTTCTTCTCTCTTGTCAGGGGGAATGTACCTGGCAAAGAAATTAAATAACAAACACAAGATAAAAATCCCAAATAGACAAATACTGCAAAAAATATTTTGGGAAAGATTAGGCAAAAAAAATTGGGGATGTTAAAATGCCTGTGGGAACCTTGCCCCTGTACATTTCTGCTCATTTGTCCTTTCTCTGACAGTTCATCCAGGAACAGATACAGGTCCCATCATCTACTCTAAATTTCTAACACATTTCCTCTGTTTTAATGCACAACTGCCACATGACATTCACCCATTTAAACATTTGGCTCTCAATTAAGATTTAATTTGAACATTCTACTACCGTCAAATCCTTTATCCTGTCCTATTCTGAGCTATGAGGAAGCAAAACCACACCAGAACACAACATAAACAGCTCTGTTACCATAAATACAAAAAAAAAAAAATTCTTACAATTTTTTAAGCAACTCCTGTCAATACTTTGTTCTGGGTCCAGCCCTTCAATAAGCAATTCTGACTCTAAGTTTTGTCAGCAAATGTCTGATATATTCTGTGCAAAAGACTGACTTGAGTAGAGCAAAGATGGAGAGTTAAAACCTGGAATTGTCCAGTTTCCTAAAACTAATGCCTTTCTTCACCAATTTCCTTGAAGATGAAAAGTTATATATATTTACCTCTTCTTCTTTTAAATATAAATAAAAACAGTATGAAATAATTTATTTAGACTGTTCTGGACTTGTACGATTTTCCTCATTGTGGTTGGTGGTGCATTGTTCTCTTGGGGTTTTTCTTCTGTTTAAGAGACCCCCACATTGTACCCATGGACACACTGAACCAGCCAACTAATTCAATTAGCCAAAACACTGAATTAGGACAGTGTGATTTTCCAAATTTTTAGGGGAAAACTTCTGACATCTACCTTATCAAAAAAGGCTGATAGACTTCCCTTGAAAGAAAGAGATCTTAAAACCTCTGCACAAATATAAACTTATAAATAAAATAACTACTAAAACACCAGTTCCTTCCACAAAAAAAACTTATGCTGAGACCAGAGGAGGGCTGCCTTGGGTACTGTGATTATTCAAGGGTAACAGCTCATATTGTGACAGCCTAGCAATTTCATTTGTCTCCTAATTGTAACTTTCTATTCAATTTAATCCTGAAATAAAGGAGCAACCCTCAGGCTCTGGATACTAACTTGGAGACGTTGCCAACCACAATCGTTTTCTTCACATAAAGTCGTGAAGTTTCATCATTTGACAGTCCGGCATTTCGGTGTCCTGGTTTTTGAGAGCTTGAAACACCCGAACTGTCCTGAGGGTAGGGGAAGAAAAAAAAGGCAAACAAAAACCCAAACATTCCTCTTAAACATCATTTTGTTTGGTGCTAGGAAAGCAAGGTGTTGTTAAAAAAAACCCCAAAAAACCAAAAAAAACCTGCATAAATGAAAGATCAACAAGGAATCATCCCTAAAAGTACTTAAATTGCTCTCTAGGCACATTGAAGCAACTCGGGCATGTAACAATGCCTGGCCAAGAACACACTGCATGGCTGTGCTGAGCAGACATGCTGTGACATCCCAGGGAGCTGAGCCACAACTTCAGCCTGTGTTTCAAAAGCAGTATCTGAAATAAAACCAGGCATGGCTAGAATGGCATCATGATGGTCACTAGTCAGAAACAAATCTCAATCACCCATGAGTGGGGGCTGAAAATCTAAATCTTTCCCATTCCCAGCCTCTGCTGCTCTGAGGGACTCTGGGGTCACTTCACAATGAAGAACTGAGGCTGGGTTTGAGACAGGAAAGCAGCCATAACCTGTCACTGCCATCCAGGTAATCCCACAGATCCACAGCCATACCCTGGCAGAAGAAATCCAGCCTCCCTGTAACACAACCCCAGCTACCAAGCAGTGGCCAAGACTCCCAGCACAATGATCTGACCACCCACTATGCCAACACAGGTACAAGTGTTGTTTGCATGGGACTGAGAGGCTTTTCTGCAGCCCTGCTGGATGAAGTGCCTGGCTGGACAGTAGGGACTGCCATCCTCCAGTGACCACAAGCAGCCCAGAGGATGCACTCTGAGCACTCACCAGGAGAAGCTCAGTGTGGGAAGCACTGGATTCACTGAGGAACCCTTCCCCCTCCTCTGCTAAGTCAGGGATGCCTCCAAGTGGAGCAAGGAGCCACAGAAGGCTGGGATGGCTCCTGTTCCTCATCACTCCCTCATCCTCCTCTGCACTGGTCAAAGATGCACCAGTGTGCTACCCCCAAGCAACACAACTGCTCCATCCATCTATGCCCCCAGCACAGAAACAAAGTTCTACTTTGTTTACAGCATAGGTGGGCCCACATTCTTATGGCCCATCTGCCTTCTGCCACAGAGCCAAGGCAGAGTTCCAGCAAACTGCAGCCCTGCTGTCAAGGGTGTCATGCTGCTTAATAGAGGCAGAATCACTGCTCTTTCTGCCATGTATTAGTGCAAATTATTCAGCTGCAGATGGCAGCCAATTCACTGAAATATACCTACCCTTGGCTGTACTCCTCTGGCAGGCCTGACCACTTAAAGGAACTGAAAGGAAACTGAAGAGTTTCACCTCATTTCACATTTCACCTGCAGACAGAGTGAGCCTCTCCAGTGGAGCTACCTGCAGCCAACAGGGGAAGCATTTGTGTGGCTGCACAGAAAGCACAAAGGGAGGGACTGGATCCAGGTCACCCCCCAAAAAGCATGAAGGGACACTGACAGAACACACTTTTACTTGGGTCAGACTAGTTAAGAAAATGGTGGTAGTGCACAACAGCAAGCAGCACCATCAAGAGGAAAAACAGCTCTCTCCTGTATGGTCCCGAGTTGTGCACCCAGGCTCTACCAACTCACACTGCCAGGGTGAGTTAATCCTCCAGCATTACTGCTTGCACTACAGGCTGCTGAGGAGGCCAAAGCCCTCCAGTGGATCCCTTGTTCTGAGCAATGCAGTGCCCATGGGCACCCAGGGGCAGGCAGCAGCATTACTCCTGAAAACACTGCTGGGAATGACAAACATTGCTCTCCTCTGCAGGCTCTACCCTCCCAACCTGCCTTCCAGCTGTACAGCACAGCCCAAGCCCAGGCTGTGAAGCACCTCCTTCCCCACAGGCTATGGCCAAGGCTGGCAGAGCTGTGCTGACCCCACTTTGGGCAGGGCTGAAGTAAGAGGAGGTACCCATGTTACAGACACTTCAGGTGGCCTCACAGCAAAGCCAGGCTGAGGGAGTGGGAGCAAGCGGTTGGAGAGGGTAAGAAACACATCTTCAGCAAGGTGGGTGAAAACATGAAGAGCTCCTGGTGCCAGCACCGAGTCCTCAGAGCACACACCTCCAACAACTTGATCACCACTCGAGTTTTACTTTACCCGGCCAGCATTTCTGCTCTGTCTCTGGTCCAGGCTGTTTGTCAGCCGCTCGTCAGCGTCCAAGCTGCCATTGTCCTTGTCCAGGAGAAAGTCATTGTGCTGGGAGAGCGAGTCACTCTCAGAGTGGTTGGCAGAGGGGGTGTCTGAGCCCTGGTTAGCTGGAGACGAAGATCTTGAGGGAGATTCCAAGAACTTCTTGATTGAAGGGTGATTAAGAATTGTTGCGTCGACATGACCTGGTCCCCTGCAACGAAGAGGTCAGGAAGATCTGGTCACCATTTCCCCAGGAAGATCTGGTCACTATGGTCACTATTCCCCCAGGAAGGAATGGTCACTAGTTCCTTCAGGAAGATCTGGTCACCAGTCCCCCAGGAAGATCTGGTCACTAAGAAGATCTGGTCACCATTCCCCCAGGAAGATCTGGTCACCAGTCCCCCAGGAAGATCTGGTCATCATTCCCCTACAGCCCAGATAAAAACAAAGCTGTGCCAGAAGAGGGAAAAGCCAATGAATGAAGAAAGAGCAAAATATTTAATCAGGTGCCCTGCAGGAAAAACAGATGCTGCAGAAGATAAAAGCTTAAAAGGATTCTACAGAACCAGTACCCCAAATTGGATCTGTTCCTTCACACCTTCAGATCTCAGAAACACACTGGGTTTTGGAAGGAAGGACTGCAGCCTACTCAACCACCTAAAACATCCCTTTGAAAACAACCTCTTCCTGTGCAGCCACCTTCAGTCTCACCCCACACAGGAAGGCCACACTGCCCAGCTCCTGCAGGCAAGCAGGACAGGGAAGTGCATCAGGCTCTTCAGCTTGGATACTCACTGGCAGCTTTGTCAATACCTATGAGGCAAGCTACACCCTGTCTGCTCCCAAAGCTCAGCAGGGGAAGAGCAATAATGTGCTTAGGCATGCTTGCAAACTTTCCTGAAAGAAAGTCAGAGCTAATCTTACATCCTCCTAAACCTACAAGGGGGAGGACAGGGCAGGCAAGTGTTCAAATCTCACTTGTTTTTTTCACTACCATGACAAAGGCCCTTCTTTTTCTCTTGCATGTGCTTTTGACCTGTGAAGTAGAAGGAAAACCTCCATCAACTCAAAACAAGTGTCCCCTGGCCACTTCTTGACCCAGGCACCAGAGCTCCCTGTCCCTGGGTGTGAGGATGAAGCAAGTGAGCAGGAACCCCTGTGCAGCAGCAGAGCACTGACAGCCTCCCTTCAGCTCCTACAGACACAGCTCAAGGAGGCTCCTTCCCTGCCCAAACCACCTGCATCAGGCAGGCTGGAACAATTATTCATGGGGTATGTCACAAAGGAAAACAAATCAAGAAACTGACCTGGGATTCATTTGTTGCTTTGTTTTGTTACTGGTTTTGTTAGTTTTTTTTCTCTTTGCAGTTTTATTTTTAATCCACATTAAGTTCCCTGATTCAGAAGAGTGGAGTTACAAACATTGTCCCACCTTGGCCTCTGAAGGAGCATTCCAGAACTGCCTTTCCAACTGTCCATCACATGCACAAGCAGAGCAATTACCAACTCTCAATTACCAGCTTGGGAGAGTTAAAGCCATTTATCCAAAGGCAGGGAAACACACACAGCCTGTCCATAAAACCCCAAAGCAAACACCTCTCCTTTTGCTTTACCTCTAGTCAAGTAAAACGACCAACATCTTGTCCAATAATTTGTGGGAAAACATAATAAAGCACAATCATGAGGAATCCCAAGCCTCAAAACTCAGTAGCATTGAGTTTGAGAACTGTTCATATTTGTGAGAAGAGGTCAGGAACTTGCAAATCATCTTCCCAGAAGTTCTGAATTAAACTACAAAGACTCCTGTTCTACCAGAAGCAGAAAGAAGATAATATTTCACTGCCTGTTCATACACGAGCCACAATTAAAAACAGACAACAAAGAAAACTGAAATCAGCAACAATTTCAAAATAAAGGGAAAACTGATTTAACCTGTGTGCAAACTAGGACTTTTAAAAAAATTTAAAATGTAATCAAACATCCACCCATGAACTCATAAAAACTATTGGAAAACTTAATAAAGCAAGGAGGCACCAGTAAGTTTTGTGAATACCTGAAAACAATTACAGAATATATTATTTCTGGAAAATGTGAAAATCACCAGGGCAAAAAGCAAACACCCTGCATGGCAGAACAAGAAGAACAAGGAACAGCACAGCTCCTGCACACACATGATGACAATGGACAAAGGCACTTACAAAGATTAGAACTTAGGTCACATTCTTCAGCTGCCTACACAAAAATCAAAGGAGGCAGAGAAATCTCCAACCCTCCCAAGGCTACCACAACCTTTTCAACTCCAATTGCTCAACTCAAGTTCAGAGAGGGAAAAACAAGCTGAACCTTTTTGGTTTTACCTCACTCCAAGTCCTCTGAAAAGCACAACAGGAAAACCAGGAACAGCATTGAGAGCAAGTGCTGGGAAGAGAAATTCTTATGGGATTGGAGTGAAATCTATGTTTGCAGCACCCATCTAGAGCTTCCAAAAATCACTGGAAATCAGATCAACTTGAATGGAAAAGATAGTTACAAAATGCCTCCATTGCTAATGAACTACATGTCATTTGGGAGTCTGCACAATCAAGAACAGCCTGCAATTAGCAGTCATTAAGAGCAGAGTGCTCAGAACTGCGGTTTAACTAACAGGGTTTGAGGTTTTTCAATCTTGTGAATTTTTAATCACTCTGTGATATCTCCTTGATTTATCTCCTGCTTTACTGCTGCCATCAGTCTGTTCACCAGCCATTAACAGACTGCCTGCCAGGGCAAAGGGAAGATGGTTTCAGTGCACTGCCTGAGACTCAAGCATCTTGAAATCTTTATTATTTTCTTTTTTCCTGAAAAGTGCCCAAACGCATCTGTTGCTACTCTCCTCCTGAGAAATGAGAAAACATATTCCACACTTTTCACAGCTTTGCAAGGACAAACTGTGCAGTGTCTGAGAAACAAGATGCTCTCAGGGAAAAACAGAGGATGAAAAAGAAAAAGCAGAGCATTTCAGAAACCAGAACCAGGGGCTGCTGAACAACTACACAACTGCTTCTTGAAGACTCCTCTTTGCCAGGTGCCTGGGGCCCAGCAGATGCTGCAAAGGTGTCCTCTCCCACTGCCACCCCACTTGCAGTTTGTATTCCACTGTGTCATTAAATCACACCTTAACACCAAACATCAGCTGAACAGCCACTGAACTCCACACCTTCCTTTGCAAAGACTCCCTGAAGTCTTGTTATTCCCAAAGTAGTTTTTACCTCTCCAGCTTTGAGGAGCCCAGCAGAGGCATAATAGTTAGCCACAATGCAGGCACGCAGCTTGTCCATCATCCTCCTGGCTTCAATCAGGCGCTGCAGAAAGGAAACACAGAGCAATGGTCAGCACTGCAGCAATCCCCCACACAGCAAGATCTTAGGGATTTATAAGAACAAAACCTCTATACCTGATCTATCACTTCAATTTCATGTTCTTTACTCTTCATTTCGACGGCAAACTGTTCCTTTATAATGGTCTCAATCTTCTGCACAGTAACATCTCGAGCTGTACAAGGCCACGCAAGGAAAATAAAGGAAGAAGTATTTACATTTCTATTTTTGGGGCTCCATTTGAAAACAGAAAATCAGAAATCACTACAGAAGTGACAGGGTAGTAAGTTCAGCACACATACACACATATAAAGGGAAGGATCACTTTCTTCCAAAAAAAAAGTTATGTCTTAACAAAAACCACATGTATCTTTAAAAGCCGGCTTATGTGGAGAGCTGTTTTTCCCTTTTTAGGTCTGAGATGGCAAATAAGAGAAATTGGGAAGAACAGGGCCAGTTTGTTTACTTGTGCCCCAGTAAAGCTGTACACAGTAGAAGGAAAAGTGCACGGTGCTGGCCCAGCCCAGCTGCTGGAGCGAGCTGAACACCACGGACACTCTTCTGCTCTCCTTGGCCACATCCACATCCAGGGAAATTTACACCACCTCACACAGCAGGAATAAAGCAAACTCAGATTTATACAGCCCTGGCACCAAGTGCAGCCTGCTCTGGAGTGCCTACAAGCTGTTTATTACTCACAAAGGAAACACATTATCAAAAGCTGGTTTCCACCTCTTGCAAAATCCTCTTCCAGCACAGCAGACAAAAAAATGCAGCCTTTCAGCAGGAGTTTACTGACCTTGGTGGAAAGTATGTAGTTTAGGATTTCAAACTGTGCAAATACCTTACAGCAAATTAGTGGCTAAGAATGGAATTGGCATATTATCATATTTTTCTAGGACATGTATAAACATAAGAACTATTCTTTTTGCTCTACATCTACTGTAGACTTCAATATCACCCTTCATTTAGGGCACCTCCATTACATCAAGGGGTTTCAAACAAGTTCTGTTTTTAGCAAATCCTAAGTCAGAACATGGCAAAGCAGGAATTACACTTCTAGAAAAAAGCCTGGAAAAGGTGCTCCAGCCTGTGTCAGTCATGGAGTGACCCCACTATAAAGCAGATCAGCAAAAGAATCTCCCTGGGTTTTCCCTGGAAAAATCTCACATTGTTTCTACATGAAATAGGAGGCAACAACACAAAGACTTTGGCTTGAGCTTCAGAGGAAGTGTTTATCCTCCTAAAAAGTACATATCTGTTTGAAGAGGTCTCTAATATCACTGGAGAAAAGGGAAAGAAAAGCAAGTCAAAGCTTTGCTGGCATCTTCCAGATGGCACAGATATTTTTACTGTTTGATCAGGTACCTACAACAGGAGTGAGGCAACTGATGCCTCTATATGCAACAGAGGTATCCTAAATAATTTTCCTTCTTTCCACATACATATATACACACAGGCATATATATATATATATATATATATATGTTTGTATGTGTGTATATATATATATCTATATTTTAGGACCAGAAATAGTTCAAGCCTACATTAAAACACAATTATGGTTGAATCTGTACGAGCAAGGCAAAATTAAAAACCAGAGGGATATAATTTACCTCCATGAACACCATGATGATGAGGAAATTCTCATGTAAGGCTACACCCTTAAAATAAACCTAAACAGATTAAGGCATCAGAGGTATGGCTCAGAAAGGGACAACTGCATCTCCTTCCAAGGCTGATGCCATGCCACAGCAGCATCATGATGATTCAAACACTTAAGGATTTGTGGTTGTATTACAGAGGCTTTTAAGAACACTTTATATTCATTTTTTCCCAGCTTAGTGTCAACCACAGTACCTCGTTAAGATCATGTTAGTGAAATTTGTGTAGGTAAGGAATTCCAGTATGGAAAGCTGGAGATCTTGCATGAAAAGAAGAAAGAGGCCAATTGGGAGGAACCTCCTGAAAGCAAAGTTCACTTTGGCCAGGACAGTTTTCCAAGGCCCTGAGACTGCCTGCTCATCATAAAGACCTTCTGAAAAGTTGCTTCAGAAGCAGATTAAAAACCTGCCTGCAGTCCCAGGGACACACCAGAACGGAGGGTGGTGGCTTCTGGCAGCCAGGCAGGGCAGGCAGCTGGGAATGGTGACATGGCCAGCCCCAGCACAGCTGCACTGCACTGCACAGGGCCCCTGCCCCACGTGGCACACAGCAACTGCCCAGCAACACATCCAGCCCAGAGCTCAGCCCCCTCAGACCTGTCCAGGGCACAGCATCCTCCAGAACATCACCCACTAAGCCATCCTCTGTCCTTCTCCAACTGGCAGCTCCAGCTCTATTCCTGGATCTTTTTCAGAGCCCACAGCCAGCCTCAGTTTTCTCACCTCCCTGTTTGTCAGCTCTTCCCATCACGATGCTCTCTCACTAGCTGTGCTATGCCAGAAATCAGTAGCCTACTCCCTGCCCCCGGGGCAAGCAGCTCTACTCTCATTTGCCCACAGAGACTGCAACCTGTCCCAGGCACTCTGCCAACAGGCTGCTTCCCAAAGCAAGCACATCCTAGCATGCCAAATGCAAACCTACTCATCCAGCTACCTGCTCCACAACACTTCTTTATCCACCTTTCCTTCAGTCATGCTCCTCTTCCTCCTCTTTGCACGTTTCAAAGCCCCTTCCTTCTCCCTAAATTATCTTTTTTACACTTCATCAAAGAAGGTTCTTTCTGCTTCATCTGCCAGCTCCCGCAAACATTTGTCATCTCCCAACAGCCAGTGCATGTGCTGCAGGGCTGTGCATCTTTTTCACCCTGCAGGGTCATGAGGTTTTTTTCTCCTCCCCAAGCTGTACTGTGACCTCTATCCCCCAAAATGTAAACAACCTGCCAATCTTTTCCAGAGCAGACTTCAGCCACAGAACAAATACACAGGCTGCAGAACAACTTAGCACAGGAAGATGGACTGTAAATACTTTAGGAAACAACAGGAACCAAAGTGCTGGGGCCATGGACAGCTTGTGCTCCATCTCCTATCATGCACCAAAGGCTGCATCCTCACACCTTACTTCTGGTCCAGATAGCAGGAAGAGATGACTCCACGTAAGATACATCTTCATTTGGCTACATAGAGGTATCAGTACCTGCCTTGCTCAACAACCGTCCATTGCCCCTAACTCCTACCCCAGCCTTTTCCTGACCGGTTTACAGACAGCATGCACATCTACAGAATTTCCAATTCCACAGCTCCTACCTGACTGTTCGGCTGCTTTGTGCCGCTTGTTGGGATGTGTGATGGTGATGTCCTCATAATCAGGGTCCTTCTCTGCGATCACTCTCTTGATCCCAGACATCTCTGTTCTCTACTCCACTAGCAGGAAAAATAAAAACCAGAGTGACCATCAGGGCAGGCTTCAACCTCTCACCATGTGGAGGCCTGTGGTGCACCTCCCAAGAGAGAAAGGAAACCTCTCTAGTGGGGTATTGATCATCGCACAGGTTCACAGCTGGGAGCTGCTTCTGCTCTGCACAGCCCAGGAGCCTCAAATGCCTCCTGACGCCTGTGGTTCACCAGAGCCCGGGTGCCCGCAGCCCCAGGGGAGCTGCAGTGGCCGAGCCCCGTGCCCCCCTGGCAAAGGGCTGCCAAGAGCCCCGTGAGCCGTGCTCGGGACACCACCCGTGACCCCAGGAGAGCGGGGCTCCCTCCCCGCAGGCACCACCGCCCGTGGAAGCGGAATGCTCGTCACCCCCGGCGCGTGGGGCCAGCGGACGGGCCCAGGTGCCTGGGGACAGCCCGGGGCTCCCCGCTGAGGGGTCACACACCGGCTGTCCTCGCCCAGAACCGCTCAGCCCGAGCCACGACCCTGCCCGTGAGGGGGCAGCGAGTCCCCCCGAGGCGGGAGCACCGCGGGGCTAGACCCGCAGGCGTGAGGCGGCGCGGAGGCGGCCGCGGGGGGCGGTGTCGGCGTCGGTGCCGCCCCGGGCGCGGAGGGCGGAGCGTTGCCCGCGGCCGGTCCCACGTGCGGCGGCGCCGCTCCCCTCCCCCGCCGCGCACACAAAGCCGCCGCCGCGGCCGCGCTCCTTCCCCGCGCTCCGCCCGCCCCGCCGCTCACCGCGCTCCGCCGCCCGGCCCGGCCCGGCCCCGCCGCCTGCACCGGCCGCCCCCGACCGCCGCGCCGCCCGGGACGCTCAGCGCCGACCCCCGCCGGGCCGTCCCGCCGCCGCCGCCACCGCCATGAGCGCAGGGCCGAGCGCCGCCCGTCACGGCCGGGGCGGGCCCGCGCAGGCGGGCAGCGCGCGGGGGCGGGGCGGCCGCGGGCAGGTGCCGCCTCACGGCCCGCAGCGCCGGGGGGCGGGCACCGGGGCCGCGAGCCCTGGGGGCGGGCACCGGGGCCGCGAGCCCTCAGGGCGGAGCGGCCGGGCCGGGGCAGAGGTGCCCTGCGGCTCCCTCAGGGCAGAGCGGCCGGGCCGGGGCAGGGGTGCCCTGCAGCTCCCTCAGGGCAGAGCGGCCGGGCCAGGACCGGGGGACCGTGCGGCTCCCTCTGGACCCTGCCTCTCCCCACCAGCTGTCTGCAGAGCGAGCGCTCGCCCGCGGCAGCAGAGAAACCGAGATGGGCGACGCGGTCGGGTTCCTGTACGGAGAGACGAATGCAGTGATTTGATCCTGACTTGCTGCTTGGAACAACCGTGTTTTAACGTATTAAAAGATCTGAGGGAGATTTTTTAACGGGAAGATATTTCACGTAAGGATGATAGAGGTGCTGCAGAGAATGGCAGCGGAGTTTGGGAAGGGGCTGGAGCACAAGTGCCATGAGGGGTGGATGAGGGAGCTGGGGGTGTTTAGCCTGGAGAAAAGGAGGCTCAGGGGGGACCCTGTGGCTCTGCACAGCTCCCTGCCCAGGAAGTTGTAGCCAGGTGGGGCCGGCCCTGCTCTCAGGGAACAAGGGACACGGTAAGAGGACATCGCCTTAAGCTGTGCCGGGTGAGGCTCAGGTTGGACATTAAGAGGAAATTCTTCACAGAAAGGGTTAAGCATTGCAATGGGCTGCCCGGGGCGCTGGTGGAGTCCCCTTCCCTGCAGGTATTTAAGGAAAGACTGAATGTGGCACTTAGTGCTGCGGTCTGGTTGTCAAGGTGATGTTCAGTCATAGGTTGGACTCATCTCTGAGGTCTTTTCAGCCTAATGGATCCTGTGATTCTATGATTAGCAAAAGGAAAGACCCAAGGAAAGAGTCCTGGGGTGATTGATGTGCAGGATAGCAGGAACTCACAGCACGGGCCAGGATGGGAGCCCTGGTCTATCCTTAGATAGGCTTCAAAAAACCCTTATATCATATTGCATATTCTCAAATCAGAGCTAAACCAGTGCAATGAGTGCAGTTAATGCCATAGTTTGTGTTTGCCTCTGGCCAGGCTGCAATAGCTCTGTGAGGTGCAGCTAATGTCATCAATGCTGTGGTCTGTGCCAGTCTCAAGCTTCATGCAGTGAGCCCTGAACCGGCACAAATTAGCATCCTGTTCACTCATGGATTGAGTGAACAGGATGTTAATAAATTATAAATAAACTTATTTATGAGACCACTGATTAGCAAGTCTATGCTGAATGTTCAAAGCTTGGCCACTAAGGTCCTCTTTTCATCTCATTATAGGATCACTACTATCCTTTCTGACACTACTAGCCTTCCTTTCTGCCAAGCAACAGATGTGTGAAGTATGGCACATCAATGGAGACTGTTCTTAAACACAAATTAATATCCTGCTCACCAGGAATGACTGTGATGTAGTTCAATTTTATCTTCTTCCTTATTTCTGCTTAATGGAAAGAGGAAGAAGCTGTTCCTTAGAATACTGCCACCAGTTGACTGTGTTTAAGATATTTTAAGGCGGGCTTTCCAGCTCTCAGATATGTTTCTGTTGCTTTGCAGTCTGCAGGGATTCCCTTTCATTTTCTTTCCAGTTCCTTCTTTCTGCAGTAAGCTGAGCTTCTGCAAGCCCTGAACTTGACTGAAGTTGCTTTTGGCACTGCAGCAAGAGCCAGTGTGTGGCTGTACCTGAGCCTGGCCTCACCAGAGCTGCAGCAGTCACTGCTGGCCTGCCACGCTTTCAGCTGGGCTCTACCAGGCCTTGCCCCTGCTCTGCCATGTGTGTGTGGCATCTTGAGATGGCCATGCCTCTGATTTTAGGAGAATAAACCCACAGGATTATTTCCAAGCCATGTTTTGTTAGTGAGCTTCCCAGTATTTGGTTACCTTTTCCCAATTTCCTATGCTCATTTTGCCTTCTGTGTCCATTCACATTTTCTTCTCATCACAATACCCAGGACTAACCAATATTTCACATCCCACCCCCTGCTTTTTACTTTTTCCAGTTTTCTTTCAAGTTTACTGTTCTGTGCAGCCTCCAGCTTGTCTTTATTCCCCTTGGTAGAACAAGAAGATGAGCAGGGAAAACACCTAGACTGGGAGGCAGGAGAGATCAAAGGAGAGAGGCTGCACAAGGGGCAGAATCCAACCAGATACATGGCCCAAAAAAAGCAGCAGGGAGTTTCCTCCTTGTACCACCGAGCCCCACCCTGGAACTTGTCATAAACTAAATAAACCACAGTGAACTATTCAAAAGGCAAATGTTTATTAGATACACTGAACTTTAAAAAACTTTCAAAGAATTATGCAAGAAGTATATTTAAATACAACAGGTGTTACTGCAATTGTGCTACATTACAAAATCACTTTTCTACTGTCAGCACAATCTGAAGACCTTAATGTTATATGTGAGATCTGTTACGTCGACTCTGGCACACAGTAAGTGGTCTGAGCTTTCCTGTTCAAATGTCATTTGTGCTGCACCAGGCTGTTCTTGAGGGCAAGATCAGCTCTCTGTGGAATTACACCTTTTATGTTTCAGTAAATGAAGGAACTGGCAAGGAATAACAAGAACTGCTGTTTTCCTCAGCAAAAAAAGGAAAATGAAAATATGATTTCAGGCGAAAATATCATATGAGTAACAGTTCAGGAGGTAAACTCTCTTTCCATGGCCAAGTAGTTCCTATTAATCCAACTCCAAAGTGCTACAGGTGCACCAAAAGGAGAATGACTCATAGGTCCAGCATTTACACAGATGAAATTAGTAACAGTACATTACATTCAAGTCTCTTGATTTGCTTATTGCCATGCTGCACCATATGTATTGCTTCATATTTTGTATCTTGAACAAGAGGTTGATGACTTTGGAGAGTTCAGAAATATCACAGAGGCTACTGACTAATACAAGAAACTGTACATGTTAAGGACAGGAAGTCAAAGACTAAACTCAGTCCTTTGTCACTGAGGCATTGCTGGAAACGAAAAATGAAAAAAACAAATACTGATTTCCCTAGATTAAATCTGCCACAGCACTGTAATAATGGAAGCATTCTAGGCATGTTCTAAACAAGAAGTTTAACTGTGCTAATTAATGAATGGCAAGATTTATTTCTCCTAAGGAGGACATTAACAGTCTGGACAGTAAGACCCATCATAATAAAGATAACAAACTGGGAGGAGTAATCCAAGCTCTTCTTCACAACAGATAAAAATACAGGTGAATTCAAGGCACAGGTATTTTAAAAATTAACACACATTATTTTCTTTGGAGCTAATCAGACAAACTAAGCCCTAATTACACCATTAACAAGTTGTACACAGGGCCTTTATGTGCATCACTTGTAACAGCACTATCAGAGAATGATCACAAAATAATTCACATCCAGATGTGCACACATAAACATACTAGCATTGACTGGATCTCTACAGTAGGAAAAAAGGAATATTCCTGCAAATAGCTTACAGTTCTTAGAGAGTAACATTATCATGAAATTGTGTGTGACACAAAGGCAGAGAGCAGGGAACAGTCACAGCTGGCTTGGGACTGGTGGGAGGCTGCTGGTTACACAATCGTGTTCCACTTTAATTAATGCCATCTGATATAATTCCATACTGAGGAAACTTGTGTGCTAAACATATTTTACAAAACCCAAAGCACTGCATGGCCCCCAACCAGATAACATGTTTCTGCTTAGAAATTTCATCTTACCCTCTAGGCTCCTTTTCTGAGTATATGGTGCTCAGATTTTCTCAACCAGGCACAACAAATCATTTCATTTGTAATTTCTTGTGTATGTAAGACAACATTCAGATGAAAATATTCGTTGTGCCTCACAATGATCAAGTCTTGTGAGATTCTTAATGCTCTTGAATTGGGGTTTGCCCTCTTCAGTGGTAAAAAAGAACCCCACAGCTACTTGCCTATTTGGGCAATTCAGAAAAATGAAGCCCTGGCTTTCCTGAGCACTGCCACTAGCAGATCATTGGCATATCTGCATCTTTATTGCTCCAGCTGAGTTCAGTGAACTGACAAATACGAAACATTTTTACCACCTGAGTTTCAGCATCTGCAATTGCAAACTTAGGAGCATCCTGAACACCCTGGTTTCAGCAAGCCCAGCCAAACTGAACCCCCAACCACACTGGGTCTCCTCCTGCCACCTCTGAGCCTGCTCCAATGCTTTTCTCCTGTCTCTGCCCTCCAGGGCGGGACTGAGCCCGGGCTCTGCTGAGCAGCACCCCCTGTGCCTCAGGCAGGGGGAAACGTGGAGTCACAGGCAGTGAGTGCTGCTTGTTCTGTCCGTGCAGCAAGGCAAGCACAAACAGGACAAACAAAGTGTTTGCCAAAGAGAATGAGGGGAACTCAGTTGTCTGAGGAAGAAACTGAACAGGCAGCAGCATCCTTGCTCTCAAGCACAGGTGACCAAAGCTTCCTCTGAATCTCTGTCCAGGTAAGCATTTCCTCTTCCTCCATCATCAGCCTCTCTCAAAACTTTGCCATGTTAACAATACTATTTAAAAAGCTTCACTAAATTAGCATAAGGGTCCATATCAACATAATCTGCATGAACATCTCTGCTTCAACAGAGTACAAATAAAGCTACCTTTGATGAGAACTGCATTGGTGCCAGTCAAAAGAAAAAAATAACAGTACAGTCTGGACCCCTTGGTGTGGAGAGGAAAGCAGAGTGCCCAATCCCCCAGACACACAGTATAAAATGGAAGAGATTCCACAAATTGTGCCTACTGAACCACCCCCAAGGAAGGAGTCTACAGCTCTAACTACAAGATGAGCAGGCAATGTTTGGTGGCTGATGGCTGTAAAAGGGGAATGCTTCAGCCACAAGCCAAGGGCTACAGGCTGCACTTGCTGCACTCATCAGTAAGTGATTTAGAACCTTCCAGAAGCCTGACTGCAAGAAAGCATCAATTGTCTTTTCAATTAACATCACACTGCTAAGAGCAGAAGTGGACATCAAAACAGAGAAGAAAAATATTTACTCATTTCTGTTTAGCAGAGTGAAGACAATTCTTAGGATTTATTTTTTAGGTGTGACTTGGAGATGTTTGAGCCCTCATATGTATGGTTGGACTGAAGTTACATCTTTGTGCAGGTGCTCTAGAAGTACTACCATTTATAATGGAAACAATTTGATTATAGTAGATGACATTAATGATTTTCTATCCTAGCTGAGACAAAGGAAAAAACTAAAACCAACTTGCTGCTCAAGTCCATAAACTGCAAGCATCTAGATATGCATAAGAGTGAGAGGTTAAATCTTTGAATCCATCTATACCTAGTGAAATGCATTGGAGAACAAGTGGCTCAGGAATGCAACTTCCAAATTAATGCATCCTTCTAGAAATATGGCACATTTTCATTAATCAAGGTCAAATTGTTCTTTTCTAGTATATCTAAAAATAACTGTTGTAACAGAGAAGGCCGTAAGTGCAAATTATTTACAGAGTAAACAAGCAAAAAGAAAAACTCACTGCCTGTTTTAAAGAAATCATTGCTTAAGTAACTGCCATTTAGCAGTGCTCCACACCTGTAACTGTTCAGCTTTGATACAGATTCTGAAGAACTGTAAGCAGAAGTTTTCTCCATCTACATTTCTGCATTTACTGGTTCATTAAACACTGTCATTTTCAAAAACAGGTAACAGTAACAGTACATAAATTGGTAAGAAAAGACAACTAAACTATAAAATTAGTCTTAAAAACCTTGAAAAGCAGTATCTTGTTATTTACAGAGTAGTGCAGTATTATAAACACAGATTAAATGACACTGTTCTACACCTACAGAATAAGCACTGTTTCAAAACAGCATAGCATGACATTACAAGTCTGAATACAAACAAGAGGAAATCAAAGGAAAGGAGGATATTTTTCAAATTGCATCTGTAATGAAGTGCTCCTAGAGTCTTTGTCATTTTTATTTACAACAATAGCACAAGCTATATATGCTGTTAGTACATACAGTCAGTTACAGGGCAACTACCATTGCAATCAACAGACCCTATTCACAGGTGCTGAAATTGCCATTTCAAAGACAAACTTGGTGAGCAAAACAGATGAAACTTAGAAAAGGATTAATTTATCTGATTCATTTGTCTTACATTGTACCAATGGATTTTCTTTTTAGGGCAATGTGAATGCTCAGGGACTGACCTCCTGATTACATCACTGATATGCAATGATTTGTATTTTATCAGTATTCTTACCATGTCAAAAGCAGTGTTTGGTATTCAGCCAGAAACTGAAATTTGTGTCCTTTCCTGAGGTTACAAGTTAATGCATCCCAAAGTGCAGCTCCCAGTGCTCTTTAAAACTCATGACCATGTTACTGAAAATGGTGACTCCCAGTTTGGCATAGCTTCACTGAGGGTCAGAATTTCCATCTCATGAAGAAATACTCTGGGAAAACAGATGAGGAAAGTCCAGTGGAACAAACAACGTTCCAGAGATGGTGCTTGTTTTCACCCTCCTGAGCAAGCACAGAGACCAGAACCCCGAGGCCAGGGCTGGCTCTGCAGGGGTTTTATGGGGTTTTTCTGCCCTGGCACTGACCAATTTCCTTACTGGCTGCTGTCCTCAGAATTCCTTTGAAAGGCAGTTCCTGAGGTTTTTGGTGATTTACAGGAAACTGGTACACAGACAATCTTATTCATTTTCCAACTCCCAAGTGCTATTTCAGTTTTTATGAACTTTGTGCCTCAACTCTACAATTGTGTACTGGAAATAAGGAGTCCTAGTACAGAAATCTAGGGAGGACTTAAAAAAATACCTTTACTGAAAAAACCCCAACCCAATAATGGTGCATCAAAATACAGGTGCTTCCTAGGCTTCAAAATTATCCAAAACAAATCATATGGCTACATGGACAGGTCCACAGATACTCTTCTGGTGAAAGGAGAAACCTTTCCAGAACTTCTTTATTTATGGCCAAGCAGCTTATTCAGCAGTTTAACTGTGCTACAGTAAGTGATTGTCTGAAGAAAGGCCAAGAAATACTTGCTGGATACTTTGCCATCTCTGCAGATGAGACATCCAAAAGACCAATTTAAAACCTGTAAGGCACAAACTCAAGTCCCCACCTCTATCATCAGGTAATTTATAACATGATTCAGAAAATTGTGAGAATCCAGACTTCAACATCCCTTTATTTCCTAAATAGTCTAGACATTGCAGTGAGCAAGGAGTGAACCCAGTAACTCTCAGCCTTCACCCATACTATTCAAAAAGGTAAAAACTGTGATTCAAACTTTGCCTCACAGGTGCATGCCTGAACCCACGGGTTTTCCATGTCATGTAGCCTTGTACTTCCCTGCTGGACATTTACGAGCATTGTGGAAGTTTCACAGGGTTAATGTACATAAGCATCACTGCAGTTGTCTTGTAGTGGCTCACCAAACAACCGGTTTGTCTTTCAGAAGAAAGCATTTCTCAGAGATTCTCTTATTTGTCCAATGTAGCTTGTTTTGTTGGTGTTTTGGTTTTGCTTTGGCTTTTTGTGTTGCTGGTTTTTTTTGTTTTTTTTTTTTTATTTATTTCAACCCATGCATGATCTGACAAAAAAATCTAGTTGGTTTTAAGAATGATGCATGTGAATTATAATTGAGCTTTTTAAATTGCAGATAATGATCTGGGATGACTCTTTGGGATTTACTTGCCTATGCATTTTTCCCATTAGCAGAACTGGAAACACCTTGAAGATATTGCTTTTAAAGACACAGGCACAAATGCTGAAGGCACTTTCCCCAAAAGCTTTTCAGGTTTTAATTACTAATGACGCATAGGGCAAACTTGCTGACCACTGTACAAGGTCCTGCTCTCATATCAGAGCCCACAGCAGATATAACTGAACTCTGGTTACTGGATAGGTTTGTAGACTTGTTTGGTAAGTTAAATTAACCCTTTTTCTAAAGGCACAGGATAGAATTTTCAAATGACACTTAGGCAGGGAATTCCCACTTCAGGAATCTTTAAAAAGCCTGTCTTGCAGCAGACCACTGGATTCATTATTCTTCTTTTTTCAAGGAAAGAAAAGTTACAGTTTAAAGCCTTTTTCATTATATCTATGAATGGTCACACAGCCATGATACGATACTGGCCTGGGCATGGCTGCTACTCCTGTGATAATGCCCGTGGCAGGGTCATAACAAAGAATAGTGTCTGTGGCTTCACCATTTTCCCGTCTTCCACCAAGGATATAGATTTTTCCATTACACACAGACATGCCACAATTCTCCTGTTGCAAGAAAACACAAGGGAACACACAGTTATTTAAAAAGCAAGACTTGATTTGTGCATGTCTGCCCCCGTGCAGGAGGGCAGCACTGTGACTGCCTTCTGTAAACAGCCTGGCCTACAATGTTCCCTCCTGAAAGGGCCAGTGCAAAAAGCACAAAAATTAGGGAAAGCAGCAGCACAAGACTATTTCAGGTCCAACCCTTTACCACATGGAGCTCAGACAATGGGAACAATGGAATACAACTGAACATTGTACTTACCACTGAAAGATCTGAGATAGGGAAAGGAGGACAGAACAAAGGTTTTCAGAAGAGGGACCACTGTAGGTACTATTAATGCAAAGAATGGGAAAAAGGAGAAGTGCCTTAGAGGAGCAACAGATAATGAAGAGGGATGTAAATGAGGAGAGGAAAAAAGGCATGACTAAAAAGAGTGCACAAGAAAAGACAGTGCTATGTCTTACTTGAAACAGAGATAGGATTTTATTTCTTCCTCAAAAGCAGGCACGGAAAAAATACTCAGTTAAATAGAGAACACAGATTAAAACAGGAACAGAGGGAAGGCTGGGGAAAAAACAACAAATTGCTCTTAAGGTAATACTATAGAATATGTGACTGGTGTTTTTAAAACATGGGGAAATGTAACTGCTGCACACACACTTCACTACTGAGCAGACTTGTTCAAATCCTGCTCCGTGTCCCACGTGTGGAAATGAGAGAGCTCTCACTGCTCAGGTCCGACACTTTCTGTGCTATACAGTGGGGCTTTTTCACACTGTAAAAACAGCCTTCAGTATTTCCTGTTACACTGAAAGGCTTTAATCAATTGTAAGGAAATTACTCCCTTCGGTCTAAATGACAACATGGAACAGAATGTAATGTCTGTACAATGAAATCATCATCCACTACACTGTTCTTCAACAGTAACAGCTCTCAAACAAAGCTGGACTGCCTAAGTGACAACCAGCTGAAAAGCTACTGGTTCAGAAATCTCCTGTGATGTTTTGAGTTACAGAGATGAAGAGGTAAAGCAAGAATGGAATCAGAGATGTGATTCTATCAGGGTTAAGCAAATGTATACTAATTTAATGCCAAGATGACAATGTCAAAAAGCACCTTTCAGCTGTCTTTGGGTTTTTGATTGGTAATTACCTGTCTGCTGAATGTATTCTGTACATGCATCCAGTAGTCCTCAATGGGGTCATAGCAGTAAATGGCTTTGGTGAGCCCGCCAGCCACGTAGATCAGGTTGTTGAGGGACACGGCTGTGATACATCTCTTGGCAATGGGGATGGTGGCACGGAGCAACCAGGAATTGGTATCAGGATCATAAGATTGAACCTGGAAACAAGGACAGGCCTTTCAGACTGAGAGCCCAGCTGAAGAAACAGCCTGGCATGCCCACACAGGTCACACAGGGAGAGACAAGGCAGCAGTGCCTCCCCAAAATAACTGGAGTCAATGTACATGCAGATCTATGTATCAATAATTTATACATACGAGCAATATTTTACATTGTTTTACAAACACTCCCACTTAAGAATTCACAGAACTTGTGAAGCCAGTGATATATGCAATGTATCCATGAGAAAGACAACAGGAACAGTGTATTGCTCAATTAATATTTTCTACTCTATTTTTGTATTAGAATAACTCCACACTCCATCCAGCACAAAACAGCTCAAGCAGATCTCCTGCAGGACCTGGCTTTAATCCAGTTTGCTGTGAATAAAAGATGCAACTGAACAGAGTCAACTGACCTTGTCAGAACAGGTGTTGTCATCAGGGCCACCCCCGATGACAAACAGCTTGCCAACACAGCTGGTGACAGCTGGGGAGCTCACAGCCTCCTTCAGGGGAGCCACCTCTGTCCAGCGGTTGGAGAAGGAGTCGTAGCACTCCACACTGCTCAGGCGGTTCTGCCCATCGTATCCTCCCACCACGTACACCTGCACAGAGGGGTCAAAACTACCATCATGTCGTGTTTGCAGCAGCTATTGCATTTAAATATCACATTAAATTAATTTAAAGCTGATTTGCTGTCCTTGTCAAGGGACATATTCCTCACATTTTTTATTTATACACAGGAGGAGAAGAATATGGTCTGAAAATAACAGGTAAGGACTCCCTGGAGAGTTCCATTCAGTCACATGTGGAATGACACTGCAAACACATGCCAAAGCATAGTATTATTAATACTGCAGTAGAAACTTCTTCTTTGAATAGCATTTGTTAGAAAAGGCATTCCTCTGTATTTCTCTTTTTTTAGATAACATTGAACAACAACAACAGCAGCAAGCGCCCATCTGAGTTTACCTTTGCATTTCTGGCATTTTGCTTTTTCCCTACTTGCTTACTGAAGTATTTCTTCCTATCAGTTTGTAAACTCTACTTTCTTGTCTCTTCTTTCATATTTAGGAAGCAGAGCTCCTCATTATTTGTGATTACCTTCTTCCCTCTGTTTGCTTAGCTGCACGTTTCATCTCTAAGAAGATCAAGTGACACCACATGCACATCTTGTCTAACTTTCAGTAAAGGGAGTCCCAGCTAGTGGTTTTATGGTCAGGCATATTTGCCTTCAAAATATAGCAAAACCTCCCATTTCCACATGACATGTGTTTGTTTAATTTCAATAGAAAACATTAAATAAAACTGCTGACATTCAGAGCAGCATCAGTTTCTGTCAATAACCACATAAACTGTTAGACAGCATTTTGAAGCACAGGCAAATCCAGATGCTTCTTTGCTTCCCAAAAAATTGCTTCTTTGAAATAAGCCTCTTCAATGATGAAAAAACAAAACCCCCCCAAAAAATGAGCAGTAAGATGATTTTCATGTCCATGGGTAATGTCTGACTGATGAAGAGCCTAATTGCTTGAAGTATTTTACTTGAAAATATAAAAATATTATTAAAAATATTAGATATGAAATACAAAGTAATACTTAAGTATTTTCTCCTCTGTTTCCTTATATACAGCAAACATTCCCACTACAAAAAAATTAAGATGCACTTCTCTTACTTTACCCAGAAGAACAGCCATTTTATGTCTCCATCTGCCTTTATTTAAGGAGGCAACTCTGATCCAAATGTTAAGTTGAGAGTTATAAATCCAGACATCCCGGCTATTGATTCTTCCACCTTTAAAATGAAACATATGCCAATCTGAATATTTGAATGGATAATACTAACTATTAACATGCCCCTCTAGAGTGGGCAGTGAAAACTTTATATTCCCTTTTGGGATGTAATAACAATCTTTCAGTATTTATACATTAGACTGAGTAAGTAATTTCCAGTGGATTTCAAAGATAAAATCACACAGTAAGTTGTTTTCCTCACACTTTCCTTTCCCATAATGCTGAGATCACACCAGATTATTCTTTGAAGTTGGAATGCATTTAATGGCTTTTGCCCAAGCTCTTCAGATTTCCTGTAGTGTCACTACCCAGATGAGACCCCTGAAATCCCCTGCCCTTGGCACACCCCTCCCACCCCCCTCCTCTGCTCTGTGAGCATCTCCTTGGCTCCTCACTTTGTTCCAATGACACAGGCACACACACCTGAGGAGAACATTGCTTTGGTTAAGCCAACACACACAGCCTGCTGGCTGCACTTGTAATTTCCCCTTGCTAAAGGTCTGAATGTGCTGCTGGGAGAAGCCTGCTTGGGATTTTTTGTCTGTAGTTTTCCCAGCTGTTGCTGCACACAGGCTCCTGCTGTATTTCAAAGCTGCTAGCTGGTCTCTTTAAACACAATTGATGTCCTGGAATCAGCTGTAAAAAACTGCAGATTCATGCCAAACAAGAACTCCAGAAAACACTTTTGTTTACAGTAAGATTGTGCTGGGGCTGGTGTTCACAGCAGCAAGTGACTTTCAGCTGAGCTTCTGGAAGTTCACAGTACAAAGATCTGCACACTACTTAAAAAACAAACCAAAACAAGCACACCCCACGAACAGGACACAAGGAAAACCAACCAAAGAAAGAACTCTTGAATTGTTTAGGATTATTCACCTGAAACAAGAATATCATTCCGCAGAGCACACACGGCATACTCAGACTTGGTAAACTCTGGAAGTTTAGCCAGTGACTTCCACTCTCCTGTCACAGGATCATAGCACTCCGTGTATGGCAAATTAAACCCTCCAACTCGTTCACAGCCTCCAACAACAACTATCACCTCAGAATAACCAGTTGATCTAAAAAAGTGAACACAGAAAATTAAGATGTAGGGGATATTTATTAGTACATGAAGGCCAAACAATATTGTCTTCAAAAGTCTGTGAAAATCAGAAAAAATACTATTTAGCTTTAACTTCATAACAATGAAAAAAGAAAAGAAGAGTCATTTAGCAAACAGGTTTTCACTGTTTCCAGCTGTCTCATTACACAGCAGGTTACCACACTGACAGGAGTCCTGTGTAAGTGGTGGAGCTGCACTGCACAATGTTCTGTGTAAAAACCATGTCATTAAATAACACAAAAAGCCCTTACTATAATAATATTTTTTCTTTGACCATACACATAGATCAGAAACAAAGTTCAAGCCAGGCCAAAGACAATGAGATGAACAATCTGTTTTACAAGGAAATCAGTCCTCATCCCCCTCCTGAGCTTTACAAAATTCATAATACTTTGCATCACCTAAATATTCCAAATGTTTAAAAGCAGAAGGAATTTAATCACCAAAACAAGGAAAACCAAAAAGACCTTAGAGCCAATGCACAGTAAAACAGAGAACAGCAGTGACAGGAGGAAACATTAAGGAATACTGAAATAAAAATTCAAACCTAAAACCAAAAACTAGAGCTCAGTGGGAATAAATCAGGCATTAGACAGATTGCAATGTACCCATATGGACTGTTAAGTTCTATTCCACACACTGATTATCGTTCTGCTAACCAGATGCTTCTGCACTATACATACTCTATATTCACAGCACTAACAACACTTAACTAACAAAAATTAATGCACATTTGAATGTAGAGAATCAACCAACTATGTTTAATGCGCAAATCAAAGTGTGACCACCTTTGTTCCTCCTCTCAGACTTATGATTTCTTGTCAGCATTTGTCAAGCTCCTTTCTTTCCAGAGCATTTTAAAATTAAAGCACTTTGCACTGACATAGTTATTTAAAGGACTGCTGTCAGTTAAGCAAAACTGAATGTAAGATTGATTTTATTTCTGACGAGCCTTTTTGTTGTGTTGTGCTTTGTACGATGATCCCACTGTGAATAGGTATCATCTCATAGGGCAGACATTCATGCCACTGCTGAGTACCAACGTTTTCTCTCAAAAATAAAGAAAAAAATAGATTTATGACTGGATTTCAGGTAAAAGTTACATGATCTGTCCCTCAAGTTCCTAACATGAACTTATGCACATATTCACCTATAAATCCTGATGAGGCTTTCCCTGTGTTGAGACATCGTGAATAAAACTCATGAGCCCTTCTATCTCCTTGTCACCACACACCAAACTGAAATATTCCACACATGTTTCTACCCAGAATACTGTAAACAGGGAAAGGCAATGCTAAATGCTGACATCCTACAGGATGAGAATAATGAGATGTGTCTGAGGAATGGCACTTACACACCTGAACTTGTCAGAAGAAACTCTTGTCAGCTGCGCAGCTTTGCAGTCACACTCCTTCCTGGTTTCTATGTATTTACTGTTTACTGGTTTTTGCTTTTTTGAGGAACAACTCTGAAAAGAATCTCTCAAAGGGTAAGAGAGGGGAAGTTCCTGTGCCAACAAAGCATTACCCAGGAAAAGAACTTCCATAAAAGCAAGACACTCATCTCATAATTTGCCTTAGAAGCGAGCCCAAAGACACCAGCTAATTGTGTACAAAGAGGTTTGCCTGTGCATTACTTTCTAGATTAGAATTAAGGCCTCCATTCACTCACTGAAAATATGACTGTGACAGATTATCAATCTTTGGTTTAAAACTAAATGAACCAGAAAACTTTGCTCAGAGAGAGCTTTATATTAAACGGAGTTTTTCAAGAAAATATTCATTTAGCACAGCATTTCAAATCCAAAGAGAACAAAAAATTTTCCTAACATTTTAGTACCTATATGACCAGATTCTTTCTTCGGGTAAATTTTCTCTGTTGTATTTTCTTGAATGAGTCTTGCACTGTGCAGGTTTTATAGTTAGTTCCAAAATTATTCTTTTTTTCAAATGACAGAGTACACACCCACTTTTAAAAAAAGTAAAATGTGGTAGGAATACACAAAAAGAACATCCAGGCAAAGGGTAATTCTAGAAAAGAACTAGGGATATATTTAAATGAAGGTTAGAAAAAGCTGTGACCTCAACCAGTGGTACAGGAAGCCCTTCTTGTAGCCCTCAAAAGAAAAGTGAGCAAAGTCACTCAGTGTTACACTAGGCTGTAAAGATCCCAGGAGACACCATCCCACCAAGAACAGGTGCATTAAATAGAAATGAAGGAGTGGAAGACAATCAACAGTGCCATACAATTCCATGTATTCCCAAGAGCAGGCTTTCCAGGGGTCCTGAGCTCCACACACACCTCTCGATGAGGTGGAAACACCAACCATCACAGCATGAGCTGGACAGAAAAACTCGTGGTAGTTCAAACAGATCACATTCAAAACCATGGTAAGTTCAGAAAACAAATTACAGAAATTCTAGGAAATCACTACTTTTGTCTTCCTTGCTGTTTAAATCAATTTTGGGTAGTAAATGAAGTAGCAGGTAAAATGCAAAGTGAAACAGAAACCCATCTCCAAGTGGGAAAAATAATGGACTACATTAAAGCTTTCCAAAGGCAACCAAAAAGAACATGTTAAAATGTGTAAACATGCTAATTTCTGGCCAAAGAGCACACTCAGGTACAGGTACCAGACAGCTGAACAGCAGCTTTGATGAAAGTCTGAAGTAACTCAAAGCACACAGCACTTCTGGGTATGGAAGCATCACTGCTCTCTGCCTGCTCGCAGCTTGCAGATCTGGTGTGCAACACAACAGGAGGGACAGGACAGGCTCGGGGAGCAGGAGGGACAGCCTCAAGATGTCACTGTTGCAAGTCCATAACTGAAAGGCTGTCTCAGAAAGACCTGCATTTGCCAAGGATGCCTTAGTGGCAAAGACAACAGTTATGCCACACTTGAAACTTTTATTTAACTCTTCACTGGCATCAAAAAGAAAAGAAAATCAACTTGAATTGCAATGCAGTCTGTTCTTTGAAAAAACAAGTAGAACACTTTTCACCCACAGGTGCATCCATATCCTTACAACTGATCACAATTTATATCCCAAAGTTTCACTACAGGCACTGGTGTGGGAATTTTTTATCCTGTAGCCTGTCTCCTTTTAGAAACAGTTTATATAGAAAAGATAGTGGAGGAAGGCAAGAAAAAAGGAAAAGAGCTCTTGATTCCCCTCCCCTCCCCAAAGCCCCCTAAAATGCCCAGAAAAGATTGATGAAAACATGGGGGAAGGGGGACCTGGCAACTATTTCAAATTATGATCCCTTTTTGCTATAGGCAACGGAAACAAACAGACAATAGAAACAAATGACAAAGAACTATTCCATGAATGTAATATAGAAAAGGGGAAAAATTCCTGCTGGGATGCCAGCCAGTTTTCTCTTTGTAAATTACTTCTCTTGTTCCTACCTACTCAACTCCCACTGCAGTTTAATAAACTCAGCAGTAAAACCAACAAACCCCCCAGCTTCAGAAATCACCTGTATTAAGCAAGGTACTTCATCAGAGCCCCACCCTGGGTTATTCAGAATTTCAAGCACATACATCCCCCACACTGACAGAACTCCTGAGTGTATTTGCCTTCCTCAGCCGACTGAGTAAGAAAAGCAGAGCAAACACCAAACAAACACTGCAGCTCGCAGCCCCCTCCAACTGCCTGAGCTCCCGGGGTCCCTCCCTCCAGCCCAGGAACAAGCACTGCAGCAATTCCCAAACCACCGTGATCCAAACGCTTGCTAGGACCTCCCACAGCAGTGCACAGCTCAGAAAGCCTGGGTGGGAGCAGGGATGCAGGGACTTCAGATGAATTTCTTCTCCCATGGCAGGACTGAGGACTGGAAAGCCACTAATGGGGCAAACACTGCCAAGTGGTTTTTTTTCCCCTTAAGCAAGCCTTTAACACCTGCCAAAAAAATAAAGGTTCCCTGCAGAGTCACTGTAGAGCAACCACATATGAGTAAGAGTAAACAAAGAGGAGTAACTCCTAATACAATCTGTCTAGACCATCATTGCATCACCTTAATGTAACATACAGTTTTATAAAAAACTGCTCAAATCAGCTGGAGTTAACTACGAACCATCCTCTCTACTATCGTTGACATGAGGCAGGGAAAATATTTTTCAGGAAAAAAAGAATCATAATAGCCATTGCTCATAAATGCCACTAATGGATTCTTCCTCATTTCTTCTTGCAACCTCAGTCACCTATTTGTGTAACACATTATTAAGCAGCAGCAATTGTGAATTATTAAAATGTCACCGAATGAGCACAAAATACTTCAGGAACTGTTTCATGATTCTTTAAAAATACAATATTTGGTTTATTTACAGTTAACAACCTGTTGTTCTGCTGTCCATTACAAATACACGTGCTACTCCATCTGTAAAATATTTGTGATGTAGCAAGGAAATGCTCTGAAAACATAATACCCCATCCACATCCTTTGTGGTGTACTGTACGTTTACATGACTTTGTTACAAAAAGAAAGCTGGGGAAATTGAGTGGTTTTCCTGCCACAGCACAGTAAGCTCTCTTCAAGACACTGCTACTGTATGAAGTAACTTGAGATCTCCCCTAGAAAACATTACCTTAAGAAAGTATTTTACTTGCAAGGTAACATCACTTACCTTTTTTCACAGCAATAAAGTGCTCTATGTAAAAAGACCCATCTGTTTACATTCTCAGACACGTGAGCTTCATGCATGTGGGGAAGTACAGAAGTGTAACTGCAGCAGCTCCAGAGTTTAGCAAAGTAAAATAATCTGCAAGACACTTTTCTCCAGGCATGCATATATCAAACATCAGTACATCAAATTATGTCCTTCTGCAGAAAAAAAAAGGTTAAAAGAATTTCCTTACCTGCGTGGCCTAGTTCTGGGAGACATCATCTCGTTTCCAAGGATGTGATATCGCCTGGCTTCGTGCAGCAGCTGATAGCACTCTGGGGAATTCTGAATCAGCTGGTCCACTTCCACAGTCTGAACAAAGTAGTTGGGGTGCAGGAGCGGGAGCCTGACGTGCGTCAGGAGCTCGTGGAGCACGGGCCGGCGCAGCTCCACGGCGCGGTACACCCAGCGCATGACGGCCTCGAACACCAGCTCCTCCTTGCTGATCACCAGCTCGTCGCTGCAGATGTAATCTATCAGCTCGTCCTTGCCCAGCTCCAGGAACTCTTCGTGCTGGGACACGTCCTCGAAGGTCTGCAGCGCGAAGTTCCTGCACTTGGTGAAGAGCGTCTTGAGCGAGTGCGTGTCGGCGAAGCGCTGGATGCCCAGGCAGTTGCAGGGATCCAGCTGCTCCTCCAGGAACTTGGCGCAGGCGTCGCGCAGGACGCTGATCTGGAACAGGCTCGACGTTTCGAACAGGTACTGCACGTTCTCCGTGGTGATTTTCACCTTGCCCGTGTACACGTACTGCAAAAAGCAATCCATGGCTTCGGCAAAGATGCCGTTGATCTCCACCAGCATCTCCCTGCTCTCCCTGTGGTCGTTGCAGAACATGGCTCTGAAGTAGCTGCTGCAGGCCGAGAGGACGGCGCGGTGGCACGGGAACTCCCGGCCCTCCACACAGATGATGACGTCCGTGAACAGCCGGCTGTCTCGGAATTCATTGAAGATCTGGAGAATGCTTTCTGCATGGGATGATCCCGAGGAGAAGTCAAAAACTCAGGGCCTGACAACGACTTTGGGTCCATTTCAAAGACTTTCCGCTTGGTTGCAGGGGAATCTCGTATCCCGCTCTCCTCTCTATTCAGTCTGCGTCCCAATATTAGTACCATTGTTACATCAGTTGGCTATAGAGTCATTGAGAAAAACTTGCAGAGGTTCTCCTTCTCAGTGCAACGATCTGAAAAATTAAAACACCTCAGTATTCAGTCTGACACACTCTTAGCTGCATCACAGGAATTAGACATGATACTTGTTGCTCACTCTAAGAATTGGTGACCTTTCTTGGAGGTGGCACAGGGCAAATTACTGTGCACCTTGCCCAGGGCAGGGCAGCACTGCCAAGTGTTAAATACAAAATATACCCAGAAAACAGCTGTCTGGGCATTCTGGGCAATTTCTGAATGTCCCAGAATGCCTGGTACCGCATTACTGTGGAAGATTAAAAAATCTCAAGGCCTTGGCTCCAACAGATCACCTGGCTAACAGAAGCCAAAAATCTCCCGAATAACGATCCAGAGCTTGAACTTTTCCCTTTTTTCAGTGTGATCCTCATTTCAGCTGGAGCCTCCAAAGTACTAATATAACAGCACTGGTCAAAAAAGGGGGGTGGGGTGGGAAGACTGAAATTTTAAAAGCAAAAATTTAATTGAGTAACCACTTATTTTCATTATAAAGTCTATCATAATGAAGGCTTATAACACTAGAGTTAAATAACACTCTCTGATCTCAACAAGCAACCTTGACTGTAAGTTTTTACCTGATCATTCCTAACATCTAAAAATTAGTTCACTGATAAGTCTATGATTCTATTAAAAATTAATGTAAACTACTAAAACACAAAACAGAATGAAAGATGAACTATATTTTTGCATAAAACTACTGGAAATATGAACAAAGGGCAACTTGCTGAGGACAGCGAAATTTTTTGTTTCCAAAGCAGAACTGGCAAATAATTATTAGCAGAAGTTTTTCCTTGAACACCTTCCAGTTTCAAGTGCAAAGGTTCCTCCCAGCATGCAAACACACACTCACGTTATCAGAGCACTGAAGTTGCAAAAATCAAATACTCAAACGTTTTTGTGTGCCAATATTAAAGTGTGTAGGTGAAGAAAATGCAGCTGACTTTGCAAATAGTGCATGTAAGAGTTAGTGAGAGCAATCAATCTACCACAACAGGGCTTTCTGCCTCTCCTGACCTTAAAAATGACCTGGATGAATGCAAAGAAGACATACTGAGGTAGCAAAAGGCTGCCAAAACACCCTCTTGGGCCTGGCACTGGCACAATTCCAAATGCTTGTAATATTTATTTTTATGTCTACAAGGCCACAAACTGAATTATTTTTCAGTTTATGGCATTTTTTTTCATGCCTCTCAAGGTTTTATTCAGTTTCCCTGAATCCACAGTCAGGAAACACCAACTCCTCACAGCAACTTCATTTCCTGATGAGCTCCCATCCTCAGAGCTGCAATTACCCAGACTGGCCACGTCACCACTTAATATAGAACACAATGAACGTGCTTTTTTTAAACAGCCTTTTTACACAGCACCTTTAAAAGGCACCATCTGAACAAGCAGCAAGGAAAGAATGCAGGCTGTCCCTTCACTCATTGAGAAAAGAGGTTCTAAAACTATCCCGTTCCCAATAAAATTTTTATACAAATTTACAAGGTAGATTCTTGGTCTGGGGCTCATTTACCCTACAAAATATTTAGTTTTAATTTGACTTAAAATAGGACCAGTTGTCACACTGATGCCTGAAAAACGCTGTTGCAATGAGCCTATCTAATAACTGATTGCTTCAGAGAGACTAACGAGGCACAAACGGACAATCTGATCTGTAGCTGACATTCTATCGCACGTATTGCACAACCACTTCACCCTGCAGTGACACAGCCCCGATACAAAACAACACCAAGAACCACCCCCAGCACCTCAGCAGCTCTGCTGCCAAAATCCTACCCCGCACTGAACTTCAACTGCAACTAACCAGGTACTACTCATGTGAGGAAGTGGGCAGAAACAAAGCAGCAAAGGAAAATATAACAATGCAAATATAAATACAAACACAAAAGGCTCAATTCCACCATCGCAGATTCAAATCAGATCAGAATTTCACAAAAGCTAATGGACCTTTTCCAAAGACAGCCTGAAATGAAAAGCAACACCCTGATGCTGCATGAGAGGGCAAAACACAGCAACTAAGTAGAAACTCTTCAAGATTATATCTTTCTCATTATGTGAGAAGTTAAGACAGCACTGTATTATGCAATCATTAATAACCAGAAACAAGGGCTCTGGGCTACAACTGCTCACTGAACGAAGCAATGTCTTCTTTATGCTTGGAATATCACAAAATTAGTGGTCAGCAAACAACTTTTATTTTTAATGTCCCAATGGTTTAATGAAATGAGAGAATGAAAAAAAACCCCACAGAGTAAAAACTACTCAAAGGGATAAATATTTTAAAATCACAAATGAGATACTAAAAGGAGGAAGAACTCCAGTGCAGAACGTACTGTTTCTAAATGTATTTTCCTTCAATTTCTGTCCAGTTAATTACTTCTGCAGGTTTGCTTCAGCAAAACAATTTCACAAGCCTATCAGTAACAGTGTCACATGTTCAGCTCTATCACATTTACGTGCTGCCTTCCTGCAAATCTTGCTCTAGCACTTTTGAAATGTCACCTTCCAGCTGCCAAAGTGGGAAAGGCAGAGGGGAACCTGTGCCCGAGACTGAGCTGGATATCGTGCAAAGGGGGAAACACAGCAGTATAGACCTGTCTGCACCTTTCCTGTATGCAGGGGCACTTATATGCCTTACCTGCCCACAGACCCTGCAGTGTAAAACACCAGTCATCCAGAGAATTTAACACTCAGATCTCTTCAGAAAGTTTAAACAAAGCAAAAGAAAAATACAATCCTGCCCCCCTCAAAAGACAAGTACTGGGAATTACTTGATCAAAGAGAAAAAAATAATACATAATCCACTGGATTGCTTGTCTGAGCAAGGGTCAACAAGGACAGATCTTAAGCATTCAGTCTAGTTTGAAAAACTAGAAAAGAAAAACAAATCACACTTACAATCAACAGGTTTTACAAATGCTTTCCAAACACAGACATGGCTCTGACATGGATGTTACCTCACACACACGTATTTCTGAGCTAAGCTGGGTTCACCACGAGTTCAGGTTCCTCTATTGCCTTCACCTACACCATCGGTAAGCTTGTGTACACAAGCTGCGCCTCAGAAATACCCTACAGGCCCAATTCTCAGACTGCCAGAAGTCTGTAAAATGTTCAACCCTGACACCTTCTATCAGTAAATCCCCTTACATAAAATAGTGTAATGTTGCACTGAACTCCTCCTTCCTCTCCTGCAGCCCCCGGTGTGCATTTCCCCTCTCCCTTCACCCACAGCAGTGCCAGCAGTCGGGGTTCCTGTGTGTCCCTGAGCTCCGGGCCAGGCCCTCCAGCGACACCTTGTCCCCAGGTGTGCCCGAGCCCCAGAGCCCGCCCTCGGGCTGCGCTTCCGAGTACCTGAGGCTGCGCTGGGCTCCTACAGCTGCCAGGGAGGCGATGTCCAGCCCGTGCCCGCCGCTGCCAGCACCTAGCGAGGCCGGAACGCTGACCGCCTGTGAGGGGAGAGAAGGAGGCGCTGGAAGGGCCGGGAGGGCCGAGCCAGCAGCACCGGACGGTCCCGGGTGCTGTCACCGTGAGCAGAGCACCCCCGCACATAACCCGAGCACCCCCCAGAACCGAAACCCAGCACGGGAACGGTGTTTTCGTGCGAGGCCTGGGAACTACAGCTGAGGTTGGTTTTGTGATGGGAGATAAGGCGGTGGCGACGCCTCAGGTGCGCGGTTACCGAGAGGCAGTGCGAACAACTCCCGAGAGGCAGAGGGAGAACGAACCCCGAGGGGCCGGGGAGAACAGACGCCTCCAGAGGCAGGGGGAACAAACCCCGAGAGGCCGGAGAGAACACACTCCCAGAAGCAGGGGGAACAGACCACGAGAGGCAGGGGAGAACAGACCGCCGAGAGGCCGGGAGAACAAATCCCCAGAGGCAGGGGAGAACAGACCGCCGAGAGGCCGGGAGAACAAATCCCCAGAGGCAGGGGGAACAGACCCCGAGAGACCGAGATAACAGACCCCGAAGGGCAGAGGGAACAAACCCCCAGAGGCAGAGAGAACAGACCCCGAAGGGCAGAGGGAACAAACCCCCAGAGGCCGGGAGAACGAACCCCGAGAGGCCGGGGAACAGACCCCGAGGGGCAGCGGCAACAAGCCCCGAGAGGCCGGGGGGAACAAATCCCCCCCGCAGCACCGGGCGGAACCACCGCACGTGCTCTTCTTGTTTGGAAAGGAAGAGGGCGTGGGGAAAAAGAGCGTAACCTTTCCCTCTGACAAAAAAAAAAAAAAAACCAAACGCAACATTTCGTTTTCCTTCATCTTTCTTTATGATATGAAAAAGACCAAAGATGTTGTTGGTTTTAAAGATTTTTTTTAAAATAAAAATTCTTATTTTACAAGGGATATTGAAGATTGGAATGTCTAAAATGAAGTCTTAAAAGGATACTGATTAACTAGTATTGACTGTGATCGAACTGATTGACGTGATAAGAGCTGAACTGCAGAAGTTTTTTATTCTAATGTAGGACACTATCTTGATTTCTAAAATAGAATGAATGTCAAAACTCAATAGTTATCGAAGCTAGTGACACACAGACAAAAGAGCCTTAAGTGCCCTCAAAAGTCACCCAGCAAAAAACAGGAACTGATTTGGACATGAGAGTCATGATTATTAAGTAAAACAAAACAAAACCAGGCATTGAAAATGGACACCTCGAAACTGCAGAACCCTTTATGTACCGTTTTGTAAACGAAAAGGTCCGTCAGAGGGTAAAAAACCAACTTAAATAGGGAAAGAAGTACGGAAAAAGCACACTGCGTAGTATTATTCATGTATGGGGAAGAAACATTGAAGAAATTCCAGTCCTTCCCCTTTGGCTTCGCTGTCGTTCTTGCACGTGATTCAGATTTCGCTAAACCAAACCCGACCCTGAGCCCCGGCCACAGTGTTCCCAAGGCTCCGGGGTTCAGCCAGATGCCACCACATCCCACACGGGGCAGCGCCCGCCGGGCTGCAGCACGGCCCGGCCGCCCGAGAGACCGGGAGCGCGGCGGAGAAAGCTGCAGAACGGACCCGCCCGCGCCCAGCCCCAGCAGGGCCGGGCAGGGCAGGGAGCCCGCGGGAGCCGCTGCCGCAGGGAACAGCGCGGCACCGAAACCGAGCCCAGGCCAGGGAAGCGCGGCCGGAGGCGGCGGCACAAAATGGCTCCTCCCGGCCCGCCCTCCAGCTCACCTTCACCCCGGGCCCCGCCGCGGCCCCCCCGCGCCCCGGCCAATCCGCGCCCGCGGCCCCGCCCCCGCCGGCCCGCGCGGCCAATCCGCGCCCGCGGGGGCTCAGGGGCTCGCGCGGACCCGCGGGACAGAGCGGCCGCGGGGGCTCCGCGCGCCCCCCGCCCGCTCTGCCCGCCGGGCCGGGAGCGCAGCGCCCGCCGGCGCCGCGGGGCGGGGGAACAACAACGACAATAACAATAACAGCAACAGCAACAACAACAGCAACAGCAGCGGCACCGCACACCGCAGGGCACGCACCGCCGCGGGCCCCGGGGCTCCGCCGCTGCCCACAGCCCTACCCCAACGTGGCACCGCCGCCGCGCGCTGCCAGCAGAGTCCCGGCCGCGCTGTGCCTCCGCGGCGACTAACGGTGCCGGCCTACCCCGCGCCTCGGCTGCCCCGCGTCCCGGCTGTCCCGCAGTGGCCTCCGCGCCTTCCCCGGGTTTGCCGGCCCGCCGTGGGGCACCGCACCCTCGCCCTCCCAGCCGGGAGCGCGCCCCGCCGCCCCGCACTCACAGCCGGGAGCGCGCCCTGCCGCGCTGCGCCCCGCGGGAGCCGCCGCCGCCGCGCCGGGGCCGGGGTCGGGGTCGGTCGGGCCAGGCGGTGGGCGCGGAGCAGAGCGGTGCGATCCGGAGCGGTGCAGCGCGCTCGGGCCTCTCCGCCGCCGCCGGTCGCGCTGCCAGCGCCGCTCAAAACAAAGGGGCTGGCGGGGCATGTGACCTCCGAGCCACCGCACATGATGTCACCGCTCCGCGCGGCCCTGGGAGCTGTAGTTCCGCCGCCCCGCCCGCACACGGCCCCGCTGCCCGCCGGCCGTCAGCGCCCCGGGAGCAGCCGGGACAAACGGCGGGGACGGGAGAGCCTCCGCGGCAGCAGCGATGGGTGACAGCAGCTGCCGTCGCTGCGAGCTCTTGCCGTCGCTGTCCCGTTGCGGGGCAGGGGGAGCACACCCCACGTACCCCACAAATACAGCCGACCCACCCCACCCCGTGAGCAGGCAAAAGCTTCAGGTGCGTCGAAGAAAGCGGTTGCATCGGGAGGACACCGTCCAGCGGGACAGTCCCTTGTGCCGGCTCTGGGGAGCCCTGCCGAAGCTCTCCAGCAAGAACCGGCTCCAAAACTGGAAACAACACCCTGTCCTGGGGTGGGTGTTCAGCCGACATGACCAAAACAAAAATAATTACATGAAAAAAATTAACCAAGATAGAATCTTTGTCTACCTGAGCTACAGCTCCACCCAATTAATTCTGAAATTCCAGTTCCTCTTCAACAGTAACACAAAACAGAGTGTTCCTGTCCCTGCTGACCGCGGAAAGCCAAGGTCATCTTTAAGCCGGGACATTAAAAGAGAGCTCTGCTGTCACAGCTGGGGGTCCCAGTGGTGGCAGCCAGTCAACTGCAAATATAAAAGCAGGACCCTGGTGTCATCGCCCTGTAATTTCATGAGCAGGTCTGAGCCTGTCCTGGAGCCCAAATTCACTTCATATCCGAAGTATTTGGACACTGGCCCATGCTCCAACACAGGCTGATGGAACATGCCTGGGAGTATGGAAATTTATTTTTGTTCTGCCCTTTAGCATAAGCAAACTTGCGAGCCCATAATGCAGAGCAGCGAGGCGAGGGCAGGGACGTGCATGCTTAAATTAAGATCATTACCTGCTACTAAACGAGGCCTTATGCAACGCCGTGGAGCTGATGTGGGCAGGTAACTGGCTGTGTTCTCCTTCCTAGAAGGATGACCTCCCCCTCTGGCCCCTTACTGCCAAGGGAAAGGAAAAATACAAGTTCTATTAGCTCCCCCCTATTTTGCTCTCCTAAATGTTGGATATCAATCCCAGGCATTACATATCTTTACCTTTTGGTGAACCTCCCCAGTGTGCTGAGCCCAGGATGTTCCCAGGAAGCGCACCCAGCCGTGCGCTCCGGGCAGTCGCTGACTGTGCTCTGCCACTGAAACCTGAAGAGGAGCAGAGTGTGCTCAGGACTCCAGGGCTGACCCCCCCCAGAGCAAACCAGGCTCAGATTTTCATAGGCTAAACAAGCTCTGATTTCTCCTGGGGTGAGGTAAATTGCAGCTTTGCAAAACAGTTCGAATTATTAATTAGAATTTAAAAGGCTGAGTTCTGAAAATAGACTAAAATGTCAATTGATTTTGGTATGTAAATTCTTTTCACACAGATCTGAAACAATTGAAACCTTCAACTATTTTCCTGCAGAGCTGAAACTCAACTGCTTGACTTCATTAGAAGTGAGAGCCTTCAGTCCATTTCTCATCCTCTGCCTGGAAAAGCAAGAAGGACCCCAAACAACATAAACAGCAAAGAGAAAATCAGCAGCAAGTTCACCTCATAGAATACAGGTCTGTTGCAGTAATGTGTTTCACCCACTGATTATAGGAAATACTAATAACCTGAAGTCTTACTTGTTGCAAAGACATTAAATCTAAAAGTATATGACCTAAGAAAAATGTTTTGCTTAAAATAGATTTCTTATCCTTTATATCCTCTTGTCTGCCCCAGTTCTTTGAGTCTGTAACTCTTGGGGTCAATAAGAGTATGTAGAGTTCACTTGAGAAAACATAACTGGGATTAAAGGAATGAGTCAGAGGAAGGAAAAAATCAAAACAGGATCAAGATACCTCTGCACTGGCTTGAAGCAGCTATTCTGAAGGGACTATATTTACTCCAATAAAAACTGCACGTGGCAAAAATATCTTTAGTGAAGAGGGTAAATGGAGCATTTAAAAAGAAAATACTAATTAAAAATATTCATTGAGCAATCAATCATTTCATAATGTGCTCATGTATGCATGTGGTCACATCCAGGCACTTCCAGTTCTGAAAGCCAACGTCACTGAGGATGTCTGAAATTAGGGATACTTGAGTTGCCACTACATCCTATTGCTCTTCATTCCTCTGCTAGCAGGGGCATTGGCTGTTCTTTCTCAAGCTGTGCCAAGCATTTCTCTCAAAATAAGCAGTTGTACTCTGCCTGAGAAGCTGAAACCAATTATTAAAGATTACTCATTTCTATAAAGCTTTGTTAATACTTTTTTAACAATGTAAAGTACTTGTAAAGCATTTAGGCCAGTGTTTTCCAAACAGGTCGGTGATTTTGGAGATTTTGAAGGCTTCTTCAGGGCACTGGAAAGGTTAAAACCTAAAATTAGAAGCCTGCGTGAAGGTTTTGGCATGCATCCACCAATGTTCATGTGTTTTTCTGGTGGTGTTGATTTGGATCCCACTGCTGGGCACTTTTCAGATACATTTCACCCATGCACTGGGCCACCTAAATGGTCTGTGCATTCCTCCAGGTAAAGGTATTGGCTGATTTGAAAAGTTTGTGCCACTATGCTCCTGGGAACTTCCCTCTACTGTGGGGAGCATGGTAGCTCCTTACTGGATTTTTCTAAAATTGAGGAAAACCCAAAGGTGTTCAAGTGGCTCATACACAGAGAAAAACCCCCAAAAGGTCCATGATTACTGCTCTTGGGCATCTATGCAAAACAGTCCGGGGAAGGGCTCAGATCTGAAGGAGGGAAGAGGTGAAGGTGAGCCACAGCAACCAGAGGGGGAGGCTGAGGAAGAGCAGGAAGGGAGAGTCTAAGCACCACATCCCTCCCCCGATCACTGATCAGAGAGGAGAGAGCAGCATGCAACTTGGGCAACATTAAAAACCCTGAATGCAACACAGGGAGGGTATCACTGGATAAAAGAGAGGATTTAGACATTTGAGTTGAGAGAAAGATGAGTACAGACTGACAGCTAATAACCAACACAAGGAACATTACAAAGAGCTGTGCAACAAATGGAACAGAGATGAAACAAATCCGTCAGTACAAGGACGGAGAACAGATCTGACATTTGTATAAAAAGTTTTAGTGGTCAGAAAGCTTAAAAAAAAAAGTGTCACTGAGTGACATCACTGCAGAGCCTGATGCAAGTGCGCACAAAATGTAATGTTGGAAACCATTCAGCAGGATTACAAATAGTGCTGAGCAAAAGGAAAGGTGACATTACTAGGAATTTGTGAGGAAAAGCAGAAGAGTGAGTTCAGTAACTATTGCAGAATCTGCTTTTTGAGTATGCCAGAAAAAAAGCATTAAGGTGCAGTAAGTAAAAGGGAAGAAATGTATGGGAATAGCATTTAAAAAAAAGGCTGGATGAAATGAAGATGAAGGTACGGCAAAGTCTCTTCAGTGACAAGGGGACAATTCTCCCTCTCTACTCTGCTCTTGTGAGAGCCCACCTGGAGTACTGAACACAGCTATGGTGCCCCCAGCATGAGAAGGATATGGAACAGCTGGAAGAAGTCCAGAGGAGGCCACCAAGTTGATAAGGGGACTAGGCTACCTTCCCTGTATGACAGGCTGAGAAAGTCAGGGCTGTTGAGCCCAGAGAAGAATGGGTTGTGTGGAGAACACCTGGCAACCTTCCAGTACCTGAATGGGCTACTGGGAAAGCAGAGAGAAACTCTTGGTCAGCAGCTGTGGTGATAGGACAAGGAGAATGGTTCAAATTGAAAGAGAGGAAATTTAGGTTAGATATACAGAAGAAATTCTTTCCTGTGAGGTGGCTGAGGCACTGGGACAGATTTCCCAGAGAAAATCATGTGGCTGCCCCATCCCCTGGCACTATTCCAGGGGGCCCTGAGCAACCTGGTCAAGTGGAAGGTGTCCTGGCCCAGTGCAGGGGGGTTGGAATGAGTTGATCTTTAAGGCTCCTTCCAACACAAACCATTCTCTGATTCCATGATTCTATTATTCTGTGATATCTCACAGAAATACAGAGAACCAACCAAAATTTTCTAAAATCCTTCCCCGTGACTCTGGACTCTTTCAGTGTCCTGCCAAAAGTCCTGTGGGTCACATTGACTTGAGCTGGTCTGCTGGGATAATCAGCAGGTTAGGCTGGAAGGCATTTTTCCAGGACCAGTCCCTTTCAGCCTCTCCTCTTCCCATCCCCTGTTTGAAATGGCACCTGCACCAGGAAATGTCATCTGCAGCAAGGGTTGCTGCATGGTACTTGCATCGGAAGGGCCCTGGCAAAAAAATACTCCCCTCCTCTAGTTATTTTTGCCATTTTCACTGCCTGGCTCTGTAGATCCTACAGACAGTTATGCTTTGCACACTTATGCTGCACATGGTAGCCCTTTGCTCAGGCTGGCAGTGCTTCCCTGGGTGTCTCTGCTGCAGCAAGGCAGGAGGATGGGGAGGAATGGGGCATTCTGCAGAGCCCTGCACACCCATGCCCAGCTGGGTGCTGTCCCACTGCCTGCAGGCTCGGAGCTCACTCCTCAGCCAGGGAGGCTCTGGGATTACACTGGGTTACTTCCAGTACACACAAAACACCAGCATTATGTTTACATATTCAGCACTGCAATTAGGATTGCCTATCCCACCCTGGTCCTAGGCTAGCCCATGCTCCTATCCCATGCAAACCCCCTCTCTTCCCACTCATCCCAGTGATTCCCACTCATCTTCATACTTCACTGCTGTAAGCACCTCAAAACAAGGCCCATGCCAGCAATCCTCCTGTGCAGAAAGTATGTGTCTAATTTTTTCCACCCAGTATCTGCAGGTTCCAAGCCTGGGAGATGACTATGGGAGTGTAAATTGCAGAGCTGAGAAGAATGAACATTGCATCATTGCTGCCATAAACACTGAGCTATTTCTTTTTGTACAGCACAGAGTATCGAGATACCATGAAACCAATGCCTAGCTGGGGAATAGAGTCAGTTGTGCTTTGTCTGGTTCCTCTCTTTGGGGAGAAGTAAGGAACAAAGAAATGAGAGATGTTTGAGTTGTTGTTGGTCCCACGGATGATGGCTTGAGGGGAGTTGTTCTTGTGGAATGGCAGACAGACAAATGCAACCACCAACCCAGCAAGAGAGCAGTAGGTACCTACAAAAACAGTTCCCTGAGCCCATGTGGTGTTATCACTGTGTTCCCACTCAGATCTGTAACCTCAAGCCCAACCACAGCCCCACAACTGTTTGCATTAAATATTCTCTCACAACAGTACTTTTTCACGCATCCCTGCCCCACAGGCCTTCCCCTTACACCATGCTGCCACAGAACACCCTACACCACTCCAGCTCTGCCCTTCAGCCACACAAAATAGCTCTCTCCTCAAACCACTTGCCAATGCCAGGACCAATTAATGGGCAGGAGCATTGCACCTCTTCATCTCCAACACCTTCAGGCATTTCACAAGTTAAATGAGTCCTTTCTCCAACCCAAATAACCATGAAAAGCTTTGACAGTGAAGAAAACAGGTTGCAAATAAAGAGTATTTTGAATGGGCATATGCATGCCAGTCTCCCTGGACAGAGAATCACAGACTTTCAGAGCTATCAGAGACCTCCAGGCTTGCAGATCCCTGCCACCACCTGCTTCTGGTGCCCCTCTGGCAATAGGCTGAGGAATAGAAAGTTTAGAAATTGGTTAGCTTGGGCTAATACCCTTGCTACCCCTAAGAGTGGCAGTGGACACTTTGCAGTTGCAGGAGCAGCAATTCTGTGCCAAGGTCCTCACCCTGGTCTGGGCTGCTGTGCCTTTGGGGTGGTGCTTGGGCAAACACCTACATGACTTCTGTTTTATTTTTGTCTACCCCTTCACATTTTTCATCAACAAAGCTTCATCAGTAAGGTTAATCCAGAAGAGGCAGTTCACCAGGAGCTCTGTGATTTCTTCCTCCTCTGCTTGCAGCCAGAGCTGCTGAATGGCTCAGCACCTGCACCCTAAGACACACTGAGCAGCTGCTCTGTTACTGGCACAGGGGTGCAAAGCAATCTCTCTCCAGGCTGACTTGGCTCTCCAAGGATGGAGGAATCATGGATGCCAGAAGGACAACTGATAATTCTGTCCTCAAATCCCATGCTTCCTGCTTCCTGCACCCAGGAGAGCAGCACAGTAAAAAGTCCCCCACTACCCAGAAATCACTGGCTGGACTCACCAGCCCAGCATTCCCATCCTGGAAGCTGCTGCCTTGTCTAAAAGTGGTGGTTGCCTTGGGCAGGGACAGCTGGGGAGGGATGTGGAATAGCTGCTGTGCCCATACATCTGCTTTGGAGCAACACCCAAAGTCCCAGCATGGATCAACTCCCTCTCATTTGTAAACAGGCTTTTGAGCACCTGTTCTGAGAGCTAAAATGAGACCTGGAATAATCCTACGGAAAAGAGTTGTGTGCTTCTCTAAACAAAGATCTCAGCTCTATTAAAATGCTCAGCCAGACTAAAGCAACTTCAGATCACTGGTCTTGGACAAAGATTTGTCACACGACGAACAGGAAAGAAAATGTTAGCCAAAGTAATCCCAGGAAAAACACACGTAATGAAGGTTTGCAGATTCCAGTGCAGCAGCTAAATCAACACCTTGCTTTGCCAAGGAAACATTGTGAAATCTGTGGTTTACTCTTTGATCCTAAGCCTTCCCTACCCATCTTTTTATAAGCAGTATCATTGGACAGAAATGATTGTAAAACTAAGATTGGTTTGTCAGTGAGATTCTGATAAAAAGAAATTGACTTGTCATGTCACAGGTGGCTGCTAGACTATGCTGGCATACATTAACATGGAATCTTGAAGAAAAAATGGATTATCTCAATTATTACATATGGTAGGATAAGCTTTCTTGGACTTTTTAATTAACATTTTTATGTATAGGATATAATATTTTGTAATTTTAAAAGGGGAGGAGACTGAAATGAGGAACAAATCATTACTGTAAGCAGGAAGCAATACAAGGCAAATACGTGTCTCATTTCTTTAGATGTATGCTGTATTTATATTATTCATATTTTCCTCTAAAATTAAATAAACCTAATGATGCCCTTTAACTCAGAAACACACTAATAAGAGTGCAAAGTTCTGAAGAATGTCTGTCTTTCCCCAGGGCAGATACTATGGAAATAGCACTGGAATATTAAAATTCTCCATTCTCTTTTCAAGAGAAAATATTAAGAGAAAACTTTTTCTTAAATCAATATTGATCGGCAGAAAAATTACAGTAGTAATTTTTGCTACTGTAAAATTTTACAGGAGTAGTACGCTGCTAAAGTTAAAACTCTGTAATTGGAAGTGGCAAACTTTTAAAAGTTCCCTGTCTTCTCCAATCTAAGAAGGCTTTGGCCTCCTCCTTCTCCAGTGTCACACGGCCAAAATTTCACACATGGCCAGCTGGGCTTGGGCTCCTTCCCTGCCTGCCTTCCAGCCGGGCTCCCTCCCTCCCTCCCTCCCTGCCTGCCTGCCTGCCTGCGAGCCGGGCTGTTCCTCCGGGCGCTGCGGAGTTCTGTCACACTTTCCACAGCGGAGGCGTTGCGGTGTTCCCGGCCCGCTGTCCCAATGCCCTACATTCCAGACAGCTCCCCTGACGGATCGCAGAGCCCCGGCAGGCAGCGAGGAGCTCTCCCGGCGGCTCCCGGGCTGTGCCAGCGCTGCCCCTGCGGGCTCCCGGGGAAGGCAGCGCTGCAGAGCCGCGGCGGCTCCGCCAAGGAGAGGAGCCCCCGCTCCCGGAGCTTCCCTGCGCCCTCCCGTGAGGAGCAGCAGAGCTCTGGGCAGCCCCGGCCCCTCGGCTCCCTGCTGAAGGTGACAGCAGTCCTGCTGTGCCCCACGAGGAGCTCTGTGCCAGGCTCAGGCACCCGCCCGGAGCCGCTCGGGGCTGGGGATGCAGGGGGACCGGGCTGGGGATGCAGGGGGGCCGGGCTGGGGATGCAGAGGGATCGGGCTGGGGATGCAGGGGGACCGGGCTGGGGATGCAGGGGGACCGGGCTGGGGATGCAGGGATGGGGGATGCAGGGGATCAAACCGGGCTGGGGGGATGCAGGGGACCGGGCTGGGGATGCAGAGGGACAAACTGGGATGGGGATGCAGGGAGGATCCGGGCTGGGGATGCAGGGGGGCCGGGCTGGGGATGCAGGGGGCGGGATGGAGGGATCAGGCTGGGGATGCAGAGGGACCTGGGGATGCAGGGGGACCGGGCTGGGGATGCAGGGGGGACCGGGCTGGGGATGCAGGGGCTGGGGATGCAGAGGGATCAAACTGGGATGCAGGGGGACCGGGCTGGGGATGCAGGGGGACCAGGCTGGGGATGGGGGATGGCTGGGATGGGGGGACCGGGCTGGGGATGCAGGGGGGCCGGGCTGGGGATGCAGAGGGACCGGGATGGGGATGCAGAGGGGTCGGGCTGGGGATGCAGGGGGCCGGGCTGGGGATGCAGGGGGGCTGGGGCTGGGGATGCAGAGGGATCGGGCTGGGGATGCAGGGGATGCAGAGGGCTGGGGATGCAGGGGCTGCCTGGGATGCAGGGGCCGGGCTGGGGATGCTGGGGATGGGGATGGGGGACCGGGCTGGGGATGCAGAGGGATGCAGGGGATCGGGCTGGGGATGCAGGGGATCGGGCTGCAGGGGCTGGGGGGATGCAGGGGATGGGGGGGATGCAGGGGGGATGGGCTGGGGATGCAGGGGATGCAGGGGCTGGGGGGGATGCAGAGAATCAGGCTGGGGATGCAGAGGGAGCGGGCTGGGGATGCAGAGGAATCGGGCTGGGGATGCAGGGGGAGCGGCCTGGGGATGCAGGGGGGCCGGGCTGGGGATGCAGGGGACCGGGCTGGGGATGCAGGGGGACCGGGCTGGGGATGCAGAGGGACCGGGCTGGGGATGCAGGGGGACCGGGCTGGGCGGCCCTCGGTCCGGGAGCAGGGAGAACAGAGCCCGGGCACGTCCTGCTGGGCCCCCTGCATCGCAGGAGGAGCAGGAGGGCTGGCTCTGGAAACTGTCCGGATTTTCTGGCCTCTGCTGCCAGGAATCTGATGTTCACAGCTATGGCTGTGTTAGGCTAAGATAACTCTGATCAGCTTAAAAAGAAAACTACCAGAGGCACAGGCTCCTAACAGCAGAACTCCTTCAAATTTGGTACACAGGCAGTTAAAGCACACTCAGATAATTCCCTTCCTCAAGAGGAAATACTAAAACTTTTTCAGCACTTCCTCTTTTTATATTTGAAATCTTTGCCCTTCATGCAATACCTTTATTTGCATACAGATTGTAACAACTCACCAACAACTGTTTCTAACTGTAGGTCATTCATAATTCACTTACGCAAAAGGCAATAACGGTTTTTGCTACCGGTAATAATTAGCAAAATGTACATTTCTACAGCAGGATTTCTGCTCAGATAAATATTATCCCACTCGCTCAGCTGCTTAGCTAACAATCTGCCAACTCAATTCTTCCATTGGCTGCAGGTAGCTGGAAGCTGTGAAGCAGGCAAGCAGGGCTCACACCATATGATTCTAGTGAATCCATAGCAGGGGTTGGAATGAGATGGTCTTTAAGGTCTTCCAACCCAAGCCATTCTGTGATTCAATGATTCATACAGATTTAAGATTAAAGACCCTTCCTCTATAATTAATGTTGAATTCTCTTGTCTAACAATGCTACCTAAAGTCCAGTCTCACACAGGTTTTAATTTCTTGCAAAAGAGACAGTTAAGACATCTTGCTGAAAAACTGCAAAGGTTCAATTTTTTAACAGTATTTTAAAACTTGATGAAGCTTCAGTTGCTGTAATGATGTGGAACTAACTGAGAACTATAGTCTGTTTTTATAAACCAACATTCAGGTTCACCAGACATTCACCCTTCTTCCCACCATTAAATGACAAGTTTAAATGTGAGAATTGAGCTAAAAAAGTAGCTGTAGATGAAAAGGGTCAACTGGAAAATCAGAAGAATGCAGGTAGTGGTTTTGTACAGGAGAGCACTTGTGTGTAGATGTATTAAATCAAATTGCACTTCCACCAAAAGTTATATATTTGTTTATTGAATAGATGTAGATTTCTACTTCTTTCCAGTTTGCTTCTTTCCCCCAGGCCAACCAAGGCTCAGCTTTCAGCAGTCACTTGTCAGTTAACCAAGTGATTCCCTCCTTCATTGTGTCAGAATAGAAACACAATAATTAATTACAGAAACTTTGGGATATGTTTATCCCAGGGATAAGCTTATGTTCCAAGAGTAGCAATATTTGCCAATGGCGTCCTTAATTTTTTGATAATTAGACAAGCTAGTAAATGACCCCATGGCAGCCAGCAGTGGAAACTGTACCATATGATGGTCAAAAGAAATGACTGACTGTGATCTGCTGAGTGCACCACACAGAATACAGAATATTGCTCCCTCTTGAAATGAGTCCTTCTCCCTCCTCCTGTTGCCATCTCCAGAAAAAAAAGTCTCATTTGGCTTCAGAAAGTTTAAACTGGACTTCATTCTTTTGCTCTGGGTCCATGTGGGTTTCTGGTGTGATAGACTCAGTCCTGCAGAGAGGCAAACAAAGCAGCCTGGTGGTGAGGATACAGAGCACACAGACCATGGCATTGGCTTCTCTGCTTGAGATCTTCCCAAGTAAGAGGTTGGGAGGCTTTACAACCCAAGAAGGAGATCTGTGTTGCAAACTAACAGAATCCCACCACAAGGAAGGTAAGGAAGGACCACACTGATTTTAGGGCCAGCATTTGTAAGCTTCACAATGGTGAAAACCAAAGCAAAATTCAGTCACAGCTCTGGAGCATCACTCAGAGTGTGAACTCACACTGGTTTTGGGGCCAGCATTTCTAAGCTTCACACAGTCAAAAACTGAAACAGAATTTGGTTACAGCTCTGGAGCATCACTCAGAGTGTGAACTCATCAGTTAGGTATTTGCACAGAACTGGCTGAGATCAACAGGCCTCATGAAAAATAGAAGTCAGCGTTGCCTAAGACATCAGTCAGAGACTAGGTTCATTTCCCATGGTTTGGGGTCACACTGTGAGCTTTCCACTGGGCCACTCAGCACATACTATGAATAGACTCAAGAAGTCAAACTTTGGTCCAAGCAGTGCCTCATTAACACCAAACAGGCCCTAAAACATGGACCTCCACATAATTCACTGCAATGGCAGCTTCCTCCAGCTCCCAGCCCCTGCCAAGCAGAACAGCTCTCCTGCATTTCAAGAGCTGCTTTGTTGGTCAGGTTTTGTTAAGTTGTAGAACAAGTGTCTGAGCTATAGTGCTGTGTTCCTTACCTTGTGTGCAGAATGCCAGAACCTGGCAGCATCAGCACATTGAGGTGCACAAAGAATACAACATCAAAATATCACTGAGGACAACAGCATAGACCTGGTTCCTGCCATCCCATTATGGAGATCAAAGGTGTAATTTACTTAGAGGAAGAATTGTGCATAAACAGCCACTAGCTAATAATACAGCAAAGATGCTAATAAATTCTAATGGGTGGCAGAGCAGACAGCAATAGACAAGTGACCTGAGCATCTTATGTAAAACTGAAACAAGAGGGAGTCTGATGCTGATGACAAAACCTTTTTGTGAGTAACGCTGGCAAAATCCTTTAGAGAATAACTCAACTCTAGGTTAAAAGAAAGTGAGGCTCTTCTTTCCTACTAGAAACTAACTTTAGGACCTTCTTTCCATCCTCACAAACCACAAGAAATGGAAGCAACTGCTGCAATTTTGTTTCAAAGACTGATTATCTTGAGGACAGGAAAGGAAGAACACTTGTCTGCTGTCTTGAAAAACCTGCATTAGTGTAAGGTGTTGATGAAAGGATATCCTTCTTCCAGGGAAAAGGAAAGGACTGTTCTGACTAGGGAAGGCTTGTTACAGCTCTCCTCAACTGCCATTGCTGGCATCTACTGCATTTCTTTTGGTTCTTACCTACAGCTGCATTCCTGGCCTCAGCCCTTCCAGTTTCATTTGGATGCATCTTATCTTGGGCTATAAAATCCTAAAACACAGCGCTGAGTGATGTCTCAGCTTGCTCTGCCTGCCTCTTTGGGAGTGACCATACTGCACCCCCAGACTGCAATTCAGCTGCTTCAAATAAAGCAAGCACTTATTTAAATAGCAGCCTTCCTCCACCACTCCCTCAAAAGTAATGAGCAGGGGATCAAAGATTCTTGAGCTCAACTGGCCCATCCACACATCAGGGTGACCTCCATAGCCTGTAGCACACGTGGGAGCAATATAACAACCAGACTTCAAATACTGAACCCAAATAATTTGGCATTTACAGCTTGGTCAGCCGGGAGCTCTCTGTTATGCAAGGTGAAAGCGTGGTTCGGAGTCACTCCTCTGGATTGTTAGCACAATGCCTGACTATTCCCAAGAAAACAATACATGGAAGCAGCAGTTTTTCTAGAAACATCCCAGTGACTTAAAATACATGCAAAAACACTCTGAGAGCAAAAGATGGGCAGCTAATAAATGCAACACAGCAGGGTAACACAGCAATCCTCTCTAAATAAGAGGTAATTTTCAAGAGTGAGGGTATGAGACAGGCCAGCTTCACAAAATCACCATTGTTTGCTGACTTTGAACAAGTGCAGCTGCCCAGAGAGAGGGATATGAGAAGTCTCAAGCAGTAGTTTTTCCAATGGAAGGTGGTGCTGGTTCAGCAGAGGAAGTAAACTGCAATGAAACAAAGATTCCAGTTTGCAGTTTACAGAAAATCTGATCCAAAAGTTCTGTATGTATTTTCAAAAACTGAAATCTCATTTGTTCCCCCATAGCTAAATTAAGAACATTCTATTTTGAGCTAGTGAACATTATCCCAATGTACTGAAAACACAGATAAAAATCCAGCAACTTTCCAGGGTTGACAAGATTATCTCAGGCCTCAGCTATCTTGCTTTGCACTGTGCTAGAAAATAGCTGATGGTAAGATGAGCCCTGATACGTGTCCAGCTGCAGTCCCCACCCCTGCTCCCACAGCAAGGAACTGTCTCTGCTACCCAGGGGGCCCTCTGTGCTCTGAGGTGTTTTCTGCAGTGCTTTTGGGATGCACAGTGGAAGCAATTGCAGTGTTTTTCTGCTTGAAGAAGTCCAAACCTTGCCAAGACCTTTCTTCTGCTGTTGTGTCATTTCCCTCTTGGAGGCCAGCACCTTTTAAAAGGCTCTCTCAGATGAAGGAACACTGCCTTCCACAGCCCTCAGGAAGCATGTTGAGGCCTGGAGACAGATCTGTCAACGTGTTGTTGGGTGGCTTCAGCTCTGAAAGCTGTCTGGAGTGCAAGAAGTGGAATAGCCTGGAACAGAAGCCACTGGGTCACAGAACACACAAACTTGGAGTATCACTTGTGGCAGCAAAACGGACGCGGTCTGGAATAAGAGGAAGAAGACCAACAACAAGGACAACTTTGTATGAGCTCCACATCAGAAATTTGAACTCATTGCCATCTGCAAGTTCAGCAACCTGCTCAGTACTTAGAGTAGGAAGTTTCCAGATCCCATTGTGATACCAGGATGGCTGAGCATCTTCTTTCTCACTCCAGAAAACCTCCTGCCAGTCTTTTCTGGCCTCTTCCCTGAGGCAGCCACACATTCTCATGTTTCATGGCTGGTTCCTCTCAGGCTCATCTGGTTCCTGAGGTTCTGTTAGCTAAAGTACAAGGATGTGGGAAGCAAAACAAGTAACAAGAACAGTTAGAAATAAGTTCCTGGGTTTCTGCCTTTGTTTAAAGAATGCCTCAACTCCTTGCTTTTGATCCATTGTTGGTGGGTGTGATTTCTTCTGTCCCTCCTCTAAGTCATGGCCCCAAGTCCACGACTTTTTCCTGGGACTGCCTGAATCTTTCACTTTGCAAGATGGGAACCAGGACTCCTGGCTAGTGTAGGCAGATTCATCTGTCGAGGTCAAACTTTACAGTGCTGAAATGCCACAGTGATGAGATCCTGGATTCAGGAACAGACAGTTGAAAATGGGCTGCTGCTGGCTACAGATCAACATTTAAACAGGGAGCATGGTCAAAGGGAAGAGAAGACAGAGAGGTGAGGAAGCCATGGCAGGATGGGAAGCAGCCTCTGAACTCAGCTCAAATGTACTCTGCAGAGATTCATATATATCAGCAGCAGCCTGCGATGTTGCAGAGCTCTGTAAACTTGCTATGACACAAGTGAGGGATATACATTATTGACACAGTAATTCCAGCCTGTTAGCCAGTTCTCTCAAGCTGATACAGAGTATACACAGGTAAATTCAGTATTCTTAAGGTAAAGACAAGAGACAAACAAGTAATGAACAGACAAGCCCTCAGCTCTTACCAGTTCAGTGTTCATTTAGCTAGCAGGTAATTCTTTACTGAAAACAGTGTGAGAGGGCAGACAGAACAAGTCTCTAAAGGCCAAATGGAAGAATGTATCTGGAAGCTTCTACCATGAAGTAACAAGCTGGATTTACCCCAGGATTAAATAACACGTTACTACTGCAGTCTTGGGCCACAGAGCACCTCAGGAGAGCAGCTGCCTGGTTATAAGGTATAAGTCTCCCTTATATCTGCAAAGACACAGCACTCACCTCAGCACTGCCCTCATGCTAGTCCAAAGAATGAAACTAGTTACTGCATTCACAGAGACTCATGCTAGTCCAAAGAATGAAACTAGTTACTACATTTGCAGAGATTCACGCTAGTCCAAAGAATGAAACTAGTTACTACATTCACAGAGACTCATGCTAGTCCAAAGAATGAAACTAGTTACTACATTTGCAGAGACGCCCTGAGCAAGGGGGTCTATGAATACAAGACAGCCCAATGTGGGGCACAGAAGGCACAGATTTTCATTCTTCCCAAGTAATCATCATTAAACAGTCTTTGTCTCAACCCATGAGTTCTCCATCTTTTGTCCTCTCAGTTCTCTCCCTGGCCCCACTGGTGGGGAGTGAGCAAGCTGCCTGGGGCTGGACTGCTGGCTTGGGTTAAACCACAACACCATAGCAACAGAATAAAGGAGAGGAGGTTCTTGTCAAGAAAAAAAAAAAAAAAAATTAGGGGTTAAAAATACACCATATGGGTTAGCAATGCACAGAAGGAGACAGACTGTGGATAACGATACTGCCACTAATAGTCAACAGTTCCTTGAGCTGCCGAGGTCCTTCCTGCAGCGCAGTTACTGACAATACCACAGCCATCGACCTAGTTACTGCAGGGTTTCCGTTCCCAGCATTCACAGCCAACACTGACTTACTTCAATTTCACAATTATTAATGCTTTGCTTAAAGCTTCAGCAACTGGAATCAAGTGATCGCTGCGGAACCTCAGCTTTCGCTTTAACGGATAAGCTCAATGCGAAGCCTCTCACCGTCAGAGAAAAGCCTGATAAGATGAATTCCCAAAGGTCAGAAGTCGTGGTGATAAACAAGGAGAACCTAGCCCAAGATAGGGTTAAAGTATTGTGATTTTTAAAGCACACCTAGTATTTTTGAGGGGTTTCCTTCATTTTCTCATTATATTCCTACAGGAGTATTTGGGAAAGAAGGGGCTGGCTTTAGAAAAGGAAGCATTCATTAGCAAAATTTAGCACAAAAGGCAGCAGGAATACATTTAAATCAGCTGGGAAAGGGAAAAGCCAAAGGGCTGGACAGACTATACAAAATGAATAAAACCCCATTACAAGGAGGTAGAGGAAAGCAGGCAGGATATTTTTTGCTTTCCTTCCTCTTCATCTTCCAATCTGACTCTCTCAGACCTTGCTAAAGGGGGGGAAGCCAAGTTTCCCATAATACTGCGAGCTCAGCTTTACAAGCTGGAGACAAAAGAGGAAACCAAACACACAATAAGAACCTGTGGATTGGCCAAACAAGGATTCCTAGAAGTAATTATCACAAAGACAATTATCACAAAGACAAGGTTGGTTAGCACTCAATCTACCAAGGTGAGGACTGGTCCGACATTCCTCTCAGGGGGAGATAGAGGTGTTCTTTTCTACTCCCAATGTGAGAGTTTCCTAAGCAAGCCAGGGATTTGCCCTGTTACTCTCAGTAGGCTGTGTTGCTTATTAATTCAGCTCGGATCAGCTTCTCATCTAGATGATGTCCAAGTAGATCTGGTCCACCCTTAGGTGACAGTGAAACCTTCAGCACTGTGCTCTGGGTGCTCCTGTCATGCTGCAGGCTCAGCCCCAGAGCTGCCCTGCAGTGTCCCCAGTGACAGATGTGCAGCCTTGGTCCCACCACGTGTCTGTCCTGGGGACAAGTCAGATGCAGCTGTGCCTCAGGCTACGCCCATCAGTGAGGATGGCGGGGATGAGGTGGGTACCCTGCTCCCCAGGCTCTCTCCCTGAGCTTTCTCTGCTAGTCAGAGCTGATGGCAGGGCATGGACCACATCCCTGTGCCCAGCAGTGCAGCCTGAAGAGTGTCAGCTGTGAGATCTTGGATGCTGGTCCATGTCCTTGAGAGAATTTAGCCTTAAAGAAAAGCATGCAATGGTTGCCAGCTAACAAGTCATGAGGGACAGAAACATCCACTTGGAGGGCTTACTGAATATGCAAGCATATTACTAAAAAACAAACCCAAACCCCAAACCAGCTCAGTTATTAATAATCACATACCTGGAAAAAGAAATATAAAATATTTTGCTTTTTCCCTTAGCAGCCCAGTCCACCAGGAGTGCTTGATAAACATGTGGTGCCCCTATCAATACAACCAGCAGATAACAGTGATGTGCTGGCTTGAGGGTGGTAAGCAGGCTGTCCCTGTCACTTGTAATCTTCTCACATCCAGAGGCATCTTAAGGCCTTTCTAAACACGCTGATACTGCCTGAAAATCACTGAAAAAACCCACCCTTTGTTTGTGTTAACAGGATGAGAAAGTGCAAGGCTTCCTGTTATGTGTGTGTGACAGCTACAGATAAGCAGAGACCTCTGGACAGGAAATCCGCCCAACTTCTGCAGTGTGATTTGCCCAAAGCTGAGGAGCTCTTTTTAGATCGAAGCACCAACAGAATGAGACAGGGCTGGCCAGAAAATGGGGGACACGCTGGAGAAGAGCTCTGAGGAGCCCGAGATCTCTTTGAACAATGAGTGTTCGACGAAAATGGGGGACCTGGTGGAAGTGTCGAGTGGTGAAAAGGTGAAGTTTGACGATACAGGTCTCTCTCTGGTGCTGCAGAATGGTCTTGAGAACCTTCGCCTTGAAAATTCCCTCACAGACGTCATCCTGTGCGTGGACAGCAGGGAGTTCTCCTGTCACCGAGTGGTCCTTGCTGCAGCAAGCAATTATTTCAGGTAAGGTTTGTAACAAACAAAACCAGTACACTTATTTTGCTTCTTAGACTTGAGCTGTAGGTCTCCAAAGAGTGCAAACTGAGTGTTAAAGTCTGCAAATTCGCAGTGAGCCTCTAATTCCTTCCATCTTTCAGCTTTTTTAAGTTGGAGATTTAAATAAGGCAGGTGCCAAGTTGTGGATTTGCTGGAGTTCTGATAGCAGCACTCAGAAAAAGTATGCAAAGGAAGACAGAATATTGTCCAACAAGTGCATGAGAAAAGGGTGTTTTGACCAAATATCTTTAGCCACTTGTCTTGTCCCGTTGGGACCTGGCCAAAGAGGAATTCAGATAGCAGGGTATTTTTATTGAAATAGGAGTGGGTTTCTGGAACTTGCTAATTTTTCCTATTACCACTCTGGGGTAAAAATGTATATCACATTAAATTGTTGAGGAGGAAAGAGAAGGAATTTTCCATCTGGAAATCAGTTGCAATGGGAAATATCTCCTTAAAAGCAATTTTGCCATTTCACTGTCTCATTCTGGTCTGCTTGAATTTTTCATTCTTTCAATTCAATAGATATTCTATCTGAGACTACTGGCCAACAAGAACAAATTTTAGACACACAGAGGAACTTGGTATCAGTTTTAGCACAGATTTTCCATTATCATTTAGACAATATCTTTTAGATCATCACATTTGCATGGCTGGGATTTTTTTCTTTCTTTCTTTTACTGCTAAAGTGGTCAGATGACTGAACAGCTACAGAGGAAACACGAGAAAAAAGGACCTGTGACCACTTGTGACATGAGCAGAAAGCTAATTTTAATGGAGTCTGGTAAGCTTTGCTGGTAGTGCCAGAACAGTTCTGCTTTTCTAATCTATAATAGAGATTGTGTCTGTGAATATTTGGAGACAGGTATTATTTCTACAGACAGACTACATTTATTGCACATGAGAAAATATACAGCTAAAAGCAGAGATGTCCAAATATTTCTTACCAGCATTGTGTGTATAATGGACAGCAGATGCACAAATTAAAATCAAAATTATCATAATGATACTTTGACAAAAACCCCCAATTTCACTATAAGTAATGGTGCTGCAATCAGAAGGATTTCCCAGTTAAATCCAGGCAATATAGTTTTATGACAGCAGCTGCTGGCCAGCTTTCCACTGAGCTTTTCCTGAGCTACAGCCTGTCCCTTGGAAGGAGGGGGGATACCTGGCTGGAGGTCATCCCAAGGCAACTGCACATGTGTGCAGGGTCTGCCCCTCTGGGTGCTTCTGTTTGGCTTGGCTTCCCACAGACCTGAGATTTATTACATCTCACTGTCTGCCAGTGCCTCTTGTCATGACTCTTTGGGTTAGTATCAATCACATTTGGCACAGGATGGAAATCTCAAACCAGAAATTCCCCGAGTTTGATGGAAATCTGCAGCTAGGAGAGGAGAGATGCTGGGCTGGCACCCTTGGGGCTCTGCAGGGTAACAGGCAGGGTGTCCTGGCCAGCCAGCACACAGTGCCCAGAACAACCACACTGCCCTGCCCTGCTGGGCACAGCCAGCACACAGCTGAGCTCCTGGGAGGGACCCCGAAGTGTGTGAGAGGAATAAGGAGGGAGAATGGAGGGCTCAGGAAGGGGAAGCTGAGGTTACTGTGAGGAGGGAAAGAAGGACGCAAGCCTGCAGGGAACTGAGTTTCACTGGTTCTGCTGCTCACAAAGAGCCTTCATTCATCTTGCCATAACTCTCTGGGAACTGCATGGCCCCAGAGAAAGAAGGAATTCTTAAATCCCTCTGTTCCTGTGAGTACTTTCCATGCTTTACAGGACCTCTAACAGCCATGCACAGGAGCAATGCAAAGGGACCCAGTGACTCATGGGCTTCATTCCCCTGCATGTTACACAACCCCTTCCTGAAGGCTGGGTGCCACAGTGTGGGCAACCCACAGCAGCTGACTGGAACACACTTGAACAAAGCTAACCCCTTCTAGCCTTCTTCAGCACTGCTGGAGAGCAGATAGGCTGGTTCTTGTGATGTCCTGCTCCTGTAGACATAAAAACATTAACTCTCCATTTACCTCCATGATGATAGCAAAGCAGAGAACAGAAATACCAGCTGACTAAGGTGAAACAGTAGTTCTTTAATCCTGCACTGCCCAAGTGTAGGGGGAGAATGGGGCTGGGAAAGGTTGAAGCCATTTTCCAGAGCATCCTCGAGCTCCAGCATGGTTGTTTGAAGTCAGATTCATAATTCCAAGCACAAGCATTCCAGTGTGAGAGAGTGCTTAAAAAGTGCTTCATGAAAAAGCAACCCATCATTTATTTTGCTGAGATTTCTCTGATTTTAAATTAGAAAAAAACTTAGATTTTTTTTCTAAAATTACCCATTTTTGTTGGCACTGGGCCCTCAATTCAGATGTGTCTTAGAATACCTGTTGGTTTAAAGGTGCAGTTTAGAATTACACAGGGACAAGAACCAGGGAAACATACAATGGAATTAGTAAACACATCTGAAGCATTTAGAACCTCCTGAGGGTAAGTTCAGAAAGATTCAGAGGCAGCATTTTAATCTCTAGGAGAGAAGCTCAGCCTGATCAGCCTGAGTCGTATCAGGTGTTCCCCCTGCCAGTACACAGGGTGGGAATGAGAACCACTCCATTTGAGCAGAAGGAATGCCACAGGAGTCAGCTCTCCCATGCATCACTGCCCAATTCGGCCCTGCCACGATCTAGAGCAGAGAACTGGTGGGAGAGCACCATGCTTTAGAGGTGTGTTTTCTGCAGCTCACAGCCAGTTAGATCAATCCACACCCTACAAAATTGGGAGTGGATGGCAGCTCTAAACCAATTACAAAGATCAGGAGACAGATAGGCCAAAGCACTTTGACCAGAGCCCTGTGCACAGCCACCAGCAGAATGCTGAGGCTGGTTTCTGAGCAGCCAGTGTCAAGTGTCACCCTGGGTATCTCTGACTGACCCCAGCAAACACTTTGGTCTGTGGGACAGAGTGAGACTCTCACCTCCCTGACAGGGATGGGTCAATACAAGGCTGGAGTCACCAGCTTAAGAGATGAAAGGAAGAAGAGCAGACACCACCTGCACCCTCCATGGGCCTGGTTCTCGTTCAGATGAAACATCCGGCACCCGTCAATCCCGCATGACCGAAACAGCTCTGCTGTGCCAGCCTCCCTTCTGTGCTGAAACCCATTCCCAGGGAGAAGTGGGAACTGAGGGCTGCTGCTTTCAGATGGCCACCTGCCCACACATCCCTTGACAGGCGCAGAGGGAGAGAAGCTAAATGAATCCCAGCCTCGTGGTCACTGAAGTTAAGGAGCCTTTTTCTAAATGCCTTTGAAATATTCTGATTTCAGTAGCAGCAGAAGCCGGGCCATGAGGCAGGGCAGCGAAGCAAAAACCTCTAATGAGCTGAGATGGGTGAAAGGAAAAATGAGAATTTTGGCTGAACAACTTTTCTGACAAGTAACTTCTCTGCCCAAATTTCCTGCTCAAAAGTTAGGCCTCTCTATCCAGAGGCAGTTTTGCACACGGAGGTAACTAAGACCTTGCTATAAAATTTCTGCTGAGGTAAGGAACAGGTAGTTCTTAGAGCAAGTAGCAGCTGGTATCTTCCATCCATTTGCCATTCATCGTGCCTAACTGCTTTGCAATAAAATCTGTTTATGTCTTGGTTCCAGTAAGATGTGTCAATCAGACAGCTTAATTCAGGCACTTCTTTTACAAGAAAAGCATGGCCTAACACTTGGGACCTCTAGCCAACAATAGGTTGCATTGTCCTGTCAACATTGTGTATGACTAATAATAAAGGGCTTGGAATGCAGGGTGAAGAGTGCTTCTAATTACACTTTAGATCTGCACATGTTTTTCACCAATGCAGTTACAAGTGGACTCATGTAATTCTGATCTGTTGAGACAGATTCTAAATGATGTGACATCTCATTCTCTGAATGCAGCGAACAAGAAGGGGCTGATCAAAATCCTAAGTAAAAGCAAAAAGCTTTGGAAGAAATACTTAAATCTATGAATTGAAATTTGTTTGTCTTGCAGCTGTCACAATGTAAAATGGTTTAAAATAGCCCTTAGAGAATTTCTGATTTATACCCCACATGAAATATCCGCCTAGTGCCAAAGGTATGTCTGGTGGTCACCTTTCAGCTGCAGTAATATCCACCAAAGAAGAGTTGCTATCTACATGTATGAAATCACTGCACTTTCTAACAGTAGCTCCAATTCATGCAAATTCAAATACTTCTCTAGCCAAGAGGTACCAACTCTACAATCCCAAAATTTAGCAGAAGAAAAGTCAGACTCTAAATTAGAAGAAAATCCATAAACCATTCTCCCCTTGGCCATGGTATTAATGCCTTTTGCTGCCATGGAGCCCCAGGTCTACTGTAGAGGACAGCACAGAGGAATCCATCATGTGTGTATGCCTTATCAAACTCATGAGTACAGAGGTACAAGAGCAACAAAAAGATATTTTATTGTTTCTTTTCAACAGGAGAAATTGCATAAAGTATGAAGCAATCAGAGTACTCTGTGTTGAAATCTAAATAGCCCAATGTTTTCAGAATGCCTCATCCTGACTGGAATGCAGTAAAAGATAAATGTCTTTCTTTCCAGGGCCATGTTCTGCAATGATTTAAGAGAGAAATATGAGGAGAAGATCATACTAAAAGGAGTTGATGCAGAAACCATGAATATACTCTTGGACTACACTTACACCAGCAAGATGCTCATCACAAAGCAAAATGTACAGAAAGTCTTGGAAGCTGCCAGCCTCTTTCAGGTACAGATAACTCAGATGCACTGATCCAATCTCTCTGTTCTGGCAACACCATATCTTACCCTGGTTAGCACACTGCAAACTTCTCTGATTTCATGGGTTCTGGAAGCATTTTGCTTCATATTTACTTACATTAAGGTAAAAAATGGCAGGGGCAGCCACGTACTGGAATTTTGCTGTGCTGAGTGCCATGCAAACAGGAAAACAGCCTGGCTGTGCCTCCAAGAGCTGCTCCCATGTGCTGCCTGCCCGGCAGTGCTCCCCAGATTTCACGTCAGTGAAGGCCAGTCAGAAGGGTTAGGGGCAGCATCTGGCATGGCTGGCCAGAGCAGAAAGTTAATTTGTCTCTCTGTCTCCCCTGCCTTGAGATGGAGGCTTGCCGGCCAAAGTTAGCATCCTCCTTTGTAGAACTTGTGATGTAAAGGGTTTTAGTCATGGCCTGGGACTTGTGGGAGGCTGGAGTTGGGCAGTGTTACTCAGCCTCTGGTCCACGAGGTATTCACGTGTCCTGTAAATCACCTGTGAGGTCTACCAAATTGCAGTGTCTGGTACCATGCTGCAAATTGCTAACAAATTGTAACCAACACAACCTGCCAAGTGCCAATGCGTGTGTGTGTCCATTCCTCTCATTAGGGAGGGCAAGAAACACCCAACTCTGTGACCATTGTGGTTCATGAGGGAATTCAGATTCCTGAATCTTACATGGAAATTTTGCTCTGCAGTTCTGGAACTCTGCTTTTTAGGACACAAGTCCTGTGACGAGCTGCTTAGGGGCTGGGGGTGCTCAGTTTGGAGAAAAGGAGGAGCCTATTAAAAAGGGACCCTATTGAAAAGGAGGACCCACATAGGGTACCCTCAGGGGGTCCCTATTGCCCTCAACTCCCTGACAGGAGGCTGTAGCCAGGTGGGCATCAGGCTTTTCTCCCAGGTAAAAAGTGATAGGACAAGACGAAACTATCTCAACTTGTGCCAAGGGAGGTCCAGATTAGATATTAGGAAAAATTTCACAGAGGTAACTTTAATGTCATCTGGGCCTGCAGAGCATTTTCCATGCACCAACACTACCAACGGGTACCATTAAAAGGCCACATTTGGTTCATTTTTAGGACATCATATATCTTGTTTTTGTTTTCTTTTGAACCTTTTTTCCTTAGGATCATTCCTCAGGTTTTTTTTTTTTTCCCTGGAACTATCAAAAGTATAAACTTAAGGGTTTTTTAATGTATCTACCTTATTTTTCATTAAAATTAAGATTAAATTTGATTCCCAAGGATGGTTCTTTAAGAAAATCATCAAACTCTGTTAGAATAGTGATTTGTGAGGGTACCATAAGTAAGAATAATAAACTAGAAAAAACTAGATAAACCTAGAACACTGGGAATGTTCAGCTAAAAATAGAGGTTGTCTTGGATTCTATCATTTTATAAGGCCTCATTATAAATTATAAGTCCTCACATTTATAATGTGAGGGTTTGGGCTGAAAAATATGTTTTGTGCAAAAAAGATTTAGTAACTACTAAATCTTTAATAATCTACTATGTCAAGCTGACAGAACTAGAGTTCTGCCAGCTTGTCCATGATATTTATGCTGAAGAACAGAGTTGAAAGAGTCAAATGTTTCATTTGGACATATCAACAGCTGAAAAGATAATTTCTGCAATTTATTGTAACATTTTTGTTCGATAAATTCTTTCAAATTAGTGACATGTGAGAAATCCAAATTCCAAATAGAATCTTTTTATCTGACTTAGCAAGAACTAAAAGGCAGAGCCTCTTTTTAACCTTGGGGACTTGGCAAAGAACCAAAAAGAAATACCTTGCACAGTTCTAGATAGTGTAGTATAGATATTCCAATGTAAGTTATCTCCTTTTCTCTAGAAACTGTTTTTGAAAAAGTTTTTCATAATTATGCCTTCCTTTACTCCCTTCTAGTAAGTTTTGACCAAATGCAGTCAAAACTGACAGTAGGAAGAGGTGGAGGGCTGTTTGGAGAGAGCAGGCATCCCTGCCACGGTGGGATGAGCAGGTGAAGGGTTTGGAACAGCTGAACAGCTAAGCCTCACTCTCAAGAGAGCCAGACAAATTTTTTCCACCTAAAGCACAGTTGCAACACGAGTTCAAGAGTCACCTCCTCTGTCTGGGCTGGTGGCTGCCCAGCCACTGCACTTGCAAGGTTGGTGCCCAGCCTGGATCCCGCCCCGCAGCCTCTGCCACCCACACTGCCTGCAGAGCTGCTTGTCCTTTCACCCTGGGAAGGGTCAGGATCCCAGCCCTGCTTCCCTCACCAGAGCTCAGCAACAACCTCCAGACCTGCCTACACCACTCCTGCCCCTCCAGGAACCTCTGTATTACCCATTCCCTCAGCAGGGTTTGGGTGAGGGACCACATAACTGTGCAGATGGAAACAAAGAAATGGTGAGAGGGAAGCAGGCTTCTGAGCAGATGGAAAAGAAACTATTGTCACCAAAGGCTGTGATGCCCGCTGCCATGGAGATGCCAAAGGCTGTGATGCCCACTGCCATAGAAAGGCCAGGTGCAGTGGGAACAGTGGAGGATGCCCCAGGCTGCCCCCTCTGAGCAGAGCAGGGCTGCTCTGCCCTCAGGGCATGGCTGAAGCACCACCAGCCTGATGGTCTGACTGACCCCAAAGCACCCCTCATCCCTGGGTTAGTCCACTTTACATGAGCAGACACTCTAAGGGAAATCCCTGACCACCATCCTGAGGCCCCTGGGCAGGACAGAGCCAGGGTGCCAGCTGCAGGCCACGCTGGACAGGAGGGCACCATTTGCTACCAAAGGCCTTCAGGGCAGCTCCGGTGGGAGAAGGGCTGGCAGGGTGAGATCGCCTCCATTCCCCAGGGAACAGCCCTGAGTGGGGGCTGTGCCCTCGGCTGGCTCTGGTGGGCTCAGATCACCTCCATTCCCCGGGGAACAGCCCTGCAGGGAGCTGTGCCCTCGGCTGGCTCTGGCCGGGGCTCAGATCGCCTCCATTCCCCAGGGAACAGCCCTGAGTGGGGGCTGTGCCCTCGGCTGGCTCTCGTGGGCTCAGATCCCCTCCATTTCCCAGGGAACAGCCCTGCAGGGAGCTGTGCCCTCAGCTGGCTCTGGTGGGCTCAGATCCCCTCCATTTCCCAGGGAACAGCCTTGCAGGGAGCTGTGCCCTCAGCTGGCTCTGGTGGGCTCAGATCGCCTCCATTCCCCAGGGAACAGCCCTGCAGGGAGCTGTGCCCCTCGGCTGGCTCTGGCCCGGGCTCAGATCACCTCCATTCCCCAGGGAACAGCCCTGCAGGGAGCTGTGCCCCTTGGCTGGCTCTGGCCCGGGCTCAGATCTCCTCCATTCCCCAGGGAACAGCCCTGCAGGGAGCTGTGCCCTCAGCTGGCTCTGGCCCGGGCTCAGATCGCCTCCATTCCCCGAGGAACAGCCCTGCAGGGAGCTGTGCCCTCAGCTGGCTCTGGTGGGCTCAGATCGCCTCCATTCCCGAGGGAACAGCCTTGCAGGGAGCTGTGCCCTCGGCTGGCTCTGGTGGGCTCAGATCCCCTCCATTCCCCAGGGAGCAGCCCTGCAGGGGGCTGTGCCCCTCGGCTGGCTCTGGTGGGCTCAGATCCCCTCCATTCCCCAGGGAGCAGCCTTGCCGGGAGCTGTGCCCTCAGCTGGCTCTGGCCGGGGCTCAGATCACCTCCATTCCCCAGGGAACAGCCCTGCAGGGAGCTGTGCCCTCGGCTGGCTCTGGTGGGCTCAGATCGCCTCCATTCCCCAGGGAACAGCCCTGCAGGGAGCTGTGCCCTCGGCTGGCTGTGGCCGGGGCTCAGATCACCTCCATTCCCCGGGGAGCAGCCCTGAGGGGGCTGTGCCCCTCGGCTGGCTCTGGCCCGGGCTCAGATCTCCTCCATTCCCCAGGGAGCAGCCCTGCAGGGAGCTGTGTCCTCGGCTGGCTCTGGCCCGGGCTCAGATCACCTCCATTCCCCGAGGAACAGCCCTGCAGGGAGCTGTGCCCTCGGCTGGCTCTGGCCCGGGCTCAGATCGCCTCCATTCCCCAGGGAACAGCCCTGAGGGGGCTGTGCCCCTCGGCTGGCTCTGGCCGAGGGTCCCTCGGGGCGCAGGTGTCACCGCTGAGCCAGGACAGGACTGTCCCAGCAGCCACAGCTGAGGGTCACCAGCTGCAGGGTGCAGGATCCGGCCCCACAGTGTGCTTGCTGCATACAGAGAGGGATTGTGCATGAGAGACCTTTCATCCCCCATTCCCTTCCCTTTCTGGGGGCTCTAGCTGGAGGCAGGGCTGCTGGCACTGCTGACACTCCACCGTTGAATCGAAGCAAAGACTCATATGGGGAGAACAAATTTTACTAGTCAGAGTGAAAGCCAGCTGGAGGCCAAGCAAGCGTATGGGATGTCTCTAGCAAGTGAGAACCTGGATTCAAATGGATATTAGGAGAAGGACTAACTTATTGAAGAAACTGTTCTCAGGGAACAGGGCTTTTAAAGTGCCTGGATTGGCATTAGCGGGGGTGCTCACAGTGGACAGGCAGAAAATTCAGAGCTCTGCCAGAATAATCAGAGCAGATGAAGCAGAGGCTCAGGGTTGTCTTCCTTCTGATGCTGTCTTGAGTCAGCCACCTGCTCTCCTGGGACTGACTGACATATGCCCAGCAAGTTTTGGGGGAGTTTTGGGGGGAATTTAGTGTCTAAATGAAGGCAGTGCTGGGGAGTCAGTGCTGCACAGAGATGAGGAGCAGAAACCAGGGAAAGTCCTGCCTTGATTCGCTCCCAAGCAGCCCAGGCTCTCCGGTGGAGCCCTCAGCAGGGCTGTTTCTCACACCCACACCTCGCAGTTCTGCATTTGCCTGGCCACAAACAGCCCCGCAGTGAGGGAGTGGGGCCTGCTGGCCGTGAGAGCAACGTGCACCTCCCTGTCACCTCCTCAGCACCGCTCTTAACAAGCCTTGTATAAATAATTAGAGAACTCTACAGAGGTTTGCTGCAGGCTGTGAGAACATTCTTTTGGGGTCTATTCCCAGACTCACAGATGAATGAACGACCTTGACAAATGCTAGGTTTGGTTTTTATGTGTCTCATTACTGACAACTTTGAATGCTTATGCTTAATAAGCTTCATAAGGCTGATGCTTAACCTGCCTCAGGTCTGAAGCCTACCTGGTGGCAAAGTTCTTTCAGATCCTCAAGGAAATGTCCGGGTGAGTTCAAAGTGCTTGCCTCGTGCTAGCCCTGAGAGCAGGCAAGGGGAATGTGGCAGGTGCCGTGGTGCCACCGTGGGTCACTGATATATTTTTATCACCATTAATGTCAGTGGTGGCAACACATTCTGAGACCTCACATAGCCTCGTTCATCAGTCAGTTGCATTTCTCTAAACTTTTGACCACATCTAAATGTAAAACAGGAACCAGGCAGTCTGTACACAGCGTCTGCGATCGCTCAGCTCTGATAAACAGTCTAAATATGTCAACACGACACCGACGGGTCTGGAAGATTCTACCCTAATTACTGAAACAAATCTACATACTACAGTGTTTAAAAATGTTTCGCTTCCTCTTTGCCCCTCAATTACTATTGCACAACCTTCCCCAATGAGAAAACATGAGTTAAAATGGTTTGCTTGCTGACACTGGACGGAAAAACAACCCAAAAAGCACAGACGGAAATGCACAACATTAGCTCTGACCCATTGCACTGTTCAGTGGCAATATTTGTACCTGAAATCATAGAGGTGATGGGAAATCCATAAGATGAAGCACTGTGATTGATCAGTTCTACCCAAGACTGGTTCTCAATTCCTGAATAATCATCAGCAATCCAGCTCAGATCGCAGTTTTTAGAAATACCCTACAGACACCCGAATATGTGCATTTGGGACCCTCAGGTGGGGTCATTTTGCCAAGGAAATTTACGAGAGTAGTTGTGGTGCCTTATTGAATGCAAACACAGCCAGTTCTCTGATTAAGGAGACTCTGTGTGTAAAATGCATATCAATTTTTTTTTCAGCCAATGGTGATGACAAAGGTCACTAGACCCTCTGAAGGCCTCCCCCACAACAGAAAGTCCTGTCTGTTAGGAATCTCAAAAGAATTGCTGATGGCCAATCTCTTCCTGCACTCACCCCAGTCTAGGACTGCTGCCCATTCCTTCTGGTGACACTGCTCCAAACCTCCCAGACCTCAGCGCTCATTTCCCACTGCTCTCACAAGGCCTCAGATGCACTTGGAGTTTGGATGGTGGGAACATAAATGCAGACAGTGGAGCCACCTTCACCCTAAAACCAGACTCTGTTCTAGCTGGTCTGAGCTGACATGCAAGATGAAGCAGGGGAAGCAAATTGGATACCTGGGGTCCTTATCTGTGCTTTGTAACTCCATGATTGCCAGTGCTTAGAGATCTCATGGAGGAAAAGGGAATAGTAGGAAACCCTTTCATGAAACAAATAAAATTCATGACTGTCACAGGTCTTGCATCCTACCAGAGGGGAAAGGAGCAATTGGATGCAGAGGGAATAAAAGCAGTGGGAGGAAGAAATTCTTATTTCAAACTGCAGATCCTGGGAGACACCTGTGCTCAGATGATCCAATTCTTGTCTCCCCCAGCTCTTTGCTGTATTGGGCATGGCTGGTTGCTCCATAGCTCTCCTATGACAGTTTTCATTAACCCTTCTGTGCTTATACAAGCTGTTTGTGCCCCCAGTTCCTGCGCATGGTAGATGCTTGTGCCAGTTTTCTCACCGAAGCACTGCAGCCGGAGAACTGCGTTGGCATCCTGAGGCTGGCTGATGCCCACTCCCTGCACAGCCTCAAACAGCAGGTACAGAACTACATTATCCAGAACTTCACCCAGGTCCTGAACTACGAGGAGTTCCTGGAGCTGCCGGCAGACATCCTGTGCAGCACGCTGAAGAGCGATGAGCTCTGTGTCACGGAGGAGGCGCAGGTGTTCGAAACCGTGATGAGCTGGGTGCGTTACAAGGAGTCCGAAAGGCTTTCCCTCCTGCCCTATGTGCTGGAGAATGTCCGGCTGCCCCTCTTGGACCCTTGGTATTTTGTAGAGACTGTTGAAGCTGATCAACTCATTAGACAGTGTCCAGATGTCTTTCCTTTGCTCCAAGAAGCAAGAATGTACCATCTGTCAGGCAATGAGGTGAGTAAAACAGGAAGGTATTAGCCACTCTTTGTAAATGTCTCATGCTTCAGCTCAAAAATCAATTTGAAAGGAGCAGTGCCATGGGCAGAGAAAGATAATCACAATGAATTTCCACTAACTGGTGCTATTGAAAAGTCAAAATTGGCCTCAGAATTTATCCTGCTGTCTGAGACAGTTCAGAAGATTTTGGTGGGTTGTTTTAAAACAAAGTGCGCAGCTTCCTGTTTATGAACATCTGAGCTTGACCCTTCAGACACACTCTTGCTAAATGAAGACCCCAGGTAGCTTCCCTAGTGAAAACGCAAATGGTGTTGGCCCTGACACCTCACCCTCTCAGCTATTACTTCAAGCCTAAGAAAAAAGGAATAATTTTCCCACCAAACTGTGCCACAATCTGTAATGACTCTTTCAAATGTGAATATGTAACATCTTCCCCTGTTACTGATGGGGAAAATGTTTCATAAAGGAAATATTCTCCCTCCTGTGAAGAAGACAGTCTCTTTGCAGAGGAGAGGACTGCCCATCTGCCATTTGCAGAGGTTCCTGCACCCAAAGAGACACATTAATCCTGACACCCAGTCGAGTCCTGTCCTGCCTGCTCAGTGCAGGTGTGCTGGATCTCAGGTTCTTCCATTCCCTTTGGAAAGTTGGGTATCAGTCACATCTCCCCAGAATATGGGGGAGAGGGGACAGCAACCAAGAGGTTAGATTGCACAACAGGAGCAAAGTTCGTGAGTGTGTGAGGAAATGTGTCCCTCCTCAGTGGAGTCACAGGAGGGCAGGAGGGCGTTGTGTGCCCATCACTCGGGGCGGATGTGTCACCTGTGTCACCAGCACAGGGAACGGGGACAGACCAAGCGCTCCTGGTGCTGGTGACTGTGTGAGACACTGCTCGGTGAGCTGGGCCAGTGCCGGCCAGTCCGGAGGGAGCTCCCTGAGCAAGCCCTGTCCCACTGAGCAGCGCTGTCAGGTGCAAGCGGACAGATAAAGGAGCGCTGCCCCGGGCTGCACACGCATTACACCCATCTTCAAAGGGACAGCCGCAGGAGGCTGCCTGCCAGCTGCCCTCCCCCGGGGCTGACGCCTGGCAGTGGTGGCAGGCAGGTTCAAACAGAGTCCTGGAAGCTGGCAAGTTCCGGGACTCACGTTCTATAAAAATGTGCCGATTCATTTTCTGGACGTGGTCAAAATGCAAGATTCGTGTCTGTGTAGATAATATTTTTTAATACAGATAAATTATACCAATTTATAGCAACATGTTAAAAGCAGAAAGAGAGGTAAAACTTTAAGCAAGTTGCCTCCTGACACAGCGTTTAACCTGTGGGTCTTGTTTGCAAGCATTTCCTCCAAGGACAACACAAGTTTCCAAGCACTCCTTGCATTCTTTGCTCCTGGTGAGCATCTATCTGGCAAGTGAGCTTCTCAGTGTCCCTGAAACAAAGACCTGGTCAATAAACTGAGCCAACAAGCACTAAATTAGAGCTAAGCGCATTTCAGAGCCTGGTGCTGGCTTTAAATGTCTTCTAATTTTGGCTTGAGGTAAGAGCTTATACACAAAGAAACAAATAAAAATAACCCCTCCACAGTTGAGAATTGTTATTGTTCTGACACTAACATCTCTTTTAAGACAAATAATGAGAGCACTTGTTTTCTCCTGGCACTAACTGCAGTCTTGCTCTCTCTGAGCTCCCCAAGGCATACACAAACCTTGGGGCCCCCCTACCCTGCCCTCACTCTGTCAACCCAAATAAAACCTGTCCTTTTCAGCTACCTGACGTGCACCCAGCCTTGTCACTACACCTCACCTGCACAACTCTTGGTGCCAACCTGGTAATTCCTAAAAGGAAAGGATCCTAGTAGGCAGGCAAAAGCAACTAAGTTCAGAGTTGGAAAAATCCTGCTGAAAGAAGGGTACAGCAATCTCTATTGAATGCTTCTAGGATGCTTTTCAGGCTTTCAACTTAGAAAACGTTGGCTAATTGGTTCAGTTGATGTAAGCCTGCTGTGATTTGAAAAACAGGTAATCAAAGAAAAGGTCACCTGGCCTTTCTGTAATTGTAGGTGTAAGTGCCCTGTGTACTCATTCTGTCTCACTTGCATTTAGATCATTACAGAAAGGACCAAGCCCAGGATGCACGAGTTCCAGTCTGAGGTGTTTATGATCATAGGGGGCTGTACAAAAGAGGAGAAGTTTGTAGCAGAAGTGACTTGCCTGGATCCTTTGAGGCGAAGCCGTCTGGAAGTAGCAAAATTACCAATCACAGAGCAGGAGCCAGAGAATGAGAATAAAAAATGGGTGGAGTTTGCATGCATAACTCTGAAAAATGAAGTCTACATATCAGGTAAGGAACAAGACATTGACTGGGAGTGCAAGAGGGGAGCAAAGTGTTCTCACAATTATTTCCAGCTTTTATCAAGACCGTGCTTGAGGGCAGCATTAGAAAAATTAAGCACTGCAGGTATTTTAATGCTTTGGCTTTGGACATGCTCCAGAGACCACTGGATGTGTAAGGACACTGTGTAGCTCTGATTTGAGCACAGGATTCCTTTTCAATCAACACTGATCTATAGGCATGGGTACATGTGTGCAGCACCCTAAACAGTGACAAGGTCACAGGAGGGTTCTTGGAACAGTTTACCAAACATAAAATGACAAATTGCTTCAGCATCTTCTCGTGACAAGTCCATTTGAAGCTCCACATGCATTAGCAAAATCCTGCCAGAATCTGAGTCATTCTGCAAAAGTCAGTCAAGAACCTGCAGGGAACTGTCACTGATGTTTGGCTGCCCCCTGAAAGCTGCCATCCAGAGGACTCTAGACCTGCCCACCCAAGTTAATAACTTGGCTGTATAAACTGTCAAAGCCAGATGAAATCCCATGTTCCAGACACCCAGGGTGGGTCTGGACAACTCATGTGCTGATCATCATCCCAAGAGCTTCAGGAGATATATTTAACTTCCCACACAAATACAGTTGAACTCCACACAGGGGTTTGATCCCAGAGCTACAGAGATTTTACTCTGACAATCAAAATGTTAAAATCAAGCTTGTTAAGCAGTTTTGACAGCTGCTTTTGATGGCCTGTCAACAAACAAGTTGGATGATCTTGTTCTGCTTCCAGAGTAAAAGTGACAGCAAGCTTTTCATCACTGTGGCATTACAGGCCATGATACAGAGCAGGGCCTTCATAGGTGGAATGCTTTTCTGCAGAACTGCCCACCAAATTCTATACGCCATCAAACAGAAGAGTGGAAAGGAGGAGAGTAGGCCAAAGTGCGAATGCTTTGCTCAGGTGTGAATAGTGGTCCACTGTCTTTATTCAGGTATCTTCCGTAGCATTCTTTCTTTTGGGAATCCACATATTTTTGACACTTCATTCTAATTTAACATTTATTAAAGCTTTTTCTTATCCTGGGATAAGAAATAGATTACTGTTTTCATAACTACAAATAAAGAAGGTTTTTCCTTTCAGTCCACCATAGAGAGTTTCTGGCATTAGCCCTCCTGTTAAAAGGTAGCTGTACAGAGAAACCTAAGTCAAACATTCCAACTAAGGAATATTCCCCTCACCTTCACACCCTTGAGCTTGAGAGGTCTTTTTTCCTTTTGCCTTCAGTTTGTTGCCCTTCCCTCTTTTTCAAGGCTTATTGCATTCTTTTATTCTTGATATCTTTTCCAATGTCTCTTCTCTACTTTTATTTTCTGTTCTATCCAGGCTACCTCCAGGCCAGGCTAACACATTCCCTGCTGTGGTGAGTCCAAGCTGGCTTTCCCTTTGCTTCCATTCTCACAGCTTCTTTTTCTTCCTTCTCTGCTTACTTTGATATCTCTGAGTCCCTCTCTCCATTCCCTCATCGCCTTTCACCTTTTTGCCCTTTGCACACAAATAAAAGGCTCAGTGGACCAAAGCCATTAGCACGTTTTTCTCAGCTAAACCAATTATTAGTGTCTCAATCCTGATTAAACAGCTGCTTCCTCCTGTATGTCCTTCTACTTTTGTTTTCTTTCTTTAGCTCCTCTAATTTGCTTCTACTCTAACTTGACTTTCATTTTTCCTAACTTCATCTCCCCTTCCATGTGTTCATTTCCCTCCATATTTTGGTACATTCTGGAGTCTTCCCTGCTCCTTTATCATCTCAAAAAAGGAAAGTCCTTTGCACAAGATTATGACTACTGTTAGATCATGATCTCCCCAAAACAGTTTCAATGCTTTGACTGGATGGCCTGAAACACTACATTTGCAGCATAACTAAAAATGGCATGAATTATCATTCACTATTCTGATGCTATTACTAATTGAGTACAATTTCTCTTCAAATTAGAAAGAATTGTTGTCCAGAGGAAAAACAAAAACAACATTAACTTCTAATCCTCTCAAAAATCTCTCCCTGTCCCGTGATGTGCAGCAAATTCACCCACTGGTCCTGCTTGAGCTACTACATGAGTTTTCAGCCTGTGGAGGAAAGCACAAGCTCAAGTCAAAGGGAAATATCAAGGGAGAGTAAAGGGAACACCTGCAGTCTCTCAGCCCCATTGTAGCCATGAATGCTGCATTCAGGCCCTTTGGCCACTTCAGCTATTTGAGTGCAAATAAAATTCACCACATACATGTGAAAAATGCTGGGACAAAAGCATTACAAACGACTCTTTCTAGCATGCTAATTATCTCCCATTCAATCTGCTGTTTGGCCCAGAGATAGGCTCCATCAGTTTGCAGTGATCTGTCTGCATTACAGAATACCAATGAAGGCAGACATTTTCTCAATGGAATATGAATTCTCTTTTCAGTATATTCACCAGTGAAGCAAATGTTTAATCAGGTTGCAGATCATGGAATAAGCTACTCAGTCTGTAAATGTGGTTTCAGGCTTAACTAGATCTGTTTGTATTACAGTTACACCAGAAATTGTAGGCAAACAACAGCTCCTGCTTAGAACACTGCTCTCTGCTTTAGCACAAGCAAAGATCCACTTGCAGGTCTGCTCTAGAATGAGTTTGCAGGGTCCAGTTTTGATCTTCAAGCTATAAATATGAAGCTTACCCAAGTCTGTAGAGAAAGAGACCAGAAGGAGAGGCACAAAAATGAGATCCCAGCCATATGGTCCCCGGACAGAATAGTAAAACTTCCAAGTCCTGCAGGACTATTGTTGGCAGGAGTTCAGTCAGGTCTTTTGCTTTATGATGCAAACCACAGGGCTGGCTGGATCTGCCCTGCACAACCTGGCAGTTTCCCAGTGCATGCCTGTCTTCAAGGGATTTGGAACTACCAGCTGCAACATCCTCCATGTTCTTACTTAAATCACATTTGTTTGTTTGTCCCTTTGCAGCAGTTCTGCAAAACCCTGGTGTTCACAAAAATCTCCTGCATGTCACCTTGCTGTGTGGTTGGTCGTGCACTCAGTAGTGAAATGAAAGTTATTATGGTCTGGTAATGTGAGGGACAGTGATTTATCTCCACTGAATATCTGGCTGTAGGAGTTGTTCAGTTTCCTTCACTGTTAAGTAAACTTATAATTTCTTATAATTTATTAATTAAATGTATAAATTTCTAAATGCACAAATTGTAACAGGATCAGTTAACAATCAGTAATAATGATTTACTTTCCATTGTGAGAGAACACACTTAATTTTAATCCTACTGGAGTTTTTAAGTAAATACAAGCTGTGCTGTCATATTTACACGTCATGTACACTACAGGTGGCAAAGAAACAAAGCATGATGTCTGGAAATACAATGCCTCCATCAACAAATGGATACAAATTGAGTATCTCAACATTGGGCGCTGGAGACATAAAATGGCAGTGTTGGGTGGCAAAGTCTATGTCATTGGGGGCTTTGATGGCATGCAGAGAATCAACAGCATGGAAGCATATGATCCCTTTCATAACTGCTGGTCAGAGGTAAGAGGCTGCATCATGTAACGTTTTAATTATTTGGAATATTTTATTCAGAAAATCTTAGGGTTTGGATTCATCAAAATGATCTTGTATAATTCTTTTAAGTATTTCTGGTCTTTAAAACCCTATTTTTTTTTCCTATAGAAGGTAAAAGTCCCTGGATTGCCAGCCAATCATTTCCTGTGGGACATCTAATGCCTAACTTTCAATTTTTTAGTTGGCTTTTAACACAGTAGTCCATAAATCAAGGAGTAAGGATATAGTATGCATGAGCCAGAGCACAGGCTGAAAACTACTGCTCTGACACATTTTATATGTATCCAAAATGTGTCTATCAAGCTGTGCCTAATATATAGTATGGGTTATACATTCAAGTGAAAGTACAGGTTTGAAGGTAAACAGGATTAAACCCACATCCCCCCCTGCCCCGGTTCTACTCACTGTATTTCAAATAATGAGAAGAGAGAATTAGGGAACCAATTAATCCATGAAAGTAATGAGATTAGGCATCATAACAGGAGATACAACCAATTGTCTCTGGATTATACACAGCAGTGTGGATAACTCTAATAATCACAGCTGCAAGTAGCAAGATCCGTACAAACAAATTTCTTGTGCTTTTTTGCAATGTATGGAAGCAAGTAAAGGAGATTTTTGGCATTTCTGATATCTCCTAGCTTTTGAATTATTGATAAAGTAATTTTAATTTCAACATTTGAACAGAGCATATTTTTATTAAGGGTTTTTGCAGTCTTAAGAAAAAGCTGAAACATACTTTTCCCTTATCCATAGAAACATCATCTTCTGAACCCTGCTTAAAAAGGGACGCCTGACTTAAAATTCTGCAGGCTCCCTCCCCATCTAGAAACTTAAACTACATTGATTTCTTGAAGTTTCTGAAGTTTGGAAGGAATGTGGTTAGCCATACAGTCTGTTGGCTCTGTTTCATGAGAGATTTAGTTTTTTCAGTTCAGCTGTTAAAAAACAAAATTCCCATTCGAATGCTCCCCATGGGCATCAGTCTGAGCGCTTCCCATGGTTGCTAATGATTCTCTTTGGTGCCCAGGCTGCTCCCCTGATGGTCAACGTGAGCTCCTTTGCAGCAGCCAGCTACAAGAAGAAGCTGTACGTGATTGGGGGGGGCCCCAACGGGAAGCTGGCCACGGACAAGACGCAGTGCTACGACCCGGCCACCAACGCCTGGAGCCTGAGGGCTGCCATGCCCGTGGAGGCCAAGTGCATCAACGCTGCCAGCTTCAGGGACCACATCTACGTGGTGGGTAAGTGCAGCACCGTGGCTCTCCTGGGCTGCACCCAGCAGGGCTTGCTCCTGTGCTTCTGTGAGTTCCACCCACATGGAGTGTAATCAGATTGCTCTTCCTGGTGAGCTTAGCGAGGGGTGGGAATCCAGGATGTGCACAAACAGTAGACAAAGGTCACCAAGTCAAAACCCCTGCTAGCATGGCAGCTATCTTGGAAAGCTGGAGCTAGCCCAGACAGCTTAAAGCCAGCCAAGGAGGTGTTCATAGTGGCAAGGGCATGATCTCATGGCTACATCATGTCCCCTCTCCTCTCCAGGGGCATTACACAACCCCTGCATACAGGATTTATGCAGGGATAAGAGTACTAGGAGCAGGTCAGAGGAGCAGAGCCACTGAGACCCAAAGACCCAGAGCTCTTCACTAGATTGCACTTGGGGTTAATTCAGTCAATCACCAGAACTGGAAGAAAAAATGGAAGAATAAGAGTTTGAGCTGAACTATGGGGGGAGGAGGGAGCCTGCACACATCTCCAGATGGTACTGGGCAAACCAAAAGAAAATAATAACATTTGTTTCTAAAACAGGAGCTCTGAAAACTTTTCCCTCCCTCTCTCAGCCTTGGTGCAGGGAATTTCAATGTAATCAATATGGTGCTGAGAGCTGGTATAGAGCTGGAGTATTCACCAAGTATTAATGGCGCTCTGGAGGAGATTTATAATCTGCATGTGTGCACACACACACACACACACCCCTTTGTGTACAAAAATACCTTATGCTTGTCCTCAGCCCTGGAGCTGACCTCGCCCTATTTGTACAGGATGACAGAGAGAAGGCACATGGCTTATGGGCTAGCTGATATAACTCCTGATAAAATGGACATGATACTCCAGTCACATTCATTCAGCATCTTTCAGCCAGCAACATCCACTAGTAAATCTCTTGTTTATCTATCTGAGAAACAAATCTACTCCAATTGGACAGAAATCAGCCCCATCTGAAGTTTAAGAGATAAAAGAGAATTTGGTTACTGCTTCTAAAGCAATCAAATGACCCAGACTGATGAATTACCAACTGCCAAGTGAATCACTACAGCTAACAATGTCTGTTTTCTGTTCCAATTAAGTCACCTCTGAATGACTTGATCACCCCTCAGGTGCTGCACTAGTATTGTCAAACTCAGCATCTGTTATAAACCACAGATAAATGCTCACTTTGCCAGCAGGGAGGATGCCAGCCATTGTTGCACCTCATCAATAAGACCATGGCTTCAAGGTTTCCTATCCAGAAGGACAGTGCCAGACTCTCTTCAGAAGTGGCCAGGGACAGGACAAACAGCAATGACCATAACTACAACACAAGAAGCTCCACCTCAGCCTGAGGAAAGACTCCTTTATGTTGAGGGTTGCAGAGCACTGGAACAGCTGCCAGGGAGGCTGTGGAGTCTCCCTCTCTGGAGACATTCCAAACCCACCTGGATGTATTCCAGTGTAACCTGCTCCAGGTGACCCTGCCTTGGCAGAGGGGTTGGACTGGATAATCTCCAGAGGTCTCTTCCAACCCTAACAGTTCTGTGATTCTGTACAGCTAATACAGAAGACCCATTCAGTGCCTGAAAATTTCAGAATGAGAACCATTTAGCTGCTGGTAATCTTGGGAGGGAATATATTTTCATAGCCTTTCATGAGAATTGAGGTATTGACCATTTTTTCAAGAGAAAAGGGCACTGCAAGATTGAAAAGGTGCACTAAGAACCTTTACTAAGAATCATTAACTTCAGTTTTGGGAAACACAGAGAAACTGAAGGTCACTCTCTGTTTAATGAACCCCTAGAAAGATTGATTCAGTCTGACAAACTCTAAACAAGGAAGGGTTTTTGAAAGCAGCCAGTTCCAGCAAGAAGGAGGACTGATGGACAGAGGAATGAATGGAAAAATCCATTTAGCAGTGATGGTTTACTCTTGGGAGAATAATTTTCATTTAGCTGCTTAATCTTGGGAGGGAATATATTTTCATAGATGAGAATTGAGGTATTGACCATTTTTTCAAGAGAAAAGGGCACTGCAAGATTGAAAAGGTGCACTAAGAACCTTTACTAAGAATCATTAACTTCAGTTTTGGGAAACACAGAGAAACTGAAGGTCACTCTCTGTTTAATGAACCCCTAGAAAGATTGATTCAGTCTGACAAACTCTAAACAAGGAAGGGTTTTTGAAAGCAGCCAGTTCCAGCAAGAAGGAGGACTGATGGACAGAGGAATGAATGGAAAAATCCTGTTCCCATTTATAGCAGTGATGGTTTACCACAGCTGGTTCTCCATGATCTAAGTACTTTTAAACAAAATAGTATTTTTCTGGAGCTGTGTCCTTAGCTGGAGCAGCAGGTATGACAAAGATCTGTTTCCAGGTGCACTGTGGTCACACTGAAGAATCACAGCAGTTTGTTCTGGCCCTAAATTCCACAGCCTTATGAACAATAAGTAGCCTTCTGCAGATCAGTCTTTCAAAACAATAAAGTATCCTGTGACCTTGTTTTTTCTTGGCTTTGGGGCACAAACCATTCTTACAAATGTCAGAACAGAGTCTTGTTGAAGTGGATGGTTGAATTAAGATCCTTTACAGGAGTGGCCAGTGCAAACCAGTGTCCATTTCCTTCCCAGGTGGGGCAATGAAGGCTCTGTACTCCTACAGCCCCCGGGAGGACACATGGTGCCTGGTGACTCAGTTCACCCACGAGAGAGCCAGCTGTGGCATCTCTCCTTGCAACAACAAGCTGTTCATCACCGGCGGCAGAGATGAAAAGAACGAAGTCATTGCAACAGTGCTCTGCTGGGACCCTGAAACTCAGAAGCTGACAGAAGAGTGTGTCCTGCCCCGGGGGGTGTCTCACCACGGCAGCGTTACCCTCAGGAAGTCCTACACACCCATCCGTAAGATCGTGCCCGGGGCAGTTTCTGTCTGACCCGCAGGAACTCTGTCCTGGCACAGACTGCAGTGAGGATGGGTTTGAGCCGGGGAGCAATGGATGGGAGCAGCACCACAGCTCCTCAGGGGGTGTCTGTATATATGCTCAGTCCTTGTTGTGTTTGTACATTAGATCCTTAAATTATCTTAATTCCTTCCCTCCACAGAAAAACAAAGGGACCAGCTGTAGTTTACTCCTGCCAACGCAATACCTCGAATCAGGCAAAGAAATGTAGGTGGGAAATTTACTTCCCAGCTAAATCTACCCTGGAATGTGATTGAACTGGCTCAGTCTGGTCCCAGACTTTGGTCAACTATTTATTGTATTAAGTTGGATTTGATATACCTACTAGTGAAAAAAGAGAAGTTGCTTTTGGAATTAAATATTTGTTACTTTGGTAGGTCATAACGTTGTGTCTTCCAAAGCTGTGCTTTTTTCTACCAGTGTTTGGCACATTAGACTAAGTTTGAACCAATTTGTTTGTTTGTTTGTTGGTGTGTTTGAAGATATTTTGTTGGTTTTTCAGTTTTGCATGACCAAAAAACAAAACCCATCTCAGTTTGGAAACCTTGCTGTCATTCCCAAGAAAGAGACTGCACAGGCTGCAGATGTAAATGAACGCTAATTTGTTTCCACGGAACATCCACTGCGGCTGTGTTCTAAATAAAACAGGCCAAACCGAAGTTTCCCTGTCCTTTGTTGTGTGCCGGGTGCCTGTTGTGCCTGGAAGCCTTTTCCCCTCCCACTGCTGCGGCCAGGCGAGCGGCAGAGCGCGGCTCCATCCCTGTCCCCATCCCCATCCCCACAGGGTGGCACTGCGCTCCCAGCGTTTTCCGCTCGGCTTTTGGCTTCCTGCAACGCAGCCGGACCAAACAGTCTGCGGCAGAGAAAAACAGTTCCAGGTACTGTTCCCAGCCTGCTTCATGCGACTGTCACATGCTGTACCAGAGGGGGCAAATGTTCAACGGGCCAGGAGGGCCCAAGTCTCAAATCCCTGCATCTGGGTCAGTTGTAGGGAAACAAAAACAAACATTGGAGAGGTCACGCCCGGGACGCCCTGGGACACTCTTGGCCAAAGACTGGGAACATATTCCCGTCCCTCCTCCCCTGCCTAGTTGCTGGAAAGAGCCAACTCGCTATTAAATCAAGACAGAAAATACAGTGCAAAACAAATCTCTCCAAGAAGAGAAGAGTGACTCTTTCCAGCCTCCCTCCCTCTCTGTAATGTCTCCTTTTGCCTTATACAGTATTAAAAATAATATTTCTGTCATGTTAGGCTGGGGAAAAACCAAGGGTTCCTGGATTTCAGCACACTAATGCCTGAGTGCTCAGTGGTGTGGCAGGGCCTGCAGACAGTCCTGGTGCAGGCTGAGCAGGGCAGACACAGCCTGTGGGGTGGGTGCAACCCTCCAACAGGTCTGTGTCCTTCCCTCAGAAAGACTGCAAGAAATCCTATTTCTTCTGCAATTTGCCCCGTGCCTTGAATTGATGTCTGTAATTTCAGCCAATCCCCACAATTTCAGTCTCATTTTCCCACAGGCCTTCCATTTTCAACTACATTTTAATGGCTCCTCTTCCTTCTCTACATTCCTGTCATTCTGCAGGATCAGCACTTCTCACACTTCCATGCTGGTCCCCACTCTCCCATCCCACTCTGCTTCTCAGAGGGCATGAAGAAGGACCCTCCAGACAGAGTATTTTATTTCAAGTTTTTTGTGAAGAGCAGTAACCACCTTTGCCTTGGTTGGTAGCACTGGCTGGTCTAGAGAGACAGAGAAGGTGGATGAATGGGAGGGTTCTCCCTTTCCTCTTGAGGAGTTGCATTGTGTATCTTTACCTGTCGGAAAAACTAATTATAGCAGCTGTTGAATCTGACTAGTTCTTCCTACTGAGAATCATCCTAAAAATCAGCAGCCCTCAGGAACTGGTTGCTGATTTTCTCCCTGTAATGTTTGTAGCAAAAACTTGTATTTTTTTTTTTTTTGAGAAAGATAAACCACTGAATTTGAAGAAAGTTCTCCAAATAAACTTCCTAATACAAATTCTTAACTCCCCATCTCAATGGCAGGAAACAGCCTCTTGTCTGTCCTAAGGTGGATTCCCAGTCACATGTGCAGACCTTGGGCAATCATAAGCCAAAACAGCCCCCACTGACAAACACAAAACAGCACAACCACAGCTTGGCTCCTTTCCCCTTTCCTAACTCATGAATTGCTCGCAAATTCTGACATTTTAATAGCAGTGAGTGAAGAGTTGTGGTTATTTGCCTCTCTGCTCTTTGTGCCTTCTAGATTCATGTTGCAATCCGAAGGACTTGAAATACATTGAAAAACAAAAACATCCAAATCAGTAGTTTTATACAGACACCAAAAATCACAAGGTTTGTGAAACAAGAACCAGCAGGGCTGGGCACTCATTTTCCAGCAGCGAGGTGGGGATGGAGACAGAAGACAACAGAAATCAAGTTTCAAAACCTTGCAATTTCCTATCACAGGCTCTTTCCCATCCGGCAGGGAATGACCACAGCCCCAGTTTCTGCCCGAGGAGCACAGAGTATCAGGTGTACAAAGCAGTGAGCAGCGGAGCACAGAGCCGGCTGTGCTGCAGGAGCTGCCTGAGTGGCCTCGGGGCAGCTGCTGCTGCTCCCCAGCCCTGACGCAGCCCCAGGGATCTCGGGCTGCCCCCAGTGCAACCAGGCAATGGCACTTTCCTTCTGCCCTCTTCCTATATTACAGTAAAAAATGACACAGCCAATTGGTGGAGCAGAAGTAGACACTCCAACAGTAATTACTAAAACTGCAGGAGGTTAATTAGTTTTACTGAATAATTACTCAAATGCTTGCAACGAACTGTACCTCAGATTGAAAGCTGTGCTCTTGTTTACCTGCATGGAGATCCTCTGTATCTCCTGACAGTGAAACTGATCTCATTTGAGGCACAGACATATCTCTGATGTAATTATGTCTGCAGTGATGTATGGCACAGCCCCAGCCCCTGGAATGCAGGTCTGACTCCCTTCAGTCTGCAGGTTACAGACAGCAAACTGCACTTTAAATCCAGCCAGGAGAGGGAAAAGAGCAGGGGTAAATGTTGTGACAGTACTGGCACAAGAAAAGAGGGGGAAAACTGACCAGGAATATATTTAGGCTATAAATTAGAATACCTTTAGTGATTCATGCTGTTGCAATTCATTAAAGGACTACTGCCCCCAGCTGCCAAATCACATGTTAAAGCCAACTGCTCTGCATTTCACTTCAAATTAAAATGCAGGGCAGCCAAACTTCTTGACGTCTGAGAAGTTCACTTATGTGACCTGGGAGAGGTCGATTACTGGGCTCTGGTAAACAGTCTCAGTTTGAATTTCCAGAGCTTATGTGGAGACATCCATACAAGGCTCGTGATCACTACACCCATGAGATTCTGAAAAATGCAGAAGCCTAACATTCTTTGAGACAAAACTCACACATTTATGAAAAGCATTATAGGAACCTGGTGCTTGTGACATTGCCCTGGTGAGCCCTTTGATCCTATTAACATAGATTGGGGAAATCCCAAAGGAAAATGGTTCAGGCACATGGTGTGTTTCTTGTATGCACACTATAACCCACTGCTTTTGTACCAAACAGTGCACTAATATTCCATGGGAAGAAGTTGTTTACAAGCAGTCATTTAAGAAAAATGTACCTATGTAATGTTAAACCACTTTAAAGAGATTTAATATCAGCTTGGAATGATCTTTCTTAGAAGACCATTTCCACAGAGAAGTGTTTTGTATGCCTGGTCCTTGTGATGTCATTGTGGGCAGGTTTTATACGTGCATAAACTTCCCACAATCACTGATTCATGTGCTCTATCTTGCAGCATCCTTCTTTATTGTATCCAGGACATGTGTATGTAACAGAGTTACAGAATTGGCAACAGAATCCTGTCCAGGTTATACCTTCATAATTGTCAGAGGTCAGCAGGAAGATCAAGTACTATTGACTTGCTGTTGACTTTACACAAAGTCACCTATGGCTCCATATAGAATTACCTTACTTTATGCTATTTACACAGTTATCTTTACTACTTATCATGAAAATTTCTAATAGAGATAAGCATGAATGGACCTTGCATGGATAAAACAACCTGTCAGTTATCAGCATCCTTGTCCTTGGGCACTGGCATAAAAATTTGGCCCAGGATATGAAAGCCTGGGGATTCACAAACACGTCTTCCATTCTTGATCTTCCCACATGCCAAAGGGGTTCAGCAGAAAGAACCTGATCCAGTCTGCAGACATTTTCCCCATCCTTCCCACATATTATGGAAGACCACTGTTACAGGCTGAATATAAAGTACACAAACCTAGTTTCTGTGACAGATATCCATGGTACATTCATCTTGGAGAAAAATAAAATAAGTCAGTAAAAAGCAACCCCTAGATCCTTTTATTGCAGAGGACTGAGAAGCACAGAACCATGGTTAAAGCAAATATGCAATATTACAGTTCATTCACTTGCCACAATTTTACCTTAGAGATACTTCTCACACAAGAGGTGGCCCTTAGCAGCAAAGCCTCTAAGATGTCCCTGCTCATCCTCCCCCCCCACCTTTGAACTGGAATTTGTTACACCCTCAGTTGTGCTGATGCAGCTGTTTTCAGAAGATCCTATAAAACAGATCGCTGGGATAACCTCAGCTAAAATGAAAACACCACTTCTCTTTGAAGAGATATTTTTAACCTGCAACCCCAGAAGCAGTTGCATCAGCAAACAGGAGAGAGTGGACACTGCAATGTGAGGAGAGTAAAAGCAGTTTGGGAATGAGGAGAGAAGATCAGCAGGAACTGCTCGAACTCACTTTGCTGCCAAAAACATTTCATGCAACCAGACACTGATCTCCTCCTGGCTCACACGTAGTGGAATTCTTCAGATGAGTGTGAAATAGCCAAAAGCCACATTCAGCACTTTCTGTGTATTGCTTTAAGCAAACAGAAGGTGGAGAGAGTCTGCACAAGATAAATACTGTGCAGAGTGAAATCAAGGACCTTTTAAAAAGCCCAATGTATTTATACATAAAACATAACAAATTCTAAAAATATTATCTTTAGAAATACAGAACTCTTTTTTCAAGTCCAAGGGACAGAACAGCAATATAAATTTCCCACACTGATGTTTATATCTAATGACATTTTGGTTTCTTTAAAGGTCAGATATATGTTTTGCTTGTTTTCTATAGGTAGGTGGCTGATCTGGAAAACCTAAAATGCTCTTACAGGATCTCATTTTTCTTGCCCCAATATACCAATCAGCTCTGCAGCCTCTCCTGCTGACCTTCCCAAGGCTTTGGTGGCAGGTACCCAGCAGCAGTTCTGACATGGTGTGGCTGTAAGCTGAGATCAGGCTGCTGGAGGAGATTTTTGTGAGGCAGAACTGGGAGCTGCCTGGGCAGAGATTCAGAATTGATGTTCACACTCAGTCCCTCGCCCCGGGTCCTGTCTGAGCCACGGTGTGGGTGCTCCTGTGCCCAGCCTGGCACCTCTCTGCTCCTGCCCCTGCTGTCCCAGCTGCTGGGCTCAGCCTTGGCCGGGTCACCCAGCAGGGCCCCAGCAGGGACTCAGGGTCTGGGCTGCCCCAGCAGGGACTCAGGGTCTGGGCTGCCCCAGGCTCCTGCAGGCCCTGCTGGGCTCCGCTGGGCGCAGCAGCTCCGCACCCGGCAGGGAGGCAATGGCACCCGCTGCCCCCGTCCTCCCTCCCCCAGTGCATTTCCACCTCTGTGACGCCTGGCGTGCCGTGTGCTGGGCTGCCCAGCAGACACTGATCTCAGGTGGCTTCCCGTCAGGAGGAGACTTTATGAAACCATCAGTGTTTTGCAGATTGTCAGATGGAATCCATAAGGCAGCAAATACACCAGCACACTGCACAAGCTGAGCAGTGGTGTTACACCAAGTGCAGCAGTTTCCAGAGGCACCTCTCAGTGCAAGTTCTCAAGAGCAGGACTTTGGATGCCAAGCTTGCAAGAATATACTGTGTGAAAGAAATGTTTTTACAGCACATTAGCTTAAGGATCCTCTGCTGTCGGTGATGCTGTCACAAGACCTGTGGTTACTCCTTTGCTTTGCATTATCTATTTTTAATTTTCTTTTATCCAGAAAGGCATCTGCAACAGGTGGGTGAAAATGACCTTAATTCAATATCTCTTCCAGAAGGTCCTGCCTTTCACATCAGAACAAAGCTTGGAACTTCATCCAGGGTAGCATTCACTATATTCTCAGCTGTGTTGTGATGAAAGATCTGTGGCCTTTTGGCACAAAGGAGGCAGTGATGAACCCATGTTTTCTTACCATGGATTGATCACTTCTCCACTTCAGAAGCCGGGTGATTTCCATCAGTCTTGCATGATAACAAGGTGGGGACAGCTCCTCTGCTGTGACTGTGCTCTGTGCTGCCTCAGGAGGGTGGTGGGGCAGGTGACACCGGGTGCAGCTGCTTCCTCCTGACAATGCATTTGAGAGAGGCTGAGATCTCTCTGTATCGAAGCCCATACAGAAAAGGGAACAGAACTTTAGGAAGAATCATGAGGACATTGCAGACTGTCAGGGAGACCAAGATTCCTGTCTGCGGTTTGATGAAAACATTAATGCACAAGAATGATTCTACAAAAAGGGCCAAGAGTGGAAAGAAGTAAAAAAATAAGACAGTGTTGTGCATTACAAAGGTTACACTGGCTCTGGAGCAGATGCTCCCCCATATACCCGAGTGTTTGGTTTTAAAATACAGAATAGCATAGCAACAAAATATCACAGACAGGCAGAGAATGATAACTGTGGTAGAAAGCCAGAAACAGAGTTTCACAGCATCAGTCCTGTTCAGAGTTAATATTAGTATTACTGGAATTGAGCACATTTCCAGGACACAGGGCACAAAGCTGTGGGTAGTCCATAGCACCAAGAAGAAAATCCCAGGGAAAGCTGCAGAACACATCCACAGTAATACAAGGACTTTTTTAGTTCGTGAGGGAGGCAGAATAGCAATGTAGCGCAGAGGAAACAAAACAGCGATGTATGTGTCCAAGACTATTGCAACAGCTGTGAACAGTCCTCCACAGTAAGCCACTGCCAGCAAAAATAAGAGAAGGACACAAACTTCCTTTGGGAGGTGTAGACGTGCTGCATTGAGAGCAGCTGACAGGGTGTAGAAGAGCAGGTAGATCAGATCAGAAAACAGAGCATTTCCCAGCAGCATGTACCTCGTTTCCTGGCGGATTTTAAAGTGAGAGAAGATCACAAATAAGATGGTTGGGATGATGAGGACACCTGCCACGAGGCAGACAACTGGAGAGATTAAGAACATCTTCGTGTTTGTGCCTGATGGGGTGAGAGACCATTCCTCCAGCAAAAGTAAGAAAGTTGTGTCATCCAGATTTGAGGAACTGTTGAACTCTGTCTCCCTGAGGCGGATCGCAGTTCTATTCGCTCTCCTCACTGAGGCACAGCCAGGGAAGTCCATTTCCTTAGGATTTTGGGAGGATTGTCTGACTTGCAGAAATCAAGATCTTCTGTGCTGAGTCCTTAGAAAGGCAAATGGAAGCCGAGGATGCAAAAAGCCCGTGGAAGCAAAGGGATTTCTGTAGCCAATTCTGCCAGCTCTCCTCAAGGACTGAAAGTTCAAACTTGCAAGTGAATTCTATGGTGCCAAAAGATGGTTTTGCCTAAAAAGGAGATTTTAATTTCTTTCTGCAAAATCTAATTAGAAAAGAGAATGAATCTCTGGGTGGCTTGAAAAAGACCAAATCCCTCAGCTAGCTCTTTGAACAGAACTGAATGTGTCGATCAGTTTCAGTAATTTGAGTTTTTCTCATCACATTATCAGTCCAATGAGGCAGATGAAATATTAGCCTGATTAAACTAATACACGATGCTACAGATCAACATTCCACGTGTACTGATGCAGAAGAGTCATAAATGTGATTGGTTGGTTTTGCACCAATTTGTATGCAACAACACAATTGATTTGAAGTGATCAATAAAAAAGGCTCTCAATCATGTTGTAAAACTGTAGCACAATCACTCTAGTGAATGAAATTATCTTATTTGCAGATGAAAACCATTTTTGGTTCAGTGAATCAATCCATGTTATTCATGAATGATAACCTTCCCCTGCCTTTTTTCATGGGTGATATACAAATACTGAATTCTCATCTGTTGCAGCCTTCCACTCAATCTGTGCATTGTCTGGGATGAGTGACATACACCGTCCCATACCAGCATACCCCAGGGCAGATTTGGCACTTCCAATGTCCATTTGGAGACCAAATGGTTCCTGGTTCCAATTGGTTCCTGGTTTCCTGGCCCACACACTGTGCTGCACTGTGCTGCTTTTAATGCCAGATCTCAGTATCAGAGCTGGGGGTGCAATGACAGAATTTGAAGGATCTGGACTGCAGAGAAGAACATTTCAAGTTCTTCCAGACATGATGTAATAATAAAAAAAAAACTGTTTTTTTTTTTAATAGGCTCACTTAAGTTGGCATTATTGTATTCATTTTCTTCCCAATGCTACCAGCACACAGCAGTGCAGCTTCCCTCCACAGGAGCAAGGGCACAGCTCACACAGAAAGTCAAAAAGTCCTGCTGTGCCATGGACATGCTGCCTCAGGGCATGCCAAGTAATGAAACAGACAGCTCATAAAGCTCAGCATCACTCATCAAATCTTGTACACAATTCATTTCCTGTCACACTGATAGCTGGCACCCAAGGAACTGGATGTTGAGACAGTTGACAGGGTGTGCCATATGGAACAAAAAGATAGAAGGGAAAACCAGTGATACTTTTAAGCAGGGCATTTCAGTTGCTATGGTGTCTGAGGTAGGCAAAACAGAAGGTGATTATTTTTGCTCACTCAATCCTGCATCCACTGAAAAGTGTGTGAGCAATATTGATGCAATTCTACATTTGGTGTCAGGGTCATGCCCTGCATCCATGATTGAGTCACAGGTAATACCTTAAGCAGACAGTAGCACTCAAAACTGTTGAATTATACTTTTGTATACTCAAAACTTTTGAATTTTACTTTTGTTGCAAAATGGAAGGGAGGGAATGAAAGCTCAGGTGTGTAAATCACCTCCAACTGTAATTTCAGATCTTTGTTAATAGCGAAGGTGTGTCTGCCTCCCAGCTCCTGCCACTCCAAGGATGTCCTATTAATGGGCAGAGTCTCTAATCTCCATATAAAATCACAACTGTATTTTCAACCAACTGCTTAGGATTCAATGTGAAAAAACAACAACTCATTGTCACATCAACTGCACACCTTTGGCTGATAGAAAAATAAACCACAGAATGGTTTGGGCAGGAAGGGAACTTAAAGTTCACCCAGTTCCAGATGGGTGACTGAAGGCTCACTCAGTTGACATCCTCATGACAAAGGGATCTCATGACTCTCTTGTTCAGCCCACACACAAAGAATAGCACAGAGCCCAGCCCAAACTCACAGCCCTTTGTGTCCTGTGCTCAGCTATTCCTCTGCTCCAGCTGGCAGAGTCAGCCAATGACATGAGCTTCAGTTTCACCTGTGCTGCTGTAAAAGCCTTAGGAATGCAGGAGGGCTTTAGTTTTACAAAAATGGACAACAATGACAAACTGGAAGAGAGATTCAACCCCATCAGGTGTGGGCAGGTCCAGTCAAAGCCACTCCCCTCAGATTTCCACAGGGGCTTTTAACTGCTCAGTAGAGTTGTGTTAGATTTAGAAATGGGGAAGGTTGGTGTCCTGGCACACTGATACAACCCAGAACAGGTGGTTCTGAAGAATATCTGTTTGTTGTCTCCTTTAATTTTCCTTAGGAGGCCTTAGGAGGCCTTTTCACATCTGGGCATTTGCAAGGGGCTGGCAGCTCTGAGCACCGCTCCTGAGGATTCTGAACTGAGCTCCTTTTGCCATTGCATGTCAGTGTTCAATAGTTTGTGGTGCCAACCTGAATGATCCTCTTGAAATTTCCTGTAAAGCTGGCCTTAATGCTTTGGTTATTGATTTTTCAAATGCTCTCTAGTAAATTTATGTTAGGTGGATGCACTTTTTACGCATCTTGCTGATGCAGACAGCACGATATTAGCAGCCTCTCTTCTGGCTCTTACTCTGGCTCAATACAGCCTGTATTGATTTTCAAGCTGAACCACACACTGTTAATTACTTTACTCGTTTCTGCTTCAATAAGCATCCTGCTGAAAGCTTAGTTAATTATCTGATGGGTTTGGGAGATCTCAGGCTGCATGCTGAGCCCTGCAACTCCTGCAAAGACTGCACTACATTGTATTCTGTTACTGGCTATAAACAGGCATTGTCAAACTGAGCAGAAAAGGTTAGAAATCTTACTGACACTTAACTGCATACACACACAGAGAAGCTTCCTACTTCACAGGGTTTACCTGACTGATTCAACAAGTCGACAGGTACACTGCTGCTGTGACAGGGAGCAGCAGACAGGAAAGGGAAGCAAAGAGAATAATGCTAGGATTTCCCCAGCCCTTCATCCCAAGAGCCTGTGTTAGAAGGTGATACCCAGAGGAAAGCTCACATTCACCTCTGAGAATCCCTGGGTGCCATCATGCCACTGTCACAGTGTGATCACAGAGTCTTTGCTGTGGCTGCCTATTCCAGCAACTCACACCATGTCCCAGCCTAAAAAATCTATCCTGGGCTGTGGGTCTGCCCCAGAGACTGCAGCTCCTGGCCAGGGGCCCGGGGAGAGTGGGGTAGAACATCTCCTCAAACTGAAGTGTTTTAAATGAGACGGTTGGGTCCAACAAATCAGTATTTGTACTGGAATGTTGTTTCATGGGTCTATTTCCAGCCATGTTTAGTAACAGAGCCTTGGCCTCAGGAGCCTTCATGTGCTGTTAGAGTTTCTGCAGCTTCTTTCCACGACTGCCCCCCACTCCTTCTAGGTTTGTGTAGGACCAGAAGGCGCCTCCCTTGCTGGTGAAGCTTTCTCAGTCATGAACAGCCAAGAGCCCATGAGCAGGCCAACTCCTCCCAGAAGGGCAGGAAGAACCAGGTTTCCTGCCTGTATCCACGCTCTCACTCTGGGCAAATGAGCTGCTGCTGTCAGTGAAGAAAGTAATCCAAGCAGTTTGACTGTGGTATTTTTCTGGCTGAGCCTTCCCTTTTTCTTCTTCTTTAAACAGAAAGTCAATTAGAAGACTTTGCTAGACCTTTAAGATTCCCTCTAAACTTTTCTGCAAGCCACAGGGAGAGGCACAACTTGTCCATGCCTGAGCTATCTGTCCCCACGTGGCTCCAGAAGGATTGTTCTGTGCCTTGCTTGTTATTTGCTGTAGATAAGAGACATACACACTGCTGTTGTAACTGTACAAAGTTCACAAATCAGGCAGAGCAATTATTAAAGTTAAGGAAGTAAAGAAATGGGTGTGAAAACTAAGCTCAGATTACAATGCTCTGGAAGATCAAAAGAACACGGAACAAAAGAAAACAGGGATTAGAAAGTGCTGGTTTGAAGACATTTTAATGAGGCTCCCAAACAAAAGAGGACATGGAGAGAGACTGGGAGGACTCAGCATTAAATCCTTACATTACTTTTTCTAATTCCAAATACCATCAAGCCATGGTGATGACAAAGTCAAAATAAATTTTGTACCAAATCAGCCTTGCAGGTGCAATATTGAGAAATACGCTGGATGTCAGAAGAACACAATTCCTAAATATTTGACAAATATTTCAATAAAAGCTTAGAGAAATAACAGGCTAAGTTCCAGACACCTCCTGCTTTCCTGCAGGTCACTGCATGGCCCTGGCTGCTGTGAGCTGCAGCCAGCAGAACTCACCCATTTCCATTCCCCAAGCCTGGCAAGGCAGAGAAACAGACAGGTTTTCCTCTTTTGTGCTGAAAGGACACAAACATGTTTTCCTGTGACAAGTTGCACATGTGACCAGAGATTTACAGCAAACAACTGCTACTTTTCATGGTCATTTATGGACAGACTCACAGGACTCCAAGAGAAGCCATCCTAGACTGCTCCTGCAGTTTAATGATCTCTCTTGCCTGTCTACTTCTCATGGCAATGCATCTGTGAAACAGGCAAATAGCCTACTAAATAAGGCCTATTTGTAAAATATTAGCTTCCTTCCTGAAGCAGTTTAATTTATAAGGAAAAATCTTGCTTAAATTTTGAACACTATACAAAACTTCACTGGTGCTAATAGGAGTTACCTGCAGAAATTGAAACCCTTTAGATAAAGAACAATAACATCATTCTTATCTGAGTATTTAGCAGCAATCAGAAGAGATTAAACCAATTTTTAATACCACACAGAGTGATGAGCAGAACTAGAAATACACATCTGAATTTGTGACTCCTTGACTCCTCCTTTAAGACAGGAGAAAGCTCCTTGTCCTGAGAGAAAGCTTCTCAAATGGGGGAGGTGCATCCACCAAACTCCTTACAGCACCCATCCATCTCAGGCTGTCTGTCTTTCTGGTGGTGGCTGGCACCAGAAATTTAATGTTCCTGTCCTGTCTCACCTGCAATGATCTCCAGCATCACCTAGGAAAGGCTGTAGCAGGCAGGCAAAAGCAGAGGTTATCTGGCTCCATCCCTGTCTTGCTATGTTTTGTCCCATGTAAAAAGCACAGGAGAGGTGTAGCATGGTAGTTCCTCGAAGGATGCCTTGCTGAGAAGGGATACAGATGGCTGCAGAGTGTTGGGTGCAAGTTAGAATGAACACCAAAGCAGAGCTGGAATTAGAAGGGGTGGCAGAGACAGGTTGGCACATACAGGCTGACAGGGGTCAGGCACAGGTGCACAGCCACAGCTCCTCCCTGACAGCTGGGAAGGGTTCACCTGATTGTACAACCTGGGGGCAAAGGTGGCATAGGAGTCAAGATGGAAGGAAACACTCTAGAAGTGGAGTTGAAACAGAAGAGGCAGGAAAAACACCACGTGAAAGAAAATATTGGAAATCAGGACATCCCTCTGGCTGTCCTGGATTGCCAGAACCCCTGCCAGGGGGCTCAGAGACCCTGGCACAGACCCCAAGGCACCTGTGATTTTGATGATGACCCATGGAGCAAATCACCAACATTATATGGGGATCTGCAAGCCATGAAAGTCTAAGTAGAATAATAATTAGTTTGTCATGGGGTGAAAATAGATTTTTTAGGATTTTGACAATGGGGGTTCAGGGGGCAAGATGGAGGAATCTGGACATGTCCAGTCTTTCTCCTCCTTCTTCTTGGCCTCCATCTTCTGCTGTGATGCTGGCACTTACAGATTGGTTTAGAGTAGAAGCTCACTGTCTAACATAGGTGATAGGTATTGGACAGTTATTGTAAATAGTGTACACGTGTTTTTTAGTGTAAAAAGATAACACCACCCCAGGGGCAGGCAGAGTGCCTCTGACTGTCTTGCTGAGCAGACCTTGGCAGGACAGAAGAAAGAATTTTATAGATAAGAAACAATAAACAACTTTGAGACAGAGAAATGAGGAGCTCTGACTCCTCCTTTGACCACCAGGCTGGGAAAAGAGACTTTCTGACACATCTGAGCAGCTAAATCCCCAAGAAGAAAATACATGAAATGTCTTCCTATTCCTGCCTTTTGATGACAGGCTGTGAATGGGTGTCCATGGCACAGAGCAGCACAAGGCACAGCACCATCCTGGGCAGGAAGGAGCCTCACTGCCAAGTCAAGATGCTCCTTCCCAGTTCCCAGCCCTGTACCTGGGAATGGCAGAGGCTCCCAGGTGGCAAAGACACTGAAACAACATTGATTCCCTGCAATAACTGTGCCCACAGGGAGATGCTGACCTTATCTCACACTGATGGAAGCAGGTGCCCGGCACAGCTGCCATATGGCACGGAGATTAACTGCCAGCATGTGCTGAATAGTCACAGTCCCTTATTAGCCAGGCAGGGAACATGCCCTGGGCTGCACACACAGTGCCATTCACCAGCTCTGTTGTCCCTTCCCAGCAGCTCCTTTGTTACTTATCCAGCACAGGTGCTTAAAAATGAGATTTTCTCCACATGAGGTCTGTCTCTGCCTTGTTGTTCTGACAATGGCTTTGTACTGCTCCCACTCATTTCCATAGCAATACTCTGTACTCTCACACCGGAGGTTCAGACTTCATGACAGGAAAACACTGTTAGGGTAGGAGTATGAACACAAATGTTCCCCAACTTATAAAGAAAAGAGATTTTTAAAAACATTTTTTGGGGGGTGGGCACAGGGGGGAGAGCAAGATGTCACTTTACTGCTGTTATGTAAGCCCACATCAGTCTTACTCTCCTGGTGACCTCCACAGGCACAAAGAGGAGGGCACATCACCCCCTGGTATGCCCAGAGCTTCTCACCAAACTGGCAGAGTTACAGCTCACATCAGAGTTTGAGCCATGGACAGAACAGCAAGCTGAGATCTTCACTAAAATACACAATTAATTTTATTTCTAGTTTAATTATTTGTTTCTTTCTTCTGCAATCCGTGTTCCTGCTCATTAAAAGATGCTCATGAGAAGCACCAGAGAAGAGAAATCCTCTCTTTTTCTTTACTATTATCCTAAGCAGCACCAGGAGCCAAAAGCAGCTCCCAACTGCCTCCAGGTATCTCAGAGGTAGCTCAGCTGTTCACAGACAAATGTTTGTCTTGTAGGAGTTCATTACATTTACAGCTACTGGGGTGACCAGAAACCAGGCTATTTTTCTAATCCATTCTCAGCATTTTCTCAGGAATTCCTAGGTCCTTTTAATTGAGCTGTTTTTTCCTCCCATAAAGCAGCAGTCTCTTGCTCCAAAGAAAACATTTCAATGCCAGCCCAGCACAATGGATAGCAACTAAGGGAAATATAAACATGCACAGAACTGCTATAGATCACAAAATCTTCAAGGCAACATATAGAGGAAGAAAACTTCAATGAATTAGGAACGGTTTTTAATAAGCCAATTTAACAAGCTGTGAGTTGAACCACGTCAGAACAGCCCCAGTCTCTCCCTGAAGTCCCGCAGTGATGCTCTGGGGCTGTGCAGGGGCACACACTCCTGTGCAGCTCCCATTCCTGCAAGCACTGCCACCATCAGATGTTCTGGTGGTCACCCTGATACCAGCTACCCCAGCAGTCCTCTCCCTTTCAAACATCTGCTTTCCCTGGGAAGACCACAATATTCTCATGAATTTGGATCTTGCCTGAGCTGTGTTCAAACCAGCACAGTGACACCAGTGCCAGCTCCAGCACAGAGGGAATTATGTGTGCCATCCACAGCTGTGGAATTATGTGTGCCATCCCCCAGGACACCACCCCAACCCCTGCCACTTGTGTCTCTCCATTTCCTGCCAAGTAATGTGCCAATTTCTTCCACATCAATTCCTAAGCTGAGACCACTTCTCTACTTATTTCTCTCTCCTGCCTGCTACTGGAGATTGGAATGATGGTGAAAATGAGACACACAGTGCCACTTGTCATCCCCAGCACTCTGCCCTGATAGTCTCCCACAATGGCTATTTGTGAACCTCTTCAGACCCTCTGTGAGGCAGTTTCTGACTGCAGCCCTGAGCCCCACTTTTAGCTGAAGCCATCACATGTCTGGGGCTGTTTCTGCTCTTGGCAGCCTGGGAAGCTGAGGGGTCAGTGTAAGGGGAGCCCCCCTGCTCCCACAGCCTCAAATCTGCACCACCAGTCTCACAGAATCAAAGAATGCATTGGGTTGGAAGGAACCTTAAAGACCATCTAACCCCCGTGCCATGGGCAGGGACACTTTCCACTAGACCAGGTTGCTCAGGGCCTGTCCTGCACATCACTGTCCAAAATCCCTCTTTGAATTCTTCTGGATGCTGGGAAGATTTATAGGGTATTCCTGGAGCCTTCTCTTCTCCAGGCTGGACAACCCCAATTCTTTCAGCAGTGAATACAGGCTTCTCACACAGGTGAGGAGCTCTTGAACCCCAGCTGTGTGCTTGGGCTGACACAGGAGCTGCCTGGCCCGTGGTCTGCACCCTGTTTCACAGCCAGTGTCTCACCTTGACACTGCCAAAAGCATCACAGGAGCAGTGACCCCAGCCCTGAAGGGAGAGAAAGGCATGGAAGGACAGACCAGAGGAAGGCAGGGGCCCTTGAGGATACACCCCAAGCTGTTCACTGGCAAGATTCCAGGCCCGCTCTTTCTGTTCCCAAAATAGAGAGAAGTCTGTCCCATCATTAACCATCAATAAACACCAGCTTGGGGACTTTCTCCCCCAGCAGGCAGAGCCTTTCAGCCTGTGGGGGAGCAGCTTGCAGTGAGTTAACTCCCTCTTTGTCAGACTCCAAATGGGGTCCTTGGAGCCTCGCAGGGTGTCTGCAGGGACACAGAATTATAAAAAGGGATTTGTTTCTGTAAATGAACTGGAAGAGAGTCAGCTCCTCCTACCCACCCTTCATGCTGTCCTTTCTGGTTTTTAGCATGCTATAAATGACCAGCTTCTCTGATAATTTATGCATAATTGGGACTGATTTCAGCAAATGGCCCAACAAAAGCTGCTCTGAACTACTGAGTAATTTACTGATTTTGTTTTCAATTAATACAGTAGCCTTAGGAATAAGCAGCCTGTGTTCCTTTTTTTAGGCACCAGAAGATCTCCAGCCTGATGGAGAGACATCCAGAGCTTAAGCAGCATCTAATCAGCTGAACACTGGGAAGAAACATGTTCCCACACTCACGTACCTTATTTATTTTTCAGAAGATCCCTCCTAATCTGGAAATTTTTATCCATTTGTATCTGCTATGGAATTTCCCTTTTTCTGCCTCCAGACTATCCCTTTTCTCTTCTCCTGGCAATACCATTCCTGCTCTGATCTTTTCCTTGGTTGGGTGTTGGGGATTATTTTGGGTGGAGGGGGTGGTGGAGGGAAGGGCTTTTCTGCGCAAACCTGTCCTAGGAGCTGATCAGGCCAGGCCTCCTGTGTCTCCATGCAGTCCAATAAAGACAGCAACAAATGCAGTGCCCAGTGTACTGTGCCCTGCAATCTGTGCAGGAACCAGGCCAGCCATGAGAGGATGCACAGAGGAGGAGAGAGAGCAATGGTGGCTGTCTAATGCAGTGTGCTCTGAGCAGGCAGGGCGTGGGAGGCACCTCCAGCTGATCCAGTTCCATTTCTGCACTCTGAGTGGGTCATGGCTGCTGGGAGTGGCACGGAAAAGCCACTCTCACCTGTCCCCTGCTGCCTGCATTCCCCCCGCAGGCCAAGCACCGAGCCTCTGGCTGCTGGGCCCCAGCAGAGCTGTGACTGGCACCTCCAAAGCTCATTTCATGTGCTGAGGTGCTCTTGGAACCACATCTACCTGGAAACACTGAAATGGGTAGGCCAGCCTGGCTTGGACTGGGCACAGTTTGTGGTTTGTTTAACAGACCTGGCCTGGGTTTGGCACTGCTACAGTATGAGTGTGCTGACATTTATTATAACAGGCCAAGAATCTGTACAAGTACGCTTCACCACAGACTCAACTCTCATAATTACAAATGTTGGGTTAACCCTAAAGCTTGCCTTTCCTTTCACAAATCCACACCAGTAGTAGCACTTATAATTATTCTGTCTGCAATTCACATGCCCACATCTATTCTCAGCTTCTGTTTCCAGCCTTGAGATTGTCCAGATTGTCCCTTTGTCCTTTTAAGACCTCTGTATTACCCACACTAATCCCCAGTAAGCAATCAAATCTCCCCATCTGTGCTTTTACTATTTCCCTTGGCACCATGGGATGACTTCTCTATTTTAATTAACTTGAGATGGATGCCTTGTCAAGACTTAGCTGCTCTGATTTCTCATTATGTTATCATAATACCATTTAGCAACACCACCCTTCTCAGCAAGGAAAACTGATTCCAGCCCCTTGAAGGCAATGTAGTGAAACACAGAGCACTCACCAGGGCCCACAGCAATATTTGCTGTCATTCTTGTTAACCTGCTGCATTTCCTTCCCAGTGAATGCTACTTCCCTTCCCAGTTCTGCCTACTCACAAAGGCACTTTAGGGTATGTTTTCTTCTTTTGTTTCTTAGTCATGATCACTTAATTTCAACTTTTAACCCCACTGAGCACTGCTTGAATGCCAACCACACGTAAAAGCAGTTTTAATTTACTCATTGCCAGCTGCAGTTGGTGGTACCCCACACCACTGTTTGCCCTTTTCCTGCCAAGCAACTCATTACTTCAAATTGTCCTGAACCTATTTCATATTTTGCAGCCATTTAAGACCTGAAGCCTACAGGTCCCCTCACAAATGAGAAGGAAGGCTTTTGCTTTCATGTCCTTCCAAGCCTCCAACACCTCAGCCTCTGTCTCTTCCTCAGGCCTGTTTTCACCTGTTAAATTGCTGTGTGATTGCTGCAGGTGCTGTGAGTTGCCATTTGTGCACAAAGCACCAAGTCAGCACCCAGGACCTGTTTCACATGAACTCCTGGTCAGCTCCTTAGTGAAATTCCCTTTGTAAGCACCTGCAGAGCAGCAGAATTAGACATTCTGTGCTACACACCCCCCCTCAGGCTGTAGCCAGCTTTGTAGTGGTTGTGAGCCCCTAATGGGCTGTGAGTTGTCCTCTGGGAATCAGGAGCACTGAAAAGGCTGCTCGGGGCTCCTGGCAGGAAGATGAGACTTGTGTCAAGCATCCAGCAATTTAATACTAGGCAGCATCAGCAAAATGCAAGAAAGGTGTAATTTGGACAAACAGCAGGGTCTTGGAGGAACAAACACAAGGAAGTATTCTCTGGCACACTCCAAGGAAGATGCCTCCATCACCAGCTTCCAGTGGGCCTGTCATAGGCTGAATCAGAATCAGAAAGGATCTCACAAAATTCCTTGACCAAAATCAACACTGAGGTTGTTTATTGCAGTTCTTTAAATGTTAATAATGCTAGTTTACATCCTCTGAAAGTCTAATTCTGTGTTTTTCCACCCTAGAAAACCCTGCCAGATGTAAATATTTTAAGCAGAACAGGTGCAAGAAGCCAACTGAGCAGGATGGAATATCACTGCTCTCTCTTTTGTTCATGGACACACACATGAGGGTCTCACAGCCTAAAGTCTCAGGTCTCAATTTGTTATATGGGGATGAAAAGCACATTTAACAGTCACTTTTATGTCTCCCACATAGGAGAAGGCAGGATTTAAGCATATATATTCATGGTACAGGCTGACAGTAAAAATACTCAAGGTATTTTAATGTAGGAAGGCTGCCCAGTTTCAGGACTTTGGACGACTTGAGCTTGCTGTGTGCAGATTGTGGAAAAGATGGTTTGTTGACAACACTCAGTGAAATTCAGAGCCAAGAAATGATTTCCTTGTGCTCATGGACACGCTTCCAATGTTGGATGTGCAGGGCCATCTAGTGGGAAGCCTCTGTGTGCAACAGCAGCCCAAACACAGGCAGCGTTTCACAACAGCCTGAACAAAGACAGCTTTGGCTGTTACATCTCAGAAATGCGTTTTATGAGTTTTTCTCTCCAGATGGAATGCTTCCCTGCTGTGGAGCATCCCCAGGAGAGCCTGTGGAACAAGGAATTGAAGCTGTGTCACTGCAGGATCCTGTGCTGCAGGAGTGTACATTTCCTAAAATTAATTTCTTTTGACTAATGATTTTGGGAAGCTTTGCTCCAAAAAAGGAAACAACAACAACAAGAAGAAATTTCCCCGCCCCCCAACCCCTCAGTTTCAGTTTTTGTTCTCATTAATACAAGTGCAGAAAGGCTCAGTGACACTATCAGGCAGCACAGTGCTGGAGAAGAAAGGCATTAGTTTATGTGTAGCACTCTGTCTCTGGTGTTGGATTGAATTAATCACATAGAGGTGTTGGGACTGGGACTCAGTAATTTTTCACAGAAATATTGAATGTTCTGAGTCAGATTCTCTGGTCAAATGACTCTGATAACCCAGGAAATACTGGTGTCCCTTTGCATTTATTCCCCCATCTGTGCAGTGAGGAGAGTGAGAAGTGGGAGTCAACAGCACTTGTAGGGTTATCTAAAAATCCCACAGTGAACCTGGAAAACAATTAGGTTTTCCAAAAGTATGGGAAATTAACTCATATTTAAGTTTTTGCAATTTTCTCATGTTTTATTTACTGCTACATTAAAGCTTATAAAAGCATTGCTGCTTAACAAACAGGTTTTCCCCCTCTCTGATTTCCATATGAAGTAATAGTTCAAGCACTGTAACACAGCCTTCTTTTCTGGGACCTTGTTAATCAACTGCTTTTGCTGAGATGTTTACCTGCTAGCTGTGCAGCTTTTCTGATTTTCAATTAAATTGGAGTTTCTTTTCCAGCCTTTCCCCCCCATGGAGCCCATTACACAGCCTGTCTCTACCTAGTTTAATAAAACCTTTAAATAAAGGCAGTATTTTCTGAGGCCTCCCTCACTATGTCAAGTTAGGCTAAACCTGGTTAATAGGTGTAGAAGTTATTCAAAGGGAGAGGCAAGTAAGCAGGTACAAAGAACAAGATTTCATAAATCTTTCTGATCTGGAAATTAAGCTAAAAAGAAGCCATAATACTAAGAGAAATATTCCTTTAAAAACTCTTTAATCCTGTGCAACCAATTATTTCATTCTATGAAAGCTGGCATTGACTATTTACTTCTTCTTTACTTCAGCTTGGACACTGAGGGGATGTGACAGGCCAGCACCTCAACAATCAGAGCTACATCAGACATTTCACCTGGAAACAGCTGCACACATCAGGTAGATCCGGGCAAAAATTCACAACTTCTTATACCTGTTGCTGAAAAAAGACCTTTATGGGATGGGGAAAACAATATTATTGTCAAAGAATCTAGAAGCCCTGCTCAGAGTGTCTTGGGAGGATGAAGCCAGGCACACAGACTCACCTGAAGGCAAAGCAGGTGATTCCTGCCCTCCTGGCTCCCACTCCTCCCCTCCGTGCCACAGGCTGCAGCACTTGAGGGAAGATCACAGCAGCTCAGAGCTGGCCTCCCCCCTGACTCATGCTTCTCTGCACAGTGCCTGGGCTCCTCCGCTGCTCAGGTACTGCACACCTTGTTATTTTAGTAATTTCTAATTACTGGGGCAATGCTTCCCAGTCTGGAGCAGACTAACGTGGGTTTGATCCATGCTGGCATTAGGGAAAGCACCTGTAAAAGAGGCAAAGGCAGGGAAAGCTGCCTCCTGCAGCCCCAGCTGGCACTCCTCTGGTTTGCAGGGCATCCACCACAGATCCCCCACCAAGTGAGGGGATGCAGCAACATTTCTTGTACAGAACTTCATACCAAAGCAACAAATGAGGAAATTGAGGTCTGTCACCCTCATACCATTTCTGTGACAGCACGTGTACCTACGTGTGAACCCAGACTTCATTCTTCACTGGGCAACTCATTTAATGAGCTGAGGAAGAAGTTAACTCATTTTGTGGCTGGCTTCTGTCCACTTTGGGATGCCACTCTGTCAGCTCTGAAAGAACCAGGCTCTTTGAGACACTGCCAAGCTCCAAATGACTTCACAGCTGCAACTGTGCAGCCAGCAGCACTCCCCAATTCACTCTCACACACCTCCCACTCAAACTGTGCAAACTCATCAGTCACCTGCTGTCTTTTCTTTTTACACAGCAAAATCCCAACATATCAAGGGCTTTGAAGCACCTTAAAGTGTCTGATTTTCAAGAAAAGTTAGACTCCCTGTAAGGTGTTTCAAACCATGTACATAGAAACAGGGGTATTAAGAATTACTCTTTTTCAAAGGTGCAGGTTCTGAAAGTGCATTTTAGGGCAAGAAATTGCCCTCTCCAAGACCAGGTTGGATGGGGCTTTGAGCAGTCTGGTCTAGTGAAAGATGTCCTGACCATGGCAGGGAGGTTGGAATGAGATGATATTTAAGGTACTTTCCAACCCAAACCATTCTATTTCTATAACCTCTGTATTAAAGCTCAAGAATAATTTATGAATCTCTTTCCCAAATCAACGTGTCCTTATTTACAGGCTTCCCACTCTCCTCAACACACAGCAACAAAGAACAGAGCATCCCACTCGCATGGCCTCAGCAGGCTTGGCTCCTGGCTGTCTGTCCTTCCAACCACTGTTCCCATCTCCCAGCCCTGCACTGGCACTCGACTGCTGCCTCAAAAATGGCTTCTGAAACATGTGACAGATTAAAATGCTTGAGTCCTGCCTAGGCCTGTCAGCTGGCTCAGGAACATTAATAACCCCTCTGTGAAAAATCAAACCACTGTGAGAGATTGTTTTGTTGCAGTGTGATGGCAGCAGCCAGAACCATGGAAGGATAAACCCAAAGAACAGTACTCAGCAAATCATCCCTCTCTAAACAGCCTGCCAGCTACAAGACACATAAAATATCATATTTTAAAACCTGCTGGTAATTAGTGTAACTGCAAACCAAGTGATGACCTTGGCATTGTCAATACTCGTGATCCATTAATGGAGCATTTCATCAGATGCTGAGTCCTTTCAGTTTTACTGCTCTCTTTACTGTTACTGCAAGAATATATGAATGGTCATATTTCACTAGCATAAGGGCCTTGCTTGTAGTGCCATACTCTACCACAGACAACATTTGATGATTTTGAGGAACACAGTCAGAGGTTTCACCTTCCAGCTGTGATGGCAGCTCAGGCAGCAGAGGCAGAAAGCTTCTGCAGTTGGCCACTACCACCCAGGATGGGGAAGGCAGGAGAACAAGAGCAACCAACATTATCTCTAGGTCTGCTAGCAAACTGCATTTAAAACTGTGTGTTTTATTCTCTTCTAAGATTTACAAGTTGCCACTTCAAAATGAAATCTGGCCGTGACATTGCCACTAACAACATAAATCAAGCGCACAGATTTATTTCCAAAATGTGTGTTCCACTGAGTAAATCAAGCAGAAGCATTGCTAACCACATTGTTACCAACTGCACTGCTGGCAATTTCAAAGGCTTCATCTCTCATCCATCTTCCAAATGTTCTTTTGTTTGCCTGCATTTAAATAGTGTCCTGGCAGAGCAGTGGGATTTTGCGGACAGCATAGGGTCACTTCTCACAGTTCACAAACTGGCTGTGGTGCTCCTTTTCCTCGAGCACCACCCACCTGCACTCAGCTAAGATGTTTCTTCCCTCAGAACAGCACTTGTGATTTGGTTCCTGGCCTCCATAGCAGCCATGCATACTCCTTTACAAAACCCTGTCACAGGTATATCTTCTGCAGTGTGAGCAAGCCAGCTTCTATGCAACACATGATGATTTATTTCACTGGGATATGAAATAAAAGCAGTGAAAGGGAGCAGCAGCCTGTCCTGCTCACAGCTCAGTGTGCCAGTGTCCCTGCATTTAGACATGAGCCTGCTGGGCTATTGCATTCACCCTCACTAACTTTATCTGACTGCTCACTTCTCTCTTATTTAAGCAGTTTTGCTTTTAGGCCTCCTTTGATGCCAACTTTATAGTTTGAAAGGCTGTCCCATGAGAGCCACTGGGAGAGTTGCTGCCTCACTGATGGACTGTATCTGTTATTTGAAGCTGTGTATCTATGGCTACTTATACTTATGTCTCTTTTTTCAGCTTCCTGACTGAGTCTTTAACAAAGTCTTCAGAGTATTTGATGTATTCAGGCAGAGAGCAATATAAAATTAAGTAGGGAACCAAGTCTCACAAAACAGTAATAAAATATTTTCTTAACCTTCCCTCAAGGCATCACAACAGCATCTTCCCCAGCAGAGCTGAGAAAATGTTGCTTGTAGGTTGCACTGGGATGGTTGTGGAATGGCACATTTCACCATTCTCATGCTTTATGCTGAATACTTATTTTGCCTTTCAGACAGCAGTGCCTGTTAATGCAGTTCAATAAACTGGAGGTATTCTTGCCTATCTGGACAGATGTCTATGACACACAGGCCTATCTGGAAGGAAAAAGCTTCTGAAAACATGCTTTGTATTTAACATTTCTGTAGTCAGGTTCCTGAGGTTTCTTGTCTCTCCCAGGTATTGTTTCTGGTCTCTAGAGCCTTGGAGTTTTTCATGATTTGGTGAAACAATTCTTTTGACACGATTCTTCATAGCATATAATGCAGATAATTTTTCCACATTGATTTTATAGACAAATAGACCATATTTATTACTCAAGGGCTTTTTGTTTAAAGCAGAAAGCTTAAGGGCAGTCATGACTCCAACACAAGCAGCTGGAGAAATGTCTTCAATATTTTATTTTTTCCCTCAAAAGCCCTTTAAATTCTTTGGGGCAACAAGCAGTTTACAATCAGTCAGCCACAGTCCCCAGGATAGCAATAATGAGACTGTGATCAGTCCCATTCTGGAGGCACTGGGCACTCCTCCCTGCCTCTGATGCCATCATTACTGGTGCTGCAGGAGCACAGCCAAGCTTTTTACTACCATAATTTGCTCTTGTGACCCTCATCATCCCCTTGGCTGCAAATATGGAAACGTCAGTGCCTGACAGGGAAGACAAGCAAGAGATGTTGAGGCTGAGTTTTCCCTCGCAGAAGAAATTTGTGGATAAGAATCTTTTCATTTCCTTTGCTAGGTACTGATGTTATTAACAGCAATTCATGATTCTAAAATTTGCAGCATACGCCAACTCACCAAGCAACTGAGAAGAGAGTGGCAATTAACTTAATGAAAGCCCTGGGAAGCAGTCAGATAAATAGCAAGGATTGCTCCCTTCAACCTAGGGCAGGCTCCTGCCAGCAATCTGGACAGAAAAAGCTCCATATCCCATTACCAATTCTCTTCAACATGCAAACCCAAGAAATACTGATAAGAATCCATGAATAATTAAGTTTAACCTGATGTTAGCAGAAACTGGATTGGGAATGTTAGACTCTTCATTAGTTTACTGGCAGGAAATAGCCTGGATCAAATTCAGTCTGTAAGCAATTTCTTGGAAACAAATGGAGCTAGTTCAGCAAACACTTTAGTTCTGAGTCTCAGGTTTAAAGAATCTGCTGCTTTCTTCCATGGTAGAAAATTTAAAAAAAAATTAAAGATTGCTTGTTGTGAGTTGCTTATGCTAATAGTTGTCTTTAATCACTGGATGCAAATGTTTCTTACCCGCCATGAGGAGACTCAGGCTTCCATGTTCTGGGAGGCTGGGCCTGCTTCATCTAAGAACTCCCTCCTTGTGTTTCCATACTGCCCCTCGTGAGGATTTTCCTCCTCCTTTCCCCAAGGATCCCTGGCACCCCACTCTTCCCTCAGCAGGGACTGTGCATTCCTCAGTCCCTCTTCCCTCCAGGGCCCTCTTCCCACTCGCCATGCCAAGGGCTGTGTGCATCTGCTAAAGAGATGCCAGCTGTGCCATGGGCCCCTCGTTTACAGCTTTTTGATTTCCCTTCCCTTTTATGCCCACTGATGCCCTGAACAATTTTGGACAGACTGAATGAATCAGAATTAATCAGAGAGGATTATTAAATTCTCCAATTGCCAACATTTTGAGCCAAGCAGATCAGCAGCCCTGGTGAAATAGCCTGAAATGAAGGGATAGCAGAAAAGGGAAGTTGAGTGTGACCGTGTTCACAGGGGTTCTTGGATGAGGGAAGAGATGAGGATCTGACTCCATGTTTCAGAAGGCTTGATTTAATATTTTATGATATATATTGTATTAAAACTATACTAAAAGAATAGAAGAAAGAATTTCATCAGAAGGCTGGCTAAGAATAGAATAGGAAAGAATGATAACAAAGGCTTGTAGCTCAGACTCTCTGTCCAAGCCAGCTGGACTGTGATTGGCCATTAATTAGAAACATCCAACATGGGCCAATCCCAGATGCACCTGTTGCATCCCACAGCAGCAGATAACCATTGTTTGCATTTTGTTCCTGAGGCCTCTCAGCTTCTATGGAGGAAAAATCCTAAGGAAAGGATTTTTCATAAAATATGTCTGTGACAGCTGAGGGAACTGTAAGTTGAGGACTACTTAGGAAGTAAATAAAAAAACGCTCCATTGTAATGTATTAGGGCTACCATGGACCAGCTGCTATTCAGCATCCTGTGCATTTACCAGTGTGTGCAGTGACAGCATGATTTAGGTCCATGCAGGTTATGGCCATGGATGGCTGATGGATTTAAGCTACTTCCCATGAGGGAGGGAAATAAAAGGCTCTAAAGCTGGAAATTTCTGTCCAAAGTAAACATCCTAAACCCTGGAGATCTCTCATCACAGAAGATGCTTGACATGACCCTCCAAGAACAGTTTTAGGTATCTCATCCAGGTCTAGGGTGATCCCCTCTCACTTCTCCAGTTCAGGGACAACAGCTGCCATTTGTTAGAAAGGGGGACACTGCACGAGAGCTTTCCCAGGTCCTGAGGAGCAGCAACAGGCTGTTCGAGTGTGGAAACGACCTGAAACAGTGTTGGAGCTAAGAGCTCTTCCCTGCCCAGGGTATTTTCTCCAAGTCTTTGTTTCATTGTGCTTGGTTTGAACATAAAGTAGGCTTTAAATGCAATTTTAAGTGCTCTCTGTTGCCTCCATCCTTCTTCACATGGCATATTTGGGCATGTCTTTTCTGATGCCTTTACTTTAAATGCCTACACTTCAGAGTTCAGAATCTCAGCTCAGAAATTGTATGTATGAATAACTTTCAAATAAAAAATCTAAGCTCCTAGTTTTGCCCAGACAGTACCAACACCAGCCTGGAATCAGCACCAGAATCACAGAATCATTAAGGCTTTAAGACCATCCAGACCGAGTGATTACCCAGCACCACCACGATGCTCATGGCTAAACTGTATCCCCAGGTGCCACATCTGCATGCTTTTTGAGCACTTCAGGGATGGGGACTCCACCAGTGCCCTGGGCAGCCTGCTCCTATGCTTGACAACCCTTTCGGTGAAGAAATTTTTCCTAATATCTAGTCTGAACCCTTCCCTGGCACAACCTGAGGCCATTTCCCTGGGCTTCAGCATTTTACAGGCCTCCTCTTTCCAAAACAAATGGGAGGCTCTCAAAAGCAATGTCACTGCAGAGCAATGAGTACCACCTGAAAATTTGGTGGCTTCATATACCCCTCATGAAGAAAGGCTTCCTCCTATATTAAAATAAATATCTCATGCAGAATAAAACCCATCAAATCTAATTCTAATTAATGTGTTTATTCTCACAATGGTTCTTAAATCTACTTGCCAGAACTGCTAGGACTCACCCACAGCCTGTTCTTTCCTCCCACCAGTCTCTTGGTGAAGTCACATCAAGGCTTTGTTCATGTTGCAGGTTGGATTTAACCCAGGGTTTTTTCCCCCAGGGTGTAATTTCCCAGTCTCTACCATCAGGAACACCTGAGTGGCTTGCTGCCTGACATTCAGAGCAGGAACACTCTGTTTTGCAGGCTTTGAAGTTAACAGGCTGATTTTCCAGCTTTAGAAGCTTAGGCAGCACAAAAGTTCAAGCTGCTTTCCTCCCGTCTCCAGGATTCAGCAAAAGCACACAATGAAAAGGAAGATGAGAACAGGTGAAGGCTTTTGTTCCCTTTCTGCTGTGATGTGGGGACAGTAGAGATTAGCTCTCTGACTGCTGCACCTGCTCCAGTTGCGAGGGAATGCTCCTATTCAGTCCATGCAGAGCTGGAGATTTCCTAAATGCCTCCAGGGACTGGACTTGTCTGTCTCAGCCATCCAAGAGCTGCCTGTTTGCTGCCTTAGAGCAGCAGTGAAGTAGCCCCTGCATCAGAGGGCAGCTCCCCTGCAGGCACACCAGCCCTCAACCACTGCTGGGTAATGCTGAGTGCAGCTCTGAGCTCTCAGGAGAGCTGCTCAAGTGGATTAAGCCACTGCTTCATGGCATCCACTCTGGCTTGTAAGAGGCTCCTATCCTGCCCCCAGCAGAGGTGTTTCTGCAAGCACGAGGCTGGAGAGGCTGAGGTAAAGGACTTAGATAGGAATCAATGGGACAATCAAGACACAGACTGGGAGCCCATCAAGTGTAGAGGGCTGGGGGAAGGATGCCAGCTTTACACTTCTGTGAAATTAGAGCCCTGGTGTTTGGGATGGTAATAAACTCGTGTATATAACAAAGAATGATGTTGTAACATCAGATGTTGCCTTTGTGGCACACTGAAGGAGAAGTTATACTAAAAGGAGAATTTGGTAAATGATGTTTGTTGAAGGCATTATGAGGTTAACACCAGGCACTCCAGCCCTGGGCAGCTGAAATAGTCACTCTTTCCCCTCGAACCACTTTGCTTCCACACAAAATCCCTGCTAACTTCAGCTTTTACTCAGGCTCCACAAAGAGTGGCACATTCCAACAGCCTGTGTATACTGCCAGTGAAGCATCACACTAACCAAAACACATTCAGATCACTTTTCCTGAATCTTGGTCTGAAACAAAACAACACATGAGAAATGAAATTAATTTGGATGTATTCCTCCCTATTTAATAAGCAGTCATATAGAGAGGAGCCAAAATGCTGGCTCAGAAACTCCCAGGCTTACCTCCTTGCTTTTATTCCTAAAGCAAAGGAGGCATTTCCATGGTACCAAGCAGATGGCTGAAATAAGCATCTTTCCTATATCGAGCTCCATGTGGAAGCTCAGAATCTGTGTGAGGTACGAAAAAGCCACAAGCTGGAGGAATGAGGGGGTGGGGATGGAGGAAGAAGGAGGAGGAAAAGACAGGGGGTGGAGAGTAACACTGGAGAGCAGCAGTGGTCCAGCCCCTCAGAATCTGAAAAGCATCACAGGAGCCTCTGGATAAAGAGCAGCTTCAGGAGCAAGGCTAGGAGACAGAGGATTTCTGCTCACTGATAAGACATGGTGAGTAGGATTTGTGCGATCTGCCTCGCTTGCTCTGGTGCAATGGCATTTCTTTTGCTCTGACACAGTGACTCTGAGTGAGTATTATTTTGGGATGACTGCTTGTTTTTGAAGCATTGCTTTTTACTTCTTTTTCCATACATCTGGCAAGTCTGTGCCTGTATTTATAAAAATGCACATCCTACCTCCTTTTAAAGCAATAAATTACTGGGACAGCCAAAGCTGTCAGTGTTAACACTTTGCTGTCTGGTACCAACAGGCTGCTGGTCAGGGCAAGAAAAAAAAGCTGTTTCCTTCTCAGGTATGCAGTGGAAATTTCTGCTCTGCTGCCTTCTCTTAGCAGTACAGTGATGATTGGAAAGCTCCCTGCGCAGGAGTTAGAGCTGCCCTTTTACATGATGTAATTGGAACGTTTCGAGCCAGTTACATTTCTTTCAGCCTCAGGTATTGAAGAAAACTGAGAGAGGGGTGCAGAGATTTTGTCAGAGAAGAAGCCTCCTTTTGTCATGGGCTCAGCCTCCATCTGCCCTGCCCACACCCCAGGCATGGCTGGGGGAAGCACTGGGTGCCCCTGATGGGGCTGGGGGAAGCACTGGGTGCCCTACCTGGGGCTGAGGGATGCTGTGGGTGCTGCTGTGCCCCCAGGGATCCCTCCTGTCAGCATGCAGCAGGACAGTGTGCTGGGAGTAGAAACGTGGTTAATTTTACTATGAAAAATCCTGAGCTCCACGAAACATTTGTCAGGGCTTAAAGGAAGGTTGAGGCTTCCCTATAGCACGTTGCTAATAAGATTAAGCATTTAACTGCACATCTTTCTAGTATTCTGCTGGGGAGTGTAAGATTTTACTTTGTGTGCTCAGTGGAATGAGGGTTGAATTAAAAACACACTAATGTGGTCTTTGCTGGTTCTTCATGAAGAAAGCCATTGCCTGACCTAAATGTATATGCAAATATTTAGGCATCCTGGGCTACCCGAGAGAGACAAATGGTTAAGGGGAGTGATAAGATCCAGTCACTAAGGGTGATGAGAGGAGTACTCCTAAGGAGAGGCATGATCTCAATGCAGGTTTGTGTGTCACACAGGCGCCTTTAAAAATAAACATTCTGCTGTTTCCTGAATCACGACTGTCCCTGATCACATCCTCCATCCTTCCCACCCTGTTCTTTTCTGCTTTCTAATGGAGATGAGATGGTAGCAGGGTAATCAGTTTAAGGGAGAAGATGAGCTCTGCTTTAAAATCCTCTTTGCTTTTTACCAGAAGAACTGTTATGTTTATTTGCTCACTAGAAACAGTGTTACAATAACTGCAGTGAGAATATCACTACCCTCTGGCAAGGAAGCCGTATTCTGCTGTGCAATTAAAAATCAAATTAACAGAATGGAATATATGTTCATGATTATTACTAAGTATTCCCATTATTAACTTTCATCTTCTCAGATAGAGAGTTAATATTTTTGCCTGTAAATAAACAGCCTTATTCCAAAAATCTCCCCCACCACACACTTTACTGGGAGCACCAGCTGTTCCTTATGCACTGCTAATTGATTAGATACTAAAGATTAAAATTAGTGTTGTTCACTGACTTTAAAAGTAGCTGTGGCTTTCACCACCTCATGCCTGCTTGTTTTTTGCATTTTAGGACTTCCAACTGGTGGTCAGTAAAAATCCTCCTGAGGCTAAGAGTCGGGAGAGCCTCCCAGAGTGCTCTGTTCTTTCCCCCTTTCCCATTACACGATTTATCAAGAAATATTTTTTTAAAATTTTCATCTTAAAATGCATGGATTTGAATCTTAATGCATGTTCATATACCCAAACCAGATGCTTTGAGAAAATTTAATTATGCTGCAATTTCTGATGGAAAAGCAGGGTAATGTTTTCAAAGGTGCCTCTGATACTCAGCATCTTAAATCTGATTGATATGAAGCCACTTGTGGAAAAGGGATTTTGGACTCATTCCAAACTTGCATCCAAAACCACAAAAGCAGTACAAAGAGAGGTTCTTCCTTATTTTAGCATTAAAAATCTTGAAAGACTATTCAGTGTTTATCAACTTTTTCCATTTAATAAAAGGAAAATGCTTGGAGGGAGGTGAAATTCAGGTGCCAAGTGACATGCAGAACTCTGCTTAGCAAGAGACAGCAAGGCACCATCTCCACAACCTGCCAATTGTGAGAGTGATATAAATGTAAAGAAAGAACACTCCTATCTCCCCTTCAAAACCACTATATTCTGAATTTTACCTATCTCCAAGACAGACAATTATGTATAAATTACACATCAAACAGGCAAGCAAGAGAGGTTCAAGCTGGATCACTGATAAGATTTCAAAATAAATGAACCTCAATTACATTTTTTTCTACTTGAGCAAAATTATTTTTGAGCCAAACTTGCCAAAGCTGAAGACTTCAAATTTCCTCCTTGTAATAGTATTATTTCTATCCATGCAACCTTGCTGAAAGAGTTACTTCTACTTTCCCAGTAGGATGGTATTCCTAGAATTACATGCAAGAGGACTGATGGTTTACCTTTTCTTTGATGATAACCTAAACAAACCTTTCTAGTGAGTTATAAGCTAGAAAGATGCAACAACTTGGACCCAGCCAAAAACCCAGAGCAAGACTCTCTCACATTCCATCACAGGGGAACCTTGTGGATGGCTGGCAGAAAGTGCTGGGGCCATGGGCAGAGGCAAACGTGACCCTTCTCTTTGGCTGGCGTGGCAGAGGCAACAGCTGCAGGGTTTGAATCCTGCCTCCACCCATTTTCCCAAGGAATGTCTGGCTCCATTGCACCCCTCTTTGGCCTTTGTGTGTTGGCCTGGACTTAGGGGGGATTTAGGCCATCTGAATATGGCTCTTATTAACCAGAACAGTTACCTAACTCAGTCTTGCTCAGGTCCTCATAACCCAGATCCAGAAGCAATTGCTTTGGTTGTCCTAAAATCAAGTCTCCTCAGCCCACAGGAAAGTGCTCATCTTTCCATTCTAAAACCTTAATTTACTTTTAGATGAATCACAGATGCAGTAAAACCTCCTGGTTTTAGGAAAAGTCTGTGACACACCCTGCCTAGGTGGTGTGTGTTTGAGCATGAAGTAATTCTGCATTTTATGAGCAGTATTATCCAAATACAAAGGAAAACCTTACTCCCATTATAGTATCAGCCTCAAATCTGGGTCTAATTGGCTGCTTAGACACCTGTGAAATCCTAAAAGTGAGCAGCTGGTGTGATCAAGCCAGATAAAAAGTACTGTTTACTGTGGATGGGAAGCCTCAATGCTGCTGCTGCACCCAATCTGGTAAAAGACAACTGAACTGGAGCCCAGTGTAAGATTTGAGGATGTCCTCTATTTAAACACATTCCATAAGCAATTTTGCAGATAGTAAAAAAGCCATTTTGTTAGTAATGAAGAAAACATTGAGACTCTCAGTACACTGACTGCTAGTTTCCACAGGTTTCTGTTTTTTACAGTGACTTTTAATTGAAAATTGTATTTCTTTTGCAAAGATGGAAATCAGGCCCTCATATATCTTTTATCCCTGTAGAAGAAGTGATATCCTGCAAGTCCAAGAGAAGAATAATTGAAAAGGAACAGAGACAGGCACTGGTGTAGCTGAGTGCATGGGTCAAGAAATCAAGTACAGAAAAATGTGCTATGTTTTAAATGCCTGTAATAATTTTTCACAAAATTTCAATTTAGCTTTACATAACCACTGGAGGGTAACTTTCCCTTACAGCACTTTAATCTGTTTCTAACTTCACTGGTACAACTTCTGGGGTTAGAGATAGAACTTGTGTCCCTGCAGAGACCAAAAAAAAAAAAGGTATCATGTTATAATCCATTGCAATGAAAAGGGCTAAAAGTAGTGATAGATATAGAAAGAGAGAATCATCACAGAAATATTTCTGGTCTATTTTTGGGAAGAAGCTCATTGATACTTTACATCACATGAGTACAAAGAGGAACTCAGAGTATGGGAAGTTACAAAACAGCATCTAAGATGAATGTTTTAAAAACTCTGCAGACTCTGGTAGTCTGCCCTGAGGAGCCCTACAAGAGTTGACTGAGTGGGTCCTCCCTTTCTTTTGTTCATTTTAAACAACATTTTTAATGGGGAAGTTTTGCAAAGATATGAGAGTCTTAGAATAAGCAGGATGACACAATGAACTAGATACTAAGTCTGGCATGAACCCTCAGAGGGAGAATTAGAAATAGAATATATGGGATTAAATAGTAACATTAAATAATTAGAACACAAATTTGGTGATTACATATATATAGTAGATTAAAAAAAAAAAAACCAAAAAACAAATCCAACAAACCAAACCACAAAATCCCCACAAAACCAAAACAACAGCTAACTGTTTTTTCCTCATCAGAAGAAACTGAAAAGGCAGCATCAGCTACCATCAGTGTATCTTACGGTATTATACTACAGATATTGTCAGTAAATATGTTACTTGAACCATTTTGGCTTTCAAGATAAAATTGTTCATCTAATCTATATAAAAAAAGACAGAACAAGCCTTGAAGTTTCTAGACCCAGTTATCAAACTGGTCATCCACTGTGTTTCTTATTAGGGAGACACAATTCAGATCAAACATTACTTTATCCCAAAGATTATCCAGTGTCATGCTAAATTCTCAGCTTTAATACATTTCATACTTGACAGTAAATAAATCCCTCCCTAAAAGCCTTTTTAATGCATCTGCACAAAACTTCCCAAATATGCAATATCCTACAAAATGACCTTTGCCTAATGCTCAGAATGGGCAGAAACAGCTGCAGGACTTCAAAGAGTCCCACATCCCATTGTTGTAAGGCTGGCACTTGCCAGTGTCACAGGCCTCTGAGGAGCTTCTCGGCAGCAGCAGGGACACAGGGACACAGTACCTATTTCTGCACTTGCAAAGGACTGAGGTGTCAGACACTCTGTTTCTGGGATATTAATAACTGGTCTTGCATCAGCTTTTTCTGATTGTTTTCACAACCCTGCTGGAGCTCTGCATGCTGCATTGCTTGTCGATCACACCTTGCTTTTCAGAAGAGGAGTGTAATTGTGTCCCAGTGACCTATTTCTAAATATGCAAAGCAAGTTTCCCGCAGCATCAGTGAACTCCAGATACCTGACAGGCTAGTAAAATGTTTACTGGCTTTCATTAAGACTGTTCTGTAACACTCACATGGAGTGCCAAGTGCAGATGAATGTGCCAACATCTCCATCACACTGATAGACGCCCATCTATCACTGCCCACCATGTTTCACTGCATGCCAAACATTCAAACTTTGCCCTTATGTTCTCTGCCTTCTGTCACTGACCCACATTTATTTGTAAACATTGCTAATCACCTGTTAGTTTGCAGTTTCTAGAAGAAAGGGGCTGTCACAGGTCTGCCTGCTGGAGAGGTGCTCTCCAATACACAGTGCTGCATCCTGTGAGGGGATGGTCAGAGAGGCTGTTCCAGCAAGGCTGGCAACTGGAAAGCTTCTGGAGGCTACAGACAGCTGTTATAGTTCAAAATAGCCTGAAGACTGCTTTAAATTCTATTTTTGGTGTACAAAGCCTAGGCTGGGTGCTGAATTTAAGATCTCCTGTTCAGTGTCTCCAATTGTTTAGTTTTGTCTAACCAATTCAAAACAAGATAAATCATTAAATGAGGTTTCATTCGGGAGAGATCCAAGCATGTTCTTTCAAGAACAGGACTTGGAGTTATTGTGCTGTTTCCCAGCAAACCATGTTTTTCTGGTTGGTCCAACAGTTTTTAGGCAGTGCTTGCTTCATCCCTGAAGGGACCAGATCCTTCCACGAAAGAACTGCCAGAAAACTGACAGTGACATGGCTAAAATAATTAATGAATAATTAGATTTATGAAAATATAAAGCAGGTTCAATACTAAATTATATAGGCAGAGCCTGGAACTGGCATTGATACAAGTACTAGAGTATTTTTAGAAATAGCTAATCAATGCACAGTGCAGACTCAATATGGCAATGCCTCTGTGAGCTAGTCTGGTCTTTGTTAATTGGAGATGACACTTTTGCCATGACTAACAATGATTTTCAATGTGGCATTTTTGATTTTTGACAATAAAAGTAGCAGTGTAGAAAATTATATATTATGCTCAGAGGGAAGCAAAATCAGTAATTCAGTCTCTCCATGCTTCCAGGGGAGTACCAAGGTTTATGGATTTTCTATTCACAGATAAGGATTATTTTAATATAAAGTGAGCATTTTGTGTCGAAAGTTTGATCTGTTTTCTTAGGAGATTTCCCAACTTAAGATTTTTGTCCTCTTCTAAGGTACAAATCTATGAACTGCTGCCTACCTGATACACACATTTGCATGTTGAACTTTCTCAGGCATTGCTTTTCACTGATGCTTTTTCTACCTTCAGAACAGGACCTTTACCTTGTTAAAAGCCATCCTGAAGTCATAATCCTCAATGCAAATCTGTTTATTTCTATCAGACAAAATGTTCTGTAAACCTCAACTACCAACCCATAATGTGCACTCTTTTCTCCATGTTGAATCTTCCAGCCAACACACCTTTAGTTTCACTCAGTCTGTTTCTCATGCAGTACCATGACTCAACGATGGAAATGTCTGATGGCAGAGAAGCTCAATTTCATAGTGGTTAAAACCCTTCCTTTGTTCTCCTGTTGCTTTCAAAATTTACAAGTGCTACCCACCAACCTCACAACAGTTGTGTTCTGCTGTTTTCTTTACAGAAACACATGTGAGGAAGCAGTATGGAGCTCAAGAGAGGAAAGACCTTCATAAAATCCAGTGTGCAACATGAGAAAGTGCCACCAATGCATGCAGCTCCCACCAACAAAGATGAGATGGGCAAAGACAAAAAGGCAGCTCTGGAGGGGAACCAAAGTGTGGCTGAAGTCCAGCTGGCATGTTTGGCCACACACAAGAACTACAGATTTTCTACCAGAGCAGCAAGGAGTGGAACTGGTGGTCACAACCTGGAAAAATCATCTGGCTCCTCCTACAAACTTGTGAGGAAGAGTAAAACCCACGACTGCGTTGCTGAGGCAGACAAAGCAGAGAGCTGCAGCCCCAGCAGCAGGGCTTGCGAGGAGGGTTTTGTTGGAAAGGGCAAGGCCAGACTGGTCAATAGCATCAGCTTTTCAGGGATGTCCAGCTCCAGCAGTAAGAAGGAGTGTGTGGTCAGCCCCAGCCAGTCTGCCTGCAGCAGTCAGATGATTGATTACAGGAACTTTGTGCCACAGATGCCTTTTGTACCAGCTGTCGCAAAAACCATTCCCAGGAAGAGGATTTCCCTCAAGAGATCTAAGAAAGGGCTCAGAGATATATTTCATATAAGAAAAAATAAACCAGACAGCCTCTCTTTTCTGGTGGAGAAGGACAAGAGCCTGTCCTCTCCAGGCTGCAAGAGTGAGTTGTCTGGACGTCTTGCAAAGTATCTTTTCAAAACTGGAGAAGCTTGTGCAGCTGATTGCTTGTCGCAGGACTGCTCAGACAGTGAACTGCAGTCTGACTCCTCCTATGACTACTGCAATGCCCTGTGTGAAGATGTTGCCTCCCTGAAGAGCTTTGACTCCCTCACTGGCTGTGGGGAAATCTTTGCCGATGAGAGCTCTGCTCACCTGGAGCTGGAGAACAGCAAAGACCTTCTGCTGAGGCGAAGCAAGCACAAAGACAGCCCTGGCATGGGCTCCTTCCAAGGTGGGGTGGAGCAGCTGGCCTCTCCTGGCCAGAATGAGACAGTGGAATTTGCAAAGTTTTGGGACAACATCAACAAGTCAGTAAGGCTGCATCAGAGTGCTCTGTTTGAAAAGAAGTTACTGAAGATACCTGGTTCTGACGCAGAAAAGGACAGAAGTCAGGCTGCTGTACTGGTCACAGACCCCCAGGTGTCACCTGATAAAGAAGGTGACAATTCCAAAGCCAGCTCCACAGAAACAGAAACACCGAAAAGTGAAAACCAAGAGTCCACATCCACGAGTGATGAAGGCTACTATGATTCATTCTCTCCTGGACAAGATGATGAACTGAAGGAAGCTCAGACCCCTGGTGTCCCAGGTAGATTTCCAAGAGACAGCTACAGTGGAGATGCCCTTTATGAGCTCTTCTATGACCCAAATGAAGTCAAAGTCAACCCTATCCTTGATGATGACTTGTGTGCCTCTGAAAGTGTTTCAGAGCAAGCCATTGAAATCCCTTTGTCCATTTACAGCTTTCATGTTGGGGCTGAGGAGAACATGGCTTCCCAACCAACTCTAGACATTATTAGCCAGGGTTTTTCCACAGCACATGGAAAGGCAAAGAATGTTTGCTAAAGCTCTGTGATACTGAGCTTTCACTGACCATGGGCATAATAAACTGGCTACGAAAACACTCGGGACTCATCTCCCCTGACTCTCTTCAGAGTCCTCAATCACAGCCAGAAAAATCTAATGATTTATTGATCCTGCCCAGTCACAGCCCAGAGCAGAAAGGGAGCACAGAAGCTCAGCAGGAGACACCAGGCAAGGGTGAATCTAATACATTTAACCTCTGTGTGCCTTTGGAGGAAAGCAAACATGCAACCCAGGCCTCTTCAGCAAACATTGCTGGAAGAGACTGCAGCCTGGACTCCTGCCTGAACACATCTGGTCTGGATTGCCAAGGAAGAGAAGGGATTCACCACAAGGACTTACCTACAGTGCCTGGGACTGGGGAAACCACCAGATCATCAACTTATACACCACAATCACAGGCTAACAATCTGCACACATCTTCAACTGAGAATGAAAAAGTAGCAGTTTCCTGGGATGTGAGACATCCAGAGATAAAACCCCACTGCCAGAAAAGCTGAACAGAGAGAGTGGCTCCCAGAGCTCTGAAAATCCTTCATTAGATGATAATCACGAAGTAGAATCATGTTACTCCTACAAGACTGCTGTGACCTCACTCCGAGATCCCCCTGAGAGGGAAGACAGAAATAAACCAATGTATCACTCTCTCTCTATTTCCTGTGACAAACCACTGCAGCCTCTAACCCTCAATCACTTCCAGAGCTACATGAGCCCCACACCAACAGAGAGCAGCACCAACATAGTGCAGCTCTTAGAGCACTGTGTAACACAGGTGGCATCATTACAAATCAGCTATGAAAACAAGCACCTGGAAGACAAATACATCGGGCATGAAATGAACAGTATCATTCATAAGATGTCTCAGTACAAAAACAAGTTATTGTTGCACAATGAATGCAGCTGCCTTGCTCAAATTCCAGAATATCCCAGTATTCCTAGCACAAACCAATACAACTATGACACAAGTTTCCAATCTAGCAGTCTTTATCATTTGAAGCAAAATGGGGAGCAAATTTGCTCTGAAGATCAGAAAAGTAGAGCAAAAATCCTAGATGAGGTTACTCAAAGCAAGATCAATTTTGAATATGCCCAGCTGAATAATCAAGCACTCTCCTATTTAAAGGACTTTGGTCTCAGCCCAAGTGACTCTGGCCCTGACACATCTCTTAGCAGACCGACATTTTTACCTCTCTTTAACTCTGTCTGCCCAGACATAGCTGGTACCTTCTCACAGGGCTCACACAGCACAGCCGTCTGTCTGTCTGACCCTCTGCAGCCTGAGGAGGCCAAGCAGTGCAGCCCAGGGCCCTGGAGCTGTGCAGAGAGCCCCTGCCATGGCCTGGCTCCAGGGACTGCTCTGTCCCCTCTCCTAGAGGCAGTGGCCCACGATACAGCGGTGACAGCCAGGAGCCACCAGTGACACCCTGCATGGAGAAGGTGAGTGCTTAGGGGAAGGGGGAAATGAAATGGGAAACAATTCAACTGCTCCCTCTTCACAGAGGGACACTTAGCAGAGGAGGCTGAGGGATTCAGGGTCTGTCATTTATGCTGGGGGTCACACGAGAAAGCTGGGGATCTGCAGTGTGAAATCACAGTGCAGACATGCCCTGTCCTGCAGGTGCACATCTGTGGTGTGCTGTCAAGCACAAAGGAAAGGCCACAGTGCTGTGCTGGTGCTCCTAAGTGCACCAAAAGAATGGTCCTCCTTCCAAACATGAAGTCTGTTTGAAGTCTGAAGTTTCTTCAGAAGGTGCAGGTTGTGTCTGGCCAAACTGTGCCATGGCAGAGCAAGAGCTGAAGCCAAAGCATTCTCCACATGCAGGGCTTGACAGGCTTCTCAAGAGAGGGATTACAGGGTCTGTGCTGCCCCTCAAGCATTTGAAAATCCTTCAGCCCCACTCACATAGCCTAGGGAGAGCCAGAATCTGCCCTGTAAGAGGGGTAAGAAACACCTTTGCTGCAAATCAGAAACAGCTGATGGAGCACGCGGCGATGGTGCTGGTTCAGGTTTGCCTGTCACACGAGGCTTTAGGCCAGAGCAGGCACTGTCTGTACAGAGCTCTGACTCTGTGCCAGCTGAGAAATCCTCTGGCCTCCAGCTGCTGAGAGGAATTTGTTGGAGAAGTATGAAACTTGGGTAAATTCTCTGTCATGTGCCCTGCCAAATCTGACAGATTGGCTGGACTCTGCCCAGCCTTGGCCTCTGAAGGCCCCTTTGGAGGTGGTGGAACACAAAAAGGAGACAAGGGCCAGGACAGAGAATTAAGGAACAGCTCACAATTGAACAGAAGGATGCAGGGAACACAACATTTCTTTGGCTCTTGCTGCTCACAGCAGTGTGACTGCTTTCTGGTCATCTCTAAAGGCTTCCCAAGCAGCACAAACGAAAAAGGACAGTGTTTCTCTCTGTGTGAGGCAAGAACACCCTTCCATTTTCAACTCTGGGTAGATTCAGCCACCACATTTCTATTTATGCCCCTGTGCAAATGACCTTGCCCACTAACAAGTCTCCCATTGCCACCAGGGATATTTTTCAGGGGTCTGCATGAAGCTAAGGGCCTGAGTTTTCCATATCCTTAACAAAAACATTGTATGGTTATAATCTGTTCATCAGTAAATTAGGTCTTTCTCAAATGAATGAAGTGGTCTTGGGTTTTTTTGATTTTTATTGTTAAATAATGCTGCATTTGTGGTGGTTCTGCAGATTAGCAACTCACCTTCTTGTGTCACCAGAATTTTTAGCAAAACTTGCCATCCAAGGACACACTACAGTCCTTAGAACTATTCATCTCTTTTAGATATTTCTGAAATTATAAACTGAGTACAGATGAGGCAAGGTTTGTGCTTACAGCTAGTATATGTATGAAACCAGGTCTAGGCACAGCTGCTTGGGGTTGGGAGAAAAGATCAATGTATGCATTGGCCTGATATTTTTATTTTGCTGTGAATATTAATCCACAGGGTACTGCTAGGAATATAGGCTAGGAATGGAAAGAATTCTAATTTTGAGGAGTGGAATGATAGAAACAGAGAAGGGAGCTGTGTGACTGTCAGGAGTGGAAACAGACTTTACACTGAACAAGACATAACACAAGGAGACATTACTGGACCTGGGGCACATTCTTGCATTGTATCAAGTGGCAGCTGCTGTGTGCCACCACGTGCCAGCACTGATAATACCTGCCATGGCAGGAATGTGACCAGGCATGCTTTCACCTGAGTCCCAGAGAAAAGGCAGGTCAAGCTTTTTTTTCCAAGAGGGAACTGCTGATTTTCGATAAAGGTTTCTCAAACAGTAAAATGAATGAAATTTTGGAATACGGATGGGATTTATATATTCATAAAGTGACTTTGAGGACTGTGCTCAGTTTATGGAATAATTTAACAGCAGAGTTGCTGTTTGTTACAACTTTTTACAGAAAAAGAATTTAGACAATAGTTTAAATGTTATTTAAGAGAACTGGCTGTGGGGACAGATCCAAACACTGGTGTGTGACTGAGTTTTCCTACCCGATATTCTCTTGCCTGCCCACACAACAGATGGCCCACGGGTTTGCCGGAAATGTTCAATCTTTGTGAAGATGACTCAGGAGCTGTGCCTCAGCCATGGGGGTGGCAGAGCAGGAGAGGCAGTGTACAAACACGGAGTCACCTCAGAATCCATGGAGACAGACAGCCCTGAGAAACACTCCCACGCTGGACATGACTGTGCAAACTGCGAGAGCTCAGGCACAAAGAGAGCTCTGAAATGCCACCCCGAGGAGCTGGGAGACAAGTGACACATCCAGAGGTGGCTCCTGCTTTGTCCCTCAGAACAAATGCAGCCCCTGATCCTGCCATGGGTTCCCAGGTCTGACCTGAAGGAGGTGGGAAGAGGGTCACCTTTCTTGCCATTTGTCAAAAGCCATTAAAATCTCCAGGTTTTGCCAGCCCATCTCAACATCTCCCAGGACCCACAGTAACAAACAAGCCCAATCTCTCTGCTCCAAAAGGTGCTCAGGGTTCCCTGGGCCATGCTTGGTCTCTTGGGCTTTGCTACCCTGACGAGCACAGACACAGGACTGTGATGAAGAATGGTACAAGAAATGTCAGTCACAGCTCCTCTTCTGTTTCCCCTTCCTGGGCTTTTAGAGAGAAATCTGCAAGCGCCTTGTATCTGAGCTCACCAGGAACCCCAGGCTTCCCACATGGGAATATGGAAGGCTTATGTAGAAAGTGAGAATTAAGATAAAACATGCAATGAAAAGTATAATTTTCATTCTTCAGTATCTAAAGATTGGGACTTAAAAGTGAACACAGTCCAACCTCTGAATACAGAGAGGATTTCTAGATCTGTACATTCATGGATCATAGAAAATAAGCTGCAGAAATTTGTGATTTTCAACCACATGTTTTTCATCAGGAAATTTCATTTTCAGAAAGGAAGCACAGTCCTCAAGCAGTGCATTGGGAGGTGTTTTCCTGACTCTTAAAACCCTGGAACTGACCAAACAGACAACACTGGATGTCATAGCAATTGAACACATGTAGAACAAAACACTCTCTGCAAACAGCAGCATTTCAGACCACTGAGCCATTTCTACCACTTAATGGGGTTTGAGCTGCATCTTCCATTAACTGGTAGATGTGACAGAGCAACAAAACCTCTTGTGCCCCCAACAATATGTGCTCACTTCATTCAAATGCTGAACTGCCACATTATGCACCAGTTGAAGATTTTGGATGTGTTTCAGTGATAGCCCTGAAAAGAGTGCATTGCAATAAGCTTGCCCTCAGGTCAGAAAAAAATACATAACTGTCAATCAAACAGGGATTGCTATAATAGATGGGGCAGATGCAGATAAAAGAAGACAGTATTGTATATGTGATTGCTGTTATCAAGGAACTGAGATTCAGAAGCAGATAAAATACAGCCTAGGCACTGCAAAGTGACAGAGGAATGTGTATCTGATCCTCATCAACTGGAGGGCTACTCAGAGTCTAGGCAATTCCTGTAACGCTTTTTATTCCCTCCTGCTTCAGCTTCACTCCCTCTCTCTCAAATAAGGTTGTATTTCTCCCAGGCAGATAATTTCTCTATCTGATAGGCATAGAGAAGACAGACTGCAATATCTGGATTTGGTAAAAAGGAAAAGCAGAATGAAGTCTCATCTGTGTATAGGCAGTTTGCTGCTCAAGCAGGGTATTATTTCTCAAAATGGTCAGAGAGATACCTTAACAGGTGAAAAAATAAAGGCAGAATATCTGTGCACACAGTAGGAAAAGTGTATGGTAGAGCTTTTGAAGTCTGATGTAAGAAATCCTCCTATTTCCATGCTCCCTCCATGGCATAGTAAAGGGATGGTCTCTGAAGCTGCACATGATGAAATGTAACAAGAATACAGCACAGAGACAGCCAGCACATCCTCTGCACTGGAAATGCCTCTGGCTCTGAAATACACCCCTGTATCAGGTCAGTTACCCAGAGCATGTTGCAGTGGGTACTGATATCCCATCTGACAGCCCACCTGCCATGCACACACACACTCCTGATCACACAATGCACCACAAGGTACAAACGTTGTGTTTGTCACACGTGGTACCACGGAAGCAAAGAGCAGGGAGACAGAGGTGACAGGTCACTGCCTCTGCTTATACATTTGAATCTTAGTCACCATGTGCCCAGATACTTGGGCTAAATGCTAAATTAAACCATTTTCTCCTTCATTAAATGCTGTTGCTTCTGGACTTGGCTCTGTCTCAGCGCACTGTCTTCATGGTACTTTGTCATCAATGCTCATTCCACCCAAAATCAGAATTCTATCAGAGGGAAGAAATGTTCTTGCCAGTGTACTTGCTAGAGGAGGGTTTTTCTACAGTTATCAGCACGGATAATCTCTTAAATGCCAGATGCACTATAATGTGTTTCATTTTAAAACTGAAGAAATTGATTTGCTGCTTTAGCCACGATTGCAGCAGGATGGTTTCCATGGCTACAGCCTTATAGGGATTCTATTTTCCCCCTGTTGACAACAGCACAGAAAGCTAAATTCTCATCTTCACTGCACCAGCATGATTTTGAAGCTAGGGCAATGATTCCCAGATTTAACCCTGAGAGCAGAAGTTGGCTCCCAGTCTCCTTCAGCCTTGAATTTGAGATTTCTGAGGGGATAGCAATGGAAAGAGAGAGAGAAAAAAAAGAACAGCATCATGGCCTGAGGGACAGGACATGTGAAACACACAGTGCCTCTGTATGAGAAATGGGGAGAAGTCAAGGCAGAATGCAAACATACTAACTGCTCATTCAGAGGCTTAGTGTCTTGTCTGACATTGAAGTGCAAAAATATAAGATTTGGGCTACAGAAGTTTGGCTATAGAATTATGGAATTGGGCCCTTTTGTTTAAATGAATCAATTGTTACCATTCTGAAAAAAATCTGCTTCACTTCAGGTCAGGAAGGCATAAGAGTGGGAAGAAGGGGAAAGTGAGAGCCTTGTATCCAGAGCAGGCTGCTTCTTTCATACAGGAGAGAATCCGGCCCCCTCTGGAATACAGCCATGGAGAAACACAATGCAAAGGAGATCCTCACCTTGAGAATGGCTGTAAGAGTCTGATGGCATTTATACTCACAAGCCAGCAAGTAAAAAAAAGGATGAAGAGCCTGGAAACCTCAGTTTTTGGATCTCAAGTGTAAAATATTTCATTCCATTTCCTCCATCAGAGAATGCAGAGGGGCAGAAACAGGGGTCTCCAGAAAACTCTGAATTCTACCTCTGCCAATGGGCTGCACTATGTGTTTGGGAAAGGGGTGTCAGAAACAGGGCAAATGGAGAATTTAGAAACCTGAAATAATCAATCTCCTATCTTCTGGCAACCAGCACTGTCTGAGCTAGACCTTGGCTCCTCCTGGGTGTCTGGATCTAATGCTCCCTTTTCCAATTGCCCTTAAGCACAGGAACTTCAAAGCCTTCTAATTTCTGTTATGAACCTTTCATAATTTAATGTCTTTAAGCCACCTCTTACAATCTTGTGTCTTTTGTGCCAGACTTATCAGTTTTGCTTTGTGAAACTTAAGAAAAATATTCCTTTGGAATGGTCTCCTTTTCTGACATCTATTTGTTCCTAAAACAGGCACTGTCCCTTTTGTGGGCTGGCAATACTGGGGAGATTACAGATTTTTTGTGATTCAGGGCAGAGGCCATGCCTCAGTACTTCAGTCTGGGGTCTCTGTAAATGAAGGCAGAGTTCAGAGAGATGGAAAGCACAGAATTCCTCAGCATCAATAGATTTTCTGTATTTTTCTAAAAAAAAAAAGAAAACAAACAAAAAAACCCCACCAAAACAACAACAACAAGAAAACCCCAAACCCAAACAGATAATTTTAAATCTGGCTAAATTAAGAGCAAAAAAATTGATCATCCAGTGAAAGGCATAAAAGACCATTGTCACGAGCACCGGAGCACTGGGAGCCTGCAGTGTTTTAATGAAATGCCCAAACTAAACACAGTTCCCCCCAGGTCTCATGGAAGGCTGTCCTGTTTTGAGCAAACTCTCCTACTGGTCCGTTCTTGCAGGAAGACTGGACTGTGCACATCTGGTGTGGCGAGTTTCTCCTGTCACTCAAATCATGGGGACTGCATCTCTTTTACATTTGAAGGTGAGAAAGATATTCATAGTTTTTGGACAGAAATAGAGCTCAGGAGAGAGAGACACAAAGAAGTGCTGTATGTTGGGGTTTTCCTGTGGAGTAAGGCAATATTCTGAGCTTCTCACTACATGCATGTGGCAGACCTGCTCAGGGAAAACATGGAAGATCTTGTGGCACTTAATAATAGTGTCAGCCAGGGGTGACAACTGCACAAATGACACCAAGATCCTAGAGCCAGCAATTTCTGTCTCCCCACAATCAGCTATCCTCCACCTTGGGGTGATTATATTGTCCAAGGGGAAACTGTCAGTCTGCAAGATACAGGAAAGATTACTGGAGAATCATAAAAAGGAAGGTCCTCTTTGTCTTCTGGAGAACAAAGAAAGGGTTTTTCTCCATCTCCTCTTCACTAGTCTTCTCCAACTTCAATACTTTCCTTTCCAAATTGATTTCTTTTTCCTTCCATGACAATTTTTCATTTACCTTGCTCCAGACAGGCTCAACTCTTCCCTATCACATGCTTTAAATTCCTTCTGCCCCCTCTTGGAGACTGAACCTACTTCAAAACTCTTTTCCCTTTCCTATATGCCTGTGATGCTGACAATTCCTGGCAGCTCATTACCCCTACCAGACAATTCTCCCCACCTTGAAGAGCCTGGAAATCCCTCTTCAGGCAAATCCTGCAAATGCCAGCCAAGCTCTGCTTAACCCCCCAGAACTTGGGTTCTATGTTTTGCCCACACTGCACAGGTGTGAAGGATGTGGGAGGATCACCACCTATGGCCAGGCAGGATTAAGGAATTTTGACACCCCCCAACCCCTTTGTTACATTTCTCCACCTCAAAGCCAACAGAGGGGAAAAAAATCAAGTCAGGGTGGCTGTGGGTCTGTGATACACAGCCAGGGAGCTGCAGAGAAATCAATGGCAAGAGAAATTTTATCTGACTTCAGTCAGATGGAGAGGGACCCTGATTTGCTGCAGGAGACATGAGGCACAAGGCTGCATCAGAAATTTTCACAGCTCCAGCTTTTCAAAGAGATTGTGTTCTCTGCTTTCAGCTGCACTTTTAGGAAAAATCTGATTGGGTGTTAGCCTTAATTAACCCTAGTGCAGTCGCATTCCTGAAATAAGGGAAGGTTGTATTTTACTCAAACATCAAATGGGGCTTCTCAGCAACAGCAAAAAAAAAACTGAGGAAAAGGAGCAGCTCTTCCATCTGTGTACTTTAAATAGAGGACGCTTCAATTTATGGCTCTTGGAGAAATAAAAGCTCCATTTCCTTCCTTAGCCATTCTATCTTCTCTTGAACATACAGACAAGTAGGGTTTCACTCTGAAAAAAGCACTAAATATACTGTTGCTATAGCAACCAACTCCCTGAAACCCATTTATAATTAAGATGGTGATCTAACCACCCAAAAAACACATCCTGCAAAACCCCCACGTTTGTTGCTTCCCAAACAACAACTGTGTGTTTTTACAGGGAGTCCATCTGATCAGGACAAGGTTGGTTAGGTGGGATTGCAAGAGTGATTATTTCTTTGGAAGTGGTTTGCCACTGACATAGCAAAAGGATGCCAGGAAACAGCAGGGTTGCAATGCAAGGCTCTTTTTTTGGCTAGATTTCTTAAAGCTTCAATCAATAATAAGATGGTACTTGAATCATCTCAGCTCTCAAAAGTACTCTCAACTATAATCTGCAAAATTTTGAATAATACTTACAAATTTAAAAATGCCCTCAGCTTTTTTTTTTCCAAAATTCAAAAGCTGTCTTACATTAAAATCGTGCACTATAACTATTTAATAATTTTTCTGCTAGAAAAAGGAATGTCAGTTTTCCCATTAGTGTTTATTAAAGGTGATGATAGTTAAACTGTATGATTGAATGCAATCCTTGAAACACAAATTAAGAGTGGATGAGGTTATTTTAAAAATGGCATTTGTGGCTGAGGGTCATATAATGTGAATGATAGGAACGTGAAAGTTTTATGAGATTTTATAGATATAAATATATGAACAGACATTTAAAAGGAAGATTTCTCTCTATTGTTCCGTTGACCTATGAACTTCACATTTTATATTGTCAAAGACAAATAAACTGTACCCTCCAGTCTCTCTAGAAACTGTAACACCCTTGACCCACAGTGGTTCAATAAAATAGCCCTCCACCCATGCAAACATAAAATGCAAACATAAAATACTGTTTCTAACTAGTGTCTCTTGCAGCATGTTGCAAACTTACTCAATTAAGGGGCCACTAAGGTTTTAAATATTAAAAAATAATTCAAATACAATGCAGGCTTTGAAAAGAAGTCCAGAGCCCAGGCAACTTTCATTTAACTGAAATTAAATAAAATTAAGTCTAAATATTGATTGTTTTTCCTACTTTTTGTTTGTTTTCTTGAGAAAATGTCTTTCTCTCTCTGTTTCCTCAATTATTTAATCAGCCATGGTTTAAAATTTTATAGACCAGTACTAATCTCAGAACCATGAACTGGCAAACCACTGCTCTGCAGTGTACTTTCATTCTGGATTTCATGGTCAGAAAAGAAAGGTTCCACTTTTCTAATCCCCTTCCACTAAAATATTCTTCTTTCTAGCTTGGTTCTTCCCCCTATCAGTCACCACTGTCTGCCACACCACCATTCCCATCCTGCTGCTCCTCTCTGTGCCTTAACTGTGTTTTAGGGAAGCTGTATTTTTGTAAGGCCAAGTCCTGTATCTCATTTTTAGCCTAACAAGCAGTAAACACAATTAGCAATTTTTATTGATTGAAACTGATAGGATAGTGCTCTCAGTACCTGTGGGATTTTGCCAGAAATCAATTTCACTTATTGCCATCACGTACAAGCTGACGTGAGCCACAGCGTGTTCTGTTTCCCAGATCAGCAGGGTGGCATTCGCCCCTGCACTCAAACGTGACCTGTGTCAGGAGGTGTTCTGTCTCCCTTGATTTGATAAAGAGAAAATGAAAACATCTGTAACTGCATTAACTATTATTGGATACTATTATTGCCTTAATCCTGAGTAGCAAAGTGACCTCAGATGTGTGTGGATTCTCTACAGACAGACAATTGGACTTCAAAGTTGCCCACACAGGCAAAACCCCAAACAGCCCCCAAAAAACAACAAACAAACAAACCCCACAACCCTAAAACCAGCCCACATCCCAGTTTCTCCATTTCTTTATCTAATGCTATACCTTCTAGTCTATCAAAAGGAATGGAAAGTGAAGCAACTCGAATGAATGTACAGAAATCATCTGGCTGCACATAGACTATAGTTACAATTTTTCATCTAGGAAACACAAAATCTTTTTGCTGAAAATCTTTATGCTGAAAGTCAACAGTGAATAATAAATCATTACATTTGCCCATTTGATACACTTCAATTCTTGGACATAAATACTTGTAAGGTAAAACCAGTCTTCTGTAGAATTGCACTGTCAAAGTAGCTACTTTTAAAAAGCAGTCACTTTTCTAAAATCATCTCATGTCCCCTGGAACAGGCTTGGGGATTAAGGGCAGGAGAGAGCCAGAGCAGCCCAGCTGGGTTTCTCTTCACCTGTGCTGGGCACCAGGCAAGCCAGCAGAGAGCAGTCAGCCAAGGGAGGACACAGTCCCTGCAAGCCAGCACCCCTTGGCTTGGGCAGGATGCACACTGTACACCAGCTGGCCCTTTTGGCAAACCAGGAGGCCATGGACTGAATTGGGAATGGAGGTGGTGGCCAGACCTGTGCTGAGCTGCAGTTACTGTCACTGAGTGACTAAGGCAGGAAGTTAAAGGAAGGTTACAACCCGTGTAACCTTAAAAAAGGCAATGAAGATTTTTATGAAGCACTGGTACCTGGGAAAACTACCAGTGAAACATTGGCAATGATCTTAGCAGCACAATTTGGCTACAGGCCCTTCTTTGGTTAGACTTCTCAAGGTCACATACCTCTTTCCTGGATGTGCCCAGGACACACACACAGCGTAAAAGACAGTTGGTCCTTCTCAGCCAACAAAACATCTGGTTTTGGGTTCCATTGGTTTCTTCAAGTGCTGACAGCTCTCCATGAGTTGGGTTTTTCCAGTGGGCTGGGAACACCTGGATAGTGAAAAAACCTAAAGAAAATACGGGGCTTTTGTGAGAGCGCTGCAGTAGGACCAAACATGTTTTGTATGAAAGAGCTTCCATCTGGCCTGGCCTGCTAGAGCAGCTGGGAACCGCAAGCCAAAGTTGTGGGAGAGCAGAACCCCAGACACAGCACATTCCCATGGATTTGCATTGCGAGGCACCTTGGCCAGCCCTGTGTGTGCATCTGCTGAATCCTCACTCCACGGATCACGGAGCATGAGCTGTCACTGCACATCCACCCATCCCCTGTGACTCCACGCAGGGATTTGCTGGGAAGCATTGTTCCCTGCAGAGCCCAGGCCCTGCCCTGCCCCTTCACACTCCCCTGTTCTCAATCTGCTTCAGTGCCCAGCCGTGCCATGCTGCCCATGCTGGGCTGCCTGTGGGATGGGCTGGGCACAGGCTCTGGCCCAGCAACCCCAGTGCTCCAAGCAGCCCAATTGTTTGGTCACTGGGGCTGGTTCTATTAATAACTGCACTGTTGGCCACTGGCATTTCTGATGGGAGGCTCCATGCCTTAAAAGAGGGAGCACTGTGCATATCTTCCAATTAGCTGGGAAATGTTTTCTGGTTCTCTGCCTAGAAGGACAGAGACAACAGTAGCATTGTTAGCAATGAACTGCCACCTCCTAATGTTGAGTTAAAAGAATTAGTGGGTTACTAAACTACCACTGACCTTCTTTTATTATTTTTATTAATTACTCACGAAGGCTTTGAAAAATGCTTTTAAAAAGATATTTTAAAATTAACAGAAATTGGGAGAGAATGTATTTATACTCATCTATTTATACTCATATATCTATTTGTACTCATCTATATATTTATGTTTAGAATAAATGAGGTTTATTTGCACCTTTATGGTGCCAAACTATTATTAAGTAAAAAAAAGGGACAAGAATCCTAAATATGTTTTAGACTGACTTCCTCATTGCTTTGTAACAAACCTGTTCAGAAAAAACAGTCTTTTTAAAAAAACCTGCCTTTAGGCAGTTGTTGAACATCCTTCATCAGGATATGATGCCAAATATTCTTCCTTCTATTCATCAGATTCAACCTCTTCACAATCCTGTGCTGTGACCTGCTTCTGCCCCCTCTTTCAGCTTTCTTAGCCCTGGTTCCTTTCTGCAGGGAGGGGAAGAGATGCAGACCTTTCCTGCCCCCAGGACAGAGGCTGCAGAGAGAACAGTTTGTTATTCACCTCCCTCTGTCTTTGCTTGTTTGTGGTTTGTACATGAAGCCACAAGACTTCAGGAAGGTGAGATCATGTTCTGCTGGTGCATCTGCTTTCCCTGTGTCTCTGCCCTGAAGCAGAGAGAGTCTCACCTTCAAACTGACCAGAGGCATTGTCGTCTCAATCCTGATTTTATTTATTCAGCTCAGGAAATCTATAGAAAGTATTCTGTTACCGAATGAGAACGTCACAGGGCAATCATCCACAGCACAGGGATCAATAAACTTCCCCTAGCAGCAATTTATCACTCAGTGTATCATGCAGCAATCCTCTGGGTGCTTTAACTGAAGGCACAAAAATTTAAAGTGAGCACAATACAGTGAGGAATAATGGCCCAGGACCAACCATTTCATAGGTGGAAAAAAAATCCTACCATGATGGCAGCCTTCACCTAGGAAGGAAAACCTTATCTCAGTTAAGACCTATCTATTAGTAAAATAAGTGACACAAATACTGAAACCCTTGTTTTATTGTGCTTTCTGAGGAGGGATTAATGACTTTTTAGAGGAACTAATCATTTACTCTACCTAAGTAACATAAATATCCAGCATAATGAACTGAAAAATCTACTAAGTTATTGACACACAGAATATTTGTGTTTTTGAGATATACCTGAAAAATCCATCTCAGTGAGAATAAAAAAATGTGTGTTCATCCAAAAAAAACAGAAAAGTGAATACCTGTAACTTTAATTCTTTCCTTCTCATTTCCACTTGTGAAGTTCCAATATTAGAGTATTGAAAAAATAATGGGTAAAGTCATATTATTAGAACAATTTGCCAATATTTCAGGAGTGCTTTCAAATTTCTCTTTCATTAATTGGCAGAACTAGTATTTGCCCAGGTTTAACTGAGAAGCAGAGATTTGACCATTCTTTTTATTAGGCAGTGGTGCTATTTCTGATTCTTTAGAAAAATTCAGTTCTGCTTTCCTGTGACCACCGTTCGATCTCTCTTCTTGAAAGTTTAAACATTTAAAATTGTTATTGGTAATAGACTAAACTCCCTTCTGCTGAACTGTGCTGAAGATCAACCCAATGTTAGGGAAAAGCATAAACCAATCAATGCTGGCTAACAACAGATCTGATTCTGCCTAAAGGTCCGGGTTTTCTTCAAACCCATCTTCTCAAGATGGGAAGGGGTCAGTGGTGGGTCTGATTTGTGGTTTGCACTCCACTGTCAAATACTTCTAATGTGGCAACTCTGAATCAGTTTATAACTTGGCATTATTTCTTAACTGCATTTCTGTCAACATAAATACCTAGGAGTATGAAGCACACTGCATGTAGTCCTTCACTGATTTCTCTAAGTCCTGTGTGGTTTATGCCATGGGAGCTAACTAAAACCAAAATCTTTGTGTTTTTATCACAGTTCCAAGTTTGGAAAACATCTATCAATGAGGTTTGCTTCAAAGAATAGCAAAGTATGAAGGCTTAGACTCAATTTGTAGAAAAAAACCAAAACCGAACAACCAGAAATTACAAGATTTGGGGTTTCTTCCTAGTAATTCATGAGGCTGAACTCATGCATTCCATAATTCAAGAATACTTCTGAGTAATTATGTTCTCATAAATGAGAGAGGAAGAGAGAGACAGTTATGATCAGATCAGATTTCTGATCAGATCCGAAACAGCCTCCTGTCAGGGAGTTGTGGAGAGCAAGAAGGTCCCTCTGCACCTCCTTTTCTCCTGGCTGAGCCCCCTCAGCCACTCCTCATCAGACTTCTGCTCCAGCCCCTTCACCAGCTCTGTTCCCTTCTCTGGACTCACTCCAGCCCCTCAATGCCTTTCTTATTGTGAGAGGTCCAAAACTGAACCCAGGACTGGAGGTGCCTTGGCAGTGCCCAGCACAGGGGGACAATCACTGCCCTGGTCCTGCTGCCACACTGTTTCTGACATGTGAAGGAATTGCAGTAAGCTACCTACTGGTGGAACTGAGGTGTCGTATGATACCACCTTCCCTTCTTCTCCAAGTTTATTTAGTAATTTTAGCCATAAAACATAGAAAACTTACTCCTGCTTACTGTGTCCTTTTAACCTCTTAAGTGACTTTCTGAAGAGGATGCAAATGGGAACTTGAAATAGACACAGGCTTGAGTGATGATGTCTAAGTAGCCACTTTTCATCTTTTAAATAAACCAGGATGGTTGCATACTGCATAGATTGGCTTTTACACTGTAGGGGCCTTTTAGCTGATTCATCTGCAGGAGTACAAATGCTTACTAAACACAAATTATAGCTGTGGAAGTACTCTGCTTTATCAAGTAGAGTTCCCTTCCCCAGAAGGTCAGGAGCAAGAAGAATGCCATATTCATGATTGTGTTGCAACTGGGCACCCTTGGACTTCATTTCCCAGATAGTGCAATCCATTCTACATTCACATTATTTAGTGGACATGCAAGTTTACAATACAACGTGCCCTAATTTTTGGACATGGGGGGACGGGCTACAAAACAGCCTGTGCAGGGTAATGACATGAAAACAGGTCAGTGATTCGATATTTTTCTTACAAAGTACTGGGTGAGCAACATTAACTGGCAGTAAAGGTGATATTAAGTGACAGGACAGATTCTTAGGATTGATTAAGACCATAAATCCCCTGGATCCTCTCTTCAAAGACTGTCAGTGCGGCAAGGGAATATGTGGGTGGCTAGGAAAAAGCATTCATCAGTATAATCAAAATCTGGCAACATCTCTGTCACACATTCATATTGGCCAATTTCCAGCTGGCAGAGCAACTCTATAGGGTCTGAAACAAGAGAGCACAGAGAAGCCTACACTGATGACTGAAAGAGAGGAATGCAAAGATGACACAGAAATACTGTCTTCTCCATTCAGTGCAGTGCTGGGCATAGTTCAAGTGCTACTGAAGAAAACTCAGCTGCACTTTTGCTCCCATCTTTTCATTTCCCTCTGTGCTGAGACTGCTTTCAGAGCAGAACCAGTAACCCCAGTAGCACCTTGCTCGTTCTTCATTTTTTTCCAAGCAGGTCTGCCTGGATCCAAGATCTGTTGCTTCAATACCAGACTCCTGGTAATAACTGTTGACAAAAAGACCTGCCAGACTTCCCACAGAAATTGTGTGTTTAACATTTAAAGACCAACCTCATATTGTTATATCTATCATATTCCATTGTTGTATTTAACGTCCATATTAGATAAGTCCCAAGTTGTTAACATTTTCATTAGTCCTGTATTTATTGTTGTCTTGTGGGCGGCAGATCTTCACAGCACAGGAACAAGATCTTCCTTAGAAGCTCCTCCAAGGTTCTGCCTGACTAAGTAGCCCACTCCCTTTTATCCCAGTTACCTTGACAAACCACAGCTGCAGCCCAATGAAGAACATCGCAGCTGCAAGGGTTAGTCAAGGGTAAAGATATTTAAGTACAGGTATATATAATATGTATTTAATACCTCCTCCATTCATAATAGAAATATTCAGGGCCTCCTACAAAAGCTTATGGTGTGCCAAGAGGAGTATGTTAAACCACAGAAGAGTTTGCAGAATAACTTACCTAAAGTTTTTCACCTGGCAGAAAAGCCAAGGATGACTTAAGTTTTGTGGCACTCAGGACTACCAGGGTGTGAAGGAGGCACTCATTTCTCTTCAAGAGGAAAGGAAATGAACTCATCTCTCTGCACAAAATCTGCCCCACTGTTCACAGCCCTTGTGATCTGTTGTACCCCATCACTGGCAATGCAAACAATTCAATCTGGCAGGAACCTAGAGGTTACAAAGCTCAAAGGAAGTAATTTGGGCATTTGCACTTTGCCTACCCCGAGGTGTCTACCAAGGCACATCCTAGATGACTCACTGCTTTTCCTTCTTGTTTTTTTCTTTAAAAGGCTGCTATTGCAAAAAACCCACAAAACCATACAGGCAGCTCTAAATAAAAGCATCATAAAACTCACAGAACTTACTACAGCCCAGGACAATTGCTGTATTTATGTCATGAGCACTGCTAAACATAGCACAGGAAGAGCTCCTTCTCCCTCCTCCCCACCCCACGCATGGCTGACAGCGACGTTGTCAGATTCACAGCCTCACAGTTAAAAAAAGCAGTTAACTCCCAAAATTAAATCACCTCCTTCAGCAAGGTGAAGAGAGTCACTTATACTAGCTAAGATGCAATTTATATGCATCTCTCTTGTTATGTGTATGACATATGCTGAACCTAAAAGCAAGTTTTGAAAATAGATCTTTTTAATACATACTGAAAGTGAGAAATTCCTAGAATATTTATCTTTTTATCCTGTCAGAGGCAACTGAGTTTCTTTAAAAATGAAAAACCTGATCTGTTGCTGGAGTTTGACTAATAATACAAAAAAATGAGCAAAAATACAATGCCAATACTTTAGATCCTGCAAAACTGTCATTTAAAAAACACCCTACCAAAATGGATCCATTCTAAACTGCAAGCTAAAAGCACTCAAAGACTTTAGCACCCTCAGTACTTTTTCTTATAGACCTTATCAGACCATGAAGACTAAAATTTACAGTCTTGTGTGCCTAAATTTAGCTTTTAAAAGCAGATCCAAAATGCTGACTCTGCTTATATATTTCAGCTCTACCTATTCCATTGGGTCAGACTATCAGGCCATAAAACAGGGAAATTCTAATTACATGAATAAAAGAAATGGAGGAACATTCAAAATAATCCTGCTATTGAGCTAACTTCAGGCAACAAGGAGGGCATTAAGCAGATCAGTTCATCAATAATGGAATATGGAGACTTCCAGCACTAAGTAGGTCAGTGGTACATATTTCTGCTTTACTCTGGAATAGTCACTCAGCAGCCTACTCACAGTGAACTCCCACTGCCTTCCTTCTATTCTTACCAGGCAGTCTTCAGCATCACAAAATTCACCAAATCCTCCCATCCCTGCAGAGAACTTCTGATTTGAAAATGTGTGGGGATTGGAGCTGGATGTTGAGGCTGCCATCCAGGGAGGTTGCCTTGAGAGGTGCATTGAAGTTGTTCATTCTCTGTCAGCTAGGAGTTTGTAAGGAAACTGCCCTGTGTGCCTGCTAACAGATACAATTCCACATAAATCCATTCCTGACTTCTGTATTAATGGAATGCCTCCCATCAACAGATGTTGCAGAGACTGTCACAAGTCCTTGGGATTTTTTTTCAGAGATTTCATTGGGTTCTAAATCAGTGCCTAAAACATAACATGACTTAACCATAACATTTTGTGGTACTTACATGAAGCAATATTGGTGGCTGTGTTACTTTTGGTTCTTTGGCTAATAAAATGCCAGCAGAAGAATGTATTCTTTTGAAAGTTCTACTTTTCCTTAGAAGCTGTAATAAAGGATTTTTCATTATTTCAGTTAAAGGAAATTTGCTGTTTCTTCCTTTTTTGAAATTTTTGCTACAGGGATGTAAGTAGAAAACTGCCCAGCCAGCCTGCCTGATACTTGCTGAGTCTGTGCTGAAATTATTTTAAAGCTGACAGAAGAGGAGCTGTCCAGTTCAAAGCCAACATCTTTCAGCCCTGCAGGAGGGCAGCACAAGTGGAAATGGAGAAGTAACTGTCTATTCCAAATTGTAGGCAACCATGACATCTAATACCTCCTTGTAGGAATTGTCTGACTTAGAGATCTGCAGCAGAATCCTGCTGGCCACAGCAATAACCAGCCAGGAGAGCCAAAGGCTGTGCAGAAAGCCAAGCAAGTTACTAATCCCTGAAAAGATTTAATGGGCAATTAAATTGGTGACAATTTTACTGTCACCAAATGAAATAGGAAAAACATAACCAAACAAAGTTATTATTTTTCTGGGACTACATAGATGGTGACAGTTCAGTGTGGCATACCACATGTAGGAAACTGGAGGGATTCAATAACATCATAATTCTAAAGAGCAGGTATTAGTCTGGCAATTTCAGCTGTTAAATAACACTTCTTATCTGGGTTAGCATGGGCACCAGCTAATACAGGACACTTTAGGTGTTCTCTATTCATAAGTTTCACTGAGAGTATCATAAAAAAGCCTATTCCTATCTCCTAAACTCTACAAAACATTCCTTATTACTTCTGTTAAATCAAAACATTTATTTGAAAATGCATCTAAAATTAATATATATTCTACAACATGAAAATTTTAAGTCTAATGTATTTGCCACCCCAGGGTGCTTTTCATTTGCTCTCCTCACTCTTCTTAACTGAACAAGTAATTTATGTAAGTAATGAAAATAATCTTATTGAGCAGCTTTTAATCTATTATTCAATAGCTAAAAGGAAAATAAAAGTCACCCCTTCTATCAATAATTCAGCCTCAGCGCTAATGCAGCCATTCAGCTGCCCCCCTCACAAGGGCCTCATGCATTTTTAATATGTTGGCTCTTTGTTAGGAGGTCAAAGATGAGACTTGTGGTTAGAAACACAGTTACCAGGTGAGGGAGGGTCAACTGAAGAAAATATTCCTATTGCAAGTGAAACAAATTAAACTGGCAGGAGCATAAAGGAAAACTGCACAGTAGGGTCCTCAGTGCCTGACTTTGCTGAGGACCAAAAAGATAAAGCCCAGCTGCCAAGGCTGCCCTAGCTGATAAAAAACTGGGACCTCTCAGCAGTGCCAGTGGAGCTGAACAAGCTTCAGCCAGGCTGGTCTGATGGGGTCATAAAGGATGTGTTCAGCCTCTCCTCAGGTACTGTTTGTTCCCCGACCTGGATCCAAATGCACCTGCTGGGACAGACACACTGTCCAGTGCACCACAGACAGAAGTCAATACCTCATGGCAGTATTTCCCTCAGAGCCAAATTTTTACCAGTTTGATGATGCTCTAATTTGGATACCTTCCAAAAACTTCAAACCTGGGCTGTCTGGACCAGATCTCACAATCTAATGAATCCACCTGATCTCTTTAGCTTTACTTCCACTGAGGCATTTTTGGAGAATTGCTCCTTAAACACCACAACAGTTTTGAAAGCCCCAGGGCACGGATGGCTTCCTTGGTCTACCTTTCTTGCCATGTGTGAATCAAGCACCTGCAAGAATAAGAACTTAGCAAGGCTTTTTTGTCTGCTAATAAATCCCTCTGAGAGTGTAATTTTCTCTAATAATATGGTTGCCTTCTTTGGAAAAGATTAGCATGTCAAGAAGCCTCTTCAGGAGGATTCCACAACCTCTGAGCACAGGCAGGCACCATCTCCTCTCAAGGGTGGCACAGAAAACTCCTGAACTGATACTAGGGAGACAGATGAGCATTTAGACCTCTCCCAAGAAGAGGTGCATGTGACCCTGGCACCAAGCAGCTGCTGGTATCTTTGCAGCCTTCCCATTCTGTCAGACTGAGGGGTTCTGGTAGAAATTGAACCCTGCTCATGTGTTTCTGGAATAAAGTATTCCTTCCCCAGTATGAGAGGCTGTCCCAACCAATGTTACTCCTCTGCTAAAGAGTCAACAAGTCAGCTGATCTGTACTGGAAATGGTTCCATTTTATTTTTACATCTTTAGGTTTAAACTCTGCATGACCCAGCATGTTTTAGGGCAGAAAAAGTAAAGGATTTGCCTTATTTCATCATGGCTCAAGATGAAGCCAATAAATTTTTATGTAATATTTGGCAATTTCTCTCTAGCTCTATTTATTGCTGCCCAGCCTTCCTCAGTAAGAGGAAGTGATATTAATTTGTTACTGAGAGTGGAAGCATTCATTTTACATCTGGAATTGTTCCAGATGGAAAATAAATCTTGCTCCCCTGTGTGTCACATCACTGCTTCATGTAGATTTCCATTCCAATGGAACTTAGCAAAAACTTGTACAGACCTATATAATGGTTGTTTACAACCAAAACACACAATTAGCCTTATAAATACATTGAGAGGTAAAAATGAGGAGGATTTTGTAAGCTCTAGCACCAAGTTGACCATAGAAAACTTTCAAGCAAAAGTCAATTGCAATTTCAGTTTTGCAGGAGCAAAGAATAAATATCATGTAAACATTTCTGTTGCTGCCATGAGCACATATTCCAGACCTGAATGTCTGATTTCCTACCCTTTACCCTCCTTCTCCCCACATGTTAAATGCTGTATAAATCAGGATCAAGTTTTGGGGCTGTACTGCAAAGGGCTAGAAATTATGTCTAGAAATGACAATGCAAAACAAACACCCACAGACAGATGGAACAGTACAAGAAATATGAGAGCACCCTTTGGCCCTTCAGAATTTGAAGTGTTGTTGAGGCTTTCCTACCTTTAGGAATGGGCTTTCAAACACAAGAAGCCCCATGGAACACAACATTGCATTTCTTCATTGGAAGTGTAACAAGAAGAGAGGGCAGACTAATTGTTAATTAATCATAAACACCAATCAGTATTTAAGTTGTATCTAGGATACAACTGACAGGCTGAGATTGGCCCTCAGATGCCTTGGAAGAGGTGTCAATAACCAAATCATGGCTCTCACAGAGTAAGATAAATGAGGGAAAATACACAAAGGAACATGTATTTGGGTTTGCATAATCAGACAGAAAAACACTGATTTCAAATGACAGTATTCTAAGTAGATATGAACAGGCAAAACTGTGCTTATCAAGGCCAGAGGAAAGGCAAATGTTGATACCTTAGAAGAAATATAAACAGAGCATGAGCTACAGCCTTAGACATATGGATAAAAGGGTTTTATGCACAGAATAAAACAGATGCAGACACAGCCTGCATATGAGAACACAGAGAATTTTGAGTCAAAGAGCAGTGCAGTGACTTGTAAGATAGTGGGCTCTACCAGCAAAAGAAAAAGAGCTGGCTCAGAACAATTAATTGCAAACATACTTAGAGCAGTTTGCTACTTATTCTTGGTTCCTGGGAGCTTGTTTGCTGACCCTAACTTTAGCCAGTGAGCAAATACACCATAGCTGTGAAACACAAAGGTGACATGGGGTTCATTGCAAACCAGACTGTGCCCTGCAGACACAGCCAGCTTGTACTTGGCAATCAATGAGCCAGATGCAATTGGAACACTGCTAACTGCCTGTAAATGATGCATTTTTTAAAAAACTGAACCATTTGAGAGACTGTATTGCATTCATTACCATTTCAATCAACAGCAGCACAATGCAGCACTGACGAGATTTAAATGACTATCCAATATAAATAATCTGAAAGGCTCTCGATAGCTGGGGCAGAGATTATTTACAGATTATTTCATTATAGGCTTCCTATTTGGCCGAGATTCTGTGCATGTGAACTTGTCCCATGCTTCAGCCTTAGCTGGGTAGGCAGCTCTTTCAGTGAGAGAGATAAGAAAAGAAATAAGGTTGAGGAAGGCGTAAGGGAGGCATGGAAAATTGATTTTCAGACTGTGACCTTGACTCAGAGGTTGAACGCGAGCTGTGAAGCAGACAATGAGGACAGGAACAAGCTGCAGACAGCAAAACAGCAAACTTTGCTTGGAATTAGAGATTCTGAGGCCTGTCCCTGCCCCCATAATCAAGTGCAGTAAGCATGTGATGATATTTTAAATTGCAGGGATCATATTTATGGAAGCACAACAGAGCTCACACACTGTTTCTCTCAGAGATAACATCAGAAGGCTTGAATAACACCAGAATAACTTGATGTTATTCAAGCCACTTGAGATGAAGAAAAAATTAAGAGAAATTTCTATACAATGCATCAGTTATTTTATCACATTCTGATGATTTTATTTGTTCACATGCTCATAAAATATTTAATCGAACTAATTTTCTGCTCTGACATTTTTTATAGTGGGTCTGAAGTAATGCAAAGTTTTACAGAAAGAATGAAATCATGAGGGAAGAGAACACTCGTTTCTGATAAACCACATGTGACTTAGTTAAGAAAAGCAGGGAAAAGTGGCTAGAGTGGTTTAAAATTTGCAGTTTGACACCAAGTTATGGGGTCAGACACAAACTGTTCAGAATTAGAGAACAACCAAGGACCACGTTACTATTACAGGGCTGTTTCTCCAGCAAGAGGCAGTTAAAGGGGCTCTGTCTTTATTTTCTTTCTGTGCCTTTTCTATTGTGTACTCAGGGAAAGAAGGCACTAACAAGTCAGGCCAGGTCCACACTCAGAATGCTCTGTCAGCACAGGATCATGTATTATAATATTATGCAGTATATTATGCTGGCACAGCATTTCAATGCACATGCAGCTTATAACAGCAAAAAAAGGTTTTTACAGTATAACATCTTGGTTACCTGGGAGTGACAAGTTGGCTTTTGTGCACAGGTGACTTCTGGCAACATAGCTATTTGTCAGGTCACACCCCAGGTGCTGATCTGTGCAGAACTCTGCCATCACAAAATCTGTAGGACAGTCCTGGCCTTTGAGCCATGGGGGAACCTCTACTCTACCTAGACAGCACTGCTTGGGCTTCTTAAGACCTCTGGAGTGGCATATAAAGGTTGGAAGAGGACAGGAAACATGAAACAGATTTTTTTCTAAAGCTCATTCTGATACAGACTGAGAATTTGAGTTCCACAAGCAAACAAAAATGCACAGTGTGCAGAGATATAATAATACAGCATCAAGGTCCTCTGTCCCTTACACAGAGATCCTCACAGAGCACCAGCACAGCTGCAATATTTCTGTGTGAGTGGTCAGTCTTCAACAGGTTTGAAATCCAACCTAGTAGTATTGGGAATTTCCTACAAAATATGTTTCTGAATAGAAATAACAGTACTTATTTTTGTTAGTGTGCAGTAGTGTGCTCAAGGTGCCATTTTGAAATGGTACATGTCCTGAAACTGAAGTGATTGGAAAATAAAAACTCTCAATTAAAAAAAAAAATCAGGCCAATTCATTATTACAGTTTTTAAAACAATACTTTTTTATGGAAAGAGAGTTTTTGCATATCTCCACAGCACACCATTAAGACAGAATATCTTTCTGTTCTGTGCATGCTGATTATGATCAATTCTGTTCTACTGTAAAATCTTCTAAGTAGTGAAGCATTTTTTCTATTTTCCTGGAAGCATATTTTATTGTTTCAGTAAAACTGAGCTTTCACAAATAATATTTAAACTTTTGAAAGGCAGCATATTCCCCATCTGAAAATCATTCCATCATAAACTTCCCAGCTAACTGTCAATCTACACTGCCAGCCAGGGCAAAACCTTGGCATCAAGGTTACAGCAGTTCAATGGCCAGGCTAGACAAAGAATGCTTCAGGGCATTCCCTCATGGTAGAAAGAGCTCTTGCAAAGGGCCTGCCCCAGTTTCCCATTCCCAATGTCTACTAAGTTAATCAGCTTTTTTTTGGGTGGGGTGTGACGGTGGGGCAGAGGTGGGGGGCATACAGATGAAGTCTGTATTCATCTTTTAACTCATATTGTTATTAAACTTGCAGTTCAGACTTCTTCACTTAGAATCAGCTTCTCCTGTTTCTCTTCAACTGCAATCAGCAGGTTTTTCTCTGTAGGAGGCCCTAAATATTTGTACTATAAATGGAGGAGGCTTTAAATATACATATTATATACCTGTACTTGAATATCTTTACCCTGACTAGTCCTAGTTATCCTTGATGGGCTGCAGCTGTGATGTTCTTCATTGGGCTGCAGCTGTGGCTTGTCAAGGTAACTGGGATAAAAGGGGAGTGGGCTGCTTAGTCAGGCAGAACCTTGGAGGAGCTCTGACTAAAGAAGATCTGGATCCTGTGCTGTGAAGATCTGCCGCCCACAAGACAACAATGAGAGGTACAGGACTTATGAAATATAATAGCTTTAACAACATGGGACTTATCTAATACGTTAAATACAACAACATTGGACTTACGGAATATGTTAACTACAACATTTCTCCAGCTTGGAGAGTCCATATTAGTTCAATCTTCCATCAGATACATGTTCAGTTTAACTCATCCAATCACTCTCGATACTCAGGCTGACATAACAGGCATATCTTTGTCCCAGATGAGAGAAGGAGGAATCCTACAATGCAAGATTCTGCATCCCAAGCCCTTAGGGGGACAGTGGCCCTACATTCCAGCTTGCTCCTGATATTAATAACTCCCAAGACACTCTTCTGTCTAGCAAAGGCTACATCAAATATTTTTTAAACAGATTTCCTTAGGCACACAAGCAATTGATCTTACAAAACATCCCTTCTGGCCTTAAAGGCCCAGTGTTCAAAATCTATACAACGGGGCTTATAAATTCTACTGATAAAAGTCACACCAGAAAAAAAGAGAAAAATCATCAAACATGATTGTAGGAGGAAGGAACTGAGAGTTGGAACATCACATGACACATCACAAACAGTTTTAATTTGCAGGTAGAGTGGAGATGTCATGAAAACTTCATCATAAAAGGGGACTAGCTCAGGAACAGAGTCATTTAATAATGCCAGTAAGGAGTGAGCTGATATTCATTCAAACTCCAGGGAATCTGCAGACGGAATGACTGCGCTGCTGGCTAGGAAATACTAAAAAGTCAGGCATTCTGTGAGAGAGTGAGACTTAGTAGGGATGATGATATCAGAAGTTGCAGGCTGCAATTTCCAGACACACAGCCAGGACCTGAAAATTCAGCCACCAGACCTTCCCACACCCCTGCTGCAGCCCTTCTCCTCTTCCCCCTATTGCTGTTCGGCTGTGCCACCTCGTGCCCAGCAGCTGACACTGCTGCATGGAACGGGACTCCTGCACATCATTGAAAGTCCTTCATGCTGGGCTTGGTGGGACCAGAGCAGTGTTCACCTGCGCCCGCTGCCACAGCTGTAAACTGGACACGTGGGCATGGAACCTGCACTGTCAAAATCCTTTCTGTATTCCTGGGAAGGCCGAGATGCTCACAGATGTTTTCAAACTTTCAGTGATTACAGGCAGAGTTTTGAGTTCATTGGAATTCGGATTGTTAGGTAAGACCGGCACGGTGGACATTTTTCACAGTTGCTACCAGAGCCATTGCACTGTCTGCTGTCCTTGTCCTCTGGGCTGTGTAACAGCGTGTCCCAGGGCCCCTGAGCAGGGAACAGACATTAAGAAATTCCCTGTCCTTTACCAACGTTGATGCTGACATGTAGTATTTTGAATAACCACATGAAAACTTCGTGTTTTTTACTTACCTCACTGTAAAATGGATGACATTTTATTTCACCAGAGTGACAGAGCTTTGGTGTGATTTTTCACAGCAGATGGGGCTTTGGAGTATCTGCAAACGACATTGCTTTAACAAACTGGCAGAAACACCTTTCTGATGACAGGGCACACACTGGGAGCTTCGCAGAGTACATTCAACAGAAGGAAGCACAGCAATCCAAACAGCTGAAGTTCTTTGCATTTAGCAGATTTTTGTAACACTTGTCCAGACATGTTAATAGTCTTTGATTTTTTTCAGGAACTGCCGACATTCAGGTTACGTGGGGACTTTCAGGTGTCAAACCCCTCACTTCAGGCAAGCACTCTGAATGACTGGGGCACGGTGAAGCAACTCTTCCTCTGAGCAAAAATTGTAGAAATTGTACAGCCTGGGAGTCAACCTGACAAACTCCTCATTGCGGTCGACCTGGCCTCATCAATCCTGCCATGCCCGATCACAACATGCGTCTATTACATAAAAATGCTGCAGCTCGGGCGCAGCAGCCCGAGGCTGCTCCAGCAGAGAGAGCCGCAGAGCGGGGCCGTGCCCAGGGCATGGAGCCGGAGCTCAGCCGCGAGGGGTCAGCGCTGCGCTCGGCTGGAGTCCGCTCAGCGCTGGGGGCGGACACGCTCCCACCACCAGTGCCCGAGGGGAAACTGCTTCATCGCTGCCCACTAACCCGTGGAAAAACAGCCTCCAGATCAAGGAAAACAAACTGGAGCAAGCTTATGAATATCACGAATTCCTGTGCCGGCCTGCCAAATACCGCTGCAGTATTTGTGTTTGGGATTCTCAGAGGATTAGGCCTCCTCCGTGCTTGGGAAGCGTGCCTGGGTCAGCAGAGCAGGCAGGAATGCAGCTATTCCCAGCACTGCGATACGGGCACAAACCAGGGAGTCATTGCTGCTGCTGCCTGGGGACACTGACAAAATGATGGTGGACAAGAAACCATAAGCACTAGTTCCTGTGTAATACTCCCTTGAGTATTGAAGTAGTATAAAGATGTCTTATATTTCCAGTTACATGAAATATAAAGATAGTATGGGTACAATAACTGTTTTATACTTAAGTGAGCCACCACTCAGCCCATTTTAAAATCTTTTCTGGTTTCTGGGGTGACTTTTATCAGTTGAATTTCTAAGCCCTATTTTACATGCTTCAGAGCTTTCACTGAGAATTGGGTAAGAGCGAGCTCCCACTGACACAGAGATGGCTTTGGTGACCAAGTTCCCCCCTGTACATCAGTCAGACTGCCCAGTGCCCAGTCACAGCTCTGGAGCCTGCTCCTCACCGTGGGCAGAGGTTGCAGCTGGCACAAGGGAATCAAGAGTGCAGCAAGAGCCAGACTCTGAGAGTCTGTCAGTTCCAATACACCAGAGAGGTCTGCCTCAGCTCATCTGATAATATTTTTTAGGAGTTCCTTAGGCAGGTGCTTAACAAGAACCATCCAGGGGAGGAGTAGGCATAATCTTCCCTCTACTGCCTCATTCAACCTGGACTTCTTTACATTAGTGCCTTCCAACCCATGGAGAGAATCATTTAGATGAGCCTGAGAAAAGGACTCTGCCTGCAAGAGGACACAAATGACACCAGAAACAGATTGACCTGTCCTAATGCATTTGCTCTGTTTTAGTGCCACTGCTGCCTGTGACAGCAGCAGAGACAGAGATGTCACAGGAAAGGAGCAGGACAACAACAAAGAAAGGGAAAACTGAGAGGTCTGGGTTGGGTAGAGGGGCAATGGGAAAGCTGCAGTTGGTAAGAGAATATTAAAGCAAAACAGAACTGATTGTAGCTTTCTGCCTTTGGTTATTTAAGTGAGGTTCCTCTGCAAAAAGACTGGGAAACCATTGCATTGCATCATTGGAAAAAATCACGAAAAACTATAACCACATTTTTAGACATAGTGAGGGCTTTCGGGGTTGCTTTACTTATCTCATGAAAATTCAGAAGCCTAATGACAAAATTCCCACTAAAGAAACACTTGCAGGAAGCTGCAGATGGCATGTGGCACACAGTTGACAAGTTACTCTAGACTAGTTTGTCTAAACAACAGGAAATTCTTATATAGCTAATCTGACCCTGGTTGCATTCTGGTGGTAGCTAATTTTTATTTCTGGTTTTAGTTGTTTTCCTTCATTCACTCACCAATATATTTTAAATAAAAACCTGAAAGAAATATGTGAACATTTAAGATGTTTTTGCTTATATTGCAGGTGCAACACTGAAGAATCTGTTTGTAGATATGGATGCACCCCCAACACAACATAGCATGGCAGTTCCATGATGCTATACCGAGACCAAAATCAACAAGGATTTCTCTCTGGAGATGTCACCAGAAGTGTTGCAGCAGAAAATCATGCCAGTCTGTTAGAATGACAGGCACAGTTAGGAGTTCTGGACAACCACACACCCCTGAAGCCATAGTTGCAGATGGCTGGTAACTAATACTCTTTTTTAAAAACAAAACCAAACCCAAGTTCAGTAGGATTTTGAAAAAATTCATGCCATGATAAGGTTTAAGAAAAAAATGATAGCATATTTCTGTCATATCATGCCACACAACAATTCAAAATATCACTATATTTTTAAAATACAGGTATGTGCAGAATAAGCTTTCATTTGGGAAGCTGTTGTGAAGAGGTAAAATAGTTTTCTGTTGTACTAATTTTTCTTTAATTTTAGAGAAAAACTTTATATATTTTATGGCAACCAAGCCACAAGGTTCTAGACTGCAGATTACACTGGTGTGGAAAGATACTGCCTAGGAAAAGGTATTTTTTAAACAAAAAAAAAAATCAGGAAGAAAAACACAGTATGCCCTCTATTGTTCAAAAATATGTATTTATCATAGCAGAAATGGTGAGTAGAATAATGTAAAATCACCATCAAAAAGATAAATTATTTGATTCCATTCTAAATGAGTGAAAACATGTTTTTAATATCCATGATAACAGCTGCACTTAACCTTATATGAAGTCTTCCTTTTCTAATTGAAAAGCTGTTCTCAAAGTACAAGATAAGATACGCTGTCAATCCAGCTTTCATTTTTTTGTGGCATTCTTGGAGGTAGTTTAACAGTCATTTTCATACCTCAGTTCAAACCTGGTCTTGGCTGTCTTATATTTTGAGAATAAATTGAAAAAAAACCCCTATGCTTTGTAGAAGAAACCTGATGATTAAATGGTCCCCTGTGGCCATGGTGTGTTTGTAGAGATCTTTACAACCTCCTTGTTAGCATCCTGCTGTGGACAGTATTTAGGGGCAGTATCTTTGCTGTCTGAGATTTGCTGTCATGGGGAAAAGTGAAAAGAAGGACATGAGGCTGGGAACTGCAGCAAGGTAAAAATACCTTAGATTAGATGCCTGAATTTTGATGTCAAAAGTTAATTTCTACCTTTGATCATTAATAACGTAAAGGATATATAACCACAGTATTTAAGAGATGTCTGCATTTTGCAGAATCTGGGTTTTAAAATGCATGATATAGCAGGACTAGGAAGTTATAAATTGATATCACATCCCCTAGCTATGGAACTTTCTCAGTATTACTTGACACTTACAAAGAGGAGAGCTTTCCTCTCTAACACCCCAAGACTGCCAGCACAAATCAACTTTGAGAATGCACTCATTTTACCACAAGTATCTCCTGAAAATATAGATTGTAAGGGTCTAAGACCCTCTTTCATGGCACACAATGGTATTTCTGAAGACTGCTTTGAAGTTGTCATTTAACCTACAAAAGCCTGAAACGCCAAGAAGTTCGTCATTCAGGCATTTTTCCCTAAAATAGTAAGTGACACATTAGAATTGAGCTAACCAAATAATAATAAACATAGGGCTTAATATTCCAGCAACAGACAGTCTGTACAAAAACTAGCTGTTCCTCACACGAGTGATCCCTTTCCTTTTGTAATCACCACAGTAGCCTCCTTCAGCTCACCAACATCTCGCGTGCTGAAGAGCCCAGAACCTGGAGGACAAGAGGCAGAATTTCTCCTTCTTGCAGCACACTGCACATCTTTTCCCTGGATTTCATATTGAGTAACTGACTTCATGGAGGGAAACAAAGGCAACAGAAAGAAAAAAGTCATCTTGCTCCCACATAGCAAAGGAGACAGTATTTTGGTGGACACTATTATTTTTCCTACCCTACAGGCACAGAGGAACAAATGATTTGTCCAACTTTATTTACCTCCAGGTGTCTAGGTCCAGCATTGACATAAACAGCCTGTCCAGGTCCCTCTGGATAGCATCCCTTCCCTCCAGCAAGTTGATTGTTCCACATACCTTGGTGTCATTGGCAAACTTGCTGAGGTGCACTTGGTCCCACTGCCCATGTTAAACAGGGCCAGTCCCAAAGCCAGCCCTGGAGGAATGTCACTTGTCACTCTCCAATTGGACATCAAGCTGTTGCCCACCACACTTTGAGTGTCACCATCCAGCTACTTCCTTACCCACTGAGTGGTCCTTCCACTTTCCAGTTAAAAGCCAGGGATGTCACGTGGGACAGTGTCCAATGCTCTGCACAGGTTCATGTAGGTGTGACTTGCTCTCCCCTTGTCCACTAGTGCTGTAGCACCACCAAATTTCACAGAATGACCAGGTTGGAAGAGGCCTTCAAGATCATTGAGTTCAACTCATGTCCTAACACCTGGCACCCAGTGCCACATCCAGGCTTTGTTAAACACACCCAGGGATGGTGACTCCACCACCTCCCTGGGCAGAACATTCCAGAACTTTATCACTCTTTCCATGAAAAGCTTTTTCCTAATATTCAGCTTATATTTCCCTTTGTCAGGCATGATTTGCCCTCAGTGAAATCCTGCTGGCTGTCCCAATCACTTCCAATGTTTTCCATGTTCCTTAGCACAGTTTCCACAATGATCTGTGCCATGACCTTGCTGAGCACAGAGGTGAGAATGACTGGTCTGGAGTTCTCCAGGTCTCCCTTTTTTCCCTTATTAAGGATGGGTGTTATGTTTCCCCTTTTACAGTCATTGGGAACTTCACTGGACTGCTGTGACTTCTCAAATATGGTTGATAGTGGCTCATCCATTTCTCCCACTACTTCCCTTAGGACCTGCAAATGAATCTCATCAGATTCCACAGACCTTTGCACCTTAGATGTTCTTAAACTTGATCTCCTCCTACAGTGCACAGATCTTCATTTTTGCATCCTTGCCTTTGCCTTCTATGACCCAGCCAGTGCGGCTGGAGCCTGCTGGTGAAAACCAATGAAAAAAAGTCTGAGTAACTCAGCCTCCTCTGCATCCTGAGTAACCAGGTCTAATGTTTCCTTCCAAACAGGTCTCATAGTTTCCCTATCTTTCTTTTATCACTGACATACCTATGGATGCTATTCTTGGTGCCCTTGATGTCCCTGACCAGATTTAATTTTATCAGGGCTTTAGCTTTCCTCACCTGCTCCCTGTCTGCTTGGACAGTGCTGGTCAGGACAATTTCTGTGTATTCCTGTCAGACTACCTGTTCTTGCTTCCATCCTCATTGACTGAATTATTTTTTTGTGTTTGTTCAGGATCTTGTTCATCCATGCAGGCTTCCTGGCCTTTTAACCTCATTTCCTCTTTTTTGGGATGCCTTTCTCCTGAGCTTGGAGGAGATGATCCTTGAGTACCAACCAGCTTTCTGGGACCCCTCTTCTCTCCAGGGCTTTACCTCAGGGTATCCTACCAAGGAGATCCCTCCTCAAGAGGCCAACCTCTGCTCTCCAGAAGCCCAGGACAGTGATCTTGCTGTGCAGCCTCCTCACACTTGCACCCTGACACTCTGAGGTCCTGGGTTCAATCCCTGCTGCCAAAAGAACAACTGTGGATCTGCATTACACACCATGGAAAAAATGCTTGTGGGTAGTCTGTTCTAGTTCTCCCTGTGGAGCTGCATGGCTGCTGGTGTAATGTTGGGGAAAGCTCAAAAATCTTTGGGGCTTAATCAATCTCCATTTAAAGAACCAAGAGAAAATTTCCCTCCTCAAGGTCATATTAAATAAGCTGTATGCTAAGATTGTCTGTACATGAGTTTAAAGGAGAATCTTTAATTTAAACTTGTTATATTACCCAAGCAGCATCTCTTTAACAAATGAAGACAGGCTGGTGAAATTAATGAGAATTTTAAATATTCACTGCATGTAAGTATTCAATTTCTCATGCAGTATGTAGCTGTGAGAACAGCTTTCTTCAGCCTGCATTCAGCCTAACATGCTGTCATTCCCCTATGGTGTTAGATAGATTTTTTTTAACTTTTCAATGCATGTAACAGAAAATTAAGATAAAATATGAAAAATTTTCAGATTTTTGTGGGTACAAAGCTTCAAAGCAGATTGTATGAAACTGTTCACCTACTTACTGTTTTGCTTTTGCAAGACTGTGTCCAGACAAAGATCAGAATAATAATTAAAAGAACAATAACTTTATGCTTAAGACAACCTCCAAAAAGGAAAAAAAGGGGTTTCCCCTCCCCTCATCTTATGGTTTATTAAAATATAAAAAAATTGTTCCAGAAAAATTATTTAAAGTAAAACTATATTCTTTGCAAGACATCAGTTCTTGACATACCTTCTTTTAATACAGAATTCATTGGAATTCCCAGCACAAAGACCAGGTACCCGAGTACCCTGAACAAACCCATGTGTACTGCTATGAGTGGAGAGAGCACTCACCCCTTTAAAAAACTGCAGTGCAAATAATCTCATACTAGTAACAATGTCTGAAAAAATGTAGGAAGAAATACCAGACACACATGAATTGTCAGGTAAGTGTTCCTTCCAAAAGCAAAGTATTAAAACAGTAATTAGGCATCCCAGTCAGATATAAAGGATGGGGAACTTAGGCACAAGTCCCAGAGCAATACTTTGCTTCACTCACAATATTCCATTGCTCTCAGTAAGCTGGAGCATTTGATGGCAGGATATTGGAAATGCTGACATTTTACAGCAAATGCACAGGACGCACAATAAAGTTGTAGGTAAAATGAGGAATATTTAAGAGAGAACAATGTTACATATTCTGACTTCTACTTAAGGAAAGAATAAAACTTCCTGATCAAAAATGTATATGCATGGTACATATATATATATAATAATAATAATAAGTGTGTACACACACTTAAAGAAAGGATTTGTGCAAACTTGAGTTCAAGAATAGGGAAGAAATCTCAAGCAGGTAACTTCTTTTGAAAATCTGAGTAGCAGATTAATAAAATTTCAGTACAAACATGGTTTATTATGTAACTAAGATACATGCATTTATATGCTGTTTAACCTATTTTGTTAACTATTTTTCATATATGTCATATCTAATGTACATATGCTTTATGTATGATATTTTAGTTACCATATTCTACATTACATATTAAAGCCACTTGGATTCAATGTTGTTTGGTCTCTAGTCAATATCACATTATTGTTTTATATTACATTATTGAATTACTCTTTCCAACTCTGCAAATTCTTTATTCAGAAAAAAAAAAAAGCCCTCCTACTGCTTATGAATAATTTATTTTCTTTAAATCCCCAGCCTATATCAAATGGATAAAGAGACAAAATCCACTTCTCTAATTCTTCTCCTCTGTATAGGACTGCCTTGCCAGTCAATCAGCACTGGCAGAATCAGAATATCAAGATCAAAATACTGTAGTCTTCTCCTGATAGTCTTATATTGAATATTTAAATTGATTCAGTTACAAGCATCTGTCACTCAATTACAAGGACTTTTAAAGTCCTTTTAACAATTTGCTTAATGTTAGCATAATTGTAACCCTGCATTAATGCTCCTAAGTAGCAAATTGCAGAAAGGGAAGGAAGGAGCCCAATTTTTCCATGATGGAACACCAATATAATGAAAGCTGGCACAACCTGAAACGCACCAGCAGTCATACAAGTGCAAGAAATACCAACCCACATATCCCTATCAGAGATCCTTTAGAAGGTGCCTCCTCTGGAGTAATGAGGAAGGCAATGATAATGAAAATGAAAGGAACACGGCTCAGCTGATGATGCCTTAAGAAGGAGCATCTTGTTTAACACACATGGAGCAAGGAAAGGCATGTTGCTGTCATTGCAGAAATCGACAAAACGCCACAAAACACACTCCAGGGGGTGTGCTAGGGATGTGCCAGATAACAACCCCCGGTGCTCTTCCGTACCTTCTGCCTGAGCACGCGTTGGCACAAGGGGGCTGGAGTGCTCACCTGGTGCTGCAGAACCCTGCTCTGCTCTGCAACACGCGTGACACCCACCCACGGGGCACTCACCCAATCACACACCAACAGCTTCAGCCTCTGCCACACATCTCCTACAGACAAACAGCCCCAGCTGTTTCCAGCTGAGCAGCTTGTGCCCCAGGCCCCAGCTTCTAGCACGGCACCCAGTAAGCGTGCAGCACACACCCGAACCTGTGTGCTTTGAACGCAGCAACTTGAGAGGCTCTGCCACGCTGTAGAGAGCAAGGCTCACCCCTGACCACTCACCTGTCCGCAGGGATGCTCCTCCAAGGCAGCCCCAGATCCTTGGGCCGCCAACGCCTGCCTTGAACCAAACTACCCAGGGCCGTTCCACCACGGAGATTTACCTTCTTGGCACCTGCGCCCCCTGACCCTCACGGTGCCTGCACCCCCTGACCCTCATGGCACCTGTGCTCACCTGCCCCAGATCCTGTTCCTCCAACCCTTGCCCCCCTGCCTTGAACCAAACTACCCAGGGCCGTTCTACCACGGAGATTTACCTGCTTGGCACCTGCACCCCCTGACCCTCACGGCACCTGTGATCACCTGCCTGTTCCTCATGGCACCTGTGCCCCCTGCCCCTCACGGCACCTGTGCCCACCCACCCCTCATGGCACTCCCTGGTGGGATGCTGCTCACACCCCCTCACTCCATGAGACCCCCAAATCACGCACATGGACTAAGCAGGAGGGATTGATGTTGCTGGAGGATGGGCTGGGAAGGAGCCTGAGGGTGCCCACCTTCTGCTCCCTCAAGAGTGGCAGGGACGCAGCTGCAGCCAAGTGGGGCCATGTCCCACCTCCCTCAGCACTGTGGGGAGGCGGCTCCCTGCAGTTTTGGGGGGAGAGGACTCGGCTCTTCCATTGCTGGAGGATAGGAAGGCTCTGAAGGAGGATCTGGATGGGCTGGATGGATGGGCTGAAGTCAACAGCATGAGGTACAAGATGGCCAAGTGCCACCCATTCCCACAACAGCCCCCTGCAGCACTACAGGCTGGGGACAGAGTGGCTGGAGAGCGGCCCAGAGGAAAAGGCCCTGGGCTGCTGGTCAATAGTGGCTGAACATGAGCCCAGGTGTGCCCACGTGGCCAAGAAGGCCAGTGGCACCTGGCCTGTGCCAGCAATGGTGTGGCCAGCAGGACCAGGGCAGTGATGAGGCCACACCTCGTGTGCTGTGTCCCATTCTGAATTCAGGAAGGACATTGAGGGCCTGGAACCAGTCCAGAGAGGGGAACGGAGCTGGGGAAGGGGCTGGGGCACAAATCCTGTGAGGAGTGGCTGAGGGAGCTGGGGGTGTTTAGCCTGGAGAAAAGGAGGCTCAGGGGGGACCCTGTGGCTCTGCACAGCTCCCTGCCCAGGAGGTTGTAGCCAGGTGGGGCCGGCCCTGCTCTCAGGGAATAAGGGACAGCATGAGAGGACATCGCCTTAAGCTGTGCTGGAGGCTCAGGCTAAACACTAGGAAGAAATTCTTCACAGAAAGGGTTGTAATGGACTTCCCTGAAGGTTTGTGGAATCTTCTCCTGAAAGTGTTTGAGGAAAGACTGGATATGGTGCTCAGTGCCATGGTTGAGTTGATAAGGTGGTGTTAGGCCATAGGTTGGACTCAGTGATCTCAGAGGTCTTTTCCTACTTTATTAATTCTGCGATTCCCAGGACATCACTGGGGAGTGAGTTCACCCCACAGCCCCTCTGGAAGGCTGCACAGGGACCCCTCAGGAGGGCTGTGCTCTAGAATGCCCCAAGAGAGCTGGTCTGGGATAAGGCTCTGGGGTGCCAGCAGCATGTGTTTTTCTGTGAGAACATGTGTTTTTCAGAGATCCTGGGGATCTGCCAGCAAACTTCAGGGCCCTGCTCTGCTGGGGCACGAGGGCTGTGTGGGGTAGCTCAGGGTGGGAGAGGCTGGGAGATGTGAGGTAAAAGGGCATGAGGCCCTTGGGCAGAGGCCCAGCAGCGTGTGTGAAAAACGTGCTCGCTTTCTCCCTCTCCCCTGGCATATGTAGCAATGATTTCAAAGCTATCTCAGTGCACAAAACATGTATTTACTGCCACTCCTCCACACCAAATCCCAAGGCACTTGTAACAAGTTTGGGGTAAGGATGAATGCTTCAGCAGGTGGCCAGAGGTCTCCAAAGAAGAGTAATACTCGCCCAGGGTGTTTACATCCTGCTATGAACTAGAATAGTCTCTTTCATGCCAAACCACAAGCTGCTGGTTGAAACCTGAGCTGAACTTCCTTGATGATCAAGGAAGGAGCCTGGCTAACTTTCAGCACAGCCAGTTTTCATTTTCACACCTCTCCAAACTTGCTGGGACAAGAACCAAATGTATAAGCACAGAGTGAACTCCTATTCCTGGGACATTGCTGACCCAATCTCAAACAGCATGTGTCAGAATATGCTAAAAAAAGGTTGTTTTCTCTGAAAAGTTTTCCCAGTTTGGCTTTTTGAGGCTTATGTGGTTTCTGCTGTTCACATAAACTACAGTTTTGGTCATCTGCATTTAGGTAAACATGGTTTAAACTCATAGAAGCTTTCATCTGAGAGAGCCTCATATCTTTCATGGCACCCAGTTTTTTCCCTTAATTGAAAAGCAAATGTGGCTTCAATGCACACAAAGGCTGCACATTCCCCAGAACACAGTGTGGAGATCTGCTCCTCCTGGCTTTTCACCCACTGATATTGCTGGTGTATCTGCATGCACGCTGGCTACCAGATCAATTCCAGTGGATTTTTTGAATTCTCAGTGGGTTTTGCACAGCCTGAGCTAAGTCTGGAGCTTTACTGCTCTGGGCACAGTTAACTAAGCACCATCTTGGGTGCTTTTACATGTCACACCTTCAGTTCCATGCAGACAGATGTCTGCTCTTTATATCCCAGTGGAGGTTTTACTGCATGGCCATCCAGCAATGACTAACTCATGCAAGAAATAGCTCTAAATACTCCTGTGCGTTTGTGAATAAGTATAAAGTGCTACAAAGCTCAGAGTAGTGTGCTGGGAAATAGTCCAGCCAGATGGAAACAGTTCATGAAATACCACAGAAAGCCCAGTTACTTACAGTGCATCTCCTCCCTGTGCAGATTAGGGAAGTTTTTCTGCCTTAGATGCTAAAATGTAAGCATAAATGTAAGCACTATTGCAGGATTGCTAGAAGTTCAAAATAATCACAAATACCATGTGTCCTCGACTTTTTGGGAGGATTTCTCAGACAGTTGAAGAATTCTCCGTAGGGCTCCCCTGCAGCTCCTTTTAGGATTTCTGGTAGCCAAAATGCATTTTTTACTCAAAACTCCAGTGCCTTTAGCCCTACAAATAGCAACAAATCAAAATCTTTTAGCAAGAGGCAGTGAAAAAGTCAGGAAACTCAACAGCTTCCCTGAAGATTAGCTGCATCCTGTTTCCTTAAGGCATGTAAAGCTTGGGTAATGAAAGGGGAGAGGGGATTCAGGCAAGACTGGAGGATGACAGCTTCTGGAGGTTCACGAGAGCCATGAAGCAGCTGCAGAAATACTGGAAAGTGTATGCAGGACCAGTGCTGCTCATGATAAAGCTGGTACCTCCAAACAAGAGAGATACTCTATTAATGCTTCCCTCTGCATAATCAAGCAACTTTTAAGGAGTCAGGGCTCTTGTTTTAAACAGATTTCTGGCCATCACAGTTGTGGTAGAATTACAGAATGTTCTGAAATACAGATTCAAGAAAGTTCTTTCTGGTGGTGGGAGGGGAACCATTACCCTGCCAGTTCTGAAACTTGGCTTGTGGCCACTGGGCACCTGAGGCTCGTCACTGAGCAGGAAAGGACAATGCTCTGGCACTTAATAAAGGAGTGAAGTCCTCACCAGGAATGGACAGGGCTGCATTCTGATTCCTGTCCTAAGCTCTCTCCTTCTGGAAGGATTTATTTTAGTCTCTCCCTTGTATCTATCTAAACCCTAATAACGAAAAAAATATTCTTTCAGTTAAAAACCACAAACAACTAGAAAAATCTCCATTGTGCTAATGATAGAATAATTTGCAGTGAGAGGTGGCGTGATTTAGAGTTATTTTTTGCAAATATTCTAGACACCATTTATATTAGTGCCAGCTTAGAAATGTCTGATTGCTACTGTTGTTGCTAGAGCTATGTCTGATAAAAGGAATAATCACTCATGATAGGACTGAAATGGGCTATACACTGTTTGAAGGTTTTATTTGTACAGATTCTGGACAGTTTATAGGACTTTAAAATGCTGTTTATTGCCATTTCAGTGGGCCATTTAAGTGAACATTATAGAGGCTGTTACCATCAGTTACCTAAAACTTGCTTATATCAGCTACATACCAATGGTAAGTAATGTAAATATGCATAGATTATGTACATATAAACTCAAATGGTACTCTACATGCAATTAGATATTTACTGTAAATCATTCTGAGCTGGAGCTCTACCATGATACACAACCCTGAGATATCTGTTTCAGCTACACAAACCTGCTGGGGGAACACCAGGGCTGAGCAGTCAGCTGGGTAAAGTCAAGGTTAACTGCAATCCTGGGCTCTGAGATTTAATTAAAATTGCTGGAGCCTGTGGAGCTGGAGGTGTTGTGTTCTCTTCCCCACTTCAAAAATATACCATTGTAGAATCTGGCAGGCAAAGCATAAAGTTTAAACAATTAGTGAATTGGTTTTGTGGGTTGATTTCTTAAGCAAGATGATCAGGTAAACTGACATCTCAATACTATTACCCATTTGTTCTTCATAACTGAAACAGCTTCTCAACTGCTTTGTGTCCATGTTCCCTTGTGTCTGAAAAATCTGTTACATGTCAATTCGTTAGCTTTTAGCAGCTTGCCCTTTGAAAATCCCATTCTTCTGAAATTTCTTGGCTTCCTCTCTACTGCCTCCAGTCATTAATAAGGAATTGTGACTATTTCAATGTCAAACATGTTTGATCTCTTAAATAACTCAGACTGTAGCTGCTGAATGATACAGTAATACTCAAGGTTTTTAACAAGCCAGGGATAAGTCAGGATGGCTACAAAAACAATGGCTTGAGGATTTTAGAAGTTACTTTCTGAGCTCCTTTTGCAGAAAGTCTCCTTACAATGTGCTTGGAAACACACGAGACAGTGAGAAAAATAGAAATAAAACCTGTGGGGTGCTTCGGGGTTTGGTTAGGGTTTTTTGTTTGAATGGTTGAGTGTTTTTGTTTTATCTTCTTTGTTCAGGTTTTTGCTGTGGGCTTTTTTTGGGTGGGGAGGGTTGTTTATTTCTTTGAAGGGGCAGAGTAGGTTGTTTTAAAATCTTGAGATAAGGAAATATAGTCCTATCTAGAACTCTTGTAAGCAGCTGTTCTTCAGGTTGAGCAGAACTGAATAAGGAATATTGGCTGCCAAGAGCTTACATGAACTCCTCTGGAGTGTAATATGCTTCTGCTATGAATAATTTTTAATTTAAAATAGCAAAACAAAAAAGCTGGGCCCATTCTTCTGTACTACACTTTGTTTTAACAAAGCCAGGAGAGCTGCTCAGTAATCGTATCTGGCAAGAAAAGCTATTTCTAAATGTGAATCTAGTCCAACAGAAAACAAAACTTTGACTTATGACTACAGGCTGTGAAGGGAAAAATACTTATTCCAGTGTGGTGCTAAAATTAATTCTTCATAATTGCAAAAATTTCTCATCAAGTTATAACAAAAAGTTACTATTTGGAATACTTGTTTTATCTTAAAGTTTTGAGGCCATTTGAGATACTGAACACTGTGCAAACAAGCAAACCCAGTATCTGGACGCTGCATGCAGACTGCTTTTTAACTCCCCTGAAGGATTCCAGATCATGGACCCTTAAGACTTGGTCCAAGTCTGTGCGATTTATTGTCCTAAAATTGCTGAGATCTGCTGTCATGGCTTCAGCTTGGGATAGAAATGTGGGAATGAAGGTGAATGCTGACCATCTGAAGGATGTAGTAAGTGGATCTTATTTTAACTGTCATTTCATTTACACTCCCGGGGTTGGAAAATAGCTTAGGCAGCTTTGTCTTTGTTGGTTCATATCTCATTATTTGTATCATGAATGTTAAGGATTAGAGAAGAAATACTAGGGTTGAAAATATCTCATGCAGAAACTTCTTAGTGGTCAGAATCAAAGAATTGGGAGGCAACAGAAAGATGAAAATAATATGGCTGTGTCAGTATGTGGCAATGTCATGTCCTTCTGGGAACAGACTAAGAGAAAATACCTTAGTAATATATGCAGTTTTCATCTGCCTTCACCCTTGTAATTTTCTCAGCTGACAGTGTTCTACAAGTTTATAAGATGCCTCCGTCGTCTGCTTCTTGATGTTTTTTTTGGTTTGACTTCTCCTTTCCTATCATTTTCTGTGTCGAGCATTCTTTATCTGTGTTTAAAATTGGCAGCAGCAGTGAGCAGGCTTTTGGCATGGCCACAATTGCTTCCAAACAATGGTAGTGATCTTCTCACCCCTCGGGACAGGAGAGCAGGCAGAGCTGTGGGGGTTTCCTCCCCTTGAACTACTCTGCTTCCATGCTTAGGGGTGGGGAGTGCTGGCTTGTCCCTGTGCAGGGACACAAGGACCCTGCCTGCTGACATTGGGGTCCAGGAGCTACCCTAATCCCCTGCAGGTGGGAAAACATGGGGAGTGCTGCTGAGGATTACTCACAAGTTGTGGTATCAGAGCGAGCACTGTGTGGGAATTGCAGGCTCATGCTGTTGACAGCAGAGGGATGTGGCCAGGAGGAGTGAGCGCTGGGATGCTGTCCAACTCCTTTGCAGTTGCTAGAGCCAGCTTGCCTTCAACACCTGTACTCAGGGTTGCCTGCAGGAAGAGAAATGATGTTCCACTTTGCCCTAGCAATCTATCTCAGGAAGGTTTGGCTCTCCAATTCATTTTATTTTCTCCTTCGCAAATTTGTGTGAACATGGAAAGAGGGAAAGAGTGGCAGCTGTGCCCATCAGAGGAACCAGGTGAGCCAGACACTTTGCAAAATATATCAGACAAAAGAAATGTGTCTGATTTCTGCGGTTCATTTGCCTTTTCCTGTGGACAGACTGTATATGGGTGTGTAGCAATTTTGCTTTTACCTTTTGCTTTCTGAAACACCCATTCTAATAATAAAATGTATGACACAGGAAGCCCTATTAAAGACACTGAGATTAGGTCAAGGTGGTGTTTAATATGATTAAAGACTAAAATTGGATGGTAAGCATTTACTGAATAACTGCCATGAGGTGCTTGAAGGTGGTCCAAGATGATGGAATTTTTGGGTGTTAGATCCTCTGTATGTTAAAAAAAGCAATGTTCTAAGATTCTGGAACTCTTGATTAATTCTTCAGCAAACCACACTGATATCTTCCTTTACTCCTCTCTGTGGTGGGAGAAATAATTTGTAGAAAGTGTAAGTTTTTGCATGAAGTTACCAGTAAATTTAATCCAATTCATTAAAATAATGCCTTTTATATGTTGATGCTGTTGAATTTTGATAATTGAACAGCTAAACCTAAATCTTTAGGTCTTTTCTAACTGTCACTAAGAGTAGGCTAAAGGTCTTAGAAATTTTTCTTAATGTGCAAGTTTGAGTTGTCACAAGGAAGTGAAGAGCTGCTTAATGTTTAACTAAAAATTACTTAGTTGATCTCTTGCATATTTTCTTCATCTTTTGGCCTATGGAATGCCTGTTCATTATTTCAGAATGTCTTGGCTCCAGTCCATCTGCAAGACCTCATTTTTCTTTTGAAATTTTTAGTCTTCACAAGCTTGGCATCTGTGATATCACAAACAATGGATTACTGTGGCTGGGAGTCTCTGGAATTAAAAAACCCTCCTCCGTAAGAACATCATTTTTTTTTTACAGAATTGGGATTTGTTCTGAGGAAACTCAGTTGACCAAAAAAAAAAAAAGGTTTCCCAAAGATAACAGATTTTTCATCTTTTGATGAAAAAATGAACTGAAGTCCTGATGCTGAGGACTTGCTCTTTAAATAAATGGGATCTTTCTCTCCTCTCTTGGCAACAGCAGGAGTATTCTTGTGCTGTATGACAAGGCTAGCTGGTGCTATATTTGTCTTGTAGCTGTACACACATTTGCAGGAGGTTGTTTAATAAGAGAAAGGCAAAAAGCCAATACAGTTTAAAGAAAGTTTATTCTACCACAGCCTGAACTTTCTGGGTTGGCTTAAAGACAAGGCTACATACTTGTGGAGGATCAGGGAATATCATTATTGATATGAAATTAAAACTTTCCTGAGTTGTCTCTGGAAAGATCAGGGCTTTGTGGAGAAGGAGGGGGGCCTGGGGGTGTGACACGATGGACCTTTTTAAAATGGAGCTCAGTAGATGTTTGGGTGCATCAGCAGAAGAGGAGAAAGGAAGACAGGAGGGTGGGGAAGAAGATATTAATAATGCTGGCAGTTGTGCTGTCCATGAAGAGCTGGATTTGGGACAAATGTACCTTACCTGTTTGCCTGAGCAATATATGAGAGTGAAACTCACTCAGACAGTGTACCTGATATGCTGGCTGCTGCTGAAACTCTGCAAGGTAAGAAATTTCAGTACAAGTCTGTGATATTTTTAGTTAACTTCTGATGTGCTTAAAATACAAATTGATCAAAATCTCTGCTGAAGGATTTGAGAATTCATTACTATGTACCATGCAGTTTCTTTCATGATTTATTAGTAGCAGGAGCTTTGTAAATATTGATGTTGTACCCCAAAACAGGAGATCCAACAAGGGAAAACTTGTAGGGGCTACTCATGGAGTACTACACGAAGCAATACATTAGTAATTGCTATCCAGTTTATCTCTGTACATTGTTACATAATTGTAAGTGCTTCAAATTATTTTAGATTAATTTCTAGGCTCAATTTCTTGTCACGTTCTTCTCTGATTTACATTAATCTCTTGTGTTGGATGAGCACTGGAATGTATTTTAACTCTGAAAATGTGAACCATATAAAAGTAAAGAATTGGGTGGGGGTTTGGAACATTTTTGTCAAGTATAAAGGAGTTTTTTAAGTTGTGGTGGGACTTATTTTAAATTTGATCTGGCCACATCTAATAAAAATACTTTTGCCTAATGTATTACGGGATGGGGAAGCAACAAGGCAATGGATCAGGCATAAATGCTATAGTTCATTCCATTTAATTCCTTGCAGAAAGCTACTGTAATATTCAGATCCAAGCAGAAAACATTGAATTCTACAAAAATGATACCATTTAAGGTTTTAGGTTTAAGCAGAGAAGCACTGAGACATTTGAGCTTCTGGTTCCAATGGTGTAACAAGGCTGTATTAGTAAATTTAGAATGTGTAATTGGTCTTTGTTTCTCTGCTTCTGCATTCAGATCTTACTGTGGTAGGCATTCAGTTGATGGACAGATCACCATACAGATCAAAACAAATGTCAAGGCAATGTTTACTGGCTGGTTTTTCTTCAGATATGTGTGACAGAGGAGATCCACGATGATGATAGGGTGGAGACCACAGGAGTGGGACCAGGTGGTGCCTCAGCAGCAGCAAGCACTCCCTTCTATGTGCATGGCAGCCTTTGGGGCAGTAGCTGCATCAGGTTTTTTGACAGCATAGCTATACAAAAATGTAACATCAAAATGTAAACTGAACACTGCTAACAGTGTTATGTGTTGGATTGCTAGAGAGCTTTGTTTCCACACATATTCCAGATTTGTAGTGTCTTTGCTCTTGTCTGTATGTAGCATTTATCCTGTGGTGCCAATTGCTTGCATTAGGGGGCAGATAGAGACCCTTTCATAGGACTTTTTCTGGTATTTTTTCTGCAGGGATCTTTTGTGAGGCTGACTGAAAAGGGGTAGGCATCCACACAGCTATGGGGGTGGAGTGAACAGCCCATCTGCAGATGCCAGAGCCAACTTGTGAGGCAGAGACCTGGTCAACACACACTTCCTGATGGTTTTGAGGAGTGCTGGTCCAGGCTGGGGAAGGTTGCACCTTGTCTGGTTGCTGATTTGTTTGATTGGTTCTCCTTGTGGTTTGAACTATTTACAACCATTGAGTTTGTAGGTTTTAAGAGCCATATTTATATTAGTGAAAGAGGCAGAACCTCATTTGTGGCTACAAACCTGGTAGCTGCTCTGGGTGTGTGCAACAGCTTCAGTTCCCAGGACTCATTGCCTGTGCAAAGATTTTTTTTTTTTAATATATTAATTGTGAAATGTGCACAAAATGTTGAGTGGTCTGTATAAAATGAGTCCCCAGGACTCATTGCCTGTGCAGAGATTTTGTTTGTATATTAATTGTGAAGTATACACAAAATGTTGAGTGGTCTGCACACCATGGCTTTGCACAAAGTGAATGAATGATCCTGTAGGATAAATGGTTGTTCCATTTCTTTGTGAATAGTTTCTTGGACAACAGGAAGAATTTTTAAAGTACATAAGCTAAAAGACATGTTTCTGTCAGTGATTTTATGTGCTTGCATACAGCCTTACATTTGCACAGTGCATTTAAGTGTTTTGAGTTAGGAAGAAACATCTCATACTACTATGAAGTCGAGTGAGGAGAGGTAATTTAGCTTTTGTTAAAATCACAAATTTCTTCAGAAAGCTTTCTGAGAACTTTACAATGCCCTGGCTAAGGCAAGAGGATAACTAAACCTCTAATTTATTAATGCTTCTTTCTTGCTGAGCTTTCTTAAAGACTGTTTAGATTTGAGACCCCACTTTCTTATTTCCTGACACTCTTCCATGACTTAAATCTCTTCCAAGTCCTAATCCATTCAAAAAGTGCTAATTTTTTCTCCTTCCCCTTCACAAGAACAAAACCAGCACAGTGTTGCTTTTTCCCAGGTTCTGCAACTTGGCAGAACCCAGCAATCCTGCTGTAGTGGGAGGGGAGGGAAGGCCAGCAGCACTGGAATGGTGCTGCTGTGTTACAGAGGCACCCTTTGTAACAGCTTGTGTGCATCCCCCATACATCCAAATGCTTCCAGCTCTTGGCTACAGACAGGGCCCCAGGTGCTCATGACTTGGAAAATATCAGTGACTCCCTATAACTCCTTATCAGTGCTCCCCCAGAAAGAATTACGTGTCCTTTGTGTCGGGGGAGCTCCCCCTTCTGTAAATTAACATGGACAGAAGGAGGAGAGAATGTGTTTAGCAGGTGAGAAACCAATCTGAGTGGGCTTTCATGCAGTTTGACATGAAGTTTAGTTACAAAATAATCAAATTCCACCAATGTGTCATGGGAACATGTGCAATAAGCCTGTCAGGGTTCAAGAAGCATCTTTATAGACATGTGGGAAATTTCCCACTCCTGTTTCCCTGAGGGATGCTCCCATTTTTAGAGGTCACCATGACTTGTGAGGACGAGGTAAGAGACTTCAAATCTTTCTTTAATTCAGAATCAACATAAATTTAGTTGAATTGATTTTGTTTCAATCATTTACCATATTTCAGTAATATTCCGTACCTTTGAATATCAAAACCAGCCGGTGATTTCCCTGTTATTTATTATACCTTAAGCATTTTCTGTCAGCTCACCTGGTATTTTTTAAACAGTCTGAAATCTATACAAAAGGCAAAACAGTGGTGAAACAAATCTGTAATTCAATTTCTTGTCTGTATTTTTGAGTGCTGGGTTCTACAGAACTTCCAACTGGTCTTGCTGTGAACTTCTAAATGCCATGTAATGCATGAGAATGGATCCCAAGTGAAAGACTAAATCACTTTCCTATAGCTTAGGGCACAGGGGCTTAATTCTTTGCTATTCAACAGATGTATCACTCTGTGTTCATAATCTTCTTGTCCTTGGCTCAGCTCATTGCCTGTAAAGGAGACAGGAAATTAGTTTGATTGTATTTCTTAATTTATTTTGATTTTTTTCTTCTGATTATAAACACTTAGGGGTTGACTATCTTCCTGTAATTATGGGCAATGGTCAGCCTGTGCAACAGTATGGCTGAATCCCTTCCCAGGAAAAACAGAAAATCTGATTTTCTTATAATATGAATGAATTTTCTAGCCATTAGCCTGTGCTCACAAGGAAGTGTAGGGGCACTATCTGCCTTCTTTTGCCACCCCTTTAAGGAAAAAAAAGGTGCAGGGAGGCAATTATCACCCCTTTCTTAGGTGCTGACTTCTAAAAGATCTTCAGTGAAAGTGTGGCCACTTCTGGAGGTGGCACTTGTGTTTTCATGCCAACAGGTTGGAACATCTAAGACATGGGTGTTTTCTTCAGGAGAGAGTTTTCTCTGGATTCCCAAGGACAGCCCCTAAGACGATGGTCCAGTGAGGGGGGAGATTATCAGATATATCTTCTTGTCACAATTTTTTAGTGGTTAGATGCAATTGTTATCTGCCAAACATGCTGCTACTCTGGTTGCAACACTCTCAGTGTACTCTGTGAGAACATTTAACTACTGTAAGTTTTAGGCATGAGAATGTTTTGTCTAGAAAACCAAATTTGAAGTTCCTCTGTCTTTTTGAGTTCTTTTTCCACAGGACTTTTTATGGTCACAGGAAAATTTTGACAGAGGAAGGGGCTGGACCTTGATACACAGAGTCTGGGACAGGGGTTTAACCAGTGGACAGGTCACACTTGACCAAGGACCAAGAATTCTGTGAGGGGACTTGGTTGACTCCCTTCACACCTATTTTCCAGATACCTTAGGTATTTGTTGGAAATTACAAAGTGGGTGTGGTCTTGTTTGTTTGTTCGGTCAGTTTGGGCTTTTTTGTGGTTTTTTGTTGGTTTTGTTGTTGGTGGTTTTAGTTTTGTTAGTTTTTATTATTTGATATACTTGCATGGTCTTACTGCATCTCTAACTCCTTCCCAATAACTTTTGAACATTCTGGCCAATCTCAGCAAAATTTGAGTGAGGTAGAAGTTAACAGAGTTCACAAGTAGGTAGTCAGGGGGTGAAAATAGACTTAGCTAACGCTCCTCCTGAGGGAAAGGGTCCTTCATAAAACTGTCCTTTATTAAACATCAGAAATTTTGCAAAATTATTCCATTTTCACACTGGAGAACTGCAGAGCTGTAGGAAAGGGGACTCTGTTGTGTCAGCTGCTTGCAGAAATACATGTTTTCTCAGTAAAGTGTTTTTTGTTTGGCTATTAATGAAACTCCACTGAAGCCTACTGTTTGTCTTCAGTCCTCAGAGTAAAAGCCAAGAAGTGGCTTTAAGAAGTGCAACTTGAGACAACTAAAGAGGGATGTTTTGCAGAAAGTTTTAAACATTCCCTTCCCTCCCCTTTGGAACACTGACTATTTAAGCTTTCAGCCAGAAAAATCAACCTCCTTTCACTCATTTGGTCAAAACTTCCACTATTTTATTCAGGGTCAGGCTCTGAGGGCAAACAGTCTGATTAGATACACTTAACTCCTAAAACATCATAAACTGTTCTATGGGGCTTGTTTTGTTTAGGAGGAATATTTCTAAATCTGTTTTCCTTTAATTCATGCTCTAATTTTCTGGATTCCTTTGGCCAGAAATATTTAAACAGTCTGTTTTATATTGCAATAGTACTTGCAGTGCTGGGGAGAGCTAAGTGTGGTAGAGAGACAAAGCAATGAAAAGGGAAAACATCAGAGTGAAAATTGGAATGTATTGAACCTGACAACGAGCTTATTTCAGCTTGGTTTCTCATTCTGGGCAGAGATTCAGCTCTTTATGGGCAGTGTCAACCACTCAGCATGTGCTGGGGACTTTGACTTCTTCCTTGCCCCTCTGCGAAAAGCCAGGAATTGAAAATTTTCCACTATCTTTAGTATTCATCAAGCCACCTCCTGGATCCAGCTCTGAGCTACAAGCAGTGTGTTCAGAGCAGGCTGTGAAAGACTGATGTGCAGAATGATTTCAAAGCATTCTTTATAAACCTGGGGAATGATTGTTGGGAAAGCCAGCCACATCCCTTTTTTACATCCTCATTCTCTTAAAATTACCACACCTTCATTTACATGAGAGAATGTGTTCAATAACTGCTTTTCAGCGGAAGAACTGCCTTTCTCAGCTACCACAGTTCTCAAAAACCACTGTCAATCAGGGCTGCATCATCTTCTTTATGCCCAGTTCCTGAAACAAACCTGCAGCCTTCTGCAGCGCTGCAGCTCATGAATCAGAGCAGAACTCTCTTGCTGGATTGTAACTTGATGATTAGCTTCAAAAATTTCACTGAAATCCTGCCTGAGTATCAGAGTACACAGGGTGGATTAAGAGCCTGTAAGCAGATGACTGAGAACAAATCACTTCTCATGCACTCTGGAATATTTGATGCTCTTCCTAGAAAGTGTCTCATTATTACAGAAATCCAAGAAGGTGCTGTATTTTTTTTTCTCCTCCTGATGTTTTGTGTTGGAAGAAAAGCAGAATTGGTGCTGGAAAGAAATAAAACTTCTCTCTTGATGCTTCAAGTGTGTGTGGTGCTCCAAATGTGATTATTTACATATCTGGATGAAAATTGGCAAATAAGGAAGAATTTGTGCTGTTAAAAGCCTTCAATAAGGTGTTTCCAGATAACAAAATGTATAAATACCCACAAGAATACTTGGGCAGGGCAGTTTTAAAAGTTAGCTCAATCACTCTACCATTCAGGAGCATGGAGTGAAATACAATTTCCATTTCTAAATAACAACAAAAGTATTTTTTTTACACACTGCAGTTTGATTTTTTTGGAAACTTGCATTTGCACTGAGAAAAAATGTGTCTAGGTGCAAAAAGGCGATTCTCTGGAGAGTCATCAACCTTCAATCATACTAACCTGAATTTCTGTAAAAATGTTGTAGAATAATGCAGATAATTAAAAACAAACAAGCAAAAAGCAAGCAACTTTTATTCCTTTGCTTTGAATATAAAAATATATATTACATTTTTACCTTAGTAAAAGGCAGGTTTTCTTCTCTAGCTTTGTTTTTGCTTTTGGCTTTGTTTTTGGATGAAACAAGTGTATTTATTTGTAGATTAAGGAAATACTATCATTTTGATTACAGTCATTAAAAGTGGACTGTCATTTAGATTCTAGCAGAAGAAAATGGCAGGATAAACCTTAGGAGCTCACTTTTTCTGTCTTAATGCAATAGATGAGATTGTGGTGTTGTGGTTCAGAGAACTTCCAGGTAATAAAGGAATCCTGATAGAATTATTCACCATAGCACAGCTGCAAGCTCTGAGCACAGACCCAGGTTCACAGGCAAATTTTCAAGCAAAGTCCATCCATGTTTACCACTCCAAAATCTCTGATCCACACTCTGCCAGCTGGTTCTGCTTCTGCCAGAGGGGCAGTGCCACAGGATGTGCAGCCACCACACTGAACCACAGGGTTTAGTGTCCAGATGTGTTAAAGGAAGCTGAAATCAACGCTGCTGTTTTCTTCAGCCATTCCAGCTGACTTTCTGTGTCAATGTACGTGAGGCCAGCTAAGGCAGACAAGGTCACTGTAACAGCCAGTTATATGGTGCAGGTGGGGTGAATCTATCCCCTGCACAGCACCTGGGAAAGCTGGCAAGATGTGCTGCAAAGTTATTTATTAAAACCTCATACACTGATTAACAACATACCGTGGTGGCGTGTATGAACAGGAAATTAACAGGATAAAAGATACAGCTTTTTATGGCTCCTGCTGTATTTTTTACCTTTTCCTGGTGATTATGTTTGATATTATTCCCCAGAAAGTAGTATCAATGTCCAATATTAAATTATATGGGAAAGAATGTCATAGTCTTTCTTATACTTTATGGGTTCTTTCAGAGCTAAACTGAAAAGAACTGGGGGAGGAGGAGAAAACCTAGTATTTGGAAAGCATTTTGTGAATGTTTCTGTGCTGCCAAAGCAGACAGATAGCTTTCATGCTCAGACACAGAGTTATGGGGTGGGGCAGGCAGGAGGGATTAATGCTGTTTCCATATGAATAAGTAGGAGTTTTTGGTATTATTTACTATAATCCTATTAGCACAATGGGCAAGCCTAGTACAGTTTGGTAGCCAGTCTCTCCCTGCTGGAAGAGAGACCAGGCCCTTAAGGTGTGGTGAGAAGAGCGTGGGTGATAAACTAGAATGTGGAAAAAATTCTAATGTCAATGCTCAGGAGACAGTAACTTTTGTAATGTTGCCAGTTAAAGTTTTCAAATTGGCATTTTTTTCCCTTGAATTCCCAGCTCCTGGAGGCTGGGACTGCATGAAGATCTGATTTAAAAAAACCAAACACAATTTCAGGTGCTGTAACTGCAGAGGAAATTTCAAATACCAATTTGCAGTGCAAAGTTCCTAAACAATGAGTCTTTCATCCTTGGACTTGTCAATCATCTTTCAAGTGTTTTAGGGCTTGGATCAGCTTGTGAAAGATGCTGATTATAATAGCTGCTAGATTGACTTTTTTCTTTGCTTAGCCCAAATAAAAATTCAAAATGCATGAGTGCAGCAGTATTCATCAGAAAAGTGCAGGCTTTCATTTCACTTCCTACATAAATAGCTGGCCAAGATGCCCAGCAGAGCGAGTGCAAGGGGACTGACATCAGCAAAATGCAATGGAACCAGGAGAAAACCCTCTTAAAAAATCCCCCCCAAAACAGAGAGAGAGACAGAAAGGGGAAAATAAAGAGATAAAAATAGAAAAACATTTTGCATTTTAGCTGCTAGAAGCAGGCAGATCTGCACATAAGAAATCCTGGGAACTGTATTGTTCATAAATGGTGGAAGGTTTTCCATTGTCCCTCTAGTCAAAGCCAACAACTGCCTGTTGAATTGTGAGGTGACAGCACAGGGTGGCACTGATTTTAAAAAATGTGATCTCAGTGTGATCTCATGGAATCTCCAATCCTGATGAAACCAGGCTCTGTGTACATCTTTGTTTCCATGGATGTGCTCTTTTTCATCCTGTTTGCTTCCATGCCTCTGTCAGTGCTAAGAGAGTGGAACCTTCGGCTCCATGGTCCTGCGTTCAGAAGTCCCGTGCAGAGCAATGTTTATTTTGTGTCAGGGATCACTAATTTCAATCCCCAGGGGTGCAGCAGTGGGTCTGGAGCCAGTGTTTGTCAAACCCTGATCTCTGGAAGCACTGACTGTGCATTGATGTCCATTCCACAGCACCATCTTCCCATGTGGGCTCCATCCAAATGTACATTTTCAATTCAGTGGAGTTCATCCTTTCTAGACTGAGAAATGTGCACAATCCTGTGTGAGAACACTGAAGATTTGGGTTCACTCCTGTTCCTGCTTCAAGCTTCCAACAGGGCCTTGGATTAATTACTTCATCTCTGCATCAGCTCTTCATCTTAAGGGAAAACTTGGTTTTTCCACCAGCACATAAACATCTCTTTGAGAGGAAGGACGTGCCTGTGTGCCTTGCACAGCAAGTCTCTGATTTGGGCAGCAGCCTGCAGCTATCACTGCATTACAAAGAGCAGGTGGAAGGGGAAATGGCCTGCTCATTAGCAGGAGAGAGAAAGTTAAATTTGAATGATATCTGCAATTTGTAAGTTAAAAGCATCCAAAATTAATGGAACACTTAGGTTTTCAGATTGGATTTATTTTAGAGTTGTGTAATTAAAAAATGGTTTCTGAGAAGCTTGTGCATATGTTTTTTGTTTTTTAAGTGCCTTTCTTGGTGGTGCTCATGCCTTGAGCAGTTCCAACCTCTAATTACTTGTTTATTCGTCCATTTCTTCCACCCACACACACACTTGTAGCAACACAACTCTTAGCAAGTCACACAAGTCAAGGAGTAGACACATCTGGAAACCTAATTTCTGTGTCACTCGGCCCAGTAAATTTTCACTTCTGTGGAAGTGCCATGTTTCAAAGCACAGTCCCACAAGCAGGGCAGAAACAGGTGGAAATATTGGTCAGCTGGAACTTCCCTACACTGTCATTTCCCCAAGAACATGGGACTATACCACATTCTCATTTAGAAAGTCTTTCCAAGAAAACCAAACCAACAAGGTCAGGACCTGTGTTGTAAAATAAACACCAGCTGTGAAAAGATTCAGGGACTGTTGAGTTAAATTATCAGAGAGAAATCATTTTCAGTAGATCGAAGGAGAAACCCCAGTGCCTCAGGGTTATTTACATGTTGTGTTTAATCCTGATATTGTTTTGCTCTTCTCCTGAGCAGTGCCAGGAGTGAATTATCATCACATGAAAAAGACAAGGTTAGAGGCAGGAACTATTTTTGTTTGCCAGTTCTTCAGGTTAAGTACAAAACTCAAGTGTCTATGCAATGACTTATAAAGTGTGCAGAATCAAAAATGTATTCTTCAGAAATCTGATAACTTAATTTGTTTTCAAATATGTGATCCTTGATGATATGAAATGGTTTATAAGATATTAGTAGTGTTTTTTTCTTTGTTTGCTTTATTTTCAGAATATCAAAGCGAGGTTTCTGAAGCTGTTTTTTTATGGTTTACTATTGCCACTACAAAAATGGTAATTCTTCATTAAAAAAGAAACAAGCTGAAAGAACAGGCTAAAATGAGCATGGAGAAAAGTAGATAGTGTTGAAGGCTATTTTACAAGAAATTTCAGGGAAGTTCACTGTTCAGGGATAAACTAATTTTGCTTTAAATTAAAATCTATTTTTTTTAACAGGTATAGCTTCAAGAGTTACCTTTAGTTACAGATGGTTTACTCTCCCTTCTTCTCCTTTGTATGAACCCCTTTGCAGTTTATCCTGAAGCTCCCCAGACCTGTAGTGCCTGTTCTAAGAGAGAGGTTTTATGTGAGTGTGTTAAAAATGGAGGCTGAAACTGAGGGAAAAGACCTTGCTGAGAGGAACATGCACTTCTCCAGAGAAACAGCGGTGCACTTGCTTCTAGGAAGAGTCAAAGGTGGCATAATCTTTGTGTGCAGCAAGGTGCTATACATCTATAGCTATTTATCTATACCTATATCTCAGACTAATAAATAAAGGCACACAATGGAATCTGTGACCCTAAGGTTGGATTTACTACCACTGACAGGGCCATGATCCATTTTCCAAGTTCTTCTATTATTTTCCATCCTTCTTTAAAAAGAGAAAACAGCTTTTCATTTGCCCTTGGAAAATCTTAAAGAATGTTATAATATTTTTGTTACTTAAGTGAGCTTTTTGGGAAGGAGGGGTTTTAGTCCTGTGAGTGAAGGATTATGCATAGTCTACAGTGTTACTGTAGGTGAGGATCTTCATTCTCATCTCAAAGATCATATTTTCTGTGAAACCCATGAGGTGGGAAAGGTCCATACAGAAAAGGATACCTGGGAAAATGTGTATAAGGAATGGGGTTTGGGATCACTGTTTAGGATAGAACATCAACTGTATTTTTATAAGGCATCAGTATTGGAGATGGGCAAAATGACTTAAGGCAGAACTTTCAACTTGAAAGTTTTATTTTACTTTTTCCTTTCCAATGCAAAGTTCAAGCCAAGTTCACTAAAGTTTGTGAACCCTTCAACAACATTTGGCTAAGTTGCAAGCCTAAAATTGTATGTGGTTTGGGTGCAAATCAGGATGGGTTTGATCCCAAGCCACTTGAAATGCAGCACTTCTGGCCACATGTAGCTCTGTATTTCAGCCTTCTAGGCTTGCCCATAGGGCAGCTGTGGCTGAAAGCCCTGTGGATGGTGCCCTCTGCACTTCTCACTGTTTTTTCACAGGAATGGTGAGCACCGTGTGCTTGTCCTGGATGGGTGGCTTGGGTTCCAGCTCAGCTAGAAGGTCATTACAAATACCCCTATGTCTAAACTTCAGAGTTGAAGGGGCAACATGTGCATCTCACCCAGTTTTCCACAGGCAGTTTTCTTCAGAACAGACTCCTTCCTGGTGAAAGCCAAAATAATTCCAAAGGGTGCCCATTGGCTCTCTTCCTAGGAATTACTGGGAATTTTTCAAAAATTAATCTGTAGAGACTTTTTGACCTGTAGAAGTAGATTCCTTCAGATAAGTCTAAAAGTTTTCTCAATTCTATTCTGTGTAGTGCAAGGTCGGGGGAAAATTTCTTGTAGAAGCCACAAGTTGGTTCCTGCAGGTCTCAGGGCTTTCTTTGTACCAGTAGCCACAATATGGATACCTGCCATGGTGGTAGGGTCAAACCTTTGGTAATCCAGAATGAGCAAATGCTGGTCCTGTCTGTGTTCAAGACTTGAACATCTGTAGAGTTAAATAGCCAGATAAGATACTATTAACAATTATTAATACAGTATCTAATTGTTATAAATGCTGAGAGGACTTTTACAAAAGCTATTGTAGAGTGACTATATTTTGCTGCCAAGCAATAGTGCATTGTTTTGTGAGATTGGGTATCCTTTCCTCTTTGCTACACTGAGTTGAGCAACCTTGAAACTTCAGCTAAACAAGTCTCCAATCTTTCTGAGTTTGTATGGAATGACTAAGCTTTGGCTGAAGGTTTTCTGACACGGCTCAGTCAGTTCATGTCTTTTCCTGGCTTCCTTTCTTCTCTGTGAAGGGCAAGCTCATGAGTAAGATGACTGGGAAATAAGAGCCAGCAACTTTTATATAACTACATGAGGAGTAACTCTGCAGCTCTTATGGCAAGGTTTTAAAGAGTTGCCATGTAATCACTCTTTTCAGAGGCAGCTCCTCTTAGAGAATCTTGGGATATGCTCTAAGATGCTAAACTCCAAGGGCCCAAGAGAGGCAGAGTTTTTGGCTTTTCTAGTGAGAAATGGCTCAGTTGCCTCCCCTGTCACCTGTAACACACTTGTCACTGGCTGCTCCCTTATATATTGCATCCATTGTCCCTTGAGCAGTGGCCAAGAAAACGTGGATGTCCAGCCCTTGCTAGCAGCAGGTGCCTCTGTTTAGCTGTAATTACTCATCTGTGAACACTCTTCCAGTGACACAAGCCTGATAGTTTTTAATCTTTATGTAACAAGCATGCAGAAAAGAGCTGCCTGAATTTTTCCTTTTATGGTCTCTACCTCTATCATAACTGACAATAATAGAAGCAAACTTTGGATATGGAATAAATTTTTAGAACTAGGATTGCACAATTTAGAAATCTTTCCGTTTGATGTTAAACTATCCAAATGTGGTCTTGATATATGCACTTTGATGCTGTTTTGTTCTATAGTCCACAGTGAAATCTAACATTCAAAGCAATTTGACATTGTTAAGTGCCATTTTTAGTGTGTTTTGATACAGGTCAACTTCTACTACATCTTTTCACTTCCAAAAATTACTTCTATTAGAACCCAAACAAACCTGACTGATTTTGCAGCACATGTGCATATAGGCAGTACAAGGTAGAATTTCCTACAACCTTCTGTCTCTTCACCAACCTGTGTTCACCTTTGTTTGCTGCCTCTGTCTGTGCTTTTCTTTCCAGACCAGTCTCAGCTTCCAGCCCTTGAATGCCTGCCCTACCCACCTGGGTGTTGATTATCTTAAAGAATTTCCTTTTTCCAAATTCTTCTTTTCAGACAAAAATATTTCTATACAGGGTGGGGATTACACATGTTCTGGTTGCAGATTCTGGACTTCTAAAAGCAAAGTTCTCAGCAAAAATGTTATATTCTGCTGCACTTAATTACATCCAAGGCAATGCTAGTACATTCTTACAAGATGAACAGATTTTTTCTCAGAGAATGACTTGCACCAGGTACTGCCAAGCACTTTAAAGCTGATCTGCTAAGCAATAAAGTGTTTAGGACTCACTTATGATCTGACACTAGAGTTTTCTAATGCTCACAATTTAGGGAGTTACACCTGACTTTTTTGGCTATGAAGTCAGAGCATGGTTGGACATTTATATAAAGTTAGCCTCCAAGAGCTTCCAAACCAAACTTTTTATTTTAAAAAATTGTTTTGAATCCCTGTTCAAAGTGAGGTTTTCACATGGGAGCACCACATAACATGATTATTAAAACATGTTTTAGAGGGTGTGTGATCTTAAAGAGAAATGGAGAGAATATTAAAGCACACATACTAACTGGGGTACTGGTGGGCAGGAATTCTGCTCCCATCTTTTTTTTCCAGTGTGTAGAGATAATTTCCTCTCCTCCCCCTTATACTGAGCTTCTCTCAAAGTAACTGCTTAGGTTAAGTTAGGCTTTCCTTTCCTGTTTTAACTGTTAGCTCGTCCCTCTCTTCATTTCACCCAGTCTCTCAGGAAGAGTCCTGAATACATTAAAAGCTTTTGCAGTGTGCCCTGAAGCATGTCTGCTGATGAAGCACATACAGTGTAATTATGGATAGCACGATGCAGCATCATGAAGTGCCTTTGTTTACAACTTCTCTATCAGGAGAGTATAATGAATGGATTCACTGAGGAAATGCAAAAGCAGATGCCTTTGGCCGGCTCCTGTTGTTTTCTTTTTGGCAAAGACAGGGGGACGAATCTGCTCTGGGACAGCCCCACTGAAGTCAGATGAGTTACACCAGGCAGAAACTGGAACTTTTTTCTTTTCTTCTTCTTCTGTTTTCTTCTTTCCATTTTTTAAAATTTTTGCTTTGTTGGTTTTTTTTTTGTTTGTTTTAAAGAACACAGTTTCCAGGTCTCTTTTTCCTGACTGTCACAATTTCTCTTTCCACAGAAAACCTATGAGAAAAGACTGTCTGCTAAAAAGGTAGGATATCCTCTTAGTCACTGATAACTAACTTCCACAGCTGTGTGCATTCTATATATATCAACCAATGGATGTAATAATAAAATTAATATCTAACTATTTATAGTAAATATGTTAAAAAGCTAAAATCTTTGTTACTGAATGGGAGAGTAAGAACAGATTGTGCTTTGGGAGGGATGCATTGCTAACACACAGCTGTGCTGCTTCAAGGGCATGCGGTGTGCTCAGAGCTGGCCTGAGCCAGCATATGGTATCACCTTGAAATGTGTACTCATGCCTGGCATGTACTGAGGTGTAACACTGGGCAAAGCTTCTGAGGGCAGGGGTCTCTGAAAGCACCCCCTCTCACATGGCTAGGAAACCTTAAGGGAAGAAAAACCTGTGGCAACTCGTGGTATCATGCATATTGGCAAGGAATAATCTTTAAAACAGGTTTATTCAGGTAAACCTGGAATTGCACAGTGTAATAACAGAAGTTAGCAGGACTGCTGCTGCCTTCTGCCTGCTCGTGCAGTGGCCATCCTTCTGGGGTTTTTCCTCCCACTGGGGGCCTGAATGGTGCCTCTCACATAAAACCTGCCATTTACAATTTGCCTTTTGCTGAGGCTCCCTTTGTGCTCTCACAAGGCAGCTGGCAGGAGTGCTGACCTCCCCGGAGCAGAGCTTGCCAGCACTGCCTAATCAATATTCAGTAGGGCTGGCTGCTCGTTTCAAAGCCATTGATTATCTCTGCAAGGTTACTCCCCCTGGGTGTCACTTTTCAGTCTCTTGCCTGTACCTCCCATCCACCCCCACTCCAGGCTCTCAAGAGGGAAGAGTGCTGGGATAGAAATGATAGAAATGAGGTTCCCATTCAGGATCTGAATACTTTGTTGTCAGATGTCAAAACAGTCTTTCAAAAGAAGGTGATTTCCTCCCTGCCAGATTTTTGGTTTTGCCAGTTTTGTACTTTTAATTTCTGGGATACTTTTAATGATTGCAAGCTGCAGCACTTGAGGCGTTAGTTGTGTTTGACTCAGGCGGGTTGCACTAAACCTTGGTTTGCTGTGACCAAGGAAAAAACTCACATCTTTTGCACAGCTGTAGGTGACCTGTCTGACCTCTTGTGTGGAAGGGAGAGAGCCATGATTTCCTATACCATGCTATTCAAGAGTAAATGAACAGGGAGATTCATGGAAATGTAAAAACCTGGCACACACCCCTATTTGCTGGTGTGCACTGCTCAAAACACACACAATTCCTCCTTTCTAACACAAGAAAGGAGGCCAGTGAGGTTTGTGTGGCACAATACCTACCATTACCTGAAAGTGAATTTGGTAAAAATTATATCAAATTCTCTTCTTTTAAATGTGAATTGTCCAGTTAAGGCTGTATTCAGTCATTAATACAGCAGTATAGAACTGTGAAATAAATCTGCAAGTCTAAACACTTGAATTCATTAGGAGTAATAGAGTCCAGGTATATAGACTGATACTAAAGAGATACTGAAGGAATAGTTTGATTTGGTTACTTTGATTATAAATATAACATTAACAATCACAGCAGAGATTACAGGGCAAAAAGGCAAGGTCAGAGGTCTCAAAGGAAGGGAGTGGACAGGTGGAGCTAAGAGTCAGAAGAGTAAAAGAAAGGTCTTTGACATAAAAGAATTGTATTCCTATGTCCATGACACTGCCCTTCAAATCAGTGCCCTTTCCAAAGAGCAGAACCTGCACTGTGCTGTAAACTGCCTGCATTAGCAGAAGAATTGTGCAGTGATTCAGTGTCCAGCTTCCTGTTTGTAATAAGGAGATTGAAAGTCAGTAGCTCTCAAGCTTTATCCTGCTCATCTCTCCTCAGTTTGTATTTGAGGCATCTCTAAATCCAATCCAGACACCTCTGTCTGAACAGCAGTAGAGTCAGCAAAGCAAGGCAAAGCCCAGTGGGAGTCACTAAGTCAGGGAAGGTGAGCATCTCTTCTTCTCCTGCCCTTAGCACTGCGGGAGGAGCTGCTGCTGCTGCGTGGGGAGCAGGCTGCTCTCTGCCTCTGCCTGTACTGAGCGCTCCTGCAGTGGCTGCCAGGTTCATGGAACAGCACCTGGGCCACACCTGGGGGCACCTTGCACGGCTGTGGCTTGTCAGGTGCTGATGATTTAGCTCATGTCCCCAAGGTCTTGTTCAGCAGCCAGCACTGTGACCAATGCCAACAATCTGGTCCTGTCCACTGATACAAACCAGAGACATCATGACAGAGATGTGAAAAAAATGGCAAGGAGTCATTAACTGGGGTTTGTTTAGCCAAGGGGGTTTCCTGTCAGCTCCCCATCTTCCTGAACAAGGCATGTGACACAATGGACCTGCCTGGCTGCCAGAGAAAGTTTGTTTAATCATAATTAAGGGGTTAAAGTGAAAGTGGACAAGGGAGAAAGAGTTCCTCAGCTGACAGAGGGAGCTGTCCCTAGCACAGCTAGAGTGACTCCACATGCCATCCTTTTTCTCAGGAAGTACTTTCATTTTGGTGTTAGTTGTCAGCCCTCTGGCACTAGTTAGTGTTTTGACTATTGTCTGTAGAAAGGCTGTGTTGCTATTAACAGGAATAGATCCCTGAGATGTGGTTTTGTAGTAAATTTGGAGCCAATGACATTTACATCCAGTTTGTCTTTCAGCTGTCTTTAACACACCTGAGACATACTTAAAGGGGGAGGTGAAGGGCTAATGTTATTATTCTCTAATAGTAAATATTAGAGATATTCTATTCTATTCTATTCTATTCTATTCTATTCTATTCTATTCTATTCTATTCTATTCTATTAATTATATATATTATAATATATAACTTATATTCTAATATATAAATTATGAGAGTATTACAAAGGAAATCTTAACAGGGAGCTTATAGTTCCCATTCCTCTACTTGACAGGACCTTCCTGTCCCATTTATATTTACATGATCCTGTAGCAATCACTGCAGTGCTAGAGGGCAATACTGAATGGAATGTGTTTCTAGCTATAGCTGTTGATGGAGCAAAGTAAGTCAGCATTTTGGGACCAAACCATTCACACCAATCACCAGCAAATCTATCTGATATAGCAGGAATATCTGTCGTGTGTCTCCTTTCCACTTGTGCTTTAGGATAGTGAGTGTTTAGGGAACCAGAGTTCTCTTGGGGCTGCAGTGACAACCTGTGGGTTAAGGAGTAGTGACCTCTTTGTGAAAAACTGTATGAAACATCTTCAAAGAGACATGAAATGCCCCTGAAGCCATCTTTTGTGTTTGACAAATAAAATATAATTGGAGTACACTCACATTTTTCCTTCTGGATTCTTCATGATGCTGATTATGCCTATGAGCTGTACAGCCATTAAAAGTGATAGAAAAGAAAGATTTCATAATGATGACTGAGAATGTATTATATTAAACATGAGAACTCTACATTTGTTTCAAGCATTTTTTTTTAGTGGAGAAGAAGTGTGTGTTTCTGTCCTGGCAGCAAATGTGGAAGAAGAACACAGAGGTTAACTGTGTAATGACTTTTTGTAAAGTTCCATGTCACTGTGGCCATGAAGACTAAATAACTGTAGGACTGACCTCCACTAGTGGCAGGTGCAGAACAAAAGTTTGTATATTCAGGGTAGCAAATGAAACATCCTTTGGAATTCACGAGTGCCAAATAAAATTTTGAAAGATCACGAATACTTTAACACTGGTAACAGTGTTATACTTGCATTTTAAAAAATCCCTCCCTCAAACAGATGTGAAGTAATGGCTAATATTTTGGACTATGTGGATTCTCAGAGCAGCTGTAGGTCAGTGGCTGTCTGCAGACTTCAGACTATTGTGGTGTAGGATTGAACAAGGGATTCAGTTCATATTGGAGATAGTTGCAACCCCTGAACACATATGGACCTCATTCTGTACAGAATTGTATAAAAAGCCTTAATACAATACTGCCTGTAAGTAATAAAACTCCAGTATCCAGAATTGTGTGTAAGGCCAGACTTTCATAGCAGGCATGTTGCATGGTAACATACCCCAACACTGTTCTGTACTCACCTTTAAAAGGACAGGCAGAAAGTATTTTCTGTAATCCTTGCCCCCAGATAGTGGGCTGTGCCAACTGTTAGTGCAAAAGTCAGCATTTCCCACTATAAATGAAATCAATTTCTAGTAGATAGACATGAGATCTTGCCCTGCATTAACAGACTGTCTTTGATTAAATACTACTAAAAATGCCCACTAAATAATCTGCCTTGTGTAACCTGAATTATGGTAACAAAGGTGCTACAGATCCTTGTTGTCTTCTATTTTGAAGTTGTGCCAGGTATTTTCTCCTGAGCTGATAAGTGTAGTGTTGGTTATTCTCTGTTTGCTGTCAGTGCAAGCTCTGCAAACAAAGGGAGAATCTGGGTTCATTTGTCTGCAGTTAGAACTGGCTTTCATCCTGGTACTTCAAAGACTGTTGTAGAAAGAGTGCAGAGGTGGTATGTGCGTCTCAGCTCACAACAGGTACAATTGTTGCCATGCAGTGATTACACTTCTCAGGTATTTGCTCTGCAGTCAAGAGAATGAGTTTGTTTCATTGGTCAAATTTAATTTTAACATGACATTGGTATGTAATCAATTCACTTTTAGCTTTCTGATAACTTCAGAGTAAAGCAGCACTTAGAAGATGACTAACCACATCCTTTGCAATGAAGGAAAAGAGAATGATAAAAAAGCATTTGTCGCAATTTTTTAATGATAAAGAACAAAACCCAAAAGACAATGCTTCCTAACTCTCTATAAATTATGTGCTTTTCTCAAAGTTCAGGAAAGCACATAGTTTGTAGAGGATCAGGACAGCATTATCTTTTCCTTTAAATATGCCTGTACTTCTTTGTATGGAGTTGTGGGGGTTTTTGGTATAGAATTTATCACCATGGTGTCTGAGTGCCTTCTCCATGCATGTAGTTTTCCAGTATCTTTTTGTGAGATAGCAAAAGGAGAGTGAGAAGTGAATACAGTGAATTATTTGCTCCAGGTCATCCAGCAAGTCTAAGGCAGAACAAGGAACTGAATGCAGATAACCTAACACTCATATATTGTCTATCCTTTATTTTAGGAATGAATGGATCCCAAAGATTGAAAGAAAACCACAATATTGTTTCCTATATCTATTGTCAGCGTAGGTTGACTCAGACCCAGGCTTTTCCTTGGCATCCATTGGAAGCAGCAGTTAAAAGGCAGATGTGTTCAACAGTGAGCCCCTATTTACAGCATGACATTTGAGCTTGCATCACTGTCACCTCCTTTTTTTAGAGCTGTTCCTGTGCAGTGTCCTCTTTGCCTGCCTGGTGCAGAGAATCACTTTCTATAGAAACTGGCTTGTAAACTGCTGGGCTCCTGGCCAGTGGGGACAAGGGGTTTGCCTGAGGGCAGCGCAGAGCTGCTTCCTTCCCACATTGCTGCTTTGGCTTCCTGCAGCCAGCTGGGACCTGCTCCCCCTTGTCACCGTGTATGCAAACAGGAGCTGCTGCTCAGGGAGCTCCTCCTGAATCCAGGAGCTCCTCCTGGTTCAGAACGGGAGTAAAAATCATTTCAATATCCCCACTTCATATCAGCTTTGACATGTCTGTGGCTGTCATACTTGAGACAGACACAATACAGAGGAACACACTCCATTTTCAGAAGGCTTCAAACTGGTTTTATTCTAGCATGCATGCTTTTTATACATTCTTATAAAACTCCTAAGTTTACACTTTACTCATTGGTCAGGAGAGACAAACAAAGTGCTCATTGGAACAGGCAGTTGCAGGTTTCTCTTATTTTTCCTTCTTTCTTTCTTGGTTTCTATGTCAGTGACCTTAGTAGAGAATTCTTTCAGGGGTAAACATGGATCCTCTCATCAAACTTCTCTCTGGCTCACAGAAGTGGCTGTAAAACCTCTTCCACATGTGGCTGTGCTGGGAACCACATAAAGAACACTGGGATGCTCAGAAGAAGAATTTCTTCCTGGGAGATGCCAGCTTTTATGCTGGGGGATGCTAGCTTATGGTGGTGGTTTTCTCACTCTCTAGAGTTTGTAGCAGAACTGTGGAGGTGCAACTTGTTCATCTTTCCATTGCAGTGTCCCTCAATGGGGACAGAGTGCATGGCTTAAAGATCCCTCATCCCCTCAGTGCTGTGCTAGCCTGGGACACCAAAGTCATTCTTTTCTCTCTGCTTGAACTCAGTTCCTGTCTTTCTTCAGGTGACAAAGTGAAAGATCCCTGGGGAAGTTGTGCTCTCATCAGGTACTTTACCTGATCCAGTATGATTTCAAATCAGAATTTGTCCACTAGTTTTAAATTTAAGTGACAAGTCAGGATGCTGAACAGTGTGACTGCACTGTACATGGATCCTACAATTTCCACCTGTTGACCCAGTGACACAAGAATATCAGCTTCAGTTTCCCTCTAAAATAAAACTGAAATTGGTCAATGGTTTGCATTCAGGGAAGAGGAATTGCATTCAGAACAGTGAGGAAACAAATACTAGAAATTTCTTGGTTAGGTGAAATTGATGAATAATTTCATACTCACTCTTAGCTGCTGCTGGAGTGTCTCATGGCAAATTCAGGATCATAATTAAGATGCATAATCTTCAGGATATATTGCTTTAAAAGTTACATACATGAAGTTACTAAACTACTACTTTCACCAGGTTTTTCTGGAGAAACATTTTCTGAGACTTTGTACTGTAGACAGCATGTAAAAATATATGAGGTACTTCAAATTATAATAAGGAAAACCTTATAGAGCTCAGTCTTTGGAGGATGAATTGCTAAAGCACACATTTCATATTATATTTGCTTGTTTATAGCAAGAATGTTGCAGTTACCATCTATGTAATTATTCACACTAAATTGCAAAGAAAATGAGGAATCTGCTTTCCCAACACAGATTTACAGTCCATTACAGACTTCTGGTTTAATGTACAGCAGGAGATACACCAAGAAACAAAGCTTAATCATCACCATCCAGATGAAAATATTTTGAAGGGTGGAAAGTAATTCAGAAGAGCCTTAGATGTATTTCATTGTTGAGACTTTGCATTACATTTGATATCACCATTTTGCAGCACTGACCTGGAAGGTTCTGTGCAATAAGCCTGTATCTGGTGAGCATACTCATACTTTCTAGACCTTGTTGATGTTTCTTCATTACATGCCTATGTCTGCAGTTTATTGTAAAAAATGAATTCAGACTGAGCTCTAGCAGTAGACACTGCAGAAAATATATGAAGGTGTATAAAGTTAACTCCCTCAATTATTCGACAAAAAGAATCCCTAAGAATCCAGTGCTCTCTCCCCCCAGCACCTAGATTAAAATATTATGTATTGAAAATGGCCACTGCCCAGCCTTTCTAATTCACATACTAGGCACAACACAGACACTTTACAGATCATTATACATCACTTTCTGCTCTGCCAAGCTTCCCAGTAATTTATTGACACTTATTGAAAGTGTTTGAGTGCTCAGAGTTCAGGAGGATTTTCTTTTCCCATGTGAGGTTGGAATAGTTTTTACCAAAATCTAAATCCCAGGAGGGTATGGGTGTGTTTCTGTCCCTATGTGCATACCAATCCATGGAAAATTAACCTCTGCTGCCATCACATCTGTGAAAGGAATGGGTTATTGGGAGTCCTGACTATCCCAAAATGGGCAGTGGGGGAATGTAATTGTAGCCAGTGTCAGAATTTACACTCCAACTCCTGAAATGGTAGTCCTGGAGAACTTGAAAAATCACTTTTTAGAAAGTTTTTTGCTTAATTCCTAATGAAATAAGGCAGTTGAGAGATCTATGTCTGTTTCATTGCACCTACTTTTTGAGACAATTGACAGTATTAAACCAAATTTAAAAGAGAGGTAATAGACTATCAAAGCTTTCTGCAAGTTTTATAAACACTGGCAGTTAAGTAATCAAGGAATATTCAAATTAGTGGTTTTACCAAGGGAACTCTCCAAATGCGTGTTTTTAAGGACAAGCCCCAACTGGTCAGTCAGCATTTCTGGGTGGACACAGAGCTAATGTGGTGAAAAAGTGTATATATGTTAAGGGGCAAAAATCTGCAGGAAACCAGGCTTCATCAGTTCTGTCTCTTGGGGAACAAGCTATTGTATAGCAGAGCACTGAAATGCTGCATGGATGTGAAACCTCAGCTACAGTTTAGC